>OU342673.1:6250000-7500000 GCA_910589285.2 Mythimna ferrago | reverse complement strand
GTGTAAAGTTCGTTAAAACCGTTGTCCATCAAAAGTTATGGTAGGTGTGGGAAATAAATTTATTTATTTATTTATTTATTTATTTATTTAGTACATGGAGGACTTACAGCTAATAAACCAGACAAAAAAAAGGAATCCATAATCACTAGAAAGCCAATTACAAGTCCTCACGTGTAGACATTATAATATATATTAAATAAGGTGTGAGCACAAAAACAAAAAGCTGCGCTTCTTGGTTACGTAGGATACAGCAAAAATCCTTAGCTTGCACTTAAGAAACTAATTACTAAACTATTAAACCTAATGCTACTTGAAAAATTTGAGACTTAAGCTCCTTCTGGCCGAGTTCACACTAATGGTGAATGGATCCAGATCATATTCCTTGCATATGTCATTGAAGTTACTGCTTGCACGCACGAAATGAATTTAAATGAGAGATTTGCAGAAGTAAGATGCGAAAACTTGACGAGTAGTCGAGTACCATCGTGGGCATTACTGAAATTGCTTTGAAGACAGAGTTGAGAGACAATGTATAAGCGACGTATTTGAATATACGTGGTAGGGACTAATTAGTCGTTCCTTCTCGCAGAATTCATTTTCTTAATAAACATACATATACGTAACCTGAGTTTGTCGTATCTCAAGCGTATATTGTTCTAGCTAATGGTCTTCTCGGTATTTTAAATATATCATTTGAGGACGACCTACACGTACAAGTATGTAAAGCAGCAGTAAACTTAACTTTCACAGTATTTTCAGCATTTAGTTTAATATTTTACATGAAAATAAAAGTAGTTTTTCGTCGAAGTATTAAGTTTATGAAACTAGGTAAATATAACCCAACCTTCCCACAAATTTGTTGTAAAATGTTGGATTTAGAATTCTTAGTAGTACCATGTTAATTATTAGTCAATCTTATCTTGCATGAGTAGGAAAAAATTAATACTCTGTTGTAATACTATGTTGTTCAGGTAAAAGTAAATAATGGAAGAAGGTAAATTACCTTCATAAACAATATGTAAGTGGAGCTTGTCCGTTTCGACTGCTCGGCCACAGCGCCGTAACAAAATAACGACTACGCCAGCATTACAAAGGAATTTGTAAAACAATAACAATGATAGTCGCCAATCCGTAGAAATATTCAGAAAGTTATACTTAAAGGTTTAACCACGGCCGCGCTGTCGAAACATGGAGATCGGCGCGGCCTCGTAGTTCTCTTAACGCAGAGGTCCTTTTCTTTTTGCTTCGAAATAATATCACTGATACGATTTCGAAGAAAAAGTAGACAGTATATATAAAGCCCTAATGTTTCAACTTCACGACCAAACCGACCAAACTTAAAACATATAATGCTAAGAAGGGTGACCAAGATTTATGGCACGTCAACAGGACATTTTCCATTTTGTTAAGATACCGGTAAAGTACCTTACATTGTAAACAGGATTAGTGATTGTTTTTATTCAATTTGTGTCTACCTACATGCTCTACGAAAACATAGAGGTACCCTACTACCTCCTTTTCACGAAAACACTGATAAAATTACCCAATGTCTTCAATGATGACGTTTAAATAGCCTACTGCAGTAGCGCATACTTTATCGTTTTTTTATTACACACATTAAAAAATACCTGTAAGCTAAACTCAAAACTGAAATTTAAAAAAAAATTGCAAATTTTCAGATTAGAAAGTTTACGGGACAGTCATTATTACATGGGATTACAAAGTTATTTATGCAGTTGGTGTATATAGAAAACTGTACCGAAATTGACAAAGGTTTTACTTTTTCATTGGTTTATACACTAAATACTAATTGTATTCTAAATTTGAAGCTTCTATGTCTGCTAGAAGTGCTTTAGACTATGTTGATCGGTCAGTCAGTGTGTTACAAAATTACGTATAAGAAACTTTGACCAGTTATAATTCTTGAAGTACTGATTCAAATTGAATGAAAATTGAAATATATCGTGTTTATACAATATTTGCTTGGTTACTGAAAAATCAGGCTTCTAGTTTTATACACATCGAAGTTATAGAGGAACAAAAATGGCTTGTGCTGTTTCGAGAAAAAAATGGTATGAACGTGCCACTTTTTTGCTTGCTTTAGTGGGGGCACTGCCGTGCCCCCTAATATTATTTTTTATTTCAAGGATCAAACCAGCGAGTATACCACTCGATGCAGTAATTCTAAAGTACCGAGCTCGTCTAGGTATTGTATAAAATGTATTATATCTGTCTTATTAATGTACACAATGTCTAAGCATTTATTACCTTAATTTATTAAATTGTTGTGTTCGTATGTTTTTCAACTAACTCCTATACGGCTTGACTGATTTGGATGAAATTTTGTGTGTAAATTTGAGTTTAGATGGAGCTGCAATCGGGTTCCAGATTTCTGGCAGGACAACGTCAACGTCAGAGGCTTTGCTCGCTTACTATATCCCCCATTATTCTCTTTGTAGTCGGTTCCTTTAACCTTTCGCATGCCGTAATTAGAGACACAATTAAAAGCCATTGTGTTCCCCGTAGATCTGCGTTCCAGCTAGAACGGGTTAAACTTTACAGAAGGAAATAGTAGCTCCAAGCGGCCGGGCTTCATCAGCTCATCTTACAGTTGTTAAATATTGCAGAACGCCTGAGCAAACTATAGAATAAATAACATTTATACATTGGGTACATGAACGTTCAAGATATTTATTGATTGAGCGAGTGCTGCCACATCACATGAACTTATCATTAAAAAATAATAATTTCTTCACAAGTGGTCTGATGTAAGTGAGGAATTTTAATTTATTATAAGGCATTCTATAGAATATCATACTTTATTTTACAGATTTCTGTAATTAAGAATAACTATAATTATCAGAATTTGTTTTTTGAATACTTGAATTACAATGAAATGAATGATTAACTGATAATACTATGTAAGCTACAAGATCACAATAATATACGACTGTTACGAATATTTTCTTGATATTTATTAAGAACTAGCTGAGCCGGCTTCCCGCTACCTTCACCAGGTCGTCGGTCCACCTTGTAGGAGGCCTTCCAACACTGCGTCTTCCGGTACGCGGTCGCCACTCCAAAACCTTTCGGCCCCAACGGCCATCTGTTCTGCGATGGATGCGGGACGCACAGGAACGTTCGATGTGGCGACGCTTGGGGGAGGCCTATGTCCAACAGTGGACGTGTATCGGCTGAAATGATGATGATGAGCTGAGCCGGCCAACCTTTACCGCATAACAGTCAATGAATGCAGAATATCTTTCGATATAGTCAACCGATTGCGATGAAACAAAGGCTAAGTAGTATATCAAGATACCCACAATTTTAATGTTTAAAAAGTTGTCTTACACCGTTTTCGTACATTTTACGTGATGCGCGCACAACTGAAAACTTCTGCAGATTTACTTATAATGTATAAATTTTACTCTCTTTACTTACTTGACAGCTGGAGTAATATCTTTACGTGATGAAAGAAATATCAAAATCGTATCGAAATGCATCGCTACCTCATGTGAGGGTACGTGATATGCAGAGATTCCGACTCTTGCATTTCCAATGCGTCGTGATACACGTACAAAGGACATGCTCCCTAGATTATTGCATTGCGCTTGTGTAGAATCTCATATCCATAATCTCTCATCCAGAGCGTAGTTTGCAATATTAAAATGCATTGGTGGATCTTAATTGTTAAGCTATTGCATAGCTTCTATCGCGGGTCTTGAGCGTGGGGACCGAATCCAGAAATTTCTTAACGAAAATAACCTAACACCCCCCACTCATTTGTTTTTTGAGCGTGGTGACCGATAAGAAAACAAATGAGTGAACAATCAATCAAAATTCAATTCAATGTGTGAAAGTGTAACTTCAATTAATATCAAAGAAAAAAAAAACAAAGGAAAAAAAATACTGCATAAATAAATAAATAATTATAATTGCATAAGTTGATAAAAATGCTATGCAATAGCTTTACCGCGACAGTCCCCGAGTGCCACACGTCTTTTTTTTTCTACAAATACTTACTACATTTTTATTGTCTTAGTCTAATAATAATTGGTGGCGAACTTATAGCAATATTTTTTATGGTGGAAAATGGAGTAGGAGCCCGGGCGTGTCAGACTTTAACCTTCGCAGAAGGAGGCGACTGGCGAGTGCGAGAGATCGTTGTCGCCGATTGCCCCCACGAGAAAAAGGCGGTTTTTGCTGCCCAGCCGGGGCACACCTCTACCGTATAACCCAAGCGTTTCTTCCACACGAATTCGGAGCAGAAACCTCTCGAACTTAATATGTCCGGTGAGGACCTGCGTCATGCGGAAGATAAGAACGCCGTTTTGTCTTTCCAGCCACTCGCATCCCGCTTTTTTCGCCATGCCGTGATTTCACGGCAGCGGAATTTTGCCCCGGAGCCTTGGGGGGTTTAACTGAGAAAACTCAAAAAAAAAAACTACCCACCCACTTGACCCACTAAATAGGACTTAATGATCACCAACTAATGCAACCACTAAACAAAAAAACCACTTTATCTGTTAATAATTAATGATTAAGTACCTATATTATTTAAAAACTGAAAAAAAAAAGTTCGGCATACATGTTTACACGTTCACGCAAACTACCTAAACTCTGAATGTTTGTACTGCGGTGCAGTATTTTTCTATAAAAAGTTAAGCAATGCCCAAAAACGGCTGCAGTAATATACTTGCGTATCTTTTACTGAACCTCTTTTTAGGTCTCGTGGCGGTATGAGCAATGAAAATCAAATGTGTGTTGCCGCGCAGTGGATACACCATAGCAATTTACTCATAAAATAGACGTCCAAAAACGTTCCGTTGAAATAAATATGATATTGACACACCTGCAAGGAATAACTCTAGTTTTAAGATTATTCGAGTTACATAAAATGCAGAATGCAAATTGACAAAATTACTTAATAATTACGATGTAAGACGTTACTCACGTGAATGTATTGGACCTATTGTCTGGTTTAAACTCTTGAGTAAAATACGCGTTCTCCCTGGATATCTTTTCACCAAGATCCCAACAATACTGGTTTGAGTCTTTGTGAGAATGATACGGCACGGCTTCGCAGTTTTGTAACTTGAAAGGCGATCTTAGAGGTCTTGCAACCGTGTCGGGTTCTACTTGTGGGCTTTGAAATAATAAAAAGTTTTAGCTTCACTATCTTTGCAATTATTTTCTTTTAGCTCTAAACCATCTAAATAGGAAAAAGGCCCATTTTTTTACCATTTCTATTCCATTTAAATCTAACACGAACTTATTGCTAACTGGCATCACGCAAAATATAAAAAAAACTTTAACACCTGAAGTTCATACTATTTGTAGTACACAACATAAATTCTTGATGAGAGAATATAAAACACGAGTTAAGAGCTCCCAGACGGGCCTTAGTCAAAGAGTTGTACAAGAGCCTACGTTACTGGAATTTGTATCTATTAAATCTATGTACCTACGTCTTGTCTGTGATAAAAAAACATCAAACAGATTAGTAAGTAACGTATAAGCATCAGCATAATCAACCTTATACCAAAGTACCCACTACTGGGACTCAGGCCTTCTCTCAAAGAGAGCGAGAATGGGCCGTAATTCACCACGCGGGCCCAGTGCGGATTGTATTGGTGAATGTTGGAAACAACATATACCACTACACTATAGTAAAATCTACTTATAGCACAACTTCGTAGCTCATAAATAATAAAGGTGTGTTGTTAACCATATTTCATAAATATTTAAATATTAGCCCAAGCCGAGCTTAGACCCAACTAGCGGGGTTTAATTATCTGGCTTATGTTATGTGTACCAAGTTGTACTAATAGCTTCCGGTTGTTCAGGAATACCAATATTTTGTTTAAGAAGCAGAGATTGTTTGCTTGTAGCTTTTGGAAAGTGTTTGTTATTTTTGGTTTATATGAGGTGTATTTAATTTTCTGTTGTTGAAATTGTGTTTTATTTTGTGTTGTTTTTGTCAAGTTGGGTAGAACACTATTTTAACTATCTGGTGCAAGATTTTTACACGTAAATACTCGTCCAAATATTTTATTACTCTATAACAACATAGAATGTGACTCGAGTTTTCCTTTATCGTCTGTAACTGAGTCTAAACAAATCGCGCCGTTTTATATTTTGACAAATTTGGATTGTCACAAATATTAAATAATTTCACTGTCAAAAATTTGTGCCCAAAAATAAATAATTGAAATAGTTGATTATTGTAAATGCTAACACGTTTACGGTTAAAGTAGGCTAAGAATCGTGTTGAGTCTACAGTTAAATAAAAATAACACCGAGATATGCATACCTTACCTCTTTTCGAAGAAGACCGAATATGATAAATTTTATTGTATTACACCAAAATAGTACTCGTAACATAATTTTACTAAAACTTAAACCTATTCGTTCAATGGCGGTCTTATCGCTGACAACGATATCTACTACTATCAACGATACCTACCAGGTAAACTTAGGATGGACTATAAAAGAGGATAGGCTGCAGTGACTAGACTAGCAAATAATATTAACACAAACATTAACATTACAATAAACTGACAAAAGAAAATCTGATTTCTTTTATTTCATATTTGTGTCGTGGCCAGATCGTAGAATTTGGCCATATGTAAATTTCATTTACATATGGCCTACTAAAACTGACCAGATCATTTTAAACGTTAACATTTGATGATATGTCAATCTTGATTTTTTTTTTATTATTGATAGGCTCGCGTTTAACCACCATCTCACCTGATGGTAAGCGATAATGTGATCGACGATGGAGCACGCTTGCCTAGAAGTAACCTAGTCACTCTTGACTTAAAGATCCCTAAGTTATAGCTATCAGGAAACACAGACTCCGGCAGGGAATTGCACTCGTTGGCTGTACGCACAATAAATGTGTTCCCAAAACGCTTTGTGCTTTGATATAGGATTTCTACTATAGTAAAATATCAACAAATTACAAATATATATTTTACACTTATCAGTGTTTTTTTAGCAGTGTTGTCCTTACTTTGGTAATTATTCGTCAAATCGTAGAGTTCGTTGAGCTCTAAATTGAGCTGCACGATATCTTCAGACAAATGCTTACATTGTCTGAACCGCTTTCATGTGATTTGACCATTACATATTTATTTATTATATGAACTTTGACCTTTCGAATACCGTAATTAGAGACACAATAAAAAGACAATGAAGGAGTGAACACCGGCGTTCGTTTGGGGAATTAAAATAAAAATCTTTTTACAAAAAAAAAAAATACTTACTACCGACTTCAATGTTAAAAATCACTAAAAAGTACAAAATAATTTTAATTTCGAAAGTCGGTGTTTCTATAATAGTTTTGTCTCTTCGTTATTTAACACCGACTTCCGAAATTAAAGTTATTTTGTACTTTTCCGTTTTTTTTTTTAACATTGAAGTCGGTTGTATTTTTTTTTGTAAAAAGTTTTTTATTTTACACTTTTAAGTTATGGTACCACCACTAAAAAGTACCTCTCAGCCAAACTAAAATACCTTATAGCCAGAGAGCATCTCATAACGATTTTAATAATCCCAAACACGGTTAGGTTACATTAATTTACCTTCTGGCTTCATCATCAGATCAGTCCGATACATCCCCTCCCCCTTTTCCTTCAGCCAGTCATCGACTACACGTATAAACAAAGCAATTTTACTTGTTACGACAGTTCTGCTGTGATCCTATGAGGAGTTCTGTGCCATATCTTCGAAGTTCATGATCAGATCATAACAATATTTCAATGGGACCAACTTGGAAGCATAACCTTTCAATAAAAAAAGAATTTTCAAAATCGGTCCACAATTGACGGAGATATCGGTGAACATACATAAAAAAAAAAACATACATTCAGCCGAACATAAAGCCTCCTCCTTTTCGATGTCGGTTAAATAGACTTTGACCTCTGGGTTTGTTTCGGTTAGTCAGTTAAGCAACACCGGCCTTATCTAATTTCAATTGACGTGTAAAAGAGTTACTTATAACCAACTAGCTTCTGCTAGCGGCGTAGTCAGCATGAATGTCGAAACTAGATAAAATGTCAAGTCGCGATCTTTGCTTCCTCCGTACCAAATTTCATCAAAATCAGTTCAGTAGTTTAACCGTGAAAGCTTAACAGATAGACAGAGACATTCTTATTAGTATGGATTTCAAAAATATATTTTACATTTCATCGAATGAAAAATGATTTTGGTAAATTCTGATTTTGTTTTTTAAACATTATAGTTCTAAATTACTTTTTAAAACTTAACGTACCTTTTTTTCCGATATTGATTGACAAAAATAATAAGCAGAGGGCCAGATGCTATGTTTCTGCTTGCAATACTTTTATTCACGTAGGTACCTTTTTCCGCAAATTGTGGTTTAATTTGGTTTTGGTAATGGAAACTCTGGGCGCTGTCTGAATACCTTAATTTACAATGTAATGAGTAGAATTACTTTCCAGACCATTATGTTACCGTTTTAGTTCTCAGACATTTACAGTATCGTACCTTCTCAGTTTTATTCGGTATTTAGAATTTAACTCGGTTTATAAAGCGAACTCAGAAAAAGATTTACATAAGTTACATGATAAGTAAGTGCTCATTATTTCTTGACTGGCCTGTTGGTCTAGTGGTTGGTGGCCCTGACTGCTATGCCAGAGGTCGTGGGTTCGATTCCCACCCAGGACAAATGTTTGTGTGATGAGCATGATCATTTGTTCTGTGTCTGGGTGTAACTTATCTATAATAATATGTATGACTAGGTGTGCCCGCGACTTCGTTCGCGTGGATGTCAAAACTTAACAATGTATTTTGGCATCAGTATCGATCACCAGTCATCCTCTAATCTTAATTTTGAATATATATTCAATGTACAGAATTGACCTCTCTATAGTTTTATTATAAGTATATGGATATATAGATAGATATAATATAGATAATAGATATATATAGATATAGATGTCAGTACTCATAACCTAAGCTCTGCTTAGCTTGAGACTAGATGGCATTGTGTGATAGTTGTGGAATATTATTATTTTTGTTTTATTTTTCTTAAATAAATATAAATTACATTTATTAATATTTTTTAAACGAAGTCATAAAAAAAAATCATTTAAAAATATTAAAAATAGTAGCCTACCGGCATCGGGAGCAGGGTCCAAGCTACCGGTGGTCAGGGCTCCTGAGAGAGGAACTTTATAGACCGTCGGCCAACACGTGATTGGTCTATAATTTTTAGGTTCCGCAGTACTACCTACCTGATTTGTGGAGCAGGTGGGTGATTCTATTCGTAAAAAAGTCGGGTAGCGACCCTGACTCTAAGCAGACTGGAATTGAGATGCCAAGCGGGCGTGCGACCTTTGAAACCATTTTATCCAGAAGTTGTGCCGTCTGTCCGGCCCTGGAGATTTCCAGTTAGGCAACAGGCGGACTGGAAAAATATTGGAGAAACGCGAGCGCGTCAGATTAAGACAAGGTAAGTTATATTTACATGCAGAAAAGTGTATATTTCAATATGGGCGAGTCAAAAAGTTAGGTTGTCAGGTTCCTGTTAATATTTTGTTAATAAGTGCAATTTTTTTTACCACAGTTTGCTATTCATATTATTAAAGGTCTTTCGTAATCCTGATAAGATTACCTTCAAAAAAAAAAACAATCGCGCCCGAGTTCGAGGTGATGGGTTCTCTCCCCCCCCCACTAAAATGGAAACTTGTCATAGACTTATTTCGTTAAAACCTAATCTTCATAATCCAATAGGCCCCTATGACGCTTTAGTAACTACAAAAGCACCCGGGCCTGCCTTATTATGACGACTGTGTCAAGTGAAGTGAATTGCTTCAAACTCGCGTGGAATATAAAACCTTAGGCCAATATTCTTAGGTATATTTTCCATGTCCTTTTAGGGAGAGTGCCCACGAGTAACTTTGCTGCCCAGCAACTTTTTTGTCTTTGTCACTGTCCCCTCCTCGAATTTTGGGAAGAGAGACACGGAGTTGACGGAGTGACATTTTCATAAAAACATGCAACCAATAGACAGGTGTGCAGTTGTATCGGCGGCCTGTCATCAACCCCGCGGACAAAAACTCTCTCAGATGTCGCGTTAGTAAGTGCGCACACTTTCATACTATCTCGTAGATTTGATGTGAGAAACCAAAATTGTGAAGTTTAAAGTTGCTCGTGTGCGTTATCTCACAAAGAAAACTTCCTGCATTCTCATGACTTAGTCGCCTCAAGGACAGAAAAATCCTTTCAGTTAATGTATGTAATTAAATAACAAGTTGTAACTTTCAATTTGAATAACTGTAGGAGATGAAATGACATAGAATAGCAGAGGTAAGGGATCTGTTACTCATGACCTTCCTTCTTTTTCTATAAATAAGATGTTTACAAGAATTTTCTGGCCTTCATTTTTGTATTACAGAATATGAAAAGAGTTATTATACGTGCCCATATATTTACTGAAATACATTTGAGAAATATTACTGTTTCCAAGAATAATTCAAGAGCACACAGCCTTGGTTCATACATATCGAAGTACCTATAGCTACGGTTCTCTCGTGGTTGCGTAGAACATAAATTCTATGTAACTCGAACAGGTAGGTGCTGCAAGAGTCCATTACCTTGTGCTCTCAAATTATTCTGTTGTTTAAAACCCTCCAGTGCCTTGAACTCCCAACATAGAGGCAATAATATTGAACCAATATCTATTTGTTTTGCAACGAAGGATGGTACTCAAAACAAGTATGAATTTTTTAAACGTTTTTGATGGACATATTTAGTGAAGTTATTTGAATATTTTATGATCGTTTCCGTTGAGTAAATATTGGACCATTCGTAAATATATGGATTGTTTTGATTTGGAGCGAGAAATATGTTGGAAAAATGTTCATTTGTTTTTACTAACGATCTATAGTATTTACTCTCTCAGCAAATGTTCTTTTCGTGTCGATCTGACTCAAGTTTTATCTGACCAATATTTTGCCACATGAATAACTCGTCCGTCGTTGGCCTCGTATAAGTCATAGATAGGTAGCTGGGCAGAAACGGAGATGATGCATATCCTGTGAATCAGCTCTACACTGGCACTGTATTTGTGTTGGGTTAAAGAAACCCCATTTGGCCAGATTATCTCTGCAGAGCGGCCAACCTGAATCCGCAGTCGGTTCAGAGATTTCCAGATTGGCCACAGGAGTTCGTGTCCCGGTGGCAGATGTTCTGCCAGAGAGATGAATTTTGGAGGAGTGGGATATGAAGCAGGTATAAATAAAAATCTGTGAGGACCTGTTTCAAAACTAAACTTAAGTACTTTACTACATCGCTGGTATGTTGCCTAAAAACCAATAAAAAAATTAAGTAAAAAAAAATATACAGCAAAAAAAGCAACAAAACAAACAATAAAAATACAATAAAGGAAGCAATACAGTATATAAAAGTAATAAAAAAAAATTGGAAAATTGGTTCACGCAAAAACAACATTATTTTTAGGTATATAGTATATACCTAAAATACGGCAACGTCTTGCCTTACATTTTGATATCTAATAGGAAACAATATGCTTATCCGTAGGTTTATAAAGCCGTCCCACAAAGGGCGGCCGTAAACGTGAAATGTCGATCGTAAAACATAGTTTGGTTCGTAGAAAGCAGCTAAAAAAGATATATGAAAATAAAAGTGTGAGAAGACACTCCGTACTATGTGACTAGACCAGAACCATCTATATCTTGAAACTTTAATAAACGGCTAGCTAGGAGAATAACCTAAAGACCTTTAATTCGAGAGTGAATAGGACACTTCTAGGTAAGCGTGCTTCATCGTCATTTACCATAGTTACCATTATACAGTTGCCATCACGGATCTTGAGCGGTTGCGCAGAAGTCAAATATTCGGTCTCTTTAGTGGTGCGAAGTGAGTCGCGCGGGCGGAGACTGTCAGTGATTGGCTCGCTGCGCCATCGCGTCATAGTCACTCCTAATTCGTTCCCTGCGTTGCTGCATGTATCTAACAACGAAGACGATTGGCTCGCCAATGTATGGAATGCGCAAAGCGATCCCCACTCTGACGCCGAGCGCTCAAGATCCGTGATGGCAACTGTAGTAGTCAATTATAAGCCTACCAATAAAAAAAGAGACGTGGAATAACTGAAAACCTATGACATATTCAAGGAGTTTTTATAGTTATCACACGCGTTATTTGCAAACATTAAACGTAAATAACCTACGTGAGGATATGAAGTCTTTCTTTTTGATAGCATGAATTAAAGTAATAACTTATAAGCCCTCGATGCGAACACAAGTTGTATTTCGTTCACACAATTTAAATTTACTATAACTATTATTGGTTAAATTTCTTCAGTAGGTTACTGCTTGCCACTAATAGCCAGTAGTGATAGAACCCTGCTCCTGACATCAGTAAAATAATACTTCTTGTTTTACATTCATTTGGAAGATTTATACTAATAAAGCCTTTTATTGGTTATCCATGCAATACATATTTCAATTTTAAATCTTAATATACACTTTAAACTTTCGAATACCGGAATTAGAGACATAGTAGAGAATGAGAGAGATAAGCGAGCAAACGCTGGTGTTCGCTTGCGGTTTAATGAATTAAATAATAACACTTATGGTTTCTATTACAGATAACCCCTCTTGTTAAAGTTTTTTCTATAATGGCGTTTCTTAAGCCTCCCCATTTTGCCTCTGCTGGGTTCTGCTCACCATGTCGCTTCGGTGGCCTATCTCTTGCTGATACAACGGACTAAATGTCCGGCCCATTACCACTTGAGTTTGATAGTATTCTGCTAAATCAGTAAAAGTCTTTTACTGATTTTTTTTTCCTTTATTTATTACTATTAGTATGATTAATTCATACCTTTCTGACAAATAACTAATTTTGTACTAATTTATCAGGTACAGCTACGTCCATGTCTGACATCCGTGTGTGACGGTATTCTTCTTAGAGTGTCGACGGCAAAACTATATTTTGTTTTTTAGTTAAATTTCTAGCCTGGCGTATTATTTGGCCATGGCAACGCCGCCTGCCGACGCTGTCATTAGGCCCCGACGTGAACAGGCTTGAGTGACGTATGTGTCTAGCACATCATTTTTGTATATCAACTCAACTGTGGAGCCGTACCCGCTCCGGGTTCGTCGACCAATGTCTGTCTGTGCGAGATCTGTGGGAGGACCTTCTCTCTCTCTCTCTCCCTCTCGGAGGGGACTGCAGCGGTCTTCCCACAGACGGACATTTTTATCGGGAGCCGTAGCGGGTCCGCCGCGTCCACCACGCTAAAGTGAGAGTGAATTGGCCACATCGCACGAATGCACCCGGGCAGATGGGCGAAGAAGATCACTTACTGGACGTCGGCGAGGTCGATTGCAGCAAAGGTAGTGTGACGATCTGATTATGTTCGCGGAGCAAACTAGGCTAGAGATCGCCCTAGACCGACATGTTTAGAAGAAGAAGGCCTTTACCCAGCAGTGGGACACTATATAAGCTATTAAAAAAGCACGCAACATTGTAAACTATTGAATTTGAATGGTATTTGAAATGATTTGTTCATAATATATTTATATAAGTTTATAAAATCGCGAGTTCTATTACAAACCGGTGTTTGCAATAATTTGTGTGATAAAAACCATCAATGTGATCATAGTCACATATCGACCAATTTAATCCAGCCTTAAAATTTGTAAAAGTTACGTACCAGGCTGGCTCCAGACCGTAGCCACGTCAAGTTTGAAGTTGCCCAACAGCTTATTGGCTCGCAGAATGTTCCGCGACTGCAGAACCTGTAACAAATCTCACATTGCATGGCATTCGCAAATAATCTACAATATAAACATAGACTGTCTTTACTACCAACATTACTACATAACCCGTTTATTACGCAATAAGGCTGACAATATGATTTATTTTTATGTTAGCACTTCTGAATTTTTGAATATTTTGCTGTACATACATACATTCGCTTATGTGTTAAATACTGTCGTAAACATTTTAGTATAAAAATGACAGCACGGTTAATAATAATAAATAATAACATGTTACAAAAATACCGATAATTGAGTCAGGTTTAAGTAATAGTATAAGTCGTAGTGGTTTCAGCTTGAACGTAACTCGCTAGAGTGTTTTAAGTCAATTAGACACAAAAAAAATAGTTAAAGGATTTCAATCTTTTAATTTTGCACTGTCTCGTAACTAGGGAAGATATACCTAGGTGATAGGTTGGTAAAAAAGATACCTGTTTTGTCTTCACACATTTTCTTAGTACGTGTGCATTATCTCAGCACCAAGTATTAATATCATATTGTCATTTAAAATTAAAACAAAAAAACGCGTCCATTTTTCACATCTCCACAAAAAAACAAAACAATCAAAATGGAACACAATTTTTTTTTTAAAATTTTGAATAGCCAGTTCGATTTTTCGTCTCTCAGCTTAAAAAGCAAGGAGGCTAGTGTATGGATTCCAGTGAAAGTTCCAGAATGGAATCGTGCAATTTTTTGGTCTAAAAGGTATAGCTAGATAGTCAATCAGCAGATTGGTGCTTCCAGGAATTACGTTTCAAAATGTACACGGTTACTTATAACTCGGCGTATTTCTTGCAGGACGTCAAGGTAAGACTAAAATGCAACAAATTGTTCTACCGATATTCAGTAATTTTTGAGTTAGTAATATTTTTAGATATTTTATGCAAAATCCCAGATACGTGAAGTCAATTTGAAAACTATTTATGGCGCGAATGTATTAATAATAATAATCGACTGTATTGAAAAGTTATTAACATAATTGAAGCCATAGCAGATCTATCTATCTTAGTAATAAATATCCTTGTCTTCTCAGCTATATAGAAAGGTATGATTATCAATACTTTTGCATGAGTGACCAGTACGATTAAGGTATTGTGAGAAGCCCCCGTGCCTTGTATGTGCAGGTGTGTGCAGGTGTGTAAAGTAAGCGTTCTTGTTTTGTTTGTAGGCTTCTCTGACAGATGAGAAAATACTTTAGTAACGCTATCTGTGCTCTCTTTTTGATATCTTTCTTCCCACTTGTCAATCGAACTATCCCTGATGGTTGGCTTGACAAATGAAATGGGCCACTTATCAAAATCAGGTCTTCTCTTTATTTTTAGTGCCGCTGATTGTCTGCCTTTTTGTTCTCTTGTTACCAACGTGGGTCTTAAACCAGAAAAATTTCACATCTTTGCCAAAACTAAGTTTTTTGACATTTTTATTTATTTCCAGAGTGAGTGGGTTGTCGGTGTCGTCGTTCATTAACGGCCCAAGAGTGGACCTGGAGTCACTTTCTCTGTGCCTTGTTCGATTAGTTTTATAGATCGGTATACTGGGTACACCTCAGGTTTAATGTCTGTCTCCGGTGTTTAAAGTAAGGCCCTATTTCCGGGTAGTTAAAAAAAAAAACCTAACCTTACTCCATGTCACATTGCTGTTGGACCAACAGGTATTCTGTATAATCCCTAGGAATTGGTGTTTATTACTTAGTAAGTAGTAATATTCATAATATTTCTTACATTTCCTCGATGCCCCATGTATTCTATACATTGCCTAGGTTTTGTATGGAATACCTGGATAATACAGACTGCCGGTAACATAATTAGACACCTTATTAATTGCGCCTTGTTAAAATTGGTTGGTAGCAGTTTTTTGTATGATTAAATGACTATAGAACCATGAGAAGGATTCCTAAAAAGTTTTGATTATAAAACTAAATCCGCAAAGTGGATTTACCAGCTGTTTGGATTTTTGCAGAATTTTCCACGTTTTGGTATTCTTCTTCTTCTTCTTATTGTATCGATGGCAAAACTAGTTAAATTCCTTGCCTGGCCCAGAATTCGGCCACGGCAATGCCGTCCACTGATGCTGTCATTAGGTCCCTACGTGAGCAGGAAACAGGGCACGTGGTGCAGGACGGAAGGTGGGTCATGGTCTGCGGAGAAACGCCGCACAAACACTGAAGATCGGAACCATCCGAGAACCCCCACCTGTGAAGATCGTCTAATTCAAACTTAAACTTAAATTTTGGTATTTAGAGATATTTATAAAAGATCTAAATTCTAAACCAAACCTTGGACTACCTTTCCAGAAGAGTAAATAAAAAAACCTTCGGAGAAAATCAAAATGTTTGTGATTTTTGAGTCACTACGGGTATACCTATATCTTACCTTTTCAGGACGTTTTAAATTTATTAGTAGTATTTTAGGTAAAGCATTTGTATATATGAACAACATATGCAAAAGGACTAACCATTAAAAAAAAATTAAGAATTCGCATAAATCAACTAAATATTAGAATCATATATTTATCTTCTTTTAACCCCTGGAGTATCGCCAATTAATTCAACATCACACGATATAATATTGGTAAGTAAGTAACAATGCAGGCTGTCTACCGATATTAAAATGCGCAATAAAACTTTGCAATCAAGAAATGTAGTCAGTATCGAAAACCTGTCAGAATCTAAATTTAATCTGCATCTTCTAGAACAAAATTAAACTTATTGCTCTTGCTAGAACGTATCGTACTAAATAGCAAAGGTATCAAATACCAATCGAGTAGGTAAAGTATCAGTAACTGGGTATCAAATACCTGTCGATAATAACGAGCATGGTATATGAGGTCGCCGTGAAATTGGAGACAATGTCATTGAAGTTATCGGAAAACCATCTATGTCAGCCAGTGTACGGGAATCTATTTCGAGAGTATTGTAAGATACTAAAATCGTTGAGTGTTTTGAAGATTTACGAAAAATAGTGATATGACTAAAAAAAAATCTGAATAATGTATGTTGATACCAATAAAGTTAATAAAAATACGTGGATGCCTTCGCCAATCTCAAAAATGTCTCTCAAAACATGAGTCCGGTCAGTTAAGACTAGCAGGGAGCCTTGCGTTCTAGTTTGGTGGTTATCATCAGATGTACTGTGAAACATTGTACTTGTTAAATGTGACTCTTTAACCACAATATGTAAATTGTGTCAAATAAACATTTTTTTTATATTTAGAAGTATTTGGGACCTCCTTAACAAAACAGTGCCTGAATTGGGAGACTCCGCGCTTCCATATTATTGCCGTGTTTATAATACTAAATATGATGATGGATCGGGAAGATAAGCACCGGAACTCCGTAATTGATTAATGTATCCTAGCAGTGCTTGAGTTAATTGGAATTGTCATGAGAAATGCTAATGCTCTGGCCATAAGTGAATCGCAACTAAAAAGTGTGAAACAAAAAACTTTTACGAAGAAAAAATAACCGACTTCACTAAAAAAACACTGAAACGATCAAAATAACTTTAATTTCTGTAGTCGGTGTTAAATAAGAAACAAACGATACCGAGAAATACTGACTTACGAAATTTAAGATGTAGGTATGTACGTATATACATAGGCACAAACGAATTGAACAAGAACACATTAGTACTGCCTACTGGTACAGACTTGAAGCTAGGACGTAGACTAAGAGAGAAAGAAAAGAAAGGAAGAAAAATAATTTATGTGGTACAGTACAAGGCATAATAATATACAATACACGTATCAAAAATAAAAGAAGCAAAAAATTAAAAAAAAAAACAATATAGCTGTTGTGTGCCTCATGGCTGCACCAAAATATGTCCAGTTCAGCATGAATGCCAGACAACTAGTGCCTGACGCTGGTTTTCAACTGAACCGGTTGTGACGCAACGGACGTAAAACCGGTTTTGGAGTGCAATATAATATAATATAATATCAGTGATGGGTACTTAAATAATATACACCGTTACTTTTTAGTCGTTTTAATCCCGTGGAGGGTCGAATCGGTGCATGACACACTATCGATTTGTAAAGATAAAATAAAAAAATTAAAATACTTTTTTTTTAATAACTCGAACCAATTCTCGCATAAATGAATAAATAATGCAAACCATTAGTAGACACCATTCCACAATAACAATAATAATGCGTTCACCTAGTCAACGTGGTCTCACAAAAAATAGTCAATCCTAGATCAAACACGCCTCCAAACCCTATTTGATTGGCCATGCGACGCGGCGCGCGACCCGTGCGCCCCGCCTTCCCCGCGCGCTTTGTGCATCGCGTGGGTGACACGTCATGGAATAATTCAGTTTCCCTCAAGACGTCATAGGTGTGGTGTCGTCGCGCGAAAATAATGGCGTCTCGGAATTATGTGTAATTCCAACCTGGAGTTGGTGACGAAATCGTGAGTCTTGTTGCGCAGGCGACTCCACGTTTTTACAGTGCCAAACCAGCTTTCTTTGTGTTAAACGTGCAAGATTATGTATCCAAAGGAATGCTATGCTCTTGTGAAGTCTATCTAACCAGTGACGATTCGGAGGTGATTAGTTATTAGGTTTATAACAGCCCCTAAGACGACCCATTGACCCAGAACTCTTAAAACTTTGAACAATTTAACGTGTCGTTTAAGTGAACAATTTAAGTATTAAATAAATAAAAATACAAAGGCGATTTAGTTAAGTACCTAATAGAACTTTTTTTTTAAATCATTGTAACAGAACTTTTTTTAAATCATTGTAATCAAAATTATTGATTCCACATTTTTAAATACGCCATAACTAGCAGGCCTGTAGAGATTTATTTTTACATGTAATGTAATTAATTACCTAACACTTTTATCATAAGTAATTATTTAATTAGGTATGTCTTAGGCACAAAGCAGTTAAGTCCGCCCTAAGTCTGTAAAAGTATGAAGGTTTGGAATCATTTTATTTGTTTTACGCAAAGATCAGCTGAGCGAGTCAATGACCTTGCTTGAGCAGGCGACCGACGACGTAGGTACTATCTCGTGGCGTTACCAATTGTTTCATGTATTTTGCGAGTATTACCTTATCACTTGCTGTGTTTTTTTATTTTAAAAGTTACATCGCTCTACAAGCTTTGGATGAATAGTATTTTATAAGTGAAACCACCGGCTTAAAGGATTAAAAGGATTAAAATTTAACGGTGTCGAGTATATGTATCGTTTACACATAAAACATAAAAATAGGGTTTTAGCAAAATTGTGTAAGATAGTGTTTGTTTAAAGTGTGAAAATAAATAATAGATAAATATAAAACTAAAGAGAGAAAAATAAAAAATAAATAAGACATTAGAATAAATGCACAAAAAAAAGTGGGTAAGTAAATCTCGAACTAGTTAGGATGACGTATTACGAGTAAATGCAATCTGTGTATTCACTCGTAATACGTCCTACACTCCTTTACTTCTATTGACCACTCTGCTGGCGTTTGAACTCGAACACGTTTGGTCATTCATTAGCTTTCCACAAAAGAAAGACCCATATTTCCTTGATATACTAGAAACATACCCGTAAGCTAAAAAGGCCGCTCGACAAAATTTTGTCATAATCTCGAGCTGAAACGAGATAAGGCATGTATACGCATCCCGTTTCGTCAAGAGTGCATGATAAACCTGATAGACTTCGTTTATTTTTGAAGATAAGGATTATTACAAGTACCTACGGCTCCATTTAATTTTATAGTGCAAAAATAACCCGAAAACACTCATCATCAGTAATGACTTTATAATGCAGTGTTCAACTGGTTAAAAGCTTTTAATTTAAAATGCGCAAATTAACTTAACGTAAAGTGGTTCGAGCGCCCACAAATTGTTAAAAAACCTTTGTTCACACTTCGCGTGATCCAAGAACTGGCGGATTTTACCTTGGTCAGAGGTTATCCTTTGTCCAAGGTAAGATCCACCAGTTCGCACCAGCGTAGCAATGCCACTAGTTTTTTGGGTACATTATCTTAAAGAGGTCAACCGTCGGATCCGACTCGGTTGGGCAGCGTTCGGGAAGCAACGCGGTGTCTTCTCATCTAACATACCACAGTGTCTCAAGACGAAAATCTATGACCAGTGCGGTGTGGCAGTGATGACAAATGTTTCCGAAACGTGGTCGTTCACAATGGACCTCATCAGAAAGCTTAAAGTCACCCAAAGGGCAATGGAAAGGGCTATGCTCGGAGTTTTCTTGCATGATCGAATTAGAAATGAAGATATCCGCAGGAGAACCAAGGTTGCCGACATAGCACGAAGAATCGCCATACTTAAGCGGCAATGAGCAGGACATAGGGTTGCGAGAATCTAATGGATGCGGAACGCGCAGGATCGTTCATATGATGACAATATTGATGGATGCTCATCAGAGCCCATGACGACTAATGCCGGAGTTCTTTGGGGGTCAGTTCTCTCTGCAACTCTTTTCCTGCTGCATATTAATGATCTGCTGATGCCCGGTATCTATGGGTATGCAGATGATAGCACAGTTGTAGAGAGATACCTGCCAGGTGCTCGGGCTAGTAAAGAGCAAATCCGATCCGAACGAGAGGCTATGGTAGAGCGTACGAATATCTCACTTCAGGCAGTCTCCAAGTGAGGCGAAACCAATCTGGCGGGATTCAACGCCGCCAAAACACAGGCATGTCTGTTCACCGCCGAAAGGAGCCCGTTCACCTCGGCTCCTACTTTTCAGAATGTATCATTGAATTGTACCGACCGCCTTCAGTTCTTGGGTATCGAAATTTCCTCCGACCTCAATTTTGGGCGGTTCATTGAGTCCAAAGCCAAAGTAGCTGCTAGAAAACTAGGCGTTCTTGCAAAAGTCCGGCGGTACTTCACACCAACACAGCTTTTAATTTTATACAAAGCTCAGGTCCGATTGTGTGTGGAGTACTGCAGCCACATATGGGCTGGTGCTGCAAAGTGCCACCTGGCAGCTTTGGACTCGGTGGAAAGGCGTGCGAAGAGGCTGATTGGTGATCCAGATTTGGTTAAGTCCGATCTTCAAAGCCTTGAGCACAGGCGTAGGGTAGCCAGCCTTTCGGTGTTTTACAGATTGCATTTTGGAGAGTGTGCGCAGGAATTGCATGACTTGATTCCGCCATCTCATTTCTACCATCGGACAAACCGACGCACGGCAAGTATCCACCCTTACGTTGTTGAAACATCTACGGTCCGGACTAAGCGTTTCGGTCATTTATACCGCGTACATCGAAGGACTTTAACAGTTTGCCTACTGCGGTCTTCCCGTCTGATTATAATTTAGGTGTGTTCAAGGCTAGAGCGAATAGGCTCTTAATAAACTAGTGCGCCTCACCATCAACAATTGCATCACTGCTTACCATCAGGCGGGATCGCAGTCAAGTACTAGTTTATAAAAGATAAAAAAAAAAATATTAAGACGATATCGGCTTGCTTGCTATGTAAATAAGATATCACCTGCTTGTTAGTCTGACATACCTATTGAGAGTAAGTGATTGGCGCAGACACTAACCATGCTCTAGATATTCGAAAACATTCTTATCGGGGTTCAATATAAAGTATTACAGTTAAACTGGTGTAGTGAATTGTTGATAAATATAATAAACTATACCTTTTTGTGTAACAACTATACTTATAAACCTTTACGTTAAAGTGAAATTCAACGGTACAAATTTCCGCTCATATAAGTTTGTCTTAGGATTACGTCATTACCCGTAAATAAATTGTTTCTCTCCCTTTTTTCTTCTTTCTTTCATAAATTCTTTCAGAAATATCAATTGCCAGAATTTTGAACATACTGCGTGAAATTTCTGTAACCCTCGTGACTATGTTAGTACTTATTCGTTTATTTTTGAAAATGTAATCTTAGCTAAATTATTACTTAGGAACGTTATTTACCACAAAATAAATGTCACAAAAGAAAATAAAAGGGACTCAAACTTAAATTAAACCACATAATTAATTTACAAAGTTGTATAACTTTTATAAAGTGTACTCGGTCCTAAAAACACTAAAGGACCGCAATTCATAGAATGTCTATTAATTTTCTCCGTAAAAAGTTACGGGCTCGATGTTATGTAAATAAAAGAAAAAGTTGTCGGAAAATCATAACCGGGTGGATAAAGTTCAAAAAGGGTCTAAGAATAAAAAGGTCATTGATAAAATATTACTGTAACCTTGTTTAACCATTAGTCTCAACAAAACATACGTCACTAGCTTCCGCCAACGGCGTCGCCCATGTGACAGTAGATTTCTCCATACAAACTTTGAACATCCAGACTTCTCCCACTTTTGAGCGGAGCGGGAGGGCGTCTCAGACTTTTACTGACTAAAACCTACTCATTTTCCATCTTTGCCTTCATCCTAGGACCCCGGAATTCACTTTTACGATTAGCTAACATTTCCTTGAGACGCGCGTGGAACACTACGCGTCGTCGACGACTTGGGCTCGGTCCGGACGATTACCGAACGGCCGGACGGCAAGCTACCTATTTCTCACCGTCAGTAAGCGTAGTAGCTGGAAATCGATGTCTGGATTCCGGCGGCGGGGGCGCGAAGGCCGTTCCCTCGCTCCTGCGACCGCCATATTTGCTAGTATTACTGTTTCCCAGATAGAGGCGACCGCCTACCATTCCTTCTCGCTCCGGACCATGGCCAGTATCTGGGCCCGGCGCGAGTTGCCGATAACCCCTACGAGGACGCGGCGGCGTTGCACATCTCTTTAGGGGGTGTATTTTGGAACTTTTCTTAGGGCCGAGTCACACCGGAATGGCAGCGGCTGGCGGCGTTACCAGCGGCGCCCGACGTCACCGTTGGCGGCCTCGTGTGACTTCCAGACCCAGGCATTGATAGTGTTGTACCGTAGTAATTAGCTTCTCCTTGGTATCATTTTTTGTTTAACGCAGTACAATATTTACTTATTGGCAACACTGATTGTGCTAGTCAAGAGAATTTGCTTCTGTTGTTTAATTAATTATTTTATTGCTTTTTCAACTTGTTTTGCTATGGAAACCCAAGTATAGTTCGAAGAAAATCAGTGCCAGTATAATCCTTTAACTTTTAATGTGCTCACTACGTTAGAAAATAAACAAAACAATTAACGAATAAGTGATAAAAGTGCTGATCATTCGGACTTAAACTTGTGTGCAACCGAAATTCGCGGTTAAGTGCGGAACTTAAGTGCTGTAACGGCGTGCACAGCTTGATTGCAGTGCTACCAACACTCAGCGAAGAATTCTGACAGTTGCGTTCCAGGTACGGAAGTGTTAAAATAACAAGACGTCAAGCATTGTTTTGTTTTGGTTTTTGATATACTGCGTCTGCGCGTCTACACATCTCGAGTTGCCCCTTGCCCACTTGGATAACAATGCCTAAGATGCAACGTACTCCCCCTACATCCCCT
Source organism: Mythimna ferrago (assembly GCA_910589285.2). NCBI lineage: Eukaryota > Metazoa > Arthropoda > Insecta > Lepidoptera > Noctuidae > Mythimna > Mythimna ferrago. Next base: position 7,476,792 of record OU342673.1, on the reverse strand, counting down.
GGGACGGGAGAGCCAGGACAATCGCAATCTTTTCTTGACATGTCTTCGATCTCTAGTTGCAAGACGACCGATGATAATGTGACTCATAGGGTTAAAAGGGTAAGCAACCCAGTTGTCCGTACCTCATGTAGATGTGGGGAACTAAAGAATGAAGTTTTACAACTATTGTCTACTTGGAGGGCTGAATACGAACGCAGACTCTCGGTGTGGAAGACGGAGCATGATGAAATGCTGGCCGCTCTGGTTAAGGATGTCTCTGACCTGAAAAATCACTGTGCGACAATACAAAAAACCACTGCGGATATTGTCGGCAAGTTATCATCTGCCAGTCAGCAAGTGGGAACAAAGAGGAAGGAGCAGCGACCTCAAAAGGCTCAAGACCCAAAGCGCCAATCACGCTCTCCAGCCGTACAGCCACTTGCTGCCTCACCAAAGGATAGCGAAAGCATCTCTGGTTCATTAGTCATAGCGTCGGGGGGGGAGAAGTCTGTCGAGGGAAACCTGCGAGATAACCGAAATCTCCGTACTGTCGTGCCGGCGTCTGCTGCGGACATTACGATAGACGACGCTGAAAGTCACTGGACAGAAGTTCGGCACAGACGCTCCCGACGTTCGCACGGCAATGTTTTGCGCGGGACAGCGGCACCTGGGACCACAAATCTGGAAGCCTCAGAAAGATGGAGATACCTACACCTATTTTATGTCAAGCAGGGTACATCTGAAAACCAGGTACATGATCACCTAATTAAAATATGTGGAACTGACATCTGCACCGTCGAGGTACTCAAACCTCGGGGCAAATACGCATCATTCAAGCTTGGCGTGCCCTCAAAATTGGCTGATCAAGTTCTAGCTACTGAAAACTGGGCACAGGACATTTGCGTCAAGCCATGGCGCCGTAACTTTCGTGCCCGAACTGATGAGACCCAGTAAGCCTTTACACAATCTTCGTGCTTGTGACCCTACACATCGCAATGTCTATCTGCGCTTACTATATCAGAATGTTCGTGGGCTTAAAACCAAATTACCTACATGGAGGTCAAGCCTATTACTGTCTGAGCACGACTTAGTAGCAGTAACTGAGACAAATTTGGACAATTCAGTAGAAGACTCGGAAGTGTCTAGCGGAGATTGGCGTATTTTAAGAAGAGACAGAGCGACCGCAGGTGGCGGTGTATTGCTTGCGGCGCGCCCTGGTGTCACCATAATTAGGCAACGTAATATTGAGACGGCCTGTGGCGAAGATTTGTGGGCTGCAATCACAATTCGCGGTCTAAATATATATGTGTGTGTTGTTTACATCAAGCCTACTGCAACTGACGAGGACTATTTGATGTGGTTTTGTAAAGTTGAGAGCATTATCCACAATTTGAATGGAATTGTTATTATTTTAGGTGATCTTAACTTAAAAAGTGCATCTGTGAATGTTAATAATTATTACTGTTATTTCCTAAGCTTTTGTAATCTGACTGAGATGAATGAGGTGATGAATATGCGAGGGAGTAAGTTAGATGTAGTGTTGGCTCGGGAGGGCGCCGTAGTAAGCTGCGAGCATGTCAAGGGCACGGAGCTGGTTCCAATCGATCTGTATCACCCTCCATTGGATATTGCGGTTACCTTAACAATACATAAGGAGAATGAAAAATTAGACCCCAGCAATATAGACCACAGTAGAGATTGGAATTTTTGTAAAGGAGACTACACACTCTTATACGATCATATCCGTTCTGCTTCTTGGCAAGAGGTTCTTTGCTCCACTGACGCAGCCACCGCTGCTAATGAGTTTTATAAAATAATTTATAAGTCATTCGATTCTTGCATTCCAAAAAAAAAGAGAAGGCCCTATGGTAATAGGCGGTACCCAGTCTGGTTTACTACAGACATTGTGCACGATATTCGGCGTAAAACTAAACTCCATAATAAATGGAGAAAATCGCGATGTAGTGTCACGTATGCTGAATTTAGCACTCTGAGATCAGACTTGAAAGTTAGGACTCAAAAGGCCTACAGATTGTATTGCACAACTGTAGAAAATAATATAGGAAAAACCCTAAACAGTTCTGGCAGCACATCTCTAGCCTACGGTCAAAGGGTGGGTTCGAGCCGAATGTTGTGATGAATGGTGAGACTAGTTCGGGCGTTGAGGCGGCCGAGGCATTCGCTCGCTACTTTGCCAGCGTATTTCTACCTGACACACCCAAATTGGACCCAACAGCCATAAATGTGACAAACGAGGGAGACAATATTCCTTTACCCGTTTTAACTCTTCCCGACGTAGTTAAGGGGATTGCTAGACTTAAACCCTGTAGTTCGGTTGGCCCTGACAGCATTCCAGCCTTTATCATTAAGGGCTGTAATGATATCTTGGCAGCGCCGTTATGCCATATATTTAATTTAGCTCTCCAATCCGGCGTGTATCCTAAACAATGGAAAATTTCACGTGTAACTCCCATTCCTAAAACCAACGACAAAACTTCCGTAGAGGAACACAGACCCATCGCTATTCTGCCAACCATTGCTAAGATCTTTGAGCATATCATCCACTCAATTATTCATAAATGCATAAATAGGTCTCTCTCTGATGCACAGCATGGTTTTCGGCCTGGCCACTCCGTAAACTCGAATCTACTGATTAATGTCGATTTTATATCCAGTAGTTTGGATAGTGGTAAGCAGGTCGACGCTCTGTATCTCGATTTCCGGAAGGCTTTCGATAAAGTCGATAATGATGTGCTCTTAACAAAACTGGCGGCCATTGGTTTCTCAACCGACTTTCTCAACTTTTTTGCCGACTACCTGCGGGATCGTAAGCAGTTCGTCCGCCATGGTTGCTTTGAGTCAGAGCCTTATTATACTCGATCAGGCGTTAGTCAGGGAACCGTATTGGGGCCGCCTCTGTTCCTGATCATGATCAATGATCTCATCGCTAAAATTGAGCATGCAAAGTGCCTACTATATGCCGACGATCTAAAACTAGTTTTGCGAATCGAAACGGTCGAGGATTGCCAACTCCTACAAAGGGATCTTGACGCCATCTACGAATGGAGCATCGAGAACAAGTTGTTTTTTAATACGAACAAGTGCCACGTCATGACTTACGGTCGAGGATCACGACCTATCTATCACGACTATAGGTTAGGTAGGGAAATAATTACACGTGTCACCACCATAAAAGACTTGGGAGTGACCTTTGACCGTTGTTTGACATTTAAGGATCATATTTCTGCTCTTGCAAAGGAATCTTTCAGGCGTCTGGGTTTTGTTTTGCGGAATGCCCGGGATTTCCGTAATCCCAATGTTATTAGGCTTTTATACACTACTCTGGTTAGAAGTAAACTTGAGGCCAGTGCCTGTGTGTGGCATCCATATACCGCGACTCAGACACTAATGCTTGAGAAGGTGCAAAAAACTTTCCTGAGATTTCTATTTCAGAGGCTGTACACTTTCTTTCCCTACATGTACCCCGCCAATTTCCTTTTGGGGATGCTGGGTTTCAACTCGTTAGAGGTGAGAAGGGGTTTCGATCAGCTCGTAGTGGCTTGTAAAGTCCTGAGCGGACGCATTGACTGCCCTGAGCTTCATGACCTCTTCTGTCGATTATTTGTGCCCGATAAATACATTGGACACCGTCAAAGCCGCCGTCATAATCTATTTGCACTTCAGCCGTCTAGAACTGTCGCTAGAGCCGGATCCCCAGTGTGTCGCACTTTGAAGATGCTAAACGCCCTCTTGAATGCTGACTCTGAATGTGATGTGTTTGCGGACGAATGGAATAAAATAAGACGTGTTTGTCTGGCGTTCTGTGAGAGACAGTATGCAAGGGTGTCCACTGTTCCATGTTAACGTGTATTTGATCTTAAATTATTAATTTAAATTTATGTGTTATTGAAATAATCCTATTATAATAATCAAATTAATTATTTTCTAAAATTCCATACAACTGTCAACATTATGTATAATTGTTTATTTTTTTTTTCTTTTTAAGTTTTTTACAATTCTATGTTAATTAATGTAAGTGGGCATGTACCGTTTTAATTAACTATAAATAAATAAATAAATAAATAATAATAATAATAATAATATAACAATAGTATCTTGTTTTAAAATATTTGTTTCCGACGACACAACGCGTCGTTAGACTACAGAGGAATGGTGCGCTCAGTGTGGCGACAGGGGTGAGCGGTAACGTGAGGCGCGGGCAGTACTACCGACAACACGCGCAGGGCGCGCGGCCGCTCGCGGCACCGCCGGCCGCTTATCGACCTTTTCAAGCTTTTCACGCAATACTGGTCTTTTCAGTGTGTAGATAAAGTTTAAAATTATTTCACGATTACAGTGCTCGCAGCGTCCCTGCCGTTCCGGTGTGACTTGGCCCTAAGAGCGCGCCTATGTAATCATTTAACGCTCCTAACCCAGTAGTTTTGGCTGTACATATAATTGTATATATAGACTACCGATGTCAGAAATGTCTTTCCATCATCGTTTTCCTGAGTAGCTGTAATAACAGCTGCATGAATCAATTTACAAGGTGACCATTTTAACATATTGAGAATCTTATGTGACTTGGAAAGCAGGTTAAGTCATTGGTCTCGACTGTCATTTGTAGATCTCTGACAGTCATTACGTATAGTCACTATAGTCAGAAGCCAGAAAATCTGACACTTGCTTGCAAAGGGGAATCGTGTTACCCTATTCAATATAATTATAACACAGTGGTTCTAGCTATTCAACCTCCACAACTACTGTAATTATGCAGTGTAAAATACTGTTATCCTGTCACATTCAGCCTGACTGGAAAAGGCTAGGCACAGGCAGGCGTCATCATCTCTCTGCATTTATTTCACATTATATGTCTATTTTAAGGCCCTCATGTTGAAGGAGGATTTTTGTGATGTTGACCCACCCCTTCATTGCCTTACATACCCGGGCTTGTGGGGTCCTTGTGGGGGCGATCCCGAACTTACCATGTCCGGTGAGAACACTTGAAAAGGGTGTTAACATAAAAACCGTCGCAATTCAAACAAAGTTTACTTTTTGGTGATCGATCGATTTACATGTTACCCACTCCTACATATACCAAAGTACTTACTATATTCAAGCATGGTTGTCATAACAAACTACTTAATATTATTACTGACCCTGATTCTCCTGACGTATCTTGGGTAAACCAACGAAAAGAAACTCTGTTAAAGTTTACTGTGAAAATACAGCCTAAGGCAGCAATCTCCCTATCTTGTTCGTGGTGTAACATAACCTTATCATAAGTAATAACATATCAATACCCCAGGCTTCAAATAATTGGTAACAGAGAGATTACAAATTGTTAATATATTATTTTACATAGAGAAGTATACACATCATCAATTGTTATTTATTGTAGTTAGGCTTGCGTTTGAGTATGTCACCTGATAGTCAGCAATGTTATTGTAGTTAACGTTAAATCACGCTTACCTAAAAGTAACATCACTCTTTACTTAGATATCTTTTTTTTAAAGCGGGTAATGATCAAATCACTTCTCCCGCTCTAGGGCAGAGCAGGAGAGCGTGTCAAACTTTTGGTGAATAAAAACACACCTAAGTTAATTCTTTGCCTTGCGTTTCAGGACCCCGGGTTTTCGTTCCGGGTTCATCTTTCGGAACCCAATCAATGGTCCCAGTAGGCTTCGGCCCTGCTGGTCCCTACGGTTTTGCAAATACCACTTTTTTATGGTGGGAAAAAATCATCCAATGACATCCCCCGCTCTTGGGCGGTGCGGGAGATAGTGTCAGACTCTTACTGACTAAAAGACCCACCCCGTTCCTTCTAGCCTTCATGCCAGGGCTCGAGCGCCCTTTCGGATAACCCTGGCCCCAGTAGGCTTCGACCCGGCTGGGTCCCTGCTGTTGCTGACAACCTCTTGAGGCGCGGGGGAACAGTGCGCGCCGTCGACGACTTGGGCTTGGTTCGGACAGTTACCGGACGGCCGGACAGCGAGCTACCCATTGCTCACTGTCCGCAAGCCCACGCCTACGGTGGCCGGAAATCGGGATCAGAATACCGGCGGCTGCGGCGAGGACGCCGTTGCCTGATGCGTTCGGCCTCCTCCTTTGCGAGCATTACTGCTTCGCAAAAGTCGGTGACCGCCTGCCACTCCTCCTCGCTCCGGACCATGGCCTCAACCAAGGCCCGGCGCGAGAGGTCTCCGCCACCGATCGCCCCCACGAAGGCACGGTGATGCTCCGCCCAAGCAGGGCACACCTCGACTGTGTGCTCCACCGTGTACTCCGGGCGTTCCGCACATTGGCGACACCCGGGCGTCTCTTCCGCACGAATCTGGTGCAGGAACCTCCCGAACGTGCCATGTCCGGTGAGGACCTGCGTCATACGGAAGGTAAGGACGCCGTGAGGTCTTTCCAGCCACGCCTCAAAGAATGGACTTACTGCCATGATTGTGGCGTGCCCAGCACTGGGTTGCGATAGTCGCTGACGCCATTTCACCATGAGATCCCACCGGTGCTCTGTCTGCCATGCCGTGACCTGTCGCGGCAGCGGACTTTCACCCCGGCGTTGCATCTCCACGCGCATATCGTGCATGTAAGGACTTTTGCCTCCAGATCTCACGGTGGTAGGCCAGCCAGAAGGCTCGCTGCTTCGCGGGAGACCGTGCAGTATCCCCGCACTATCCTTATTGCCATGACCCTCTTGCTGGCGTTCAGCTTGGCCGCCGGTTGCGTTTTCAGCGACGGCGCTCACACCGGTGCCCCGTAGAGGGCCATGGACCGTACGATCCCCAAGTAGAGCCTCCGGCAGGAGGCATCTGGACCCCCAAGGTTGGGCAGGAGCCGCTTGAGCGTAGACCCAGCCCGGTTGAGTTTGGGAGCCAGACGTCGGAAATGCTCCACAAAATTCCACCGGCTGTCGAGGACGAGTCCCAGATACTTTATCGTCGACCCGACACCGATGTGAACTCCTCCTACCGTTAGTTGGTAACTCAATGGCGGCGCGTTCCGAGGGCGGCGACCGTGAAAACACATAGCCTCGGATTTGTAAAGCGCCACCTCGAGTCCCAACTCCTGGATCCTATCAACGACCATCGCAACCCCGCGTGTCGCTAGAGCGACCGCCGCCTGGTACAACTCTCCCTGCGCTAGAACCAGCGTATCGTCTGCGTAACAAACCACGCTAACCCCGTCAGGGAAGTCGCCGCGTAGCATGTAGTCGTACCCGATGTTCCACAAGGGTGGCCCTAGTACCGACCCCTGCGGAACACCGCACGACATCTCTCGACGTTTCCAGTATCCCTGGTGACCGGGGTAGACAATGTACCTGTCCGACAGGTAAGCCTCGACCACTTGACAGAGGTATTCGGGCACCCGGTGGTACCGGAGTGCACTCCGGATCGTACTCCAGGGCAGGGAGTTCAAGGCGTTGGCAATGTCCAAGGACACTGCCACGACACACCTGTCCCGGGACACCGCATCCCCCGTCGTGAGGGCTCGCACGCGCATGATGGCGTCCACCGTAGAGCGCATCCTGCGAAAGCCGAACTGACCGTCCGAAAGGTCCGGCCCCACCCGTGTTAGGCGCGCGACGAGGCGGCTTGCAATGACTCTCTCAAAGAGCTTGCCCACCTCGTCGAGCAGCACAATGGGCCGGTACGCAGACGGAGAGTCCGCAGGGCACCCTGACTTCGCTATGAGTACCAGTTTCCCCGTCTTCCAGCAAAGTTGGAACTGGCCTCTCTCCATGCATGCGCTGAAGAGCCCTCTTAGTCGAGGCCCGAGAGCCTCCATGGCCAGGACCCAGGCCTTCCCAGGCAAGCCGTCGGGTCCTGGGGCGGTGTTCTTGGCCCGCAGCCTTCGCACTGCCACTCTCATCTCTACCTCGGTCACCCCTGGAGCATCGTCGTCGTCGTCGCTGTTGTGATCCGCGTCAGACACCGCTGGCGAAGGCGGAGCCATGGGCGGGGGGGAGTGTTCGCCTCGCGCAGGGAACAAAGCGCTCAAAGCACCCTCCACGACTTGGGGCCGGAGACTCTGAGTCAGCGGGTTGCAAAGGTTGCAAAGACCCCTAGGAGTCTGCGTTTCCCGAGAATTCATTTGACTAACAATACGAAATAAAAACTCCTAACAAAATATCTTAAAGTACTTATTACTCGTTTACTTATCGAACAGACATCACATTCGATGTTATATTTAAAACTAGCTTTCACCCGCAGCTTCACCCACGTACATAAAATATAGCCTATGTCACTCAGCAATAAAGCAGCTTTCTTTCGGAATTTTTGTAGCAATCTAACCAATACCAACTTTCAGAGATTACCTACTACAAACAAAAAAAAAAAAACTAACTCTTATATTCATTATTGTACATAATATTTACAATTTATAAAAAAAATAAGACAGCTGATGTACACAGGCGAGGTTAACCCAAAATTGGGTTTTCTTACAGCAAACCTTATCTTTAGTATATTATGAGGATAACTGAAACAAATGCACAATAAAAACTAAGTAAACAGATTAAATCATCCTTATAACTAAAATAAGATACACAAATATGTGTGCAGCACACAATACGTACAATCATACTGTATACAATATATAAAACCTAATGTATACAACATTACTTTTAGTATATGCGAAACTTGAGCATATTTTGTTTTTTTTTTTACGGTGGGTGGATATCATCTAAATGACATCCCCCGCCCTTGGGAAGAGCGGGAGATAGTGTCAGACTCTTATTGACTAAAAAACCCACCCAGTTCCTTCTTGCCTGTCAAACCGGGGCCGAGCCTCCCTTTCGGAAACAGACCCTAGCCCCAGTAGGATTGGACCCAGCTAGGCCTCTACGGTTGCTGACAACTCCTTTAGGCGCGCGGGAACAGAGCGCGCCGTCGGCGACTTGGGCTCGGTCCGAATGGTTACCGAATGACAGGACAGCGAGCTACCCAATGCTTGCCGTCCGCAAGCCCGTGCCTACGGTGGTGGCCGGAAATCTGGATCGGAATCCCAGTGGCGGCTGAGGCACTCTCATCTCTACCTCGGTCACCTCTGGAGCGCGTTAGACACCGCTGGTGGCGGGAATACTGCTTCGCAGAAGGAGGCGACCGCCTGCCACTACTCCTAGCTCCGGACCATGGCCTGTATCAAGGCCCGGTACGAGAGATCGCGCACACCTCCACCGTGTCTTCTGGGCGGTCCACACAGTGGTGACACCTGGGCGTCACTTCCGCACCAATCCGGCGCAGGTACCTCCCGAACTTACCATGTCCGGTGAGAACCTGCATCATGCGGAAGGTGAGGACGCCGTGAAGTCTTTCCAGCCACGCCTCAAAGAGGGGACTTACCGCCACCTTACGGTATCTCTGCACCATCCGTATGGCCATGACCCTCTGGCATGCGTTTAGCTGGGCCTTCGGTAGCTGACGCAGTGACGGCACAATTTCTGCGTAGAGCCTCCGGCAGGATGTATGTGGAACCCCAGATTAGGCAGGAGCCGCTTGAGAGCACAGCTCCAGTTCGGTTCAGTTTGGGAGCCAGACATCAGAAATGCTACACGAAGTCCCACCAGCTGTAGAGGACGAGTCCCAGGTACTTAATCGTCGACCCGACGCCGGTGTGAACTCGTCCTACCGTTAATTGGGAACTCGGTGGTGGCGCGTTCCGAGGGCCGTGGCAACACATAGCCTCGGACTAGTGCAGTGCCACCTCGAGTCCCAACTGCTGGGTCCTATCAACGACTATCGCAATCCCGCGTTCGAGAGCCTCCATGGCCAGGACCCAGGCTTTCCCTGGCAAGCCGTTAGGTCCTGGGGCAGTATTTTTGGCACTCAGCCTTCGTACCTCCACTCTCATTTCTACCTCGGTCACCTCTGGAGCATTGTCGTCGTCGTCGTCGCTATTGTGGTCCGCGTTAGACACCGCTTGTGGTGGAGCCATGGGCGGGAAGGGGGTTCCCCTCGTGCAGGGAACAGAGTGCTCACCGCACCCTTCACAAGCTGGGGCTAGAAAGTCTGAGTCAGCGAGGGAACCCAGGGAGGGAGTTTTTCCTGCACCGTCTTGTACGGGTGCCCGCATGGGTCTCCGTTCAGAGACCCCAGCCACACGTTGCGGGCCTCGAGTTTGGAGCGCGCTTTGCCACTCTGTATCCCTTACAGCATAGTTTGTTCAGAATTAGTAACTGAATCGATTGCATTAATTTTTTAACCAAATAAAAGTAATATTGATGTGGTACTTCGAAGTGCGATATTTATGTTATGAAATGTTAATTTAACAGAGATATCAAACTTCGAACGAGAATAAATTTAATGTGTACCTACAGTAATTCTTCCGTCGGTCATTTATTTAAAGGTTCATAAATTATTTACTTCGACATTTATTTTCACTGTTTTTCATACAACCGCTGTTTCGTGATTATGACGTTATTACAATTTTTTTATTAGATATTTTGGAAACATGGTATCTTGTGGATATTATCTAGGCCTTTGAAAGTCTGCTATTTAGCATGAACTTTGACAGTTACAGTAACAGTTACTCAAAAATTTAAAATGTCTAAAAAATGTAACAATAGAAGCCTTGCTTTAATAAAGATTCTGAATAACAACAATTATTTTCAAAAACTTTTAAGGATTTCAAATAAAACACTATATTTTATCCTGGAACAAGTTTTGTAAAACATTCAAGTAAATCACGGAATTACCGGAATCTCTCTTTTTTCGCGTTGCCTCTTCGTCAAAAATCGCTTTGGATTGCGTTATTTGAATCAACAAGCTTTTAAAACATACTCTATTTTGACAATAGGCGAGTGGAGAAAAGGCCTTGAAATTGCCTTTTATGTACAACTGAAAAGCAAATGCCAATTTTATGTCCCCAAAAATTCTGATTTTTTTTATAATACGAAGAAGGAAAAAATGTATTGATACGAACGTGAGTAATTAAATGCCTATTTACTAGCAGAGAACTTTATTCACCACAAACAAAAACAAATTTATCCAATCCACAATAATCCAAATCAATGTATACTAGAGTTCCGTTACACTGTCGCTTAGGTCGTTAAATAAAACCACTTCACACACTTAGGTAGTTTGCCCTTGTTCGCCGAAATCAAAACTAACTCATTTCCGGTTGAGGGCTCGTAACTATATATGCGAAGCAAGGAAAGATCTAGATACCGGCGTCTCAAGTCCAATCTAGAACAATAGAGTCGGCTCGCGGGGCAAAAAAATATTTTTATTGCTAACATGTACCTCCCTCACTTTCACGCGAATTTCGACCCTATCGTTAAACACGGAAGGTGCGAATTCCCTTATCTACCCACGTACCTACCTACTAAATAATGACAGTGGTAGGTACTTGTGGTGGACTTTACTAGTACTTGCCAGGCCTTTTTTTTTTTTTTTTTTTTTTTTTATGGTGGGAAAAAATCATGCATTGACATCCCCCGCCCTTGGGTGGAGCGGGAGATAGTGTCAGACTCTTACTGACTAAAAGACCCACCCCGTTCCTTCTAGCCTTCATACCGGGGCTCGAGCGCCCTTTCGGATAACCCTGGCCCCAGTAGGCTTCGACCCGGCTGGGTCCCTGCTGTTGCTGACAACTCCTTGAGGCGCGCGGGAACAGCGCGCGCCGTCGACGCCTTGGGCTTGGTCCGGACAGTTACCGGACGGCCGGACAGCGAGCTACCCATTGCTCACTGTCCGCAAGCCCGCGCCTACGGTGGCCGGAAATCGGGATCAGAATCCCGGCGACGGCGGCGGCGGCGGCGATAACGCCGTTGCCTGATGCGTTCGGCCTCCTCCTTTGCGAGCATTACTGCTTCGCAGAAGTCGGCGACCGCCTGCCACTCCTCCTCGCTCCGGACCATGGCCTCAACCAAGGCCCGGCGCGAGAGGTCTCCGCCGCCGATCGCCCCCACGAGGGCACGGCGATGCTCCGCCCAAGCAGGGCACACCTCGACTGTGTGCTCCACCGTGTCCTCCGGGCATTCCACACAGTGGCGACACCCGGGCGTCACTTCCGCACGAATCCGGTGCAGGAAACTCCCGAACGAACCATGTCCGGTAAGGACCTGCGTCATGCGGAAGGTAAGGACGCCGTGAGGTCTTTCCAGCCACGCCTCAAAGAGGGGACTTACCGCCACGATTGTGGCGTGCCCAGCACTGGGTTGCGATAGTCGTTGACGCCATTTCACCATAAGATCCCGCCGGAGCTCTGTCCGCCATGCCGTGACCTGTCGCGGCAGCGGACTTTCACCCCGGCGTTGCATCTCCACGCGCATATCGTGCATGTGTGCAAGGACTGTTGCCTCCAGATCCCACGGTGGTAGGCCAGCCAGAAGGCTCGCCGCTTCGCGGGAGACCGTGCAGTATCCCCGCACCATCCTTATCGCCATGACCCTCTGGCAGGCGTTTAGTATGGCCGCCGGTCGCTTTTTCAGCGACGGCGCCCACACCGGCGCCCCGTAGAGGGCCATGGACCGAACGATCCCCGCGTAGAGCCTCCGGCAGGAGGCATCTGGACCCCCAAGGTTGGGCAGGAGCCGCTTGAGCGCAGCCCCAGCCCGGTTGATTTTGGGAGCCAGACGTCGGAAATGCTCCACGAAATTCCACCGGCTGTCGAGGACGAGTCCCAGGTACTTCATCGTCGACCCGACGCCGATGTGAACTCCTCCTACCGTTAGTTGGGAACTCAATGGCGGCGCACTTGCCAGGCCTAGGTATGTACTTCTATTCTAGAACTTTCGAACAGCAATGCGTTTTAAGTATTTCATGCTATTCATTATTTCATCGAAGATATGGCGTGTTCTAGTTTAACGGCGTAACAGTATTGTTTGACTTTTGATTGTAATGAATAAACTCAACTATACTGGGCTGATTTTAAATATTCTATTACTAGTTGAATGCTACCTTATTACTGACTGACACAGCCTATACTATATATTTTACTTAGGTATACGCGGGCTAAGCCACAAGCAGTGTTTTTTAATGATATAAACTAATACTTGACTGCGATCCCTCCTGATGGTAAGCAGTGATGCAGTCGTTGATGATGAAGTACACTAGTTTATTAAGAACTTATTCATTTTAGCCTAGAAGACACTTAAATTATAATCGTATGGGAAGATCGCAACAGGCAAATTTTTCCATGTACGTGGTACATACGTAGTGAATAAAACCGTGATTCTGAAATATGTGATAATAGGTCAAATAAGGCGTATGACGTCGCAGTTAAGCGGAGTACCAACTCATGGAATTTTAATGATCATAATGGCCAGAGAGCTCCGGCCTGTATGACCCATTTTAGTCAAAACGTAGCTTTTCTGCGGAACGTTACTGCATTTGTTATCAATGTTTATATTTACCTACTTGTAGTTTGGTTTTACAAGAATCTTTTTAGAGGAGTTTTTTTTTCGTGTATTTTCCAATCAACTTTAGATTGAAAAGTAAGCACGATTACTAACTCAGCAGCATGAATCGACGTGAATATAAATATGAAAAAGCACTATCGGCAGTGCTTTTTCATATTTATTTTCACCGTACTGGCTTTATTTCTAATTCTTATGCTGTCTTCACAATAAAGCTCTAGAATGTGCTTCCCTTTGACATAAATAAGGTGAAAGTAAATTTTTCTTCAAGCGTAAAACGGAACTACTACTTGAAGTCCTCTCAACCTTGGTTCGGTTTAGGTCATAATTAATTAATTTTAAGTTCTATATTTTTCACAGTATTTATTAGTCTATTATTTTAGCATATAATGTATACGTATTATAATAAAGAACTTATTTTATTTATTCTATTTGAAGTATCTGTTATTTGTTTATGGTGCAAACCTACAACCGTGTTATTTTTTTTTTAACCCAAAAGTTGACTGGTAGAACAATGCTTTGTTGCAATAAGTTTTATGTACCACTACTATACATGAAGTTTGAACAAATAAATGAATAGTGTGCTCTGAGGGTTAAATAAAGTAGAAAATAAAAATGTAAATTAATGCGTTTATTTTATTGTCCAGACTACCCTTAAAACTAAATAAGAGTAATGGAATGGTTTTCTTATCTTTCATCGAACGTCACTTCCTATAAATGTTTCAGTAAACAATTTTACAATTTTTAAGCTATTGCATAGCTTCTATCGCGGGCCTTGAGCGTGGAGACCGAATCCAGAAATTCCGTAACGAAAATAACTTAACACCCCCCACTCATTTGTTTTTTGAGCGTGGTGACCGATAAGAAAACAAATGAGTGAACAATCAATCAAAATTCAATTCATTATGTGAAAGTGTAACTTCAATTAAAATCAAAGAAAAAAAAAACAAAGGAAAAAAAATACTGCATAAATAAAATAAATAAATAATTATAATTGCATAAGTTGATAAAAATGCAATGAAATAGCTTTACCGCGGCAGTCCTCGAGTGCCACACGTCTTTTTTTTTTAAGGTGAAACAACCAACAGATACAATATAATTTAATACATTAACAACAGCAATACACGGAAGAAATAACTATACTGTAACCCATACCTCTGCTTACAATATGCGGTTCACAAATAAAACCAGTGGGATGATGTAAGTAATAAAGAAAACGTAAATATCAGGCGAATAAAATAATAATACTAACACTACAAAGAGTAAAAAAGAATAACTAGATTAGTTTAGACTAGATTGAGAAGAACTAGAAACATTTTAATGACTTAACCTAGTTAAATTAAATCAGAACCACCCCATACTCGCTATATATTGTTATCAAGTTCATAGTCCTGATACATACCAGATCTCAAAATCACTTGTGAACATGGACACTAAACTTGCTGCCAGCATTGGAGATCTCGAGAAGTTGTTTGGCTCCCGCATGCAGGAGTATGAAGCTAAACTGCTGAAGGCTACATCGGGTGCAGCTTCTTCATCATCGCCTGATATTTCTTCGCTTGCAAGTGAGTTCTCCGAGTTTAAGCAGTTTGTATGTCAAGCCCTCTCTAAGTTGAAAACACAGATCGAGCTACTTGCTGCTGGCTTGGACAGGCACGAAACTGCCTTGCGAAGAAAAGTCCTTCTGTTTCATGGAGTTCCAGAGAAGGAAAATGAGAAGTTGCACGACGTAGTTCAAAAGCTAATAACCAACCAATTTAAATTGTCAGAGTTTGATAAGGACAGAAATGCTATCCATGTTTGTCACAGACTCGGATTTTCACAGCAGAAAGCCCGTCCTATACTAGTTCGGTTCTTCAAAATGGAGAGCCGGCAGCTGGTATGGGAAAACAAGAAAGCCCTCAAGGGTTCCGGGATAACTATCTCCGAGTTTTTGACTCAGGCTAGGCACCGTGTGTTTATGTCCGCTCGTAAGCATTTCGGCATGCTAAACTGCTGGTCTATGGAAGGCAGGATAATCGTTATTTGCCCGGATAAATCCCGTAGGAAGATCGAGACGGCAGGCGAACTAAACGACTTGATAGCCAACTTCCCGTCCAGCTCAGTCGACACCGGGGAAGAACCTCGATCTCCAGTGGCTGCAACATCGGCTGCGCCCGCCAAGAATGTAAGAAAGACCCGTTTGCGCAAGTAACATGATCTGTTGCAGTTGGTGTTGTCTGGCTGGATTCCTTTTAAATTTAGCTGCTTTGCTCTAAAAATCACTTCACTATTTGAACTCGATAGTCGGTAGTCTTTAAAGTTTTTTGCGTGGCACCGTTACAATTTTGAATTCGATTTTAATAACTTTTAGCCGGTGCTAGGTTATTATTTTTAATATTGTTTTGTTTGTAGATCGACCGGTGTCAATGTGACGGTTGTCGGCTGTCAGTGTTGACATCTGTCAGGTGACAGTGACATGACACCGCATCTCGTTCTGGATCGCGCTGCGTTTTGTTTCACGCGCGTGTTGTTTTGTGTATTATTTTATACGCTCGTTTATTAATACATGTATTTCTATAAAGAGTCTAGCGACTTAGGCAATCTATTGAAATAATCAAATTCTTCAAATCTGATATAGTCAACACTGGTTGAATGATCAAGATTGCAAAGAGACGATCATTGATAATAATAGACTCTTATTAAATGTAGATATTATAAATATGTAACAGATTTGATAGGTAATTCGTTGAAAATTTCCGGGTCATTTGATTTTTTAGACATGCTTTTATCTAGTTTAAACTCTTAAGTGTTGCCTTGTTTAATACGAGTTGTAAAATTTCTGCCAATATATCAGCGAATTGGGGTGGTTTCCAAATTGATAGAAACCTTTTATAAGCGTGTTTAGTATTAAGCGTTACCCTTAGAAGTAAGGCGTGCTCAAACGCTACCAACATTTAAAAAGATGGTGAAGGAGCATTACCTTTCTCTTTGATATATTTTTCTTCTCCTGATTCAACTATATATTTGATATTTATTATTATATTTTTTTATTTTTTTTTAGTATTGTATGTATGTATTTGTGTTAATGTATCTTGTTAGTATTATATCTGATGTTTGTACACTGACAACCCTTAATCTATCTCCTTTCTCTCAGTCCATCCAAAGGTTGTCTGTAAGAGATCGCCCTGTGCGATAAGACCGCTCATTGTGCACTTATTCTTTTAAATGTTTGTCCTGTATTTTTGTTTATTTGGTGTACAATAAAGATTATAATAAATAAATAAATAAATAAATAAGTATTAATTAACATTTTATTCTTTATTTTTTAGATTATTTTTATTCTTTGTATTTTGTTTTTATTTTTATTATTATTTAGGTATATTATATCTATATATTATGAATGACGTAGCTGATTTTAATGATAGTTTTTTTTCATGCTCTTCATCTGATAGTTTTGCTAGTGCGGAGAGTGACTCTTCTCTTCCACTCACTTTACATGATAAAATCTCTTCTCTCTTCTCTAATGATCCCAAAAACTTGCATATAGCTCACATAAACGCTCAGAGTGTTCCTGGTCACTATTCTGATCTTCTGGCATCTTTTAGCTGTGCTCACCTTGACGCCCTATTGATTTCGGAATCATTTCTGAAGCCATCTCTTCTCTCTACTCAATACTCTCTACCCGGCTTCGTCTTGATCCGTAACGATAGGACCGGCAAGGGTGGAGGAGGTGTAGCTATGTACATACGTGCTGACCTACCCCACAAGGTGGTTAGCTCATCCCCTTCTCTTTATTCTGAGTCGGCTGAATACTTGTTTGTTGAAATTTCTGTCCATCACACTAAAGTGTAGGACTTTAGTGTGATGGACAGAAATTGGTGTGCTTTACAGCCCTAACCTCCACATTGACTACTTTGATTCCCTTGATTGCACCTTAAGTAATCTTTGTCCCTTGTATGAGCACGTTATTTTAATGGGTGATTTTAACACTTGCCTGATTAAAAATAACTATCGCTCCAATAGACTCCTTTCATTACTTTCTTCTTTTAATCTTCAAGTCTTGCCCCTTTCTGCTACTCATTTCTCTCCGAATTGTTCACCCTCTTTATTAGACCTTATTATTGTCTCCTCTCCCAGCAATGTGTCTAATCACGGTCAACTTCCAGCTTCCTTTTCTTACCATGATCTAATTTATCTTTCTTATCGCATCCGTGTTCCCAAGCGTAAACCCGAGTTCTTATTTCTTCGTAACTTCAAGGGCATCGACCTGGAGGCATTACAGTGCGACGCTAGCGATGTCGACTGGTCCCCTCTGGTTGAAATTGATGACATCGATGAAAAGGTGAATTATTTAAACGCAACCGTTATCAGATTGTTTGACCAGCATGCCCCTTTACGACGTGTCAAGGTAAAACATGATCCAGCTCCTTGGGTAACTATTCATATTAAGGAGCTTATGGCACGCAGAGATAAAGCAAAGAGCAGGTATAAGCGCAGACCTTCTGAGCTGAATCTTTCCTGCTTTATTTCACTGCGTAACAGCTGCAGGCGTCTGTGTCAAGTTGCCAAGAGACGCTACTTCTACGAACAACTCCATAACCGTAGTTCTTCCGACGTATGGAAATTTCTTAAGTCTGTTGGCATAGGCAAATCACCAACCATCCAGTGTAAGGATGTGAACCTTAATGATCTCAACAAGCATTTCTCTCGTCTTCCCTTTTCACTAGATCCTTCTGATAAAGCTGCGACACTGGATGGCCTTTCTAGTTTGCCGTTGCCACAGTATCCCCACTTCAACTTTAGCGATGTTACTGAGATTGACGTTAAGAAATCTGTCCTCGCGATTACTTCTTCTGCGGTTGGCTGTGATAAGTTATCCTCAAGAATGATCACTCTCATCCTTCCCTCATTACTTCCTGTTCCTTCTCACGCATATCTTCAATCACTCTTTTACCTCATGCTCCTTTCCGTCAGTCTGGAAACAGGCTTATATTATTCCTTTACCAAAAATTAACAATCCTACTTTATTAACTCATTTTAGACCTATTTCTATCCTCCCTTTTCTTTCTAAAGTTTTTGAGCACTTAGTTCATAGACAGTTATTTCTTTTCTTAGCGTCAAACTCGATCATTTCTCCTTTCCAATCAGGTTTTCGCGCGGGTCACAGTACTGTAACTGCGCTTTTAAAAGTGACTGACGATATCCGCTGGGCTATGGAAAACAAGTCGCTTACAGTTCTTGTCTTGCTTGACTTTAGTAGCGCCTTTAACTCAGTGGATTTCGATATTTTACTCGGCATCCTTAAATCTATTAATTTCTCTGCTTCCGCCTTAACCTGGTTCGATTCATATCTTTGGGGTCGCTCCCAGTGTGTTCGCCTTGAAGAGTTATTCTCTGACTGGTGTAGTCTCACTGAGGGCGTTCCTCAGGGTAGCGTTCTCTCTCCTCTTCTTTTTTCTATCTTCATTAACTTTGTTACCAAAGCAATCTCTTCTAGTTTCCATCTTTACACAGATGACTTGCAGCTTTACCGACACTTTACTGTAGCTGACGCGGATTCTGCGATTGCTGCCATGAATCATGACCTGTCACGTATCAGCGCGTGGGCTAAATCATTTGGCCTACAGATCAACCCAGCTAAATCACAGGCCATGATCATAGGCAGTAGATTTGTCCGCAATACGGCTGTAGTTTCTTTTCTGCAGCCTTTAGTTCTTGACGGTGTCTGTATTGACTACACCGAAACTGCAAAGGATCTGGGTGTCATCATTGACTCCAATCTTTCGTGGCGTGCGCAGGTCAATGAAGTCAGTCGGAAGGTATATTTCTCCTTCCATTCACTCAAATGCCTTCAGGGTCTCTTGCCTTTGAAAACGAAAATCTCTTTGGCCCAAACACTTATTCAGCCGATTATAGATTATGCCGGCGCCTGCTACCTGGATGCTACTGAGGAGCTATTAAAACAAGCTTGAGCGATTGCAAAACTTATGCATTCGATTTGTTTTTGGTCTACGAAAGTATGATCATGTCTCTCATCTTCGCAAGGAACTCAAGTGGCTCCCTATCCGTCTTTGCAGTAACACTCGGATTTTATGTCTCCTTTTCAACATCCTACATAACTCTTCTTATCCCTCCTACCTGCGTGACCGTTTTTCTTACGCACGCCCTCGCGACGCACCGTGCAGGTCACACCTAAGATCCCTCCTTAAATCCCCTCCTCATAAATCCAGCTACTATTCCTACTCTTTCTCTGTCCACGCAGTAAGGTTGTGGAACTCACTTCCGCCTAGCATTCGTGATTTGAAAACGATCTCACTCTTTAAGACTAAAGTAAAAGAGCACTATCTTTCCTCTCTTGCTTGATAATCGTTTATATATATATATATGTATATATATACATATTTATAAATATTATGTATTTATTTTTTGTATAAGGTATATATAGTTATATATGTATTTATTGGTTTAATTTAAGAATTCACTAACTCTTCTTTACTCATTTCTGCACACTACTGTCTACATCTCTTATAATTTCTCCTTTCGCAGGTCTGCTGGAAGAAATTTCTATTTGAAATAAGCAGTACCTTTGTACAAAGTTTTCTAATAATGTTATCTTCCTCAGTATATTTGTGTGTACATAAATTGTAAAATAAATAAATAAATAAACATTCACGAAAGCTTCTTAAATGTGAGTATGAAAAATCTTCGCTGATTTATTATATACGATTTAATAAATAAACATTTGTAAGAGATTAAATGTGTCTGATCATTTCCCAACTACAATGCGATCTAAATAAGAATAGGAACGTCAATGACCTCTATCTGCCACATGTTACTTGAAAAGTACGATTTGCTAAGATAACTTATTTGCGTATCAATAACGCTTATTTACTATGTGCTGAATCGAGTAAAAATTGTATTGTTTTGTCTAAACTAGCTAAATATATTATATTATTTAAGGTATTATTTGTTAAAAAAGAAACAGTTTTCTTGCTTATTTTTTTTTTGGTAACAATATGCCTTCTTTTATTCACCACTACTTAGACACTTCACACACTGATGCTATTCTGATTAAACTTTTTTCTTTCATGATTCGTAAATAAATTTAATTTAAAAAATATCTTTAATAAAAGATAATTCTGCTGATATTTCTCTTAGTGTTGTAAAATCGAATTGGTTTCTAGGAACCGATTTCATTTGCCAGCAATGACATCACAACAAGACGCTAAGTAGATCCTATTCCTATTTGAATTCTTAGTATGTTAGGTTCAGTTTCCAGTCTAAACGGCAGCAGCTGAATACCAGCATTTTACATGAAATCACTGCTTATTTGAACTCTAAAACACAGCAACACGATACCCCTTAGTAAAACCAGTACCAGTTTTATTTTATTGTTTACTCAAATAAACCAAAAATCTCGATTTTTGGTTTATTAAAAATAATTTTGATTTTCCCCTTACCTATTATTTGACAGAGTAAGAAACTACTGAAATAATGACTAAATACCTAAACTACTGAAACCTATCTAGAATAATGAATAACTAATACTTACGTAGATAAGTATTGCAATGTTAATACGTTAAACAATGCATGGCGTTGTACACATTGTATTAATGTATAACATTGCATCTATTCATTGTTTTCCTTGTTAAAGCTCGCCTAATTACAATTTGATTCTACTTAGACGAGCTTCCCAAAAAATATTATTGTATTACCAGTACCGAAATGGTGGTAAGAAGTATGACGTGAGCGGTCAGTGAACAAATTGCTCCCGGCGGATATATTATACCAAATCTGCGAACGAAACCATACCGCGATTCAGGAAAGCGCTTGTCGGTACAACGCCATCTAGTGTCGAGAGGACGAACTATTGAAGTTGATTATAACTTGAGCTTTACTTTGTATTTAAGCTTTTCTCGAAATGATTAAGTAAGTGATGTTAAAAACCAACCATAGAATAATGCTTAGAATAATATAGCCGATAGTATAAAGGAAAATGAACACAAAAAACATGCAAAAAACAATGCCGTTATTTTCAGATAGAACATACATATAATATTTATGACATTATTAGTTCTCACTTGTATTTACGAGTATGTTAAAAGAAACTGGTAGATCTTCAAACTTGTGCACTTTGAGTTTCACAACTTGCCATTTCAAATCAAGACACGCACACTTTGGGGACTACTTATAAGTATATGTTTTTCTAAGTGTAAAACATGCGAGCTAAGATTGCATACTTAGACCATAAAATTTTTAGCCAGTGAGACTTTATGACATTCGCATTATCTCTCTTGGTTGTTTTAATCTCAACAATTTAGGTGTGCACATCGTTGTTCGACGTAGAACTAAACTACCAATCTAAATATAACTGTAGCTACTTTCTATAAATCATTTTCTTTCAGAACTTCAGAAACAAAAATTTAATTAAAATCAATGGAAACTTGTGTCACAGCTTACGTAACAACTTGGGTAAAATAGCAGATAAGCGTATCATATAAAATTATTGATTTCAGTATAATAATTATATGCATATATTATTCCAATATTAACCCATGAAATTAAACTAGATAGCGAAACAAAGGAATTAGATAAAAAACGAGTTTCATACAAGTTTATTATTGTGTAGGCAAATGTAGCCTAATAATAACACTAATCACACACGACAGTAAGTATATTTTCATTGTATTCAATATAAAGCTAGCCTCAACACAAAAAGACTAGCTATTCAAAAATTTAAATTTAAATGAAAAACATTTAACAAGTTTACTAAAAAAAATTCAACGGCAGGTATTAGGTATACAAGCCCAGGTAACGACCATACCGCGATTCAGGATTTAACGCGGAACGCACAACGCCATCTATCGGAAAAGCGCGAACTAGTCTTAATAATGAAAATATGTACATGTTAGTAATTTTGTTATTTTACATTCGTTGAATGATGATAAAATATTATTGAGAAATTATTTGAGTAACCGTATAATGCAATTATAATATTTACAATTTCATTACTTTTAAGAGAAACTCACCGCTGTATGATATTTCGATTTTAGCTAATTGCTGAGTTATATATTACCTATGTCACTAACAAGAAGGTTTTCTGATAAATAACATGTAGAAGATTAAGGAAGAACTGTGCAAGTCCAAAATAATTGTATTTTGCCCTTATTAAATAACAATTCCCTACCGCAGGGAGCGGGCTAACAACCTTCCGTGTTTTGTTAATAACAGTGCCTTGAGGGTGGGTTAATGTGGAGGGGGGTACTCTTGTTACGCTTCAGGTTATAAATAATAGACATAAATTCATATTATAAGGAACGGTTTCCTATGTAACAAAACGATGTTTGAAGTAGAAATAGGCCGACTGTGGTTTGAGCTGACTTACCCACCGGTGAGGGATGAGAGACGCGCAGGGCCGTTAGTCATGGCGACACTTGGGAGCCTATATCCAACAGTGGACGTCTTTCAGCTATAATGATAAAAATGATAACCCACTATAAGACGTCGGTGCTCAAATGACAGACCAATCAACTAACTATATATAGACTAGCCAGTGTCAGTTTCGTAAATAACTATTTTGGTTCTTAGTTTTAAAGCGCTCAAATGATAAATTATAAATGATAAATGATCTTTATTTTGCAAGTAGGTTTTATAAAAACACTTTTACACGTCAATTTTTTTTTTTTGCCAATTAATGCTAGATGAGGCCGGTGTTTCCTAACTGACTACCCTCAAGATTCATTTACCAAATTATAAATTACTAGCTACTGCCAACGGCTTTACTCGTCTGAAAATAGAAAATATGTTACTAAGTGATACAGTTGCAATCCAATGGTGAAGTAAATAAAGAATTTTTATAATCGTTGCAATAGTTTTTGAGTTTGTTCTTTACAAACAAACATACAAAAATATACCTAGATATAGATAACTAGTTTGATATTTTGTGCATTTACCTAGTAAAGTAGTAATGAGTTACCAGGAAATAAGAATTAAATCTAATTCATATTTCCTGGTAACTCATTAAATATCGACTATAATTATCACTGGTTAGTTCCAACTTGTTGGTCTATCTCTATTGAAAAGAATAATTGTTGCGGACCAAAAGGAAATATTGGCAGAATATAAATCGAACGAAATCATTATTATTCCATTAAAAATATATAAAAAGCGGATCAAAGTGCCACGGTCGCAAAGCGGGTCTCCCTCGGGACTTCTGTACAAACCACATCAAAATCTGAACACACATTCTGCAATTTCTATAAAAAAACAAACTGGAACTGGACGGGACTGTCATGTTAAAAGAAAAATATTTCTTGTAAATATATATTAAATATAATTATTTTACATAATCGTAATATGGATATGGCGTTATAAGCAAAGTATGATGAACCATCTGAGGAAATAAAAATACATTTTTGTGACGTGTATTTATGCTTGACTTTTAGTTCAAATGTATTTGGTTAATCATACTTATAACTATTGTTTTAATGTAATTCTATGATCCAATGTTGATTGATATAAATAAATAAATAAAAATAAAAATAAAAACCTTTTGCGCCGACCCTATGTGCCACAGGATGGGATAAGGGCCAGGCATCTGACATTAGTTTTCACTTAGTTTTTTTTGGCAGATTCTACTTACCTACCTATTAGATATGCAAGTGAAAATATAAAATGCCACAATTACGAATATTGTTTACAACTCGGTTGTTTAAAGCGTTTACTTTAAAAAAAAAAAAACTGTGCAAACAAATTACCTGTTTTCAGATTTATTCCCATACCTGTGCCATAAGACCTTGCTTTGTGCCAAATTTCAGGATTCTGGTCAACGGGAAGTACCCACCCTATGAATTTCGACCTTGGAGAGTATCAAAATATACGTTTTTTTTGCACATAAACGGCCGTATCTTTTTTATTCATTAATTTAGAAGTTTTTCACAGCTTGAAGGAACCGCAAACCTGAGCATGTGGTTTTATTTCAACTCAATACCTCCACGTATTCTCGAGATAAAGGGTCTTGACAGAGAGACAGACGGACAGACAACAAAGTGATCCTTTATGGGTTACGTTTTTCCTTTTGAGGTACGGAACCCTTAAAAAGAGTTGCGTCAACTGGAAATCTTCTAGCGTATGCCGTCCAAATCTGGAATGAGGCCATCGAGAAGCACGGGGAAGCGCTTGCCGTCTCCCTCGATATCTCGAAGGCTTTCGATAGGATCTAGCACGACCATATAAGTAAGTTTCCTTCTTTCGGTTTACCTGCTGGATTGTGTGCTTGGATCGCGGTCTTCCTGAGTGATCGGTCTATCCGAGTGGTTATCGATGCTTGCTCGTACAGTCAAATGGCCATTAATGCCGGGGTCCCTCATGGGTCAGTACTCTCGGCAACATTATTCTTTTTGCATATAAACGATCTGATTAAGCCCGGTACCTTTGGGTATGCAGACGACAGCACTGTTGCTGAGAGTTACATATCCAGCGCGCGAGCTTGTGGGTCACAGATCCAGTCTCTCCGAGAGGCTATAGTTGAGCGCTTGAAGTTATCCTTGGAGGCAGTCTCCGAATGGCCCCACCAACTGTGTTCCCACGTTGTCGTCGTGGTGGGGCTTGCGTGTCTCAGTGACCTTGAGGGCTATGCCGGTAGAGCTACTCATGCCGGAAGGCCTCAAGCGAGAGACCAGACCAAGAGGAACATAAGGCGGAGTCCAGTCAGACCGCCCGGAGGGTGCGCTGTTCAGAAGCGCTGGCACAACAGCTGTTGGCGCCTTCTGGATAGCGATGTCGGGGAGATAGGGTTCGCCTCCGGTACGTGTCTGTTCAGCAGACATGACCAGGATGGCGAACGTGCAATGGGGACCCCACCCCATTTAAAACAAAAAGGCAAAGCTGTGATTCAGAAAACCAAGAGTGCGAATGATGAAAAAATAAGGTTACCTGCGTGCAGGAGAATCCCTCCCCGAGCAGAACTCGGGCTGCCCCTCGTATTCTGGGGGGGGGGGGAGGGGCAATCATCGCCTCGGGTCTTCGGACCCTGTTCCGTCCTCCGTGGATGCACAGAGCCAGGGTGGCTCACACGGAGCCCTGGGACCAGTTCCCAGCACGTCCGCGATGCCGGTGGAGGCCGGCCGTAGGTTTGGCCTCAGGGAGGTGAGTGAAGACGCGGCGTCGGACTCAGATGCCGCGTCTTTACTCAACTCAGACGGGAAGGAGTCGGAGCTGGAGGTGCGGGAGCCCCTCCTTTCGATGGAGGTGGAGGAGTCCGCATCCAACGGAAGAAGGGCGTTCATGCCCCATGTGCATTCGTCGTCGGAGCGGGGTGCGGCCCGAAAGTCGGGCAGAGGGAGAGGGCTCCCCACTGAGACCGCCGCCAGTGAGGGACGCCAGGCCAGCGCCTTGGTGCCGAGGATTCCTGAGGACTTGCCAGAAGGAATGGAGGAGGCGATGGCCAAGTTTAGAGCGGTCGTGGCAGCCGACATCACGAGCGTGGCCAATAAGAGGGAGAGGGTGGCCAAAAAACGCTCCATCGAGCTGGCCAACACTTCGATTGAGGAGGCGCTGGGGCTCGTCTTCGAGCCCTACGAGCGCACCCTTAGCGGGAGGTTTGGCCGGCTCGAGGCAGCCGTGACCACTCTCCAGGACTCTCGTCCCGAAGGGAGGAACAGGGAGGAACAGGGCCGATCCCGGCCCTCACCCCAAGCGGATAGTGAGGAGGTGGTGTCTCTGCGGAAGCAGCAGCAGCAGCAGCAGTTCCAGGGGCACATCCAGCGCCAGCTCTCCATCCTGGAGGGCATCGTCCTGCGCCCCCCTCTCGCGGCCTCCGGCCAGAAGAGGACGGCGTCGTATGCCGCCGTCGCCGCGGCCACGACGGCTGCAGCACCCAGGGTTGGCCCCTCGGGGCAAGCCGGGCGCGTGGCCGCGGCGTCGGAGCCTGCGAGGCCGGTCCCGGCGGTCAAGCAGCAGCAGCGGCAGGGGAAGCCTGCCCCTCCCTCAAAGAGCAGGGTGGCGGCTGCCACCAAACCGGGTGGATGGGCCTGACTTTGCCCTTGGTCTTCGCGCCCCGACTTCCGCAGCTGTAGTGATCACACTACAACCAGCTGCGAAAAAGAAAGGCGTGAACTACGATGTAGTCACGGCCGAGGGCCGAAGGCTGTTGGTGGGCTGGGTTTCGGCCCAGGTAAAGCTGCTGGAGCCCAGACCTCTGCGGTGCTACCGCTGTCACGTGGGGCACCACGTGGGGGCCTATTGCGCCGCAAAGGACGGTAGTGACCGCTGCCACCAGTGCGGACAGCCCGGGCATAAGGCCGCCGAATGCCGTGCAAAGCCGCACTGCTACGCATGTGCGGCTGCAGGCAAGCCGGCCGATCACCGGGCTGGGGGCAGGTCCTGCGACCCCCCCGCCAAGGCCAAGGGCAAAGTTAGGCCCATCCACCCTGACACCCTCACCGCAGCAGCCACCGTCTTGGCTGCCGCCGCTGTTGCCGCCGCTCCCGCCGCGGCGGTGCCCTCACAGGGGGCTCGGGAGGAGACTGTAATGGAATGTCAACAAGGACACCATTACGTCTCCTCCAGGCGAACATCAACCACTGCGCCCCCGCTCAGGATCTGTTGCTCCAGAGCATGGCGCAGTGGTCGATCAATGTCGCCGTCTTCTCCGAGCCGTACTACGTCCATCCCCGCTGGGTTCAGGACCTAGACGGCTCGGTGATGCTAATTTCGTCGGCCGCCGCCGGTACCCCGCCCCTCGAGGCCGTCACGAGGGGACAGGGTTGCGTGGCAGCACGGGTCGGGGACATTGCAGTGGTAGGCGTCTACCTGTCTCCAACCAGATCTCCCGACGAACTCCATATCTCCCTTATGGAGCTAAATGCCGTCGTCGCTGGGTATGGTACTCTCCCCGTGGTCGTTTGCGGGGACTTCAACGCCTGGAACACGGCTTGGGGTTCCCGGCGCACGAACTCACGGGGTCGGATGGTGGAGGACTGAACCTTGGAGCTGGGCCTGGTCGTCCTGAACCGGGGTTCTGTCCCCACGTTGGTGCGGAGACGGGGTGAATCAGTGGTGGACCTTTCGTTCGCCAGCCCCGCTCTGTCGCCACGTGTCGTCGACTGGCGCGTACTCCGACTACCGGTACATCTGGTTGGACGTCTCCGCCGAAACCTCGGCCGCACCGGTTCGACAGAGCCCTTGCGGTCCGCGGTGGGTGCTTAAGCAGATGGACCGGGAGCTCCTCCTGGAAGCCGCGATGGTACAGGCCTGGGTGCAAGCACCGGACAGGCCTGTTGACATCGACGTCGAGGCGGAGTGGTTCCGGGAGGCCATGTCGCAAATTTGCGATGCGGCAATGCCCCGAGTCCGTCCAGGACGTGCTAAGCGCCAGGTGTACTGGTGGTCGCCGGAGATCGCTGCACTGCGCAACACGTGCAATCACGCGCGACACCGGTACGCCAGATACTGCAGGCGCCGCATCCACTCGCCGGATGCGGAGGCCAGAGAGGCAGAGTTATACGAGGGTTACAAAGAGGCAAAACGCACCCTCCGAGCGGAGATTAAGCGGGCCAAACTCGAGGCCCGCGACGTGTGGCTGGGGTCTCTGAACGCTGACCCGTGAGGGTGCCCGTACAAATTGGTACGGGAGAAACTGCGCCCCTGGGCTCCCCCGCTGACTCAGAGTCTCCGGCCCCAACTCGTGGAGGGTGTGGTGAGCGCTCTGTTCCCTGCGCGAGGGGATCACTCCCCCCCGCCCATGGCTCCGCCTCCACCAGCGGTGTCTGACGCGGACCGCAATAGCGACGACGACAATGCTCCAGAGGTGACCGAGGTAGAGATGAGAGTGGCGGTGCAAAGGCTGAGTGCCAAGAACTCCGCCCCAGGACCCGATGGCTTGCCTGGGAAGGCCTGGGTCCTGGCCATGGAGGCTCCCGGGCCTCGACTAAGAGGGCTCTTCAGCGCATGCTTGGAGAGGGGCCAGTTCTCACTTCGTTGAAAGACGGGGAAACTGGTCCTCATCGCGAAGCCAGGGCCCCCTGTGGACTCTCCGTCCGCGTACCGGCCCATTGTGCTGCTCGACGAGGTAGGCAAGCTCTTTGAAAGAGTGATTGCGAGCCGCCTCGTCACGCGCCTTTCACGGGTGGGGCCGGACCTTTCGGACGGACAGTTCGACTTTCGCAGGATGCGCTCGACGATGGACGCCATCATGCGCGTGCGAGCCCTCACGACGGGGGATGCGGTGTCCCAGGGTAGGTGTGTCATGGCAGTGTCCTTGGACATTGCCAACGCTTTCAATTCCCTGCCCTGGAGTACGATCCGGAGGGCACTCCGGTACCACCGGGTGCCCGAATACCTCTGTCGAGTAGTCGAGGCCTACCTGTCGGACAGGTATATTGTCTACCCCGGTCACCAGGGAGACTGGAAACGTCGGGAGATGTCGTGCGGTGTTCCGCAGGGGTCGGTACTAGGGCCACCCTTGTGGAACATCGGGTACGATTACTTGCTGCGGGGCGACCTCCCTGACGGGGTCAGCGTGGTCGACGACACGCTGGTTCTAGCGCAGGGAGAGTCATACCGGGCGGCGGCCGTTTTAGCGAAACGCGGGGTTGCGATAGTCGTTGGTAGGATTCAGGAGTTGGGACTCGAGGTGGCGCTGCGCAAATCCGAGGCCATATGTTTTCACGGCCGCGGCCGTCGGAACGCGCCACCGTCGGGTTCCCAACAAACGGTAGGAGGAGTTCGCATCGGCGTCGGGACATCGATGAGGTACCTGGGACTCATCCTCGACAGCCGATGGAATTTCGAGGAGCATTTCCGACGTCTGGCTCCCAAACTCAACCGGACTGGGGCCGCTCTCAAGCGGCTCCTGCCCAACCTTGGGGGTCCAGACGCCTCCTGCCAGAGGCTCTACGTGGGGATCGTTCGGTCCATGGCCCTCTACGGGGCGCCGGTGTGGGCGCCGTCGCTGCAAAAGCGACCGGCGGCCATTCTGAACGTCTGCCAGAGGGTCATGGCAATTTGGATGGTGCGGGGATACCGCACGATTTCCTGCGAAGCGGCGTGGGATGCCGTGGGATCTGGAGGCAACAGTCCTTGCACACATGCACGACATGCGCGTGGAGATGCAACGCCGGGGTGAAAGTCCTCTGCCGCGACAGGTCACGGCATGGCGGACAGAGCTCCGGCGGGATCTCATGGTGGAATGGCGTCAGCGACTATCGCAACCCTATGCTGGGCACGCCACAATTATGGCGATAAGTCCCCTCTTTGAGGCGTGGCTGGAAAGACCTCACGGCGTCCTTACCTTCCGCATGACACAGGTCCTCACCGGAAATGGCAAGTTCGGGAGGTTCCTGTTCCGAATTAAAGCGGAAGTGACGCCCGGGTGTCGCCACTGTGCGGAACGCCCGGAGGACACGGTGGAGCACACAATCGCGGTGTGCCCTGCTTGGGCGGAGCATCGCCGTGCCCTCGTGGGGGTGATCGGCGGCGGAGACCTCTCGCGCCGGGCTTTGGTCAAGGCCATGGTCCGGAGCGAGGAGGAGTGGCAGGCGGTCGCCGACTTCTGCGAAGCACTAATGCTCGCTAAGGAGGAGGCCGACCGCATCAGGCAACGGCGCTCTCGCCGCCGCCGGAATTCCGATCCCGATTTCCAGCCACCGTAGGCGCGGGCTTGCGGACAGTGAGCAATGGGTAGCTCGCTGTTCGGCCTTCTGGTAACTGTCCGGACCAAGCCCAAGTTGTCGACAGCGCGCGCCTCAAGGAGTTGTCAGCAACAGCAGGGGCTCAGCCGGGTCGAAGCCTACTGGGGCCAGGGTTATCCGAAAGGGCGCTCGAGCCCCGGTATGAAGGCTTGAAGGAACGGGATGGGTTTTTTAGTCAGTCAGAGTCTGACACTATCTCCCGCTCCGCCCAAGAGCGGGGGTTGTCATAAGATGATTTTTCCCATCAAAAAAAAAAAGTCTCCGAATGGGGCGATGCCAATTTTGTTGTAATTTTGAGCCGTTTGGGACCCCAAACGTCTGAAAACTGTAATTACGAAACGCTTGGTTCAAGGAAAAGGATCAAGGAAATTTCACGCCGACTGATCGATACATGTGACCAGAGCGCTGGCTCGTTCTTCGCCCAAAGAATTAGCATTGCCATTCAACGTGGCAACGTGGTCAGTCTTCTGGGCACATTTCCGGATGACAGCGATGTGGAGGATTACTTTGACGCCTGAGTGTACTTTGTCATTTTGTATTATATTTATCACAGACATATTTATATACATAGTTCGGATTTAGTATAAATAGTTTAGTGAATATATATTTTTTTTAAATGTTAATTTGTAGATATTTCTATAGAATAGAATAGAATAGAATACACTTTATTCTACACCAAAATAGTTACAATTTCAATATTTATTGACTTTGTTCGAAAGGTTACTAATAGAATCTGATTATAAATAATAGGAACCAAAGTGTTTTTAATTTAAAGGGACGTCCCAGGTTTTCATGCTACACGTAACACTCGATTAATTGTATAATTAAATTTATTATTTATATAATTAAATTAACCTGCCAAGTTCAAATTTAACGATGATCAGGCTGTTGTTGAAGATGATTATGATCGATTTTAAAGTGCATCTAAACTTGGCATTGGATTCGATTTCAACCCTTTTTTAGGCGAACAATTAGCCGATAGGAACTTGGCCCCCTTTTTAACAGGTATGTTTTTTTTTTTTTTTTATCTGTTATAAACTAGTACTTGACTGCGATCCCGCCTGATGGTAAGCAGTGATGCAATCGTTGATGGTGAGGCAAGAGGCTAAGAGCAGTGGTGGCCGAGTGGTAACGGCCCCGACTTACGAGTTGTAGGTCGCGGGTTCAAACCCTGTCAGGCGCATTACTTTGTGTAATTTATTTCATTACCACTGCTCTCAAAACGGTGAAGGAAAACATCGTGAGGAAACCGGCATGTCCTAGAACCAAAAATTCGAAGACATGTGACATCCACCAACCCGCACTGGGCCCGCGTGGTGGATTACGGCCCATTCCCTCTCCTAGAGAGGAGGCCTGAGTCCCAGCAGTGGGAACATTAAAAGGCTGATGATGATATTATACTTTTGGAAGAACCAAGATAATAATCGTCAAATCGAATCATGTACAACTTCGAGTGCATAGTCTCCAATCTGAGTGTATAATCACTCTCTCCTAGGGTGCTATTTGGATATTTATCATAACCTTGATGGAGAATGGATAAAGTGACAAATGAGCACATTAGATGAAGTTTAAAATTGGCGCCAATGACTGAAAGGTTGAAAAGGAATCGTTTATCTTGGTATGATCATGTGAAGAGGAAAATATAACATAAAAGAGTAATGGATATACATGTGGATGGATGGACAAAGAGAGTTAGGTCAAAGAAAAGGTGGATGGATTGTATAAGACAGTCCTTAAGGGATAACAGTTTGTGAAAGAAAAGGGAGTCAATGATGCATGACTGCTGACAGTATAGAATGGAAGAAAAAAATGTCTTGCACCGACCCTAAGTAATATGGGACAAAGGTAGGAAGATGACGATATTATGATTTTAAGACTCACTCTTTCGGAAGTTCTAATGAGGTCAGCGAAAATTATCCTAGCTATGAAATATACATTGAAATTACTACCTACTACTACTAATCTAACCTAACCCGATAGAATGGAGACAGTCTAGACCCTTGAAGACATGGCTAATCCACCACTGTGTATGGATGTTTGTTACTCATTCACGCAAAAAGTACCAGACGGATGAACTTAATGATAAACATTGCAATAATATAGTTTATGAGCTACAATTTTTTTATTAAAATGTGGTGCCGCTAGAAGAAGCTAGTCCAACATAGTTATTCAAAATATCAAGATGTAACAGTCGCACTATAATGACATAACAATCTTGTCAAGATAACAAAAACGATATTTATCTACAGCAGTGTCCTGAAATCCCACGACATTTATTTTTCGCAAAAACTCTATTTATTTATGTCCTGGTGTACAATAAAGTGTATATAGTTATGATGAAAAACAATTATTTTATAATTACTCGTATTATACATTGTTAATTTTAATTATATACTTGTTTATTCTTGTTTTCTAAATAACATTTTCTTTTTATGCACTGGTCTACGGTATTGTTTCTTCACCACCCCAGGGGCCCAAGTCTGTTATTGTTATAAATTCGTCATTCCAAACACGATTCCATTATCATTTTACTAAAAGTTCGTAGTCTGCTAAATTCATAATGGTCGATATAATTGGTCAGTCATTGGTCTCGTAATAAAAATGTGGTAGAATGACAATATCGAGCGATCTCGTAACAAATTATAAGCAATGATTATACAATGACGTTCTGATGGTAGGATACTAATCAAAGGAACTGTCAAAATTTAGCAGATTACCGCTTATTTATGTCCGACATTAATTTGTCATTATGTACGAGATTACCATTCATTCTAAGCCATTTCTTTCAATGGAGTGTCAGTAGTTCAGCATTGGACAGTCATAATGACGCCATTATATTAGTAGATTAAGAAACTTGTCAAAATAAACAATTATGAAGTCAATGATAGACCATTTTGACACTATTGTGGTAGCAGACTTGAGGCCCAGGTCAGGCCAGTCACTGCTACCAGTCATGACAGCAATGACTATTCTCTTTGACTGGTGGAGAATGCCTAAGGGATTAAGTCCGCCTTTGTACTTTCTATTGCATGAAGATTAAATAAATAATTTTCTTTTGCTTCGAGATGTAGAAGCAAAATAGTGGAACTATAGTGTTGTCAAGTTCATACTAATCTTGTAAAATTTTCTTAGGAAATTTTCACCAGAAAGATAGTACGTACTTCAAAGTCCCTGGTTCCACACTACAAAGGTCTGGAGTTCAAAGTTCGAAGTTTTAGAGCTAGCAGTTCGTATAACATTGGAGTAAAATTAATTTTACAAATGTGATTCATTGCGAACGAGCGTGACGCTCGGTTGGAGAATGAGTGTAATGTTTTACATTTCGTTTTGCTTCGCAATCATTCAAAGAACCACGTATGGTTAATTAGGTGGTGTGTATGTGTCACTTGGTAGGTGGATGAATAAAACTCCTTTGGTTCTCAGTCATATCTCCAGATATAATGTCCTCACACATAACGAAATTGGTGACCACGACGTGATAGAATTTGGTCCATCCATCCAGCCCGTGTCAAATTTAGAAAGTATATTCCATAATATGCGGATGTAATAATAATAATGTGACGGTAGTGATTGCTTTGCTGTAACATGCCTAGGGCGAGGGGCCAGAACAAGAGAGATACAATCTGCAGGGTAGTTTTGTGGCGAACTGTTGGGCATTAATGACCCCACGGACCCGATCTCCCGGGAGAATTGTTGTTCTTCATCTCCGACTTGCCTTTATTGGCCGGCCGGCCGTAGTGAATACTGACGAAGAACAGAGCTCCCACCTCTCTCTTGCCTTTATTGGCTGGCTTGAGTGGAGATTCGCAATAGCAAACATGCTCAAAATTTCATGGCTGATTTTGACGGGATTTACTGTAATAGCTTAAGTGCTCTGGAGTGACGCCACTTGCACGTGGAGTTGCCCAGCAGCAAACAATGTACAACTATTAAACAAGAGCACGGACGTCATGTCTGTGGTTTAAATGTAAGGCAGGAGTGTGGTTTTAGTCAGTAGGAGTCTGACACTGCCCAGACTGGCTCGTTTGTGAGGCAGCCTGGCCGTCCATGAGGATTTCCCACTCCTGCCGAATAAAAAAAAAAAAAAAAAAAATAGCAAACATGCTCGGGAGAAGGATGTATAATCCAGTAAGATGCTGGTAGGGATCTTGACCGTACTTCCGGGATTGTCCTGATAGCCGTGGGATACCTCTCCACTCCTCAAGAACTTCAGGATATGTTGCCCTGTTGTTGCTACGTCACTTTGTGCTAACGGCCGTTTTTTGGGGGTCCATTTGTTGAGTGTGCAAGTCACACCCTGCCTTTTTATCGATGGAAATTAAAAAACATTGTTCAGGCAGGGGCCATAGTCTTAACATAGTTCCTGGTAACCAGTCCACTTAAGACTCCAAAAACCAACCCTCATATTATTTTCCACATATTGCAATAGTTTCCCTTCAACCGGGGGTTGTCCTTGGATGCACTAGCATATCGCACACAGGTATAATCACCGGTTACAACATTCCATTAAAATCATCTAAAAGGGCCTCTGCGAGTTGGTTTCGGCTTCACGTATGCCTTCCAAAGGTCCAGGACCTCAAGGTCCTGAGATAAATAAATATATAAAATATAATAATAATAATACTATAGCAAAATTCGTAGTTCCATTTTATCGAGATTGTACAACACTGAAAATTGTCTTTTCCTCACGTTTTCCACCAGCTCCTTTGCTAAAATGACTGCTTCACAGAAGGAGGTGATTGCTACCCATGCCCTTTTCGTGTCCGATGAGGACCTGCATGAGAGGTGAAGTGAGGATGTCACCACTTTTATAGCCGCTCCTCAAAGAGTTTGCGGTATCGTATGTGTGTGCTAACATAATTTCCATGGACGTATTGTACTGACGTCATAACTTCAGAAAGAGCATCAAAACTATCTGTGTATAGAAAACAGTTGTTTTGTTATTAGCATAGAAAATAGAACTCCGCAAGGTGTCATCATCATAATCATAACCATTAACTAACCCAAATGATTCAATATATTTAATAAAATCAGATACCATCTACTGTTTTCGAGTTCCACGACGCCGGGCGAGAAAATATGTGTATACAATATTCAATTGTTTTATGTAATACATTTCCTCGTCCAAAATAATTAGATATTAAACTCAAGGATTTAGGCAAGAGCTCGACAAGAAAAATTGCCTTTTCACGAAAAAATACTTTTTACACCACCTGCTCGATAATGTCGTTTTATACGTCATACAAACCTCACTTAAAGCAAGTCATTCTATCCCTAGGGAGATAATGCAGTATGGCCGATCCCTAGGGAATAATGAGATTTGAATTTGGAACATTAAAAATCGTCAACATTGTGAATTAAAATGTAGGCGCATCGAACAAGTTGACTTGAAATTTAAACCAAAGAGTATGTAATCACTATGATTCAAACTGGCCACTAACAAAAAAAAGAAAATAGAATAAAACGTGCGTACTGACGGGAGCGTTATCAGCGTTATAAAAAATTGAAACTATAGAATCTTGGAGTAGTGAATTTTGTTTGTTTGATGAACTTGTAAATACTCGTATAAAGTCTGTCTAATAAGTCAACCGACTTGGGAATTTTGTATAATATTTATTCATTTAAAAAACTTATATTCGATACTTTTCATAAGGTTCTTCTGTTAGTAAACAATGATCTCTATCTCTTAATTAACCTTGATTATTGAACCCGTGTTGACAACATCAGATTTAATTAAATCCTGATAATTACCCAAGTCGTTTAACTTATTAGATACACTCTAATACTTATATTTCTCTAGTATATGATTTGGTCGACCAAATTGTCTTTTAATTATCTCACAGATGGTGTAAAAAGTAGAGTATGCAACACGGGGATAAAGCTGTCTTTGTCTTGGGCGGTTTGAATTCCTCACTTCACTCAGGTTTCTTTATTAACTCCCTCGCGATGCTCGGGAGTTAATTTTATAAATCCCTCACTATCGTTCGGGATTAATATCAGCAACCTTCGTTTCGTTCGGAATTCAACATGCCGCCCGCGACTTAAAGACACTGCTTTATCCCCTAGTCACATAAACTACTATTAATTATGATTTAAAAAACAGTCCAAGGATCTTAAACGTCAGATTACCATGAAAGTTCAAAACGACATTATTCAAATTACCAACAAGTTTGCTGTGTAAACTTTTGAAGAGGGTAATTGAGTAGGCACTTAATTTGTATTGTAATTTAAACACCACTTTTGTAGGTCGTATTGTGTTTCAATCGTATAAAATAGCCAAATAGAAAAGGTACATTCGATCCACAAATAAAGGGCCGTATAACATTTCCTAGTACCTACATTTTTGAGGTCTTTTAGTCAAAATTGAATTAGTTTTTTCTAGGTACAAGTGCTAAAATAATTAAATAAGAAATAAACTACTTTATGAAAAAGTGGTCTATTACAAACTAATCTGAAGTTAAAAGCGCATTTAACTTTATAAATTAAACTTGTATGGCATAAGATGACAAGTTTTAATGAGTTTTTGATCTAACTGCACAACTGCGTAGCGTTTGCTACGAGATCTCGTAAACTTTTCTTCGTAGCAGAAGTCGTAGCGGCGTAGCACTATTACTTGCAGTTTGAGACTTACATTATGTTATTGGTAGTATGATAGATTGCCTAAAACTTGCTAGACGTTTATGTTTGTTGTATTGTTCTGAGAGTAATAAGTAAGACTAGTAAACGTAAATGGTACTGTAGATATGCTACCTTACTAATATTATTTGACTATAATGTTTGGATGGTTTTTTTTTGGTGGGTAAAAATCATCCAAATGACATCCCCCGCCCTTGGGTGGAGCGGAAGGTAGTGTCAGACTCTTACAGACTAAAATGTTTGAATGGTGCTTATTGCTTTTTGTTAACCTGTCAAGCCATAGCTGCTGAGCGGAACCGAGTAAATCATGGCCTGGATTAGGAGATAAGTTCGTGATATAAAGGTTTGAGTTGGGGTCGAAAGGTTCTGGAATGGCGACCACGTACTGGAAGCCGTAGCGTTGGAAAGCCTCCTACAAAGTGAAACAATGACCTGGTAAGGGTTGCGGGAATCCGATGGATGCAAGAGGGACATGACCATACATTGTGACGACACTCGGGGGAGGGCTATGTCCAACAATGGACGTCTTTCGGCTGAAATAATGATGATGAAGGTTTGAAATTTTTTGTCTCACATGCGGTCTTCCGGCTACTTGCCAAAAAAAGACAGAAATGCGGGCGGGGAACGTCCGCTTGATCCGCCATAGAGAAACTTCGAATGAAAAACGAGAAGCACCGAGCAGACTTGACCGGGCTCCAAAAAGCCGGCTCGTAGGGGCGACATCGCCAGAGCTTGCGAGGTCGGCCCCGGCGAAAGCCAGATTGATAATACTATACAATGTGCCTTTTACCATACAGTGATGACCTTTAGTTTTCACCGCGTTGGTCACTGAAATATTGAAAGTTAGTATCTTCGCCGTCATGATGAGGTCAAACTTGTTTTTAGATGCTTCATAGGGATTCTGCTTGCTTCACTCTCTGTGCTCACGCTTTCTAGAGAAGCAGGTCACTATGTAGAGGCCTAGCTTCTCCATAAAAGTGGTAGGTGTTAGGGCAATACCACATAAATTGCCCCAGTGGCATCTCGTCAAATTCTCGATTGCCCAGTTTCACGTTAAAATCTCCCTTGATTACGGTGAAGTGAGTTTTATAATCATGCGTGGCCCTGAATATATCCTCTTACATGCTCTTTACTTCGCCACGCTTACCGTGAGTAGGTAGGTGATAACAATGTGGTTGTGAATAAAACAATGCACAACTAATGCTTGCTATTAATTTTATGATAAGCCTCTTAGTCGACTCTTATGATATCCACAAGAAGTTATGCAATGGTGCTATTTCTTACGTCTGAGACCATAAGGCCTGAAATAACCATTTTGAAACTTGCGACTTAAAATAACAGGTCAATTAAGCAGTATAAATCATCGTTCCACAAACCATAACAATTCAACATCTAAAAATAATTTTGGATGGATTTTTCATTAGAATAGAATAGAATAGATTTTATTTTGCACAGAAAGTAGGTACAGGTTACAGGTATTTTTCAAGTTTTATGATCCATACTAACTACCTTAACTAAGGCATGCAGAACACTGTTAATACAATAAAGTAGTAATAGTAAGTAGTAGTAGTGGTAAGTAGTTATTAAAGTATTATATGAACGAAAAGTGGTATGAAAACTCCGCTAGCTGTTTTCATGAGGCCGAAGCAAAGCATTTTCTACTCTCGTAACAAAAGCATATAAGGAAGTCGAATTCATGTATACTTAATGAGTATTTTATTTATGTATGTTTAAAACCCTTTGAGTTTCCATTTAAGAAAAAATTATGTTGTGCTACAAGTACTCGTATAAACCTGACATGAGTTTTAGTAAGTACCTACATAGTGTTATTTTTTAAACATGTTGACTATATGTAGGAAAAATATGTCGTAAACCCTATGAGCTAAACTCATTGCTCTGACGTTCTTCCTTATGACCATTAGGACCTAATACTACAGATTTGTAACAATTCTCATTAGACAACGAGAACTTGGACGAGGCCCTTGTTCAACGCAACCATTTTATTTTTTTATTTGCTGATAGGTTCGCGCTTGACCGTTATCTCACCTGATAAAATCAGTGCGCATTATTGTTTCTCTGTGACGACGATGGAACGCGCTTACCTAGAAGTAATCCTAAGTACACCTAAATATTTGTAGGTTTCGGTTGGAGAGTTAGGTAGCTTCTCACGGATTCCATAATCTCCCCTCGCTTTATATGCATGACTGCTCAAATATTATAATGAAATTGTATCCCGAAAATAGTGTGACTCAATATTTGCAAATCTGTCCCAACGAAATTCAAATGAAGATTTGATAAGGGTTTGTTTGAATGAAAACCGGTTAGGTACAGTTATTTTCTCATTCTGATAATGTAATTTTTTCGCGTCTAGTCGGGGCAACGCCAATAATGGATTGTGAAGTAAGAAAAATAATGTTGGAAGCTGACATTTTGTTTTCGAAACAAGAATGGAATACTTAATGTACCGTCTGCGTTTCAAACACTGCGGTGTTTTTTAAAACCTTCGAAGTTCTTCGTTCCTTTGAACAAACTTTTTCTTAGAGTAAGAATTCTTACGAGAAACTAGCAGTCACTTATGAGGTTTTAAGTTAATTTAAGGGAAGCACTAATTGGCATTTGTAACACAAAATGTTACTTATAATTTTTATCTTGAAAGTGTACGAGAGGGCAAAACGATCTCGTAGGGCCCCCAGGACATTTTTCATAAAATTAGCCAAAGTCTTATCATTATATTTTCAGGTATGACATGATTTATATAATATACAAGATGTTAATTACGGTTTTTGTATTTTTAAGCTGACGGCTAAAGGAAATTCTAGTGGTTTGTTGAATATACTTTTTTCTAATTATTTTTGGTGCGGTTTTCATCAATATTACAATTTTGATGAAAACAGTTTTACAAGCATTTTTTAAGATAAAGTTTTCCGCTTTTTTCGCCCGACATGATGTAGCAAAGTTAAGGAATCGCAAACTTTTTACATTTTTCTCTTTATTGGCGCTTCAAAAGTAACAAAGTTGAATGAAATCTTGATTGTTCTGCGCAGGGCCGTCTTCCACCTATTAGCGGCCCCTGGGCACATTAGGATAATGGGGCCTCTATGACCATAATAAATATGATAGAATATAGATGATAGCTTGTGTTATGATAAATAGATAATAGGTATAATGTGATCTAAACTAAATAACCAGCAACCAGTATCAAGCTAGAGCTCTACATTAGATCGACGCACACGTGGATCACTCTTGATCTTTACGTAGAACGAGGTCGCGTGGCGTGGATCTGGTGTAGTTCTACAAGTCTAGTTCCCATATAAAATATATGGAAGCCGACGCGCGCAGATCGAAGTTTGTGGCACGCGTGTGCTCGGTATAGTTCTACCTTTAGTCCTTATAAGTATGCTGATTGAAGACGTAACCTTCTTTCTAGATTTGAGTTGAGCAAAATTGCTAATCATATCTTCAAAATCTGTGTTTTAGAGTATAACATATTCTATCGACATAGTGACAAACTGTTTACATAATTCAAATTTAACCTTTCGAATACCGTAGTTAGAGACACAATATAAAGACAATGAGAGAGCGAACGGCGGCGTTCGCTTGGGACTTATTAAATTACAAAGTAATTAATTCAACGCTGGCGTTCGTTTGGGGTTTAGAGAATTACAAAGTAATTAATTAATTCAAACTTATTAAACATGCTGCAATCGGTAAGCCCGATTTTTAAGAGAGAGTAGAGTAGCTGTCGGTTATCTTTTGGTAGTGGAGTAAGGGGCCCATCCGATCGCGGGGCCCTGGGCAAGTGCCCAGTGTGCCCAGTGGGGAAGAGGGGCCTGGTTCTGCGATGATAACGCTTGCGACAACTTGACTTTCTATTTTGGTCGTTTATTCAACTAGCGATAAAATGGTTTTATTTCATTTAAACACTTTGATGGTAGAACCGACATATTTTTCAAATGAATGTGTATAGGTGAGTTCATTAGATTGTTTACCACCCTTTTCTGAAGTGATATTATTATTTAGTGATAGGACTATCATAATCAGGTTCAAATTTGACAGCAGCTAATCTTTCTTTGACCTTTCTCTCCAAACTTAAAGACAATAAGCATAGAATTTTTTTGGATTAAGTGTAACAGTACACTTAATTCAAGATGAAATTAAAGGTCAATAGATTTAGAGTATCTTGAATCAAGAGTAATTAATTCAGATTCACAAGGTGTCGTCGGTAAACTCCTAGAACTAGAAATCACTAAACCTG
This sequence comes from Mythimna ferrago, assembly GCA_910589285.2. Classification (NCBI taxonomy): domain Eukaryota; kingdom Metazoa; phylum Arthropoda; class Insecta; order Lepidoptera; family Noctuidae; genus Mythimna; species Mythimna ferrago. The sequence goes on along the minus strand of OU342673.1, from coordinate 7,435,886 downwards.
GGTAAGCCGTGGTAGCTAGAAAATGGAATTACTTGAAAGGTCAAAGATGCGACTTACCTCGTTAGTAACACTATGATTAATAGTTAAATAGCTATAAATCGAATATAGTGATGATATCATATATTATGTCCATTAGAAATTACAATATTTATAAGTCTATTAATTTTATTTTAATTTAATATAATGTATTTTTGTAATGTAATGAGAATCCATAATTATTATGGATTCTATTTTATTTCTTTCTATTGTGTTTTTGTGTTATTATTACTGACATAATTCTATTTTTGTTTCTTTTGAATCTATCTTGTGTTGATCCAATGTTTTAAGTTAATGTAGTGGTTGTTAATTCTCCGTGCCTATAATGTTGGTAAACCGCGACGAGTGGAGTCGCATCGCGGGCGCGTGCATTTTTGTTGGTGAGAGAGTCACCAACAAAAATGCACTCTGTCAAGAGTGAACGACTAAGGAGGAGGCCGCCACAAAAAAAAGCTAGAAGTGGCCACGAAAAAAAGCTGAAGCGCGCCACAAAAAAAGGCTGCCTCAAAAAGAAGCTTGAAGCGGCTTCTTTTGTGGCCCGTGTGCAGAGGGGGACACTAATGTTGGCGATTCTCGTAAAAAAATAAATAAGTTGCTGTAGCATATGTAGGTATAACATGGAATTGAGTAGAGATGATCACTGTTTACTAATAATATTACACATAATATGCATGAAGCACAAGTTTCAGCATGCCGTATGTAGAAGTGTTATTGGCCGCCATTTTGCATGAGCTAACGGTCACCACCAAAGACACTAAAACAGAATAGAAACAGAGTTTTGTAAAATTTAGTCAATATCGACCCTAGTTGCCACTGGAGCGTCGCCGTACCATGTGTGTAAGTTGAGATACCCCGGAGATCAGTGTGAGTTATTCAGGAGTCGGCTGGCTAAAGTCCCTTATATTGTGGGGATAAATTGCTGGCTTGTTAGTCTAGTGGTAGGTATCGTGACTGATATGCTGCCTAGTTTGGGGCCCAGGTTAAGTAATTACAAGCTATTTATTTTAATGTTTGTCCGTTGTTTAGGTCAAATCTCGAAAATTTATTTTAAAAACAAATACCCCGAACTGATTGAGCTGCATTTTTGTTGTATGGCACTTGTTGTTTGTGCCATTATGGTAGAGTTGCCAACCGTCCTGTTTTCTCAGGACATGTACTAGTTTTTGTAGTATCCTGGGATGTCCTGGATAGTTTTTAAGAAGCGTCCTGGGCTTTTAAAGCGCCTTAACAAGGTATTTTAAAATATGCGCCACTGTTGCAATTCTTACTTTACTGGTGGCCTCACGGTTCACGAATATTCGCGCTGTCATGCAGTTTTATTCAATTGGCCATGTTTCGTTCAATTTGCTTTTTATTTAAAAAATATGATTATTATCATTACTTACAAAATAGAAATACAATTTTATTCAAAGCATATTTTCAAAAAATATAAATGTAACTATGTATTGCAAATCTATTATTGCATCCTGTTTATAAACTGAATTGTCCAGGTTTATCAAAATACAAATCCTAGTTTCTAAATTTGGAGTTGGTAACCCATCATTACGGGGTTTTGGGTGTAATTTTGTGACGTCATTTTAAATCCAATAAGGCGCCAGGCAACCTCCTGAATATGGTGGACTAGTTAGTTTTCATGCGCCTCCTATACATACCTACTCTATGAATTAAAAGGGTTTGTTGAGAAAACGAAAAAACTACCAACAAAAAAAATTACCTTGTTTTTCTTTTAGGATTTTTTTGGAGCTTTGACTTTTAATACATTTAAGGACAGTTTTTCTAAGGCCACAATTTAGCTCGTTTTAGATTCAGCTAGACCGAAGCAAAGGCAGGCGCCACATGTAGGCTATAATCAAGAGCGGTCGTGTGAACGAAATATTAATAGTGTTTCTTGTATGGTGAACTCGTAGAAGGAAACGTGGAACCCTATATTTACTAGTTTTCTATTTGCTCTGCCGAAGCTGTCTAGAAAAACTGGCATAGTTATTATTCAAACAATACCATCTTCCTGCCCTTGTCCTGTGTTATTTGGGGTCGGCGCAACAAATTTTTCTCTTCCAGTCTGTCTTGTCACTCGTCACGCTATCATGCCCTCTTCTTTTATACCACTCTTTTCACAATGCATCTATTTGCGTAGGTACCCCATCTACTGAGACCGTACCATCAGTTTTAAAACAGAAAGTGTGTTTTAATTTCATTTTTACAACCACCAAAAAAGACCAATGATAAACCATAATACTACTCTGTCAAGAAAGTACCGGGAAAAGATCAATAATACACAATTTTTTTTGTTTTTCAGCCAAATTTATTTTATCACCTTCAAAGTATGCCCCTTCAGAAACGATACACTTACGCCAACGAATAATCCAATTATCAAAACATTTTTTAAACGCTGTTTCTGAAATTGAGTTCAGTTCTGCGTACAGTGCAGTGGCTGCTGATGGTATTTGTTGAGTGTTTGGTCAAAAATTCGTTCACAATGATGGCCTTGTGCGAAGGCGCATTATCGTGGTGCAAAATCCAAGAATTTTCTTTCCACAAATCTGGCCTTTTTCGTCAAATTTGCTCTCTTAAATGCCGCATAACGCTCAAATAATATTCTTTATTTACCGTTTGACCTTCCGGTAAGAATTCCGAGTGCACAACACCGCGATAGTCAAAGAAAACAGTCAACATGGCTTTGACTTTTGATCAATGGCGTGGTTTTTTGGTTTTGGTTCAGTTGGAAGGCGCCACTCCGAAGCTTGTTGACTTGTGTGCATGTCTAACTCGTAAACCCACGTCTCGTCGCCAGTAACAATGCGTTTCATGAATGTTGGGTCGGAATTGACTCGTTCTAGCATGTCCTCAGCGACTCTCATGCGATTGAGTTTTTGGGGAAAATTCAGGTCTTTTGGGACTAGCCGAGCAGCAACATGTTTCATACCCAAATGATTAGTTAAAATGGTACGGATCGACTCGGAGATACAGAAAGTTCGGCGGCTATCTCTCCCAAACTTGAATGAAGATTTTCAGTCACTATTTCCTTCACTTTTGCGATGTTAACTTCAGTTGCAGAGGTTGATGGCCTACCAGAGCGAGGCAAATCTTCCATTACATCTCGACCGCTTTTGAATGCTTTGTACCACTCATAAGCATGTGTTTTTGATAAAGTCGATTCACCGTAAGCCTTCTGTAACATTTTCAGAAACTCCGACCACGAAATTCCATTGGTGATGCAAAATTTAAGACAAACTCTTTGTTCGATGTTTTTGTCCATTATGAAATTCGCAATACACACTAGATATGATATAACTAAAAACAGCACTGTATTTAATATAAATAACAGATGCAAGTCAAACTCCGCACCAAAATGGAAAACAGTTGTGCCAATCTAGCAACAACAAAAAAATCTAAAATTTGAATTTGGAACCATAAACAAATCATCCATTCCCGATACTTTTTTGACTGAATGTATATAATAAGACCTGCCATACTATATGGATCAGAATGTTGGGCTGTGAAAAAGATGGATGAAAAAAGATTGCATGTAGCGGAAATGAGAATGTTGAGATGGATGTGTGGTGAAATTAGTACATTAGAGGAAGTTTAAAAAAGGCGCCAGTGACTGAAAAGTTGAAAGGAAATCGTTTGCCCAAGACAAACTGTGTGATCATGTGAGAAGGAGTGATGATGAAACGCATGTTACTAAAAGAGTTCTGAGTATACATTTAAATGGATGGAGAGGGAGAGGGAGGCTAAAGAAAAGATGGATTGATTGTGTGATATGAAAGAAATGGGAGTTAGTGATAGTGTGACTGGTGACAGGACAGAACGGAAGAAAACAACGTGTTGCGTCGACCTCAAGTCGTATGGGATAAGGGCAGGAAGATGAAGAAGTAGGGGTAGATAAAAAGTGGATAACGAGGGTGACTGTCCTAGCACTTGCATGCACACTGAACCTGCATCATCTATCTGTAAAGCGGGAACTACATTAGACCGACGAACACGTGGGTGACGCCTGAATTGTATGTAGTAGAAGACTCGCGTCGCGTGGCGTGGGTCTAATGTAGCTCTACAAGTCTAGTTGTTATATAAAATGTATGGAGAACAACGCGCCATCGGCGTACGCGTCCCACGGGTCGCAATGTAGTCCGTCCTACCTTCAAGCTTTTATAACTAACGTGGTGCGCATACATTCATTTTGGAGGTGAGTGTTGATGTTCCTGATATCTCTTTGAGAACTAGCATATACCTGTCTTTCTATGGCGGGAAATCACCTAATGTCTTCTCCTACTGTAGTGACGAGCGAGAGGACCTCTATGTCCCTTCAGTTACCCTGTTATAAGACGACGGGTTTCTCTTTCAGAAGTCAACCCAAAGCCCCAGAGCTTATACCGTAAGGTGTTATAATTCTCATTACACTAATATTATAAAAGAGAAAGTTTGTGAGTGTGTGTATGTTTGTTACTTCTGCACGCTCGAACGGCTGAATGGATTTTGAAGAAACTTGGTACTTAGGTAAACCATATTTAGGAATAGTTAGTCATAATCTTATAATGGGTAGCAAATACACAGATTATCATTACTCATGATAAAGTTTTTTTACAATTTAACATTTATTTTTCAAGTATATGGAAAATATACATGTGGTTTATACCATAATCCTATGAGGTTAGTCCGTACTTTACCTTTGAAATATTACACGGGAAGCGATGAAACATCATGAACTAAAGGATAATGGCCTTTTTCCGTCTGAACTTTCTATTGTGGTGAGGAGAGTCGCTTTGATTTGAAACCAGCTAGTTAAGCTGTTAAAACTGAAACGACTCGACTGTTGAACAACTTATATTGAATTGTTCAACTGTATTTTGGTATAGTTGAACTTAGACTACAAAGAAGAATAAACGCAGTAGCAGTTTTTTGAAGTGAAAACTTCTTTAGCGGCGTTGAGCACTTTTTCTGTAATGGGTATAAAATCTTAAACTCGCGTCAGGACACGTGACCTGATCGAAAAAGCGTAAGACGGATGGAGAGTAGACAGCTATCCCTTATCGCGCGTTGTGAAAGGGGGCTAGACGGAAAAAATTCTCACGAAAAATTTTACCGACACTTTTACTGTCAAAATATAAATCCAAGATGGCGGCTGCAAGAAATTATCAACTTTTTCGTCATGGGTGTCGTTTTCATGGTTTTCGAGGGTGTTGAAACCGATGGTACTGTCAAAATATAAATCCAAGATGGCGGCTGCAAGAAATTATCAAATTTTTCGTCATGGGTGTCGTTTTCATGGTTTTCGAGGGCGTGGAAACCGATGGTACTGTCAAAATGTAAATCCAAGATGGCGGCTGCAAGAAATTATCAACTTTTTCATCATGGGTGTCGTTTTCATGGTTTTCGAGGGTGTTGAAACCGATGGTACTGTCAAAATATAAATCCAAGATGGCGGCTGCAAGAAATTATCAAATTTTCCGTCATGGGTGTCGTTTTCATGGTTTTCGAGGGTGTTGAAACCGATAGTACTGTCAAAATATAAATCCAAGATGGTGGCTGCAATAAATTATCAACTTTTTCGATATGGGTGTCTTTTTCATGGTTTTCGAGGTTGTTGAAGCCGATAGTGCTGTCAAAATGTAAATCTAAGATGGCGGATGTCAGAAATTATCAACTTTTTCGTCATGAGTGTCGTTTTCATGGTTTCGAAGATGTTGAAATAGTGCTGTCAAAATGTAGATAAAATAGGATAGTATTTTTTAGTTATATTGTATTGGCTAGACGGAAAAAATTCTCACGAAAAGTTGTAACGACACTTTTTCTATAGTAAGCTATTGTAAGCCGTGCGGCGTGCGCATGTTTCTCTGTCTTTCTCTCTTTCTCTCTCTTATAGAAAGCAAGCCAAAACGGAACTTCGTTCCATCCGGGTGTCCCTTGACACCTCAGTAGTTTTTCGGAGAGATAAACTTTTTAATGTAAAATAATTGTAATAGTTTTAAAGTGTTAAATTTTTAATGTAATATAAATTGTCATGTTTGTGTACGATAGCGCAATAAATGAATATTGTTTTCTACCACATAAATGATAGTACTTTTATACTGATAAAGTAATTGGTGCAAAATTATTCCCTAACCATTCCAAAATATCAAACATGCTCAACGTTAATAATCAAGTTTTCACTTCTGCCGGCACTCCCGGAGTGCAACCCGTCTTTTTTTTTTTTTACATTTATGGATGGTTTTGTTTTCGTTGTCATGAGAGAAGAAATACTTAAAGTGCGTTTTCACAGAAATGGAGGTAAGTGAAGTAGAGTGGAGAAGAGCAGTGAAAATTTTCAAGTGTTTCTATAGCGGAGTGTACTCGTACTACAGCCTGCTCAACTCCGTTCTGTCCGTCTCGGGGCCGCGTGCTCAATTGTTTCATTAGAAGGTCCGCTCAGCTCCACTCCACTCCACTTAAACTGGTTTTCACTGATGCTGAATGAAAATATCAAGCACTGTGATGGTGCAATTCACGGTCTGCTCCACCCGCTCCACCTAGCTCCACGTCAGTGGAAACGCAACCTTAGTATTTAGGACTTAGCTTTTTTACTTGATTCACAATGAGTATGAAGTCTTCAGAGCGTAATACTTTGAGCGCGGTTAGGGGCACGTTTGAATTGTACCTATTCACTTTGTTTCTAGTACCATCCATTTATTTCAAATACTTTTCAAAAGAAATCGACTGTGCGCTCTGCTATAGGTACAGTAGACGTTGACCCGGAACTAGGATGTAAGAATCGTGTAACTGTTTATGGAGGTTCCTGTTTCTGATTGAGGCAGAAGACACGCCTGGGTGTCACTATTGTGCATTAGTGCGTATCGCCCGGAGGACACGGAGGAGCATAATGTGGAGGTGGAGCTGAACGGCAGCGTCGACCTCTCGCAGCCATCCCTGGTTTAGCCCATGGTATGGACCAAAAAGGAATGGGAAACGGTCACTCCCTACTGCAAAGCGGTAACGCTAGCAAAATAGAGGTGCGCAACCTTGAGGGAACAGATAACCTCATGCCCCAACCACCGTCAAAGGAGACGCGGAGGCCGCGTCGGGATTCGTAGGGCGATCTTTGGCCACCAACTAGACGTGGGCTTGCGGATGAAAAGCAATGGGTAGCTCACCGTCCAGACGGTACCGACCAAACCCGTTGACGGCATGTAGTGTCCTAGACGTAACCTAAAGAGAAGTCAATAAAACCGTAGGTAGAATCCAGAAGGGCCCGCTAAAGTCAAGTGATTTATTGGAAGAATTACCATGCCCCTGGAACGCAAAAGGAAACTGAAGGACATAGGTGGGTTTTAGTCAGTACAAGTGAAAAAAATGTCTGAAATACTATGTGGCTCCACCTTACAGCGGGAGAAGTCACTGGATGACTTCCCACCTTCCAAAAGCCCGATTGTCTAACTTTAATTTTAACCTACAAACCTAATAGCTGGTTTGGATATGCTTAAAAACAACATTGAACGAGTTTTCATCGTACGTCTAATATTAATTCTTAGAACCATCCCTAGGGCGCCTTTTGATTACAAAACATCTGTTGCGAAACCCAGATCTTATCTAATATTTGCCAATCTAAATTTGAGACTTGATCTACGCGTCATTTTCAAAATACAGCATCTTGGGAAACTACAACCAGGGTTCCATCCTTATTACAATATTTAATCATTCTTGTGGGTGTATCCCTGGAGTTTAACAGACTTTTCTTTATGAAAATATGTCGTTATTAAAATCAAAAGCAGTTATTTCAAATAGCCATTTGCACTATCCTAAAAATCCTCCAAATGACCGCTAATAAAAGGTGTAAGGGACAGCCCTCCACAAACTTTAGGGGCTTGCTCAGTAGTCGTCTACTGAGCAAGCCCTTAAAAAAAAAAACATTTTTTTTTTTCGTTTCCTGAAAAAAAAATCTACTGAGCAAGCCCTTAAAGTTTGAGGGGGGCTGTCCCTTACACCTTGTATATTATTAATCTCAGTTGATTTTTTTTTCTTTTTTGTACTTACATAATATTTTGTTTTTTAGTTAAGAACATATCTAAACAGGGTTATTTGTAAAACACTGGCAACCTCTTAGGACTATGGTACTAACATCATAAACAACAACTTTTGTTCTATCACCAAACAAACATTTACACAATACCTTTACCAAAAACCGACCTTCAAGGTTTCCTTGTTCTATTTAACACATTTCAACTCCTGTATTTTGCTGTACCCACCTACGCCTCCCGCGCATGATCCCCGCTGCCTCCGCTATTGTATTAGAGCTTGCTTCTTAACATTTAGAACGTTCGATTTAAATAATTTTATTTTTGTACGAAAATCTGATGAACCAATGTATGATATATTTTTAAAAGTCATAGAACAAAAGTTGTTGTTTAAGATGTTCTTAACATAGTTGTTTTTTTCTTCCATTCAGGACAGAATGGAAGAAAAACTCTACAGAAAAAAAAGTTGTCTTTGTCCTAAAGTTTATTTTGTGATTTTTCTATTCACTAGGCTCTATTATAAAGAAAAAATACCAATATTCCTTAAAAAGTTTGCTTTTGTGGTGATTATGACAATAAATAATTTTTCTTGAGTTAGTATTTTGAAAAAAGTATTCAATAGTCATTATTATGTTTTTAAAAATACCGCGAAAAAATTAAGATGCCGTAACTGTCACACAGCATCTACTGATGTTACTTAAGTGATAAACAAGAATTAACTGTTTTTTAGAAGACTCAGAGGTTAAAATGTCATCTAGAAAGTGTAAATATGAAGCTGATGCATTGAGTTATTTAAGTGATACATTTATTTAAAGTAAGAGAGATAACATTTTATTTAAATACGTGTGAAAATTTTGTGAAGCCTACGTAGCTCATTTTAGATGCCCTGTTCGTAATTTAGATATACCGTGGGCTCCACATGTTGCTTGCAGTAATTGCAAAAGATGTTTAGAAAGAAGGTAAAGAAAAGTTTAGTAATAAAAAATTGTTTATATAAAAAAACATTTCTTTTATATCAACAATTTTTTATTGTTATCTTTATTTAATTTAGGTTGGTATAGAGATGAAAAACGGAGTATGAAATTCGCAGTACCAAGAATTTGGCGATAGCCAAAAGACCACGTCGGTGACTGTTATTTTTGAGCAGTTAATCCTGCTGATAAATGCAAAACCCATTGAATATCCTGATCTTGCTTAGTCTTCGGCTCCAATCTCTCATAGCCCACAACTTCCAGCACCTGAACCTCCTACAAAATTGTTAAAAAAAAGTACAAAATTCAAGCTTATCTCAGAGTTCAAATAAAAATATTGAATACGAAGAATTTGTACTCTCACAGACTGTTACCGAGAGCTAGTTGAAAACATGTTAGAAGATTTTAAAATTATGGGCAGCATAATGTCGTTAAGGGTACATATGCTACATGCTTATTTAGATACCTTTAAAAACAACATGGGGGCGTATCCATAAGAACAAGGAGAACGTTTTCATCTAGACATCATGGACTTCGAAAGCTGTTATCAGAGCCAATACAACGAAAATATGATTTGGGACTACATTTGGAGTTTAGTAAGACCAAATTCTTATAAATATGAAAGAAAATGTAAAAGAGTTCACTTTTAAACCTTTTCTACTATTTTGTAATTTGATATGATATAAAAAGCTGATAAAAATTATAACTACAAAAATTAACTTGTTTCAATTTTTTTATAAAAAAAAATTAAACTGTGAATTTTCTAAAATATTGATCAACCATTCACCTGGATACAAAAGCAAACTTTTTCAGGCTATATATATTTTTTTGGTTAAATTATCGATAAATCTATCGATATTTCATACTCTCTTATTAAAGACAAAATTATGTTGTCTTGTTGTAATTTATTATACATCACAAACAGATTTTATTATTTTACAGAATTTTATGTCTTCTCTTTAACATCTTACACCACCCGTCTTACCCCTCTTACCTACGTGATCGTTTTTCCTACGCTCGACCTAGTGACGCGCCGTGCAGATCACACCTTAGATCCCTTCTTAATCCCCTTCCCATAAATCCTGTTACTACTCCTATTCTTTCTGTGCCATGCCGTGAGGTTGTGGAACTCACTTCCGCCTAGCATTCGTGATTTAAAATCAAACTCACTTTTTAAAAATCGAGTAAAAGAGCACTATCTTTCCTCTCAACTGTGATATTTATTTATATGTTGTATGTATTATGTTGTTTATTATTTAATATATATTTATAGTAGAAGTTATATATTATTTTTATATTTAATTATAGGATACTTTGGATTAAGACTTCACAAATTCTTCTTTTGCTTCTTACACACTATTGTCTACATTTCTTTTTGATTTCTCCTTTCGCAGGTCTGCTGGAAGAAATTTCTTTGGAAATAAAATAAAGCAGCTGCACTAATTCTTTTGTAATCAGCTTTCAACAAAGACCACGTCTGACATTTTAATTTAATCCATACTTTAATATTAATTCTAAAAGAGGTGAGACGAGCTCAGGGATTTTCATTTCTCATACGTATCTCTAACGATGGTTAAAACTTAAGTATTTGTAATGAATAATACAGCTTAGGTTATAAAATTACACTATGATCATCTGCAGGTGGGATCGCAGACACGTACTTCCTATTTAGATTTAAAAGATTAAATTACTACTGGACTTTTGAGTTTAAGTACTAGGAACATCACGCTCTTACAGTCTCATCTCAAATTTTCGGTGTAAACCTACACGGGCAAATGCTTGCGGTGAGAAACTATGGGCCTACTTTCCGGCGCTCATTTATATTAATTAGATAGTAAACTGCTGTACATAAACCTACGGGCGCACGAAATAGACTTTGTTATGTAGGAATACGTTACAGAACTTATGTCCAAGGGTCTAAAATGCCACTGTTATTTTCTAGCTCGCAAGTTGTTATTTCCGAAGGTACAGTTGTTACTTCAAAAAACTTGGCGCCGTTAGATCTTTAACTGGTCATATCATCAACAATTTGTTAATCGTTACAAAAATAAGTAGTTTTGTCGGCTCAATTACGAAATACTTGTATAGATAAAGTAATATTAATCTAGTAATAAATTCTTAGTACCCACACGGCAAAAAGAAAGAAAAAGAGAAGAAGTTCATCAAAGAAATTAAATCCATCAAGCATAATGTTAGTGTTGCAAATATCAATCTTGGGAGACGCGAGTCAGTTGTCCGAGTACCTAGCACCAAGTATTCTGCTTAGGTAAAACAAACGGCTTCCCGGAACTCTCGTAACTGATCGATACTCGTCAAATATACATGGCACAGACCACACCAGTTTATGGAACCATAGGTACGTTTATCTAAATATCAAAGTAAGGACAGAAAATATTTTAATATTCTCGATTTTGTAAAAAAAATATGGCAATATCCATGCTCTATTTGGACTTATTTTCTTGATGTATTTTTTAACATATTTTTTTTTGTTTTATTAAGGAAGTTATTAAAAATTCAAATACTTATTCTGTCTAGCACTAGTATTGTTCAATGTGACGTCTTCCCGTGCCTCAAAAAGCATTTAGCTGTTGGTCCTACGTCTGATCTCTTCCCGGTCGTGTCGAATTACTATTTCATCAAAATAGGTACATATTTTTCGAGGCAAAGGGGTATCACACTATAAACTTCTAAACTCAGGGAATAATAATATTATCAACATTATTAGTTTTATGTTGTTCCCACTGTTGGGAATCAGTCCTCCTCTCTAGGAGAGGGAATGAACCGTAATCCACAATGTGGCCTCAGTGCGGATTGATGGATGGTTTCCACAGGGCCACTACAGCTCACAATTAGCCACTTCCCCCCCCCTACCGTATAGCAGTCTTAGTAAAGACCGCATGAAAACCCGTCCAATAGATTTTGAGTTTATTGTTAAATTGTTAAAATACAGACTCGTTTAATAACACGTAACGATGCTCACATACCATCGTGACCGCGCAAAACCCATCCTTTTAATTAAAATAACTGATGAACAAAGTTTTCCTCACCAGTACGTCAAGCCTCTGTTTCTTGAGATTCATACCGCGTTCAGAAGTCGCTCGGAACCTCAGTAAACTTATAAATACGTAGCTTATCTATTTCCTTGTACCCAGTTTATTTTTGGTCCAGTGTTCACAAACTATTGTTGAAAAAGAAGCTGCTGGGTTCGATTTCCGTATCGGTAAAAGACGTATTGGGTTTTTCAATAAGAATTTTTCAGCGTAAGCCTTAATATTGTTTTGTGTGTGTAATGTCCTCAAATACCTTTTACCGTTCTAGTTGTAGCGAGACAGTCTTTATCATCTGGAATTATAACCTGTTTATTACAATAGGCTTGTCCTATCCCATGGGACTGAACCTTATATTCCAATCAGTTTTCCAACTCGGCCCAGTCTCAAATCATCAATTAGACAGTCAACGTGGGCCTTATATTGTTCCCACTGTTGGGACTCAGGCTTCCTCTCTAGGAGAGGGAATGGGCCGTAATTCACCACGCGGGCCCAGTGCGGGTTGGTGGATGTCACATATCTTCGAATTTTTGGTTCTAGGACATGCCGGTTTCCTCACGATGTTTTCTTTCACCGTTTTGAGAGCAGTGATGATGAAATAAATTACACAAAGTAATGCGCCTGGCTGGGTTTGAACCCGCGACCTACAACTTGTAAGTCGGGGCTGTTACCACTCGGCCACCACTGCTCTTAATTAGACAGTAAAGCTCGTTAAAATACTCTTCTGTGCTTTTGTCCGCAGCCACCTTGAATATGCTCTTCAAATTTGGAATCTGAATTACAATGTTTATCAAATATTATTAATTGGCTTGAAAGCATACAAAAGCTATTTTTAGTGTTCAGCTACTCTACAAATGCGCGGCGGAGAAATCTCAGACATAAGAATTTCTTTGGAGCTCATCATGATGGACCCCGGCACATCAAGTTCAACATCCCGATGTTGATCTTGATTTATTTGCAAATAGGGTCCAAAACGATCATTCAAGTATGTATTTAGAAGTATGAGTATAATAATGTTACGGCATTAAACTTGAACACGCCATAACTTCGAGGAAATAATGAGTAGCATCCAATAATTAAAACGCATTGCTGTTCGAAAGATCTAGAATGGAGTTACGTAGGTACCCAGGCCTAGAAAAATCTCGAAACATCTACATAAGTACATACCACTATTATTATTCAAATAATAATAGTATCAACCACGAACACTCTGTCAAGAGTGAACGACTAAGGAGGAAGAGGAATAATAGTAGGTAGGTACATAGGTAAATAAGGGAAATGGTGCTTTCCTATATTAACAATAGAGTCGAAATTCGCGTGAAAGTGACTCTTGGTACATTGTGCAATAAAAATGATTTATGGTCCCTCGACGTGATCCTATTGTTCTGGATTGATCTTGAGACGTCGGTATCTAGAATTTTATTTGTTCCGCATATAAATACGAGCCCCCGACCGGAAGTGAGTCAGTTTTGATTTCGACTGCGAACAAGAGCGAACTACCTAAGTGTGTGCAGTGATTTTATCTAACGACCTAAGTGATAGTGTAACGGAACTCTAGTGTTAAAATTGTGATTCGGATTATTGTTGACTGGACAAATTAGTTATTGTTTGTGGTGAATAAAGTTCTCTGTTAGTAAACCGGCATTTAATTACCCACGTACGCAACAATAATATAAGTATGTTTATCAGTTGTCTAGTACTCAAAACACAAGCTCTGCTTAGTTTGGGACTAAATGGCCTTATCTGAAAGTCGTGAAGTATTATTATTATAAGTGGAAACTTGTAGGTAATTGGCCTTCTTCTACATTTAACGTTTTTTACTCCTATATATTAGCTGTAAATTTTCCTAAAATAAAATAAATATATATAGATATAAATGCAGTGTGTTTATATTATTTTATGTAAATGAATAAAAAATAGTGGTCAAGTTCAACTCTATCAATAATAATAAAAAAGTGTGTAAATTACAAATTTTACCTCCGTTTGTTCTAGTATATATGTATCGATGGTTATGATTGAGAAACTATTTTAGATGATTTGAACTTACCTAATCACTTGATCCAACCATATGCTTAACCTTAAAATTTATATTTTTCACTTCGATTTTTATTAGTGTTAGTATTGTAATTAACAATGTTTAATTATGCGAACCGTCTTCAATTTCATATTATTTGAAGTTTATTAATACCATTCTAGGAAGAAACTGTAAAAACATTAACTTCCGAGAACTTACAGGAGAAAGTCCGTGACAGAGCCCCACTAATTAACTTGTAATAGCGTTTTTATTTCCTTTAAATATTAATTTAGATAATTGTGTTATTTATTGTAACATAAATTGTTAGAATAGCCGTTATTTTTAGATATACATGTATAATTTCTATCTTCCTTCTTCTGCGTAAATAAAAATGTATGGTAATGTACCACCAGGTATGTGTTGTGTTGCAAAGCGCAAAACACGAGAGAGACTGGACCCACTTAGATGTAAGTACTTTTAAATATTTGTAAAAGCACGTTTATTTTCCGTGAAAAGCCATTTTAATTGACTAATTGCTAACTCTAATATTGAGTTAGAAATTAGTCTTATATAACAACTTATCACAAAACGCGGTGTATCGGGTTTTTAAGATTAATATTATTTTTGACTTTTAATAATTTTTTATAACTTTTAAACACAAATCGCAGACGTAACTCAGCCGCCAAAATAAAATGGAACTGCCGCATGTTGCAACCAAATTGGGTGAAAGAAACTACTGACTGGATTATGGCGACGCGGTAGGCTCAGAAGGAGATGGCGTGACGATTTGGATTCCTACCTTATGGATTGGCCAGAAGTGGCTTAAGACAGATGAGAGAAGAGAAGAGTGGAATAACGGAAGGGAGGCCTTTGCCCTGCAGTGGGACACAACGGGCAATTATTAAGATTCTTATCGGTTGATATGACCGTTGACGCCTCGTACCTTAATTGGCATATAGAATAATAAATGATAAATAAGTTATAATGAGAATTTTGCAAAAATTAGACAAAATACCCACAGACGAGAAAATATGACACTTTTTTTTTAAAAGTAAAGGATATTTCGCTTAGCTTGGGAAACATGAACAAAACATAAATTCAAAAATTTATGAAGACACTTAAGTTTTTAATGAGTAAATATATTATCTGTTTTTAGGATCGCTCTGAAAAACACATGTTTCAAATATGTACTGAAAAATTAATGGTCAAAGAGAGACTTGATATTCAAAGAAATCATGTACACTGAAGTCAGAAAAGAATGAAAGAAAGAAAAACATTTCATTTGCCCGAAAAGGCGCAAACTTGAAAAAGCACTATCGCGTTGTTGGATTGTCTGCATGACTGATCTTTTAAACAATTTACATACTGAAGCAAAGCGAAGCAAAGCAGTATAATAGAATTTGCAAAACATAAAAAAATAATAATCAAAATGGAGGAAATCACTGATAAATCTATTAAAATTACAGTTGTCAATGAAATGCTAGAAGAATCACTTATCTTTCATAAATAACATAAAAGTAAATTAGCAGGTTTTTAGATTGAATCGCATGAAATTAAGTCGCCTATCTAAGTTGATTGCATTTGATCGATCTTTGCCTATATTTGGGTCTAGATGGGTTTAGGTTATGTATCATTTACTTAGACATACGAAGCAACATAAATATGTAATGGGTAGCTCGCCGTGCGGTCCTATAAGGACCAAGGCCGAGTCGACAGCATGTTGTGTTCCGTGCGTGCTTCAAAAACGTGTCGGTAAAACTGCGAATACCTGCTAGGGTTATGAGAATGTTCGAAAGACCGCGGCCCTGGAACAAATTTGACTACTGAAGGCACACGAAAGGATTTTAGTCAGTAAAAGCCTGACACGCCCTTTCGTTTCACGCCAACTAGGAGAAGATTACCCACTTTTTTGATGACTTTCCACTTCAAAAGAAAGGGTGGTATGTTTGTGCGATTGTTTAGAACGGGATAGATTTTTTTTAGTATATAATATTTCTAATCATCTTTAACCTTTTGAATGTCTTAAGTTACACAGTTCGACATAAGCCATTGTCTTTCTATTGTGTCTCTAATTACGGCATTCGAAGAGTTAAAGACAAATTCGATTTGGATAATCTTCTTCTTCTTCTTCTTCCTGCCCTTATCCCATATTACTTGGGGTCGGTGCAATACGTTTTCTTCTTCCATTCTGTCCTGTCACCCGTCAAACTATCACTAACTCCCTTTTCTTTCATATCACTTCTCACACAATACTTCCATCTTTTTTTCGGCCTTCCTCTCCCTCTCCATCCATCTACATGTATACTCGGAACTCGTTTAGTAATATGCGCTTCATCCTTCCTCTTCACATGACCATACCAAGACAACCGATTACCTTTCAACTTTTCAGTCACTGGCGCCACTTTCTCATTTCTGACTTTATCCATTCTCGTCACACCACACATCCATCTCAACATTCTCATCTTGGCTACATGCAATCTTTTTTCAAAATATTTAAGTATAATCTGCCCTGGAACTCGGTCCAGAGAGATGTCTGACCAGCAACATGACGCATGACCTGTTTTCACATCGAAAATTGAAACAAAAATCGAAACAATTTCATTTTATTCCGTTACTTCACTGTTGTAATAAATCAAATAATGATGAATGAAGGGACAAGTAACACAAAAAATATACTACCCTTCAAGGTTGTTTTTGAATATAAAATGGCTTCATTTCACCGTACGACGCATTATTAATGCTTTCCGTGTTAGAATTAGACTGGCACACAATATTGTCAATGAATGTTTGACTTGTAGACATTATATAGGCTTGGCGAACCTAAGGTACTATTTCAACCACTTTTGCGTGATGTTCCTACAGCCTCGCCACTTCTCTTCGACTCAGTCACGCGGGCCCAGTGCGGGTTGGTGGAATATTTTTACACATCTTTCTCTAGATATTTACAGATATCTTATGGATATTATCTAGGCTTCTATAGAAATCAAAATATAAATTTGTATAAAACTAAGGCAGTAATGACCTCTGAAAATCAGCTATTTTACGTGAACTTTGGCCCTCCATAATGTACTTATATATCAAAAATATAAAAATGTACGTCGATAGAAGCCTTGCACATTTAATTGAGGTTTTGAATAATGACAATTTTTTTCAAAAACTTTTAAGGGTTTTTAAAAAAAACTCGTATATCTTGGACCAAGTTTTGTGAAATATTTAAGTATATTATGGAACTACCGAATGCCAACAGAGTTTTTAGGCGTTATCTCTCTTTTTTCGTGTTGCCTCTTCATCAAACATCACGTTGGATTGCGTTAGATGAAACAACAAGCTTTTAAACCATGCTCGACGTTTAGTGGAGGTGAATGGGGAAAGCCCTCTTATGTAAGGGAATGCAATAACCGGTTTGCCTGAACGACATCATTGATTTACTTTGATTATAAAGTGTGTATAACATTAGAGTGTGTGTATAACATTAAATGTTTTTATATAATACATTTTATTTTGGTAAATGTAATTTCTTTTGAAACTGACTTGACAATTTGTGTACGGAGTTAGACCGTTCCCAAAGAGCTCAAACACGTTTTTACTTGAGGTGGTTAGTCATCCAATGACTTAAAAACTAAAAGAAATCCACTTCTTAGAGTCAAGTCCTTCAGTCGCTCTTTGCATCCTAGGACCACGGAATTCCTTTCCAGAAATCCCCCGTTGGCTTAGCAGGCATCGACCCTGCTGGGTACCTACGATTTTGCCGATATTTTTTAGAAGTACGTGTGAGACACCACGCGCGATTGACGACTCAGACTTGGTCCTTACCGGACGGCGAACTAGCCATTGCTTGCTGTCCGCCAGACAGCTCCTGTGGTGGCCGGTGATCATCCTACGACTCTCGACGCTAAGGGCGTCTCCTGTCGCGACGGCTAGTGCGTGCGAATGCATGGCCCTCACGGCTGCGGTCGTCTCCTTCGCAAGCATTACTGCTTCTCTGAAGGAGGTGACCGCATCCCGTGCCCTATAGCTCCAGACTTTGACCTGAACCAGGGCTCTGAGTGAGACGTTACAGCTGCCGGTTATATCCACGAGGATTCGGCGGTCTTCCGCCCAAGCGGGGAACACCTCCACTGTTATGTTCCACTGAGTCTTCCGGGAGGTCCGCATAATGAAGTGAAGCTAAATTACGCTTTGGAACGTGCAATTTAGCTTCACTTTTGACTATTCAAAAGTGCCTGCAAATGGTCTATTTGAAATAAATGATTTGACTTGAGTCTGACTTAATGGTGACAACCAGGCGTTTCTTCGTGAGGACCTGCGTCAGCGGAAAGTGAGGACGTGGCATTTTTCCAGCCACTCCTCAAAAAGGGGACTTACTACCACGATTGTGGCGTGCCCAACTTGTAACTACTATTAAATTCTGCATGTTGTAATTATTAAGTATGAATTAAAAGAATTATGTAACCATGATTGATGACAAGAAACAGTGCACGATAGGCGTAATTATAATAAACTACATACTATATTAACACGCTAGAACCAGCGCTTAGTTTCATTTAATAAATGGTATATTATTAAAAGGTTGTAATGAAGACATCCGCAGGAGAACCAAGGTTACCGACATAGATCGAAGAATGGCCAAGCTTAAGTGGCCATGGGCAGGGCACATTGTTCGCAGAACAGATGGCCGTTGGGACCGGAAGGTTCTGGGGTGGCGACTGCGTACCGGAAGACGCAGCGCAGCGTTGGAAGGCCTCCTACAAGGTGGACCAATGACCTGGTGAAGGTTGCGGGAAACCGATGGATGCGAAACGCACAGGAACGTTCTTTGTGGCGACACTTGGGGGAGGCTTATGTCCAACAGTGGACGTCTTTCATCTGATAAGATGATGACGATGACGATGATTAAAAGGTTTCATTAAAAACCTGAGTATTTCTTTCACTGTCTAAAGTCAATAGAAATGTTTTTATTTGATTGTAGGAATGACCTACATAATAATTTTATGATTTAGAATTTGAGACCATTTCTTGATGCCTGTTGATTGGTGGCTCTGACTGTTATGCTGGAGGTCGTGGATTCGATTCCCAAGATAAATGTTTGTGTGATGAGCGCGATCATTTGTTTTATGTCTGGGTGTAATTTACCTATAATACGTATGTATGTATTTAGAAATGTATATGTATGTTTATCAATTGTCTAGTACTCATACTACAAGCTCTGTTTAGTTTGGGACTAGATGGCGTTGTGTGTAAGTTGTGGAATAGATATTATTATTAATTTTGGAACAACTAACTCCATGCTAAACATGAAGAAGTCTACTCTATACACATCAGTTGGTTGTGTCGACGGGAGGTGGCGAATTACGTCATGAAATTTAAGAATTGACGCAGACAAAAGACGGGTTTATGCTTTTTTTTTTTTGGTGAGAAAGCATAGCATCCAATAACATCTTGCATCCTTGGGTGGGGCAAGAGGGTGTATCAGAATTTATTTTACTGACTAAAGCCACTCCTAAGAGTTCGTTGCTTTTTATTCCAGGGCTGGGTATTTCTTTCAGAAGCGAACCCATAGCCCCAGTAGGCTTCGTCCCTGCTGAGCCTCTACGGTTTGCTGACATCACCTTGAGGCGCGTGTAGAACAGTACGCGCCGTCGACGACTTGGGTTCGGCTCGGACGGTTACCGGACAGAATCGAAATTGTGCTCCTTTGTTTTTAGCCAATAAGTTTGTGAGAATTTTAGTTTGAGGGAAACATAAGTTTAGATGCTGTATCATCATCATCATCATATCAGCCGAAAGACGTCCATTGTTGGACGTAGGCCTCCTCCAAGCGTCGCCACAACGACCAGTCCTGTGCGTCACGAGATGTTGTATAAAGAAGGATTTATTGGTCTATAATTACCTACGTTTGTTTTAGAATCCTTACTATGAATAGGTTTTATTAAAGCTTTTTAGTTGAGTGGAGAAAGTGTTCGATAGATTGATTAATTAATTTGAATAACGTTAAGTTCGTCAGCGCAGTGTATATAAAGAGTTGGTGGGAGTTCTAGTAGGCTGTGGCGATTGATAACCACCAGGGTACCTAAAAAACGTGATAATTTTAATTTAATGAAACCTCATAAAAAATACCATGTTTCTTTAGATCTATAATCACCAATATTTCATTAGGTACGTAGCCGGGTGTTTATGCGGTGTTTTTTTCAATGGATGCGAAAAAGTTATTGAATATGTTAGGTACTTGTTAGGTTCAGTAATCAGGTTTGTCGTTTATAAAGTTATATAATAAAAAAGAAAACAATATAATTGAAGATATTATAGGGTGGTGATGAATATATGACTCGAATCCTGACATATTTGTTGATTGGTCATTCTACATGAAACCTACGTGATAACGAACCTGTGTGTGTAACATACGTGTAAATTTTGTGTTTTTCTTGTTCATCAAAATGGCGATTCTTAATGTAGCTTACTATATAATTAATTCAATACCTAGAAAGAAAAAAGTGAAAAATTAAAACCATTTTAACAACAACAAAATAACTTCCAAGTAGTGTTGAAAAGTGAAGTTACAAAATCAGAAAAACAGCATTCTGAAATTACATAATAGTTATGGTAGGTACAGTTTAAATTAAATACTTATTTGATTCATTTATAATGTTGAATTTTGGGTCCATTTTCAGTATAATTCTGAATTAATATGATGTAAATATTTAGGTGCAATTTATTTACTGAAATTATACACATTTCCTATGATTTTCGTCTACAGGCGTCTGCTATTAATATTTTACGACACTTTCAAATAAAATGTTTTGTAAACAGAAAACATTAGCATTAGTAAAACAACCTTGAGTTTATTCTGTATTAGCGAGAGATATTTGTCTTTAGGTTTTTTTTTATTATGTTGTAACTTGTAAACACCGATGTGATTTATAAACTGATCTCATCCCGTACTATACACCAAGTACTAAGGGACTAGACGCCATCCACATCGCCGAAGATAGGACAACATGGCGAAATATAGTCTACAAGAAAACTATTCGTCGAGGTCACGACCCTCAGTATTGAGAATAAACGACGCAAGGAGGAGGTCAACGTTACGTCCTGCATTTTTTTCAGTAGTTGGCAAATGATTTATTTATACTGAGCGGCATTTTATCTTAAGTGAAGTGTAAATATCGAAGTACACAGTATCGAATGTCTTAAATATCGATATTTATGTATTATGTATGTCACAAGGGAATTTGATAATTCAAATATTGCGAAAACCCGGATAGTTAGAAAATGGTGAAATAAAATTTGCGAGCAACTTGGACGTAGCGTTTGCCGGCCGCAGCCGCGGCACCGCTCGCTTCGCTCGCTCGGCTCACGCGTGGTAGGTTACAGTTCTAAGCTAACCTATTTCACCCAGTTCAAAATAATGAATCTAACTGGGACTAGATAATTAGATAATGATGAAAACATTTTTTAGAGTTAACTTTTTAGTAGTTCGTTATGTACGAGTAATACTTATACGTATTTTATTTCTAGTCAACACTTACTAATTTAGTCGCACGGCTACAATTTTAAATATCTAAAACGGATTAATCACAACCCACTTTTAGCAAGCTCGTTCTGGATTTTATTATTAATAAATATTTGTCGTTAGTTTAGTTAATACGTCGCTACTTAAATTCATACCGCTCAAGTTATTAAAACAGTATCTCATCATCAGTCGCTAAGTTTTTTTTATTCGCTCGTTTTATAATTCCCCGTTGTTATTTCACCGTGCTGTCACTTTTTAAATTCATAAAAACGCAAGCCAACAAAACAGACAGTATATTCGCGTTGCGTCAAATAAATCAGTCGCTTAAAGAGAAAATATTAATAAAAATCTACTTACCGAAAGTGTAATAATCTTGTCAAACAGCATTATTGGCGGCATATGAAAATCGAACACGAAGTACTGTGGACAAAAATAGTTCGTTTTATTAAAAATGTCGAGAATATTAAATATTTTGCAGAGGCGAAGCTACAATTTTCTAAGAAAATGTTGAATACTAGAGAAGTTTCTTTATAAAACATTTAATTAAATATCAAATAACTACGTGGCATTAAACATATTCACCACACCATTGCACGATGAACATACTATATACCTAATGTCGCATTTTGCGTGACAGGTGAAGAAGCTAATCATTCGTTTTTCTAAAATTAGTTTAAGTAGAAATATTATGCTTTGCTCTTCAAAAAGCATTGCTAGTAACATGTTTTTCTTTTTTAGTCTTTATGAAGGAGCTTTATAATAACATGTTGAATCATACTAATACTAAGTATACAGGTGAAAGTTTTTGAGTGTGTCTAGTGCATCGATATACTCGTATATGTACTACGCACGTCTATGTTTGTTAAATCTTCACGCTTGGAGCACTGAACGGATTTGGATGTTTGGCACTCGGGTAGAGCATGACCAGGTCATGTCATTTTGTAAGATTATTTTTGTATTTTTTTGTATGGGCCTTAGATGCCTGATAATAAAGAATTATTATTATTATTATTATAGCATATTTGTATCTTTGGGTTCCTTTGAGATTAACACGCGGGTGAAGACGCTGGCAGTAAGTATTATATTATAATTGGCTATAATAATTTATGATCGTGAATTTACGATGAACATTTTAAGGTTTAGTATAAAAAAGCAAAAACCTATTAACTGACATTATTGGATATTTCAATAATGTCGGTCAATAGGTTCGTAAAAATACAAGTAGGTACACTTTTCTCTCTTTGTATTAAGGGGCCGGCGACGGATGAATTTCCATACAAACGTAATACCACGCTCATTTGCAGTTGGAGCATATTTCCAACATATTATGATGATATTCGGTTCTATACAATATTTATCTATGTCTAGTATGGTCTTGCGTTTAAAGAAGATGACTACAGTCACTAACATGAGAAACATGGTATAAACAAATAAACATAGTACAAACATATATTAAGATTCTCTCGGTTCATTTTTTTTTGTTTGTGTTGGTTCTTCTATAAAATGCATTCAATAGTTCTTAATTTTTCGTGATTCACCATTCTTTTTCTTTCTCGTGACGATGATACAATCAATACAATACTATTTAATACTTTGCTAGTTCCACGGCATTGTCAATATCAGTACATGAGCCGCTTTGATTGCAAGTATTTGGACATGAGGCGCAGCAAATTAGTTTGGACATTGCCGGTTTGATGGATCGAACGGGAAGAGTCCGAACCGTAGAGCTGTTAACAATGTAAGGGTGGGCATCCGCCGTATGTCAGATTATCCAATGGCAGAAACGTGATGTTGAAATTGTGTCAAGTAATTTCCGCGCGCACCCTCCAGCAGGCCTAGCCAAGTCACGACCGTTTCGTTTCGATTCCCTGTCGTCAATCGCCTTTTTTTTTGGTGGGGAAAATCATCCAATGACAACCCCCGCTCTTGGGCGGAGCGGAAGATAGTGTCAGACTCTTACTGACTAAAAAACCCACCCCGTTTCTTCAAGCATTCATACCGGGACTTGAGTTCCCTTTCGGATAACCCTGGCCCCAGTAGGCTTCGACCCGGCTGGGCCCCTGCTGTTGCTGACAACTCCTTGAGACGCGCGGGAACAGTGCGCGCCGTCGACAACTTGGGCTTGGTCCGGACAGTTACCGGACGGTCGGACAGCGAGCGACCCATTGCTCACTGTCCACAAGCCCGCGCCTACGGTGGCTGGAAATCGGGATCGGAATCCCGGCGGCGGCGAGAGCGCTGTTGCCTGATGCGGTCGGCCTCCTCCTTTGCGAGCATTACTGCTTCGCAGAAGTCGGCGACCGCCAGCCACTCCTCCTCGCCCCGGACCATGGCCTCAACCAAGGCCCGGCGCGAGTGCTCTCCGCCGCCGATCGCCCCCAGCTCTCCGCCGCCGATCGCCCCCGTCGTCAATCGCCTCGAGTCGGCCACGCCTCCGATTCCTTTCTTCTGACTACGAGGCTAAGCGTTGAGATGACGTCATTCTCATAAAATCGAAGTTTTTTACTAGCGTTAATGATTGTAGATTATCTACTAGGCTAAGCCCTCAGTTACACTATGAATGTTGTTGCATTTTGACTGATTGGCGAAAATTAATTTTCTAGAAATATCTCAACGCTGGAAGATTTAAAGTCGTATGTATATATTGTACCCTGGAAATACATAAATAGTGCCGAATACAACGGTTAGAATAAACAAAAGGTTTTGAACTAATCATCATTGGATATGAATGGCGAGGAAAACAAGTTGGCAGAGTTGACTTCCAGGCGTCTGTTGAATATATGCTATTCAGTTATCTGTGGATTAGGTATTCTCAAATCGCGTCTAGATAAAGTCATATTATACATATTTATATTACCAAAAACAATTATGGAAACATCCTAAATGTACCAATATTAAATGATTAGCAATAGTGAAGAGTTTCGTGGTCAATCCCAAACATTTAAGACATTATTGTGAAATGTAACACACTATAATGATAGTGCTGAGTTGTAAACACAACTATGTTTCGTCATCAACATTATTATTCGTTCATTGTTCTGACATTTCTAAGTACGTGTAACGTATATTAATTACTGCTATCATCTACTGGATCAACCCATTATGCTCTTATAATCTTCAACTCAATTTAAGCTCAAGTTACTTTGGTTTGGTTACAGAAATTGGGATAATATAACATTATGTTTTGCCAACATGTTGTTAATCCGAAACGTGCCAAGTACATGTGGATTAGAACTTTAAATATGAAACACAATGTTGTTTCCACAACAAAGGAGATATTGAATGTACTTCGCACTGGTGTTCTTTGTTGGCCTGTTATTTCATGGCGTGACGTGTTTCAGGGTTTGTTGAAAGTTAAACAACTAACTACTACTTTAAGCTCCTGATGTTAATTGTTTTGAAAAATTTGTTTTTCGTTGTAGTGTTGCGTGTTTTCAATTAGCTATTATTCAGCCAGTGGTTTCACCCACGTGAACGGAAAAATATAATACTAGCCTATGTCATTCAGTGAACATAATATACATATTCGTACATAGAAACAAATCCATACTACTGGTGCAAACATTTTCAGAACCCGTCCATTAGTTTCAGTGATTACCCTCTACATACAAACTTTAACTTTTTATAAAATTACTGTAGATATATTTAGATGTTATTTTGTTATTAACTTTGAGTATCTAAAATAAAGAACAGTAATCACACATCTAAGTACAGTCTAGGCACAAAACTCCATTAGCATGACAATGATCGTATTCGCGTGCACAGCTGCGTTTATGAGTACAATCATGTGTGAGTGAATTCAACGCAAATATTTTTCTGGTATACAATATAACTATGAAAGGGTGACTGTGTGGGGTCACAAAGGTAACAATATAGTTTTGTTCAATACATCATTCTGAT
Source organism: Mythimna ferrago (assembly GCA_910589285.2). Classification (NCBI taxonomy): domain Eukaryota; kingdom Metazoa; phylum Arthropoda; class Insecta; order Lepidoptera; family Noctuidae; genus Mythimna; species Mythimna ferrago. Next base: position 7,410,420 of record OU342673.1, on the reverse strand, counting down.
CTAAAATCTATCTAATTATCTCGTCCTCCTATTTTCACAATCAGTCTTCTGTCATTGAAAGCTTCAATCAAAAACAAAACAGTATTAATTCAAAACAACTAAGATCTAAACCGACCCTTACCTCGTTATAATAGGGGCAGTTGGTGCTCTCCTTGACGCTGGTGTACTTGCGAACATCTCCGATCTGCACGCAGACCACGGGATCCATGTTCAGGCCGGCCAGCTGACGAGCCTCGATCACCGTCACACAGACTTGGAAGTCAGCTGCCTTCAAAGCTGATGGGATTCCAGTTTCGATGACCGTACGTCTAGGATCAAAAGTACAGCGTTTATCTCAATAAGATCACCGCAATAATTGTTTGAGGTGAAAATTATAGACCCAAGAGTGGCCTTCCTTGACTTCTTGCGGATTTTGGTACAAGTGTTGTATTTTTTAAATTCAATTTTTGTCTGAAAACTTATCAAAGTATGGGTTTAACACTCCAAATTTAAAAAGCGGACATAAGTTGTGAAAATATTAAAGAGTACTCACGTCTTCTTTATCTTCCTCGGATTGGTAGGCGAATGAACATCAACCAGTATTTCGTCAGATGACACTGAAGTCTGACTGATGGGACGATCTGGTTCCGACGAGGGTCCAGGAGTATCCAGTAGTCCCTGTTCCTCATCGCTGCTTCCTCGCAAAGGTCGAACTTTTCCAATGCGCATGAATGTCTTGACTGTCTTCAGTGTTGATGGGCGTTTGCGCTCAGGCATCTCATGCATCACCTTATCACCGCCCAGGGTCCAGCCACGTCTGAATTCGAAAGATCGTTATAGTTTCACGATAGCTTACTCATCACTTAATTAAAGAAAATTCTGATTCTGATAAATAGCGTCGTGACGTTCCTACAGTTTACACATACAGACAATTACATATGGGTGACACATTCGCCCAACAGGCCATGCCAACATGCCGACGACGAGAGGTCCATTTTCATGGGCCAGAGAGCAAAGCCCTGATGCCGCTTGCCATGCCCCCTGACGGGGACGTGGCGAATGCTCGACAATTAATAGTTTCAAACGTATGTGACGTAAAGTGTGATCTAGCCGGGTCCAGACCCGGCTTTTCGTGTTTCAGAGATCGTCAAGTGTACGAACTTCTAACTTTGGGAAGTCGTGGTGATGGACACCGTTTATTCGCTCGTGTTTTTCTGAGTACATACCAAAATGCCAAGTGAACGAAGATAATTTATCGCTAGCTAACAAACGAGAATGAGTGTAGTGAACGAATATTCGGTATCCATTGTTAATTTCCACTCTTCTGTTTAATTAATTTGTACTTGGCACTCGAAACTTTGTCTTTGCTTAAATCTATTTTTCTTGCACTTCTGTAACCTTAACCCAACAAAACACTTCAGGGAATAAACAGCATTGTACCTACTACACAATGACATATGCCACTACTTTAGATGACTGGTATATGACAGGCTAAACACTTTCTAGTTGACTACCCTGAGAAGAAATGAGCAAGTCATAAAGTTAGATTGTAAGATTCCTGTTAATATTTTGTTGCAACGAGTAAATGTTTTATATTTCTTTTTAAATCACAGTCAAAAATATACAATTGTTATTTTTACAATTATTTGACTATTTTAGTGCATGTATGTAATGTATTAATTTGAGTATATATTGTATAATTGTATATATATATTCTATGGTCTATCAGTATATCAATTCTTGTATTCGCCTTTTTCTCACACTTTTATTGCACTTACCACTACTTTTTTTCTGCATCACCCAAAGGTTGACTGGAAGAGAATGCCTAAGGCATTAAGTCCGCCTCTGTACTCATGTGCATAAAGTGTTAAATAGATAAATAAATATAAGTTTCTTAACTTATATCATCCCTAGACTCTTACCTGAGCAAACGCTTGCCAGCTGACTTTAGCTTGTGAGTACGCGTTTCTTCTTGGGGGAACTCCATATCTATGCACACCTCTCTATCACGGATTGACTGCTCAAGAGTAGCGATGTTACGTTCCACATCTTCCAAGACGTTATCATCGGAATCCTTTGGAGAGGTCCCTGCCATAGAACTGCGGGATGATCCAGGTGTTGAAGCATAACCTGAGGCACAGGCTTGAGCTTGGGATCCATGGGCTTGCGCCCCCTGAGAACTGTGCGCTGCCTGAGAACTGTGCGCCCCCTGAGAACTATACGCTGCCTGAGAACTGTGCGCTGCTTGAAAGCTGGTTGATGCTTGAGGTCCATGAATAGGTACAGGGCCTGTGCCATGGACCATTGGTATGTTGTATGATGAACCCTTGAAGGAACTCATCTCCGCTCGGAAGAATGGGTCCCCACGTAGATCTCCACATGGTGGATTGTAGTACACCTCCATGTCGACGAAGACCTGAAAAGAAAGCATTAATAAATAAAGTTATTTGACTGCATCATATTTTTTGTGCTGTCTCACTCATAATCGATGCACACACTTACTTAGAAATAACCTATTGACTAATTTAGATCAGGTTGTAACTATCAGAAAACACAATACCGGTAGGAAATAACACTTCTTAGCTGTGCTCAAAGTAAAAGTGTTCCCAAAACGTTTTGTGTGCGCTGCCCACGACGTACAGTATCTTTTCCTACACTTGTCGCGTGTTACTTGGGGTAGGCGCACTAAATTATCTTCTTTCATCCTCTCCTGACCCCCGTCAACAGTCACGCTATTATTTATTTCCTTTTCTTTCATTGTATCATATAGTTATAAATAATATTTATATTAAAAAATTTATTCATTTCTCCCACAACTGATTTGTAAAATTTGTGAAAAAAATAACTTTGAAGTTGGGAGATAGAAGCCCATACTTAGTGAAACCAGTACTGTGGATCTTCTGGTCTCCTAATTTCGAATCTACATTATACACAACTAGCTTTTGCCCGCGGCTTCGCCCGCGCTCATAAAAATAGCCTATATCACTCAGGAATAAAGCAGCTTTCTATTGGTGAAATTTTTTTTGCAATCGGGCCTGTACTTCCATAGATTATCTCCTACAAACAAAAAAACAAACTTTACCTCTTTTTTATATTAATGTAGATTATATAAAAGCGAAATACCACTCACTGATTAATCACGAAATCTTAGAAACTATAACACCACCAGCTTAAAATTTGGCATGTAGGTTTCGTATAGGGTATAGACATCTGCTAAGAACGGATTTTATGAAATTCCATCCCTAAAGGGTAAAACGGGGGTTCGAAGTTTGTATGCAGAAACTTATTTTGATGCGGGCGAAGCCGTTGGCAGAAGCAAGAGCATTATAGGGATACAAAGAAGTACAGAGTGCAAATTACAGTGACCTCTGTTACTGTAATTCCACGTTTCAGATCTATATATATAAAATGAATCCCTATTTCCTTGGTCACGCCATCACGCGTGAACGGCTGGACCGATTTCGCTAATTCTTTTTTTGTTGTGTTCGTTATTGTGAGGAAAAGGTTCTTATGGGAAAAAAATGAAAATTAGGGTAGAGTATGGTAGAGTAGGGTAGAGTAGAGTAGGATAGAGTAGTATCCTACTCTACACGAGTAGGGTAGAGTAGGGTATAGTAGGGTAGAGTAGGGTGGAGCAGGGAAGAGCGGGAGCGAAGCTGCGCGGGAAGAAGCTAGTTATAAATTAATTAAATCAAGACATAGTGAAAATACGAGTAATTAATTCATTAAACCCCTTGGGAACGCCGACGTTCGCTCTCTCATTGTCTTTTGTCTCTAATTACGGTATTCGAAAGGTTAATTAATGTGTGGTGTTAATATAATAGTGGTTTGTGAGAGTGTCATACGTATTATACTAAGAGCTCACTGGTGCCTCAGTGGTAATGGCCTCGACTTATGAATTATACGTCGCCAACCCAGCCAGGTGCTTTATTTTGTGTAATTTATTTCCTCAGTACAGTGAAGGATAAAATCGTGAGGAAACCGGCATGTTCTAAAACATCTACCACCTAATATGCTATACCGAACTATTAGTACAATACGTACACACCCACCGGCAAACTATACGGTTCGGCCAGTGAATGGTGGATTTGTGGATGTATGGACGTTTGTTACTCTTTCACGCAAAAACTATTCAATGGATTTCGATGAAACTTAGTACACTTGTTGACTATGTCCTGGAATACACACTTTTTTATCCCGGGAAAACTTATATACGTTCCCTTGGGATAATTTTCTACTATCACGTGGGCGAAGCTGCAGCCAGCGTCTAGTTCCTATTAAATATGATTATAACGCCTCTTTGTTGAATCCTGACCAAGTGCTTCGATATGCTTTAGAATTCGAAAAACACTGTACCTTGTACGATACTTTAAGAACGGACTAAAACCATCTTGTATATTAAAAAAAGACGTGTGGCACTCGGGGACTGCCGCGGTAAAGCTATTGCCTAGCATTTTTATCAACTTATGCAATTATAATTATTTATTTATTTTATTTATGCAGTATTTTTTTTCCTTTGTTTTTTTTTCTTTGATATTAATTGAAGTTACACTTTCACACATTGAATTGAATTTTGATTGATTGTTCACTCATTTGTTTTCTTAACGGTCACCATGCTCAAAAAACAAATGAGTGGGGGGTGTTAGGTTATTTTCGTTACGGAATTTCTGAATTCGGTCTCCACGCTCAAGGCCCGCGATAGAAGCTATGCAATAGCTTAAAACCTTAATAAATATTCCTTTGATAAATATACCTGTTTGAAATCCCTCACGAAATATGTACAAAAGCTGGAATGACCCATAAACTATCTCCTTTGTTATTTCTGACAGGTCTATTCAATTTATATTAGGCACCAAGCCGGAAGAGCAACAGTTGGCTCGTTTGCTATGCCGCATAGTCTGTACAGAAAGTCAAATGTCCGTGGTAATAGTGTTTACATCACCGATATTTAGTAGAAGCAGGTACTTACAACTTTTGCTATGGATATTTGAATTGGCTGCTAATGGTTTTGATAAAAAATAATCGCATGTTTTATAAAAGAAATGTACAAGGTTCGTCCAGAACTTGAACGAAGCAAATACCAGAGCTGTCGGTGGTTACAAACAACGTAATTTTAGTTGTAGCACATCAACATAAAATGGAAGAATTTTTGATATTATTTGTAACATGTAGTTGGCTATACGTCGCATTATCCGTGATGTTTCAACGGTCATTGTTTATGGAACAGTTTACGTCAGAACTGCACTCCGGCTCCACAGCTCAGGCTTACGTGCTTCGTAATAATTGAACAGCTGGAGAAATTGAGCTGGAAATTCTTTGCCTCTGATTTCTGTTTTGGTCCTTTTCAATATTAAATAACGCTTTGAGTAAAATTTATTGGAGTTCGAACTTTGTAAGAAAAATGCTTTGATTTTTTTGTTTTATTACTTATAGTCTAAGATCCGACCTTCACCGGTCTGTTTAATTGATGAAACTTATTTTATGATAAATTTAGTGTTGCTTAAGAAATTCCTGGCCAGACTATTATTAATTAAAAATTGAAAATTTACTTTTTTTTTAGAAAAGTGCACAACCGTTATTCATAGCAGATTTTTTTGCAGACAACATTATAACATCGTATTCGTAATGAAACAGTGTTTATTTTGATATAGAATTTGTTGTATATCAAAATAAACACACCTGTTTATACATACCTGTTTATACCTGGCAACCCATAGTTATGCCAGGAAACAAATAGGCAACCCAACATTTTTATGTTCTAAAGACTTCACTCTTTCGGTTAGTATTAAATTTATTCGTTAAACACAACGGTGCACTTTACAAAAAAAAAAATTGTTTGGCCAGGAATTTCTCAGGCAACCCACCCGCGTTATATTCTTTAATATACTAAATTTATCATAAAATACGTTTCATCCATTAAACAAACCGGTGAAGGTCGTTCTTAACCGTATCCTCTACTATTACTTGCTTTTGCCCGTAGCTTCGCCAATGTACATAAAGTATATAGTCTACGTCACTCTGGAATAAAACTGCTTTTTAAGGATGAAAAAATATGCAATCGGACCAGTACTTTCAGAGATTACAACTCCTTCAAACAAAAAAAAACAAACTACCTTATTATAATTTAAGTGTAGATAATTGTTATATTGTATTGTTTATTTTTTGTTAATCTATGGAAAAATTTATAAGCTCCTATGAAGCAAGTTTGGTCTAGCTCAGAAAGTCATTACTTTATCAACAATGGATTTTTTATGGATATCTCGTTAGACTTTTACCTAAGTATCAATTCGAATACAAACAATGTTTGTTTTTTGTTTTCTTGTTTTGGAAGGAGAGCTTCCACTGCTTTTAAAACATTAAAGTAAAACCATCGTGAAAAAAATGTATTTTTTTTTATTGTTTATAAGTTCGCGCTTGACCACTATCTCGCCTGATGGAAAGCGACGATGCGGTCGCGCTTACCTAGAAGAAACCTATTCACTCTCGACTTAAAGATTCCCGGGTTGTCTATCAGGAAACACAGACTCCAGCAAGGAATTTCACTATCCTATAACCAATTTGAAAACATATGCCATCCACGAACACGCACTGAGTCCGCTTGATGGATTACGACCTATTCCCGCTCATAGAAAAGAGGCCTGAGTCCCAGCAGTGGGTACATTTTAGGGTTATTTATGCTTATTTATTTCCTTAGGTACTCAAAGTACAAATAGGTACTAAAGTTAACGTACAGTTGCAGTTAGAAATAGGTAATGGCCCAATGGGTAAACTGAGCACCGTATTATATCGTGTAATGGTTCATTCAATTTATTGAATGTATACAGCCTGATCGATGAAATATTAACAGAATCCTTGAACGAGATACAGAAGAGACATATAAATAAAATATAGGTATGCAAAATTTTGTTCGAGAATTACTCTTTGAAAAGAGATTCAACTTTGATAAATAATTTGTTTAATGATTGAAACCTATTTTGATAGGCTAAACCGATTTATCTTCGCTTTAATCCCGAAAATCAAAGTGATATTCCAAATATTATGCTACAGTTCCTCTACCAGTGTCTAAGATGAACGATACTAGGTGTGATTTTGCATGAAGAATATTAAGTGTGATTTTAGAAAAGTCACACTTAGTATCCTTGCTTCCTTCCGTTACAGTGTAAATCCTGTCTTATATAAGTCAAGATTATCCGTCCAATCCAATACATAAAACACAAATATTATTTCTACCTAAGTCCATTGAAATCATCCAACCAATGTGTCCCAAACCCGTTTACATTAGAAGGCCAATATAGTTTTAGATAATAATAATAGGTAGACAAATTCCAAATACAACCTTCCTTATACTTATGCTAAAAATGCCTACAAATTAAAAGCCAACATCATAATATCACGCACGTTGATTACATTAATTACTATAAGTACCGACGTACCTATAATATTAATAAAAGCAAATACGATATATTAATTTCAGGAAAGAATGAGTGGTCGTGAAAAGCCAAGATAATTAATTATTAGGTACTTTCTTGTGGTATTACCGTTTTATGAAATAGGTTATTTTGAGCAGTAATAGATTGACTTTGAATACTATCGGCAGCATGTTTATCTTTCTCAATTTTCGTAATTCATTTGTTTCGTATAGCATTGTTTTTATCTGAAATACTGAAAGCAATTTTTTTTATGAAATAGTATAGGTATCTGCTAGTTTTTTTTTTTTTAGTTTATATAATTTTTATAGCTGCTGCTCTAATCGTACGGGCTGTATGTAAGCAAACATTTGTGTCAAATTGAATATTTGTCGTACAAAAATACAAGCCAGAAATGAACGAGCATCTACAGAATTAGTAATTCTGGTACAGCGCGTCTACAAAAGTATTATGTACACAATTAATAATGTAATTCGTAGTATTGTATGTAAGCTACCAACTGCCAAGTATAATTCAAAACTTGGTTTGATATCTGCGCTCCTTCAGGGCCGCTAGCACCACCCTAGGTACTTACGGCATTACACCCAGTTTTGTTCGCTACCCACTACAGTCGCGAGACATAGTTTGAGAAACACTGCTGCAGACTAACGAGACAACTGTCAAGTACAAAGTAAGATAACAATAATTTTAACCGCGTTGCGAACGGTCGAAGTTTTGCCCGAGAATATTTTCGGGCCTGAATCCGAGGGAAATCTAGCGTTAAATGTTCGAATAATGGTCGTTCAAGAGAACGGACACGATAAGTGATTCAGAAATTCTTAACAGAATAAAGGTCCGACTGATGTTCTCTTTGTTTACACACATGTTCGAATCTAATTGTTTTTGGATAGGGTTTTAAGTCGGCCTGTCACTTGTTGCATTATGTGACAGGTATTATTTGAAGGTATGCGGTTGTTTCTGCGGAGGTGGCGCTGTATCCCGCCCCACCATATTGCTGGCTTGTGCTGGACACACTGCTCGAACGCGGAGTTGTCTGCGGTGTGGCAAGCAAGACGGGGAAATCAGTCAGTTTGTGTATAAGCAGGGTCAGGAATGTTGAAGTAGCCTTCTAACACCAGTTATAGGAACTTTGATACAAAGTAAATAACCGTTATTCATGTTGATATCTTAGCATGATATGAAGGTAGATAGAAATACATTTAGATATACCCCCATCAACCTGGACTAATCCAACACAAAGTCACGCCAAATCACGCTAATATTGTTGAGGCGAAAGTTTGCAAGTGTAAGTGTGTGTTGTATGTTTCTTACTTGTTCACGGTTGAGTAAAAACGAAAGGATTTGGAGGCGCACGGGTTACATATGTCCTGGAATAGCAGATAAGATACTTTTTATCCCGGGTTTACGAGTCCTTAGGAGAACTTTCTACTTTCACGCGGCCGCAGCTAGTGCTTAAATAATAGTGGAAAATTCTTAAAACCAAATTCTATTCTTCTTCGCGTAAAGCTGTTCGCTTTTTAGAAGTTAGATCCTCAAACGAACAGGTTTTTACCTGTGTTTTGCTCTGTCAGGCGCTCAAACACTTTCGTCGGCCTTTTGATTGATGCGGGAATACTGACAGAATCTACGCCAGTACTACGGTCAAAAATATGTAAAAAGAACAATGCTCAAGAGAATTTTATGTATATTCGGTTTTCCTCTCCTTTTATACCACTTTTGATGCTCAAAGTGAATGCTTGTGATGGGAACAAGTGCCAGGCCAATGTTTAATGATTTCTTTGTGCTTACATAATAAGAATACGTCAAATTTTGAGATGGGTATCTTTATAAAATTTTTAGAAGTCATTACAACCCTACCATTACTAGCCATAAATAAAGCTGCATCTCATTTTTTTCGACACTTTATTACGCATGACGCATGTCGTCACCGAACTTGGAATGTTCGGGAGGTTCCTGCACCGGATTCGTGTGGAAGAAACGCCCGGGTGTCACCTTTGTGTGGACCGGCTGGAGAACACGGTGGAGACGGAGGAGGACGTTGCTTCTTTGTAGAAGCAGAGGGGTTGCAGCTAGACTGCAAAGCAGGGGTGACTGGGGCGGGCTTGGTACCAGGGGTGGTAGCGGGAGCGGGGGCAGAAGCCAAGGTCTTTTTTGCCTTGCTGGTCTGGAAATTGACTTGGCCTTCCTTTTTCCTCCTAGGACGACTTGGAAGTCGTCATCGGAGGACTCCGAGGACTCAGAGTCTGACGACTCTGAGTTATTTTCTATGGGCACTGTCGTGTCCATAGCCCCGCAGGGAGGGGTTGGCGCAAGGGTCGATGAGAGATGTGCCTTACTTGGGCGGAGCACCGCTACATAATCCTAGTGGAGGCAATGAAAAAACGTTACTATAATGTAATGAGGCTGCGGAGCTGCATTATATCAAAGTGTGGGCCTCCAGCCAGATTTAAATTTAGCTGAAGTAAAGTGCGCTGCATTGTATACGAACTTCGCGTTTTTCAAAACAGTTTAGCAAAGTTAAGCCCAAATACAAAAAGGACATCGATACGTCCATATAAAAGTTTTGGTTGCAATAATCACCACAAGTAACGCTGCAGCGTCATCATCATCATCATCATCAGCCTTTTTAATGTTCCCACTGCTGGGACTCAGGCCTCTTCTCGAGGAGAGGGAAAGCTGCAGCGTATTTCCATTCTATTCAAGGCCCGAACGCAAGGGTGTGAATCGCGTAGGGATTAGAAATCACTTTTTTACTAATGTCTTTCAATCTATACAGGAGTAGTAGGAGAAAGGGGGGGGGGGGAAATGAGATAGAGAGTGGAACCAGACAATGGCTATTTCATTACTCCGCCTATAGTTGTCTCGTTCTAACTAGTCGAGAAATACGCTCGAACGCTTACCTAAGTGGTTGCAAAAAGCTGCGATTGTAACATTTCAGCGCTTGTATTTATTAACAAAAATTTAAAATAAAGGGAAGTTATCTAATATTTTGATGTTTTTTTTAATGTTATCATTAATTTTAGCTGTGTGTTATCATACTTGTATTTTTTTTAAACGTAATACATATTTATCCCTCTAAAAACTATATTTATTGTTACTGTAAGTCCAAACAAAACTGGTTAGTTCTTACAATTTCAAAATATTAAAATCCTTATTAAATTTTTATTTAATCTGAAGTTTTTAATTACTTGTTTCGCTCAAGTTCTATATCGACGGCGGGATAAGCGCGCTGTTGTCGCCGTGAATTGGCCAGTTGCTCGCTACTTTCCAACAACTCCGAGATAAAGACGCTAATAAACTCGTCCATTTTTCAGTGGATTCAAGTCCAATCGCGGATACACAAATTACAGAGTCCGTTATCGTGCGCGAAGGTCGTCGTTTCAAGAAAATACACAATGCACAAATCACAGAGCAAATCGAATGTCCAATATGAGAAGCCAAGTCGTATTTTATTTAACCCCTTTAAACCAAAGAAAACGCAATATAGCGCACGAACAATCTTACAAAATACAACGAATTCACTCAGAAATGACATATCTCTACAATCGACATGACATCTCTACTGCTCAGAAGCACTTGACATGAACTCTAACGTTATCCTGCGACAAATGTCGAATTCGATATCCATGAATAGCAACTTTTAAAATTTGTCGAAAAAATGAGGTCATTAGAATTTTTTTATCGAGTTCGACACCATCTCTAAAATCGAGAATTGGCCCCAAATGACCTTATCTCTACAATCGACATGACATCTCTACTACTCAGAAGCACTCGACATGAACAACGTTATCCTTCGACAAATGTCGAATTCGACATCACCAGAATAGCAACTTTTAAAATTTGTCCAAAAAATGACGTTATTAGAAAATTTTGCGAGTTCGACACTATCTCTAAAATCGAGAATTGGCCCCCAGGTTTGTATAGTGACCAATAGAACACGATGGCGGGTAAACGAAGCGATCATGTGGATTAGGTTAGGTTAGAACAGTGACCATCAAATCCCCTTCTAATTTTAGTGAATCATTTGGGTTATGTAGTAGGTATTAGCCATTATTATTCATCTTATTCTACATTAATAATGTTAAAACACCATTCCATAATATAAATACTTGATTTTATTCAATTATATCGTAGCTTTTGTCAGGCATAAGTGATGTTAACTGTAGTGTAGTTTGGAACTAGGACGCGCACGTACACAGTTATTAAGCTTAAAGCGGCTCTTCCTTTGCTAGCATTACTGCTTCGCAGAAGGAGGCGACCGCCTGCCACTTCGGGCTCCGGACCATGGCCTGTACCAAGGCCCGGCGCGAGAGATCGCTGCCGCCGATCGCACCAACGATGACAGGGCGGTGCGCTGCCCAGGTGGGGCACACCTCTACTGTATGCTCAACCGTGTCCTCCGAGCGGTCCACACACTGGTGACACCCGGACCACCATACTAACCTTTTTTTACGTGGGAGACCTTCAAATAATATTTTCCGATATGGGCGGAGTAGGAGAGAGAGTCAGACTTACTGGCAAAAACCCAGTATTCTTCAAGTTGCCCTTTATTGTAAGGGCTGCGGTAACTCCGCCATACTAACCCAAGTTTACTGTTTGACGTGCGGGCTTAATCCCATAACTGAGATAACCAACAAATTAGTATCAGAAACTACCACAGTTATGTGAAATTAGCAAAACTAACTTAGTTTCTGTAGGTCTGCAACCGGCTTAACTTTAGAAAATAGGGGTAAACACAGACAAGAGCAGTATCCTGACTGTATTTTCCCATGAAGTTGCGAACTTGTTACATGACGTTTACAATGCTTCAAACACGAGGAACTGTTTATAATGAGTCTCATCACCGCTTTGTTTTCTCTTCACATTTCTGGGCTTTAGATTACTACTAAGTTTGCCTAATTTATTAATTGGTTTGCATAGTATGTTTAATTAATACGCGTATGAAGCGATATTGTATTTCTTAATACTCTAGCCTTAATTTAAACGGAACAAGGATAAGTTGATCTTCAAGTAGGTACTTAATATAACTCAACGCCAATATATAGTCATTATGAGAAAAAGTCATATTTATATACATGCATACACAGGACACAAAAATATATCTTTATAATTACTTTAGCACTGTGGCCTTTAGTAGGAAAGATACTTTTGTAGAATTTCTAGAATTCGGTGTAAAATCAACATTGATGTTCAATTTAGAAGGCAAAATATTTTATACCGATGAGGAATAAAATTCAGTATATCAAGTACGTAACATGAAAAAAATATCGACTCCGAAAATTTGAATTAGTATTTTAAATGATAACATTTCTTTAAAGAAGGTATATTTGCCTTCAAAAACAGTGAAATTTAATCAAAGAACCTGATAAAAACAAAAACCAAAGAAAAGCTTTCGGATTGCTTTTTAATCTCCTGCCATATTGTATATAAAGGTCTACATAGGCCGGATGAGTAAGCTAGTGTAGTCGAAATTAAGCCTTATAAACCAGCATTCTGGAATTGTTATGCTGGAAATTTCCGTCTAGCTTTTTAGGACACCACACTATGCAACGTAAAATATTTAGAGAATTAGGTCCCTAACTCAGATTGCTGCTTTAAACTGGAATACTTCGTGAAAGCTTTATGGACTCAAAAATGTTTAAACGAATTGTGGCTAGAAGTAAATTAAATATGATTATCTATCGTAAGTAGTTGACTATTCAAAGGCAACCATTTTATTACGATGATAAATAATCATGGCCTAGTTTTTTTTTGCTCGTTGACTCCATTACTTTTGACTAAACTAAACTCTTAATGTTGCTACTAATATAAATCTTGGTCAAGTAACATAATATGCTTTGCATTATGCATTGATAATAAATACTTTGGAAATAAATAACCGAATCTATACATACATACATACTACATAACATACATATAAATAAAATTGGAGTGTCTGTTTGTAATATTGAAATAACTGCTTTTTACTACATGCATATGAATATATATATGGTAGATACATACACAAAAATAACATATTTTACAATGTTTGTCTGTCTATTTGTCCGGACTAATCTCTGAAATGGCTGGACCGATTTTGACGGGACTTTTTTTGGCAGGTAGCTGATGTAATAAGGAGTAACATATGCTACTTTTATTTTAGAAAAAATAAATTCAAAATCCTGTAGTCCACGCGAACGAAGTCGCGGGCACAGCTAGTTAAAAAATAAAACAATTTTCATAAAGCAGTCTGTCTATCCATTAAAAAGTAATGCGATGTTTCACCTGCAATTAAAAGTTCGTGGAGAATGAATGCCTCGCGTACATGTTTAATTTTCTTATTTACATTTCAATTTCAACTCGCACGAACTTAGTTTCTAACCTGAGATGAAATCTGTCTGGTCTGACTAATGAAATATTTTTCTTTTAAGTTTTAATTAAATTATTTCATTAAACTTCGCCACAAATAGTGTTTGTATTGTATGTCCATTGGGTATTAATATTTCAGTTTATTGTCTGGATTTTAAACTCAAAATGGAGTTAGTTACGAGTAACTCAACCGTAAAATATTAACAATATAAAGGCGCGGCGGGACGGGACGGCGACGCGACACTGAGCAGTTGTAATGTACTAGATATTACGGACGACGCCACACAGAGCCGTCCCGCTCGACGCGACGGTAACCGTCGCGCCACGCCGCCGCCGCGCCGAGCGGGAATACAAGTCAGAAGCGGCGGGGACGGGCGATTTATTTCATGCACCCATTTCCGTTTACGTTGTTTTTTCTTAGCTAGCGCAAATAAGAGCAAGAGCGTTTCCACGTCTGAATCGCTCAACATCTTTTTGATGAATGAATAGCGTCGCGATACGGTCGGCGTGATCGCGCCCGCAGTGTGACCGATGCCGCCGCGCCAGCGCAGCGTCGCCGCCCCGCCACGCCGCGCCCCGCCACGCCACGCCGGCTGTGTGCAGAGACCTTTATAATCTTTATTTTAACTGCATGTGTTATATCTGGATGAATATGTCAAGTAATTAACCTACAGTCTTAAATAAACTTTCAGTAAAAAACAATTTTTCAGAACAAGCTTTTACGCGTGCTTTAGTACTGATCAAGACAATTCAAAAGAGCTCAAATAAGATAGGGTAACCTTATTGCAATCAGTAGTTCCCATTGTTATGATCCGACTCAATATCAGACCAGCTCCGTGGTACCATATTAATGCAATATCATCCAAGCTACATAGGTAAATCAAATTACGACTGAATCGGAAAGGATGTAAAGGAGAATTGTTTCAAAATCCATTTTCAGGATTTACGCTAACTAAATACTCGTACATACGTACAAACAAATGCATAATATAAGAAGCGTAATATTATAGTGATAGTAAATACACTTCTGGACACATCTATTGGCCCACCTTAGAGTTTAGGTTTCGATGGCCCCTACCGAAATATGATTGCTAGATTGAACAAAAACTGTTGATGCAGTTTTAAACCTGATACATTTTACCATCTTTTTCGATCGTATTGTTTTAAATTTGAATTCAGAATACCATACGACATGGAGCTACGCCTAACAAGTCGGATATGCGCCTTGTTAAAGGCAATTGATTTTTGAATAAAAAACATGTTTTATCAAATAAAGGTTTAATTTAATAACGCGTGTTGCCTCCATGGGCATCTACCACAGCTCTCATACGATTAGGCATAGAGTTTATCAACCGCTCTATGAAATTTTGAGGGATCATCTCCCATTCCTCTTCTATGACAGTTTTCAACTCCTGCATCGTCTGGGCAACTGGCTGACGAGCCCTAACACGTCTTTTTAGCTCGTCCCACATGTGCTCAATGGGGTTCATGTCTGGGCTTCTGGCTGGCCAGTCCATAACTGTGATGTTCACATCCCGAAGATATTCCCTGACGATGCCGGCCGCATGGGCTCTTGCATTATCATGCATAAAAAGGAAATTTGGGCCCACATAGTCCGCGTATGGTATCACGTGAGGTTCTAAGCACTCACGAATGTAACTTTCAGCATTTAATGTTGGCAGCCGTGGTCCTGTAACAACCTCAAGTTGAGTTTTGCCGCTCGCGGATATACCGCCCCAGACAGTCCATGAGCCACCGCCATAAGCAACCCTCTCTTCAAAGCAGCATTGTGCGAAACGCTCTCCCTTACGTCGGTAGACCTTCTTCCTTCCATCATTGCCATGTAACACAATTTTAGACTCATCAGAAAAGAGTACACGGCTCCAATCTTGCTGTGTCCAATTTAAATGACTGCGTGCGAAATGAAGGCGCGCTGTTCGGTGGGCTCGCGTTAGTTTGGGCCCATTAGCTGGCTTCACAGATACTGTTCGAGCGCTCACAGATACTCCGTGGAAGTCGCGAAGTTGGTTTTGTATCTCAATGGAGGTAAGGTGACGATTTCTCAAGCTGGTCGTCACGATGAATCGATTCTGCCTTTCAGTTGTGACCCGAGATCGTGGCCTTCCTTGGCGACGAACAAAGCCGCCAGTCTCTAGGTACCTCCGATAAACATTTCGGACCGCAGATCGACTTAAATTAAGTTGAGCACTCACGTTTCTTTGGCTGTGTCCGGCCTGAATAAGTGCCACAACTTGGGCGGCGACTTCAGGTGAAGTATCCATAGATTATTGATAGCACCTCACCTTAATGTTAAGAATAAGTAATGTTTGTTGCAAAACCAAAGATATCAATCACTTTTTCAAGAATTAAATCCAAATAAACCAATAAAACCAAGTTTTCTTAGTATTCGATTGTTTGATATCAACAAACAGGCTCCAAATTGTCTTTTGTTTCTTTAAATTCTGTGTTCGAAATTCAAAAAAAGACTATTGAATGAAATTGTGAATGTGCCAGGTTCAAAACTGCATAAAAACTTTTTGCTCGACCTAATATAAAATTTTAGCTAGGACCAAACGAAACTGAAAATACAAGGTGGGCCAATAGATGTGTCCAGAAGTGTATTTTGAAGACAAATGACAATCCGTGCCTACCACTATAATCTTCGGTTTATTAGCAGCCTATTTTACTTATAAAAGCGACGTTCATGTTATTGTATTCTTTTAAAAAAAAAAAATTGTTTTGTGATGTGTTATATTCTGTAACTAAAATTAGGCAAGCCACATTATAAACTGTACCAACACAGTATTTTCAGTTCATTGTTTGTAAAACAATATTATTTGTATGTCTTGCATGGCAGTAAAAGTGAACCAGTACTTTGTAATTAACACCATGTACCGTAACACTATACCTATGTGTAACAAATATTTAAATACATTTGACTTTGATTATACAAGTAAATAAAAACCGGCCAAGTGCGAGTCGGACTCGCCCATGAAGGGTTCCGTAGCAGCAAGTAACATAATATAAAAGCTCTTGTAATGTGTTGTAACTTTGATCGATGTTTTAATAATAAAGTATTTTTTTTTCGATTTATGACGCATTAAAAAAAAACTACTTACTAGATTTCGTTCAAACCAATTTTCGTTGGCAGTTTTTATAGTAATGTACATCATATATTTTTTTTAGTTTTATCATTCTCTTATTTTAGAAGTTAGAGGGGGGGGGACACACATTTTACCACTTTGGAAGTGTCTCTCGCGCAAACTATTCAGTTTAGAAAAAAATTATATTAGAAACCTCAGTATCATTTTTGAAGACCTATCTATAGATACCCCACACGCATGGGTTTAATGAAAAAAAAATTTTTGAGTTTCAGTTCTAAGTATGGGGACCCCCAAAATTTTTTGCTTTTTTTCTATTTTTGTGTGAAAATCTTATAGCGGTTCACAGAATACATCTACTTACAAAGTTTCAACAGTATAGCTCTTATAGTTTCGGAAAAAAGTGGCTGTGACATACGGACGGACAGACAGACAGACAGACAGACAGACAGACAGACAGACATGACGAATCTATAAGGGTTCCGTTTTTTGCCATTTGGCTACGGAACCCTAAAAAGTGGGTAAAAACAATATATTTTGATTCCCAATATACATATTGTCTGACCACGACTACTATACCTATCTACATATAGCTAATATGCCTTGATCACACGTACCGAGTAAACGGCCGAGACAGTGCTCTCGGCCGAATACTCGGTACGTATAAACAAAGCGATGAGTGCTCGGCCGAGCGCTTATTAAATATCTACAACTCGCTTACATCACTATCTCGGCCGAGCAACATTTTACTGTCTCGCCCTTTTACTCGGTACGTGTGATCAAGGCATTACCGATAGAAATCTAGGGTAAGTAGGTTTTAAAAAAGTATCCATTGAGTTCTTCGATCTGTGACAGTTGTTGAGTGCCTGAGGCAGGCTTTGCTAACCCTTTGTCAAACCGAGGAACCGGACTATTCATTAGCTTCTGGTCGTTTTGCTTCTCTCTTGCAGTGCCTTTAAACTCAATACTCTTGTGGCTTTCAGAGCTGTGGCTTTGTCATTCTCATTTTCCGAGAACTAATTTCAATTGGTGAACCAATTTCAATTGGTTCTCGACTTAATATTGTCTTTCATTGTTCGCTAAGCTTTAATAAAAAATCTTATAACTTCTAGGTTTATGTCCCTCGATATTACATATTAAAGTTTTGTGAATATAAAGTTGAAAATGTGTTTGACAATAGTACAGTAATGCTGTATTTTCGATCGTCCGATATTGTGCACAGTTGTATTAGAATATCCAAAAGCATTATAAGCCAGCAAAATATTGGATTAAAAGCTGTGGATTCTGTCTACGTAAATTAAGCCGAAAATTGATTAAAATTTCAAAGTGCTTGTCATGTCGTCCGTGGCCTTAGGGCTTACCAATTCGTTTGCTCGAACACGACATGAACCAATAATTGTGGAATTTCGTCATTTTACGACGACAAAAAAATCTCTAATCTAATATATCCCTTCACGCGCGGGGGTGTATTATTATTAAGTAATTGCGCGTTTTTACGTAACTAAATCACAAAAATAAATAAATAAATGTTAAAAAAAAAACTTTTTCCAAACTTTTATAGGAAAAACAAAGATATAGAAAACAAAATTTTCGGCCACATAAATTTCGTACAAACGTGTGTACATAACGACCATTAAACGTTTTTTCAAAGTTATTCAAGTTGTTCCTTTGAAAATATGGTTTAGAAAACTTCGTCTATTACAGATGTACTAGACGAAGTTTTTCTCTATTCAAGATGTTGTATTAATTGAATCCTTTGAAATAAATCACACAGATCGCGCTACTTTTTCTTCAAACAAACATTTTCCGAAGAAAATATTTATAACAAGAACATTTAAATAAATCAATCAATCACTTTGAGAAGCAGGAACCACGTTTGTAAAGAAATATATAAAGCGGAACGGTTTGGTATAATGAATTAATCTTTAATTTATCCTTTTTAGGTACGTTCCCTACCTACCCAAGTAAAAAACATACACATATTGATCTATGTGCTCGAACGGCTAAACGCATTTGAATGAAATTTTTGACAAGATGCCATGAATAGCACAATGATTACTTTTTATCCCGAAATTAGATTCCTTTTGGAAAAATTTCTACTTTCACTCGGGTAAAGCCGCTAGCAACAGCAAAGATAATCAAAATCCTTATTTATATTGTTCACAATCGAATAATTAACATTCGATTAATTACTACGCCATTCGTTCCTAACGGACGGATTTGACTCAGCCGTTTTAATTAATCCTATTATTAGGGATTAATAACAAGATTAATTTACTGTTTGCCCCGAAACATTGGCTAAGAATCTCTCGGTATGAGAAGCAGATGCTAAAAGACGATGATTTTGTAAAATGGCGATTATTTATTTGAAAGGCGAGCAAGGTCAGTCTGTTACTGTAGATGTCAATAGTTATAAAGCAAATTTGGCTAGCTTAAA
Source organism: Mythimna ferrago (assembly GCA_910589285.2). Taxonomy (NCBI): domain Eukaryota; kingdom Metazoa; phylum Arthropoda; class Insecta; order Lepidoptera; family Noctuidae; genus Mythimna; species Mythimna ferrago. Next base: position 7,391,128 of record OU342673.1, on the reverse strand, counting down.
GCTGCTTTCAGACTACGCTGCTATAGCAAAGAAGGACCTAATGCTATAGGTACTATATAGCATGGCGTTCACATTACTCGATATTATCGCAAGCATTAATATATAGCAAGCTCAGTTGACCGCGATCTTTGAAGTGTGCACAGTTGCACAGCACACATCACGATCAATGCAGTGGATTTAATACTGACCCTTGAAAGCTCATCGAGCGATGATGACAATGAGGAATATGACACTATCTTGTCATTAATGCTACGAAAGAAGAAAAAAGCCAGACCTTGGATATCAAATCATATCAATTTCAGAGGAGAACGTGGTAATTTCAAATTTTTTGAAGATTTAGATAATAAGGATCATTTTCAAAATTATTTATTTTCTTCGGCGCGTGATATAACACGGTGTATAAGATATAGTACAGTACAGTGTGAATCTATCCATAAAAATGTATGGTGCGCGATATTGTTGTGCTATGAGATAGACACCCCTACTTTTTAATTAGTAAACAAAAAAATGGGGCTGTATCTGTACCCGTTACTGATCATATTTTTGTATTCAAAAGTAGAAAAAACCGAAATCCTAAAATTGACCACAAAAAGGTAAATTCATCATAGATTCAATCATACATAACAATTGCTAGTAGAAAATACTGCGGGAAGTGTTTTTCCATTTTAATCGTCATTTATTCATTTATAATCAATAGCCTGCACAATATTTCCATAAATTGAGAGACATTTTGGGATAAACACAAACGCTAATAACTTTGCTGTTTATGAATATTATTTATTGAGATTTTACTTAAATAATAACAAGGGCTTTTCTAATAAGCCCTTTAAGTATTTGTACTAATTAAAAATTAGTGGTGTGTACTATAATTATTATAGCGTAGTCCGAGAGCAGCTTAAAAGTAAAATAATAATCCTATTACAGTAAATCACAAATTTTTAGCAAAAATGATAGCTTTAATTATAATAAATATCAATTAGTAATCTGTTATGAAACAAATGCGACACAAATTAAATAACAGATGAGGTTATTATAATATTTACTTCATCTGTTATTTTTTGTGTGAACATTTACTTACCTCTTTATACGAAGCAACCCCCATAGTTGCACCAAGGAAAAGTTGGAAACCTATATTTTTAGGTCCTTTGGGTACATTCTTTCAGCTGATGCTCGACTTTCATAAATAACAAATCAGGGTAGTTGATATCAAAAATGTACTAACAAAGTTTTTCATCATTGGCACCAGATTTAAGGCCACCTATTCGCAATGTATCAATAAATGCGTTATCTTGTACATAATATATTTATGATAATCAGACAACAGATGAGGAAAAATATTTCCTCTACTGGATCTCGTACTAAAAGGGGAATTACATTGTTTACTCAAATATTTATGGTTCTTTTCTTTTGGAAACGCAAATGCAAGTAAGAAGGGCCATGTTATCCTATGACATCTCTAAACGCCTATGATTATAATTGTTTTGTATATTTAGATCAATCATATAATCACGGGACCGAAATGCAAGGGGCAACTGTAGGAACACGAGTGAGTTTCAGTCAGTACAAATTTCACTCCCTCTCGCTCCACTTGATAACTTTCCAGGCTCAAATAGATAATATTTACGCGTCTTGGGTCAAAACTAGAGTTGTGCCGATATTGCCCGAAGTGGGAATTTTGCTGGCAATATTGCATTGTATATTTATTTAAAGGCACTGTATATTTATTTAATTTATGCTAGAATCAATATTATAAGTAATGAATGGAGGCTATGATGATTTACGGCATACATAGCGTTCATCACAATATGGCCGATTGTTAAAGAGAACTTAAAAAAAAACTGGGCAAGTTTTGCGAGTCGGACTCGCGCACTGTGGGTTCCGTGCAAACTACAATTCCCGAATGGAGTCTCGAAGAAAATATTTTTTTGTGACGTAGTAACCTACTAATTTACTGTTTTCAGATTTATTCCTATGCCTGTGCTATAAGACCTTGCTTTGTGCCAAATTTCAGGATACTGGTTTAACGGGAAGTACCCTATGAATTTCGATCTTTGAGAATATCAAAATATACGTTTAATTTTTGCGACATAAACGGCCGTATCTTTTTTATTCGTCAACTTAGAAGTTTGATTTTTTCATAGCTTGAAGGGACTGCAAACATGAGTGTACAGTTTTAATTTCAACTCGATACCTCTACGTGTTTTCGAGACAAATAGTCTTGACAGACAGACAGACAGACAGACAGACGGACGGACAACAAAGTGATCCTATAAGGGTTCTGTTTTTTTTCCTTTTGAGGTATTCAATTCCAAAACAATATTCGCCTAATGTAATACAAAAAAAAGTGGTGCACACTCACAGACGAGCTTTCATTTTATATCATCTACTGAAAAATAAACTAAAAATTTCACAACATTGAGTTACGTGACTATGTTCATTTTTATCAATACCTACGAGTATATTGAATTATGTTGGTGAGTGTTGCAACCGAAGCTTGACACGGTTTTTGTGTTTTTTAGGGTTTCGTGCCCAAAGAGTAGAACGGGACCCTATTACTAAGACTTCACTGTCCGTGCGTTTGTCTGTCCGTCTGCCACCAGCCTGTATCTCATGAACCGTGATAAACAGTTGTACCTAACCTAACCTATTTCTGTTTTTTTAAACAACAATACTAAAAACTAAAATAAAATAAATATTTAACGGGGTTACCATACAACAAACGCTTTTGTGTTTTTTTGCTTCGGACGGTGCGGAACTCTTCGTGCGCAAATCTGACTCGCACTTGGCCGGTATTTTATTTTTTTGTTGTGTTGAAGTGGCCTGTACTGTATGTTTTTATTATTAAAAGCTTTTATTTAGTTTCACCTGTCCCGATATTTGTCTGTCATCAAATCTTGCAAATTAAATTTGATCCACTTCCCGGCTATCGATTGAGCTGAAATTTTGCATGCATGTGTAAATCAGATGACAATGCCAACTTATTATGACATGGAGCTGATTTGATGATAGAACCGGAAGGTGGCTATAGGAACTTAGTAGTTAAACGACACAACCCAATCGAGTTTGGGCTCGTATGATTCGTCTTGATGAGTATTAATTATATAAAAGTAAACCGAGCTATAAAAGCTTGATATGAAAAAAATATTTTCATTTAAAAAACTTGTTTTTACAGTATGTTTCATTCAAATATTTCGGAACAGTGGTTTAGTAAAGAGTTTCACAAGCCTAGTCGAAAACTTAGATCGTTACGCTCTAAAATGAATATACATGCGTAGGCGGGGAAAAATAATAAACATCCAAAAACTAACAATATACAGCGTTATTTATAAAATACTGGTAACCTCTGAGGGCCTTGTTACTATTCACTAACATCATAAACAATCACTTTTGTTCTATGATTCTTAAACATTTATTTCTATTTTAGTTCATCAGATTTTCAGACAAAAATAAATGTATTATAATTGAACTTTCTAAATATTACGAAGTCCATGCGAAGCAAGCGATAATACAATAGCTGAGGTAAGCGGGGATCGGGTGGAGGGGGTCCTTGATGCGCTTGCGTCACATCATACAGACGTAAGTATAGCAAAATACAGAGTTGAAATGTATTAGATAGAACATAAATATTGAAAGTTTGTTTTTGGTAAATTAATTATGTTTTTAAAAATTCAAAGAACAAAAGTTTATGATGTTAGTAATACAGTCCTATAAGGTTGTTAGTGTTTAACACCCATAAGCTTAATAACCCTGTAAGTGTATTTCAAACAGTCTCTTTACAGACAAGGAAAGATAAGGCTAAATTGCTGGACAAAACAAAAATTTCTGTCTACTGGTTCATGATGGACCTATGTATATGAGTCAGTGATACGTAATTACCATCGTAACTTCCAGAGAATGGTCTTTAACGTCCAAAAGTCCAAAGTCAAGGTTTGCCAACTTGCTGTGTAATAAACAGAGGTCGGAATTAGGCAGAGTTATTCATGTACTTGCATCGAAATGTTGATATTAATATGGATCTTCCCGGGATTTCTAATGAAAAATCCCGTGTGGCCAAGAATATTACAAATAAATAATAATAAAAACCTCAGAGATATATAAAAAAATATTATAATATTTTTGAAATGGCTACCTATTCGTCAGCGTAGAGCATTAAGGGCCTTGACTACCCTGTTTTCTTTTCTAGACAAACCTTCTTCTCCTTCTTATCTGACTTCTCAAATTCAATTCATTTGCTCTGCCCACAGTAAAAATCTCCGATCAACGAATAATCGTCTTCTACGATGTCCCTCACACCACTCTGGGTTTATCCGATCCTCTTTCTTTGTCCAAGCGATTTTTCTTTGGAATGCGCTCCCGTTGAACATCAGGATGGCATCCAACCGGTTCTCCTTTAAGGTAATGGCTCGTGAACACATTCGCAAGAAGTTGGCAGAATCATCACAGCAGTGATTTGTTATATTCATTTCTCATAATAATTTTGTTTATTTGTATGTATTTATAGAAGTATTTATTTATATATTTTTGTATTTATGTTGATTTTAATTTACTTTTTGTTTGTTTGCCTTAAAGTTGCACCTACCATGTTATGTCTCTGCACCACCCTAAGGTCGACTGGTAGATAATGCCTAAGGCATTAAGTCCGCCTTTGTACAGTTTTTTGTGCAAGAAGTGTTAATAAATAAATAAATAAATAAATAAATAAATAAGACAAATAAAACAAAGATATAATTAACGTACAATTTTTATTAGTATTTTTCATTGAATAAGATACCTCTACGTCAACTCCTCGTCATTAATGAAGGAAGAACTTTTTCTGCTATATTTCTGAAAGTATCATTAAAAAAAAATCTGCTCTTTAAAATTAATCTCGGGATTTTAGACATATCCACATTATTCTTTCGCTGTATGAAATCAGTGTAAGTACATAAATAACTCTACCTAATTCCGACCGCTGGTAATAAATTAACAGATCGCGTTCTCACAAACTGTTGATGAGGCTTAAAGGCCAGTCCAACTTACATGAGACTTTTTAATTATCTGAATGTCTTCCTTGTTATTGGAAGGAAGTAAAGCAGAATCGTTACCTTTCGAAGAATTGTTCAGAAGGTTTTCCCAACTGTGGGGAAGTACAGGTTGAATATAATAACTCACTATTTTTCGGAAAGTATCAAGATTTTTGTAATATCTTCTTACATCGAGACTAAATTGAGTAGACTCCTGAGTTGAGTGGAACCTCATTCAATATAATGAAATTTATTTTTCTGCCTGATCGGCCATGGATTTCCTACCGCCCGAATCTAAAAGCTTTTGCGATGGTTAAGCTAACAGACCGCTCTACTTATGATGCAAAAAGCTCAAATATTTACCATCTATTCACACCAATCCTGGAGTAAAATGCGCAAGGACTTGGTATACTAATAAAAGGATTCGGAAATTGTTTGACCTAAGGGCCCGTGTGCATTTACCGCACAAGGTTGACGCCGGTGGCCGACACACGCTATAAATGGCCGTTGCTCACTTCTTGTGATCTACACTGGCCACTAAATGCCGATACAAAACGCCGTCACACGCCACTCCGCGCATTTAAACCTTCTTCGTCAGAGTCCATATGATACTGCGCGTATGGGTTAAAAAAAGTAGTAGCCACAGGTTACATGTGGCTGTCGCGCCGCTTTGTGGCCGCTTCTGACTTCTCGTGGCGGTGTTTGTGGCTGTCGCGTGTGGTTCGTATGACACGACACTAAAAGATTGAAAAATTTGTTGTGCTAAGTGACGAAAATGAGGTTACTTTTAAGTATAACTTTTGACTCAGAGAAGCTACAATTGTCGTTAAAAGTTTCGATGTATGTACGTGTGTGTTATTACTTCTTCACGTTTAAAACAGTAGCAGCTTCTCAAACAGCTAAATGAGTTTTAGATGAAATATGGCATAAGGTCCAGGGGCCCAAGTCTGCTATTTTTATAAATTTTTTTTTCCAACACAATCCCATTGTCTTGTCATTTGCTAAGAATTCGTAATCTGCTAATTTATAATGATCGGTCATTGGTCAGTGAATGGTCTCGTAATAGAATTGTGGTAAAATGACAATATGGAGCTTATTAAAAGCACTGACTGTACAATGACGTTCTAATGGTAGGGCACTGATCAAAGGAACTGTCAAAATTTTAGTAGACTGCCGCATACGTCAGACATTCATTTATCATTGTGTACAAGATTACCATTCAATGCCATTACTTTTAATGGAGTGTCAGTGGTTGACCATTGGAAAGTCATAATGATGCCATTATATTAGTAGGTTACCAAAACTTGTCAAAATCAACAATTATGAAATCAATGATAGACCATTCTGACACTATTGTACTCGTAATAGCAGACTTGAGGCCCTGGAATAGCACATAGGATACTTTTTATCCCAGGAGAAAGTTCCCTTGGGATAGGTTTCTACTTTCACGGGGGCAAAGCTGCTGGCAGAAGCTACTTCAAAATAATTGAAAGCTTTAATTAAGTAGTTAATTTTATTTATTACGCTTCAGCTGTCTAAGATACCAATTAATTTTACACGCTAAATGAACAAATCTCGTAACTCCCTCTAAATCTCTCGATAAAATAAACTGACCAGGATCACAGAATAGGTAGTAAAAAAAAGTGTGTATTATTATTTCTGAACTTCTTTTAGGAAATAACGCAATTTATGGAATAAAAATTGAAATAAATTAAATACCGAAGGTTCCTAATCCAACAACCTGAATTGACGATTACTAGGGTATTCCATGAAGAACGATGAAATAGCTGAAATCTTAAAAGTATCATTTTTATTTCACGATAAACACTCACTTTAACGCTTAAAAACGTATGTGCTTAAAGCAATACATTTCAAAGAAAATGTTATAACAAACACAGTTTTGAAACGGATATCTTTCTGGCAACACTTAGTTACGTGTTCACGTGTAATGACTATTACTTTAATTCACTGTAGTCCAACACGCACATCTGCGCATTCCAACAACCACACTGTGTCCTTAGTTTACAGTCAAAATTAGACACAATATTATCCTGTGTCGTATTGTGTCTCTAGTTTAAAGAGCTCGGATTTGAACAATCTTTCCGAAATTAATATAGCATATTTTTGGATGTTACAAAAAGGGATGAGTTGTATGATTAATGAAGGCTATAAGGAAAATTAAATGCCGGGAATACGTCATATTGGGACCAGGTACCAGCTATAATGGATGTTTGCAAGATGGACATTTATTACTCTAATTGGCTGGTTGAGTATTCTGCAAAAACAAATACGTATCTAGGTGGTACGTAATAATATAATAAAATACGAGTATATCCGATACATCGTTTGTTTTTTTAACAAAATACACTTCTAATATGAAGGCGAAACTTTGTGAGTGTGTATTTGCCTATTACTTCTTCACTTTTGAATGGCTGAACGGATTTCGATTCACGTGTAGACCACGTCCCGGAAATGTTAAGTACCATGGAGCATTTTTATTAGGTTACAACTTTTTTTTTACATTACGAGCATAGCAGTTAAGATTTTGTCATGCTCACTCAAATGTCTCGCTGTTAGTGGCACGTGTTATTGGGCCATTCAGTTCCCTTAAAAACGGTTGAGCTGAGTGGGGCTGATGCAAGCGTCATGCTCGTGAACGGGTGCCGGCAGTTGAGACTGGTCATCTCTTAGCTGCCATTGGCTTAATTCAGTTTGTATCTTTTAATTACTTTTTATTTTTATTCTATTATCTACATTGTACTCACATAATAAAAGCAACATGAAATATGTAACCAAGCATTTTAAGTAACACATAACATGATTTAAAACTTTAAAAGAGTGTCCATGGAGTTTCTTGCACGTTCTTCTCCATAGAGATCTACGCTTTGGAACATGCTATTTAGCTTCACTTTTCTTAGACTGACCGACATTTGTTTATTCAAAAGTGATTTTTTTATTTTTAAACGGTTTTATTTAGCTCACCCCGTTTGTTTTATTATTTTTATTCTTTGGTCAAATTTAGTAATTCAAATTTCACCCTCTTCCTGTCAACCGATTAATCTGAAATTTTGTATACACTTTGGATTTTGGTGACAATACAATTATGTTTATTCATTATCATTATAAATTCAAGATGGCCGCCGCTACAAAATGGCGGATAATTTATGTTTTATTAATCCCATCAATATGGGTATCAAATGAAAGGGCTCAACAAGCAGAATACAATATACTATAAAAAATTGAAATCCAAGATGGCGGCCGCTACAAAATGGCGGATAACGTAGGTTTTATCAATCCCATCAATATGGGTATCAAATGAAAGGGCTCAACAAGCAGAATACAATATACTATAAAAAATTGAAATACAAGATGGCGGCCGCTACAAAATGGCGGATAACGTAGGTTTTATCGATCCCATCAATATGGGTATCAAATGAAAGTGCTCAACCAGTATAATACAATGTACTATATAAAATTAAAATCCAAGATGGCGGCCTCTATAAAATGGCGGATAACTTTGGTTTTATCAATCCCATCAACATGGGTATCAAATGAAAGGTCTCAACAAGTAGAATACAATTTACTATGCAAAATTGAAATCTAAGATGGCCGCCGCTACCAAATGGCTGATAACAATTTTTTATCAATCCCACCAATATGGGTATCAAATAAAAGGGCTTGACAAGAAGAATACAGTGCACTATACAACCTCAATATTTAAGATGGGCGCAGCCACCAAATGGCGTATAATAATAAGATTTAAATTTAGAAATTGAATCTGTAATTTAGGTATCTGATTGATCCAGCCTGAATCCACCACTCAAGTCAAGATTTTGTATCGTGTTGAGGACTGTGTGGCGTTAGGGTGGCTAAAAATGATACGTCGTTAGCGGTACACCACCCAAGTTAAGGTGAAAGGTTAAAACGCGCCGAGAACTGTATGGCATTAGGGTGGATAAAAATGATATGTCGTTAGCGTTTTCCCCTCAAGACTCAGGCGATAATAATAATACGTAATAATAATTATCATACAGAATGCGAAATAAAAACTAAAAACTAGAAAATAAAAATAGGTAAAAAAACTTTTTAAGTTAAACGGTTTTATGTTAAACATACATTGCAATGTTTAAGATAAATGTACTAAAAAACCAAAAAATAATAAAATAGATACAGTCGTGGGAATTATGAACATATGCATAGACTAGACTAAAATAAAACCGTGGGGCACGTCAATTGTCTACAATCTTGTAGACAATTGACGTGCCCCACGGTTTTATTTTAGTCTAGTCTATGCATATGTTTATAATTCCCACGACTGTATCTATTTTATTATTTTTTGGTTTTTTAGTACATTTATCTTAAACATTGCAATGTATGTTTAACATAAAACCGTTTAACTTAAAAAGTTTTTTTACCTATTTTTTTGTGTTTCCTTGGAATTATTTTCAACTAACACGCAGGTGAAATCGCTGGCATCATCTAGTATTCTCTTTCCTCACCTGTTATTTGATTATGATAAATATTATGTGCTAGATAATGCGTTCATTAAGACATTGCGCATAGGTTGCCTAGTTAAATTTGGTGCCAATGATGTTAAACAATAAAATTTGTTGTTACATTTTTTATATGAATTACCCCTCATTTGTTATTTGGGAAAGTCGAGAATCAGCTGAAAAAAATTGCATAAGGAACTGAAAAACTATAGGTTGCCTCCTTTTTTTGGTGCAAATAGGAGGGTTGCCTCGCATAAAGAGGTGAGTAAGTGGCCATAATTTACCGTTAATTGGTGTTCTTTAGTCTAATAGAAGCTAAATTTGATTCATTTTAACTTATCCCGATAATATTATACTGGTCAACAACGCTTCTTGTCTTTATTTTGAATTGTTATATTGGCAATTATTTGATAAAAAATCTGTTAAACCAGACTTTCACATTCTAATCAACTTACCCACATTAAGTAAAAGTAATATCATAAGGCAATGAAAAGCTAGAAAACTCATTAATTATTAGCTTTTCAAGCCAAGTCAGCAGTCCACCTCATTTCCCTACTGAACTGCACTTTCTTGTTTTAATTTTTTTTCCCCATTCTTTTCCAACTTTTCTTTATTTTGTCATCTTCTTGATTCTCACTGTTTCTTTTCTTTTTCTATTTACAGTAACTTATTCTGAAATCATGCCTACGATGACCCGTAAGGCAACAGCCCAGGATATGCAGCTTAAATTGGAAAATGCCCTCCAGGAGCTCAAAGAATCCAAACTCCAGTGCCAGCAAATTTTGCAGGAGAATGAGGAGAGTGAGAGGGAAATAAAGAATATAATCTTTAAAAATACAAGCCTTAAACAAGAGTTGGTAGGCCTTAGTCAGCAATACCAGGATGTTGTTGATGAACGCGACCAACTGCGAGCGGTCACGGATGGTTTCAAAAACTGTAGCGACTTGTATGAGGAGGCTTTGTGTAAGGTTAGGGATCTTGAGGATGAATTACTTCATGCTAATGGTCTTATTATTAAATTGCAGAAGGAAAAGGAATGTACTCAGACTGAGAAGACTAACCGTTTATATGATGAATTAATAAATTCAAAATATGACCCTCATGCCTTAGTAACAATTGATCTTACAGAAGATTCCATACTAAAAGACAGTAATACTTACAAACTTAGTCAAAATAAAATTAAAAAATATGCTAAACTCAATAAAATCATTAAAAAATGTAAAAACCACAAGAAGCAACAAAAACACTGTTCCAAAAATATTCAACTGCGGAAAGAACGTGTTAACTTAATTAATCAATTAAATAATTATCAGATTAAGTTGGAAGACAGTATAAATATTTATCAAATTGACACTCAGCGCTTACAGTCTGAAATACAGACGCTTGATAACTCCCTAAAATCAATTTATAACAAATATGTATGTTCAAAGAACCAAATAAAGGAACATATTCTGGCTACAAATGAGTTGGTGGACAAAGTAGACTCTCTTACTCTAAGAAACAATAAATGCACTTGCCAGACAGAATCTAACCCGACTGGCCTCGAACTTGCGGTAACGGAGAACTCATCCCAGCCCATCAGTGCTCAGGACTGTATTCCCGACCAGGTACCCCACATTCAGCATGAATTAACTCAAGGGGTAGATTCAGAAAATTCTAATTTTTCCTCTCATAACAGTAGGGATTATCAATCAATTATATTTTCAGATAGCATAGGAAGAGGATTAGGGCAATTAATTAGTAAAAAACTCCCTTTTCCTTCTCAAAATTATTGCACACCTCAAGCTTCCTACCATCACATAATGTCATTTGTAAATGAGCAAGTATATGATCCCAACACTATTCTAACTGTATTTGTGGGTAATAGCTTAAATGTGAAGAAAGATGATATCACCAATAATGTCACTGAACTGTTGAAGATAAATTGTAAAAAGATTATTTTGTGTGCTTTTCCTTACTTTGAGCACTTATCAAACAGACAAAATAAGTACATACATTTGCTAAATATGCATATGCATTTTTTAGTTACTCACCATAGTGATAAATTTTTATATTTTGACATCAACAATATTGTTGATAAACTTTTTTCGACCAGGTATACTGTATACCTACCTATTGTTTTAAGACGTCAAATAGCGAAGCTATTAGCATTTAATATTTACTCAGACATAAATAGTATGTCGACGTACCCAGTAATTAGTCCCACCATTAGTAGTAGTAGGTACTAATATTTTAAACTAGGTAATAAGACAACAGTTGGTACTGTTGGCAATTTATGTCAACTTAACAATAAAGTATCGTCTAGCATTCAAGCTACAGGGGGTAAGCAAAAATCCTTTAATTTGTTTCTTCAAAACATTCAGGGTTTTTCTTCGAAACAATTAGAAATTGAATTATTTTTGGAAAAAACTATGTTTGACATTATTTGTTTTACTGAGCATTGGTTAAAGGATTTTGAAATGTTAATTAATTATGATAATTATAATGTGGGCAGTAGTTTTAACCGAAAGTCAATGTTACGTGGGGGTTCACTAATCCTTATTAAAAATAGTATTAAATTTAAAACTCGTAAAGATATAGTTGCACTGTCCGTTGAACATAGCATTGAAGTGTCGTGTGTTGAGCTGGATAGGCATATCATAGTGTGCGTTTATAGGCCCCCTAATTATCAAAACTACTCTATTTTTAAGTCAGTCATGGAAGATGTTATGGCTAAACTTTCAACGGGTAATAAACCAGTAATTATCTGCGGAGACTTTAATGTTAATATTTTAGAAAATAATTCAGATAGCAGTAGATTATTAAATCTTTTCAAATCATTTAATTTATCAAATGTGTTTATTGAACCAACTCGAACAACGACAACTACTGCTACATGTATCGATAATGTTTTTTGTTGCTGCAAGTATTTAGAAAAAGCTATTGTAAATTATCTGCCTTCTGATCATAGCGGCCTAATGGTAACATTTGAATCCAACTTACCAATACAACAAGTGCAGATACAATTCAGACCAATAACATCCGGTAAACTAAATAAATTTAATAGCACTTTAACTAGCAGGTTGGGTGATTGGAACCTTGCAGAAAACAATGGTAATATTTTGTATAAAAATTTTTTTTCAGTTGTTCAAAATGAGTTTAGTCAGACGTTTGAGAAAAAAACTAAAACTATCTGCCCTAAGTTTAGATTTAGTGACTGGGCAACTAAAGGAATCAGAATAAGTAGGGAAAGACTTTTCGAGTTGTATGGCCTTAAGCCTATTATTAACACTGAAACTTTTAATAAATATGTTGCTACTTATTCTAAAATGTTTAAAAATACTTGTAAGGCAGCTAAGGCCTTATACATTAGCAACAAAGTTAAAACAGCAGATAATAAAATAAAAACGGTTTGGAATATTATAAATAATGAAACCAACAGAAACAAAAGAAATAATAATGATTACACATTGGAGACTCATCATGGTCTTATTAGCGATAACAAACTAGTTGCAGAAGAATTTGTAAATTTCTTTACCAGTATACCAATTAAAACTACTGAAGCCCTAAATTCGTCGCCATCGCATGCTTTTGGTTTATTACAGGCGAACGTTGCAGCCTGTTCGACTGAATTTAACTTTAAACATATAAACCCCATAACAGTAATAAAAGCTTTTAAAGAAATCAAGATTAAATTGACAGAAGATCTATGGGGTATGTCTATCAAAGTTTGTACCTCAATTATTGAGACTATAGCGCCGTACTTGGCTTTAATATTTAATTTGTGTATAGATCAAGGAGTCTTTCCAGATCTAATGAAATATAGTAAAGTGATACCACTCTTTAAATCCGGGAATAGTAGAGACACTAATAATTATAGGCCGGTGTCCGTTTTGCCGGTTCTTAGCAAGATATTTGAAAAGGTAATGTTAAATCAAATGCTTAGTCATTTTAACTCCAATAACATTCTACATGATAAACAGTATGGTTTCACCAAAGGACGCTGTACAACTGACGCGGGTGTTTCCTTACTAAAACACATTTTTAATGCGTGGGAGGAGGCACAAGATGCTATAGGCATCTTCTGCGACCTATCTAAGGCGTTTGATTGTGTAGTTCATGAAACATTGCTTCTGAAACTCAAGCATTACGGACTAGGCAATGCAGCGTTAAGCTTATTAAAATCTTATTTAAATAATAGACAGCAATTAGTGCAAATAAACGGTGTCAATTCGTCGGGATTGAATGTTGAAATGGGGGTGCCTCAAGGTTCAATTTTAGGTCCTTTTTTATTTTTAGTTTATATTAATGATTTACCCAATTTGTTGCAAAATAAACTTAATATGGTGTTGTTTGCTGACGACACTTCTTTGATTTTTAAGATAAATAGAAAGACTAACAATCTTGACAACGAAAATAGCGCCCTATTGCAGGTTCAAATCTGGTTCACTGCTAATAATCTGGTTCTAAATGGGAAAAAAACTAAATGCATAAGATTTTCCTTACCGAATGTCAAAAGTAGTGATTGTGACATTGTCTTGAATAATGAAAAACTAGAATTTGTTGATAAAACGATTTTCCTGGGGATTACGGTAGACTCAAGGCTACAATGGGGTCCTCATTTAACATTTCTTGCAGGGCGGCTTAGCTCAGCTGCATATGCTGTTAGAAAAATCCGCCAATTTACGGATGTTGATACCGCTAGGCTAGTCTATTTTAGTTATTTTCATAGTGTCATGTCGTACGGTATCTTACTATGGGGACGGGCTGCAGACATCGAGTCAATCTTTATATTACAGAAAAGAGCCATCAGAGCTATTTACAATCTCCGCCGGTGCGATTCTTTAAGGGAACTGTTTAAAGAAATTAACATAATGACGGTACCTTGTCAATATATTTATGAAAACATCATGTATGTTAGAAAAAATCTTCATCTTTTTAGCAAAAGAGGCGATAGACATAATTATGTTACAAGAAATAGGGATCAATTAGTTCAACCAGGTTTCAGACTGGCTAAAGTGGCCTCTTCTTTCATGGGGTACTGTTTGAAATGTTATAATAAAATACCACCCCAAATATTAGACCTCAATGAAACGAAATTTAAATCTTGTATTAAACGCACACTATGCAGACAAGCATATTATAAGTTGGAGGATTATATTCAAGATAAAAATGCTTGGCTCAATGCTGGTCCAGCTCCACTACCACTCCTCTTCTTCTTCTTCCTGCCCTTGTCCCATTTTATTTGGGGTCGGCGCAACACGTTTTTTTCTTCCATTCTGTCCTGTCACTCGTCACGCTATCACTAACTCCCTTTTCTTTCATATCACTTCTCACACAATCCATCCATCTTTTCTTTGGCCTCCCTCTCCCTCTCCATCCATCCACATGTAAATTCATAACTCTTTTAGCAACATGCTTTTCATCTCTCCTCTTTACATGACCATACCAAGACAAACGATTTCCTTTCAACCTTTCAGTTACTGGCGCCACTTTCAAACTTCCCCTAATATACTAATTTCTCACTTTATCCATTCTCGTCACACCACACATCCATCTTAACATTCTCATCTCCGCTACATGCAATCTTTTTTCATCCGTCTTTTTCACAGCCCAACATTCTGATCCATACAGTATGACAGGCCTTATCACGGACTTGTAGATTTTACCCTTCAACTTGAGGGGCATCCGTGGGTCACAAGTTGTTCCCGAGACCTGTCGCCATTTCATCCATCCTGCGTTGATCCGATGTGTTACGTCCCGGTCTACCTCACCATCCCCTTGGACGAGCGACCCGAGGTACCGAAAGTCGGAACAGATCGGTATGGGCGTTCCGGCGAGAGCTAAGGGCACTGGATTGGAGAGACCGCCGAAATCGCAGAACAAGTACTCCGTTTTGGTTCTACTCAATTTCAGGCCAACACTCTCCAATCTGTGCCACCACACCTCCAATCTGTTCTGGACCTCTAGGCCACTCTCGGCAACCAGCACAATGTCATCGGCAAACAACATACACCAGGGAGCCTCTTCCTGAATGTCCGACGTCAGAGCGTCCATTATCAACAGGAAGAGGTAAGGGCTGAGGGCCGACCCTTGGTGTAAGCCGACAGCCACATTGAAGCTTCCAGTAGTGCCCACTGAAGAACGGACTTGGGTACTGCATCGACTGTACATCGCTCGGATCAACTGCACATACTTCCCAGGCACACCTTTCTCCTTAAGGGCCCACCACAGAACCTCACGAGGTAGCCGGTCATATGCCTTTTCGAGGTCAACGAATACCATGTGCAAGTTTTTATGCGCACCTCTGTATTTCTCGCACAGCTGGCGTATAGCAAAAATGGCATCCGTTGTACCCCGACCAGGCATAAAACCGAATTGGTTCTGTGAAATTTCACTCTCTTCTCTCAGTCGCCTTTCAATAACTTTCTCCCAGGCTTTCATAGTATGTGACATTAGCTTTATTCCTCTATAATTGTTGCACTCAAGCACATCACCTTTGTTCTTAAAAATGGGCACCAAAGAACTGCTGCACCACTCATCAGGTATGGCTTCTTCCTGCAACAACTTATTGAAGAATAAAGCTAACCACGTCCATCCATCCACTCGCAATAACTTCCACACTTCAACTGACACTACAACAGCTCCACTACCACTAGGGCGTACTAATTAGTTGATTAGTTGGAAACTAATATTATTATTTTTTAATTTGAAAGACAATTGCATTGTATAATGTAGAAGCACTTTTTTCAAGTTTGTGAATGTGAAGCACCATGGAGCATTTTTATTAGGTTACAACTTTTTTTTTTTTTTTTTTTTTAACATTACGAGCATGGCAGTTGAGAGTTTGTCATGCTCACTCAAATGTCTCGCTGTTGGTGGCACGTGTTATTGGGTCGTTCAGTTCCCTTCAAAATGGTTGAGCTGAGTGGGGCTGATGCACGCGTCATGCTCGTGAACGGGTGCCGTCAGATGGGACTGGTCATCTCTTAGCTGCCAGTGGCTTAATTCAGTTTCTATCTTTTAATTATTTTACATTTTTATTTCATTATCGACATTGTGCTCACATGATAGAAGCAACAAGTAATATGTAACCAAGCATTATATGTAACACATAATATGATTTAAAAGAGTGTCCATGGAGTTTCTTGCACGTTCTTCTCCATAGAGACCTACTCTTTGGAACGTGCAATTTAGCTTCACTTTTCTTGGACTGACCGACATTTGACTATTCAAAAGTGCCTGTAAATGGTCTATTTGAAATAAATGATTTGACTTTGACTTTGACTTTGACTTTGGCTATTATTAACGATAGAACTCAATTTGGTAGTATTTGGATAAAGTCGAAAATATAAAATGTTCGCAATCTCAGGCAAATTTTATTGTTTAACATCATTGGCACCATATTTAGCTAGGCAACCTATTCGGAACGTCTTAATAAACGCATTATCTAGCACATAATATTTATCATAATCGAATAACAGATGAGGGAAGAGATTTCTTTTACGGATCTCGTATAATAAAGGTGGTATTTGTGGATCACGGTACTCGGAGAAGTGTGTTGAAAAATATCACATCTATTGGGAACAGTCATCTCTCACGCAATCCGTCAATGTCAAAAAACTTTTTGTCGAAAAATGTAAATTAATTACGTACCTATTCTCTGTAGACTAAAGATTAGGGTTTATTTTTGTTTGCTGTAAATATAAAACTAAAGATGTTGAGATTTTACCAAGGTGAACTCGAAAATGTTCGTGAGCAGAGACAAGTACAATGGATACAGAATCTAAAGTCAGTGGAAAATTAATCTTCGACAAAACACTATGAGAAGTGTTTTGTCAAAGACTTATTTTACTCTCAAAGATTTATTTAGATCTGAATTGATATTAATTTCTTCATCATACCACCACGCGTTCCTAAAAAAGGAGTCATGACAGATGGACAGACGTAAATTAAAGTGATCCTAAAAGGGTTCCGTTTTAACCAACTCACTTAAATTGAAACAAAAAAAAACATAGTGTGGCACTCACGAGTGGTCGTATTCATGTATATAAAAACAGACAGAGGGATAGACAGCGGGGTCTTAGCAATAAGGTCATGTTTTCCCCTTTGGGTACGGAACTCTAAATAAGCATTGACATTGAGATATTTAGAATGCTGAGATATCGAAGAACGAGTGCTACATCCAAATGAGGTCGGATGCTAAAAAACATAGCTAAAACATTGGCTCATTATTAGGAAAATATATTCTGTCTTTACTTGTTTCTTCGTTCAGAATCTATTATTTTCATCATTCTCGGTTCAGGCAACTTTGAAAAATATTTGTTTTAATTATTGTTGAAACCATTGTTTTCTTCGAGTATAAATGCTATCGTGAATGTTTGTGATAATAAATGCTCTTATTGAAAAGTGAAACTGATTATAAAACAAGTTCCTACATAAATCTAGAAACGTGTCCTTTTAAACCTAATTAATTGGCTCATTAATAAAAATTAATTTAGCAAGCTCCCAGCAATGAGAACGCCCAGCCTCCCAGTACCCACACAGTGATTTCCGGCCATCACAGGCGCGGGCTTGCGGGCACCAAGCAATGGGTAGCAAGCCAACTGCTAGTCTTATAAAGGCCGAGATTAAGTCGACGACTGCGTGTAGTATTCCATGAGCGCCTCAAAGAGATGTCGGCAAAACCGTAGGTAGCCCGGCAGGGCCGAAGCCTACTGGGGCCAGAGGTCGACTTCTGAAAGGAAAACCCGTGGTTCTACAACGCAAAAGGCAACTGAAGGAACGTAGGTGTGGTTTAAGTCAATTAAAGTCAGACACGTCCTGTCGCTCCACCTTAGAGCGGGAGAAATCATTAGATCCCTAATCCTAATCATTAGAACCTATCAAAAAAAAAAAGAAGATTATTTTCCACCTCAAAAAAGAAAACCGTTTTGTCACTTAGACCCATTGCTTTTATTAATATTTATATTCTCAAGTAGATTGGCACCGTAAACTTAATTAATTTAAACACCGTTGTTTACCCTCTCAACTGAAACAGGAATATAAAATTTATAGCAATTTTCTTTCTTGAAAGAGCAGTTTATAAAAATGATGCATTAGGTTCCTAACTGTTTCGGAGCAGACTTATTTATCATTTTAATAAAATGCTTTCAAAGTCGATAATAATGGTAATGGTAGGTATACAAAGTTAAAGTTAAGTTATCCTCACGGTACAATCTATACATATAATAAATCTGTAACAGTTTTTAATTGTGCGCGCATCACGTAAAATATACGAAATCGACGTAGACGACTTAATTTTTTAAATTTTGAAATTAAAATTTTGTGTAGATTGATTTATTATTTAGGATTGCGATGAAACAAAGGTATACTACAATATGCTATACTACGTTCATTGACTAGGTACGAAGTTCGCCGAGTCAGCTAGTTAATAATAAATCTGTAGCTCACCTGTCAAGTTGAAGGACGGAAATGTGGACGGAAATGATTTTCTCCGAAATATTCAACGTGATAAATAATTAAATTTCACATCAAAACCAAACCGGCAACAAAAAAGTTATAGTCCCTCAGTTATTTATATAGAGCATTTGTCCGCATCATGGTGCGCGAGTGAATATTTGTGTAATGTAATCGAGTGTGAATTTATAGCACTTTTTTATGGCACTGCGTTCTAAAAATTTCTAGCGTTAATTTGAAAGCATTTTATTTTTATGTTAAACAACTTACAGGTTCTTCCGCCTTATAGAAAATGTAATTATATTTATCGACGTCACAGCGTTAATAGCTCGTTTGAATTGATTACCACAGACAGAAAACCTAGCACGAATTGTACAAACACCGAATGCAAAAAGCTCCAAATTCTAGGAAGCACTTGATTCAAACAACGAAACATCCACAGTAACTTATAATTTCTTGATGCTGGAGCAAAGTTCGTATACTAATGTAAGAGCCCCTTTAAAACCTGCGCTTGACTTCGGCTGGAAAACTTGGAAACTCATAATATGAATACTTTATTATAATTAGCTTTCCACTTGTTTTCATTTCGTAGAATCCGGTGCACAGGAATGCTCTTTAAAGGTGTGGTTTCATTTACTAGATCTCCTAGAAATGGTAGTCTGTGCACGCGTGCAGGCAAATGTTCAAAGTTTCAAAGTTGAAGCCAGGTGAAAAGTGCTCCAATTTGGCTTTTAACAACGCTGGCTTGAATGTGACAGAAAGTTGATGCTGCTGAATTTATTTTCTCTAGGGGCGTGTTTTGAATTTGTATTTCGTTAGATTCCCAACAGATAGAAAGAAAATATACTTAAGTATATACATGTTAAAAAAAACTAAATTATAATAGTTAGAGGTTAAAAAGCGTCTATCTCGGCATAATATGCTGCAATATTTTTATGTGTCAATAAACTTATTATTTTTTCTTTTATACATTATAAACATGTAAATTATTTTTTTAAATTATTTTTTAAACAAAATCATACAAAAAAAAAAACAATACTATAAAAAATAGTAGCTCCCCAGCATCGGGAACAGAGTCCAAGCTACCGGTGGTCAGGGCTCCTGAGAGAGGAATCTCCTAACAATGCGCGCCGTGTCCAGAAATACTGCTTTCTGGATCAGGCCCATTATCCAGCTGCCTAAAGAGAGCCTTCTCAGATGTTGTTCGGGGCTCTTAGCTATTAAGCCTTTGGCCTTTAGGACTACCGGAACAATGATTGCTCTATCCACTTCCCACATGTCGAAAACCTCGCGAGCCAAGTCAAGATATGGTTGTTTATCCTTCTCAGCTTTCACGAGGTTCTCGTCATGAGGGACCGCTATATCAATAATCATTGTGCGACGCTCTAGTCGATCTATCAACGCGCAAAAAGCGCAGCCAAGATACGGACGCTAAAAGAACTGCATCGGGACCATGAAAGGCCCGGTAAAGGCGCCCGTGAAGCTCCTTGCCCTGCAATACTTTCCCACAGTCATTAGTATCCATTACTATAGGTTTGCGCTAGTTCACGTTAGTTAGAGCGGGGTGAGATCTTTGTCCACCGCGACCACATCTCGGTGCATCCCCACGTCGGTTTTCAGGAACTATTCTCTGAGACTGTATACCTCACGGTTGTGCAGGGTCTTAGCATTTAAGTAACCACGACCACCGCACTTCCACGGGATATACAGCCTCATCTCATGATCGTGGGTGATACATCCGATTCGCATTAAGCAGTATTCAGACCCTCCTATCCAGGGCGTCGATTTCCGTCAGAGTCCGTTTGAGTACACTGAAAGAGTACATCAAAACCTGCATGATCCAACCGTTGAAGGTACCTTGTTCCCGCCTGATAAAAGACTATTCAGTACTTTATTCAGGCGGCCAAAGAAGCGCTCCCTCAACTATTGTTTCACGCATTGATGCCTAACGCTTCCATCATATACTTGTAAGTTTCAGTTGAGCAGAGGGATCTAAGGTACCTATATGTAATGCGAGAGTTAGGTTAGGTTAGGTTAGCCTCCGGAAATATAACCTGACCACCTCTTCTCAACCGGTAGCCCAAGCCGGAACCCTCCAGCAGTGTGCTGAGAGGATTCAAAGTTAGGCAAAGCCACTGTGGACTCAGACTGTCGCCCTGGAATATGCCACGCTAGATTACCGATGATATCTTTGAAATGCGTTGTTTTTTTTTAATATTAGTCAGCCTCACCTATCAACTCATCTGAAAAAAGTATACAGCAGTTAGTAAATTGAAAAATTAATGCTACAAACCACAATCTAACTCAACTAAATTATTGCAAACAAATTAACTACGTTCATTGGCATATTACACAACGACATACATATTTTATGCTAGAGAACGATAAACAATGTTGTGGAAATTTATATTAATGATTAATTAATGAAGGCTCGAGAGATTCATGAACTAAATTCATTTTGTGGGTGGCTGGTTGTAATAGCCCAATCTCGTTAATTACAGTGAGGAAATAGCACACGACATTCATAAGTCGGGGCCGTTTACAATTGGGTTGCCACTGCTCCACAAGATAACCTTCGATCTAGTGGTGGCCCTATAGTAACTTGGTCACTAACAATACTCAAGAAGTCCAGATATAATTATCATTTTTCTGTTATTCGAGGCCTAATTCTATAAAACCTGGTGAAACCTTTTTTATCTCCGCTCTGTAACTTGACTCTGACATTTAGCCAGTGTCAAGTTCAGAAAATATTTGTTTAGGATACGGTATACAGTCACTTTATTTTTATTAGAAAATGGCAGTAACATTTATAAAGTTATTGCAGTATTTGGCTAAAAATGTACCGAGTTAGCCTTCTCGGTAAACTTCACTGAGGTACCTAGTCAATACTACGAAAACATTCTCAGTTCCATTTGGTCGAAATCTACCCAGTTTCAATGATTCCACATATTATCCAGCTGTGTATTTGAGATAGAAAACTATATAAATTTTGGGAATAATTAAAATTACCACTGAATTTCACTCGGAAAAATCCCACCCAACTAACAAACTAGGTAAGACGGGGCCTCTGAGGGCCCCATCTTACCTAGTTTGTTAGTTACCATTCTGACAGTTCAACTCTTTGTAAGTTTATCGAAAAATTCGTTTGTGATTTTGACAATATTTCACGTTTCTGAGAACTTCTCTATAATGTCATAAATTTGAAACATACAAAAAGCTTTTCAAATTATTTCGTCGTCATGAACACAATCGCTTCAAGCATCGTTACTAAAACAATAAACTAAAAACTTGGCAGGCCGCCAACAGTACCATATTTAAGTAGAAAAAATAACGTCGTCGGCACCTTCGAGCAACAAGTACCAACGAAAAAAGCCGAACTTGCCCGAAACGATTTATATTTCAGATAAGCACATTATGATTTAAACATTGTTGAATGTTTATGTTGAGTTCAGATTTTTTATATCAAAACTTCACGTGAAAAGGGGTAGATACTAATAGAGACTTTATTTGTCTGTTCGTTTTTTTTCAAACAAAAGTAAACTAAACATATTTACACATATTTACTAATTTGTAGTGTTACCTTGTAATTTACATTGTCTACATGGAGGAGGTAAGGAAATGATGAATGGAATATGTTATATTATTGTGGATTTTCCGAGCCCTGAACCACAAAGGGAAAGAATAAAAGTGGTTTTTAGTCAGTAAATATCTGGCACTCCCGTTTCATTGAGAGCAGGAGTAGTCCCACTGATAAAATGATATGGCCAGAAAGGAAAGAAAAAAAAAGAATAAGGACAAAGGAAAGACAAGGTTATGTTGAATCAACCACAAATAAATTGATATTTGAGGAAAAAATAATAGATGGTGGCAAAATCTACACAGAATACGTGTTTTCAGTCTCCTCAAACGTACTTAGATAATGCAATTCTCTAGATGGCAACTGTTAGAGGAACTTAGCTCTTTGAATCCATTATTCCATTTGTACTATTGGATAACTGTCTTTGTCTATTCAATGGTTCGTGAAAACTGTCACATTTATTAGCCAGGCATCGAACTGGGCTTTTTGGCTTATATATCTAATTTCGTTAGCCAATTTGTTAATCTCCATTGACACCCAATTTAGTGCCAGTGCGAGGCTTTAATGGCCGTTTGGCTTTTAGTTCTGTGTGAAGGATGTATGTCATTATATCAGAAATTCATTTGTCTTTAAATGGGTTGTAGCCTTGTCAATAATGTTGTTACGTGTAGGCTTACAACATTAAGTAATTATACCTGTCATTAGATAGACATACGACTGTATACGACCTTGAAGTAATAATTTAGGGTCACCGCACACGAGCCACAACCACAGAACTTATATATATTTCCTGTAGTTTTTTTTAGGCGACCGTTGGCTTGGGATTTGCGGATGGCGAGCTATGGGTAACTCCCTGTTCGGCCGTCCGGTAAACATCCGGACCGAGCCCGAATCGTAGACGGTGCATAGTGTTCCACGCGCGCCTCAAAGATATGTCAGCAAAACCGTAGGTGTTCAGCAGGGTGAAGTTTGTAGACCTTGGGTTATCTTCCAAAAGGGAAACCCAGGATCCTGAAATGTTTGGCAAAGAAGGAACATAGGAGTAGGATTTAGTCAGTAAAAGTCTAGTCCATAGAGCACGACAAGTCATTATATGATTACCCACACAAAAAAAAAAACATCCACTACCGTCTACAAGTGGCTGTCGATTCGGCTACCTTTGTGGCCGCTTCTAGCTTCTCGTGGCAGTGTTCATGGTTGTCGCGTGTGGCCCGTATGTAGGGGGCCTTTAACCTTTTTTATACCTTTTTGATACTGGAAAACCATTAAATAACTTCTGTCATTCCAGGAAGAGCGACAAAGAGTGTCAGTCTTTTACTGAATAAAACCTACCCACGTTCCTTCAGTTGGTCGTAGTGTGATAGGGCCGCAGTACTGCATTGGAAAATTCTCGCAGCACAATAGTTTAAGCCTGCACTGTTTTGTGTTTAACTACGAACTACCTACCAACTTTCAAACAAAAAACATACATTCAGCCGAACATAGAACCTCCTCCTTTTCGAAGTCGGTTAACTAGCGTTAAAGTATGATAAAATTATAGCTTATAAGTCTGTCTAAAAAGTCAAACGATTTGGGAATTTTGTATAATATTTAATCGTTAAAAAATAATTATATTCGAAACATTTTATAGGGTTCTTCTATTAGTAAACTTTGATTAAGATCTCTTAATCAACTTTGATTATTGAACCAGCGTTGACTAAATCAGATTTCATTTTGCCCTAAAAATTACCCAAGTCGTTTGACGTTATAGACGGACTCTGCAAAAATTATAGTTTTTTTTTTAATTGTTGATATGTTCACGCTTGCCAGCTATCTCACCTGATAGAGAGCAACGATGCGGTCGTCGATGGAACGCGCTTACCTAGAAGAAACCTATTCACTCTCGACTTAAAGATTCCCGCAATTTAATTAATAATTAATTTAGTTTTAAATCCAGCGCAATAAACATATATTTTATACAGGTGTTGTGACCTGTAGAATAATACAATATGATATTGTAAACATAAGTCGTCAATCTACCTAGCATTTTTCGAACTATATTGGTTATGGCTGTGAGTTAATATAGGGTTATTCGTAAAACACTAACTACCTTGCAGGACGGTATTGCTAACATCATAAACAACAACTTTTGTCCTGACTTTTTACAACAACCAAACGAACCAAAAACAAACCTTCAAGATTTCGTTGTTCTATTTAACACATTTCAACTCTGTATTTTGCTATACCTACCTAAGTCTGTATGACGGGACGCAAGCGCATCAAGCACCACCGCCGGCCGATCCCCGCTCCCCTCAAATATTGTACTATCGCTTGCTTCGCATCGACTTCGTAATATTTATAACGTTAAATTTAAATATTTTGACGGGACACAATTCACGCAAAATAGCAGATTAGTTTTAAACGAATTCAGATTTTGTGTTTCCAAAATATCTGGAGAAAGATTTTTTTTTTTTTTTTTTTTTTTTTAATTAAGATAAACTAGTGCTTGACTGCGATCCCACCTGATGGTAAGTAGCGATGCAATCTTTGATGGTGAGGCGCACTAGTTTATTAAGAGCCTATTCACTCTAGCCTTGAAGACACCCAAATTATAATCGGACGGGAAGACCGCAGCAGGCAGACTGTTCCAGTCCTTCGACGTACGTGGTATAAACGACGAGGCGAAACGCTTAGTCCGGACCGTAGAGGTTTCAACAACGTAAGGGTGAATATTCGCCGTACGTCGGGATGTCCGATGGTAGAATTGCGATGGCGGAATCAAGTCATGCAATTCCTGCGCACACTCTCCAAAATGCATCCTGTAAAACACCGAAAGGCTGGCTACCCTACGCCTATGCTCAAGGCTTTGAAGGTTGGACTTAACCAAATCTGGATCACCAATTAGCCTCTTTGCACGCCTTTCCACCGAGTCCAAAGCTGCCAGGTGGCATTTTGCAGCACCAGCCCATATGTGACTGCAGTACTCCACACACGAACGGACCTGTGCGGAGATGTGTTGTTATACCATTATAATCACGTAAGTGCGGTTGTATGGATTTTTTTTTTACTTTATTAACTTTAAATCAATTTAACTTATTACATACACAACTAAAAACTATAATTACAGTAAATTAAAAAAAATAATAATAATGGAAATGTATCTCGGAATGGAAGCTTAAACTAAAAATATTGAGTTCAGCATCATCATGTAAAAACCTGAACACGGTTGGACACTTTTATCACACACATCACATATCAGATAAACCGAAAGGAAATTGGGCACCAATAGTTTCACTTTTTGACGCGTATGGCTATTGGAGTTAATGTATAATTCATAATATTATTTTTAATGATGTTTTACCTAAATTCATTGAAATTATTTGTGGGGTTTCTATTTTCATTTTATTTAGTATCTAATACAATAAATACGTCATTTGTTGCATAATAGTGAAGCAACTCCGTTTTCAATTATAATCGATCGATTAACCGTTACCATAAATCGTAGAACAACAAAATAATCTACAATCGCAACTAAAAAGTATTAAGAGTTGTCATTATCTTTATTCTTCAATTATGTTACTATTTCTTGCGTTAAAAAGCAATTTCTAGGCAAAAATAAATACTACAACTAAGATATAATCTATAGTGTCATGACTCCGCGTCCGTAATCTATTGTTTGGTCACAACACTATTCGATAAAATGTCAAACAAAATGGTGTTTTCTGTTTACCGTGTTAACTAACGTGCCGGATAAGCCGACAATAATGGTTTTAGCTTTTCTCTGCTAACAAATATAAATTCGTGTCTAGTTGAGTTTTAGGATTCCTCCATTTGTTCTAGACGTAAAACATGTCGCGCTGTGTGAACTGTTCTCTTTTATTAGCACACCCGATTCCTAGATGGCAAATCAGACGAGCAACGGATTCCATGGTAACATAACCTAACCTACATAACCTCAACAGGTACACGAGTTATTTTTTTTTAAAGCCCTACAATATTTAAATTTGAATTTAACCTTGTTTTAAAGTATGACACTAACCCTGTTTTGTGTCTAATTTTCACTACTATACTGAGTCAAAAGTTGCGCAACCAAGTGCCATAGTAAGTTGCTCATTCTCCTTTAGATACCTCCACGCGTCCCCGAGATAAAGGGTCTTAACAGACAGACAGACGGACAACAAAGTGATTTTATTAGGGTACCGTTTTTTTCTTTTGAGGTACAGAACCCTAAAAAAAGGGAAAGCCATGACTTGTCATCAGTACCCAGAAAAACTGTGTGATGAGTCATCACACAGTTTTTCTGGGTACATTTTTCCTGTATTCCATAACATGATGAAGTACGAGAGTCTCCATTCAAAAAAATTCGAATTTAATTTCAGTGGACTGCAATCATAATCCATTCATCAGTATGTAAAGCGAGACCTTTGGTTACTGCAGAGCGAATTAATAAACCATGACACGACTAGATTCAGCTGAAGCTGATTTCATTAGTTATGCTGCGCGCAACAATCCAGCCTTAATGCGCTGAAATTTTGTTGTAAAATATCAATGAGATAGAATTTCGTCAGAATTTATGATTTGCAATATGAAATGCTAAATAATACTACAATAACATTAAAGATGTTATTGTAATAGTTTGACGTCACTTACAAGTAAGTTTATTTGATTTCCCTTTAGGAAACTAACTATCAAACGAACTTACTTGTAAGTGACGTTTAATTAAATTATATTCAGGTTCTCCTCCAATTTTAACGTACAATCAAAGCATCTTGGAGCTAGGGTATTGTCTTGCTGGGAATCGCTGTAGGTGAAAGCAGCATTACCTTTAAAATATTAAGGAACCATCTGCTGTACTCGTGGCGGAGTACCGAATAAAGCAGAGCCCTAGGCCCTAGTCAGTCCGAATCATCTACGCCTCCGTCGTCCTCCCTGTGACCTGCTGCACCCACGCCGCCGAGCATCCACCACCTTGTAGTGTAGCTGAAATGACGGATGCAGGGCGAAGGGCAGTATTCTGCGCCTTAAAACATAATCTTCTCACTAGGGAGATAGAACATCTGATGGCTTGACTTAGTTATATTTAGGTAATGAAAGTGAGGAAGATGTGCGCGAGAATGGCGTAGAGCTCCTTATTTCTAATATAGCAAAGAAAAGCCTTATCTATTGGAAACCGATCTCAGACCAGATTATGTACGCCCGTTTTAACTCAAGAGTACGGAAGATCTCCGTCGTCAATGCTACGCCCCAACCAATACATCACCTGAGGATACCAAAGATGACTTTTGCAATGCTCTGAACGCCACTCTTAAAAGCACAAAGAAGCAAGACATCGTCATCGTCAAGAACTAAGTCATCGTCATCGTAATGCTAAGGTTGGGAGTGTTAACGCAAACCGTGAGACATATGGGAACACAGGGTCTTGGAGTTTGTAACGATAATGGAGATCGATTTTGATCATGATCTCACCATCGGAGGAATATTGATCATTCATGGCAGCCACCACAAGTACACCTGGAACTCACCCGACGGGGTCACCAAAAACCAAATTGATCATCTTGCCATTAGTTCTAAATGGCGTTCTTCACTGCTCTACACCCGCAACTGTAGGGGGTAATAGATAGCGACCATCATCTGGTAGTTGCTGAAGTTCGGCTTAAGGTAGCAGTAGCCCGTGTAACTGGAGGAACTGACAAGTTGGGAAGGAGATTTGATGAGAGCCAACTTTTTGACTTGGACACCCACAAAACCTTTCGGCTTGAGCTGCGAAATCAATTCTCTAGACTTGACGATGTTTCGGACTCACTAGATGAGGAGTGGAACTGCCTAGATAATCCTATTTACGCGAGGACTAGATATCTCAACACAAGTGGAGCCTTATCGAGGACAGAAGAAATCTGCACTTTAAGCTTCTTGAGACCCGTAATGTTGACGAACGAGCCGACCAGTGCCGACCACGTAATACAGTATCGTCGCAAGCGCAAGGCCATTTATTGGAGCGCATTTGCAGATAGAAGGCGGTGGGCTGATGCTGTTGCAGCACGCTGCCAACACTGGCAACCTGAAAGAGCTGTATAAAACCAGTAAGACCTTAGTAGGAAACAGGAGGAACAAAAGGAAACCGCTTAGATCCAAAGAGGGGCAGCTCACTGTGACATCAGATTGGCAACTACTAGGCTGGCCCAACACTTTGAGGAGGTCTTCCGATTATCAGCAAATCTGACGCCTGAAGCACTGCCGATCACTTCCTCCCCACCCCAGCTCCTTGATATCAATGTGGAATCACCGTCAGCCTCACAAATAGCTGAAGTGGTTCTCTCTTTGAAGACAGGCAAGTCTCCAGGACTCAACCTGACCTCCGCCGTCGACGTACTGACAGCTTAAATCGAATAGATCTGGACCGCTGAAGAACTCCCGGAAGACTGGAACAAAGGATTCTTAATTACCGTGCCTAAGAAAGGTGATCTCAGTCAAACTGGAGGCCTTTTACTGCAGTCAATTCCATCTAAAGTCTTCTGTAGTATAATCCTCGTTAGGCAGTCGAAGACCGTGGAACCTCTATTGCGCAAGGAGCAGGTTGGTTTCCGTTTGGGTCGTTCGTGCACGGACCAAATTAGCACCCTCCGTATATACTCGAACAGGCGTCAGAATGACAAAGGAAGTTATATCTCACTCTTTTGTGGTCTTTGAAAAGGCCTTGGATACGTTGAAGTGGTCCAGTATTTGGTCTCGCCTTCAGGAAATTGGAGTGCTGCCAAAATTAGTCCGCCTACTGGAGAATATTTATAAAAAATATTCATGCATAGTGGCCCACGACGCCCTGATCTCGGAAGACATCGCAGTGCATGCAGGTGTCCGCCAAGGCTGCCTCCTTTCGCCTCTTCTCTTTATAGTCGTTCTCGACGGAATTTTGCTTCGCATTTACGTTGACAAGCGATCCAGATCAAGCGTCGTAAATATACCTAAACAGGCATTGGACTGGAATCCCCACAGAAAAGAAAGCGTGGCCGTCCTCGGCATACCTGTCAACGTACCGTGTTGGCAGAAGCGACGGACTTCGGATTGACATGGTGCGTGGTGAAGCGTAAAACTCAAGACCGATGGCGATGGGTGACTACTGTCGTCGCCCTCTGCCCCAGCTACGGGACATAGGATCTTAAGTCAAGTAAGTCAAAGCTTTTATTTCAGTTTTAGTGCTCTAAAAATAGATTTCGATTTATTTATGGTCCAATCGTCATTAAAGACGTCGAGCTTTTTGCACATTAAATGATAAATGATATTTATTTTGTAAATAGGTTTAAAAAACACTTTTACACGTCAATTTTTTTTTTCGTCATTTTATGCTAGATGAGGCCGGTGTTTCCTATCTGACTACCCTGAGAAGAAACACCGAAACAAACTCAGGGGTCAAGGTCTCTTTTAAAGTCCATACAGTAAATATGTAATGGTCAGATATTATATTATTATATCATTGGAGGATAACGTGCAAGAAACTCCAGGGACAATAATTTTTAAATCAATTAATAGTCACAAAATTATATTTACATCCTTAGCGTTGAAATTATACCCCCGTTTCACTCCATTTATGAATTTTGAAAAACCTTTCTTATTCTTTGTGCACATCATAAAATAAACCTTTGTGCAAAATTACAGAGCTCCAGGCGCGAGAAGTCGCCGCCAACAACTTCCTCCACGAGGACACAGCGTTGCTTCGTCCCAACGGAACACACCTCCACCGTATGCTCCACTGTGTTTTCCTGGCGGTCCACACAGTGGTGACACCAGCGCGTTTTTCCGTCTGAGTCCGATGCAGGAATCTCCCGAACTTACCAAGTCCGGTGAGGACCTGCTTCATGTGGCTTAGGAATGATGATTATGTCAGCCAAATATGAAAAGAGTAACCATGGAGTTTCTTGCCGGTTCTTCTCCATAGGAAACGACCAATTTGGAACCGTGCACTAGCTTCTGACGTTTTATAAGTGCCCATGTAGGGCTATGTGAAATAAAATATTTTTGACTTTGACTTTGAGCCATAAGTAGGAATATCGAGATCACAGATGACGATTGGGAAAAATATACCTAGACAAATTGTCGCAGGACAAGATATTGTTTTATTTTCGTCTCGTAACCAAAGTGGCTTAAAAATATCGAGTTCTTCATTAAAGAAAAAAAAAAACGCCTATTGCTTTTACCTTTTATGCTACGAATGAAACCATTTGTGTATTAAAATACGAATAGGTACCATTTCATTCACATGAAAAGCGTTACTATTTAGGAATTGATTTTGTTCGGCTCTTGGTATTGACATTTTCGTCATTGACGTAACTCTCTTTGTGTACTTAGAATTTGCGAGAAAACTAGCCCGCATAGAACACAACGTAGAAATAAATAAATAACAATTCTAATGACAAATGTGTGACTCACAGCGCCAAATAGTTCATTTCAGCAAAGTGACAACAACTGCGTAGCACGGACGCTGGTTTTCAACTGAACCTTACTTTGAGTGTTCGCTTGTAAATCAGTTTTAACTCGGCACTATTCTTTTATTATGAATATTTATTACGAAGTCGACGGTCGGTAGCTTGAGAATAATCATATTTGTACATTAGCGAGGGGTCTTTAAGTCAAGAGTGAATCTTCTAGGCAAGCGTGCTCCATTGTCAACCACATCGCTTGCCATCAGGTAAGATGATGGTCAGAGTCAGAGTCATCATCAGAGTCTCCGGCCCCAGATCGTAGAGGGTGCGGTGAACGCTCTGTTCCCTGCGCGGGGGGAACACTCCCCCCCGCCCATGGCTCCGCCTCCACCGCCAGCGGTGTCTGACGCGGACCGCAACAGCGACGACGACGACGATGCTCCAGAGGTGACCGAGGTAGAGATGAGAGTGGCGGTGCGAAGGCTGAGTGCCAAAAACACCGCCCCAGGACCAGACGGCTTGCCTGGAAAGGCCTGGGTCCTGGCCATGGAGGCTCTCGGGCCTCGACTGAGAGGGCTCTTCAGCGCATGCCTGGAGAGGGGCCAGTTCCCACTTTGCTGGAAGACGGGGAAACTGGTCCTCATAGCGAAGCCAGGGCGCCCTGCGGACTCTCCGTCCGCGTACCGGCCCATTGTGCTGCTCGACGAGGTGGGCAAGCTCTTTGAGAGAGTCATTGCAAACCGCCTCGTCGGGCGCCTAACACGGGTAGGCCGGACCTTTCGGACGGACAGTTCGGCTTTCGCAGGATGCGCTCTACGGTGGACGCCATCATGCGCGTGCGAGCCCTCACGACGGGGGATGCGGTGTCACGGGGCAGGTGTGTCGTGGCAGTGTCCTTGGAGATTGCCAACGCGTTCAATTCCCTGCCCTGGAGTACGATCCGGAGGGCACTCCGGTACCACCGGGTGCCCGAATACCTCTGTCGAGTGGTCGAGGCCTATCTGTCGGAGAGATTTATAGTCTACCCCGGTCACCAGGGAGACTGGAAACGTCGAGAGATGTCGTGCGGTGTTCCGCAGGGGTCGGTACTAGGGCCACCCTTGTGGAACATCGGGTACGACTACGTGCTGCGCGGCGACTTCCCTGACGGGGTCAGCGTGGTTTGCTACGCAGACGACACGCTGGTTCTAGCGCAGGGAGAGTCGTACCAGGCGGCGGTCGCTCTAGCGACACGCGGGGTTGCGATGGTCGTTGATAGGATCCAGGAGTTGGAACTCGAGGTGGCGCTTCACAAATCCGAGGCTATGGGTTTTCACGGTCGCCGCCCTCGGAACGCGCCGCCATTGAGTTCCCAACTAACGGTAGGAGGAGTTCACATAGGCGTCGGGTCGACGATGAAGTACCTGGGACTCGTCCTCGACAGCCGGTGGAATTTCGTGGAGCATTTCCGACGTCTGGCTCCCAAACTCAACCGGGCTGGGGCTGCGCTCAAGCGGCTCCTGCCCAACCTTGGGGGTCCAGATGCCTCCTGCCGGAGGCTCTACGCGGGGATCGTTCGGTCCATGGCCCTCTACGGGGCGCCGGTGTGGGCGCCGTCGCTGAAAAAGCAACCGGCGTCCATGCTGAACGCCTGCCAGAGGGTCATGGCAATAAGAATGGTGCGGGGATACTGCACGGTCTCCCGCGAAGCGGCGAGCCTTCTGGCTGGCCTACCACCGTGGGATCTGGAGGCAACAGTCCTTGCACACATGCACGATATGCGCGTGGAGATGCAACGCCGGGGTGAAAGTCCGCTGCCGCGACAGGTCACGGCATGGCGGACAGAGCTCCGGCGGGATCTCATGGTGAAATGGCGTCAACGACTATCGCAACCCGGTGCTGGGCACGCCACAATCATGGCGGTAAGTCCCCTCTTTGAGGCGTGGCTGGAAAGACCTCACGGCGTCCTTACCTTCCGCATGACGCAGGTCCTCACCGGACATGGTTCGTTCGGGAGTTTCCTGCACCGGATTCGTGCGGAAGTGACGCCCGGGTGTCGTCACTGTGCGGAATGCCCGGAGGACACGGTGGAGCACACAGTCGAGGTGTGCCCTGCTTGGGCGGAGCATCGCCGTGCCCTCGTGGGGGCGATCGGCGGCGGAGATCTCTCGCGCCGGGCCTTGGTTGAGGCCATGGTCCGGAGCGAGGAGGAGTGGCAGGCGGTCGCCGACTTCTGCGAAGCAGTAATGCTCGCAAAGGAGGAGGCCGAACGCATCAGGCAACGGCGTTATCGCCGCCGCCGCCGCCGCCGGGATTCTGATCCCGATTGCGACAGTGAGCAATAGGTAGCTCGCTGTCCGGCCGTCCGGTAACTGTCCGGACCAAGCCCAAGTCGTCGACGGCGCGCACTGTTCCCGCGCGCCTCAAGGAGTTGTCAGCAACAGCAGGGACCCAGCCGGGTCGAAGCCTACTGGGGCCAGGGTTATCCGAAAGGGCGCTCGAGCCCCGGTATGAAGGCTAGAAGGAACGGGGTGGGTCTTTTAGTCAGGTAAGATGATGGTCAACGCTCGTGCCTATCTTTAATGATAAAAAAAAAAGACGTGTGGCACTCGGGGACTGCCGCGGTAAAGCTATTGCATAGCATTTTTATCAACTTATGCAATTATAATTATTTATTTATTTTATTTATGCAGTATTTTTTTTTCCTTTCTTTTTTTTTATTGAATTGTTTTCTTATCGGTCACCACGCTCAAAAAACAAATGAGTGGGGGGTGTTAGGTTATTTTCGTTACGGAATTTCTGGATTCGGTCTCCACGCTCAAGGCCCGCGATAGAAGCTATGCAATAGCTTAAAAACGAGGCAACTGGAGATTTTTAAACACTGTCGAGTTAAAGCCTGTTTTTTCATAAAAAATCGTAAAAAAAATTGCATTTTTGCAGACATTTTCTGCACAAGTTAAGAAGATAAATGTACCACATGAGACTGGAAATAAATAAAAAAGCTAATTTCATCAGAGGAAGGCGAGCGGGTATGACTAACGCGAAGGAAATTAAAATGAATCTTTCATACTCAGACGTGTTGCAGTAAAAAATTTACATATTTTTTTACTCTTTAAAATTAAATTTGTATTTTAAATATATCTTTTCTGTTTGTTTTCTACATAAAACAAATAAATAATTTGTAATTCAAATACTTGCTCGCAGGTTCCCTACACAGTAATTCCCCATAAATGTTTTATACTCTCCTCTAATTAACTCCAATGATTACACAAAATACGTAGTACTGCGATATTACAGAAAATACAAAACACAAAGAAACCAATAAATGCCTAATTTCTAAAAAAGAATAACGTACCTTTCATATAAAGTATATTTGAATTTATAATAATATTATTTATTAAAAATTTTCATTACGAATTATTATTATAAAATCAATCCAATTTCGTAGGTACCTACCATCTTTTATTTACAATGAAAAATGCTAACATACGGCTCAATAACCTATACATTCACGCACACATTAACTGCACGTATGCTGACACTGCATATTCTTGTCCCACTTTAGCCAGAGCTGACCATTTAAAATATCTAGGGGTCACGATTGACTCAAATCTAAATTTTCGTAAACATATCGAGTTATGAGTATATATTTTATAAAAAAAATTCGGAACATAGCCGATTATAAATTAATTAAACAGGTCTATTTGGCTTTGTGTCAATCCATTGTTACATATTGCTTAACTTCTTGGGGCGGTGCGGCTAAAACAATTCTCTTCCCGTTAGAGCGTGCTCAAAGAGCAATTCTCAATGTTGCAATGCAACCTTTCGCCCTAAATTTCCTTTCGCTTTAGATTTCCTTCGTATCAGCTTTACATAGCATGTAATGTGCTTACAGTGCGGCAATATTTATATTAAACATAGTACTACACCAGCACACTACACTTCCTTTTGACCCCCTACCATCTGACTTTTGAAGGATTTGGTTTGCATAAAGCCTCAGACCAAATATGCCTTTGCCAAGCGTTTTTACGTGGTTTTAGGACTTTTTCTATATATTAGGCTTAGCAAAGTAGGTACTAAGCTTCTGTAGTATAAGGTATAAAAAATGTAATAAGATGTTAACAGAATATTTAGTTCTGTGTTGTTTGACATAATGTTATCTAATCCCCTCGTTAATGTTTATTTTTGTACCATTCATAGACATAGTTTTTAGGTACTACTGTACCATAAGCTTATTTTTTCGTAGTTATAAATAGAATATATTTTGTAATATTTTTACTCTAACTTAAAATTTTACTGTCTCATTGAAACTCAACTGTAAAGTGATGGCCAGGTTTAAATTAACCTAGTTCGGGCGGTCCACTAACAAACGTTGCAATTTCCAACCACAATTTTTTGCGCCTTTAATAATATTTTAGTTTTAGTATATTTTTAGGCACTGAACTGTATGGAAAATCTTATTACTGTTGGCTTAATATTCATTTTTTGTAAAACGTTATTTGAATAAAATTTATTATTTATTTATTATTTTATTTTCTGCATTGTGATGTTAATGGGAAGAGATACCTATATGTATTACGAAGGCTACGAAGGTTTAATAATCGAAATTTTCACTTTAATAATAAATTATTGCATATTAATTTAAAGATAACCTTGATTCAATGTTTAGTAGAAAAAAAAATAGGTTTATAGTTTAAAAATTCAATTCAATTCAGTAATACAAGTCAAATAACTCATTTTACCTGCAAGAAGATAATGAATTGTTTTTTTTTATTTGACCGTTAGATGTTACTGTATGGATTTTAAAGAGACTGAGCTCTGAGTTTGTTTCAGGGTTTCTTCTCAAAGTAGTCAAGTCAGCTAGGAAACACTGGCCTCATTTATGTAGTTTAGATGACCGAAAAAAATGCCGAGTAAAATTGTTACTTAACCTATTTTCAAAATAAAAATCAATAATCAATTAATTACATTTTTTCACCTTATTCTAGAACAGGTAGTCAGGTACCCTAATTTGAAAGCTTTAGTGTAGGGCAGTCTTTATTAGCAATAAAGCTAATAAGTATTATAAAGAGGTAAAGTTTTGATTTTTTGTTTGTAGGAGGTATAATTTCTGAATCTGGAAGTACTGGTCCGATTACTAAAATTTTTTCACCGATAGAAATTTGCTTCAATTCTGAGTCACATAGGCTACATTTTATGTAAGCAGGCGATGCCGCGGACGAAGGCTAGTTAGCAATAACTGAACTTACAGTCTCCTATCATAGCTTGTAATACTGACAAAACAGCTCTCATAGCTTATGAATACCTGGCCATACACACAAAGGCAAGCAATGAAATAATAAATAAACGGCTAAGGGAACACAGAAGAGTTCGAACGTTCACGTATGTTGCAACACGTTGCAGTGGCCATGGCGTGACAATATGTCTCCCACTGGAATTACCAGTAATACTAGTGAGGCAATCCTGTGTTACTACGGTCGGTACTTTCGTTTTATGACATGATGCTAAATTATTTAAAAGAATTTTAGGTGCTAGAGAAACTGATATTCCATCAGGAATAACTATTGTTGAAAAACCGAAATTACACGCATGTGATAACTCCGTAGCGTCATCAACTCCATCAATTTTTTTAACATCGATGCTAATATCGATTTAATAGCATTATGGTAATAATAATAATAAGTATGTCCAGAAGGCAGTACTCCTGGACACGGCGCGTATTGTCCGGAGGTTCCTCTCTCAGGAGCCCTGACCATCGGTGGCTTGGACTCTGTTCCCGATGCCGGTGGGCTACTATTTTTTGTATTTTTAAATGTTTTTTTTTTAATGTGTTTTTTTTTTTTAATATTTAAAAATGTAAACAATATGTAAAAAAACAAATAAAGGAAATAATAAATATCATCGCGGTGACAGTCAATATCAGACTTGAAAAAATGTAAAGAAATTAAAAATGTTTTTGACATGAATTACGACTGTAAAGCGAATGCAAACTTAATTAAAACTAATTTCCAATGAAAATCATTTTTCCATAACAAGCTTTTATAGCGCGGTCTGTATCTACCTGTATAATTAATACTCATTAAGACCATTTCTATGGCCCTCTTCCAGCTCCATCATCAAACTCTGGTTACCGTCTAGCACCATAGTACTCGTCAAGACGTATCAAACAAGTCCAAACTCGATAGAGTTGTGCCGTTTAAGGCTTATAGTCCCCTGAACCATCTGGCCAAAATTATGTGAACGCACCTCTCGCACCCGCCTAGGCGGCAGTACGCAAATCTGTGCATTTATTTGCGGCCAGCAGCGCCCGAAAAGCGCTTTAAATCCATTTTCTTTGCGAAATATTGATTTATTTACATATGCAATGTTCACTTTTGAAGAATATTTAACCACCAATTTTTATGTGTAAAAATGTTTCTAAAGACCCAAGCCGTTTCTAAGGAGTAGGGAAAAGTTGCGAAAAGTTGCGAAATTGCTAAATATTTTTTTTAGACAAAAGTATTAATAGCACGAAAAAATCAAATGTCGATAATGTTGTTCATGAATTTATAATAAACATATATTTTTTTCAAACCTATTAACCTGGCCGTTACCGAGGAGTAGGCTTCAAAAAGCCACTGTTTAATGGCACTTTTCGGGCGCTTGGGCCTTAACTACTGAGTTCTGTCATCGGTTCCATCATCAGGTCAGCTCCATGTCATAGTAATTTTGCATTGTCATCTGTCCACATACATGCAAAAGCTCAATCGGTAACCAGGAAGTGGATCAACTTGCAAGATTTTATTACAAACAAGTAAATATCGGGACAGATGAAACTAAATAAAAGCTTGTTATTCTTCATCATCATTTCAGCCGATAGACGTCCACTGTTGGACATTAGTATCCTCCAAGCGTCACCACAATGAACGATCCTCTACGTCCCGTAGCCATCAGATTCCGGCACCCTTCACCAGTTCATCGGTCCACCTTGTAGGAAGCCTTCCAACGCTTGCTAAAAAAAGGTTGGTAGATACAGGAGTTGAATGGATTAGCTATCCAATTCCCGCTATTAACTCTGCAATTAAGCCGAGCTCTGGTAAAACATAGTTATAGTGGCTGAATATTCCTCTGTTAGGATTGCCAGATATTTAAAACTTACATAATACATAATTATATGCTTGTCCAGTGCTGGCTAACTATAAAGGGAGGTTAGAAGCCACTGTCCGGACAGTTACCGCGACGGCCGGACAGCGAGCTACCAATTGCTCACTGTCCGAAAGCCCGCGCCTCTGGTGGCCGGAAATCGGGATCAGAATCCCGGCGGCGGCGGCGAGGACGCCGTTGCCTGATGCGTTCGGCCTCCTCCTTTGCGAGCATTACTGCTTCGCAGAAGTCGGCGACCGCCTGGCCCCGGATGCCCCTAACATCATTGCAATAATATAATTCAGTAATGGTTATTCCGTGGAAATCAGGTAACGTAATTACAGCGGCATATATTGTACCTAGTTAAGC
Organism: Mythimna ferrago; assembly: GCA_910589285.2. Taxonomy (NCBI): domain Eukaryota; kingdom Metazoa; phylum Arthropoda; class Insecta; order Lepidoptera; family Noctuidae; genus Mythimna; species Mythimna ferrago. Next base: position 7,352,754 of record OU342673.1, on the reverse strand, counting down.
TTATTTCTCTACCTTGTAAGTGTCGCCGCACATGAGCCACATGCCATAGCCACGAACGCTGCTACGAGAAGCTAGAAGCGGCCACAAAGAAAGCTGAAGTGATAGTGCGACAGCCACTTGTGGCCGGTGGCTACTACTTTTTTTAATCCATACGTGCAGTATCATGATGGACTCTGACAAAGAAGATTTAAATGCGCGAGTGGCGTATGCTAGTTGTAGAGATAATCGCTCGGTCGAGCACTTGGCGCTGTGTTTACACGTACCGAGTACTCAGCCGAGAGCACTGTCTCGCCCGTTTACTCGGTACTTGTGATCTTGTATTAGTGATAAGTGCGGGTCACAAGAAGGGAGCAGTGGCGATTTGTAGCATGTGGCGGCCACCGGCGTCAACCGTGTGCGGGAGTAATTGACGGCATACTGTCAAACCGGATGAAGGAAGATTTGCCTCTGACTCCCTACAACAAATTCCTTCTATTCAGAGATTGAAATACTTACGTAAGTAAGTTTTAATGGTGCCCTTGGTGAACGATTTCGATTCGCAAACAAAAGTTTTTTAAGGCTCTGTAATACTTTTTAGAAGGTGTGTATAGGAAAACAAAACAAAGCTCAAGTTTAGAGGCTCTTAATAAAATAGTGCGCCTCACCAGCAAAGATTGCATAACTGCTTACCATCAGGTGGGATCGCAGTCAAGAACTGGTTAAATATCAAATTAAAGAAAAAATGAAACTTAAGAAAACTGCGACAATTTTACCTTCGCCTGCCTGTCGTCTATCAGGTCAGATTAGTTGTAAAATAAAATTTTGCAAATTCATAAATCAGTTGTCTACTACTGGCGCCTGCGGAGAGCCTCAAGCGGCGGAAATATAACAGCCCCGTCGGCAGTTATATTTTTGAGCCGTTTGGGGTTGGAACTCTTGGGTCGTGGGGTCCGAGTGCTCATATGCTTTTTAAGGATTTATCCAAACGCTTAGTTGAATCTTTGCGTGACCCAAGGGCTGGCTACTACTTCGGTCAGAGATTAACAAATGCCGCCAGCCTGTTGGGCACACTTCCAGTCAACAGCGATACGGAGGAGTTTTATGACGTCATTTTTAGGTAGGCCTTAAGTGTATATATTTTTTTAATTAGTTAAGTGTATTTTATAATTTAATTTGTTTAATATATATAATTGTTCTGTAATAAATTTTTATTTCCTTGCAAAGTCATAAATCAATTCACTTGGTAATCTGGCTGTGTTATATTTACACATAGTACATGCTGTGTTCTAATCACTGAAATGGGCTGTAAACACATACGTAGAATGGTTCAGTAATTACAACACACAGGGTAATTTCCGCTCGCGTATGATGTGGTCAACCCGCTTGAGATGTTGCGTCAAACGGAATTAACTGTGATGAGAAATCTACATAACATAGGTACCTACGTATACAATATGTACATATATCTTGAAACTAGTTCCAATCGGAACTCGGAAATCAATAGAAACCAATCACGCTATTTTGCAATGGCCATGAAGTTTGTATACGGAATTCTAATAAATTCAGTGTACGGACTGAGTTTCATAGTTTAATTGAAAGCGTTGTTGTTCCGGGAAACTAAGGTTCCACAAACTACACACAACGTCATCTAGTCTCAAACTAAGCAGAGCTTGTGGCATGAGTAGTATACAATTGATAAACATATTATATATTTCTGAATACGTGTCTAAATTTCACAAAAAAATTCACTTCATTTTCAAATTCACGCAAACATTTATCCTGGGTGGGAATGGAACCCACGACCTCCGACTCAGCAATCAGGGCCACTGACCACTAAACCAGCACGCCAGTCAACAGGTTCTATGGCACTTTCGTAAGATGTACTGTTTTCACTAGAAAACTGTTTTATGTACCTACTTAACGTCACAACCATAGGTTCAGTTGAAAATCAGCGTCAGGCACTAGCTGTCTGACATTCATGCTGAACTGGATCTATTTTGAAGCAGCCATGAGGCACACGATTATGTCTTGGCTTGTTTTTATATTAAGGTAAGATACGGCCGTTTATGTGGCAAAAGAAATGGGCAAATGCGGGTTGGACTCGCGCCCTGAGGGTTCCGTACTTCCTTATATAAAGAGTTCATTTCCCGATTGGAGTCTCAAAGTTCTTTCAAATCGCAACAAAAATAAAAATTGTAACGTAACAATAAATTTTCAGTTTTCAGATTGATTGCTACACTTGTTCTTCCTCTTTTATCTTGCTTTATGCAGAATTTCGGGATTCTGGGTTAACGGGAAGTACCCTAGAATTTTGATACCTTTTAGTGTCGAAAGATACGTTTTTTGCGACATAAACGGCCATAAATCTTTTTTTTTTCATTAACTTAGTAGTTTGATTTTTCACAGCTTCAAAGGACCGCTGACTTGAGTAGGTACTTTTAAGGTTTTAATTCCAACTTGATACCTCCAAGCATTCCCAATATAAAGGATCTTGACAGGCGGACGGACGGACGGACAACAAAGTGATCCTATAAGGGTTTCGTTTTTTCCTTTTGAGCTACGGAACCCTAAAAACGTATTTATTGACACTATCAAGGGACTCAAAATTCATAGGGTACTTCCCAATGACCTAGAATCCTGTTTGGCATAAAGCAAGATCTTACACAGATATAGGAATAATAATAATATTCCACAACTATCACACAATAAATCTGTTATCAGTAAATTTATTGTTACGTCTTGATAAAAAAAAAAAACTTTTTTTTGCAATTGGGTAAAATCTTGAGACTCCATTTGGGAATTGAACTACTTACATAGGAAAGTTCGTACGGAACCTTCAGTGCGCGACTCTTACTTGCCCAGATTTTTTCTTTCGTATTTACCTATTGTTTGTGTGCCTTTTGTTTTTCTAAATAAATTGATTTTCTTTCTTCTTTCTTTATTGCTTTCACTTGGCAAAAATTAATAAGTGTTTCGAATTAATGGCCTTATTCGAAGTTACAGATCCACCATGCTTATACTATACGTCTTTATTTGTTGTTTGACACTGATTTATTGTGAATTTAAATGATGAAACTAATACTTTTCCAGCGACTACGTTTGCAAAAATATTTTCATTAAAACAATAACACCCCTCATACCGTATTTAAAAAAACTAATAACGACAGTCTTCATTATTCATTTTTTTTAGAATTTGTGCCCAGTTTCTAGTTCACCCCAAGGAATGAAATTTTCCCACGTACAACCTTTAATACAAATTCGTTTTATAGGTGTAATCTTGAAAAACGAGTAAATAAATAAAAAAGGTTTTTACTTTTTTATTTATTTATGTTATCTTACTATTTATGCTAACTTTCAAGTATATGGGCCCAAGAAACCAATTTTGATAACAAAAAAAAATCTTCTTTTTCACCCCCTTAAAAGTTAAATTTTGAAATCCTCTCCTTAGTTCTCGCCTATGTCATAAAAGGAAACTTTGAGCAAAATTTCATGATTCTAGTCCCCGTAGTTTCGGCTGTGCGTTGATGTCAGTCAGTTTCCCCTTTTATATAATTTATATAATATATAGCTTTTGCCCGCGCGGCTCTTCCCTACTCCACCCTACTATACCCTACTCTACCCTACTATACCCTACTCTACCCTACTCTTCCCTAATCTACCCTACTCTACCCTACCCTATCCTACTCTACCCTACCCAATCCTACTCTACCCTATTCTACACTACTGTACACTACTTTACCCTCCTCTACCCTACCAAACTTCACATAAACCATCTACTAAATAGTCCGAACAAAGCCTAAAGATTTGGTTTGGATAGGTGAGCTGAGCCCGTCCTTGAGTTATAAAATTACAACGAAAAGTAGAATTGATTTTTATATATTTAGATATAGATGATTATGATATACTCCTCTATACAACAGAAGACTCTTGAACGGATATAAAACCAATCATAAATGATTGGAAGTGCCTATCAATTTGCTGTGGCTACATAGGCCACTGTGTTGCCACAGCAAATTGATAGGCACTCAACACAAGACATCACAATCACAATAGCTTGGTCGGTGGGGTGGTCCCCTCCTACCTAGCATTGTGATTGTCACATATGACTTTTCACCAAGAAAAGAACATACATACCTATTTTTATATTAAAAATTGTTAAAGATAAAGATAAAGATATATTTATTGCGTAACTGTGTACATTAAGATCGTATTTATAAACTTTACATTTTTAGTTTCAACAGTCTACCCAAGTCGGATATGTAATAGTATTGATGGAAGTTAGGCATTCACAAATTTATATTTTATCAAAAAAAAAAAAGTATATACAGATAAATTTTATTTTTTGTCAAAAAACTCGTGCAGATTATAAAATACATTGTCAATCAAAAAATTTTTCAATTTGTTTTTAAACATATTTCCATTTAATTGCTTAATGGCTGGCGGTAACTGGTTGTACACACGAATAGCAGTAACATAGGTACTTTTGTAATACATCATATTATTGATAACTGGTAAATTAATGTATTATTTATAAAAATACCAGTCAGCGTCAGAAAACCCACCGTTCTGAAGACATCTCTTAATAATTCAGTACTATGTATGTTATATATTGTTCTAAGACATGTTTTCTGGAGAATGAATGTAGATTGTACGTTTGTCGAGTGACCCCAATATATTACACCATAAGTTAACAGTGGGTACACATTTCCAAAATAAGCATTTCTAGTTACACTTAGATTCGTAGTTTCTGCAAGAACTGACAAGGCGTAACATGCACTAAATATTTTTCACATGCGTAACATCACTAGATATATTTATCTCAGTATAGCGTTCTTCAGGTGTCTCTTATATAATTAAATTAGTAGTTGTAATAGTGCCTGCTTAAGCTCGACGTGTCCCATTTGGTATCCGAGAACTAAGTGAAGCAATTAATCTAGAATTTTACGATTATCTACAAGTATTCAAGACTTCTTCAAGTACGAGAAGTGCAAAAAAGCCAATATCTGTAAGTTTTACTTTTTTGTGGAATATGATTTTTATCTGTTTTCTCTTTCCACCCTCGATAATATGGGAAACATAATTATTACCAGTTTATTCATAAACGTAACTTTTACCACCAGATGGATGGGTTGGGGAGTAAAGAGAGCTTAGTCTACCTCCATCCTTAGCATGTCTAATCGCAGTTACTCCTAGTTTCCTGGCGTATTATCCCTAAGCTTGACATAGCTGCTTGAGCGTGAACAGAAAATTAATAAAGACTCAATGCTTTATCATCATATAACATGAGATGAGATACTGTACGACTATTATTGTCTAGAAGAGAAAAAGAAATGAATTCGAATCGTTTATGCCAAAGAGTAGATGCAGTTGGCAGATGCAGCACCCGTATACTTACAGTATTAAATGTCGTTTTACTTTAGGGCCTTTTTTTATGGTGCGAAAAAATCCAATGACAACCCCCGCTCTTGGGCGGAGTGGGAGTTAGTGTCAGACTTTTACTGACTAAAAGGCCCACCCCGTTCCTTCTAGCCTTCATACCGGGGCTCGAGCTGTCTTTCGAAACTAACCCTGGCCCCAGTAGGCTTCGACGCAGCTGGGTCCCTGCTGTTGCTGACAACTCCTTGAGGCGCACGGGAACAGTGCGCGCCATCGACGACTTGGGCTTGGTCCGGACAGTTACCGGACGGCCGGACAGCGAGCTACCCATTGCTCACTGTCCGCAAGCCCGCGCCTACGGTGGCTGAAAATCGGGATCAGAATCCCGGCGGCAATACTTTAGGGCCTACTGAATGTTTTTGGATTCTGATAAATAAAACTAGAAATAAGACTTACGATACATTTATTGATTTTCAAAGTATATTCCCTCCCAAATTAATGCATTTCCACCTTCACCGACCTTCACGTGCTTCGTCATAGAGATGATCACATCCACGTCTAAATTCTCCAAACCTCAAAACTGTGAATTGGTTCTTCATCACTAATGCCAGCTGTAGTCTCTGGCAACTCTCTTGTTGACTTAAGCCACAACAAAAAAAAATAAAAAATCAGTGAAAGAAAATGTTCACAAGTTAGTCATTTTAACAAGAAGTTTGAACAAGAAAAGAGACGACGCGTATCGTGTGAAGCTGCATTTACATTGTATTTGGAAGGAGTTCAAAACGGGGAAAGAAAATATCGTGAGGAAACCAGCTTGCACTGAGCCCGCGTGGTGGATTACGGCCCATTCCCTCTTCTAGAGAGGAGGCCTGAGTCCCAGCTGTGGGAACATTAAAAAGGCTGATAATAATGATGATGGGAAGGGTTAAAGATAGCCTATACGGCCAACGTGAGCCAGCAATTGATTCAGAGATATCTAGATTGACTACCGCAGTTCACGCCCGGGTGGCAGAATATATTCTGCTGGAAAGATAAAGTAATGAACGTCTCTAATCGAAAGCACTATTCTCCGAGCTGGTTGTATAGTAAATCTTAAGGGCCAAGCGCCCGAAAAGTGCCATAAAACAGTGATTTTCTGAGGCCTACTCCTCCGTAACGGCTAGGTCAATTGGTTTGAAAAAAAATATATGTTTATTATAGATTCATGAACAATGATGATATATCAACATTTGATTTTTTCGTGCAATAAATACTTTTGTCAAAAAAATATATTTAGCAATTTCGCAACTTTTCGCAACTTTTCCCTACTCCTTCGAAACGGCTTGGACCTTTAGAAACATTTTTACACATAAAAATTGGTGGTTAAATATTCTTCAAAGTGAACATTGCATATGTAAATCAATCAATATCTCGCAGAGAAAATGGATTTAAAGCGCTTTCCGGGCGCTGCTGGCCGCAAATAAATGCACAGATTTGCGTACTGCCGCCTAGGCGAGTGCGAGAGTTGCGTTCACATAATTTCGGCCAGATGGTTCAAGGAACTATACGCCTTAAGAAACAGTAATAGTCACTGAATTCTTGATCCTGTTTGTGTATAAAATCTAATAAAACTAATAGAATGATAAATTGTAGTTAATCTACATTGTTTTCTTTGCTATGCTATTGGTATTTCTTAATATTGTGTTGTAGTTGAACTGTAGGATTTTGGACCTATTAATATGTATGTACAATAATATTTATTTATTGTATTATCTTCAATCCTAAATGTGGCGTTGGACGACCGAGCATGGCAGCAGCCCCGCTTGCCATCCGGCTAGGTGGCCTCGGCGTCCGCAAAATTTCTAGTATAAGTTTACCAGCTTTCCTCTCCTCGGTGCACAGTACTGAAACATTAACCAGGAATATCTTATCTTCCTCACTAGTTGATGTTGAGGTACCATGCTTGTCCGATGCGTTGAACGCTTGGAAAATGGCTTGTCCCAACATGGATTTGCCCGACAACCTGTCCTCACAGAGACGGTGGGATGTGCCGCTCTGCAGTATTGTACGGAATAAACTATTAAATACGTCGTCAAGTACTGCTGAGCGTGCGCGTCTGCTGGCTGTGGGGGAATGGGAGTCGGGTTTATGGCTTCAGGCACTCCCGTCATCCACCGTAGGCAGTATGATGGATGACGCCTCGTTTCGGCTCGCTACCTGTCTACGCTTAGGCGCACCTTGTATTGCTCCACATCGGTGCCACTGTGGCGAAGGTGTCGACAGCCTCGGATACCATGGCCTGTCCTGTTATAGGAGCGCAGGCCGCATACCATGACACGCTAGCGTCAATGATATTATTCGTCGAGCTCTTGTCACCGCCGGCGTACCTGCCGTATTAGAACCAAATGGTTTGGTACGTGATGACGGGAAGAGACCAGATGGTATGACGTTGGCACCGTGGCAGGTGGGTAGGCCTCTGGTGTGGGACGCAACCTGTGTCGACACCCTTGCGCCATCCCATATTCCAAGTACGGCAGGCTGTGCTGGCGCTGCCGGTGCTGCTGCTGAGACCCTTAAACGGCGCAAATACCTTAACCTTTGAGCTGTTTGGGGTCGAAACGCTTGGTTCATGGGGTCCGAGTGCGCGTCTCTTTTCAAGAAAATTTTACGCCGACTGATCGACACTTTACGTGACCAGAGGGCTGGCTCGTTCTTCGCCCAAAGAAGTAGCATTGCCATTCAACGTGGCAATGCTGCCAGTCTTCTGGGCACATTTATGGCAGCGATGTGGAGGAGTAATTTGATGCCTGAGCGTACTTTGTCATTTTGTATTATATTTATGTACATAGTAAGGTTTTAGTATAAATAGTTAATTTAGTATTTAAGTTTTTTATGTACATATGTATTAAAGTAAATATAGTTGAAATTTATTGTCTATACTATGTTTAAGTATAGTGTGCTGTGCACATATCAAAAATATGTTTAATATATTTTTAATTTTAAGTTAAATTCAATTTATGTGTTTTATTTTTTCTTTTATTATACTTGTGTTTCCTAAAATGCAAAATTTCATTTTCATTTAAGTACCTACAAGGTTTGCTGTAAGAAAACCCAGTTGTGGGTTAAGCTCGCCTATGTACATCAAAATGTCCTATTTTTTGTTGTTTGTTAAAATGTTTGTGTACACTAAAGAATAAGAATAAGATTTTTATAACACTTCGGCCCAAAAGACGTCGTCTGGTCAAATGCTATTGGACTGCGGCGGTAAAGAGAAAAAGTGTAAAGTACTTTAGTATTCTATAATAAGGATTGACAGATTGGCCAGAATATTGACAGCCAACCAAAATATTGACAGTTGGGAACAATTTAAAAATTTGTTTATTTTTTATGACGTCCGTGCAATTTTTCAAATTTTTGCTTTTATTGCAAATAGACTATAAATTATCAAGTAACATTTGTACAGAAACAGCGGGTAAATTGCACAGTCTGTTTTAAGGTACAGTCAAAATCAAATTACAAACATAGCTTAGACTAGGGAATCCAATCCCGCATCAAAATCGCATTTCAATCCGCGGGATTGCAGACTTCAATCCCGCGGATCCCACGGGATTACGGGATTGGGATTTTTAATTTCTTTTTTGTTTTAAGTAGTAATAAACATTAAAACCGGTCAAGTAGGTACGAGTCGGACTTTCACACCAAGAGTTTCTTATAAACCTACTCCATGTAGTAAATAGTCCATGTAAATAGTTCGATTCCCGAATTGAGTTCTGAAGATTTTCCGAATCACAAAAAAAATAATTGTAATAATTAGGTACTTTACGATTTTCATTTAAAATCAGCTGCTTTCATGGAATAATAAGAATGAGCGACGGCGAGGAAATTGTTAATTATTAACTGTCTACATATATTAGTGTGATATATACCTACTTCCAAAATTATTTACTAATTTTGGAAAAGGAAGTATTATCAAATCACGCTAATAGCTAGTTTATATAGCGCAAAAACATCGTCATAATTAGAAACTGGGGCGCGAGGGCATTATCCACGCGCATGAGACTGAGTGAGACATATATTGTGGTATATTAATTTCTCTCTCTCCCTTTTTTTTCACTCTCTTACAGCTTACTCATATCAATTATTAATATTTAACAAAAATCAAGCAAAATCAAGCATGAGAATTTACGTGAAGATAGGTCATTATTTTGGGAGCTTTAAAGCGTCTGTTAAGCAATACAGCCGACGGAATGTGTCTGGGAGTATTGGCGACTTGATTTTAAAGATATTGCCTAAAATATAAGTAAAAATCAGCTTGGAGAATTTACGTGAAGTAAGTAATGTTTTTATGTACCTTGATTACCTGATACCTGAAAATTGGCCGTCTAAGCAAGCTAGCAGGTAGGCACGCGTTCTTAGTACATACTAACAGTACTCAATCGTCTATATTTCCTTCGTCAGAAAATACCTGACGTCTGGTGGCCCTGGGATCTTACTCTAATAGCTTGGTTGCATCCTGCCAGGGCTTTTCAAATAGAGAATTAAGAACGGCCAAACCGAGATACATTTTCATACAACCAGTCTCACGTGGTGTGCTGAGTGGTAATGGCTCCGACTTACGAGTTGTAGGCCGCAAGTTTAAACCCAGTCAGGCGCATTACTTTGTGTAATTTAGTTCATCACCACTGCTCTCAAAACGGTGAAGGAAAACATCGTGAGAAAACCGGCATGTAATAGAACCAAAAATTCGAAGACATGTTACATTCACCGATCCGCACTGGGCCTGCGTGGTGGATTACAGCCCATTCCCTCTTCTAAAGGGGAGGCCTGAGTCCCAGCAGTGGGAACATTAAAAAGGCTGATGATGATGATGGTCTCACGTGACTACGAAGTTATGACACATTTTTCTACAGATAATTTGGAAACATCTTGTGAATAGGTTTCTAAACTAACTTGTAAAAATAGTTAATCATACAGTATCATTACTGTTCAACGATCTGGTATACGTAACTTCGGAAATTGTGGAATGTTGCGAGTAACATTGAAGTGATTTGTCTGATCATTTTCCTATACGAGTACCGCAGTAAATGTACGACCCTACGAATCTACACTACCTTCCTCAATATACCTACAAATCTTTTCGGAAACTCATTTGTTTTGGGTAACCTAGGAATCTTAAGTCAAAGGTAAATAGGTTACAGCGTCGACCACATCATCGCTTATCATCAGGTCAGATAGTGGTAAATCACGAGACTATCAATAAAAAAAAAAAACTCATTCATCCAAGAATGGCACAGTTTAGACCAAACCGGAACCAAGTCCTTGAGTGCGTGTACATGAGCGAGGCTATATGTCAGCAATGTTGAGTGACCACTAAGATGACAAATAATAGAATATTTGGGGGTAAGGGATGGAAGGTCGGGATTTGGGGGGGACTAAACAATACATGTTGCGCCAGCTCTAAATAAATTAGGATTACGGCTAGAGAATTATGATACAAACTCAATAGGACTATCCACTCGACACTACAATAGCGTTTTAAGTACAGTAGATACTTTTGTTAGCTTCATAGACTTCTAGAAACACACAGGATGTATTCAACGCTGTCATTTTTCCATGCGCTTATTTGTAACCACACACATCGTTCGCAGTCTAAATACCAGAATGAAACCATTTTATCTACATGTAAATGTAACAAGTTTCGTTTTGTTCTCTACCCCTATTCAAAGTTTCCTTCTCATGAAAGAGTTCATGATGTGCGTACGTATTGTACTCACGGTAATGAGCGGAGCTCTTTTATCTAATGTACAGTAAGTTCTGTGTTTAACTTTCTTTTTTAACCAGAATTTTTTATGTCCGGTCGTTTTTTATGTCGGGAAATCCGGGCGTTTTTTATGTCGGGAAATCCGGGCGTTTTTTATGTCGGGAAATCCGGGCGTTTTTTACCGAGTTCTTTTCACAAACGAGGTAATACAATTAGGTTCTAAATTGGATATTTGCCTGTTCTTAGTTTTGTAAAATACTTTTTACTAATCGACAGATAATAATAATAAAAAAATAGTCTAAAATCAGCATCAAAATTCGTTATTAAATGAAACAGCAATTAGCATTTCAAATATGCGGAAGAGTGGGGACGCGGTGGGACTATCTTGCTACCTCATTTGTACGCACGTAACCTAATGGCTGTTTCCCCTTCTACCAGATTCAACTGAACGGATTTAAAAATCTTTCTTTTGGCGATTTTAAATAAAGTTACTTTTTGAAACAGTAATAAAAATTAAGCGTGCTACCCAATTATATTGTATTTTAACTGCGAAACACGAAAGGCGTACTGCGAAATATGTGACCAGTATCTCAAATGATCACACTATCCAATAGATGTAAATTGTAAGTAGTTGCAAAAGTAGGATACTTGAGATTCATTAAACTACAAAAGTTACGGATACTGAGTTGCACTATTTGTAATGGTACCTATCCAGTATAAAGTAGGTGGCTCGGGCAATTGAGCAAGCGAAGTAGGTACCCTCGGTAAAGCATTTTATAGAAGTGTCTTTGTGTTCTGAAAAGAAAATGGAATTAAGATTTTTCTTAAAGCAGGTCGTCACCATCGAGATCGACTTCGGTGAAGGTGGTGTGACGATCAGGGGCCTTACGACCTGTTAAAATGTCAAGCGTGCGAGCGAGAAAGAGAATTGGACTTATATACCATTTTTAGCGCCATCCCTTTAAGGGCCGACGCTGCGTTACGCGGTCGCTCGCGCGGTCCCATACAAAAGTGCACGGTCGTGGCTCACCGCGCGGGCATCAGTCGCGGGAAATCGCACCGTCATTGTTTTGCTATGTAATAATACATTAAAGTTCTCCATCGACACGACGGCAAGCACATCGTTTAAGGTGAACTAGCAATATTGCGCAAGTAAGGCTGTGCGCGCACTGGTGACTTTTGTCTCGGCGACAATTTCATTTTTTGTCACTCGTCATACATTTTTCTGTCACTGTTGCGTCGTAACGTGCGCGCACCTCCATACATATCCATAGACTTGATAAGAGCGACGAAAAAGTCACGGCGACAAAACTCACCAGTGTGCGCCACCGCTTATAATTCGGTTTCCGCTACGGGGACGGCCGCACACGAGATACGCGCGACGTCACGCGACGGGTGACTACGCGAGCGCCGCGCGTGCAATACAATTAATTAATTAATAAAAACAAACACTAAATTAGGTTAAAAAGTTACGTATGGATTAGGTTATTTGTTGGTCACTAAAAATACCATTTTTGATTTTATATCGTGTTTCATTAAACCCCAAGCGAACGCCGACATTCGCGCATCTATTGTCTTACTATTGTGTCTCAAATTGACAGTATCTGAAAGGTTAAATGAAAAAAAAATCTTCAACATTGGTAACTTTTTTATAGTTCAAGAAAATAAACAAAAATTGTTTAAATTGCTTTCCTTTCATAAATGGTTTCGCAATATTACAAGTTATAACAGTTTAATACAAACTGTTACAAAGACGAGGGTCCGCCAAACTATGCTGTGAATGTGCAATTGTACGGTTTCTGGTTCACCCTCATGAATAAAAGATGCGGTGGTAAACTATTTTCTGTTATTTCAAAATATTGAATTTTTTTCAGTAATAGAAAGGATTTTTTTATAGTTTCGTGTTTAAAAAACGGTGAGGAAATTTTTGATGAAATTATTAAGTGTCTACATCAAGAATACACAAAATTTTTGTAATTCATCCAAATTTATTAAGCTATTGCATAGCTTCTATCGCGGGCCTTGAGCGTGGAGACCGAATCCAGAAATTCCGTAACGAAAATAACCTAATACCCCCCCCCCTACTCATTTGTTTTTTGAGCGTGGTGACCGATAAGAAAACAAATGAGTGAACAATCAATCAAAATTCAATTCAATGTGTGAAAGTGTAACTTCAATTAATATCAAAGAAAAAAAACAAAGGAAAAAAAATACTGCATAAATAAAATAAATAATTATAATTGCTTAAGTTGATAAAAATGCTATGCAATAGCTTTACCGCGGCAGTCCCCGAGTGCCACACGTCTTTTTTTTATTACCTTCAAAGTATGCCCCTTCAGAAACGATCCACTTACGCCAACGAATAATCCAATCATCAAAACACTATGTACACACACTCACTCACTCTGTATATGTCACCATAGTCCAATCATAGGCCAATCCGAGTATAGCAACAACAACATAAAAAAATGGCTACAAATATCTTAATTTCAGTACACAGTACGGTACAGGGATTAATAGTACGAGATCCGTAGAAGGAATCTCTTCCCTCATCTGTTATTCGATTATGATTTATTAGGACATTCCGAATAGGTTGCCTAACTAAATCTGGTGCCAATGATGTTAAACAAAATTTGTCTGAGATCGCGCACATTTGATATTTTCGACTTTATCCAAATATTTCAAATTGAGTTCTATCGTTACTAATAGCTTCTATTAGACTAAAAAACACTAATAAACATATAAAAATCGATTAAATATCTCATTTACTCACTTCTTTATGCGAGGCAACCCTCCTATTTACACCAAAAAAAAGGAGGCAACCTATAATTAGGGTTCCGTAGCAAAATGGCAAAAAACGGAACCCTTATAGATTCGTCATGTCTGTCTGTCTGTCTGTCCGTCCGTATGTCACAGCCACTTTTTTCCGAAACTATAAGAGCTATAGGTACTATTGAAACTTAGTAAGTAGATGTATTCTATGAACCGCTTTAAGATTTTGGTACAAAAATAGAAAAAAAACAATAAATTTTGGGGGTCCCCATACTTAGAACTGAAACTCAAAAAATTTTTTTTATCAAACCCATACGTGTGGGGTATCTATGGATAGGTCTTCAAAAATGATATTTAGGTTTGTAACATCATTTTTTTCTAAATTGAATAGTTTACGCGAGAGACACTCCAAACTGGTAAAATGAGTGTCCCCCCCCCCTCTAACTTCTAAAATAAGAGAATGATAAAACTAAAAAAAATATATGACGTGACGTACATTAATTAATATGTAAACTACCAACGAAAATTGGTTTGAACGAGATCTAATAAGTAGTTTTTTTTTAATACGTCATAAATCTAAAAAAAATACACCATTATTATTAAAACATCGATCAAAGTTACAAAGAACTACAAGAACTTTTATATTAAGTTACTTGTTTTATTTCATAACATTAGGACACCACGATTTCTTTCACGACTTTTTTATCGGTGACAACAGATTGTCATGATAGTGGGAGCGGCTAACACGACAGTCGTAAAACAATAAAAAATTGTCAAGACGAAACCGTAGCGGCAAATAATGTTTCGTTGTTGCGACAATCTGTCGTGGCCATGACAAACAATTGTTGTAATGGGAACAGCTAGAGACGATAGTCGTCCGACGATAAATTAACCGTTACGACATAGTGGGAAAGCAGCCTAAGAGAACGCGTATAACGCCATTAGACGCCTATAAGTCCTAACTTCAGGCTGTCAGATCTACGTCAGATGTCTGACAAATCAGAATTTCCTAATGGAAAAATCTGATACAACACTTTCTCCTAATAATTTATTTAAGGTGAATATACAGGCACTTCCATCATTTGAACATTAATTTGTTTAGAAAATTACCGTGACAAAATTATGTTGGAAATATCAAAGCAAAATCTTCAGTTTGAACTTGTAGTCTATTTTGAGATCAGTACGTTTAAACAAAGAAACTCTTCAGCTCTATAGTACCTACTTCTTTTTAGGGTTCCATACCTCAAAAAGAAAAAACGGAACTCTTATAGGATCACTTTGTTGTCCGTCCGTCTGTCTGTCAAGACCCTTTATCTCGTGAACGCGTGGAGGTATCGAGTTGAAATTAATACCATATACTCAAGTCTGCGGTCTCTTCAAACTGAAAAAATCCATATCCTCAGCACATGCGGTTCTTTCAAGCTGTGAAAAAAACAAACTTCTAAGTTAACGAATAAAAAAGATACGACCATTTATGTCGCAAAAAACGTATATTTTCATACTCTCAAAGATCGAAATTCATAGGGTACTTCCCGTTGACCCAGAATCCTGAAATTTGGCACAAAGTAAGTTCTTATTGGACAGGTATAGGGAAAAATCTGAAAACAGTAAAGTTTTTGTTACCTAGGTCACAAAAAAAACAATTCGGAAAAATCTTCGAGAGACCATTCGGGATTTGAAGTTTGCACGGAACCCTCATTGTGCGTGTTCGGCTCGCACTTGCCCGGTTTTTTTTTTCAGTTCCTTGGGGCACATTCTTTCAGCTGATGCTCGACTTTTCCAAATAACAAATGAGTGGTAATTGACGTCAAAAATGTAACAACAACTATTGTTCACTATTTCACATATTGTTCACAATATTGTTCATCATTGGCACCAGATTTAGCTAGGTAACCTATGCGCAATATCTTAATGAACGTATTATCTAGCATATAATATTTATCATAATGAAATAACAGATGAGGCAAGAGATTTCTTCTATCGGATCTTATATCATAAACAGCACATTATAAATCAAAGAAAGTATGTGGGCATTCCGTCGAAGGCGAACAGGAAGTCATCTGAGCTGCATATAATGTATCATAAACCTAAACCTTCATCATAGATCATCATAGATGTCGATTATGATGTTTTACTTGGTATTCTATGCTCTCTTAATATATCTCCACCGGTGATTGACTGGTTTCGTAGTTACCTGTTCGGGTGACGGCAACGTATTTGCATCGGAGAGACCATGTGTTCTTGGTGTAGTACTTCTGCCGGAGTACCACAGGGTGGCGTTTTATCACCATTACTTTTCGCAGTTTTTATTAACTCTATCTCCAACGAATTAATTTCTTCCTACCACCTTTATGCAGATGACCTTCAAATATATATTTACGGGCACCTCTTGGGAAATTGTCTGAGGCTATCTCGACCATTAACCTTGATCTGGCTCGTATATGCGACTGGAGCAAGAGGTACGGACTTACGGTGAACCCTGTGAAGACGCAGGTTATAGTGGTGGGCAGTTCTAGAATGGTCTCAAAGATCGACTGGACGACTCTTCCCCAAGTTTCTTTTGACAACTCAGTAATTCCCTTTAGTGAGAAAGTCAAGAACTTGGGGATATTCATTGACAAGAATTTCTCTTGGACTGCCCAGCTACAGGAAGTTAGCCGCAAGTTGTTCGCATCTGCTGGTTCGTTGAGAAGACTACGGCATTTTCTGCCGATTGCCACCGAGATCACGCTTGCACAATCTCTTCTTTAAACCATCCTTGATTATGCTGAATGCCAGCTATCTTGACCTCACTGAAGTGCAACTGGATAAACTTGAGCGACTTCAAAACTTCTGTATAAGGTTCATATTCGGTTTGCGTAAGTATGACCATGTTCCTGAATTTCGCGTTAAGCTCAAGTGGTTGCCAATTCGCCTTCGCCGTAATGCTCATATTCTTTCTCTTTTGTATAATGTGCTCTTTTCCCCTTTTACCCCTCGTTACCTCAAAGAACGGTTTCAATTCCTTTGTGACTCCCACATGAAAGTTCTTAGGTCATCGGATAACTTGAAACTTAAAATGCCAATGCATTCAAGTGATCAATGATAGTGATATTTATTTTGTAAATAGGTTTAAAAAACACTTTTACACGTCAATTTTTTTTTCGTCAGTTTATGCTAGATAAATCCTTTACTGTTCAGGTCGCTCATCTAAAGAATGCATTGCCTGTGGAAATAAAGCGTGCGCAAACACTGCCTGCATCTAAAAGGCTTGTGAAGGATCATTACTTGATTCTGTGATCTTGTCTTCGTTCTTCACTAACTCTCTTGCTTATATATATTTTGTATGTATGTATTTGTGTATCTATTTTAGGATTAAGTATTTATTAAGTTTTGATACTTTTATATTTACACTAAGTGCAACCCCATTTTGTGTCCAGATAATATCTGTCCATTCAAGGTTGCCTGGAAGAAATCGCCTAGTGCGATAAGGCCGCCAATTGTGTTTTTTTTTTATATGGTTTCCTATTTGTTAATTTGTAATCTGGATGTGCAATAAAGTATATATAAATAAATAAATAGTTCACTGTTAAATTCGTACTGTACTGTAGTCTGTCATGTAGACAGACAGACGCGGTGGAGAAATTTATTTTATAACAACTTGTAAGGATTTGTAATTGCACTGGACACATCTGCCTCAAGTAAGAGCACAGTAAGAGTCAATGTGTTCAAGAAATTACCCAGTCCCTATAAACTTGGTATCAGCCTGAAAATGGGTCAAATGTTTAGTTTTCTCCATATTCAGCTACGGGGCTTGGACTTTAAAAAAGGCGGAACGCGAAAGCATTGATGCTTTCTAGATATGGTGCTGCAGAAAAATGCTTAAAATTCCCTGGACTGCTTTCCGTTTAAACCTGTCTATCTTACGTGAACTGAACATCAAGATCAAACTATCAACTGCTTAATACTGGAGCTGGCATGATACTGGACCTACATTGCCAGTAAAAGTGGACCAAAAATCAACCTTGAACCGCTCATCGTAACTGGCATGGTTGATGGCAAATAACAAAGAGGCCGCAGCCCAAAAAGATGAGCAGATCAGGTCCGCTCTACACTGGAAACCCAATTGCACGTCGCATTTCATGACGGTAAGTATCCAGCGAGAACTTCACGACTCTCAGTAATGAAGAAAACGACTCGAGGATGATAAACTTGATGACCGGCTCGCATAAGGATTTTGATATGGATATTTGATTGATTTGATAAGGATTTCTTCTCAATAACTCTAGCAACCCTGCCTTCCAGTGGGACATTGGACCAGCTTCTAATAATGGTACACCAATATCATGTTTCAAAGAGCAGTGGTGGTCTAGTGGTAGGCTAAGGCCGCAAATTACGAGTCGTACATCTTTGGTTTAATACCAGGCAGGCACTTAATTTTAAGTAATTTGTTTTATCAAAGACCGCAAAACACCATGAACTATTCGGCATCGGCATAACTTAAGGGGATGCATCTCGACATACATTTTCACTGTTTTTCATACAACCGCTCTTATGCGATTATGACGTTATTACACATTTTTCATATTTTAGATACACAGTATCTTGTGTTACATACTATATTATCTAGGCTTCAATAGAAATCAATTTATAAATTTGTGTAAAACTAATCCAGTTAAGACCTCTGAAAATGTTCTGAATATTTTGCATGAATTTTGACACTTCATAAGTTACTCAAAAATTAAAAAAGTCAAAAAAGTACAACTATACAAGCCTAGCAAATTTTATCAAGATTCTAAATAATGATAATGTTTTTCAAAAACTTTTAAGTGTTTAAAAAAAAACACGTATTTCCTGGAACAAGTTTTGTAAAATATTTGAGTAAATCACGGAATTACTGAATGCCAACAGAGTTTTCAGGTATTATCATTCTTTTTTCGCGTTGCCTTTTCGTAAAACATCACATTGGATTGCGTTTGATGAAGTTAAACCATGCTCGATGTTTACGATTGACGAGTGGAAAAGCAGCCTCTCCGAAGGCATGTGACATTCAACAACTCGCTTTGGGTCCATTTTCTCTCTTAGAGGGGAGACCTGAGTCCCAGCAGTGGGAGCATTACAAGGCAGATTATGTTCATATTCTGTTTCAAAATGTCACGTCGGCCTCCAAATAGCTTCCAAACCTTTCGTGGAAATACAAACTATTGATTAATTTGATTGATTCAAGTTTACCTATTCTAATGGACATTCGTGTGACGTCACATCGTTGCTGATTGCTTTAAATTAATGGAAAACCTTGGTTCGGCAGTCGCTTAAATGGAATGGTCGACACTGAGTTTCATGAATAAACCATTTTTGAGTTGCACATTCCTGGTAGCAGTAAAAATCGTAAGTAAAGAAAAATAATGACATCTCATTAAGTAGCCCGTAAATACTAATTTTTTTTTTTTAAGTTTTTTTGCAAGTCAGTTGTATGTTGGATAAAATATAACCAAAAACTCGCATTTTTACAGTCTTTTTGGTTCGCCTATTCCGATTGTATAATTTATTATTGATATCATAAGCCTGGTGCAAAAATGAAACCCTCAAAAAAAAAACATGAGCTTTCAGTCCGTGCCTACGCACGGAAAGAGCGACTGAAACATAATGAATGCACTTCAGTTGTGCACAAACAATTCTGCTGTTTGTACGCTTAGTTTATGTTCGTTGTGCTGACTGTACCTACAACAGAGCATGTTCGAAAAAGTTTGACAGTCACACCAATATTATAAAGGCGAAAGTTTGTGAGTCTGTGTTTGTGTGTGAATGTTTGTTACTTCTTTACTTGGACTTGGATGAAATTTGGCACTGTAGACAGTATGTTCTCAGAATTAAAAGTATGCTATGTCTTGTTCCAGGAATTGATCTATCCGAGTATAGATTATATGAAATACTTGGGCGTACTGATAGACAAATTAATCTCATGGATTGCCCAAGTTCAAGTTTTGTCTGGCAGAGTCAGAAAACTGATCACCATGTTTAAAAACTTGCGGTATAGTGCTAATGCAGATACTTACGTATGATTTATTTTTCTCTTTGTCAGTCAATATTGACTTTTGGCAATATTCTAGGGTGGCACTTCAAAAACATGCATGATGCAACTGGAAAGGGCACAGAGAGCTGTTCTGAAAGTCATGACTTATAAGCACTATCTATCGGTACTGTACGTGACAAAGAGTGTCAAGTCTTGACTGTGAGACAACTCTTTGTGCTTAACTGTACATTGTGCAAACACTCTCATCTGCAGTTGGATCTGGAGCGCTTGTCGAAACGTAGAATCTCTTACATGTGACCCATAGTGCGGCACAGAACTACACTTGTAAAAAGTCATTTTAAAATTCTTGATAGTCGTATTCACAACTTTGTCAACAGTCAGTAATAGTTTTTAGTGTAAATGAACACGTTTTGTATTTGTTTTTACGAAATCTTTAAGTATATTTTAAAAAAGGGTTAAAGGGGTGGGTATGATTTATCTATATTATGTGTGTATTTAGAAATATATAAGTATGTTTATCAGTTGTCTAGTACTCATAACACAAGCTCTGCTTAGCTTGGGACTAGATGGCGTTGTGTGATAATTGTGGAATATTATTATTTATTTATTATTATTTATTTATTTTTATTTTTGAAATTCAAAACATAGTTTATTGTTATTTATGTTTTTGGTTGGTTTATTCAGTGATTTTAACTAATAAATGTAATCCTTGTTGGCCGATCAGCGTCTTACCGTTGACGACTGTTGATGCTGAAAATCAGTGCTGTGGCTCTGTTTTACACGGGCCAAAGCATTTGCTGAGCGCTGGCCGTTTTGCGCGGATGTGACGCATATCCTACCACTTATAAGTCGTTATTATTATTTGTTTTTATTTTTTAAGTTAGGTACTTACGTTTGACGCATATAAACTCTTTTTCATTCTTTTCTTTCTGTCTCTTTTATTTTACGCCTGTATTTCCCAAAGGGTTTGACAGCTTAATAAGCGGCAGTGGAAACATTATAAAGCTAATCAGCTTTATAATGTTTCCACTGCATGGCTCAAGCCTTATCTCTAAGAGAGATAATCCGTATAATGCACTACGCGGACCCAGTGCAGATTAGAAGTAGAACATTCACTAACTCGCACTGGGTAGTTTGAAAAAAAAATCCGAAGATAACATTATGTCAAACCAAAAATTCCCAGATATGCCGAACTTTTGGTTAAAAGACATGGTGGTTTTATCACTATGTAGTCTTTCATGGTTTTAAGAGCAGTAGTGATGAAATAAACATAAAGTAATGCGCCTGTCTGGGTATGAACAAAGCACATCTCTTAAATCGGGGCTGTTAGCATTAGGCACTCCTAGTTTAGTAGAGAAGAACGTATTGTACGCTGTTATTTTAGGTACTAGTTATGTTTCCGGCCTATTTCATAGGGGCTAATCTACTGACCGCGTACCGAAAGACGCAGCGTTGGAAGGCCTCCAAAAAGGTGGACCGATGACCTAGTGAGGGTCGTGGGTATCCGACGGATGCGAGATGCACTGGACCGGTCGTTATGGTGACATTTGGGCTAACAGAGGACGTCTATCGGCTGAAATAATGAATGATGCTGAATTTATTGACATAATCTGGGCGCATAACTAAACTGGGTTGCTACTGAAATATTTCAAATGTAAATGATAAACCCATAAAAGTAGGGGCGAGGAGATGGGGATTTTGCGGAATACTCGAGCGCGACAGAAAGTCATATGGCGAAAAACGGAAAAACTAAACCTTGTCATATTAGGGTGATTCAAATATGATGAAGACAAACGCTGTACATGACGCGAAAATGGACCACTGCAATGCTTGCGGACTACTGTTGGTTTTTGATCAAAGAGACTCCAACCTCTTCTTACAACAGGTAGGCCAAAAGAACAAAAACAAGTTTATTTTTTGTTTAAATAATATATTTACTTTAAAAACAACTATCAAAAATTGTTAAAATTAAAAATAAATTTCTCGTAAAAGCCATACGTGACTGAGAGGTTTTATTTATCTAAGTTCTCTACAGCATGGTGATTCTGAATCACACAATCAGATCTCTGGGAATAAATCAAAGGTTTTTTTTGTTGCCAAGTGTAATCTGACAATTTTAGCGTGGCCTACGCAAATTAATTGGCGAATCATAAAGTTAGATTGTAAGGCTTCTGTTAATATTTTGCTGCAACGAGTAATTATTTCACAACTGTTTGCTAAGATAATTTTATTAGGAACGTTGAAAATTTTACACTTATCGATGGTTTTATCTACATCGCCCCATTAAAACCGTTATAGGTTTTTCGTAAGCCTGATATCTTCAAAATAAAAAAAAAATTAAAATCAATCCTGCCCGAGTATTTCGTGGTTACGATTTTTTTTACATTTTTGAAAATTCTTACACGCTCTTCCCCTCACTAAAATGGAAACTTGTCTAAACATTTTTCACTTTTGATACTAATCTTCACAATGCAATAGGTCCCCATGGCGCTTTAGTAAGTGCAAACTTAACATCCGTCCCAATACTTCGGTCGACCATGAAATATACTGCTGGATTTCATATAACCTCATCGCACAATTAGAGAGAATTATCAAAAAAAACATTTAAACTTTTTCTTCTCTCTCTATCAAAATCTATGACAGCAAGAACCAAGAATCTTGTATACAATCTGGATTGATTACGACAATCTCAAAAATGTACTGAAGAGTACGATACAAGAGGGCCCTTTATCTCTTTCTACTAGTGTGTCCATAGACTAGTTCGTACTACGAGACATTCTGTTTTAAAAAAGTTCAAGATGTTATTAATACATTATATTTTAGACTTGTACGTTCAAAAACTAATAGGTATATTATATAGGTATATATTATGAGGACATGGCTTTAAGGGTACTGGAATAATAACTATGTGCTATACCTAAGTGTTAAAATAAAGCTTTTATTTTAGTTTATACTTACGTTTGCACTAAAATCACAAATTATCTTTGTTAAGCATCTATTACACCACTCGATATTCAGACAGTCTTAGTTTATGTAGCGTAGTGTAATAAGGGTCAGACTGTACACTGAATTCCGATGGTAAGATCGGGGTCGGCAACGCTTACTGTCTCACAGTCTGAGTATTGAGTAGTGTAATAAGAGTTAGACCGTGCAGTCTGCGCTATCGTCCGAGGGGAGCGTGTGCGTGCGTTACGTATGTTTTATTCTTATTTGGTATGCCTTATCTCGCTTACGTTACGTTTACCACAATGCTTGCAGTAAAGAAAAAATATATATTACTAAGCGTCCTAGAGTTGTACCGCGAGATGCCATATTTGTGGCAAAAAAATCATAAACATTATTTAAATAAAGAAATACGTTAACAGGGTTTAAAAAGGTTTAAGGGTTAAGTTTTTTGGGGTTTTAAGTTTTATTCGAAATGTACAAAAATTTCAATGAAAACCCGACCATAATGAAGGTTAAAAAGAAATTATTATTAACTGTTATAAAGAGGTAGTATGTTTTTTTTTTGTTGGTAGGAGGTAATCTCTGAAAGTACTGCATTATTCCTGAGTAATATGCCTATGTTTTATGTACACGGGCGAAGCCGCGGGCAAAAGCTAGTACATATAACTTAAATTAGCAGTCAAGCCGGTTGTAGTAAGTGTCACGGCAATCTTTTGGGGGCTTCGAATGTGTTGGTGCTATTACAACCGCCAACATCGACATCTTGCATGCGACTGAGCAAGCCCGCGTTATTCAGACTGGTCTACCTAAAGCCTGCAATACACGTTGGCCGAGCTGAGACCAACGCGAGCCTTGGCGAGCCTAAGCAAATATAGGCAAATTGACACACGGCAAGCGCCTCTACACGTTCGGCAAGCGCCTCTCTACACGTTCGGCAAGCTTGAACCAATGCAAATGGCCAATAAGACGAGTTTTGAGGAGACGCCCACATGTTGGGCCCTGTCAGTTGTTATTGTGCATTTAAACAATATGGACGACGTAGAAGTCATCGCGGCTGCTGCTATTTATTTAATAAGCGCTTATAATTATTATTATTAAACGGAAAAGTATGAAAAGAACCGAAAACTTCATGTTTGTTTTTTTCAAATGCGTACTTTTTTTTAAATTAATATAAACTAGATGACGCAATCTGATGGTGAGGCGCACTAGTTTATGAGGCCTATGTCCAACAGTGGACAGCAATTCTTATAGCGCCTAAATGGTGATACTTGGGGGAGGCTTATGTCCAACAGTGGACACAAGTAATTATAGCGAGGGGAGACTTATGTCCAACAGTGGACATCAGTCATTATAACGCCTAAATGGCGATACTTGGGGGAGGCTTATGTCCAACAGTGGGCATCAGTCATTATAACGCCTAAACGGTGATATTTGATGGAGGGTTATGTCCAACAGTGGGCATCGATCATTATAGCGCCTAAATGGCGACACTTGGGGAGTCTTATGCCCAACAGTGGGAATAGGTCATTATCGCGAGGAGGCATATGTCCAACAGTGGGCATCAATTATTATAACGCCTAGATGGTGACACTAGGGGAGACTTATGCCCAACAGTGGGAATAGGTCATTATCGCGAGGAGGCATATGTCCAATAGTGGGCATCAATTATTATAACACCTAGGTGGTGACACTTGGTAGAGGATTATGCCCAACAGTGGGCATAGGTCATTATCGCGGGAGGAGGCGTATGTCCAACAGTGGGCATCAATTTTTATAACGCCTAGGTGGTGACACTTGGGGGAGGCTTATGTCCAACAGTGGGCAGGGGTCATTATAGCTAGGGGGAGGCCTATGTCCAACAGTGGGCACCGATCATTATGGTGACACTTGGGGGAGGCTTGAGAGAGTTCAATTCTGATCAAGCTGACGACAGTGAAATCGAGATTTTGGCTGAGGAATATTATTATTATTATGTGTATAGTGGGCGAAAATGTACCACTCGTACATTTTCGCCCACTATAATATTTCAATTTCAATAAAACTTGTTTTTTTTTTCAATTTTTCATGAAATTAACCGAAACAATGAATAAAACATTCGAAAGATTTCTATTTTGTTCCCAAACGATTTTTTCCGCAAAAATTCAATGCAACATGTGAAAAAAACGGAAAAAAACAACAATTTGTTTTTTTCATTGAAAGAAACAATTGTTTCTTTATGAGGTCTATACACGTTGGCGCACATTTGCGAGCGCCTTTGATTTGTGCAGAAAAACCGACACCGCTCCGAAGTGAGGCAAGTGATCGCGAGCGGCTGCGAGTCGTGACAAGCTACTCCAAATGAGGCCTATACACATTGGCGCACATTTGCTTTGATTGGCGCAAGTCTACTCAACCAACTAGGCGAGCGACGCCGAGCGATGGCAAGACAAGGCAAATATACTGTCTACATATTGGTATTGGCCTTCACTCGGCAACGCTCGGCCAACGTGTATTGCAGGCTTAACAGCGAGCTGTCTACATAGACTCTGAATATCGTGTACTGAATAACGCGTAGTGTAATAGGTGGTTTGGAGAAAATTCACCGAATTGATAGACACACTCTTTCTACTTTTCTGTCTAACATAAATTCAAACATTCGTCAATCTCTCAGAGTGCTAGTATTCATGATACGATTACAACCTCTTCTGTTCTGACATAAATACACTTGCGTGCAAAAAAATCGGCACACCCCATAGGCAGCGCTTTGGAACACAATAATTAACCAAAAAATGGAATAATTGCAAAATTTCTTTTAGTATTATTGAAGATAGGTTTATAAACTTCTTTTACACATACTCTTCATTTTAGTAAATGAACCATTGTTCACATTATTGACTTAAATCGTCGAACACCCACATTTTACATTTTTTAAAACATAATGTTTCTGGTTCCGTATTTAAATTGAATCAATTCTTTCTTTATTTGGAATTTGCCTAACTTTGTTTGTTTTAAGCGTATTTACTTCATGTCAAAATGGATACAAGTCCAACCGAGGCCGCACAAGTAGAGTCAGAGCGTCGCGGCTAGAAGTCTTCATTTAAGTCGATCTACAATCTAAGTACGACGAGTGCGTCAAAGGTTTGTTGAAGACCAGAAGTTTCAATAGACGATCGGATCCAGGCAGAAATCGGGCAACATCAGAGCGCGATGACCGATTTTTAGTATCAATGTCTTTGCGTAATCGACATCTCACTGGAGTTCAGGTGCAACAAAAACTTCTCTATGTCCGTAGAGTCTCAGTAAGTGAGTAGATTGTATGACGAAGACTTGCAGAAAGAAGATTACATCCACTCAAGCCTGCCTATGATCCGAAATTATCTCATGCACATCGCTAAATGTAGTTTCCAGGGTGAATCCAGTGTTCCTGGCCTGTTCCCATATCTCCAGGTGCCTTTTGAAGGCATACCACACAAAACAAAAAAAAAGTACTTACCGGAACTGGTTTATTCCGGTCATCGACGAGTGAATCAGTGATAGCAAGTTGTCCATCTGTGACTACGATCTGCAGGCCAAGGCGGTACACCCCCAGGACTCTAGGGGCGCCCCATCGCACGCGGGTCAGCAGGTGCAGGGTCACCACCTCGCCAGGGTCTATGGGGCGCACCACCACCCATTCGAAGTGCTGGGGACAAGAAAAACAGGTTCATTAAAAAAGGATTATTTTCTTTGTTTGTTACTTTATCACGCTCTAACGGGTGAATGGATTTAGATGAAATTTGGTACACAAATAGACCACGTCTATTAATAGCACATAGGAGACTTATTTCAGGAATATGTTCCCTTGGCATAATTTCTACTATCATGCGAGCGAAGCCGTGGGCACCATCTAGTTAATAGTACTTTAGAAGTCACTTCTGTTCTCTCGACAAGTTACTGTATAGAATATCTAATAACGTGGAGAATTTTCTGATGTAACTACAAATTTTCAGTTTTCAGATTTATTCCTATACCTTTACTATAAGATCTTGCTTTGTGCCAAATTTCAAGATTCTGGGTCAACGGGAAGTATCCAATGTATTTCGATCTTTGAGAGTATCAAAATATATTTTGCTATATACATTGCTCCATTTTTTATAGCTAGAGAAAATAATGCCGTATATCAAGTAAAGGTTTCCACCGACAGGGTTTACACGTCTGTTCACTATAAATATAGGATCGGAGGTTCGCAATATAAATTGGGTTTTATGAATATTTATGACTAGCACAAGAACTAGAACTAGAACCTAACCTACCTGCACTAAGCCATTAGATTATCAGGCTATCTGATATGTTTATGATGTCAGCATCATCATCAGACCTAGATTGCTGATTACTCGTATTAGTTGTACTCGTATCAACTATCGCAGCTTTCTATCGTAATTATATTTCATTACACTTTTTTCTTCCATTTGAAAATTATTATTCGCTTTAAGTAAAGAATGTCTACCATTGGATTATGTTATAAATTCTAATGCAATTTAAATGACTGATTATCATCATATCAGCCGATAGACCGATATCGGCCGTTAGACTGTTGGACATAGTTGCTTGCGCGTCCATCTGATTCCCGCAACCATCACCAAGTCATCGGTCCACCTAGTAGGAGGCCTTCCAACGCTGCGTTCTCCGGTACGCAGTCGCCACTCCTTTCGGCCCCAAAGGCCATCTGTTTTGCGAGCAATGTGCACTGCCCATTGCCACTTAATTTTGGAGACTCTTCGTGCTATTTCAGTAAATGACTACTTAAACGCTTTAAACGCCTTTAACGTCTGAATTCAATTACCACCAAGATGGAATAGATGTAGTTTTAGTCAGTAAAAGTTTGTCACGCCAACCCGCACCGCCCTAGGGCGGGAGAAATCATACCCATGTAACGGGAAATAATACCATGACTTATAATGTAAATCATAAGCCAAACTGAAATAAACACCAAAACCTTCCCCACCATCGTAAAAACGACCACTACGTCTATCGCCTACTTCATATTTCACTATTTATTTACACAATCAAACGTACTCCACCACTCTACTCTCCAGTTTGCCAAACTAAAGTGGCAATCAAATCAAAAATCCGATAGCGAAACAAGAACTAACCAAACTCTCTCACTGCTCAGAGTAAGCACAATCTCAACTGAATTCAATTACCGTTTTATATGTCGTGGCTAGATCATAGAATTGATCGCAATCTGATGTGACGGCCATAATCATGAATTGATGGCACCTCATGATGTTAACCTTACCCGTTGGCCGCAGTGATATGTGCAATTGTGCAAGCCAAATCAATGAATGATCACTCTGCGGTTAACGATACGAACAGCTAATCGAATGCTTAATTCATGATAAACCTAGGTCAATGGTCGATCATATCGTAAAATAGTTCTGACATCCAATGGTAGACATTCTTTACTTAAAGCGAATAATCATTTTCAAATGGAAGAAAAAAGTGCAATGAAATATACACTTCTGGACACATCTATTGCCCCACCTTAGAGTTTAGGTTTCGATGGCCCCTAGCGAAATATGATTGCTAGATTGAACAAAAACTGTTGATGCAGTTTTAAACCTGATACATTTTACCATCTTTTTCGATCGTATTGTTTTAAATTTGAATTCAGAATACCATACGACATGGAGCTACGCCTAACAAGTCGGATATGCGCCTTGTTAAAGGCAATTGATTTTTGAATAAAAAACATGTTTTATCAAATAAAGGTTTAATTTAATAACGCGTGTTGCCTCCATGGGCATCTACCACAGCTCTCATACGATTAGGCATAGAGTTTATCAACCGCTCTATGAAATTTTGAGGGATCATCTCCCATTCCTCTTCTATGGCAGTTTTCAACTCCTGCATCGTCTGGGCAACTGGCTGACGAGCCCTAACACGTCTTTTTAGCTCGTCCCACATGTGCTCAATGGGGTTCATTTCTGGGCTTCTGGCTGGCCAGTCCATAACTGTGATGTTCACATCCCGAAGATATTCCCTGACGATGCCGGCCGCATGGGCTTTTGCATTATCATGCATAAAAAGGAAATTTGGGCCCACATAGTCCGCGTATGGTATCACGTGAGGTTCTAAGCACTCACGAATGTACCTTTCAGCATTTAATGTTGGCAGCCGTGGTCCTGTAACAACCTCAAGTTGAGTTTTGCCGCTCGCGGATATACCGCCTCAGACAGTCCATGAGCCACCGCCATAAGCAACCCTCTCTTCAAAGCAGCATTGTGCGAAACGCTCTCCCTTACGTCGGTAGACCTTCTTCCTTCCATCATTGCCATGTAACACAATTTTAGACTCATCAGAAAAGAGTACACGGCTCCAATCTTGCTGTGTCCAATTTAAATGACTGCGTGCGAAATGAAGGCGCGTTGTTCGGTGGGCTTGCGTTAGTTTGGGCCCATTAGCTGGCTTGTGTGGTACCATATCGCGTTCTTTTAACCTTCTCCGAACAGTTCGAGCGCTCACAGATACTCCGTGGAAGTCGCGAAGTTGGTTTTGTATCTCAATGGAGGTAAGGTGACGATTTCTCAAGCTGGTCGTCACGATGAATCGATCCTGCCTTTGAGTTGTGACCCGAGATCGTGGCCTTTCTTGGCGACGAACAAAGCCGCCAGTCTCTAGGTACCTCCGATAAACATTTCGGACCGCAGATCGACTTAAATTAAGTTGAGCACTCACGTTTCTTTGGCTGTGTCCGGCCTGAATAAGTGCCACAGCTTGGGCGGCGACTTCAGGTGAAGTATCCATAGATTATTGATAGAACCTCACCTTAATGTTAAGAATAAGTAATGTTTGTTGCAAAACCAAAGATATCAATCACTTTTTCAAGAATTAAATCCAAGTAAACCAATAAAACCAAGTTTTCTTAGTATTCGATTGTTTGATATCAACAAACAGGCTCCAAATTGTCTTTTGTTTCTTTAAATTCTGTCTTCGAAATTCAAAAAAAGACTATTGAATGAAATTGTGAATGTGCCAGGTTCAAAACTACATAAAAACTTTTTGCTCGACCTAATATAAAATTTTAGCTAGGACCAAACGAAACTGAAAATACAAGGTGGGCTAATAGATGTGTCCAGAAGTGTAATTACGACACAAAGCTGCGATAGTTGATACGAGTACAACGAGTGCTGATTACTCGTATTAGTTAGACCTAGAGGTCTAACTGCCCCACTGCTTATGACAGACAACTTAAACTAGGGTTGCTACTACTGAGAAATTACTTCTGAAAACCGCGATTGCTATCGAAGTAAAGTGTGATTGCGAAGTGTACATAGTGGACATCCTACCCTAAGGCACTCCATGTTTTAGGAACCGTACTGTTATTCCACGGTACGAAGTCTGTGTTTTCTTATAGCTACAATCTAAGAGTAAACAGGTTACTTCTAGGTAAGCTTGCTGCTATCGTCAACCACATCATCACTTACCATCAGATGAGATAGTGGTCAAGTGTCAGCCTATTATTAATTAAAAAAAAAAAACTGTTCTTCACCCTACCCGGCAAGATTTCTTCCGAGCTGAAGACCTTATGTCCGCTGCGGGTTTGGTCAAGAGGGTCATCATCGCGGCCCCAGAATGCAAATAACAATTGAACTAACACAGGTGGATTTTGTTCAGTAAAAAACTGATACTTCCTCTCGCTCCTCGCTGAGAGAGGTACAGACAGGAGAATTCATGTGATGATTTATAACCTCAAACAAAAAAAATCGTCCTGTTATGCAGCAATAGTGCTAGTAATTATTATACCAAGTAAACAGACAGTTTTAGAACTTGGTTCTTGTAAAAAAATAAATTAAAAGGTGAACGACCAGACCATAATTATGGCGGTGAGTCCCTTCTTTGAGGAGTGGCTGAATCGATGTCACGGCGTCCTCACTTTCCACATGACGCAAGTCCTCACCAGACATAGTAAGTTCGGGAGGTTCCTGCACCGGATTCGTGTGGAAGAAACGCCCGGGTGTCACTGTTGTATGGACCGTTTGGAGGACACGGTGGAGCATAATTATGGTGGGGTATGCACCGCTTGGGTGGAGCACCGCCGTGTCTTCGTGGGGGCGATCGGCAGCAACGACCTGTCCCTGGTACACGTCATGACCAGGAGCGAGAAGGAATGGCAGGCGTTCGCTTCCTTCTGTGAGTCAATAATGCTAGCGAAGGAGGCGGCCGCACGCGTGACGAAACGGACTTCGACTTCAGGGAGAGAAAGAAAAAAAAGAAAGAGGAAAGACAAACAAAGAAGAAACATAGGAGTGGGTCAGTAAAAGTCTGGCACGCCCTCCGACTCCGCCCTAGAGCGGGTGAAGTCATTGTATGATTTCCCACATGAAAAAAAAGTGAACCCATATTTGCAAATTAACTGTACCTACAATGAACACTCTCACTTACATCTGAAATGATGCGGAGGTAATGTTCCGTGGATAAACTGTTATCGTAATGTTGTTTAGCGAACCCTGAATAAACTGAAAACCTAATATTGAAGAAGCAACATGTGGTCCCACGAGCAAATCTGGAGTTTCTTTACCTACATACACAAAAACTCGTTATGTGGTGTAGTTTTGCACTACGGCAAATAAATTAATTTCTACTACAAAAAAATAAAATGTATGAAAACTTTAAAAATTTATGATAAAACATTTTTTTAATTTCGGTTCAATGTGCAAAGTTTATAGATATCTACCTTATGTCAATAAGACATATATTCTTAACTTTTTATAAAGAGCCAAAGTTCATACAAAATAGTAGATTTCCAGAGATCTTTACTGGATTAGTTCTATACTTTAAGTTTTTAAATTCAACTAGCTTTTGCCCACGCGGCTTCGCTACCGCTCTTCCCTACTTCAGCCTACTATACCCTACTCTACCCTACTATACCCTACTCTACCCTACTCTACCCTACCCTATTCTACTCTACTCTACTCTACCCTACTCTACCCTACTCTACCCTACTCTACCCTACTCTACCCTACTCTACCCTACTCTACCCTACTCTACCCTACTCTACCCTACTCTACCCTACTCTACCCTACTCTACCCTACTCTACCCTACTCTACCCTACTCTACCCTACTCTACCCTCTTCTACCCTACTCTACCCTACCCTACTCTACTCTACCCTACTCTACCCTCCGCTACCTTACTCTACCCTACACTACCCTACTCTACCCTACACTACCCTAATTTTAATTTTTTTTTTCCATAAGAACCTTCTCCTCATAATAACGAACACAACAAAAAAAAATTAGCGAAATCGGTCGAGGCGTTGTTGAGTTATGCGCTTACCAACACATTTTGCGATTCATTTTTATATTATAGATAAAGCCCTAAATAATGTCCAGAAGACACTGTGTTTTCCAAAATGTCTAGAGAAAGATGTGAAATAACGTCATAATCCCGTAAGATCGGGTTAGACGCTCTTAAATAAAGTAACAAAGATCTTTACAGTTGAGATTACTTTGAGAAAATACAATAAATAGTAGCTTTTCTCAGACTCACGTTTTGCTTTGAAAACAGGGCAAAAAAAAAGCAGTTTGTTTGCAAAATAAATGCGTAGGAAGGAAAGCTGTGTATTGCGAATACTAAGCGATTAGTGTGATTCTTAGACAGCTATGCATCCTGGGAAAGTTTTTGCGGAATTACTTTAAAAGGTTTAAAAATCAGTTAAGGCTTATAGTCCCTTGAACCATGTGGCCGAAATTAAATGGTCACTACTTCCGTACCCGTCTAGGCGACAGTACGACTACCTGTGCATTTGTTTGCGGCCAGCTGCGCCCGGACAGAGTCCCGCTGACTTTTAACCTTTCGAATGTCTTAAGTTACACCGTCCGACATAAGGTAATTGTCTTTCTATTGTGTCTCTAATTACGACATTCAAAGAGTTAAATCCATTTTCTTTGCGAAATATTGATTGATTTACATATGCAATGTTCACTTTGAAGAATATTTAACTACCAATTTTTATGTGTAAAAACGTTTCTAAAGATCCAAGCCGTTTCGAAGGAGTAGGGAAAAGTTGCGAATGTGATGTTGTCGAATGTAATATTTTTTTTAGACAAAAGTATTAATCGCACGAAAAAATCAAATGTTGATAATGTTGCTCAAAAAATCTATAATAAAATATATTTTTTTCAAACCTATTAACGATGGAAAAGGATTTTATTTATTTATAACATCTGCGCGTCCAAAATAGCTGAAACTTTGGCGAGTAACAGTCAAAAGATACACAACTTCATACACTAGATTTTATTGACAAGCGCTGCTATCTTCACATTGAGGTCATAAACTTTTCCGACCACCTACGTATTTACAGTACGTCACCTGAGTTGAGTCTTCTCAGCGCATCGCGGTAATGCTAAAACAATATCGCGAGCTCAAAGTTTTAATGGTGAGCTCCACTTACAATTAAAATTTGCTGGAAATAAGAAATACAACACCACTGCTCTCAAAACGGTAAAGGAAAACATCGTGAGTAAGTGGCATGCTCTAGAACCTAAAACTCGAAGACATGTAACATTCACCAACCCGCACTGGGCCCGCGTTGTGGATTACGGCCCATTCCCTCTCCTAGAGAGGAGGCCTGAATCCCAGCTGTGGGAACATTAAAACGGTGATTATTTTTACGCTTATTATACCTTAGCTTAAAAGTAGGGAAAGAGCTAAAAAGCGAAGCGGACTGTGTGAAAATTGATATCTCAGAAACGAAGTTGATTAACTGCCCCACCAACTGTGTTCCCACGTTGTCGTCGTGGTGGGGCTTGCGTGTTTCAGTGACCTTGAGGGCTATGCCGGTAGAGCTACTCATGCCGGAAGGCCTCAAGCGAGAGACCAGACCAAGAGGAACATACGGCGGAGTCCAGTCGGACCGCCCGGAGGGTGCGCTGTCCAGAAGCGCTGGCACAACAGCTGTTGGCGCCTTCTGGATAGCGATGTCGGGGAGATAGGGTTCGCCTCCGGTACGTGTCTGTTCAGCAGACATGACCAGGATGGCGAACGTGCAATGGGGACCCCACCCCATTTAAAACAAAAAGGCAAAGCTGTGTCCAGCACCATCATGAGCGCGACTGATAAAAATATATCTACCCCAGGAGGGTACCTGCTTGCAGGAGAATCCCTCCCCGAGCAGAGCTCGGGCTGCCCCTCGTATTCTGGGGGGGGCAATCATCGCCTCGGGTCTTTGGACCCTGTTCCGTCCTCCATGGACGCACAGAGCCAGGGTGGCTCACACTTCGGCAGCGCGGAGTCCCTGGGACCAGTTCCCAGCACGTCCGCGATGCCGGTGGAGGCCGGCCGTAGGTTTGGCCTCAGGGAGGTGAGTGAAGACGCGGCGTCGGATTCAGATGCCGCGTCTTCACTCACTTCAGACGGGAAGGAGGTGGAGGAGGAGGTGCGGGAGCCCCTCCTTTTGATGGACGTGGAAGAAACCGCATCCAACAGAAGGAGGGCGTTCATGCGCTCCGCATCCGACGACGAGACGGGACCTGCCCGGAAAATCTCGTCGTCGGGGCGGGGTAAGGCCCGAAAATCGGGCAAAGGGAGAGGGAGCGCTGAAGAAGCGTCCCGGCGACCCCCGGAGGTCGCAAAAGAGCAGGCTAGCGTCTTGGTGCCGAAATTCCCTGACGAGTTACCAGAAGGGATGGAGGAGGCGCTGGCAAGGTTTCGGGAGGTCGTGGCAGCCGCTATCACCAGCGTTGCCAATAAGAGGGAGAGGGTGGCCAAAAAACGCTCCGTCGAGCTGGCCAACGCTTCGATTGAGGGGGCACTGGGGCTCGTCTTCGAGCCCTACGAGCGCACCCTCAGCGGGAGGTTTGGCCGGCTCGAGGCAGCCGTGGCCGCTCTCCAGGGCTCTCCTCCCGAAGGGGGGAGCAGGCAGGAGCAGGGTCGATCTCGGCCCTCGCCCCAGGCGGGGAGCGACGTCGTTTCCCTGCTGCGGCAGGAGCTGGTTGCCTTCCGGGAACAGCAGCAGAAACAGCAGCAGCAGTTCCAGGAACGGATCCAGAGCCAGTTCTCTGTGTTGGAGGGCATTGTCCTGCGCCCCCCTCTCGCGGCCTCCGGCCAAAAGAGAACGGCGTCGTACGCTGCCATCGCCGCGGCCACAACTGCAGCACCCAGGGCGAGCCCGTCAGAGCAGGCCAGGCACAGGGCTACGGCGTCGGAGTCTGCGAGGCCGGTCCCAGTGGCCAAGCAGCAGCAGCGGCAGGGGAAGCCTGCCCCTCCCCCGAAGGGTAGGGTGGCGGCTGCCACCAAACCGGCGAGGCCTCCCGCCGCGGCGGCGACTGGGTCGCGCCTGCCGCCTCCTCCGCCTGAAGACCCTTCGGCTGGCGCCGAGTGGACGGTCGTCGGCGCCAAAAAGAAGGCGAGCAAGGCGGCAAGGGCGGCCAAGAAAAGAAGGCGGCGAAAGGATCGCAAGAAGCGGGCCATGGCCGCCAGACTTCGCGCCCCGACTTCCGCAGCTGTAGTGATCACACTACAGCCAGCTGCGGAAAAGAAGGGCGTGAACTATGACATGGTCATGGCAAAGGCGAAAGAGGCGGTGGTGGGCCACCTCGACGAATACGGAGCCTCAGGGGGCTTCCGTATGAGGCGTACCGCAACCGGAGCTCGAATCCTGGAGGTCCCAGGTGCGAACAGTGGACAAGCCGCTGACGCCCTGGCCGAAAGGATTATGGCGTCCTTAGATGTCGAGGAGGCCCGAGTGTCCAGACCCACCAAGTGCATCGACATGCGCATTATGGGTCTGGACGACTCCGTTAGGGTGGAGGAAGTGGTGGCCGCCATCGTCAGGGCGGGAGGGTGCACGACCGATCAGGTCCGGGCGGGCACCATCCGCGCTGACAGCACGGGCATGCGAGCCGTTACGGTGAGCTGCCCCGTGTCGGCGGCCAAGGCCATCACGACCGAGGGCCGAAGGCTATTGGTGGGTTGGGTTTCGGCCCAAGTCAAGATGCTGGAACCCAAACCTCTGCGGTGCTACCGCTGTCACGTGGGGCACCACGTGGGGGCCTATTGCGCCGCAGAGGACCGCAGTGACCGCTGCCACCAGTGCGGACAGCCCGGGCACAAGGCCGTTGAATGCCGTGCAAAGCCGCACTGCTACGCATGTGCGGCTGCAGGCAAGCCGGCCGACCACCGGGCTGGGGGCAGGTCCTGCGACCCCCCCGCCAAGGCCAAGGGCAAAGTCAGGCCCATCCACCCTGACACCCTCACCGCAGCAGCCACCGTCTTGGCTGCCGCCGCTGTCGCCGCCGCTCCCGCCGCGGTGGCGCCCTCACAGGGGGCTCGGGAGGAGACAGTAATGGAATGTCAATAAGGACACCATTACGTCTCCTCCAGGCGAACATCAACCACTGCGCCCCCGCCCAGGATCTGTTGCTCCAGAGCATGGCGCAGTGGTCGATAAATGTCGCCGTCGTCTCCGAGCCGTACTACGTCCATCCCCGCTGGGTTCAGGACCTAGACGGCTCGGTGACGCTAATTTCGTCGGCCGCCGCCGGTACCCCGCCCCTCGAGGCTGTTGCGAGGGGACGGGGTTGCGTGGCAGCACGGGTTGGGGACATTGCAGTGGTAGGCGTCTACCTGTCCCCGACCAGACCTCCCGACGAACTCCATGTCTCCCTTATGGAGCTAAGTGCCGTCGTCGCTGGGTTTGGTACCCTCCCCGTGGTCGTTTGCGGGGACTTCAACGCCTGGAATACGGCTTGGGGTTCCCGGCGCACGAACACACGGGGTCGGATGGTGGAGGACTGGGCCTTGGAGCTGGGCCTGGTCGTCCTGAACCGGGGTTCTGTCCCCACGTTGGTGCGGAGGCGGGGTGAATCAGTGGTGGACCTTTCGTTCGCCAGCCCCGCTCTGTCGCCGCGTGTCGTCGATTGGCGCGTTATGGAGGAGGTGGAGACGTACTCCGACCACCGGTATATCCGGTTGGACGTCTCCGCCGAAACCTCGGCCGCGCCGGTCCGACAGAGCCCTTGCGGTCCGCGGTGGGCGCTTAAGCAGATGGACCGGGAGCTCCTCCTGGAAGCCGCGACGGTACAGGCCTGGGTGCAAGCACCGGACAGGCCTGTCGACATCGACGTCGAGGCGGAGTGGTTCCGGGAGGCCATGTCGCAAATTTGCGATGCGGCAATGCCCCGAGTCCGTCCAGGACGTGCTAAGCGCCAGGTGTACTGGTGGTCGCCGGAGATCGCTGCACTGCGCAACACGTGCAATCACGCGCGACGCCGGTACGCCAGATACTGCAGGCGCCGCATCCGCCCGCCGGATGCGGAGGCCAGAGAGGCGGAGCTGTACGAAGGTTACAGAGAGGCAAAACACACCCTCCGAGCGGAGATTAAGCGGGCCAAACTCGAGGCCCGCGACGTGTGGCTGGGGTCTCTGAACGCGGACCCGTGGGGGCGCCCGTACAAATTGGTACGGGAGAAACTGCGCCCCTGGGCTCCCCCGCTGACTCAGAGTCTCCGGCCCCAACTCGTGGAGGGTGTGGTAAGCGCTCTGTTCCCTGCGCGAGGGGAACACTCCCCCCCGCCTATGGCTCCGCCTCCGCCAGCGGTGTCTGACGCGGACCGCAATAGCGACGACGACGATAATGCTCCAGAGGTGACCGAGGCAGAGATGAGAGTGGCGGTGCAAAGGCTGAGTGCCAAGAACGCCGCCCCAGGACCCGATGGCTTGCCTGGGAAAGCCTGGGTCCTGGCCATGGAGGCTCTCGGGCCTCGACTGAGAGGGCTCTTCAGCGCATGCTTGGAGAGGGGCCAGTTCCCACTTCGCTGGAAGACGGGGAAACTGGTCCTCATCGCGAAGCCAGGGCGCCCTGCGGACTCTCCGTCCGCGTACCGGCCCATTGTGCTGCTCGACGAGGTGGGCAAGCTCTTTGAAAGAGTGATTGCGAGCCGCCTCGTCGCGCGCCTTTCACGGGTGGGGCCGGACCTTTCGGACGGACAGTTCGGCTTTCGCAGGATGCGCTCGACGGTGGACGCCATCATGCGCGTGCGAGCCCTCACGACGGGGGATGCGGTGTCCCAGGGTAGGTATGTCGTGGCAGTGTCCTTGGACATTGCCAACGCTTTCAATTCCCTGCCCTGGAGTACGATCCGGAGGGCACTCCGGTACCACCGGGTGCCCGAATACCTCTGTCGAATAGTCGAGGCCTACCTGTCGGACAGGTATATTGTCTACCCCGGTCACCAGGGAGACTGGAAACGTCGGGAGATGTCGTGCGGTGTTCCGCAGGGGTCGGTACTAGGGCCACCCTTGTGGAACATCGGGTACGATTACGTGCTGCGGGGCGACCTCCCTGACGGGGTCAGCGTGGTCTGCTACGCAGACGACACGCTGGTTCTAGCGCAGGGAGAGTCGTACCAGGCGGCGGTCGCTCTAGCGACACACGGGGTTGCGATGGTCGTTGACAGGATCCAGGAGTTGGGACTCAAGGTGGCGCTTCACAAATCCGAGGCGATGTGTTTTCACGGTCGCCGCCCTCGGAACGCGCCGCCATTGAGTTCCCAACTAACGGTAGGAGGAGTTCACATCGGTGTCGGGTCGACGATGAAGTACCTGGGACTCGTCCTCGACAGCCGGTGGAATTTCGTGGAGCATTTCCGACGTCTGGCTCCCAAACTCAACCGGACTGGGGCCGCTCTCAAGCGGCTCCTGCCCAACCTTGGGGGTCCAGACGCCTCCTGCCGGAGGCTCTACGCGGGGATCGTTCGGTCCATGGCCCTCTACGGGGCGCCGGTGTGGGCGCCGTCGCTGCGTAAGCGACCGGCGGCCATTCTGAACGCCTGCCAGAGGGTCATGGCAATTCGGATGGTGCGGGGATACCGCACGATTTCCTGCGAAGCGGCGAGCCTTCTGGCTGGCCTACCACCGTGGGATCTGGAGGCAACAGTCCTTGTACACATGCACGACATGCGCGTGGAGATGCAACGTCGGGGTGAAAGTCCTCTGCCGCGACAGGTCACGGCATGGCGGACAGAGCTCCGGCGGGATCTCATGGTGGAATGGCGTCAGCGACTATCGCAACCCCGTCATGGGCACGCCACAATTATGGCGATAAGTCCCCTCTTTGAGGCGTGGCTGGAAAGACCTCACGGCGTCCTTACCTTCCGCATGACACAGGTCCTCACCGGAAATGGCAAGTTCGGGAGGTTCCTGTTCCGAATTAAAGCGGAAGTGACGCCCGGGTGTCGCCACTGTGCGGAACGCCCGGAGGACACGGTGGAGCACACAATCGCGGTGTGCCCTGCTTGGGCGGAGCATCGCCGTGCCCTCGTGGGGGTGATCGGCGGCGGAGACCTCTCGCGCCGGGCCTTGGTCGAGGCCATGGTCCGGAGCGAGGAGGAGTGGCAGGCGGTCGCCGACTTCTGCGAAGCAGTAATGCTCGCTAAGGAGGAGGCCGACCGCATCAGGCAACGGCGCTCTCGCCGCCGCCGCCGGGATTCCGATCCCGATTTCCAGCCACCGTAGGCGCGGGCTTGCGGACAGTGAGCAATGGGTAGCTCGCTGTCCGGCCGTCCGGTAACCGTCCGGACCAAGCCCAAGTCGTCGACGGCGCGCGCTGTTCCCGCGCGTCTCAAGGAGTTGTCAGCAACAGCAGGGGCCCAGCCGGGTCGAAGCCTACTGGGGCCAGGGTAATCCGAAAGGGCGCTCGAGCCCCGGTATGAAGGCTTGAAGGAACGGGATGGGTTTTTTAGTCAGTAAGAGTCTGACACTATCTCCCGCTCCGCCCAAGAGCGGGGGTTGTCATAAGATGATTTTTCCCATCGAAAAAAAAAAAAAAAAAAAAAAAAGTTGATTAACTGAGATGATTAGAAAGATAAACAAAACATGTTGTGCCGAGCCATATTAAATTGGGATCATCAATAATGATGAAAATGAAGCTTAACCTTTCGAATATCTTTAGAGACACAATAGAAAGTCAATGAGAGAGCGTTTGCTTGGGGTTTAATGAATTAAAGACGACAACGAAAGCTAATATAGATCATCCATCATCTCCTAGTTTTTAGGCTTTCGTACCTAAAAGGGAAAAAAACGGAACCCATAAAGGATCACTTTGTTGTCCGTCCATCCGTCTGTCTGTCTGTCAAGACCCTTTATCTCGAGAACTCGTGGAGGTATCGAGTTGAAATTAAAACCATATACTTATATCTGTGGTCCCTTCAAGATGAGACAAATCTAACTTCTAAGTTAACGAATAAAAAAGATACGGCCGTTTATGTCGCAAAAAAACGTATATTTTGATACTCTCAAAGTTCGAAATTCATTGGTACTTCCCGTTGACCCAGAATCCTGAAATTTGGCACAAAGCAAGGTTTTATAGCACAAGTATGGGGAAAAAATCTGAAAACAGAAAATAATTTCGGAAGTCGGTGTTTCTATAATAGTTTTGTCTCTTCGTTATTTAACACCGACTTCCGAAATTAAAGTTATTTTATACTTTTCAGTGTTTTTAACATTGAAGTCGGTTATATTTTTTTTTGTGACAAGGTTTTTATTTTACTTACACTTTTTAGTTATGGTACCACCACTAAAAAGTACCCCTCAGACAAACTTAAATAACTTATAGCCACAGTGCATCTCATAACGATTCTAATAATCCCAAACACGGTTAGATTACATTAATTTTTTTTTTACTTCTGGCTTCATCATCAGATCAGTTGAATACATCCCCCCCCCCTTTTCTGACAGTCAGTCATCAACTACACGTATAAACAAAGCAACTTTACTTGTAACCACAGTTTTGCTGTGGTTCTATGAGGACTTCTGTTCCATATCTTCGAAGTTCATGATTAGATCGTAACAATATTTCTATGGAACCAACTTGAAAGCATAACCTTTCAATCAAAAAAAGAATTTTCAAAATCGGTCCACAATTGACCGAGATATCGGTGAACATACATAAAAAAAAAACATACATTCAGCCGAACATAGAACCTCCTCCTTTTCGAAGTCGGTTAAAAAAAAGTTGCAATTCGGAAAAATCATCGAGACTTCATTCGGGAATTGTAGTTTGCACGGAACCATCAGTGCGCGAGTCCGACTCGCATTCGCCCAGAATTTTTTTCCCAACTTAATACCTGATGCGGCTGAATAACCGACTGCCTCCACGACCAAGTTACTGCGGAACACGGTCCTCCTTGGATAGGCTGATGCTCAGACTTTCTGGCCTCTGACTACCTGTAACGACCGTCAAAGATATACGAATGACAACTGGAACCAACGGCTTTACATGCTTTCCAAGACACAGAGTGCCAGTACCTAATGTCTTAGACAAACTTAGAAAAGTACATATTGAAGAATTGAAAAATTCATAATATTCGTACCCGTTTGCGAACTCGTAACCTCATGAATGAACCATAACGATTGCTTTCATTAAAAAACCCAGGACTAGGAAAAAGGCAAAATTGTATTATAGTATATTATATTACATATCAAAAAAAAAATAGTCCCTTGAACCATCTGGCCAAAATTATGTGGACGCACCTCTCGCACCCGCCTAGGCGGCAGTACGCAAATCTGTGCATTTTTTTTGCGGCCAACAGCGCGCCCGGAAAGCGCGCGGCTGACCTTTAAATCCATTTTCTTTGCAAAATATTGATTGATTTACATATGCAATGTTTACTTTGAAGAATATTTAACCACCAATTTTTATTTGTAAAAATGTTTCTAAAGATCCAAGCCGTTTCGAAGGAGTAGGGAAAAGTTGTGAAAAGTTACGAAATTGCTAAATATTTTTTTTAGACCAAGGTATCTAATTAATAGCACGAAAAAATCAAATGTTGATAATGTTGTTCATGAATCTATAATAAACACGTATTTTTTTCAAACCTATTAACCTGGCCGTTACCGAGGAGTAGGCTTCAGAAAGTCACTGTTTTATGGCACTTTTCGGGTGCTTGGGCCTTAACAGGCCTACACCGAGTCGCCCAACTATGAGGAACCGGGGAGTTTTATGTCAGTTCTTCTCTTAGTAAAAGACCAATTAGAACCGTACATTAATAATAATAATATTCGAGGTACACACATAGGCCTACATGGGCACTTACGTTTAGTAAGTACTAATCGCAAGTGCCCATGTAGGCCTATGTGAAATAAAACATTTTGAATTCAATTGAAGGCACGTTGAACAGTGATACAGGAGAAAGGTATTATAGGTAAATTTTTACGGCACTGTTGGCACAGTGGTCGAGCGATTGACTGCCGCACTACGTGTTGCGCATTCGATTCCCATTACATCGAAACATTTGAATAGCCTACGGATATGTGACCAATGTGATATGTAACAAGATTATAATGTAACTCATAATATTATTTATAGAGAGTCCAAGGAGTTTCTTGCACGTTCTCCTCCATAGATATCTTCGCTTTGGAACGTGCCATTTTCTTAGCTCCACTATTTTTGGACTGACCGACATTTGACTATTCGAAAGTGCCTGCAAATGGTCTATTTGAAATAAATGCTTTTTATTTTGATTTTGATAGATGTTCT
Organism: Mythimna ferrago; assembly: GCA_910589285.2. NCBI lineage: Eukaryota > Metazoa > Arthropoda > Insecta > Lepidoptera > Noctuidae > Mythimna > Mythimna ferrago. The sequence continues at coordinate 7,310,431 of OU342673.1, read as the reverse complement.
GTGTCTTTTTTTTATGGTGGGAAAAAATCATACAATGACAACCCCCGCTCTTGGGCGGAGCGGGAGATAGTGTCAGACTCTTACTGACTAAAAGACCCACCCCGTTCCTTCTAGCCTTCATACTGGGGCTCGAGTTCCCTTTCGGATAACCCTGGCCCCAGTAGGCTTCGACCCGACTGGGTCCCTGCTGTTGCTGACAACTCCTTGAGGCGCGCGGGAACAGTGCGCGCTGTCGACGACTTGGGCTTGGTCCGGACAGTTACCGGACGGCCGGACAGCGAGCTACCCATTGCTCACTGTCCGCAAGCCCGCGCCTACGGTGGAGATGTTCTGGGTCTAGTTGGTGTCTTCTGTATGAAAATGTATGTGTTTGCAAATGCACCCACGATACAGCAATAAGTCGTAGCGTGGCGCAAGTTTTTTTTAAAATTATACATTTTAGCAAGTGATAACTTTTTTTAAGTAACCGATTAAACAATAGCCCTAATTAACTCGGTTACCCACAAAATATATTGCTGCTATTACCAACATTCATTAGATAAATAACTTTGGCCCAAAAGTATTCTAATTTAAAGGACTTTTCTCTTTAAAGTCGACCTTTAAGGGTCTCAAAAGAAATTTTGTTAGCACAGACAATGCCGCGGGACAGCTAATAACAACCGTAATTATTCTTAAAATCCACGGCAAGAACGTGATTTGTGTACGAAAATGTTGCTGATATAAAGAAACTTCGTAAACAACACAATGTTACAACGGTCTGTGAAGTAAAACGATTTGAGTTTGATTTATATTTTATCTAGCCTATTTCTTTCATCATCATCATATCGGCCGAAAGACATCCACTGTTGGACATAGGCCTCCCCCAAGTGTCGCAACAACGACCGGTTCTGTGCGTCACGCATGGATCCACCGGATTTCCGCGACCCTGACCAAGGTCATCGCGCCTATGTCTTTGATAAAGAAAATATGTTAGGTTTCAAAGAGGGACCACCCCTTAGCTCCGAATAATAGCCAATTTGGGCGAGAGTTTATAAAAAAGTAGTGATTTGCTCATTTTTCTAGTAAAAGAGTCCTGTTTTACCCTTTGGGTACAGAACTCTAATAACCAACGTTTAAAAACGTTTTTACGCTGCCCACTCACGTCCGATAATCGGTGACCGATTTTTTGTAGGAGGAAAATAGAACACACTGATAGCAATACTGCAACGCTCACGTCCTGAAAAAAGTCGGTCAAAAAACAGAACAATGTTACAAATATACAAAATCGGCCCGATTATCTGTCCTACAAAAAGTCTGACGTGGGGGGGGGGGGGGAAGCGTCAATGTGTTTTCATATACCATCGATAGACATTAGTAGCTGGTAAGTGATATGTCGCAACACTATTCTCTCATAAAGTAATTTAGATCCCATTCTGCAACTTTTATGGTAAAATTTATAAAAGTTAAGCTTTATTTTGCCCTTAAAAAAATAAAATTAAAGTGGTCGAAGTGGTTTAAAAATAATTTTGTATGATGAGACTGATTTTTTTTTCGTTTCCTGAAAAAAAATTTTGTGGAAGGTTGTTCAGTTTCGTCTACTGAGCAAGCCCTTAAAGTTTGTGGAGGGCTGTCCCTTACGCCTTTTAAATAATTAAATTTTGACTACTTCAGCGAAGCTTGCTGAGAAGGCTGACTCAATACATTTGCTGCTAATTTGGTACTACAAAAACATAATATGTTGCATATGCATTAACGTATAATAAAAGTAATAAATAAAATAAAATATTTATTACTGATGACGAGCTGGTATGGTCTTAAGACAGGTTTATGAGTTCATAAACTATGAACTCAATTCATGATAATATGTCCAATGTGGGCCAAAGTTTGTATGAACGGTGGACCATGCACGTTCATGGGCGTGCCACACAAGGCAAAGTCTTGGGCAGCAGTGAAGTAGTCTTCATCACAAAACTCTCCCAAGCGGCGATGACAAAGAAAACAATATCAGCGTGTACACGAGAGAATGGGATAGAGATAGGTGGGATGATTTTGCGTCATGCAGAGCACGTATTTCTACCCTACAATTGAATTTATACTTACTATGAAATAGTATCACGCCAAATGGTATTTTACTATGGTGACGGGTTGCAGACATTGACTCAATTTTCACTTTAATAATCAAACAGAACATAATTTATTACATCATTAATATGCATTTTGTTCATTGATAAAAATGCGTACGGAAAAACAATTATATCGCTTACATATTAAAAAAAAAATGCGTTGTTTAAAATGGTTGGGTTCAACAACTAACACAGTGCCAGTATGAAGCCTCTCCACGGAACATGCGCCACCTGCAGTTTTCAGGATCTATACGAGGCCAACAATAGAGCTGTACAGGTTGCCAAATATTGGCCAGAAGAAGTATAGTTTGAGAGCATCAACACGAAAAGCAGAAGAAGAAATGGTTGGGTGTTGACATCACTTACGACGATGTTCCTAAAAAGGGTTATTATTATGTAATTAAATGAATTAAGATGATACTCGTATCAAGAATTCACTTCGAATTTTCAGTAATAGTACCTTAATAAATGTCAGCCAACGTGGTCCGAATTTGTTGAACAGTGTGCAGTCACGAGCAATAAAATACACATTGTCAAATTTTTTAGTCTTAATTTCTGCCATTCAAGAAATATGTGTACGGCAATTAGTTCTAAGTCACTTATTTGATGGTTAGGTAATTAAACCTTTCAATCGTGGTAATTAGAGTCACATAGAAAGACAATAGGTGCGCGAACGCCGACGTTGGCTTGGGGTTTAAGTCATAGTCTTATTTTCTAGAAAAGCAGAAGTTAAGATATATTGAAAATGTGAGAATGTATATTTCTCGCTACTACCTACCTAGAGACCAGTCGATAATGATGAATGACTAAACTAAAAGACAACGCCGAAACCCTCAAGCTATGCCGGGAAACTACGCCTCTGTTCTCCTTAACCGTATAAACTCTATAATTGTATTCCATATTTAGTTTAATCAGTGACTATAAGCATCGATCCGCCCTTACACCGGAGTCCAAAACTGCGTCTGTAACACCAATTTGGATTTTGTAATAGATTGGGTTCTTATAATGAGTTGAAACTTCAAAGTTGATTCGGTTTCAATTTTGAAGTTTTGAAGCTTTGATAAAGTTTATCTAATTTTGATGTAACATAATTATAATGTTAGACTAAAAATATGGTGTTGTCCCAGCAGGGTTGTAGCCCACTGGGGCCATGGGTGATGCGAAAGAGATCCCCGGGGCCCTGGAACAATGACAAAGAAGGAACACGAGTGTTTTTTTAGTCAGTAAAAGTCTGACACTATCTGCCGCTCCACCCAAGAGCGGAGGATGTCATTGGACGATTTACCGACCTAAAAAAAAATTGCAAAACTTAGACACGCATTTACTTGTAATTACGAAAAGTTTTTATATAATTATAAATGCGTGTCAAACTTTTTATTTACCAAATTTTAAATGCGTTTTTTAGTTTTGCCATTGGGGTAGGTGCCCCTTTACTTGGTTTATTATGTTATTTTCAATACACTTGCTCAGATTGTGACTCTTAATGCACTCTACTTAGGTATACAAAGGCGCTTGAGACCAAATTGTGACATTTTGATTACCATTACGAACTTGTGCTATAATTTAGTTAAAACCTTTTTATTCAACCTATTTGTTCGCAAAACTAATTTTGTGTACGAAAAAATTTCACATATGTTAATGCGTTCAATGGTATAAATTAGTGTCTTACTTACTTATTTCATGCAGTTTTGACCATTTTAACTTGTACAAACGATTTATTTAATAAAAAAAACATTTAGTAAATAAATCGTTTATTCAAATTTTTTTTTTTTGAGGTCTATGGCCGCCATTTTAAGATGCGCGCGGTTTTTGGCTTGATTTATTCGAGTGTAATTCAGTGGCTGTATTAATTAAATTAAATTAAATACTACAAAATCATTAGAAAATGTTACATGCTCCATTGTCACTACGAAAGACATTATAGTAAAAACTTTTCCCGCAAAAAACATAAACGTAAGACTAGGCAGTATGATTAAAATAACTTAGCCTTCCCCTGGGGGTAAAGAAAAAAAATTATGCGCGTGCATATGAAAACAGATTTTTACAGCCATGTTACAAAAAAAGTTACTAGTTTTACTATTATTTTCTTCACAAGTGTATTGAAAAATGTCGCATGATACACGTGAGTAATTAATGATTACCGTTCTCGGCTCTCTTAAGAAGATCCTAAACTGATTATTGATTATATAATGCAAAATTATCGAATAAAAGTGTTTCACAAATTACTCATTTCATTAACAAAAACTACACTACACTTTTTGAATGAAATGAGGTCCAAATTTGGATCACCGGACATGGTTCGTTCTGGAGTTTCCTGCACTGGATTCGTGCGGAACTGCGTCATCGCCGCCGCCGCCGCCGCCGGGATTCTGATCCCGATTTCCGGCCACCGTAGGCGCGGGCTTGCGGACAGTGAGCAATGGGTAGCTCGCTGTCCGGCCGTCCGGTAACTGTCCGGACCAAGCCCAAGTCGTCGACGGCGCGCACTGTTCCCGCGCGCCTCAAGGAGTTGTCAGCAACAGCAGGGACCCAGCCGGGTCGAAGCCTACTGGGGCCAGGGTTATCCGAAAGGGCGCTCGAGCCCCGGTATGAAGGCTACAAGGAACGGGGTGAGTCTTTTAGTCAGTAAGAGTCTGACACTATCTCCCGCTTCGCCCAAGAGCGGGGGATGTCAATGCATGATTTTTCCCCACCATAAAAAAAGGTCCTTTAAAGGATGTTTTAAAGACGTTTTTTCGTCAAAAATATGCAGAAAATTTTTGTATTACCAAAAAAAATACAGATTACGTATACAACAATACAATCACTATTATTTTTATACGGCAACATGGCTATAATTATACGATACGCATTATCTATTTTTCATGCCATAATAGACTCGGTATAAAACTGACTGTCAAAAAGTTTTCCAGTTTTTCTTTTTGACAGTCAACATGATGGTTCGAAAAGATGCAACTTATAACTGTCTTTGGATATTACCTGTCTTTCTCATCATCAATTGCAATCGACTCAACGAGTTCACAACCTTAAATTGGAAAGACATTTTCATTTACATTAGAAATTTAAACAAGGGCCCAGTGAATAACTAATAGCAAAGTTACTTGAAAATTATAAAACATATGATAAATATCAGTAGAAAGCAAATATGTATATCTTCCAATATTGAACTCGTGCTTTATATGCGTTAAAAGTTAAACAATTAAAAACTATCATATGACATAGATCTGCATTTTGGGCATTGAAGAGAATGGAGCTCTTTCTAATTTAGGTATTGTTCTTTAAATATCATATTTTTCAATGTTTTTTTTTTGTCAATGATTGGCTTGCGTTTGATCACCATCTATAATGTAAAAATTTCAGCTAATTTAATGGAGGTCTATGTGCACCAGCGAAAGCTTTTCGGCAGATTTTTTGTAACAGCTTTTATACTTTTTATTTAGACTTAATTATTTATAGAAATGTTATTAAACAAAATAGCTATTGTTTAAAATTTATGTAGTTATTCCAAAATGCAGATCACCCTTCGATCTCCATCATCAGATGAGCTATAGCTTAATAACAACATACCACTGCTTAATCAGCAAAACAAGTCTTTATAAGTACAGAAACTACTGAGAATAATTTCAATTGGATTAGTTAGATACGAGGTATGGCTAAGAGATCGATCACATGATAAGACAGGATATAAATTTTGTTTGACGGGTTAGATAGAAATTGGATAAAAATATTGTTTCCTCGAAGTATTCTTGGCTCAGTATCTACCCAAAGAAAATACAATAGAAAATTTCGGCTTATTTTTTAGGGCTTCTTTTACATTAACAGAGACACACAACATGCCTATTGTCACAATTTCCAAGTGTTCTTTGTGAAATAATTGAGAAGCAAAAGAAATGAATGCCACGTAATACAGATTTCCGTAAACTCACAAAAATATACACTGAAAACTCATTTGACTTGCCATTTTGTTTGTTTTTGTTTAAAATTGTGTCGTTGTTTTCCATTTCTATAGGTAGGTACCTTACCTTATAACTTGCACAATTTTTAATTATAAGGTACCAAAACGGTAATACGGGTTGCAGACCAAGAGCTAAGCTAAGTTAGTTGAGCTGCTTAGCTCGCATAGCTGACGCAGTTTTCCATACTTGTGTGCAGACCGCAAAACTATGTGAACTAACTAAAATATGCGAAGCAAAGTTAGTTGTGTATGCCGACGCGCAGCTACACGAAATAAGCTAAGCCCCTCCCGCCTTCTCCGCACGCCCTTCGCACACTCTAATAAAAAAAAATACTTTTGAAAAAAAAAATATCCTTCACCAGTGCTGTCCAGTGTCCTTTGTCGTACGCACGGTCGTTTTGTAGCGAAAATGGAGCAATTTATTGAAATTGTTAAACAATTTCCCGTACTACGGAACACACAGTCAAAGGACTATCACAACTTAATTAACTTCGCAACACTGACTGAGCTTTGGCTTAGCTCTTGGTATGCACGCCATTTATTTCTAGCTTAGGTTTGCTTAGCTTAGCCTAGCTTGCATAGTTTAGCTTTGGCATAACTTAGCTTTTAGTCTGCAACCGACTTTATGAGAAAATAATAAGTAGATATGTTTACATACTATGAATTTGAAAGCAATGGGCCACAGTGGTATCGGCCCTGACTTACGAGTTGTAAGTCGAGGGTGCGAGTACAGCCAGGCGCATTACTTTGTGTAAAATTCCAGGACATGTGACGTCCACCAACCCGTACTTGGCTCACGTGGTGGTTTACGGCACTTTCACTCTCCTAGAGAGGAGGCCGGGGTTCCAACAGTGGGAACATTTAAAAACCTAATTAATAATAGCATAATAAGCTATTATGCTATGTTATACTAAAAATTGAAAAATAACTTTTCGTGCAAGAGGTTTATAAACTGCCTGTACGAGCGGCCATAGTTACAGTTTGATAACGGATGCTGTGTTCAAGTTTGAGCTGATAGATCTTGGCGGCCGTCACTTCTTGTGCAATAGTTGAAACATTGTTTAGTAATATTTATATTGTAAGATGTATGTATACTATTTAAGTCGGTTTCTGGATGATTTGAAAATATAACTGCCTTCCTGGCTAGTTACAATCGTTTCGCTTGCGTTGAACGCCTCGAGTTGGCCAGGCCCCAATTATTTTGTGCTACCCACGTGACTGAGCGTTGATATGACGTCATTCCCGTACATTTGAAGTATTCTACAAGCGGCTTTGGGGGATGGAGCAGATAAACAGCTGCGTAATGGGTCCTCATTTTTTTTTTGTCGAAAAGCCTGACAGTCAGTTGTTTTTCTGCCAGATAGGCAGAAACACAACGACTGTCAGAACTGCTAGTCTATTATGTAAAAATTGCGTGTCACAGTGTTTGTTACCGAACTCCTCCATAACGGCTTGACCTATTTTTAGGGTTCCGTAGCCAAATGGCAAAAAACGGAACCCTTATAGATTCGTCATGTCTGTCTGTCTGTCTGTCTGTCTGTCTGTCTGTCCGTCCGTATGTCACAGCCACTTTTTTCCGAAACTATAAGAACTATACTGTTGAAACTTAGTAAGTAGATGTATTCTGTGATCCGCCTTAAGATTTTCTCACAAAAATAGAAAAAGAGCAATAAATTTTGGGGGTCCCCATACTTAGAATTGAAACTCAAAAATTTTTTTTTCATCAAACCTATACGTGTGGGATATCTATGGATAGGTCTTTAAAAATGATATTGAGGTTTCTAATATCATTTTTTTCTAAATTGAATAGTTTACGCGAGAGACACTTCCAAAGTGGTAAAATGTGTGTCCCCCCCCTGTAACTTCTAAAATAAGAGAATGATAAAACTAAAAAAAATATATGATGTACATTACCATGTAAACTACCAACGAAAATTGGTTTGAACGAGATTTAGTAAGTAGTTTTTTTTTAATACGTCATAAATCTAAAAAAATACACTATTATTAAAACATCGATCAAAGTTACAACGAAGTACAAGAACTTTTATATTATGTTACTTGCTGCTACGGAACCCTTCATGGGCGAGTCCGACTCGCACTTGGCCGGTTTTTTTTGTGTATTTTTGATACATTTTGACTTGAAGGTTATTTTTTGTACCCAGATATAAAAATATTATCACGCGGGCGAAGCTGCTGGTAGTAGCTATTACTTTTATATTATTTAGAATTAATGGCATGACAACCCAAAATAATAATAGTTCAGTGTTTTTGCGCTAGTTCTTCTTAGTTTGTGAGTATAATTTTTGTAAGCAACAGTTGGTATATTTAACCGGCTGACGCTAACTAATTCAGAGATCTCATTTCAAGCCACTGAATTTTGAATAAAGGAGTTGGCAATAATACCTACGTAATGTCTAACACTGACCTTCGTTCATAATTGATAGGTGGTCACTCCAGCTCGTAGGCTACTTATGTACCTTAGTTGTGATGAATGGAGATGAATGCGTGAATCTTCTTCTTCTTTTACGAATGCAATTGGTGGACCAAAGTCAAACAAATAAATCTATGCATATAATTAAAATTGGAGTGTCTGTTTGTAATATTGAAATAACCACTAATATACGGTACATACACCAAAATAACATTTTTTACAATTTTTGTCTGTCTGACTGTCTGTCTATTTGTTCCGGCTAATCTCTGAAATGGCTGCACCGATTTTGACGGCACTTTTTCGGCAGGTAGCTGATGTAATAAGGAATAACTTAGGCTACTTTTATTTTAGAAAAAATAAATTCAAAATCCCGTAGTCCACGCAAACGATGTCGCGAGCACACTAGTTGGTTCTAAATTACTAACTTCAATTAAGGTAAGTCAACACTTCAATCAATTTATATTTGATTGAAGTGTTGAGTTAACTACCTTAATTGTTTATGGTGTTGTTTTGATTAACGGGATATAACGGGTGTTTTTTTTTTATTTTATTACGATAATATTGTTAGTAAACCCCAGCATGCAGCCGGAGCAACGCAGCAAAGCAAAAGCAGGAGCATGTCAGTCCCATCGTTTCCTAAAGTAATTTTATAGGCCACTATAAATGTTGCAATAAGCGCACAGCCTTATTGTGCCGCATTAGATCGTTAAACACGGAACCCTAGCCCGCCGGATGTCGTGATGGCCACTTAGCGGTGAGGCCATTTGTCTCGTGTCTTTACCTCGCACAGTTTCTTTGATTGCTCGGACCCACGATAAGCTTCTATGTACTTAGTTTTATAAGACTAGTATCGTGTTGGAACCAGTTGTTTTTCTTTTTTATAATACTTTAGGTATCAATGTTTAAGGTGATCTGTTAAACCAATAGCTAATATCGCCCATCCTTGTTCATCGATTCAGGAATGAACTATTTACATAAGTTAGTTTATACGGAAGCCTCAGTGTGCAAGTCCGACTCGCTCTTGATTAGTTTTAATTATAAAAAAGTCATCATCATGTGGTAGTAGGTACTTATGTTGCAAAAATGTGTATCACTTATTTCAATAAGATAGACTTTAATGACATTTAGAATTACACAAAACGAGGGCTGCTTTACCTAAACACTGTAGTATGTAGGTATTTAGTTTTTACCACCGAAGAACTCTACATTAAAATACATTACATTAAGTACCTACACAATTTCATGAAGTACGTACTTCGGGCTTCATCATCAGATCAGTTTGATATATCCCCTCCTCTTTTACTTTCAGTCAGTCATCGACTACACGTACATATAAAGAAAGCAATTTTAATTGGCATATTGTCGTTCTGGTTAAATAAATAATTTGTGACGAAAGATCTACTGTGATCGCATGAAGAGTTCCGTTCCATATCGTCGAAGTTCATGTTCTGATCATAACAATATTTCTATGGAATCAACTCTGAAGCATAACTTTTCCATCAAAAAATAACTTTCGAAATCGGTCTACAATTGAGCGAGATATCGGTGAACATACCTACATAAAAAAATACATTCAGCTGAACAAAGAAACTCCTTCTTTTTGAAGTCGGTTTAAAATCCAAAAGCACTGAACATGAAAACATTCGAAAAAGCTGTGTGTTGTGCACATTAATATTAAGTATTATGTTTCTTTTGTCCAAGTTCCGTGTGAAGGATCGTACCATTAGTTAAAGGACAAGCCTGTACATTTTATTTATTTAACACATGCCTACTTATTTACCTAAATAAAACATAATATGACTTAAAACGTTATAAATAAGCATTATAGTGTACAGACGTATGTACAATCCGCGCTTGACGAGATGTTGAGGGGTTAAAAATACAAGGAAACAAAAAATAATAACATGAATGTTCGTACTATTTTAGGTATGTTGCTTTTGATTTAGGTGGTAAAAGGTTTTCAACTACTTACTGCATTAGCCTCTTCTCTTATGAAACTGGGAATTAAAACCATATCTGAATCTGCAGAACCCATATTATTCTCTGAATTAGTTCTAACACAAATCTTTGCTACAAAACTCTATAAATCGAAAAAACAAATGATGATCGGATTGCCGCTGTCCCGCCCATTTCGTTTTTTTTTTTTGTGGCCAGCCAGCTATTCAGCCATTATTTTTAATTTTCATCATTTAATAGAATGGTAAATATTTTGCCCAAATCTATATGTTATTTTAAAGAAATAGGTAAAAGTTAATTACAATGATTTAAAAATATATATTCTTTAACTCTTTGAATGTCGTAATTAGAGACACAATAGAAAGACAATTACCTTATGTCGGACTGTGTAACTTAAGACATTCGAAAGGTTAATTACTTAATACTTATATTTATGTTATTTCAATGTTACATCGCGCTGTAATTATGTAGCTGTATAAAAAGTTGGGAAGTAGTTCAACAGAAAACCAAAAATATGACTAGGTAGTTTAAGTTTTTGACGGAATTTCTTGGAGTGAAGTTCAGTGCCGGTTTAATCATTCGCAAATGATTCCTAATAGATATTGTGATATAAAATTGGTATAGTTATGTATGTCAAGTGTCTGCACAACTGGACAATATGTGGAATAATTAAAACAGGCGAGATGTTGGTAAAATGGTGCTGGGAATTTTATTGTAGTGTTGACTACCTCAGCGAAGTTTGCCAAGAAGGTTTTATTTGATAAATTATACTGCAAAATAATTATGTGTTGCACCCGAAAAATGTATTACTGATGACGAGGCGATACGGTGTTATGACCTTAAACGGGCGAAGAAATAAAACGTCATATTTTACCGTGGTACATTTTTGATTTGCGATATTTCAGTTCGTGATTATTTTAACTATTCGCTTTCATAATAAAGTCTGCACTCGCTTTTCTCGACGACCCCATCCTGCTTATGGATTCCGAATCTGCTATGTACTGACTTTGTTTCTACTTATTTCAATCACTGCAGCATATTATATATATTTCGAATCTGGTATAATTTAATTTGTTGTGCTACATCCGCCATTTTGAATCAAACCATAAAATAATATAACAAATAAAAGTAGTTTAACTCATTTCTTCCATTTTTTAATTAAACCTTTATAATAACTGTAACAAGTTTATTATTTCATAAACTAAGAATTGAAGTCGTCTTAATATGTACATTATGTCCACTGTTGGACAAAGTTTGTATGGTGTGGTGTTGTATGGTGAGTCCATACCCTTTGTTTAAACTAATTTATTTATTTATTGGCCTATCTACAATTGTTACACATTGCATTAAAAATTTACTTGCCCTTATACAAACCAAGTGTACAATATATCACGAATGACACAGCATGCAGAAAACAATAATAAAAAGATTTTACAAATTAAGATGCAGATACAACACTTTGAGTTACCTTATTACAAAGATAGGTTAGTGGTTAATCATTTTAGGTGGACTTGGCGCTTGAATTTCTGGATAGATGAGCAAAAAACATCCAAACTTGCGTCGCAGTTACTAAGAAGCTTACAAAGTCTTGGGATTGGGGAGTTAGACACTGAAATAGTTTTTCGGAATGGGGGACGTAGTAATTTGATTGGATGGCGCGGATAATTGTGAGGTAGGTTAAAATTTAATTTATATAGCAACTGAGGACAATCTATTTTACTGTGTAGAACTTTAAACAAAAAAATGAGACCGATTTTGTCTCTGCGTTCTTCGAGAGAAATCATTTTGAATTTCTGTAACCGTTTTGCATAGCTTGGAACCTTTTTGGCTATTTTCGTCGAGTAGGCCAGATGGTTCAAAAATCTTTTCTGAATGCGCTCCAACCTAAGACTATGTGTTGCATAGTGGGGGCGCCACACAACTGAGCAATACTCTAGTACGGTACGAACGAGGTAATTAAAGAGGTAAATTTTGGTTTGAGGCTTGCGAAAACATTTTGCGTTCCGTAGTACAAAGCCAAGAGTTTTTGAAGCTTTTTTGATAATATTATCCATGTGGGGAATAAATGTAAACTTACGATCAAGAAGGACCCCTAAGTCTCTGATCACATCAACTTTATTGAGACATGTACCGTTCATATGGTAATCAAAGTTAATGAAAAGCGGCTTCCGTGTAAACGTTATTTGAGAACACTTTTTTACGTTTAGATGCATACTATTATCTTCGCACCAGTTTATTAGCCGTTTCAAGTCATCTTGGAGTAATTTGGAATCGGCTTGAGAATTTATGACGCGAACTATTTTCAAATCATCGGCGAATAAAAATGGCGTGGAATAAATGAAGCAATAGGGAAGGTCGTTTACAAAGATAACAAATATTACAGGACCGAGGTAGGAACCCTGCGGAACCCCAGAGGTTATAATCAGGGTTTCAGATTTGTAACCATTGGCGACGACATAAAAAGATCTACCCGTTAAGTAGGAGTGAAGCCATTTAAGAAGACATCCAGCAAAACCTAATATAGTAAAGACCTCTGAATAGCAAATATTCAGAGGTCTTTACTATTTCACGTGAACTTTGGCTCTCCATAATGTAGGAATTCATTTACTAAAATTATAAAAAAGTAAATCAATAGAGTCTTGCACATTTAATGAAAATTCTGAATGGCGGCAATTTTTCTGAAATAATTTTAAGGGTTTAATAAAAACACGTATTTCCTAGAACAAGTTTTGTGAAATATTCGAGTAAATCACGGAAATACCTACCGAATGCCAACAGATTTTTCGGGCGTTACTTATCTCTCTTTTTTCGCAATCATCAAACATCACGTTGGATTGCATTTGATAAAGTAACAAGCTTTTAAATCATGCTCGATGTTCATGATAGGCGAGTGAAAAGCACCCTTCTAAGATAAGTAGGTACTCCTAATGGAATTCATTAGTGAAGTTACGATTACTAAATTTAGATGGAAAATAAAGCTAAATTTTTATTTACATTACTTTAATCTCTGAACGTTCTGATCCGACTATGAAATAATTTTTCTACTAAGTATCTAATTAGGCTACACCCACTATCGCTAGGAGTCTTTGGCTTATTTTAATCGCAACAAAATGCAAAGCTAATAAGTTACAGGAGTGATTTTTACTTTTAATTCGCCTGGTGGATAAACAAACTTCAATAAAACGAGCAAACACTGAAGACTTTTATCTTCTGTCTCTAAAGGTTTAAAATAAAAGATTTTATCTACAGATCGGACATAGGTTAGTAGTTCCACACTTTGGAAGGCATTTTCTTTTCCTAATTAAGGTTCTGTACCTCAAAAAAAAAAACGGAACCCTTATAGCATCAAAAGGTCATGGCAATACGGATGGTGCGGGGATACCGCACGGTTTCCCGCGAAGCGGCGAACCTCTTTGCTGGCCTGCCACCATGGGATTTGGAGACAACAGTCCTTGCACGCATGCACGATTTGCGCGTGGAGATGTAACGCTGGGGCGAAACTCCACTGCCGCGACAGGTGGCGGCATGGCGGACAGAGTTTTGGTAGGATCGGACTATCGCAACCCAGTTTTGGGCACGCCACAATTATAGTGCGAAGTTCCGTCTTTGAGGAGTGGCTGGAAAGACCTCACGGTGTGTCCTCACCTTCCGCATGACGCAGGTTCTCACCGTGCATGGTAAGTTCAGGAAGTACCTGCACCGCATTCGTGCAGAAGTGACGCCCGGGTGTCGCCACTGTGTGGACCGACCGGAGGACACGGTAGAGCATGCGGTAGAGAACAGAGGCGTGCCCCGCTTGGGCAGAGAACCGCCGTGTCCTCGTAGGGGCGCACGACGGCAGCGATCTCTAGCGCCGGGCCTTGGTACAGGCCATGGTCTGGAGCGAGAAGGAGTGGCAGGCGGTTGCCCCATTTTGCGAAGCAGTAAAGCTAGCAAAGGATGCGGCCGCACGCGTGTGGGAACAGCCCTCAGATCCCAGCCGCCGGGGATCTCGATCTCGATCGACAGCGATTTGATCTTCTGGCGAAGGAATGGGGTCACAAGGGCTCGTTGCCACTGGTCGCCCCCACGAGGGGGGATGGCTAAGGATACGGATATAAGAATAATATTTTTCCGGTTTTTAGTTTCGGAAACGGATATTATTTTATTAACGGATTATTTAATGTTAATTTGTTAAATATTTGCATTTTTAAAATGATTCCACTTTCATTTCTAGTTTAAATTATTATTGTTTTGGCTGGGCATAACAAAGAAAAACCTGTCATATTTTTGTCGAAAAGTTTATATATAGGTTTGTTACAATTATCCGAATAATTTTTATTTCGTCACATCAACATCCCTACTGTAAAGTACTACTACTACAAGTAACTATACAACTACAGGAGCTTTAAACACGGAGAAGAAACGATAATTTATTATTCCACTTCTACAAAGACAATCCATTCAAGTTAGTGGCATACCTACTCCCAGCCAGATCGCTCTTCTCAATACAAATTTAAACAAGGCAATGTTTGAAACTATATTAGTTACCAGCTGGTTAGATCAAGTTCAACAGGCGAGTCAAGATAACTTGCACAAGTTTCTTGTAACTTTATCTTGAGGGTAGTCTGCAAGAACTGTGTTGTGTTCCCTTTGGAGTGTTATAAGTGGCAACACAAGCTAAGTAAAACTAAGTGCCCTCGCCCACGGCGAATTTTTGCAGCGATGCTGTAGCGCGTTAGTAGCGCGTTGCTTGCAAATGCTATTAACGCGCGTTAGTAGCGTTGCTGTCGCGCGCTTACGAAACGCGCGCCTGCATCGCTACAAAAAGTCGCCATGGGCGAGGGCTCTAAGGGCTTGTCTTTTGTATCACTCCTCACACAATCCATTTACTGATACTCGAAAAAGATTTTTTACTATCTGAATCTCCGATCGCTACAGTACTGTGTAAGTATGGAAATCTAAAGTTAGTCGATATTGTGGGTGGATGTATAGGATGCCTACTAAGGAATATAAAACATAGTGAACTGGTGAGCATGCTATGATGAAGTGTATTCTCGACTTGACTGTTTTAGATCTAGTAAAGATAACAACTTGGCTGTCTCAACAAAGTATTTTAGTTTTGAATTAAAAATACAAAAAAGGTTATGTCTTGTCATGGACCAACTAAGCGGGTTGCTTCTAGACAGAGTAGGAATTTTTAAATACTTGAAGCATTTGGTTACACCTACCCTGAAAGATGATGCTGACATTGAACGGGAGTGGAAGGCTCTGTCGATCTATCGAAAATAACTCTTTTCGGAGCCTACTGCCGACACTGTACACGTGCAGCCTGTGGCACTACACGCAATAATCTAACTACGCCTTTCTGTCCCGTTCAACAACGCGGTCAGGATATTGTTGGGGCTAGCGTTATTGCAGAGCTTTGACAATATTTGCGAAAGTTCGGGTGGATTGTTTCTACACATCAATGCGAATAAGGTAGCTAGGTCTTCAAACGGAAAAGCCGGACAAGCCAGCCGATTTAGCCGGACATCTGAGTATTTTTTTTTTATCTTGCTCTACTTTTATTGACCATATTATATATATATAGGTATATATATATATATATATATATATATTATTCTAGCCAATTTTACTGTCGTTTCGTCAACAATAAAATTGGCTGCTAGTGATATAAGACAAAGTAGAAGACATGATAAAACTAAAAAAAAAAATTCTAATTTAAAAGACTAACAAAAGTCGGACAGGTCGGACTCCACATAATTTGGCCGGACACCTAACTAAAAAGCCTGATCCTATCTGGCTGTATCCGGACGCATGGTAACGCTAAATGCGAATAGAGGCACGATGTTGCAGCGTGGAGTGCGGGGGAGGGCTAATAATACGCTAGCCGTACTTGCGAAGAGACTTGATATGATGCAGCACATAATTGCACTGTTTTATGCAACACGTGACGGGCTTGTTTTTGTTAAGTTAAACCTTTTAGTTTGTAACAGATTCGTTAGCAGCCAGCTCGTAACTATCAATGTCAATGCTATGTTCAAATATTTTACTTCTATGAAAACAGAAAATAAAAGCGTGTGACTCGCAATATATCAAATAATGTTTTAATTTCATCGGCCTCTGACAATAAATAATAACAGCAGAGCGTGGTTTGATCGACAAAAGCTCGGTCAATTATTGTACAATGCGTAAGTGACCAATACCTCAATATTATAAAAAAATGTAAAACCGCTGCCGAAATGATTACTTGCTTGGAATCAGTTTTTGAGAGAAAAAGTGTATTCAACAAGCTTATTCTACGTAAAAAGCTAATCGCTGGGAAATGATCCAGTGGTCAAAATTTACAGGACCATTTCCTTCAATTTGACAACTTGATCACTCAATTGGAGACCGCTGGAACTACAATGGAGGACAGCGATAAATTGACGCATTTATTCCTGACACTACCTGAGGAATACAGTACAGTGATAACTACATTGGAAACAATGAGTATTAAAAAAAACTCACTGTAGATTTTGTGAAATCTAGACTCCTAGATTCAGAGCTAAAATTAAAAGAAAAGAAAAGTGAAGTTGTGGAAAGATGTTTCTATACCTGCTTTAAATGCGGAAAAGAAGGACACATGGTATACCAATGTGACAAGAAAAGTGAAAACAATAATCAAATGCAACGAGGCAGAGGAAAATTTAGAATGAGGAATAGAGGAAGATCTGGGTTCAGAGGAAAGTCGAGAGAACAAGGGCATGTAACCCAAGCGAATGAAAACGTTAATAGTAATGAAATGTTTGGAAGTATGGAACACGTATTGCATACAGAAAATGCATCGGAGATTGTTGTTGTTGTAGACTCAGGAGCAACACATAACTACATACAAGAGAGATATGAAAAATTTATGACAAACGTGACGGAACTCCAAGATCCAATTAAAATTAAAATTGCGAATGGAGAAGTACTATATGCAAAGAAAAATGGTTTTTTAAGTACCTTTTATGAGGGAGACATACCTTTGACAATTGAAGGGCTCATAGTAAGTGGAATTTTACTGTCAGTAAATGAACTGATGAATAAAGGGAAATGTGTAATATTTAAAAATGGAAAGTTAATAATTAAATCTGAAAAACGAGTATATTATGGAGAAAAGAAAGGAAAATTATATATATTGAAAATACAACTACCTAATAAAAAATATAAATGCTATTATGGCGATGAAGACCTGACGTATGGTGATCTATGGCATATCAAACTAGGTCATCTTAATCGTAAAGCATTAAATTTGATGAACTTACCTTACAGCAAAAAGGCATGTGAAGTTTGCATGAAAAACAATAGCACTAGGCTACCTTTAAGACAAAGCCTCAATCAAGAGATATAGGAGAATTAATACACTCAGGTGTTGCTGGACCAATGAAAGTTGCAACAAAAGAAGGCTATAGATATTACCAAACCATATTGGATGACTACTCGCTTTTTACTCAAACTTACCGGCTAGTAAACAAATCTGAAGCAGTAGGAAACTTGAAAAACTATGTAAGGGAAATAGAAACAAAAAAAGATACAAAAATAAAAAGAATCCGTTGTGATAATGGAGGGAAATACTCACCGAACTATTTTAAAAAATTTTGTGAAGAGAGAGGTATAAAAATAGAGTATACGATACCTTATAGTCCACAAATGAATGGAAAAAGTGAAAGGATGAACAGATCCATTTATGACAAAGCTCGAACTATACTGGATGATTCATGCTTACCGAGACATCTGTGGGGCCATGCTATCTTGACAGCAATATTCTTGATCAATCGATGCCCATCAAGTGCAATTGCTTATGAGATACCAGCAATAATATTTGAGAGAGAAATGATGTTCAATAAATTGAAGCCATTTGGATGCAAAGGGTGGATGGTAATACTACCAAGAAGGGATAAATTAGATTCTAGAGCAAAAGAAGTAAGATTGATTGGCTATGCTAGAAACAGATGTAAAGTTTGGGACCCTTTATCAGATACTGTAAAACAAATGATGTAGAACAAGCGACTTAAGAAAGTACTTTAGTCAAAGTACGAGGAGTGGGAGATTAATTACTACACCAAAACATCTAAGTAAATATGAAATTTACGAACCATACTGCTTGATAAGTACAGTAGAAGATCCCCAGGAGTTTACAGAAGCTATGAAAAATGGATGGGAAGAAGCAATCAATACAGAAATAAAAGCTCTACAGAAAATGAATACTTGGACAGAAGTTGATTTACCTGAAAACCAGAAAGCCATTGATACATAATGGGTATATAAAACTAAAGAAAATAACTTGAAAAAGGCTCGATTAGTAGTGAAGGGGTTTCAATTGAAAGAAGACTCTGATTTTGGAAAAAAATTTGCACCAGTAGCAAGAATATCGTCGGTCCGAACTATCCTGGCACAAGTGATTCAGAAAGGATGGAACATAAAACAACTGGATGTACCCACAGCATTCTTAAACGCATTGCTAGAATCGGAAGTGTACATCAAACCGCCGGAAGGTGTAAGAGTAACAAAACACAAAGTTTTAAAACTGAATAGAGGATTGTATGGATTAAGAGAAAGTCCCAAATGTTGGAATCAAAGATTTAATAGCTTTGCAGAAGAAAAGGATTTCAAAAGATCGAAGAGATTTAAATGGACTGAAAAATGATGTATTGTGTGTGTTGTACATGGACAATAGAGGTGCTATTCAAATAGCAAAAACCTTTGAAAATAGCAAACGTGCCAAACACATTGACATGAAACACCATTTTCTAAAAGACATTATAACTAGAAAATTAATCAATGTTGAATTATGTCTCTACTCATAATAATTTGGGAGATATTAATATCATTGTGAAAAAAGCGTGGGGTGCTCGATTTACGAAAAATATGGCACTAAGCGCCCCACGCTTTTTTCACAATGATATTAATATTTTTCATTCATTATTATTATTTTAAAGCGTGTTTTTTTTTTTAGTTTTTTTAAACTATATTTTTATTTTTCACTAAAAAAAAACGGATTAAAGTTTGAAGAAAATCTGATCGCCCAAAGTAGGTCAAAATCGAGCTCAAAGGCGTTGGTTACAAACATACCGGTGAAGCTAATATAAGCGTGTTAAAAACTGAAAATAAAAGCGTGTGACCCGCAATATATTAAATAATGTTTTAATTTCATCGGCCTCTGACAATAAATAATAACAGATATATGCAAGCATTTTTTTTTAACTTTGTTTACATATTTTATTATCCTGAACGCGTTCTCTCAAACAAAAAAGAATTATTAAAATCGGTTCTCGCAATCCAAAATTACCACCGAAAACTTCTTCTGGTACCTATGCATTAATTAGTAACCCAATTCCCCGAGAGATGGCGCTGTACTTTGGGCTATTTCGCGTTCGCGCTGTTAGGATTTTTCCTGAGTTGATGGGGTCGGGTATTATCGAATTGTTCGGTTGGTCTCTCCTTGGCATTGGCGATATTATCTTATAACTACATAAAACTTCTATCAGGAACATGCTAAGGCAATTTAGAACAAAACTAAAATTCATTTTTTTAACTCCTTCTATCAAAATGTTAAGGTAAAAACCAGTTCATAAATGGTTGGATAGATGGCGGTGCGTAATGACGTCATCTTTTTAAAAGTCGATGTTATGATTTTCCGTGCTTTCATGACCTACCGTGGTAAAAAATCGTTGCTTCTTAAATATATTCGTAATTTTACGAGTGCACAATCGCTGAAATTTCTACTACTTGCATACTGTTTTAGTTATCACCGTCCTTTGTGGGCCCGTTTTTAGGGTTCCGTATTTATTAGAGTTCCGTACTTAGTATGTCAACGTAACAAATAGCCTTTTTTTTTAACTCATAAGTGGGAACACTTATTGTGACGGATGGGAAACTACGGAACCCTACACTGAGCGTGGCCCGACACGCTCTTGACCGTTTTTTTATTTACTTTAAGTTCTTATCATTCTAAGGTTGTCTGTTAAATATTGCTGTCAGCGACAAGACCGCCATTGTACCCATAGGTTTAAGTTTCTTTTCAGTGAAATTGATACTGTTTTTTGGTATAATAAAGTTTATTCTATTCTATTCTAAATGGCTTGACTGATGTCGCATTACTGGCATACAAACGTGTGGCAGTCAGATATGTTTTCAATTTAAGCGTTTGGTGTCGAACAGTGCTAACATACTGCAACCGTGACGTAACCAGCGGTACAGTACCTAAACATGCGACAGCAGTCCGACATGAAACGTCTAAATTGAAAGCGCCCTTTTAATGGCTATTTCATGAAAATTCATCAAATAGGGCTAAGGGATTCTGACATTGAATTGCAATTGCCAAAAAACCTTGAGAAAGTTTGAATTTCTCGGGCTAATCCTGGCGATTACGTGTCAACCTGACCGTTACTATTATACTAATACTGAAAGCAGTGGAGGCCAAATGGTAATGGCCCCGACTTACGAGTTGTAGGTCGCGGGTTCAAACCTATCCAGGCGCATTACTTTGTGTAATTTATTTCATCACCACTGCTCTCAAAACGGTGAAGAAAAAGATCGTGAGACATCAGTGATGGATTACGGCTCATTTCCTCTCCTAGAGAGGAGGCTTGAGTCCCAACAATGGGAACATTATCAGGCCGACTATGCTGTGCTAACCACATTTTTCAATGAATCAAATGAAAAATGATGAAATATAATAAGTGAAACTTAACAAAAAATTACGTCAAATTACATGATTCTCGATAGTTTTACGTACTGGACACCCGAAGTCTCGCCGCGATGCAAGAATCGCCTAAGAAGGCGAAGGGGAAGAGTACACTAATATATGGCGAATACGTTCACTGCTAATGGTGGTCCGTTTTGGAGTGGAAAACACTGTGGACCATATTGGCTGACTAGGTCATCATACCTGAAACTATTTAAAACAACGTGTTTAGTAAGGATAGTTAACGTGAGAATAATAAGAGACAGCATCCAAGTGGGCTGGGCCTGAAGCAACTCTCTTAGCAACCACTCTCTGTTTGTTAAAACAAAGATTTAACCTCATTAAAAAACAAATTACGGTAACACTTTTTCGTAACAAACGAATTAGTCATGGTAAATGTTAGAATAATTAAATGTAGACTTATTAAAAATGTAAACAACTGAAATAGGACTCGTTAGGATGTGTTTGCCGTATGCCCAACAAACTGTGTGCCAAATTAACAAATGTAAAAGGCGTCGTAAAAATAGCTTTAATCTACACTAATATAATAAAGAGGTAAAGTTTTTAAGCTATTGTATAGCTTCTATCGCGGGCCTTGAGCGTGGAGACCGAATCTAGAAATTCCGTAACGAAAATAACCTAACACCCCCCCCCCCCCCACTCATTTGTTTTTTGAGCGTGGTGACCAATAACACAACAAATGAGTGAACAATCAATCAAAATTCAATTCAATGTGTGAAAGTGTAACTTCAATTAATATCAAAGAAAAAAAAACAAAGGAAAAAAAATACTGCATAAATAAAATAAATAAATAATTATAATTGCATAAGTTGATAAAAATGCTATGCAATAGCTTTGTCGCGGCAGTCCCCGAGTGCCTCACGTCTTTTTTTGTTTTTTTGTTTGTAAGAGGTAATCTCTGAAAGTACTGGTCCGATTGCTAAAATTTTTTCACCGGCAGAAAGCTGCTTTATTCCTGAGTGTCATAGGCATATATTTTATGTCTGCGGGCGAATCCGCGGGCAAAAGCAAGTTTTTTACATATATAGAAGCTGCGGACCCGCAACCGTCGCGGCTGCGGGAAAAAACCGCTTCATAAGTTCTCTCTGAGACAGTGTGACGGCTGACCACAAAGGAGATGGCGGGACGAACTAGATAGATTTCGCGCGGGTTAGTTGTTCGTGAAAGATGGAATTTGTGGTGGCTTTTGCCTAAGAATATGAGAGAACAGGCTAATAAAAAAAACTTGTTAAAGACAATGATTCAACTTAACAACTTTATTATTATTTTAAAATAATTTAGGTAGTGGACTTTCATTATTACAAACTAGTCTTAAATTCTGCCAGCGACTTCGTTCGCGAAAATGTTTTCATAAAACTATATCATCCCTTAAACTGTATTCTGAGGGTAGTTTTGTGTAAGTTAGTGATAAAGTAACATTCTTTTAAGCCTTCGCAGTGGAAATGTCTCGTTAACTCTTATTACTTTCATAGCTCGAGCTTTATTTGAGCTTTGGGAAAGAGAAAGGCGGCCGCACGTGTGAGGGACCAGCCTTGCTCACGCACCAGCCACCAGGATCTCCACCCCGATTTCTAGTCACTATAGGCATGGGCTTGCGGATGGTAGGCAATGGGTAACTTGCCGTCGGGCCATTTGGGAAATGTTTGGACTAAGCCTAGTGTTCCACACGCTCCTCAAACACATTAAAAACCGTAAGGGCTTAGCAGGACCGATGTCTGCATGGAGAACTTCTGAAATGTAAGCCGTAGTCCTAGAACGCAAAGGGCAACTGAAGGACTTGTTGTGGTTTTAATCAGTAAAAGTCTGACACGTTATTGGATGGATTCCCACATCAAATAAGTCATCGATATTTAATAAGTGTAATAAGTAACGTAATTATATATTATGCTCGTACACTGTGTACTGTAGCTAAATTGCTAATATAAATTAGAAGGCAACGGGCACAATTAACTGTCACCCAATTAGTGTTACCACTAATTGGAATCACACTCGAGTTTCTGCACACCCAAACGTGTGACCACGCATTCGATGCAATTCAGGCCTGACTTTCAGACGCTATCATTCGTAAAAATAAAAAAACTACTGGTTTTTTTAAACTCTTAAGCCAAATTTATTTATTTTGAGTCTGCGGACAAAGCATAAATGTTAATCTTGACTTAGAGAACTTGGATGTTTCAAAACAAGTTTAGGAAGCAATTTTCGTTGAAATAATCGTCAAAATTATCTCTAACTTTAACCGTTTTGATATTTTTTCTCATGTTGCTAGTACGATATAAAATTTGAATGTTTTTTTTATTTAAATTTTATTTTATTTGCACTACAGATCATGTTAAAGCCATAAATAGGTGCAGCGCCAACTTAATAAAAACTGAGCAAGAGCGAGTTGGACTCGCGCACTGAGGGTTCCGTATAACTTACTTAAGTAAATAGTTCTATTCCCGAATAGTCTCGAAGATTTTTTCGAATTGCAAAAAGTATTATTTTTTTGATGACGTAATAACTCTGTTTTCTATAAGACCTTCCTCTAAGCTACTTTCAGGATTCTAGGTCAACGGGAAGTACTCTATGAATTTTGATTCCCTTAAGAGCGTCGATATATACATTTTTTTGCAACATAGACGGCCTTATTTTTTTTTTTGACTTAGTAGTATGATTTTTTGTGATGTTTTTGTGTGGATGGATTGTGTCAGAAGCGATATGCTGAAAGAAAAGGGAGTTAGTCATAGCGTGACGAGTGGCAGAGCAGAATGGAAGAAAAAAACGTGTTGCGCCGACCCCAAATAAAACGGGACAAGGGCAGGAAGATGACGATGAGTAGTTTGATTTTTTTCACAGTTTTAAAGGTGTCGACTGGAAATTAAAACCTTATATTCACCTGAGTATAAGGTAATTTCCAGTCAATACTTTCACGTGTTCTCGAGTTAAAGGTTCTTGACAGATAGACAACAAAGTGATCCTATAAGGGTTGTGTTTTTGCCTTTAGGGTACGGAACCCTAAAAATATGGCAAATTCTGATTAAATTTCAGTCAAGGCAGAAAAATGAACGCTATTTTTAGTTTTTCAATCGAATCTAATTACATTCAGTTTCTTGAGAGGTAGATAAAGAATCAACGTCTATAGAAACCTTGATTAGTTTCTTACGTCTATTTAACAGTATTTGTAAGAAACTAGTTTATTTTAAAACTGCTTTGGCTCTTTTCAATATAAAATATTATTTATCATTATATATTACTTAGTTTGGTGTACGTGTGCATTGAGTGTTCTTTTTTAAAAGTTCATTATATTTATACGAAATCAAGGAAGGATTTAGAAAACTATTGTGATAACTTCATGGTGACAAAACAATTGTGAAATCTACGGGAAAAAAGTTGTGGTCCATTAACTGGAACACTCAATCTGCTAACTGGAGAAAATACTACACTCTCGTATCTCGATTATACTAGATAATTATATGCTTTACATATTTATGTGGATTAATTGTGTTGAGTTAGCGAAAACTATTTAAAAAAAAATCAATTGATTTTAACGTTTAATTAGGATTTTATGAAGGCATATTTAGAACACTCAATCCTCTTATGCTGCAGAACGAGTGTTCCCAAATTCTGCAATTTTGGCTTAGTAAACACATATATGATATTGTCTTTGCGCTCCATTGAACAGAATATTATATTTTTTTTGGCTTTCAATTCAAAATCACACAGTGTCTACATCTCTTTTTTCCTACTCTCCTTTCGCAGTCGATTTCCGTAGAAATAAGCATAACTTTTATACCTCGGCTTCCTTATTTTTTTCTTTTATTATATTACGTGTGTACATGAATTGTTAAATAAATAAAATAATATTTTGCAATTAAATTACATTCAATGCAATTTAAGAAAATATTTTCTGCTATTTAATAAAAAACAATATTAAAAAGCATCAACTTTCCATGATTTCAATACGGTAGGTATGAATTTGTGGATTATTCACTGCACTATTCAATACTGAATTGAACACGTGCTGCTTGTGCCCGCTCTTGAGCGGAGCGGGAGGGCGTCTCAGACTTGATTAAAACCCACTCCTGTTTCTTCTTTGCCGAAGACAAAGGCCAGGGCATCAGAGTTCACTTTCACACAACCCATGGCCCCAGCAGACTTCGACCCCGCTGAATCCGTAGGGTTCAACAGGGTCGAAGCCCACTCAGTCACTCAGTCGAAACCCACTCAGTTTCGGGTGCGCACCTAAAATTGAGTGGGTTGTATTGATAATTTTAATGATTATAATTTTATAAATAAATAATTGTTACATAATAATTATTGCAAATCATATTATATTGACATTGACTGAATGACAAACCTGACGCTGCCTTGCAAAAAACCAAGGAAAACTAAAGAAAATTTGAATTTGTGTTGGTAGCCTAACACTTTCACCTTAAAGCGCAAATCTGGATCGAATGAAAAAAAAAAAATAAAACATAGGCGCACAAAACTTTACAAAAGATCACCACTTAACACTAACTAAAACAAACAAAAACCTCCTGTTACACCGTAGACAAAACAGAACGCTTAGCCAAGTTGTTATTCTGCAATCGTTAACGCTGTCGAAAAGTGATGAAACGTATGGGAATGACGTCATCTTAACGTAAAGTCGCGTGGTCAGAACAAACGAATAGACAAGTCGTAGCCAAGTTCACATCGTTCAAAATCGTTTCTACAATGTTTAACGCTACATCCTTTGTTATATAAACGCTACATTGTAGAACGAGCGGCCGACTCAGGCGCGTCAACATGGCTACCAACTTATCGTTTTCTACAATTGCTGTCACCGAGGCGTTACCGATTAGAAAACGGAATTCGACACAAACTGGTTGTAACTTGGCTAGGGGGGCAGAACACAGTCAGACAGTCAGTTGTCCATTGAAAGAACTGTAAGTACAACTGACTGCTTGACTTCTTGACATACCGAGCCTAGGAAGGCACGTTGATCATTTATAGATCTTTGAGAGTCGTTGCGGATAACCAGTAGTCAGGCAAATCTGACAGTCTTGCCAAATGGTAAAGTGTTACTGGGTTTTGGAGGTCAGATAGATTAATAATAATAATTAATTGATAATGAGTCGTAATTAATTTGTAATTTATTAATAATAATAATTAATTGATAGTTAATCGTAAATAATTAGTAATATAAAATCATAAATTTATCTACATTATGAAAAAGTAAATAATAAGAGAGAGAATGACGAGAGAGAATACCAGTTGAAGTGTGGAAGTTATTGCGAGTGGATAGTTGGACGTGGTTAGCTTTATTCTTCAATAAGTTGTTGCAAGAAGAAGCCATACTTGATGAGTGGTGCAGCAGTTCTTTGGTGCCCATTTTTAAGAACAAAGGCGATGTGCTTGAGTGCAACAATTATAGAGGAATAAAGCTAATGTCACATACTATGAAAGCCTGAGAGAAAATTATTGAAAGGCGACTGAGAGAAGAGAGTAAAATTTCACAGAACCAATTCGGTTTTATGCCTAGTCCGGGTATAACGGATGCCATTTTTGCTATACGCCAGCTGTGTGAGAAATACAGAGGTGCGCATAAAAACTTGCACATGGTATTCATTGGCCTCGAAAAGGCATATGACCGGGTACCTCGTGAGGTTCTGTGGTGGGCCCTTAAGGAGGAAGGTGTGCCTGGGAAGTATGTGCAGTTGATCCGAGCGATGTATAGTCGATGCAGTACCCAAGTACGGTCTTCAGTGGGTACTACTGGCAGCTTCAATGTGGCTGTCGGCTTACACCAAGGGTCGGCCCTCAGCCCTTACCTCTTCCTGATGATAATGGATGCTCTGACGTCGGACGATCAGGAAGAGGCTCCCTGGTTGTTTGCCGATGACATTGTACTGGTTGCCGAGAGTGGCCTAGAGGTCCAGAACAGATTGGAGGTGTGGTGGCACAGATTGGAGAGTGTTGGCCTGAAATTGAGTAGAACCAAAACGGAGTACTTGTTCTGTGATTTCGGCGGTCCCTCCAATCCAGTGCCCTTAGCTCTCGCCGGAACGCCCATACCGATCTGTTCCGACTCTCGGTACCTCGGGTCACTCGTCGAAAAGGATGGTGAGGTAGACCGGAGAAAGATTAACTATCAATTAATTATTATTATTAATAATAATAATTATTATTATTATGAGCCCGTTGTGTCCCACTGCAGGGCAAAGGCCTCCCTTCCGTTATTCCACTCTTTTCTATCTTTAGCCACTTCTGGCCAATCCTTAAGGTAGGAGTCCAAATCGTCACGCCATCTCCTTCTGGGCCTACCGCGTCGCCGGCTCCTGCTGTTTGGAGTCCAGTCAGTAATTACTTTCGCCCAATTTTGTTGCGGCATGCGGCAGATGTGACCTGCCCAGTTCCATTTTAATCTGACGGCTGAGTCACCTACGTCTGCGATTTGTGTTTTAGAACGAAGTATACTGTTCCTTATGCGATCTGTTCTTTTGAACCCGAGAATACTTCGTTCCATTGCTCGCTGGCAGACCAGAGACAGAATAAATTACAAATTAATTACGACTCATTATCAATTAATTATTATTATTAATCTATCTGACCTCCAAAACCCAGTAACACTTTACCATTTGGCAAGACTGTCAGATTTGCCTGACTACTGGTTATCCGCAACGACTCTCAAAGATCTATAAATGATCAACGTGCCTTCCTAGGCTCGGTATGTCAAGAAGTCAAGCAGTCAGTTGTACTTACAGTTCTTTCAATGGACAACTGACTGTCTGACTGTGTTCTGCCCCCCTAGCCAAGTTACAACCAGTTTGTGTCGAATTCCGTTTTCTAATCGGTAACGCCTCGGTGACAGCAATTGTAGAAAACGATAAGTTGGTAGCCATGTTCACGCGCCTGAGTCGGCCGCTCGTTCTACAATGTAGCGTTTGTATAACAAAGGATGTAGCGTTAAACATTGTAGAAACGATTTTGAACGATGTGAACTTGGCTACGACTTGTCTATTCGTTTGTTCTGACCACGCGACTTTACGTTAAGATGACGTCATTCCCATACGCTTCATCACTTTTCGACAGCGTTAACGATTGCAGAATAACAACTTGGCTAAGCGTTCTGTTTTGTCTACGGTGTAACAGGAGGTTTTTGTTTGTTTTAGTTAGTGTTAAGTGGTGATCTTTTGTAAAGTTTTGTGCGCCTATGTTTTATTTTTTTTTTATTTTATTCGATCCAGATTTGCGCTTTAAGGTGAAAGTGTTAGGCTACCAACACAAATTCAAATTTTCTTTAGTTTTCTTTGTTTTTTGCAAGGCAGCGTCAGGTTTGTCATTCAGTCAATGTCAATATAATATGATTTGCAATAATTATTATATAACAATTATTTATTTATAAAATTATAATCATTAAAATTATCAATACAACCCACTCAATTTTAGGTGCGCACCCGAAACTGAGTGGGTTTCGACTGAGTGACTGAGTGGGCTTCGACCCTGTTGAACCCTACGGATTCAGCGGGGTCGAAGTCTGCTGGGGCCATGGGTTGTGTGAAAGTGAACTCTGATGCCCTGGCCTTTGTCTTCGGCAAAGAAGAAACAGGAGTGGGTTTTAATCAAGTCTGAGACGCCCTCCCGCTCCGCTCAAGAGCGGGCACAAGCAGCACGTGTTCAATTCAGTATTGAATAGTGCAGTGAATAATCCACAAATTCATACCTACCGTATTGAAATCATGGAAAGTTGATGCTTTTTAATATTGTTTTTTATTAAATAGCAGAAAATATTTTCTTAAATTGCATTGAATGTAATTTAATTGCAAAATATTATTTTATTTATTTAACAATTCATGTACACACGTAATATAATAAAAGGAAAAAAGAAGGAAGCCGAGGTATAAAAGTTATGCTTATTTCTACGGAAATCGACTGCGAAAGGAGAGTAGGAAAAAAGAGATGTAGACACTGTGTGATTTTGAATTGAAAACCAAAAAAAATATAATATTCTGTTCAATGGAGCGCAAAGATAATATCATATATGTGTTTACTAAGCCAAAATTGCAGAATTTGGGAACACTCGTTCTGCAGCATAAGAGGATTGAGTGTTCTAAATATGCCTTCATAAAATCCTAATTAAACGTTAAAATCAATTGATTTTTTTTTTTAATAGGTTTCACTAACTCAACACAATTAATCCACATAAATATGTAAAGCATATAATTATCTAGTATAATCGAGATACGAGAGTGTAGTATTTTCTCAGGTTAGCAGATTGAGTGTTCCAGTTAATGGACCACAACTTTTTTTCAGGCCAGGGGCCTTTGTCTTCGGCAAAGAAGAAACAGGAGTGGGTTTTAATCAAGTCTGAGACGCCCTCCCGCTCCGCTCAAGAGCGGGCACAAGCAGCACGTGTTCAATTCAGTATTGAATAGTGCAGTGAATAATCCACAAATTCATACCTACCGTATTGAAATCATGGAAAGTTGATGATTTTTAATATTGTTTTTTATTAATAGATATTATTTAAAAAAAAAACTACGAAAATAATTGTAGTACCTTATAAATATTATCCCAAATTACTCTATAGTATAGCTAGTAATTTACTTTAATATTATTATCAGTCTTTCTTCTACTGATAGGTCATGTTTGAAAACAGTTTTTTGCCGCTGAATTTAATTTTTAACAATTCCCATAATTCGTAGAAACATTCTCTAGACATTCTGAGATAACAAAAATAATTGTTTGGATCTTGTTTAACCCCGGGCAAAGATTATGGAAATCACAAGAATTAAAAGTTTAACGAAAACATCGGTGCTTAACGGGGCATTGCTTTTGTATTTCTTTAATGATTTTTAACAAGAGCACTAACAGTAATGTTTCTTCGTCAGAGTATAAAAAGATCTATGTATTGTATTTTTTTTTGCTAATATTTACTAGCAGTACACCGCCGACTACCCCCTATTTAGGGTTCCGTAGTCAACTAGGAACCCTTATAGTATCGCCATGTCTGTCTGTCTGTATTTACTTATTTATTTATTACAACTTCATGCAACATAAAGGTACAAAGGCGGACTTAATGCCTTAGGCATTCTCTACCAGTCAACCTAGGGTGTCTGTCTGTCCGTCTTCGCTTAATCTCTGTGACGGTTAGCACTAGAAAGCTGAAATTTGGTACCAATATGTATATCAATCACGCCGACAAAGTGGTAAAATAAAAATTGGAAAAAAATGTTTTATTAGGGTAGCCCCCCTATATGTAAAGTGGGAAGTATTTTTTTTTAATTTCAACCCTAACGTGTGATATATTGTTGGACAGGTATTTAAAAATGAATAGGGGTTTACTAGAATCATTTTTTGATAATGTAAATAATTTCAGAAATAATCGCTCCAAAAGTAAAAAACAATATGTCCCCCCCTAACTTTTGAACCATAAGTTTAGAAAATATGAAAAAAATCTGAAAAGTGGAACTTTATAAGGACTTTCTAGGAAAATAATTTTGAACTTGATGGAAAGAACAGTTTTTGTACAAAAAAGACAAAAAGGTTGTACAAAATAATTTCTGGACTAAGTTTGTAGTATAATCGTACATGCAAGCATTTTTTTTAACTTCGTTTACATATTTTATTATCCTGAACGTATCTTCTTTCAAACAAAAAAAGAATTATTAAAATCGGTTGATTGAAATCGTTTGTCTTGGTATGGTCATGTGAAGAGGAGAGATGAAAAGCATGTTGCTAAAAGAGTTATGAATTTACATGTGGATGGATGGAGAGGGAGAGGGAGGTCAAAGAAAAGATGGATGGATTGTGTGAGAAGTGATATGAAAGAAAAGGGAGTTAGTGATAGCGTGACGAGTGACAGGACAGAATGGAAGAAAACAACGTGTTGCGCCGACCCTAAATAAAATGAGACAAGGGCAGGAAGAAGAAGAAGAAGAAGAGAAGAAGGGAAAAAGTAAATAATAATAAAAAACCCGTATATGGAGAAAAGAAAAACTAAAGTCTATATATTTTTGTATTTTTTTTTATCTACGTCTGCTGGTATGTAACATTGTGTACTACATAGTATGTTTTTTCTCTGTAAGTGAATGTGTAATTCTTTTGAGAAAATAAATATCTTTAACCGTAGATAGGCAGTCGCTCCATGTAAAATACTTGTATCCAGCTGCATCCAGTTAGACTGGAAATCGGTCCCATTATAGTTGGGAACGTAGCAAGACCTGCCACTCCTGCAGGCGGTCGCCGACTTCTGAGAAGCAGTAATGCTCGCAAAGGAGTAGGCCGACCGCATCAGGCAACGGTGCTCTCGCCGCCGCCGGGATTCCGATCCCGATTTCCAGCCACCGTAGGCGCGGGCTTGTGGGCAGTGAGCAAATGGGTAGCTCGCTGTCCGATCGTACGGTAACTGTCCGGACCAAGCCCAAGTCGTCGACGGCGCGCACTGTTCCCGCGCGCCTCAAGGCAACAGCAGGGGCCCAGCCGGGTTGAAGCCTACTGGGGCCAGGGTTATGGGGAAGGCTAGAAGGAACGGAGTGGGCTTTTAGTCAGTAAGAGTCTGACACTATCTCCCGCTCCGCCCAAGGGCGGGGGTTGTCATTGGATGATTTTTCGCACCATAAAAAAAAATTATAGTTGGGAAAATTCTAGGTAGATCTATTAATTTTATACCAGAGCTTACACTTTTCAACACACCAGTTAAGTACCAGAGTAAAAATCACATACGTAATGTGTGTGTATGTTTCTTACTTCTGCACACTCGATCGGTTGACCGGATTTCGATGACACTTGGTACATGACCATGGCCAATGGCACATGACTTTTTATCCTAGTAGCAAAATCCTTTGAGATAATTTACTACTTTATCGCGGACGTACCCGGGTAGCAGGTATTTATATTCCCTTTTATTTCAGATAGGGTTTGGGAATTCCCGACAATTTCAAAGTCCCGGGACACGAGACTGCATACAACCTAAGTCCCGGGAATTCCCGGGACATCGAGACCTTTTTGATTTAGTTAGTTTCTAGTGAAACGCATAAAAAGGCATGTTTTTTTTTATAAAAATCAAAATTAATTTAAAAACAAAAAATTAAATCATAATAACTTTAAACTTAATTTCAGTCTTATTTATTTCTTTGTTTATTTTAATCCTACACAGATTCACTTTTAAATAGTGTAATATTATATTATAAGTAGTTATAAAACCGAACTTAGTTAAAATTCATACTAATTCTTAATAACTTTCCTATTATCTAGTAATTCTAGTGTCTAATCATTGGGCATAATCACAACATTGTTAATTCTCCTTATCACAGTTTTTTTTAGTAATTTAAAAAAACAGACTTATTAATCAGCATTTCAAATAATCAACTAAAATAAAAAATCAGATCGTCAACACCTTTGTCCGACAATTTACATATTTCTATTTTTCTAATGCCATCGACTTAATTGTAATTATGGTTTTTTAAAGTAGTACCAATCCTTCTGTATGTTTTCCGGTTGCTTCAAACAAAACTCCTTTTTTAATGTTGCTCTTGTATTTTTTTCCAAAATCTCGGGTATAATTTCTTGGATATTTTATTTGCTTGTCCTATTTGATTTACAAAAACCTCGTCAGTAACAAATTCGACAATCTTGTCGCATCTCCAGTCTCGAAACAAAAGGCCCGGGACTCGAGACAGCTAAAATCACGAAAAGTCCCGGTACTTAGAGACCCGAGACGTCCCGGGACCCAAACCCTATTCCAGCCTTTACTTTTGTTGGGCACGCCACAATTATGGCGATAAGTCCCCTCTTTGAGGCGTGGCTGGAAAGACCTCACGGCGTCCTTACCTTCCGCATGACACAGGTCCTCACCGGAAATGGCAAGTTCGGGAGGTTCCTGTTCCGAATTAAAGCGGAAGTGACGCCCGGGTGTCGCCACTGTGCGGAACGCCCGGAGGACACGGTGGAGCACACAATCGCAGTGTGCCCTGCTTGGGCGGAGCATCGCCGTGCCCTCGTGGGGGTGATCGGCGGCGGAGACCTCTCGCGCCGGGCCTTGGTCGAGGCCATGGTCCGGAGCGAGGAGGAGTGGCAGGCGGTCGCCGACTTCTGCGAAGCAGTAATGCTCGCTAAGGAGGAGGCCGACCGCATCAGGCAACGGCGCTCTCGCCGCCGCCGCCGGGATTCCGATCCCGATTTCCAGCCACCGTAGGCGCGGGCTTGCGGACAGTGAGCAATGGGTAGCTCGCTGTCCGGCCGTCCGGTAACCGTCCAGACCAAGCCCAAGTCGTCGACGGCGCGCGCTGTTCCCGCGCGCCTCAAGGAGTTGTCAGCAACAGCAGGGGCCCAGCCGGGTCGAAGCCTACTGGGGCCAGGGTAATCCGAAAGGGCGCTCGAGCCCCGGTATGAAGGCTTGAAGGAACGGGATGGGTTTTTTTAGTCAGTAAGAGTCTGACACTATCTCCCGCTCCGCCCAAGAGCGGGGGTTGTCATAAGATGATTTTTCCCATCGAAAAAAAAAAAAAAAAAAAAAGCCTTTACTTTTGTTTAGTGTTTCGTAACACAAAGTTTGGTACAAAAAGCGGTACGCCCACCCTCTTTTTTAAAATGCATAGACTCAAACCGTAATGTTAATTGTTTAATTAGTAAAACAGCTGAGTAAACCCTTTTAATATTCAGTAAGGAACCAATGGAAGTACTTTGTTTTTGTTCTCTCTGCAGTTGACGGCTCCGAGCCCCTGAAGATTTTCATAACATTGTATTTTTCCTTTAATCTTTTATATAAAATAGAATAAGTCTTTAGCAGCTGTAGCGGTGTTGAAATGTTTATTTTATAAATTTAATTAACCTTTCGCTAACCGCTAGCTTTGATCACAGTTTTATCTTCAGTTAGAATAAAAATTAAATTTTGCATTTGATAACGTTCTATGGAATAACAATAGTTTTCTTCTGTGGTCTTCTCGTATGATTATAATTTAGGTATATTCAAGGCTAGAGTGAATAGGCTTTTAATAGACTAGTACTCTTCACTATCAACGATGGCATCACAGCTTACCATCGGGTGGGATTACTTGATTTTTAATATTTCTTTATGAGAAGGTACATTCCCAAGTGAATTATTACACACACATATACACTTATTGTTCCATTTCATAAACAGGATTCGCGTACAGTTATAAGAAATTACAGGGGGATTTCCATACTAAATTTAATTGGTAAAGTGTTTGAAAAATTAGTTTTCAACACTGTCTATCCATATATATCCTTAAAGGTATTTCTTGCAAGCAACACGGTTTCTTAAAAAAATCGCTCGACTGTCTCGAACTAAGCTAGTTTTTCAAATTTTGTTCTGGAGAATACAGATAATGGCGGGCAAGTTGACGTGATCCACACGGATTTTAAAAAAGCTTTTGATCGTGTGGACCACGCTATCTTGCTCAGTGAGTTATTTTGACTGGGTATACGCGGGGATCTATTAAGATAGGTTCAGTCATATTTATTCAAAAGGTCACAAACTGTAGTACCTACTGGAAGGATACCGTTCTAATTTTATTAAAATCCCTAGTGGCGTTCCACAGGGATCCCGTTTAGGACCTTTATTTTATAATGCGTATTTGTTTGACATCACTGATTCTTTTAAAAACTCTGACCGTATAATGTGTGCGGATGACAAAAAAATATTCTGTAGAATAAATTTAACTGATGATTGTAGGGCTCTCCAAGAAGACCTTAATCGTTTAAACAATTACTACAAGAAAAATAAAATCACAGTAAGTGTCAGTTATACGTAAAAAGAATCTCATTGTTTACTCATATAATTTTAATGGAATTGTTATAGGTAAACAAAATTAAGATAGTTCGGGACTTAAGGGTTTATTTTGACAGTAAATTATCATTCTCAGATCACATAGACTTTATTACCGCAAAAGCCTATCAGAACCTGGGATTTTTTCATAGGTCTTGCTTCAATGTTATTGTCTGTGCGATAAAAGAACCGTCGTGGCGTAAAGTGAAAACAACATTAAAGATTTTAAGTAGCAACCCAACTCAGCCAAATGCCAAACGTCATATCATGTTGACATCAGTTTGTTTATTATGTTATTTTATTGTGATTTTTAATTGAAATCTTCAGAAGTATGATGAAAAATTTCACTGAGCTGCAAGGGAAATAATATTTAATATATTACAGTTTTGCTAAAGATAACAAATGGCAAATCACACCATTATTGATCAAAACTAAGTCTGAGAACTTCGGAAACATTGGTATGCTGTTTTTTGGTACTTAACACTTTTATTTTAATGTTTTTAGACTTCCTAGGTAAACTTCTGTCCCTGTTATCTCCAAATATATCTAGATTAAACGGAAATTCATTTAAACATGACGATATTTGATTATTTTGTTTTGGTCAATATTTTCGATGGCTAGTTTAAAGAGTATTGATACTTTAAATTTATAATGCGTTTCGACTAACTTAGAATATTTCTCTTCAGGCTTGAGTAAGGATACAGTAACTAAAATAAAAAAGGGCAAGTGCGAGTCGGACTCGTGCATTGAGGATTCTGTACAAATTTACCTATGAAATCAATTCCCGAATTGAGTTACGAAGATTTTTCCGAATTGCAAACAATTTTTTTTTTTGTGGCGGATCTACAAATTTACAATTTTCAGATTTTTCCCTGTACTTGTTCTATGAGACCTTAATTTATGCCAAATTTCAGGATTCAAGGTCAACGGGATTCACCTTATGAACTTTGATTCTCTTGAGTATCGAAACACACGTTTTTTTGCTACATAAACGGCCGTATCTTTTTTTTTCGTTAACTCAGAAGTCTGATTTTTTCACAACTTCAAAAAACCGCAGACTTGAGTGTATAATTTTAATTTTAACTCGATACCTCCACGCGTTCTCGAGTTAAAGGGTCTTAACAGATAAACAGACGGACAGCCAAGTGATTCTAAGGATCTTGTATACGAGATGGTCCCTTACAGGCTAAATAGATTTTTTACGAAGCAACATTACAAATTCTGAAGTGTCTCATTAGGTGAGCAAATTCAGCCATTATGATAATTTTTATTATAGGGTGAAGCCGCTGGAAGAAGCTAGTCTAACATAGTTTCAAAATATCAAGATTTAACAGTCGCACTATAATGACGTCACAATGTTGCTTACATAACAAAAACGATATTTATCTACAGCAGTGCCCTCAAATCCCACGATGGTTTATTTTCCGCACAGACTCTATTAAATTCCTTATAAGAATTAATAATATTGAAACACTTGAATCGGCATATTTTGCATATGTGCGCAGCGTCTTAGAATATGCATCCCCAATCAGGTCCCCTCAATACATAATTTATAAGAATCAAATGGAATATCCTCTCCGTAAACCGAACTTCTGTCGTCCCTCACTACCACCACTGCTGAAACCCGATGGGTTGCTGGCCCATACCGCTGAAGAGAAGGCTAATCTATTTGCCTCTCTCTTTGCGGAATCTTCACGTCTTGATTCTGGTAACGCGCAGCCCCCTGCCTTTCCTGAGCGATGCGAGACGACTATGGCAGACATTCGCATCTATCAGAAGGACGTCCGTAGGGTGCTACGTAACCTTGACGTGAACAAAGCCAGCGGTCCCGATGGGATACCGGCAATTGTTTTAAAAACTTGTGCGCCTGAACTGTCTCCGATCTTGACACGCTTATTTCGTCTTTCGTTTGAGGCGGGAAAAGTGCCGATGGCTTGGAAGCAAGCTAATGTGCAACCCGTGCCCAAAAAGGGCAGTAGGGCTGACCCTGCTAATTACAGACCTATCTCGGTGACATCCATCCTCTGTAAGTGTATGGAACGAGTGGTCAATAACAAGCTCCTGGCATACCTGGAAGCTAATGACATCCTCAGTGATCGTCAATACGGTTTTCGCCGAAATCGGTCAACTGGGGATCTTCTAGCGTATGCCATTCACATCTGGAGCGAGGCCATCGAGAAGCATGGGGAAGCACTTGCAGTCTCCCTTGATATCTCGAAGGCTTTCGACAGGGTCTGGCATGATAGCCTTATTGCTAAGCTTCCTTCCTTCGGTTTGCCCACTGGTCTGTGTAACTGGATCGCAGACTTCTTGAGGGGGCGATCCATCCGAGTAGTTATGCTCGTCCGGTCAAATGGATATTAATGACGGGGTCCCTCAGGGGTCGGTGCTCTCTGCAACACTGTTCTTGCTGCACATAAACGACCTACTTAAACCCGGTACCTTTGGGTATGCAGACGATAGCACTGTTGCTGAGAGTTACGTGTCCGATGCACGTACTAGTGGGTCACAGATCCAGTCTTTGAGGGAAGCTATGGTTGAGCGCTTGAACTTGTCCTTGGAGGCAGTTTCCGATTGGGGCGATGCCAACCTAGTCAGGTTCAATGCTGCTAAAACCCAGGCGTGTCTTTTTTCCGCTAAACGAAGCCAATTTTACCCGGCTCCTATATTCCGGGGTGTGACCGTGCCGATAACCGACGGCCTTGAGCTTCTTGGGGTAACGTTATCATCTACCCTCAATTGCGGCTCTTACATCGAGGCAAAAGCACAACAGGCTGCCAAAAAACTGGGGATCTTAGCTAGGGTGAGGCGGTACTTCACTCCGGAACAGCTGCTCAACCTATACCAAGCGCAAGTTCGATCGTGTATGGAGTACTGCTCTCATCTTTGGGATGGGTCTGCCAAGTATCAGCTTGATGCTCTGGAGTCGATTGAGAGGCGAGCCAAGAGGATCATCGGTGATGATGCACTTGTTGCGTCAAAGATCCAAAGCCTTGAGCATCGGCGCCGAGTTGCTGGCCTGGCGGTTTTCTATCGATTACACTTCGGTGAGTGTGCGTTGGAATTGCACAATTTAATTCCGCCAAGTCCGTTCCATCATCGGACCACTAGACGTACGGCATTGCGCCATCGGTACATGGTGGATATCCCACCCATTCGTACAAAGCGTTTTGGAAACACATTCATTATGCGTACAGCTAAAGAGTGGAATTCCCTGCCGGAGTCTGTGTTTCCTGATAGCTACAACCTAGGGGTCTTTAAGTCGAGAGTGAATAGGTTACTTCTAGGCAAGCGTGCTCCATCGTCGGCCACATCATCACTTACCATCAGGTGAAATAGTGGTCAAACGCGAGCCTATCAATAATAAAAAAAAAAAAAAAACCTCCAATGTCCTACAAAGATAGCTGCTCTGTCGAACATACGGTTTGCTAATACTCAATGGCAGGTGTAAGGTGATGGACATGTGTTCGCTTTACGATATGCTCAATGGGTGGCTGGACTGCCCAGAGTTGGTCGCACGGGTATGTTTTAACACTCCCCTGAGGCGCATTCGACACACATAACACACTTCGTGTATAGCTGTTGGTTACATAAATAAAACAAAATATCAGTATGGCTTACAACGGCGGCGGAGACCTCTCGCGCCGCGCCTTGGTTGAGGCCATGGTCCGGAGCAAGGAGGAGTGGCAGGCGGTCGCCGACTTCTGCTAAGCAGTAATGCTCGCAAAGGAGGAGGCCGAACACATCAGGCAACGGCGTTATCGCCGCCGCCGGCGGCGCCGGGATACTGATCCCGATTTCAGGCCACCGCAGGCGCGGGCTTGCGGACAGTGAGCAATGTCATCATCATCGCTTACCATCAGGTGAGATTGTGGTCAAACGCGAGCCTATCCATTAAAAAACAAAAAAAAAAAAAAAAAATGGGTAACTCGCTGTCCGGCCGTCCGGTAACTGTCCAGATCAAGCCCAAGTCGTCGACGGCGCGCACTGTTCCCGCGCGCCTCAAGGAGTTGTCAGCAACAACAGGGACCCAGCCGGGTCGAAGCCTACTGGGGCCAGGGTTACTCGAAAGGGCGCTTGAGCCCCGGTATGAAGGCTAGAAGGAACGGGGTGGGTCTTTTAGTCAGTAAGAGTCTGACACTATCTCCCGCTCCGCCCAAGAGCGGGGGTTGTCATTGGATGATTTTTTCCCACCATAAAAAAAAAGTATGGCTTACAAAAGTTGCTCCAGGTCTGGGTGTCTTGAGTGTGTAGTGTAGGTACTTAGATATAAGTATTAAATAGTCAGTAAGTCTTAGCGGGTAGCGGCAGATTTTGTATGCGTCGTCAGTTTGGAATAAACCGTAATAAGAACCAGTTGTTTCGTTGTGACACTCCCCTTCCACCCCCGCGCACCAGGATATTACATTGGCGACGAGGATAATCAAACGTGTCGCGTGTGGTTATAATTACTAATATAATTAGTGGCCAAACACGTAAAACGCAAAATGTCGATCGGGAAGATTAAAGAGTTTGACGTGCGGTCGGGATTGTGGTCTTCATACACAGATAGACTTGAAATGTATTTTGTGGTGAACAAGATCGCGGAAGAATTGAGGT
This sequence comes from Mythimna ferrago, assembly GCA_910589285.2. Lineage (NCBI taxonomy): Eukaryota > Metazoa > Arthropoda > Insecta > Lepidoptera > Noctuidae > Mythimna > Mythimna ferrago. The sequence continues at coordinate 7,270,924 of OU342673.1, read as the reverse complement.
TACCCACATTAATCGCGAGCATGGGCGATGAAGCGTACGAATTGCTAGTTAATCTAGCCAGTCCTAAGAAGCCTTCGGAGTTATCATATACACAAGCCAGCGAATTGTTACGTCAACATTTACAACCGGCACCATCATCATTGGCGGAAAGGTACCGGTTCCGACAAAAAAGACAAGGTGCAACGGAAGATGTTGCCGCGTATGTGGCAGAATTGAAGAAATTATCACGTAATTGCAAGTTCAACGCTAACTTGAACGAAAATTTGCGCGATCAATTCATCTGCGGCCTTAGAAGTGACGTCATTCGGCAGCGGTTGTTCGCGGAAAATGAGGCGATAACCTTTACGGAGGCGGTAAAATTGGCGGGATCCCTGGAAGCAGCGGAGAGAGACGCAGCGGAGGTTGAGTGGCGTAAGGAAGCAACGGAGGCGAATAGTGCTAGCTCGGTTCATGCGCTAACGCCGAGCGCAGCACGCGTCGGGAAAGGACGCGGGCGTAGGAGTGGCGGAGCGGGACCGGCGGCACCGTCCGCTAGTTGGCGTGCTCGGCCGGACAAAGCGTCGACAACATTGAGCGGCTGTGCGGCGTGTGGTGCTACAAACCACGAGTACGATCGGTGCCGTTATCGGAACTTTGTGTGCAGCAGGTGCCAACGCGTGGGTCATTTACGGCGAGTATGTCCAGAGCGGGAGGAGCAAAAGTCGCAGGCAGACAGTGGCCGGCAAAACAAAGGGACGAAACGGGAAGTTCATTTCGGTGATTTTGACCTGGAGACCAGTGACGAGGACGAGGACATTGAGGAATTAAACCTTTTGTCGTTAAATAATTATAAGGCGGTAAGTTTACCCATCTGGATAGATAACGTTATAATTAAAATGGAAATAGATACTGGAACAGCAATTTCATGTATAAGCAGAATAGTTTATGACAGTAAATTTGATCATTTGCCTATTGAAAGTGATAACACAGTTTTAAAATTTTATGATGGAACAAAAATTAAGCCTTTAGGAATAATTAAACCAGTAGTACGATATGGTAACATACAGAAACCATTAGAATTATTTGTAATTGAGGGTGGTACTACATCGTTAATAGGAAGGCAGTGGTTAGCCGAATTACGAATTGATGTTCCGAGATTTGACTGTAATTTCATAGACAAAGGTGATGTACACATAGATAAAGAGATTTGTAAATTGATCGACAGGTATAAAGTAGTGTTCAGCGGTGAGCTGGGACGGTACACGGGAGGCAAGGCCACATTGCGGGTTCGCGAGGGGGCTCAGCCCGTGTTCCATCGAGCGCGGCCGCTGCCCTACGCGCTGCGCGAGCGGGTTGACGCTGAGCTCGACGCGATGCTGCGGGCCGGCATCATTGAACCCGTGGATTGCTCGGACTGGGCGTCACCATTGGTACCGGTTAACAAACCGGATGGTACTTTACGGATTTGTGCGGATTACAAGTCAACTCTGAATCCGGCGTTACTGGTCGATCGTTACCCACTTCCTAGGATTGATGACGTTTTGGTAGGTCTTAATGGGGCTCAATTTCTTAGCAAAATTGATTTGTCAAATGCTTATAACCAAATCGAATTAGACGAATCTAAAAAGTTCACTGTCATTAACACACATAAGGGCCTGTTTCGTTATAATAGGTTAGTATACGGTTTGTCGTCCAGTGTAGGTATTTTCCAACGAATTATGACAAATCTATTGCAGGGCATTCCTCATGTACAAGGGTTCCTTGACGATGTTATTATAGGGGGTAAAACTAGAACGGAACATTTAGAAGCCCTCGAGGCGGTTTTAAAGCGGTTAGCAGACAATGGATTAAAACTAAGGAAGGATAAATGTGTTTTCCTGGTAGACAGTGTAAAATATTTAGGGTACGAGGTATCGAAGGAGGGTATTAGAGCGGACACGGCTAAAATTGATGCCATTTTAAAGATGCAACGCCCTACCAACATATCGGAGCTACGGTCGTTCCTAGGTATGATAAACTTTTTCGCGAGATTTATCAAAAATCTTAGTTTTATGTTACCACCGTTGCATAACTTACTACGGAAACAGGTTCCGTGGAAATGGAATAAGGACTGTGAGCGTAGCTTTGAGGAAGTAAAACGTGCACTAATTAGTAGTGAAGTACTGGCACACTATGATCCTAGCCAACCGGTAATCGTGACGTGTGACGCGAGCGCACGGGGCATTGGCGGGGTGCTGGCACAGCGCGGGGCGCACGGCGAGCGCCCGGTCGCATATGTGTCACGTTCCCTCACTATCGCGGAGAAAAACTATTCACAGATTCACCGCGAAGCATTAGCTATTATTTTTTGTGTGAAAAAGTTTCACCAGTACCTGTACGGGCGGAAGTTTACATTGCGTACCGATCACAAGCCTTTGGTGTCTATTCTAGGACCTAATGCTGGGATACCAACTATGACAGCAAGTAGAATGCAACGGTGGGCAGTGATTTTATCGGCGTATGAGTACGAAATAGAATTCATTAAAACTGACGCGAACTGTGCGGACGGCCTTTCGCGGTTGCCGAGTAGTAGTGCGGCGAAGGTACGTGACGTAATACCGGAACAGACTTATCTTCACTTTGCACAAGAGGCATTATTATTGAATTACAAACAAATAAAAAAATCCACAAATAAAGATCCCATTCTAAGCAGGGTGTTAGCTTATATACGAGACGGTTGGCCGGAAAAATGTGACTTAGTAGGAATGCAGCCTTATTTTAACAGGAAAACTGAATTATATGAGGAATTAGGGTGTATTATGTGGGGCCATAGGGTAGTTATCCCTCAAGATTGCCGCGAACGGGTTTTACAGTTGATTCATGAGCCGCATATGGGCGTAGTAAAGTCAAAGGCCATAGCTCGCAGTTATGTATGGTGGGCTGGCATCGACGAGGCGGTGGAGCGTGAGTGCCGCGCGTGCGCCACCTGCGCTAATCACGCGGACGCACCCCCCAGTGCTCCTCCTCGACCTTGGCCCTGGCCTTTAAAGCCGTGGGTTAGACTTCACTTAGACTTCCTAGGCCCAATCGAGGGAAAGTTGTACTTGGTCGTGGTGGACGCGATGTCAAAATGGCTGGAAGTGTTTCAGGTATCGAGTACGGCAGCGCGTTACACTATTCCTAGACTTAGCGAGCTATGGAGTAGGTTCGGTGTTCCGAAACAGATAGTTACGGACAACGGGCCACCGTTTACGAGTAGTGAATTAGCGTCTTTCCTACACAATGACGGAGTGGAACACATCTTTACGGCTCCCTATCACCCGGCGTCTAACGGGGCTGCCGAAAATGCGGTTAGAACTATTAAAAAGGTAATAAAGAAAGCCTTAACGGAAAATAAAAATATTGAATTATCAATTAATACGTTTTTACTACATTACCGTAACACTGACCATTGTTCTACAGGGGAAAGCCCCTCCATGTTACTAATGGGTAGACATTTACGAACCCGGTTAGACGCATTGAAACCGGACCGGGAAGCTAAGATTCAGGGTGTGCAGAAACGACAAGTTGAAGCTAAGGGCGGGGTGAATAGAGAAGTAGGAGTTGGGGACGACGTGTGGTATCGCCAGTATTTAAAAGCGGAAAAATGGCAACCAGGTTCTGTGATAAAATCAACAGGAACCAATGATTTTAAAATCTTAGACGCTAGTGGTAACGTAATCCATAGACACCTCGACCAGGTTCGGCGTAGATCTAGGAGTTCACTTGTAATTCCCACAAATTCAGCACCTCCAGCGGTGGAACCACCGAGTATGTCATTTCCAGAGGTGGTTGGGGTCCAGTCTGAGCAGTCAGAGGCGAAGAGCTCACGCGAGGGGCCTGGGATTGGGATCCGTACACCGCCAGTTGTGGGGTTCGAGCCGGTCGTGGAAAAGTTTAGCACGCCTCCTACTACCCCTGTACCGACCCAGCCGCGTCCAATTCGGAGTTGTCGATTGGGCAAAAACGTTACATATAAATAAGTTATAGATTCATAAGTAGATATAAGTCAAGGAAAGGGTTGTTTGTTAATAAAGTGGGAGGGATGTAGTGTAGGTACTTAGATATAAGTATTAAATAGTCAGTAAGTCTTAGCGGGTAGCGGCAGATTTTGTATGCGTCGTCAGTTTGGAATAAACCGTAATAAGAACCAGTTGTTTCGTTGTGACACTCCCCTTCCACCCCCGCGCACCAGGATATTACAGAGTGTATGTGAGTTTACATGTTTGTGAACGCACCAACGATGCAGGAGTAATTTCGAGTCGGTAAGAACTTAAACACGATGTCATCCATATTATATTGGTATGCTAAACTTCAGCTCAATCGGTAAGGGTAAGTGTTTCAAAATTCATTTGCAAGATTTACACTATGCAAACATACATTTACAGAATGCTTTGTTGCATTAAGTCCGCCTATATACCACTATTGTACATGAAGTTTAACTCGGCGTCATGGGGGTTGGGTCTGTGAGACCCGTCACATTTTATATCGCTTCTAGTTCGGTTACTATGTGTGCGACGTTGCTGTTCTTCTCAATAGCTGGAGCTGTTGAGTTTTTCTATGCATTGTAGTCAACACTTTTGACGTGCAACAGCCGCAGTAGGAGTTACACGATCTCAAAATTGAAAAGGGTCTGTGAGACCCATCCCCGCAGTTCGTGTAACAATTTCGCGCCAGTTTGTATAATGTTATTTTATTTATTATCCGTGTATTTATTTGTTTTTTGTTGTTGTTTACAATTAAAGTTGCTAATATATAGCTTAATGTATAGAATTTGAGTTTACTGAAGGTACTTAGTAAAAAATGGATCCAGAAGAGATAGAACGGCAGCGTATTTTTTCGAATTTACAAGAGTTTGACTCTGATTCTGCTTTGTCTGACCAGGAGATGTGTGATGACGAAGATCGCTTGAGTGAGCGTAGTAATCTTAGTGACACAGAGCAAGATACCTCAAAGTCCGAGTTTGATAAAGATATTCCATTGTCTACGCTATCGGATATATCGTTCGCTGGTGGAGTATTGGATATCTGGATCGGTTAGTTCTTCAAACGCAAACCATGAGTGTTCTTCGGGTTTTTATCGTGGCAAAGACGGTACAAGTGATATAAGACGCCTTTTCGACTAAATGTCAGGACTAGAGTCGGTAACATAATCCATCAATTGCCAGGAGTAGTACCAGTAGTTATTTTTTAAAGCTCTAACAAATATGACAAAAACATATTATAAATACGATATTTGAGTTTAATTTATTTACATTAATACCTCAAAATCTAAATACAAATAAAATATTAACTTTATTATATATAATTTATTGGATAATTTGATATCTAATGAACGGGTCTGTGAGACCCACCCCAACGTCCGTGTAACACTTTTACACCCCCATGACGCCGGGTTAAACAAATAAATTACAAACTTACAAATATTGCAAGTTAATGCGGGTATCAGCTCTGCTGGGCTTACCCCTACGGTTTTACTGACGTCTTTTTAAGACACGCATGGAAAACTACGTGACATCGACGATTCGAGCAAATAACTCGTCAAAGTCGTTGAAGATTGGCTTGAATTCCTCACTTCATTCAGGTTTCTTTGTTAACTCCCTCGCGATGCCTGGGAATGCGAAATCGGAAACGCGATGCTTAATTATATAAATCCCTCACTGACGTTCGGGATTAAAATTAGCAACCTTCATTTCGTTCGGAATTTGCCGAAAGAAATTTGGAACATGCCGTCCGCGACCTAAAGACACTGCTTTATCCCACATAATCTACTATCATTTTGTACATTTAACACACACAGTAACAGTATTAATGACATGAACAGATATTATAGTTGTACAAACACTGATCAATATAAATAAAATGAACATCTGACTCCTAAACTAAGTAAAATAAATACTTGTATCTCAGAAGCCTGTTCCTCCATGGAGATGATCAAAAATAATTATGATGTTAGGTACAATTCAAATAGCCTTTAAACAGACGTGTAACAATAGTAGTGTAATATGTTAAAACTAACCTGGTTGACGAATATGATTTCATCCGTGTCAATCAACACTGCAGTGTACTTGTTTGAACCTGAAACAATAAAGAAGAAAACGATAAAACACAACGAACCGTTTCGAATTAGGTACCATATCACGTCTATAAACGGACACGTCAACGAAAAACAGTACAAATCAAAGCATTAAATTTCAAATAAACCATTTACTGGCACTTCTGAATTGTCAAAGTCTCAATCGGCGACAAAAAAGGTGAGGCTATAAATATGTAAGTTCTAAAGTGTAGAGCTAACTTTCTGTAGACGCGTGTCCAGCGGAGCACAATCTAATTCCTCCAAGTCCTCTTCATCATCGGACCACGAGACGAACGGCGTTGCGCCACCAGTACATAGTAGACATCCCAGCCATAAATACAAAGCGTTTTGGGAACACATTAATTTTGCGTATAGTTATGGAGTGAAATTCCCGGCCAAAGTCTGTTTCCTGATAGCTATAACTTAGGGGTCTAAGGGGGGGTTAAGTCATAAGCACTAAACTAATATAATGTCATCATTGTACACTTGGTTTGCAATAAACGTTTTGATTTTGACTTTTACTTTGACTTCTTTAAGTCAAGAGTGAATAGGTTACTTCTAGGCAAGCGTGCTCAATCGTCGTCGGCCACATCATCGCTTACCATCAGGTGAGATGATGGTCAAACACGAGCCTATCATTAACATTTGCTAGTTTTCACTACTCTTCTCCGCTCCACACCAATTCAATGGAAATACACTCTAAAGCGCTTTTCTCTCTAAGCTTACGGGCTGCAGATAAAAATTAGGTACCTCTCTGTGATTATTTTTGTGCAATATTTTATGCTAAACAATATTTTTTTTTTCTGAAAACAGAAATTGTCATTACCAGGCGTGTTGAAAACATTACCATGAGGAATTTCCTACAAAGGATGGGCACATAAAGACAGTTTTTTTGCACATTCTTTTGTTCGCACGTTACCTGGTTTTACTTTTATTATTTATTAACTAGTTATATTTTTAATTAAAAAGTTACCATTGTTGACAAAAATTGTTATTCTAATCAACCCCGACGACATTCGATATTGACCCCGATGATTTTACGAGTATTATACTTAAAATAAAAAAAAAGTAAAGATTGTTTTATTTTCTGTAAGTAGTATAAAAATTGCAGCCCGTGCCCTTAATAAGATACCGTATGACATGATATTATACAAGTAACTAAAATAAACTATGGATTAGTCTCAACATTAGACAGTATCAATAATCAACATCCTGGAATTGGCGGATTTTTCTAACAGCTTATACACCTGAGCTAAGCTTTCCTGCAAGAGGTGTTAAATGTAAACATGGGGTCTACAATTAACATCCCATGCAGGAAAGATTGAAGCAAAGTCATTGTAGCTTTGAGTCAAGCATCATCCTCAGGAAAACCGTTTCATCAACAAATTCTAGTTTCTCATTACTCAATGCTATGTCACAATCACTACTTTTGATATTCGGTAAAGAAAATCTTATGCATTTAGAATTAGTCAAGTTTAGGAAACCAGTTTTGGACCTGCCGTAGGGCCTAATTTTAGTTGTCAAGATTATTATTAGTCCATCTATTTATCTTAAAAATCAAAGAATCATCGGTAAACAACACCATAATTAAAATTGATTTACCATAAATGCGGCAAATCATTAATATATAAAAAAAAAAAACCATAAATTAAACCTTGGGGTACTCCAATTTTGACTTTTAATCCCGACGAAATGACATCGTTTATCTGAACAAATTGCTATCTGTCATTCAAATGAAATTTTAATAAGCTTATCACTGATTTGCCTAGTCCATAACGCTCAAGATTCAGGAGTAAAGTTTCATGAACCACACAATCAAACGCCTTAGACTAGACAGGTCGTAGAAGATACCTTTACGCATCTTGTGCCTCTTTCCACGCATTAAAATGTATATTTCAAATACCTGGCAGCACGGATACTGGCCTATAGTTATTGATGTCTTTACTGAAAAGACTACTGGAAAGACTCCTTAACCTACGCACAAATTAAATATTAAGGCTAAGTACGGTGCTATAGTCTCAATAATTGAAGTACAAACTTTGACGGACATACCCCATAGATCTTCGGTCAATTTTATCTTGTTATGTTTAAAAACTTTTGCCACAGTTATGGTTATGTCTAAAGTTAATCAAATAAAGTTAGTCAAATAAACCATTTACATTTTTGAAAGTAAAGCAAGCGTAAATTGCACTTACCAAAGCGTAGATCTTAGTAGATCTCTATGGAGAACAGCGTGCAAGTAACTCCATGGAACCTTTTTAAATCATGTGAGTTACAAAAATCTGGGTTAATATTTCTTGTCGTTTCTATTTATGTGAGACATCTAAAGACAAATTGCGAAATTTCCTATCAATGTCTTTTTCTAAGACAAGATTTTTGTAGGCGATCGTTTTCTTGTGCGGAAACTGTCCCTGTCTTGGGGAAATTGAATCGTCGGCGTCGTAGCGTTTCGTTCATCAATATTGCCACGTGATCCGCGTACGTGACTGGCCATCTATTTGATTGCGTTTTTGTTTCTTATTTCATGATTTAGGAGTATTGTTATACTAGCAAACTTTATAGTTCTAAAGAGAGGCCACCTCCGCACCTAACCAACTCGCGGATGTACATCCGCGGTCTACGACGGAGTTGGTTAGAGACTAGCTTAGAGACTGTTAGTCCTACAAATGAAGCACTCGCCTTCATTAACAAATATCCACGTGTATCAAAGCACGTTTTTCAATACACTTATGAAGAAATAAACGGGGGTTGACCAGCGGATTGTGACTCGCTTAGCGCCCAGCCCGATACGATAAATAGAATAAATTGAGGCAGGGGCGAGCTCACGCACTTGTACTGGTTTTAGCACCTCTCTTGCCTACACCTAAAGAGTAGGACTGATTTTTTTTCTCGTCAAAGACTCGTCATGTAAGTGGAGGACACTTGTATAAGCTAAACTAATTATTCAGATTATTCAAGCCAAGGTAAATATTATAAAGGATTTAAAAGAAAAACTATCGCGGCTAAGACTAGGGAGAAAATGTTTTACCAGTAATATTTTATTTTTAAATACTTTACAGGAAATGCAAAAAGAAAAGAATGAAAGAAAAACAGTTTATTCACGCGAAAAAAGACGCAATCTTAAAACTAGTTAACAAACATAATTTAACATCAATTGATAGGGCAGATATGCGCCACTTCCACGTAAAACGGCGGAACGCTCAGCATAAAGCTGCGGCCTCTCGCATAGTGCGATGAGCTCACAGCGCTGGTTTTCAGCGGATTGTACCACACTATTCCGACAATCGAAATCCCGACGAACGCTATCTCGACAGATCACTATCCCGACCTGCACTAGATCGACAAAACACTAAGTCGATGGAGTTTATCTCGACTGAACGCTATCTCGACAGTCAATTGGTCGACAAAACACTAGATCGACTAACTATTGGCCGACTGAATGCCATCCCGACGTGCAGTAGCCCGACAGCACGCTATGCCGAAATGCTTTATCTCGACTAATATCCACAGATAGAATATACAGCGGGCCGCCAAAATGCAACAGCAACAAGCGGAGTAACCCAGAATTTATAAGATTAAGATTCGACCATAAATTGATGAGTATTTATTAAAACTGTGACAAGATTTGTCAACTAACATATGAATGAATAACAAAAACATTCTTTGGCCCGCTGTGTTGGCAGAACGACTAGATGGATTTAGATTAATGAGGTTTCATTAAATTTGTCTTATATTCCTATGCTTGTGGGAGTCGAAAGTCTTCCAATGACAGCTGAAATAAACGGATGTACGTACGTGCTTAATTAAAGAGGGATTCACCTTTTTTCAAATCAAAGGTTCCTCCAATGAAGCCAGCGCCAAATACTTCGTAATTATTGGCTCGACTAATTGTTTTTATTCAATTTATAATTTTCGATAGAAATATTAATAAACCAAATAGTTTAACTGGATTTTGGCCTTTTTTTATCTTGCAAAAATTATGACATTAAAGAAGAAAAATAAACAATGAAAAACATTTGACTGACGAAATGTAAAATTTTCATTGTTAGGTACATGTCGCATCTTGATTTTCTAAAAAATAATTAAAATGAGTTTGTCACCGTGTGAATTTATTAAATCGAAGAAGGGCAAGGACCTACTCGTTGTAAACGGGTACTTGTTTTCCTTAAATAAAACTCGAACAAGTACATCATATTGGAGTTGCGTCCAAAAAACTAACGGTTGTGGTGTATATATAAAAACATTTAAAATTAATAATAGCCATTATTTTGAACCATCTAAAAACATTTTAGAACATTTACATATGCCAAACCCTGAAGAATGCGTCGTAAACGCATTGAGAGGTGAATTGAAAAAAAAAGCCAATAGCAGCAATGACTGCCCTACACAAATCATTCAAAGGACAATACAGGTAAGTAGTTCCAACCTCGCTATGATTTATAAGTACTTATGTACATAGAACTGGATTTCTACTGCCCCCTAGACAGTTCATTTAGTTCTCTCTATATCAAATCTGTTCATCTACAGAGCAGTTCGGTGATAATAAATGTTATTATTTTGTAAGTATTGTAAAGTATGGTCAGTGTCTAGTCACGGCGTCATTACCTTCAGCACATGTTTCAGGCGGAAGGTCCGTGTCCTCATAGGGGAGATCAGTGGTGGCCACCTCTTGCTCCGGGCCTTGGTACAACTTGGGAATGGGCGGCGGTCGCTTCCTTCTACCAAGCAGTAAAGCTAGCCAAAGAAATGATAGCACGCGTGAGAGAACAGACACCCTCACGCCACAGCTACCGAGATCCCCGGCCCCAACTTTCATCGAGCACACCAAAGGTGTGGGCTTGCCGACGACGAGCAATAGGTAGCTCGCTGTCCGGTAACTGTCCTGACTGAGCCCAAGTCTTCGACGGCGCCCACTGTTCCCGTGCGCCTTAAGGAGTTGTCAGCAATAGCAGGGGCCCAGCTGGGTCGAAGCCTACTGGGGCCAGGGTTAGTTTCAAGAGATAGCTCAGCCCTGCTATGAAGGCAGAAAGGAACGGGGTGGGTTTTTAGTCAGTAAAAGTCTGACACTATCTCCCGCTTCGCCCAAAAGCGAGGGTTGTCATTAGATGATTTTCCCACCTTAAAAAAAAAACATTATAAATAATACAAGCTGCGGGGGATAACAAAACATAATTGACAAATATCAACATGATTGTAAAAATAGATTCAAAAAATGGTTTATAAATGTTTAAATTTTTTTTTAGGAATTACCTAGCGCCAGTGCACCCTATATGCCCAGTAAAGATGCAATGAGGATGGTCATACAGAGGGAGAGAAATAAAAACCTTCCGCGCGTGACGCAAGACGTATGCAGCCTAAACATTCCACAAGAGCTGACCCACATCAACACAGAAAATTTTTTGATAGGGCATTATGTTTATGATGGAGAATGTATACTCGTCTTTTCAACTGAGCAAAATTTGTCAATGCTGAATCAATCACCGTTTTGGATTATGGATGGTACTTTTCGATGTTGTCCATTGCCATTTTCACAAATATATACCATACATGGATTGATTGGAAATCCAGAGGGAATACACGGTACTTTTCCGATGGTTTACGGTCTGCTTTCTAGTAAAACTATTAATTGTTACTTCATATTTCTAGAGATAGTTAAATCATACGCTCGGCAACGTATTAACATTTACTTGAATCCACCATGTATTCTAACAGATTTTGAAACGGCAGCTATGAAGGCTGTTAAGAGAGCCTTCCCTGAAACATCACAAAAATGCTGTTTATTTCATTTCAACCAAAATATATGGCGACATGTGCAATCAGCTGGATTGGCCAAAAAGTATGGTGAGGATTGCGATTTTGCCCACAAAATAAGGCAAATTTCGGCATTGGCTTTCTTAAAGCCAGAAGAGATCCCCGCGGCATTTGATGGGTTGTGCAGTGAAGTATTCCCTGAAGAAGCTAGAGACATTACTGAATGGTTTTCGTCATTTTATGTCCACGGGAGATATAATCAGACTTATGAACTAGGAACTATTAAACTCGCCAAAATACCACCAGCCTTCCCGCCAGCGACATGGGCAGTTGCAGACAGTATAGAGAAAAACGTTCCAACCACACAAAATGCGTTGGAGTCGTGGCATAATCGCTGGAACACTCTATTAAATAGAAAAAAATGGAACATATACAAAACTATTAATGAATTTATGAAAGAACAAAAAAATACTACAAACGAATGTGAAAGAATTAAAGCACAAATAGGGAAAAAAATTAAAAAAGAGAGCGAATACAAAAAAAAACTAGCCAACTTGCTGGCTCAAAAGTCCACAATGGATTTAAAATCATTTTTAAGTGCGTTGGCATATTTAATAAGCATTAAAAATAAATAGATCAACAATAAGAATTGAATTCAATCTATTAAATATATATATATTAGATTGAATTCTTATTTTTGATCTATTTATTTTTCGTTTTTGTGTTGTATATTTATATCCTGTTCAGCATTACATTATTTAGTTTTTTTGTAAAATATAATAATTTCATTTATTTTTTTATAATTCACCTTTTATTAAATAGTTGTTATTAAAATGTGTTTTTATTGTTGTGTTGTGTTATATAGATTCATTATAAAACTGATCTTACCAAAGGGTATTGCATGAAAGTGTCCCCACCCTCCAACAGACTTGAGACAGGTGTCATTCGAAGCGTCTAGTTAAATATAGTATTTTTTATTATGGCGACACATCTCTTAAGTATGGGGTTTAGGTTTTATAAAGCATTATACTTTGACCTAACCTAACCTAACCCAAGTGTTTTGGACCTTAAATATACTCATAACATAGTAGTGTAATATATTTTTGAATGCGGCTTTGAGAGCTCTGTACGATTCTCTTAAAAGGTCTCGTCTGGAAGTTTACGCTCCGTCCAGCACAGATCCAGATCAAAAACTCCGAGAGTTTTCAGCTTAAACTCCACAATAAGCTAGTTGCCGTAAAAAATGTAATTAGTCCGTCTTTTAGATTATTCGAAAATAAGAGACACGTATTTTTTTATTTGTAAATTAAACTAAAAATTACAAAGATTAAAGCCCATTAAAGTTATGTGCCGTCACGCCGTGCTGCATTTTTTCGCATGGGGTGACGTCACACGTAACAAATTTATTTATTTTTTGTTTAATCGAAAAAAAGAAAAAAATGCGTGTCCAATTTTTTTTTTATAATCTAAAATACGGACTAAATAAAATGTAATTATTTTAACTCTGGAAACTACCCTATTGCTTCGAGTGCCTAGGGAGCTCCGTGAACGAATATAACGGTGGTTTCGTGGAAACTGTCCATACGGTCGAGTCTCAATTTTCTGTTTCGTTTCTGAGCTCCTCGATCAGCTCGATCACATAGAAGTTAAAAGGAAGAGGAGAAGAGAATCCCCCTTGCCTCACTCTACACTCCAGCTTGTACTCGTCAGAGAGAGTACCAGCCCAACTCACCTGATTTTTCTGTGCACTATACCAATACCTCAGTATAGAAACGATCTCCCTGGGTACACTGGCATCCTGTAGCTTGTCCCTCAGCTTGTCGTATGACACAATAGCACTTTCGGTTGAGAGACCTGACCTAAAACCAAACTGTGCATCGCTCAACTTTAGGCATGACTCTTATTGTCCTCAAACAGACTGTTCAATACCTTAGCTATAGTTGTAACCAGAGGATCGGCCTATAAATTGCGACATCAGAAGAGTCGCCAGTTTAATTTTACTAACAGGGATTACGATGGTATGCATTATTTTCTCATTTAAATAAGAGTGGGATAGATACAGATAAAAAAATAAAGCCAGCACTCTTGGAAGGTGAGATCCAGCGTACCTTAGAAGCTTGATGCAGAGATTGTCATGCTCTGGAAACTTTCCACTCACCAATTTCTTTTGTCACGGAAGCTACTTCACTAGCGGTAAATCTAATACTTAGCTTTGAGGCTTGAGCTCTATCATCGAGCATCGTCGGTGAGGCCGGCCTCAGTGGTGAATTCTCATTAAAATGACGCAGAAAAACATTTGCTATATCACCTGGGTCGTGGTATATACGCTCACGGGAAGGCTCGGTTCAAGATTTAACTGGTTACTTAATTTCCAAAACTTATTGAAGTTCTTATTTGTATGGTGCTCAGCAACAATATTCATTATAATTTGTTGCTGGTTATTTTGGCCTATTTTCGTAACGCATTTAAACAAACAAACTCTTCAACGTCGTAATATTCAAGTCTTGATGTGAGTATATTAAAATTTATGTCATAGTATAGACACACAAACAACAGAACCCTGTACAATGCCCAGTGCGATATATACGAGCACCCCGCATTTCTATCGCAATTTGTAGATGTTTCACACCTAAAGACTTCATAAAAATGTAGGTCCGTGTGTGTCGAGCTTAGTTAATAAAAATGGCAAACACACCCGAGAGAGAATAGTTTTAAGTTTCCTACAAATTCTGTCACAGTCGCAATAAATACTCATCAATTTGCTATGGAATCTTAATTTTCTAAATTCTAGGTTATTCCGCTTGTTGCTATGATGTCTTGACGTCCGGTCCCGTTGTTTATCTGTGGATATTAGTCGAGATAAAGCATTTCGGCATAGCGTGCTGTCGGGCTACTGCACGTCGGGATGGCATTCAGTCGGCCAATAGTTAGTCGATCTAGTGTTTTGTCGACCAAATGACTGTCGAGATAGCGTTCAGTCGAGATAAACTCCATCGACTTAGTGTTCTGTCGATCTAGTGCAGGTCGGGATAGTGATCTGTCGAGATAGCGTTCGTCGGGATTTCGATTGTCGGAATAGTGTGGTACAATCTTTTCAGCGTGGGCCCGTCGCTGTGCTGTAATACGTAATATAGAGATTACTCCAATCAAACAGCAGTAAAATTACGCAAGCTAATTTCAATGGCAAATAATGTGGAGTCAGCGAGACCTCAATACCTTCGTCACAGCAAAACCGTCGAAGCGAATCAGTGTCGAAGAGGTTTGCTTCTGAAAGGAAAACTTGGGAGGGTCCTGAAACGCTCCTCCCTTGAGTGGAAGAAGTCATTGGCTGGTTTCACACATAAAAACAAGTCACAACACAGATTTTTTAAGCTACTGAGGAGAATCCTATCCTACTAATATTATAAATGTGAAAGTTTGTATGTATGGATGTTTGTTATTCTTTCTTGCAAAAACTACTGAAAGGATTTCTATGAAACTTGGGACACGGGTAGACCATGTCCTAGATTAACACATGGAGTACTTTTAATCCTGGAATTATGTTCCCTTGGGATAATTTTCTAACCCGCAGGCAAATGACAGCAACTGTCAAATACATTGACAACAACTGTCAGATACATTGACAGCAAGTGTCAAATACATTGATCCTAATCATTCCTTCATTCGGTCAGTCATTCCACCATTCGGTCACTCATTCTACCATTCGGTTAATCATTCCACGATTGGCAACAAACAATAAATGCGAAATCTCGGATTATTTACCTTTAATTTAATAAAACAAAGTCGTGTTAGTTCACTATTTACAACACAAGAACGACTACTAAAATATAGAAAAGACACGTCAAAAAAGATAACACAAACGTTTACGCGATACAATTAACACCAAACTCAGACACGAAAGGAGATGTAGCACAAACATAACGTAGAAAAGAGTCAACAGACGCGGAGTCGGCGAGGTCCTCAAAGCAGCTGAGTGTAACGGCTCCATGCGGCTCTCAGAGACTCGCAGGGATGCGGCGAACAGGTTTCGCATGGCCGGTAGAAGCTTTCAGAGACCAGTGGAACCGAAAAAAGGTTCACAGGCGGGACGGACCGGTTTTACACGACCTGTAGAGGCTTGCAGAGACCGGAGCAGCAGGAGAGATCCAAACGGGTTGGCGGACAGGTCTCGCACGGATGGTCGAGGCCTGTAGAGACCAGAGCAGCAGAGGACGCCTTTCTCACAGCCGATAACAACATCTTACTTCATTTTACTCGAATTAATCTTACTCCAACTCCAACAGACTGTCACTGAATGGAATTAATTATTTCTTTTTTCAAAATCTCACGGCTAGAAATGACCAGCCAGTCTGGTTAACATAGAAAAAAAATCCGTATCTAATATTACAAACGCGAAAAGTATGTATGGATGTATGTTTGTTAGAGTGCGTCTACTGAAAGCGTAACCTGGAGTTTTTTTTTAAATTAAATTGGCAATATTGTTTTGCCGAAAAAAATCACGTCAAAGTCTATGGTTGCAATTGTCAGTTTTTGGAAACAGATATTTATTTTTCAAGAATAATTGCTTAATTATGGGAAAAACAATAAACAGTAACGCGCAAAAAGTGCTACACACTATGGTTAATAAATTCAAACAAAAACAAGAAGAGAAAGAAGGTGTTTTCAATGAAAACCAACAATGTTTATATACGATTTCTGAATTTTTAAGTTAGTATGACGTTATAATCTTGATCCTTGTCGACTAATATTATTAGATAGTTATATTTAGGATATAATGAAATTTTTTTTTCTGATATTTTTAGTTAATCTGACATATTGCGAATTTCATAATGGACAAAAACATCGAACAAAGAAGGCTTTTGGTGAATCGACTTAATCAAAAACACATGCTAGTGAGTGGTAGAATGCGTTCAAAAGCGGTTGAGATGTAATGAAAGATTTGTCTCACTCTGTCTGGTAGTACATCAAGGTCTTCAACTGAAGTTAAAATCGCGAAAGTAAAGGAAATAGTGACTGAAATCTTAGTTCAAGTTTGAGGGAGATAGCTGCTGAACTTTTTGTGTCTCACGAGTCGATCCGTATCATTTGAAACAATCACTGAAGTATAAAACATGATCCCTTGACTAATCCCAAAAGATCTGAATTTTCTATATGCTAAAACGAATCGATTCCAACCCAATAAACTTGAAACACCTTATTAGTGTTGGCGAGACGTGATGAAGTTGAAATCATGTTGACTATTTTATTTGACTATCGCGGTGTTGTGCACTTGGTATTCTTGCCAGAAGGCCAAATGGTAAATAAAAAATATTATTTGAATATTATATACCGACATTTGAGAGATCAGATAAAATAAAATTATTTGGAATAATAACTAAAATTTTGTGTGTTACCTTTACCATACACCCACCAAATAATTAAGTCTACACACATGTTTTTGACTAGGATTTAAGTTCTTATACAACTATTATACAATTATCATAAATACAAAAAATACTCTAGTATCAAATCTTTTTTCTCCTGCTATTTCAATAATACCACATTCAAAATTTTTGGTTGTAACCTCTTTTTCTCAGGTCACGCTTTCATTAGACGGACTCTACCCCTTCACGCAAAATTATGTATTTTTGTTTGTAGGAGGTAATCTCTGGTAGTACTGGATTGTGAAAATTTTACCACTGATAGAAAACAGCTTTATTCCTGAGTAACATAGACTATATTTTATGTTTGCGGGCGAAGCCGCGGGAAAAAGCTAGTACTTCATGAATGACTTATAAATTTTTTTAACGGACTGGCCATTTTATCAAAGGCTAGCTTTTACCAGCGGCTTCACCCGCGACTAAACATAATATAATGCCACAGAAATTAGAATCGATATTAAAAGTAAACTAAATCCGCAAAGGCCAAAGGGCATCTAAGCATTCAGTTACCCTTAGAGGATTTACCTTTTACACCAAAAATGTAACACTAATTATGGGGCTGAATAACCATATCATACTTACGTGCTAAGTCGATATTGTTATTTGTTTTATTTTAAGGTATGCGCCATGTTTGACGCAAATAAACTGTTTTTATTTCTTTAACATTTTCAATAAGTCAGTGGTATATACCACACGCATTTAAACTTGGTACCTGCTTGTAAAATTTGGGTTCTGTGTCTATTCCCTAGGGATACTAATTCACGCGTGATGTTACGTTATTCAAAACCAAAGGTTGCTCTGGTTATTTCATAGTAAATTCGTCTTAGAACTTACTTATTTGCTACACTACTTTTCTGTGATTTCCCTTTAGAGCAGTGGTTCCTAATTTAAGAACCTGAATCCCTAAGATTAAGGTGAATGCTCCACATTTAAAATTTTTGTACGCTTTTACAGTTTGCAATTTAATATGGAGTCTATACATATAATAAATCTGTAGAAGTTTTTAGTTGTGCGTGCATCACGTAAAATGTACGAAATCGATGTATATTATTTTGGCTTTGTTTCATTGCTATCGGTTGACTATATCGAAAATTATACTATATTCAATAACTGTTAATACTGTCGGCCTAGAAAGAGGTGGCGGGATGATCTGCCCCCTAAGTCTGCTATTTTTATAAATTCGTCATTCCAACACGATCCCATTGTCATTTTGCTAAAAGTTTGTAATCTGCTAATTTATAATGATCGATCATTGATCGGTCAGTGACAGGACAGAATGGAAGAAGAAAACGTGTTGCGCCGACCCCAAATAAAATGGGACAAGGGCAGGAAGAAGAAGAAGAAGAAGATCATTGATCGGTCAGTGGTATCGTAATAGAGCTGTGGTAGAATGATAATATCGAGCATATTAAAAACAATAACTGCACTATAACGTTCTAATGGTAGAACACTGATCAAAAAACTGTCAAAGTTTTAGCAGATTACCGCATACGTCAAATATTCATTTGTCAATATGTACGAGATTACTATTCTATGCCACTTCTTTCACTGGAGTGTCAGTGGTTGACCATTGGAAAGTCATAATGACGCCATTATATTAGTAGATTACCAAACTTGTCAAAATCGACAATTATGACATCAATGATAGACCATTCTGGCACTATTGTAATAGCAGACTTGAGGCCCTGGACGCGTACCGCGAGGACTGGTTTGAGACGGCGCAGGAGAAGAAAGTTTGGAAGGACTTCGGGGAGGCCTTTTCCCTGCAGTGGGACAGCAACGGCTAGTATAAAAAAAAAAATTCAATAACTGTTAGATGGTATCAAATTCGCCAGGTCAGCTAGTACTGTAATAAAAATAATATTTGCTGTAATGCCATATTTGTACACAATCATACTCATTAAAACCATCAAATTAACGTTCCGTTCTAACTATTTCAAATTTAGAGGAGTTATAGTGATGGTTTATAATGCGTATAATTATACTTATTAACAACTGTAAATGCATACATGTTATTACCGCAATTATATTTTTTAAAACATACTATCCGATACTGAGCTTATTATTACTATTTTTCCAGAATTTGGACAACTTCTTACAAGGAAAAAAATTCAACTCCGATGTGGCAGTCCAAACCGCCCTCAAAGAGTCATTGATTCTCGCCCCCATGGTTTTTAGGGTCCCGTAGTCAACTAGGAACCCTTATAGTTTCGCCATGTCTGTCTGTCCGTCTGTCTGTCTGTCTGTCCGTCTGTCCGTCCTCGCTTAATCTCTGTGACGGTTAGCACTAGAAAGCTGAAATTTGGTACCAATATGTACCTATATCAATCACGCCGACAAAGTGGTAAAATAAAAATTGGAAAAAAATGTTTTATTAGGGTAGCCCCCCTATATGTAAAGTGGGAAGTGATTTTTTTTTTAATTTCAACCCTAACGTGGGATATATTATTGGATAGGTATTTCAAAATGAATAGGGGTTTACTAAAATCATTTTTTGATAATGTCAATAATTTCGGAAATAATCGCTCCAAAAATAAAAAACAATGTGTGTGTGCCTCTAACTTTTAAACCATAAGTTTAGAAAATATGAAAAAAATCTGAATAGTAGAACTTTATAAGGACTTTCTAGGAAAATCATTTTTAACTTGATGGAAAGAACAGTTTTTGTACAAAAAAGACAAAAAGGTTGTACAAAATAATTTCTGGACTAAGTTTGTAGTATAATCGTATATGCAAGCATTTTTTTACACTCATAAGTGGTCACACTTATTGTGACGGACGGGAAACTACGGAACCCTACACTGAGCGTGGCCCGACACGCTCTTGGCCGGTTTTTTTAGTAAAGGGATCAATGAACTACCTATGAGATGGCAAAAGTGCATTGATAACAATGACGCATACTTTTATTAATTAAATATATTTTAAAAAAAAAGAGATTATATTCCTTCCGTATAAAACGCCAATTTCATATGTAAGGACCTAATATCTTTAACCCTAAGTATACCTAAACATGTTTAACCTTTTCTTCCACCAATTGTACATTGAACTTCCTTACCTCTAAAGCACAGATAAGCCAATACGAGGGCTTTTATGTAAAATATATTGCTCTGAACACATTTCTCCATCCATCTTATTACACAAAGGGGCGAAAAATTTCCCGCTTCATACCTAAGCAGTTTTTCACATTGTAAATCCATTCGGATGTTTTATTAGTACCTACTCATCTCTTCCTTTGGTATTTGTAAGGCCTAGCGCGCATTGCCGTGCGTTTTTTTAACGCATAATCTGTGAAGTATAGAGTGCCATAGAAGTGCGCGCATTGCGGTGAAATAAACGCATGCGGTAAAGTCATCGTTGACCTCTCGTTGCCAATTTGCGTTTAATCTACCGCACATATTTTTGTATCGCATAGAGATCTAGGAAGCGTCGCGCACTGCGGTAAAAAAAACGCATTGAGGCACTCAGTAGCTGTTGGGATGCGACACAGATATGTCGTTACCTGCAGATCTAGATATTGAACTTTTAATTAATGCAATTGTTTCGTGTACCTGAATATTGGGACAGAATATTGAAGACAAAGATGTGGGAGGAAGTTTATGATATTGTTATTAATGATTGTAGCTTATATAATGAAATCATATTGACAAATGTTTGTACCAATGTCTATTATGTAAGCATGGGCGGTGACAGCTTTGCTTATTTTTGCTGACAAGGGGTAGGAGGGAGTAAACATTTGCAAAAAAATCTGCCTACCTACCTACCAATTTGAACGGCCCCATAATGCTAATTCAAAGTCGAAGCTATAAACAATAGCCTATGTTATGTCCGTCCGTAGGGTTCAAGCTGACTCCGTACCAAATTTTATCAAAATCTGTTCAGTTGTTTCACCATGAAAGCCTAACAGACTGATAGAGATTTAAAATATTAAGTAAGAATTATCATTTTATATATTTTTAACTTTACTAGTTTCTGCTATTGATTTCGCCTGCTTGTAAGTGGGAAATCAATTAAGGAGAACATGGGTTCTACCCGGGATAAAAAATATTCTACTTATATTGGATTCCAGAATATGGTCTAGTCTTGTACCAAATTTTAACGAAGTTCATTCAGCCCTTGGAGCATGAATCAACATGACCCTGACTCAGAAAAACTACTTATTTGCAGGTTATATAAAAGAACCCAGATCGTTATATCTTACGAAAAAGAAGCCCTTCATAGGCCTTAAGGCCGTCATGGAATGTACCCAATACCGTTTGGGCATCCTTTTTTACGTAATAACAAATATATGCAGATAGTGACTCTTGTATGGTATTCCATAACGAGTCATAAGCACCACAGCCGGAGTTTGAATAACAAAACGTGCGTTTTTTTCGTCGCAGTGCCCCGTAAATGCGTTTATTCTACCGCACGGTAGAATAAACGCACCTTATTCCACCGCAAGGCAATGCGCGCTAGGCCTAAAGAAGCTCGTGTGCTCCTTTTACAAGAAGATCATTTCTTAACTGTGAATGCCTTTTACAATGAATAACCATGAGTAATCTTTCGGATACCGACTGTAATCGTTGAATTGGAGGGTTCACCCAAGTATTATTTTCCTTTTAAATCTTCATCATTCTTACTACCGAAGTTGTATAAAACGGCGGACAAGGTATTAACTAAAAGCCTGCCAGGCCTACAGAATTGTTCGAAAAAAATACTTCGGGCCATGTGCAACTGAAGGAACATGGGTTGACTTCAAACAGTAAAAGTCTGATATTTCATATTCCCTCTTACTCCGAGAGTGGGAGATCTTATTTGATGATCTCAAAAAAAAAGAATCAATTAATAAAAATGGTGGTCCAAAATTTTTATGTCGTATACCACGAAGAATAAATACGACGACGTAGCAACAGCGTCCCGGAAGATATAGAAAAGTGGGACGTGTGGAGAAGAAGAGTAGAAGGAGGATCAAAGAAGCTTAGAATAGCATAATCAGCCTTTTTAATGTTCCCTCTGCTGGAACTACGCGCCCCAGTTGGTGAATGTCACATATCTTCGAATTTTTGGTTCTACGACATGCCCGTTTCCTCACGATGTTTTCCTTCACCGTTTTGGGAGCGCGGGTGTGGAGCGGGTGTGTCGCAGGCGTGTCGCGGCATTCTCAAACATAAAAATTTAATTTGGGTGTCCGTAGTGGGCAAACCGGACCTTCCTTTCAGAAACTGGTCTAAGGCCCCAGTAGGCTTCGGCCCTGCTGGGCACTCGGGAACAGTAAGCGCCGTCGACGATTTGAGAGGTCAAAAGTTTGTGTGATGAACACGATCATTTGTTCTGTGTCTGGCTGTAATTTATCTGTAATAAGTATGTATTTAGAAATATATATAAGTAAGTTTATCAGTTGTTTAGTACTCATAACAAAAGCTCTGCATAGCTTGAGACTAGATGGCGATGTGTGAAAGTCGTGAAGTATTATTATTTCGTGAGTATTATTATTTTTTAAATAAAGAATATAATAAACTAGATTTTGCCAGCGGCTTCGCCCGCGTACATAAAATATAGCCGAGATATCACTCATGAATAAAGTAGATTTATGTCAGTGAAAAAATTTTAGTAATCGGACCAGTACCTACTTTTAGAGATTACCTCCTACAAACAAAAAAGCAAAAAAACAAACTTTACCTCTTTATTATATTAGTGAAGATAAATAAATAAATGTTATACAGTGAAACCTGGTTAAGTGAGACATCAAGGGACCTGCAATATCGTTTCACTTATAGAGGTATTCCACTTACCCAGTGTCTCAGATATACAGGTATAAATAAATATCTGTCTCATTTACAGAGGGTTCCATTAATAGAAGTGAGAATACAGGTTATTTCAGTTATACAGGTGCGATCATTAAATAAAATAACGTGTTATGTATGTAAATGAGTTTTAATAAAAAAAAATTAGTACTTAAAGGTAATAAGAATGAGTAAACAAACAATGTTATCTCAGTTACAGAGGTTTATGCATATAAAATTTACTCGCTGTCTCAGTTATAGAGGTAACTATGATGATAAATCGAAAGAACAAATCCCAGATATAGAGGCTTACCTCGTCCCACTAACAGAGGTAATTCAGTGCCAAAGTGTTGGGACCTCAGCATGAGTTCCAGTTATGGAGGTTTCTCACTTATCCAGGTCCCACTTAACCAAGTTTCACTGTACATAGAAGGGTGAGGCCAAACGAGCATAATTTTGTGAGTTGTGAGTTGCAGAATTTCAGTCGCGTAATTTCTACTGCATGCATTTCTACTGCGGCTGACAAATCATTTTGCGTCGCCGTGTGAATGAAACAGGACTTTTATATAAAACCGAATGCAGCAGAAATTACGCGACCGAAATTCTGCGACTCACGACTCAAAATGTTACGCTCATTTGGCCTCACCCTTAAGTTCTTCTTTCTCTCTTTCATACTGTCTATGAGTCACCAAAAATTTCAAATTACTTTATTAGTTTACTGGGAAACTGCGGCTGAACTTTAATTTAATGTAAATTGGATCGAGACGGCGACGTAATTATTTTAACGCCACTGCTAGATAGAGCGGAATAAGGTAAATAGTCTGAAAATTTTTGATGAGTTCGTTAACTAATTATAGGGCTGGTTTCAGACTTATTCCACGAAACTATGTTTGGTTTTCAACTCCTAAAACCTTGGAATGAAAAAACTCAACTGCAGTAGGTATAAAGGATCAGTTGCTTGTTTTAAATTAATTTAGTAATAAGAAAATCACCAAAGATGGCGTGTTGTAGAATTTTATTGACTAAAACCCGTGTCCTTCAGTACCCTTAGCATTCCAAGACCAGGATAACTCTTTCGGAAATTTCCACGGCCTTAGCTAGTGGATCGTCCCTATTAGGCTTTTACGGATAACTCAGACCTTACCTTCATCTTCTTACCGGACGCGTTTACATTTTGTCTTGTGGCAATCTCAAATTCTCAATATTATGTTACCAAACGCTTTCGAAGTCTGTACTAACACGACGTTGTACTTGCATATCAACAACAGGGAAATCTCCATTTCGAGTAATTTACCGACAAAAATAAACCAATAGGCTGTACTGTAGGTAGATTACATACATATAGTTTCGATTACTTCGGCAAATAAGAACTTAATACTTAATTGAAAATTGCATCGACGATTGCATCACTGCTTACCATCAGGTGGGATCGCCATCAAGCAATAGGTTATAATAATAAAAAAAAAATTCAGGCAATACATCGATCGAAACCCTACAGGGTGTTTTAATATTCTTCTGAATAAAATTTAATCCATTCTTATTTACTTCTTCCTTAAACACACGCTAAAGCTTAGACCTCATCGCATCTAAGTAATGAAAAGCAAAAAGAACCCCTTTTTGCAAGAACAAAGAAATAAATAAAAAAAGATGCGTAATGCGAAAAACTAATTATCTTTTACTAGCCGAAATGGATACAGCCCATTAACTAGTGTAACTATAGTTTCAAGAGGGAAGCAAATGGTTACACAATATTACCTACCCACCTTTGATCCAAGAGAGAATACCTACCAGGAAGGAACGCAAAATATGATTCTTTATATTTTCTTGGGACTTGCTTCGGAATGTTTTATTTACGCCATTATTTCAGTGACCTACATTTTCTTTGGCTCTAGTAAAAGTTAAGTATGGAAGATGGTTTATGTTACTTATCGACTTTTTATTCTGTAACCAAGCATTATATGTAACACATAATATGATTTAAAAGAGTTTCCAGGGAGTTTCTTGCACGTTCTTCTCCATAGAGATCTACGCTTTGGAACGTGCAATTTAGCTTCACTTTTCTTGGACTGACCGACATTTGACTACCTATTCAAAAGTGGCTGCAAATGGTCTATTTGAAATAAATGCGTTGACTTTGATTCTATTACCTTTTACCAGAAAGTACAACAATGTGTTTTAGGTTTACTAGACCTAGTATCTCATAGTCAATGCAAAGCCAAGGTCATGGTAATCCTAATCTTATCGTTTCACCATTTATGCGAAGACACTGCATCTTATGATACAGGATCTTCCTAGTTTAGGAGGCAGGGTTCAAATGTTTATATTGACCATTGTAATACAGGTTTTTATTACCTAACCTTTATGTCAAAATAAAAGCTGCGTTTTCCGCGTATCGGAAAACGCAGCTTTTATTTTGACATAAAGTTGTGCAGACGTATCATGTACAATCGGCGCTCGAGGGGTTAAAGGAATAAAACCGTTCATTGTTGTAGGTACCCCATTTATTTCAATAACCCGTTTCACGGTTTTGGTACACGAATAGCTGAAGTGAAAAAGTAACGGGTCACAGACAAGAAGTTCCAAACATTTACGCGGTACCTTACACGTGTAGTTTTAGAGGTACATATCAATAATTTAATAAAACTGTCTGGGTATGTGTGCGCTTTTATCGGGTGTGTGAGTAGCGCGGGCATCGCGTGCGCGTCGCGAGACCGCTGCGTGAGCGTCGCATGTTGCTGCCCTGTGGCGTGTTTAGAGAGTGCACGCGTTGCGCACGCGGCACTCGCGTCGCCTTTTTACCCCTTCGCCTGCTATACCCGCCGCTAGAGTTGCCAGCCCCCCTAGCCAAGTTATAACCGTTTCGCTTGCGCCGAACGCTTCGAGTTGACCTTGCCGCCAATTCTTTTGTTCTGACCACGTGACTGAGCGTTAAGACGACGTCATTCCCGTACATTTGAAGCTTTCTACAAGCGTTAACTATTGCAGATTAGCAACTTGGCTAGAGGTACAGGTCTCAAAACAGAAAAGCCAGCACCAGTTTAGCCGGACTTTTGGATAAAAAGACCGACAATATTTTTTTAAGTATTCTTTACTTAAAAAATAACTTAAAAATATCGCCTTTTTTATTGACAATGCATTTTTTTTTAATCTAATGAATCAACAATACCTACATAAAATTGTCATTATATATAATTGCTAGTCCGCTCCGCTTGCGCTAGCAATACAAGGTAGGGCAGAACAAAATGTAAATCTAAAAAAATGGGCAAATTTAAAAAACCAAAGCAAAGCCGGATAGGCCAGACTCCGCCTAATTGACCGGATACATAAAAACCTGTCCATGTCCGGCTTTATTTGGACAATGCTACCCGCCGCCTGCTACTATTTCCAGTTACTCTTCAGTCAGTTTCCAGTTACTCTTCCAATTCAAAAATGTTTTCGGAACAGTGAGAAGTACATATTTACTTTATTTTTTACTAGCTGTGCCCGCGACTTCGTTCGCGTGGACTACAGAATTTTGAACTTATTTTTTTCTGAAATAAAAGTAGCCTATGTTACTCCTTATTACATCAGCTACCTGCTAAAAAAGTCCCGTCAAAATCGGTCCAGCCATTTCAGAGATTAGCCCGGACAAACAGACAGACAGACAGACAAAAATTGTAAAAAATGTTATTTTGGTGTATGTACCGTATAATTATATTCATATGCATGTAGTAAAAAACAGTTATTTCAATATTACAAACAGACACTCCAATTTTATTTTTATGTGTATAGATTTAGAAATATCACAGTTTATTTTTTGTCTTTCGTGCTATGGTTTTTGCATATAAAAAGATGGGTTGTAGAATGTTCATAAAAATCAGAATATCAATCCACATTTTTCTTTCTTTCTAAGTAACTATCTATGCATCAGTGATGAGCAGGGTGAGAGGTTCCACCAGAATGTAAATAATCTTGAAGAACGATTTTAAAGCCGTTGCGACATAACTATGCTAGGCGATAAGTGTTGGCGTTTATAACGATAAGATCCTTCAAGCACAAAAGAAAAAGTAATAATTTAAATATTTTCTGGGTATTTTTTTTTACACCTAAATGATAAAAAACTTGTTAATGTAAAAATATCAGGTTATTTTATTAAATTTCTTTTCTTCTTTTTTTCTTTAGATGTTTAGTATAATTTGTATATCCACGACACAAAACTGGGACGTTATCGATAGAAAAGTATATGTTGTGGCCAGATCTTAGAAATGGATCATTTCATGAAATGGCCAACTAAAACTGGCCAGATCGTTTAAACGATAACATTTGATGATATGTCAATCCTCGTTTGGCCATATCATTGATGTAGATTTTCTATGATAATATTCTTCTTCTTCCTGACCTTGTCCCGTTTTATTTGGGGACGGCGCAACACGTTTTTTTCTTCCATTCTGTCCTGTCACTCGTCACGCTATCACTAACTCCCTTTTCTTTCATATCACTTCTCACACAATCCATCCATCTTTTCTTAGGCCTCCCTCTCCCTCTCCATCCATCCACATGTAAATTCATAACTCTTTTTGCAACATGCTTTTCATCTCTCCTCTTTACATGACCATACCAAGACAAACGATTTCCTTTCAATCTTTCAGTCACTGGCGCCACTTTCAAACTTCCCCTAATATACTCATTTCGCACTTTATCCATTCTCGTCACACCACACATCCATCTTAACATTCTCATCTCCGCTACATGCAATCTTTTTTCTTCCGTCTTTTTCACAGCCCAACATTCTGATCCATACAGTATGACAGGCCTTATCACGGACTTGTAGATTTTACCCTTCAACTTGAGGGGCATCCGTGGGTCACAAGTTGTTCCCGTGACCTGTCGCCATTTCATCCATCCTGCGTTGATCCGATGTGTTACGTGATGAGATTTTCTATGATAATAAAATGTCTAAAGAAAGTAGGCCAAACGAGGATTGAAATATCATCAAACTTCATCAATTGCAGTGATCTGGCCAGTTTTAATTGGCCATATTATAAAGTGGCCAATTTCTAAGATCTGGCCACGATATTATACAACATTAGTTTTAATATATAAATGTGAAACCCGAAACATATGTGTGTCTAGTTTTTTATATAAAGAATCTATGTACAACATTTCATAAGTATATCACGAAAAATCACAAACTTAAATGTCAGCAAAAATACATAGTCACCGGTCCATCCAGGCGACTGAGGGTTTATTTTGCATTCGCACTCAGCCGTTTGCTGGCTACTAATGCCCGCTCTGATCTGCCGTGATCTGTGTTGCACTTAGTACCTATCGGCGGTGTCCAACTTGTGACCATTTTAAATTTTTTTTGGAAAAAATATAACATGGTGCAAAAACTAATGAATGAATGGAAAAAATGAAATTTATCTACATTTAATAAGTATGTACTTAGAAATATATAAGTAGGTATGTTTATCAGTTGTCTAGTACCCATAACACAAGCTCTGCTTAGCTTGGGACTAGACGGCGTTGTGTGATTGTTGTGGAATATTATGTTATTATTATGATATTAATTACTGATTCTGAACTAAATATAATCAGGTTTTGCGTAAAATAAAAATAATGTTGTAAATTCTTACTAAACGATACAATAAATAAGAAAACATGACATTTCAAAGACAGTATTTATTCCTTTTATCATTTGTACCACGGTAATTATTCGGTATACTTTAAAGAGCATACCTACTTATAGTCCGTCTAAAAAATTCAAACGACTTTGAATTTGGCATTATATTTAATCATTTAAAAAATACTTACGAGTATATTCGATACTTTTTAAAAGGTTCTTCTGAACAATGATCAAGATCTCTTAATCAACCTTAATTATTGAACCAGTGTTGGCTACATCAGATTTCATTTTACCATAATAATTACCCAAGACGTTTAACTTTTTAGACAGTCTCTATCTACTGCACGCAGCAGCGCTACCCATCATTCTGACCGGCTTATCTGAGCACCACTGAACAAGCTTCTCCTGTGTTTACTCAAAGGAAAAATAACTGTAAACAATTTAGGAAAAATAACTGTAACCCTTCTACTCCTCAGTATACTGGTAAAAATATTTCACCACCATATTTTACAGCTCATAATTTCACGTTCCCACGTTCACGTTAATATGGTTTTATTTTGGCTTCTCGACGAAATTTCAGACATTCATTAAATACTCGAAAGATGATTTTGATTTTACATTTTTTACATATTAAGTTTATGTCGCAGCTATTTCCGATTGCCAAATTTTGCGGTCCATCCAACGGAAAAAGAATCCCCGCATGTTTTTCAGCAAATATTTAAATAGGACCGCATTGGGAAAACAAACGTTCAAACAAAACATTATTAAAAATTAATTAACGATGAGCGAAGATTTTCCTGTATTCCAAACAAAAAAACAGAATTATTAAAACCAGAAAAAATATCGCTTAACAAACCTACAAAAATAGTTACCTACTGCCTTATAATATTCCAAAACGCGATCTAAATGTAGTATACTTCCGAGACTATAAACTAGGTTTAAGACCATGATTAAAGAAAATGTCATTCAAAAAATGACGTTTGTCACTAGCTTCTGAACTTCTATGGTACTAAAGTTAGACCACCGAAACCCCTAGTTTAACTATGGTACCAAGTTCTACCAATCTTCAATATTACTATGTATATTATTATTTTAGGTTAGCTTAGATTTTGTGTGTTATTCCATGTAAAAATTGTTAAAAATGGATATCAATATGCTTGACTTGACGGATCTGGAAGATTTGAATATTTAAATAATTCAAATACATGGATTTTGTATTTTATTGAAATATAATTTTAATAATTGCCCGTTGCTCGGCCACCACACATTAGATATGCCACAACTCTCGTACTGCTAGTAGCTCTTAGTACTAAGGCATTATTTTG
The DNA here is from genome assembly GCA_910589285.2 of Mythimna ferrago. NCBI lineage: Eukaryota > Metazoa > Arthropoda > Insecta > Lepidoptera > Noctuidae > Mythimna > Mythimna ferrago. The sequence continues at coordinate 7,240,989 of OU342673.1, read as the reverse complement.
TAATAAGACGGTTTTTGCTTTAAAAATATAGGTTAATTCTCAAAGAAGCCCGCACATGAGCATATTAGGGTCGTGTTTATTGAAATGAAGTTTGAGCGTGGCTTCCTACTAACTTCAAACTTTTGGAATTCACTTTGCATCTTCTACAGCACTTTAAATTGCTGTCTGTGGTACGATACGTGATGACACGTAGTTGAGAAGTCATGGCCTTATATAAATAAAATAAATATACACTGATTTGATTTAGGACTGTCATCGGCGCGAATCATTTATAAGGTATTTATAAAACAATGAGTCACTATTTCTCCACACTTTGGTCTCCCCATAACTTGATAACGACTTTACTAATTCATCTTTTTTTCTATTATAATTCTAATACTTTGTATCTAACGAAAAGAAAAATTAAAACTTATGCATGAAAGTATAATAGTAATTTATTTATAATTTTCTATAATATAACAAGTGATAACTGGTGCGTGCTACGCTAAAATACCAAAAAAAAAAAAAAATACAATAATAATACAATTATATCATTAAAAGAATTACATTATAAATATTTTATTTAATTACTTGTTGGAAAAAGTATTTTGATGCATTGTTTTGGTGGTTTAAAACCGGGTATTCCATTTCTATTAAAACCGGTCTGAGGTTAGGTAGTTTCTTAAAAAATCATAAAACAAATCCTGTGTGCATCAGAATGGCGGGTGTAATGTCCAGATTTGCCTAAATACATTACAGTTAGGTATTTGGTACCTTTTGTGTACCTTTACGTGCCTCTCTTGAAAATCTGTGTACCTACACCCGTGTAATGATATTGGTTAGCAGTACACCCACGGTTCTGACATCAGGATGGCAGGTGTACCTAATTTTTAAAATGCTACTGAAACTATTGGGACCAGAGAGCGTGAAATTTTGCACAAGGTTTATGACTTAAACGAGCACTAAGAGAGGATTTTCAAGAATTCACCCCCTAACAGCAGGGTGTTCACGACCCTCAGCATTGAGGAATACGACGCAAGGAGGAGAAAGGAGGACCCCCTAACTGGTTGCCGCCGGGATTCCGATCCCGATTTCCGGCTACCGTAGGCGCGGGCTTGCGGACGACGAGCAATGGGTAGCTCGCTGTCCGACCGTCCGGTAACCCGCGGTGTTCCCGCGCGCCTCAAGGAGTTGTCAGCAACCTTAGGGGCCCAGCAGGGTCAAAGCCTACTGGCCAAGGGCCAAGGGTCTGCTTCTGATGGGAAGGCTCAGCCCCGGTTTGAAAGGCAACGAAGGAACGGGGTGGGTTTTTTAGTTAGTAAAAGTCTGACACTATCTCCCGCTCCGCCCAAGGGCGGGGGATATCATTTGGATTATTTTTACCCACCGAAAAAAAACCCTAACTGGTTAAAACGGGGGTACAAAGTTCGTATGTAGAAACCTAGTGGTATTTAATAAAAAAAAATATTCATGAGCATACTTGATGCCTGACTTGTTTTCTCGTTCATATAGGAAAATGTAAGTTTCGTTTTACATAAAATTTCATGTGAATCTGGCGATGGATCTCGCTAAAGCCCGTAACTCATGATGAACATGATTTTATACTTTTTGAGTGCTGTTACGGAATATTTCCGATGAAATGTTTGTAACAAAAAAGTTTGGAGATTTTGTGAATGACTTTAAAGTTCTTTACCTAATCAGTCTGTAAACATAGATTTACTGGTCATGACAGCTTTGTGATGTGGGAGAGGGATGGCCACGTCTCACGGATACACCCAGACAGGAGGGCGAAAATTGTCACTCACTGGACGCCTGATGGAAGTCGACGCCACCGAGGTCGAAAGCGGCGAAGGTGGTGTGACGATCTGTAGCCTGATTCACGTAAAATCAAACAAGCCAAATATCGTTGAAGTTTTATAGTCGTTCAATCGAAGTCCTATCCAAAGGCGGTTCTCACGTGTTCCTTAATCGGGATTGGATGGAACGACATCTCAACTGGCTCGAAACTAAACGATCTATCGACGACTCATTTCCAGTTACATTAATAAGTATTCTACCAGGACAGTGTAATACAGTTTTTTTTTTAATCGACTCTTCGACCAAACGACTTTTAAAATCGGTGTCGTTCAAACTCGATTGATGGATGTGAATACGGAAATGGTAAACGACTAAATCGCTACGATATCGTTACGGTTTTGATTACGTGATTACTGATCATGTTTGCTGGGCTAACTTGGCCAGAGATCGTCCTAGACAGAAAAGTTTGGAAGGAGAAAGCGGAGCCCTTTGCCCAGCAGTGGGACACACAATAGACTAATGAAAAAGAAGAAGGGTCATGTTTTTAGTATTTTAATGTGAAAGAGGAACCAATTATCCTATCTGTACATCATTTCATATAGTTTCATAAACTAATCTGAATTCCATACCCATGTAAGGCAGTTTTTATATTTTAATTAATTAATTAATTAACAATATAGTTAACACTTAGGGCGTTATCACACTAGCGATTTGCGAGCGGCTGCGGGGCGGGGCGGGCACGCAGCGAATGCGTCGCGAACACGCCGCGGCTGCGCAGCGAAGACGTCGCGGATACGTGGAAATTCGCAACTTTTTCAACGCGTGTTTGTATAAGTTACCGACGTATAATACACTCAGTAATAAAATGGATTCCGACGAGGAGACACTGCTTTTGGCTTTGTTACTTCGAAGATGGCCGGAGACTCGCATCTCGTTGCCGGATCTCGTTGCGTATCCGCAATAAATTCGCTGCGCATGCGTGGCGTGTTCGTTGCGCGCCCGTAACGTATTCGTTGCGCGCCCGCTTCGCTTTGAGGACGCTCGCAATCCGCTAGTATGATAAGGCCCTTAGCAGTAGCAGCAAGTATAGATTTATATTTATTTCGATACAATTTAGCTTTACTAGAGTCTGTCTAATAAGTTAAACGACTTGGGTAATTATTACGATTTAATGAAATTTGATGTAGTCAACACGGGTTCAATAATCAAGGTTGATTAAGAGATAGTGATCATTGTTTACTAACAGAAGATCCTTATAAAAAGTATCGAATATTTGTATTTTTTAAATGATAGAATAGAATAATTTTTATTGTACACCAAAATAGTAACAATTTCACAGAAACTTAACCTATGTGCACCGTGGCGGTCTTATCGCTGAAAGCGATGTCTTCCAGACAACCTTGGGATGGAATATAAGAACTTAAACTAAAAAAAAAAAAAATTAAACAAAATTCCAACTGGCCCTGCCACAATACAAGGTGTCGTTTTGAAGCTGCAAAATATTTCAGGAGGTAATTATGTTAGTGATTCTCGACCCGAATCAATAATAAAATAAGTAGGTCATTTTTTTTTTTTTATAACCGCGCTTTTTTTCACACACACAAACACGGAACAATAAAGGTCGTTTTCACACACACTAACTCGCAACGATAGTTTCATAAATAATGTATCATCCAATCATCATCCCGCACGCCACACCCTAGCCACGCCCCCGCGGCCATCGATCAATCGATTTAGTTTAGAGTAATTAAAAAATTAAATAACAAGTATTACTGATTATTGACCAGGTATCGTTTTTTTATATGATTATTTATGAGTTTTACTACAACCTCCTGAAATATTGTGCAGTTTTAAAACTGCACCTTGTATATTACATTTATCGTATCTGGTTAGGAGTTAGGTGACCCTTGCGAGTTGCCGGTCAACCCCTGTTTATTTATTTCTTCGTAATTACGTCGTGTCTTACACGTGGAAATTTATCATTGCAGCACTCGGTTTCATACACCTTCGTCAGCAGCTTGGCCGCCTCGATCGCAATGACATTTCTCCACTTGTATCAAAATGTACTGTTTTGATTTTATTTAAAGTTATTTAGCACTTTAACTGCTATAGAAACATTAAACTTAGTACAAATGTTGAAATGATATGAGGTATATAATTATAATAGGTAGATACATGTATGTAGGTATGTGTCTGTTGCTACGTGCTGAATGGGGATGAAAGTGGATATGTTGTACAAACATCCCCTGCGGCTCGTAGCAACCGCGCAAACCTGGGCTTAGTACACTGTGATTTTCCTTTGATCCGAGCTTCAGGTAACGGTAACCCAGATACAGGTAAAACATGGCATTCAAGCAAAACCCCGACCAGATATTGATGTTTTGTCGATTTCTCTTTGTAAACCCGTAGATAAGCTCTTTGATATATTTTACTTTACTTATTTATTTATCTTTAAATCAAGCAGATTACCCATAAAATACCTACATCTATACATACATATAAATAAAATTGGAGTGTCTGTTTATAATGTTGAAATAACCGCTTTTTACTACATGCATATGAATATATATACGGTACATACACCAAAATAACATTTTTTACAATTTTTGTCTGTCTGTCTGTCTGTTTGTCCGGGCTAATCTCTGAAATGACTGGACCGATTTTGATGGGACTTTTGGCAGGTAGCTGATGTAATAAGGAGTAACATACATAGGCTAGTTTTATTTTAGAAAAAAGAATAAATTCAAAATCCTGTAGTCAACGCGAACGAAGTCGCGGGCACAGCTAGTCGTTAGTATTACTAAACCTGTTAGTATAATCTATGCTATGTTAGTAAAATCAACAACAACAAACTTATCTAATTATTTTCACCACTTCCCGGGCACACCTGGCAACAGTACATGCACTACACTCAGGTGCTCCATCAGGTGGCCTCCAGTCTTACTAGCAGCAATGCTCGGAAGAATGTTGTTCCTGCCCCGCATTCGACGCAGTAGTGAAACGGATCTTTTCGTATGATCGCAAAGAAGTCGTCTGTACGCGCTGCTGCGAACATACCCCTTTTTTTTTTTTTTTTTTTTTTTGTTTTCGGGGGGAAACCTTCAAAAGGCGCCCGGACTTTGGGGATAAGTCCGAGGAGTGTGGGATTTTTACCTCACTAAAACCACCCCGGTGATCACCATCAGCACATAGAAGAGGCGCCGTTACCTCTTAAAAGACCATTCCGGAACCCCCTCTGTGCAACGCCTTTTAAGGCACATCCCTGAGGAAACTATACTACGGTCTCCCCTGAGCCTTTTTGTGCACGGCAGCACGTGATCACTGTGCCACCGTCTTCCTTGGAATCACTCGATGGGCGGGCAGAGTCCCCACTCTGCACGTCCGTGTTTCCAAAGTCCCGTCTGCATTAGATGATGCAAGCGGGATTTCGGCGTGTTAGGCAGCGAGGCGGTTGCCTCCCTGACGCCTTCTTCTCCGAGCGGGATCAGCCCTCTCACGGTCCCGCTCAGCCGCCTCCTTCTGGATCATTACGGTCTCACAGAATGAGGCAACTTCCTTCCAATTATCTGGCTCGGCTAGCATAGCCTTCACTACCGCTGGTAGAGACAGATCCTGCCCGATTCTGGCGACCAGGACTCGTCGCTCAGTGACCCACGCTGGACAGTCTTCCAGGGTGTGCTGTGCAGAATCCATGGCGTTTCCACAATGGTGGCAATTTGCCGTGGCTTCTCGCCCAATCCTATTCAGGTACTCACCGAAGCAACCGTGCCCGGTCAGCACCTGAGTCAGTCTGAAGGAAATGCGCTCCTTTCTTTTTAGCCAGGCTTCGAAGTGCGGCAGGATGGCTTCGACAACGCGCTTGCGCGAGAATTGCGGCTGCTGCAGCCGCTCGCACCACCTCTCGAGCGCGTGTCGCCGTTCCTGCCGTCTCAGCCTTACTACAACGATCCCTGGCACGCTATTTCCATTTTGGCGTATGTCACGAATCCGGTTGTAGACCCTCGCGTCCATATCTGCCAGGATATCCAGTGGTGGAAAGCGTGCCAGGAGAGTTGCCGCCTCGAAGGATACCGTTCGGTATCCACGTGCGATCCGAATGGCCATTCTTCGCTGCAGACTATTAATTTTTGTCCTGCAGCGACGGACACCTGACAGTCTGTTTGACCACACAGGTGCCCCATAAAGGACCATTGATCGCACGACACCCGCGTATGCGAACATACCCCTAGCCAAGTTGATAATCTGCAATCGTTAACGCTTGTAGAAAACTTCAAACGTACGGAAATGACGTTATTTCAACGCTCAGTCTCGTGGTCTGAACAAAAGATTCGGGGGCGTTTTTTTTTTGTTTTTTTTTTTTCGATGGGAAAAATCATCTTATGACAACGCCCGCTCAACTCGAGGCGTTCGACGCAAGCGAAACGGTTGTAACTAGGCTAGGAGGTACCCCTAGCCTAGTTGATAATTTGACGTGACGACATGAAGAAGTAACGAATATATTATACACACACTTACCTACATACACGCTCATGAACGTTCGTCTTTATAATATTAGTGTGATGTGATAATAAAATTTAGAAAGGAGTTTATGAATTATATTATAAAGAGGTAAAGTTTGTTTTTATATTTTTTGTTTGTAGGATTTAATCTCTGAAAGTACTGGACCGATTGTGATTTTTTATCACCTATAGATAGCTGTTTTATTCCTGAGTGACATAGACTATATTTTATGTATTCTGGCGAAGCTGCAGGGAAAAGCTAGTGCATAAAAACTTCAACTTGATATAGAGTTTTTTTTTTTTTTTGTTGTCTTTGGTATTCTAGATTTTGGGACTAGAACTTGCGACAAGTTCAAACACTGCACTGACGTTGTACATATTACGTAAATATCTTATTCTACTTCTGTACAGTGTCTGAAGAACGATAGAGAAGAATGGTATCATATAATTATATTCTTTGTTTCTGACAAAAGCTAGTTTCACAAATAATGTGCCAATTATCAGCCGGCGTCCAAATTCGAGTTTAGATAAGCTCAGGTTTGGACGCCTACTGAATTATTTAATAAAACTTTGTTCGAAAAATGTAGACTAGCTCATCTCTAATGTATTTCCTGCATTATACTTAAGGCCAGGTACTACTCATTTTAAACTTTTTTATACTTCTGGAAATTAACAAATTTAAAAGAGAACCATGAAAAAAATATTTTATTAAAATTGACTATTTAACCAAACGCCGGACAAACATCAAAACATGATATAAATTAGAAGGCTTGTTAAAAAAAAATCGCGAATCTGACTCTAACTTACGATTTCAAACGTGTATGTTTATAGGATTACGCACAGATTACGTCACGGAAATTGTGAAAGCTGCAAAAAATAATAAAGCTTGTCTTTTTACAAGGACCTTGCAAAAGCAAAAATTTTGAACTGTTGTTTTTTTATATAAATATAAAATCTCTGGTACGGGGCGCGAAATTGACATAGACCCGGGCGGTGTTCATACAAAATAGTCAGTAACTGCGACCAGCTCTTAATTTAAATTTAGCACGTGGTGTGACTTGCGATTTATCATCGTTTAGTTCACCTGTTGCTTCAAACAACTCAACGAGCTTACGAGTACAAGCTTCTTAAGCTTCTTACGTCAGCCATGTTTGCATTGGGAACCTAACGACACTTTTCAGAAAACCGTGACGTACTTACGGATTGTTTATTTTGTAAAAGACTGTTTGGTTACTCTGGTCACAATCATGTACATCATCATCATCATAACAGTTAAATCAATCATTTCACGTGACACAAAGGCTGGTGATTATCTTAGACAGAGGATAAGCATTGCCACACAGCGTGGCAAATCCTTGAGTCTTTTGGGCACGTTACAGAGAAACAAAGGAGTTTTTCGAACCCAATTTATTTTTGGTTAGAATTAATTAGATAAGGGATTTTTTGTATTTTTTTTTCTTTTATAGAGTATATAATCATTTTTTACACATGAAATAGTATATCAATTATTTTGTACAGTCAACACCAAATTAAAGGAAAACTAATATGTTCTTCAGGCAAAAATCCAAACTGATAGTTTTCGGACCCAAACCTATCGTATCAATACCCTTTGGTCAGTTGCATGGTTGACTACGAGAGCACACCAACGCACAAGCGGGAAGGTGGTAGTCCGAGGCATTGGGTGCTGGCACGCTAAAGAAGCCATGCTATAATTAGATAAACCTCAAAAAGTAACCTTCTGTGACTGGACAGAGGTAGCCTGCTTCTGCTGGCAGAGACCATCACCAAACACTACTCATTGAACACACACTTCTTCATAATGAGTATCACGGATAGTCCTCTGTTCAGAGCATGCATGGAGTCAGAGGAAACTGTCGTGCTCATGCTCCTCGAGTGCACAGCTGTCAAGCGAAATAAAAACACGAACCTTAGGATCACCGAATTCACTCACAGACGCTCTGAGCAAACTGAAAAGATGCTGGTTGAAGTGGAAGCCGCTATGTCCCACGCACAAATATCCACCAAGGGCTAGGTAAGTGCGTAAACCTGACTAAATCAATCCTTGTGTTACTAGTCACAAACATATTTCAATTGTCCCGGACAATCACTGCCGCGGCAAGAAGCACAGAATGTTTGCTGTGCCTCAGTGTCGCACTGTTGCCCGTGCTCTAAATTGCCTCTTGGATTCTTATCCAACAAACGATCTGTTTTCGGATGAATGGAAGATGATTTTATTGGCATGTCAATCTATATTATTATTATCTATAGATAGTGTACTGCTGCTACTAAAATAATATTTTGAACCTGTGTTTGCTTGTTTTTACATGCAGAAAGTACTTGTTAGAATTGAAAAAATATTTTAGTATTAGATAGCCTATTTATAAACGAAAGCAATTGGCTATATAACATCACGTTACGACTAAAAAGAGCGGAGCAGTAATAAACCGCGGTGACAGCTAGTATCTATATATTTGCCATTAATTTCATCTTAACTTAAATGTTTCTTTAGCAATATGCTTTTTTACACTGGGTTTTTGTTAATCTAAACCCGTTTTACATACATTTTCTTCTATTATTTTGTAGTTTGGCAATTTAGTTTAACACATTTCCAATTTAAACTTCAATCTATTTCAAACTATCGTTCAAAATTGAAGTCACTGTTTACTAAATTGAAATCCGGTATCAGTCCTCAAGTGGTAAGAGTGTTAAACCCCCGTTTAGCGCGCACTATTGAGACGTATTGTACAGTTAATGACGTGTCGTGTGAACAATCGTGTGACTTAATGCACCCGTCGAATCAACACCCGGTTTAATCAATACTGCAGATTAAAGCTGAGACTTTGTAGCTGACGGATGATGGTGTCAACCGCCTTTCACTCCGACGGGCTTTCTTTTAGATGGGAGATTTTCGCAATGACTTTCCAGGTATATGGTGGAGCGTGGGGCGTGTCAGACTTCCACTGACTAAAACCCACTCCTATGTTCCTTTTTACCTTACGTTCCAGGACAGTGGAGTTTCCTTTCGGATAACCCATAGCCCAAGAAGGCTTCCACTCTGCTGGGCCCCTGCGGTTTGACACCGACGGACTTGTGGATTTGTTGTAAAGGGTGTAAGGGACAGTCCTCCACAAACATATTTTTGTATGGTGAGGCGGATTTTTTTTTCGTTTCCTGAAAAAAAGTATTGTGGAAGGTTGTTCAGTTTCATCTACAGAGCAAGCCCTTACAGTTTGTGGAGGGCTGTCCCGTACACCTTGTATAATACCTGATAGTGCCTCTCTCCTGTTACAACGACGTGACAGGCTAACTTTGGCACTGATGACAACCATGTCCAAAGGTGGAAGTAACACCAAGTGCCTCCGCCTTTTAGCTGTATTCAACGTCCGCAATTACATTGTCCATGAAATTTGGTACTGTATTGTTTGCGAAAGTGCACTTAGCTAGCATAGTGCACTTTCAAACAACGTGACCCGAAACAGTCGCCTCCTAAATAATCAAGACAATAGCAAAATGGAACGAATTCACAAGTACTGCTGGGTTGTTAGACCAAGCACGGGAAAATATTCGGAGTGGACCTTCATTTATTTATTGGGGACTGAAACAAGGAACCAACACAATGTGACTAGGTATCAATATTTACAAACACACAAAAACAAACATTCTAAAAGAGCCTACCCATGGCCCAGTGTACCGTAACATACCATGACCGAGTTAAGAACGCATCAAGCCCGAAAAAAAAAATGACGTGGACTACTATGCCTCGTAGCACGTATCATCAATAAATCATGCCCGAGCATAATACGCGATTATAACCCGTTTGTTTACCGTCTCACCGTCTGGCGACACCGTTTTGGCGTGCAAGTAGGTACAATTGGCCGGCGCCGATATGCTCCATCCAAGCATCGCACTCAACGTTCTTGACCAGTCTAGACGAAACGGTCTAGATTACAGAATTTCATATAAGCAATTGTTTTTTAGCCCACACGTTCCTAGCACGGTCATGGTATAATCATGTTATTGTACTGTGTAATGGGCATACTACTTTAAACCAAAAAACCGCGTCACCCCACAGTCGTAACAGCTGGTGTTTGACAACCTAAAATATGACAGGGAGGTAAGTAATTTACTTTATAGCTTACATTAAAAAAAAAAACATAAAAGTATGTCTAGATATCGTAAAATAAAGACGCTACAACAACAGAACCTGAAAGACAGAGAAGTGTCGCAAATAATGCACTTAGATATGTTGATCTTACAAGTTTTGTGTTTTTTTTCAGGAAAGTTTCATCATCATCATTTCAGCCGATACACGTCCACTGTTGGACATAGGCCTCCCCCAAGCGTCGCCACATCGAACGTTGTGTCTGTGCGTCCCGCATCCATCGGTTTCCTGCTACCTTCACCAGGTCATCGGTCCACCTTGTAGGAGGCCTTCCAACACTGCGTCTTCCGGTACTCGGTCGCCACTCCAAAACCTTTCGGCCCCAACGGCCGAAGGAAAACTAAGGTTGCCGACATAGCACAAAGAATTGCCAAACTTAAGTGGCAATGGGCAGGGCACATTGCTCGCAGGAAAGTTTATAAAAAAAAAAATGTTTTAGTCACGGAAGTAACTTTTTGAAAAGAACTCAAGTGAGTTTCGTCGGTGTGTCCCGGCGTTTATGTTCGGGGCGTAAAATGTAAGTGTATATATCCATTTAGCACGCGCGCTCGGAGTGTGATCGTTAAATATGATTTTATGAAGCAAACAGTTTGAACTGAGGCTCAGCGTGAAACTGCCATCTCATTGGATGGAGAAGCTTGATTGTGTTTACTTACATAAGACAAGGTAACCGCATATAGTGTAACTGCACGAAGGTTTCAGCTCATTAAGGTTACCTATATGTATGTGTATGTGGCGATAATACGCCGGCGAGGGCTGAGCAGGTGGCAGGAACTAGCCAATCTAGCGCAGGGATTCTGCCACCTGCTCAACACGCTCCTAGGGCGGGGCCGAGCGTCCAGGTCTCTGGTAAAACGGCAAAGCGGCAAAACGCCAAGCCGAAACCTGGAGGCCGGGGCGTCAGGAACCGCCCCCTCGGAGCACCACCGACGAAAAGGGCTACACGTCCCAATCGATCGGGAGTGGAGAGCCGACCGGCCAAACCTCGGGGCTGCCCTACAGCCCCGAAGCCAAGCGGGTCGAATAACGCCACTTAACCCACCCACCGACACAAACACACAACACTAACACAACACAAACACACCATAACACAGACACACACAAACACACAAGTGGTGCAGATCAACCTGCACCATGCCAGAGCAGCCACGGCTGTTCTGGAAAAACACTTCACACAGAAGAACCTTCACATTGCTCTTATTCAGGAACCGTGGCTGGCTAATACTAACACGGTGTCTGGACTGGGCTCTGCAGGTAAGGTCGTACACCATATCGGAGGAGTCAAACCAAGAGCGTGTATACTTTTCAATAATAATATTGATTTCTTATGCATACCAGGCCTGTGCAGCGATGACCTGATTGCAGCTTATGTTAATGTCAAGAGCGGAAATGGACGCCTCATCGTGTGCTCGGCATACCTGGACGGGACGAATACCGACCCATCCGAGGAGCTTGCAAAGGTAGTCGAGTACGCCTATGCCAACAATGCCGAGCTTCTCATTGGGTGTGACGCCAACGCCCACCATACCAACTGGGGCAGCACTGACATCAACGACAGAGGTGAGTTGCTTCATGATTTTGTACTAACTAACCGCCTCCAAATAGTTAATGAGGGATGTAAACCGACCTTTGTAACTAGATCGAGGAAGGAAGTTCTTGATGTAACTCTCGCTACTATTCACACTGCCAGGCTGATAACCAATTGGCATGTCAGTGATGAACCATCTATGTCTGATCATCGACTAATTAAATTCGCACTGAATACATCCAACATTTGCGAAACCATCACTTTTACGGATGCAAAAGCCACGGACTGGGACTTGTACAGAATAAAGCTCCAGGATAGACTCCAAGACTTCCCTAAAACCATACGCTCCCCTGAAACATTGGATTATGCTGTTGCTCAAGTTACGGAAGCCATTACAGCCTCTTACGAAGAGAGCTGCCCTCTAAGAACTGTGAGGGATAGAAAAGTGACGTGGTGGAACAAAAAGCTCGATGTTTTAAGGGAAGAATCACGTAGGTTGTTTAATAAGGCTAAATCGACTGACGACTGGGATCGGTATCGGAAAGCTTTAACTACCTATAATAAAGAAATCCGAAAGGCGAAAAGACTGTCATGGAGGAAGTTCTGCGAGGAGATTACTAAAGTCCCTCAAGGAGCCAGAATCCACAAAGTCTTATCCAAATCGCCTACAAATCAACTGGGATTCTTAAAGAAACCAGACGGTGCCTTCACTGCATCAGCGGAAGAAACCCTGAAACTTCTGGCGTCTACACACTTCCCTGGCTCGGTGATGGCACCAGATAACATCGTACAAAATACTCCTCATATCCGCCTCACCAGGCCTTCAAATGAAGACTGGAGAAGAGCGGCGAGGTATTTTAGACCGAACAAGGTAGAATGGGCTATAGACTCATTCAAGCCAATTAAATCTGCAGGGGATGACGATGTCTTCCCAGCTCTTCTGCAGCAAGGGAAGACTATTCTCATCCCTATTTTAATCAAAATCTTCAGAGCAAGCTTTGCCTGGGGATATATACCAGAGAAATGGACTATGGTTAAAGTCTGTTTTATCCCAAAGGCCGGTAAGAAGGACTACTCTCAACCAAAGTCCTTCAGACCAATAAGCCTTACCTCCTTCCTACTCAAGAGTATGGAAAAGGTTATTGACGAATGCATCAGGGATGGACCATTAAGGGATAACCCTCTGCATCCGAAGCAACACGCTTACCAAAAAGGAAAATCTACAGAAACTGCTCTGTTAGAACTAACAGACAGGATCGAAAGGGCTTTGGAAGATAAACAGATAGCCCTATGTGCTTTTCTTGATATTGAAGGAGCTTTCGACAACGTCACCATAGACGCCCTTTCCAAGGGAATGAAGGCGAAAGGGATTGACGAAACAACTACTCGTTGGATCGAATTCATGCTCCTCAACAGAACTATCAGTGTTACCTTACACGGAACTACAAAGAGCTTCAAAACAACTAAAGGGTGCCCGCAAGGAGGCGTTTTATCGCCACTTCTATGGCTACTCGTTGTTGACCAATTGCTGGTTGAAGCCTCTACAAGAGACTTAGATGTACATAGCTATGCTGACGATGTGGTGGCTTGTGTTGTCGGCCCCTGTCACAGCACGGTATTATCTATACTACAGAGATCTCTGAACATTATTAACACATGGTGCACAGAAAACAATTTATCGGTTAACCCGAGTAAAACAACAATAGTCCCCTTTACTAGGAAGCGTAAGTTGGACAAACTTGTAACGCCCACTGTAAAGGGGACTCTCATACCATTCTCCAGCGAAGTCAAGTACCTGGGCGTAACTATCGACCAGAGACTGACCTGGAACACACACATTAACAATGTGATCCAAAAGGCTAAAATAGCTTTAGGAATATGCTGTCGCTTAGCAGGGAAGAAATGGGGCTTAAACCCTAAAATCGCCCTGTGGTTGTACACCGCCATAGTCAGGCCGATAATAACGTATGCCTGCGTAGTATGGTGGAGGAAAACAACTCAAGTGACAGTCATTAACAAACTTAATGGTTTGCAGAGACTTGCATGCCTCATATCAACAGGGGCCATGTCCACAACCCCAGGAGCTGCTCTAAATGCCCTGCTTAACCTACCGCCACTTCATCTATTCATTGCGAAGGAGGCGAAGGCAAGCATGTACAGAACAAACAGCACTGGCAAAGCAAACTGGCGCTCTCAAGCACTGAGATCGCTACACGAATCAGTACTTGAACACGATCAACTAGCTATGACAACAGACGTCATGCTTCCACAGTGTAATTTCACAAGGAATTACACAGTGGAACTGCCGAGCAGAGAGGATTGGTCAAACAACCTCATCACTTGCAAGGCTGGAAGCCTGATCTGGTTTACAGACGGGTCCAAAATGGGTGAGAATGTAGGATGTGGAATATTTGGCATTAGCCCGAAATTCAGCAAAAGCTTGAATCTGGGTAAACATGCTACCATATTCCAAGCGGAGGTATACGCCATTATAGAATGTGTGGAGGCCAACCGTCAACGAAACTACATAAATCAATTAATTCTGATTTACTCAGATAGCCAGGCAGCTCTTAACGCCTTGAACTCGAATACTTTAAATTCGAAACTGGTAAAAGACTGCGTTAACAAACTAAATGACCTGGGGCAAAGGAATAAAGTTATTCTGAGATGGGTACCAGGTCATTCTGGAATCAACGGCAACGAAAAAGCCGATGAACTTGCACGGGCTGGGGCTCAAGGTCATCAGATAGGTCCAGAACCCTTCTGTGGTATCTCAAAGAACCAGGCCATGCAGACCCTTAAGGGCAACTTATTTGGCGATTCAAAAAAGAACTGGTTGGTACAACCAGGTCTGCTACACGCCAAATCTCTCATAGAAGGCTACTCACAAAAACGAACTGCCGAGCTTCTTGAGCTTAGCAGGACGAACATCTGTGCGATAGCCCGCGCCTTAACCGGCCACTGCAAACTAAACAGGCACCAATTTCACATGAAACTGAGTGACACTGATGTTTGCCGGTACTGCAATCAGGAGAGGGAGACGCCTAAGCACCTCTTGTGTGAATGCGGGCCCCTTGTCCACAAACGCAGTGTCCATCTGGGCCGACACATTATTCGCCCGGAGGAGATTAAAACTCTAAAAGCTAGGAGTATTCTAAATTTCTTGGAAGCCTCCGGGCTAAAAGAGTTACTCTAACAAGGTGGCGAGTCACAATAGATCTTTTAGGTCGCAGTGACTACATCCCCTACACTATGGGTGATGCATAGCCCCTTATCTTCTAAATAATAATAATAATACCTATATGTATTATATTTTTTATAATCAAGGACATAGTACTTTGACTTGAATTGACTTGTTAGCACTCGTAGCATACAGACGTGCTCGGTAGCAATATTTAATTTTATAAAATAACATCACACACTAATTACTACTGAATTGACTTGTTAGCACTCGTAGCATACAGACGTGCTCGGTAGCAATATTTAATTTTATAAAATAACATCAGTGACCTTCTTTTTGCATACATTTTTTGCTTAGTGTGTAGTTTAGTAAAGACAATGAAAACTTAGAATAAGTGAACTAGTTATAATTAAAATGGACAACAGCCCCTTCTCAAGAGATCGAGCGAATCTCTCCGCATCTCCAGCGAAGACGATGACCCAAAATCCAGCCCAATCTGATGCCTCAATCGAACCTGTTTCAACATCCGAGATACAAAGATGGATGTCAGCCATTGAGCACCATTTAAACGAGGTTTGTTCTATTGCCTCGGATGGCAAACTCAACTCAGAGCAGAAAATGAAAATTTCAACCTTGTGCCGTAAAATAGGATCTGGCACCTCACAGATGGCAGTCCTATATCAATTCTTGAAGCAGAAAGCAATCCAAGAGTGCATCCTCAATGAAGATCTGATGGAAAAGTGCCACTTGACAGACCACATCTTGGACCTCACGAAGACGATTAAGGACTCCGGTACTGTTTCGTTTGCCGACATGGTGAAAAAGGGGACAAATGATTTCGTTCGACCAACCAATTTAAACTCCGTGGCCATATATCCCAATAACAAATTGAAGTCCAGTGACGAAACAAAAGTCCTCGTGCAAAAGATGATACGACCAGATCAAGTCAAGTTGCATATACGTGGTGTCCATAAAACTAAAAACGGAGGCGTCATAATTAGTACGGAGACGAAAGATGACGCGGATAAAATTAAGCACGCAGTCCTGCAATCTAAATCTGGCCTTACCGCCGACGAACCCAGCAAGCGCAAACCCCGGATTATAGTTGTAGGAGTGCCGTCTTCTTTGACCGAAACTGAAGTCTTCAGGTACATTTACGAACAGAATGTAGCCGAAAAGTTTCCGACGATTGCCATGGATTCCTTTTTGACCATGGTTAAAATAAGTCACAAATCGGGGAAGAAAGACTCGCATACTTGTAACTACGTGGTTGAAGTTCCAGCCAACATACGAAGAGCTCTAATTTCCCAGACAAGAATTTTCATAAATTGGACTTCCTGCCCTGTCAGGGACTTCACCCTGGTTACGAGATGCTACAAATGCCAGCAGTATGGACATGCAGCAAAAACCTGTAGAGAAGTCAACTCGACGTGCGGCCACTGCAGTGAGACACGATGTCTGAATGCGCAAAGAAGGCGGACACACCGAAATGTGCCACTTGCTCTCGTTTCAAAAAGCCCTCCAACCATAAAACAGGAGACGCTGAGTGTCCTGCTAGAAAAATAGCGGAGTATAGATACATTAACTCTATCGACTATGAGGGCGCCTAGAGCGTCATACTCAAGGTCAGACTTCCGTGTAACGCTTACTGCTGATTCAAATTCCAGTGTGTTGACCTACAAACCATAATTTTTCTTATTATTTTAGCATATTTGTCCAATATAAACATAACTCTTTAGAATTAACGCAACCTCGACTTTAACCCAATTACTAATTCTGCTGACGCAAAATCATATGTGTGTAACTAGAGAATAAAGTGCAAGAAACAGTTTTAGAATATAAAATAACATATTGTGACCTTTAGTGTTAAAGTAAACTAAGTATCTAGCATTATAAAAAATTTAATCATATTTTTCACTACTTATAGACTTTTTAAATATTGTTATCAATAGTATTGTCCTAAAAAACTATAATGTAAGAGCTTCTACCGCCTGTGATACAGGTTTATCCTAGTACAGGCACATAACATAGCATTTACCTTTGTAATTACTCTTAAGATTTTATGTAACCATTTTACCAAATGTTATTCTGAATCAACATATTATATATTATACTTTCCTCACGATGCTTTCCTTCACCGTTTTGAGAGCAGTGGTGATGAAATAAGTTACACAAAGTTAAGTTCCTACCTTGGTTTGAACAAAAGAACGAACGAATCAGAATCAGAGCGTTCACGTGTCGTCCTTGGCGCTCTTCAAAGCGATCTCTAGCATACAATTGCCGTCACGGATCTTGAGCGCTGGCTTCAAGTTGTGCAGAAATCAAATATTCGGTCTCTTTAGTGGTAAAGTGAGACGCGGGGGCGGGGAGTGTCAGTGATTGGCTCGCCGCGCCATCGCGTCATAGACGTCACTCCTGATTCGTTCCCTGCATTGCTGCATGTATCTAACAACGATGACGATTGGCTCGCCAATGTATGCAATGCGCAAAGCGATCCCCACTCTGACGCCGAGCGCTCAAGTTCCGTTTTCGCAATTGTACGTGAAAACGCGCCTCAGAAGTTAAGTGGGAACGTTGTTGATCTGAATGGATTTCAGCTGTTCTGGCGTGAAGAAGAAACATATATTATACAGACACTGATTTAGAACATGTCCGGGAATAACACAAACGATACTTTTTATCCCAAGAGTAGGTATGCCCCTTTGTAATATTTTTCTGTTATCCCACAGGCGAAGGCTGACAGCTGCTAGCATATTTTATATATCTTTATAACAGCTTCCTAGCTTACCTCAGCACTCGTAACTTCATTATTCGTAACCTTACCTAACCTGCTTCACCTTTGCCGACTGGCAAGCTTTTATTTACGCCATTTTTGCAGAGGCGGTCAGGGGTAATATGTTATGAATAAATTAAGGGAACGGTGTGACCAGGGACTAAGGTTATAAAAAAAATGGATGAGCATTGTAAATACTTTTTAACGTAGTGTTTTATTATTACACTAGCTGCTGACACCGGTTTTGCCCGCTTGAGAGTACAAAATTGATCCAAGGCAAATTACTTCTGGGACATGGCCTACCCGTATGACAAATTTCATCCAAACTCGTTCTAGCATTTGAGCGTAAAAGAGTAACATATATACCCACACAC
Organism: Mythimna ferrago; assembly: GCA_910589285.2. NCBI lineage: Eukaryota > Metazoa > Arthropoda > Insecta > Lepidoptera > Noctuidae > Mythimna > Mythimna ferrago. The sequence goes on along the minus strand of OU342673.1, from coordinate 7,222,696 downwards.
ACTTACTGAGATTTAACATTTTCGTGATATTAGTGTGATAGTAGAGGATACGATTAAGAACGACCTTCACCGGTCTGTTTAATGGATGAAACGTATTTTATGACAAATCTAGTACCTATATAAAATAATATAATGTGGATGGGTTGCCTAAGAAATTCCTGGCCAAACTATTAGATATTAATAAAAAAATTAAAATGGACTTTTTTTGGAAAAATGCATAACCGTTATTCATTCCCGATTTTTTGCAGACAACCCTATAGCATTGTATTCGTAATGAAACAGCGTTTATTTTGATATACAATTTATTTATTAAACAAGTGGGTACTACTAGTATTGACATACCTGTTTATACCAAGCAACCCAAAGTTATGCCAGGAAACAAATAGGCAACCCAAGTTTTTATGTTCTAAAGGCTTCATACTTTCGGTTAGTATTAAATTTATTCGTTAAACAAACCGGTGCATGTTTAAAAAAAAAAAATTGTTTGGCCAGGAATTTCTTAGGCAACCCAACCCACCCGCGTTATATTATTTAATATACTAAATTTGTCATAAAATACGTTTCATCCATTAAACAGACCGGTGAAGGTCGTTCTTAATCGGATCTTAGACTATGATAGGTACATGCCCACGAGTTATATCAAAATAGAGTGTATTACTACTTGAATAGGACACAAACATAACAGGTCGTATCACAATAGTTGGGCCAAGTCCCCAGACAGTTCTCCACACTAACGAAGTCCACTTCTATCTCTTATAATAGTAACGTCCCGAAAATCGAGGAAACTTCCCGATTTTGACGATAAGTTTGTCATATTTTTTTACGAGCTCGTAAATCAATTTCTAAAAGTGGCATCAGTTGATTTTTTCTGAAATTTAAAAAATCGATCCTGAACACTACAGATTAATAAAGAACCTGCAGGAGAAAAAGGTTACTGACGTAGTTCGAAAAATGAGGACGAAAGATTCTGGAGTGGCGTGGTCGCCACTGGTACCGGAAGACGCAGCCTTGAAAGGCCTCCAACAAGATGGACCGATAACCTGGTAAGGGTCGCGGAAATCTGATGGATGCGAGACGCACAGGACTGGTCATTGTGACGACGCTTGGGGGAGGCCTATGTCCAACACTGGACGTCTTTCGGCTGATATGATGATGATGATGATATTTTTGAGTTGTTATCTTAATTTTTTTTTAATATATGTGTCTAATAAATAATTAAATGCTTTTGCTTTATGTTGTGTAACTTTCTTATACACTTTAATATAATTATTTTAATGTTTGGATACTGTTTGCTAAGTACTTCTAATTAATATGATAATTAAATTGCAAAAATATGATAGCGGTTAAGAGATTTTGTCTAGCCAATTCATAGTTACTTTAACTGAGATTTATTTTGGTGAGATGCAATCGTTGTAAAATTCAATTATTAATTAATGCATGAATTGAAAAGCTAATTATTTTATTATGTATATATATGTATATTTCCATTATAAAATAGGACTAGACAGACAAGTATTCTTTGAGACTGCCATAATATTATGCTAACCAGTTAACAAGTTTGAACTTTCCTAGAACATAACAATGCTTTCTCTAAGCTATTGTGTCTGCTTGCAAAGGGTAAGCTTCCGTTAACTCGAGTTAGACAAGTTAAACCAAGTACAGTTTAGGAAACTGACAAGCTCAGGTTTATACCTGGATTACTGGCTTCTACAAATGTATTTAACATTGTACCAAGTTGTAAGACTATGAAACGGCAATTTAACATCTCATTTACCTACCTTAAATTCCCTAAGCCACATAAAGTTAAATTACATTAGTTACAATTTTTTGGTTTTTGAAAAAAGTAATTTTCGGATAGACAAGTTGACTTATGTTCTGTCAAATTTGTTTTTTTTAATAGTGTTTTGTTCCAGGAACCTTATTATCTAAGCGCACGGCCGTGCGCAGGCCAAGTTCCAGCAACAGGCCGCGCGCATCCCGTGCACTATTTACACGAACCGTTTCGACCCACGTTTGACCCCCCTGTAACTCAGTGCCTATTGCAAGTACAGAGATAAAATTGTACTTACGTTATCATATACTAGTACTAAAGCAGTATGCCAAATTTCATAGATATAGCTTCAGTAGATCCTGAAATATGACCCTGTGAATATAGCTAATTTTGGCACTGACTCACTGACCGGTAATCAAAACCTCTAGGCCGCTTCCAATTGTCCTAGCGTTATAAAATTTGGCACACAGGTCGTGTGTTATATGTAGATTAACAAAAAATTAAGAAATTTAAAAAATCGGTCAAGCGTGAGTTGGCTCAATTTAATATTTATGAACCAGTGATATGAGAATACGAAGTGGAGGGGTATAAAAAATGTCATAAGAAATTTAAGAAATCGGTCAAGCGTGAGTTGGCTTAATCGAATATCAAATTTTTAATAAAATATTTATGAACCAGTTATACAATGAGAATACGATCTAAGGTTAACAATGGACGCGGGCGAGGCACAAAAAGAAAAAAATAGGTACGATTTCTTGAAAAAATGTATTAAAATCCCTCTAAAAACATACTTATTAAAAGGGGGCCAAGTTCCTATCGGCTAATTGTTCGCCTAAAAAACCGGCCAAGTGCGAGGCGGACTCGCTCATGGAGGGTTCCGTAGCAGCAAGTAACATAATATAAAAGTTCTTGTAGTTCGTTGTAACTTTGATCGATGTTTTAATAATAGTGTATTTTTTTGATTTAAGACGTTTTAAAAAGAAACTACTTACTAGATCTCGTTCAAACCAATTTTCGTTGGTAGTTTACATGGTAATGTACATCATATATTTTTTTTAGTTTTATCATTCTCTTATTTTAGAAGTTACAGGGGCGGGGGGGGGACACATTTTACCACTTTGGAAGTGTCTCTCGTGTAAACTATTCAATTTAGAAAAAAATGATATTAGGAACCACAATATCATTTTTGAAGACCTATCCATAGATACCCCACACGTATGGGTTTGAAAAAAAAAAAATTTTTGAGTTTCAGTTCTAAGTATGGGGGTTCTAAGTATGTATACCCCCAAAAATTGCTCTTTTTCTATTTTTGTGTGAAAATCTTAAAGCGGTTCACAGAATACATCTACTTACTAAGTTTCAACAGTATAGCTCTTATAGTTTTGGAAAAAAGTAGCTGTGATATACGGACGGACAGACAGACAGACAGACATGACGAATCTACAAGGGTTCCGTTTTTTGCCATTTGGCTACGGAACCCTAAAAAGGGTTGAAATCCAATCCAATGCCAAGTTTAAATGTACTTTAAAATCGATCATAATCATCTTCATCAACAGCCTGGTCATCGTTAAATTTGAACGAGCTGGAAGATGGTCATAGGAACTCGGTAATGTAGGATTTAATTAATGTTTTTTAAGTCATGTTTATGATTCCAGGATTTTAGAGCAGGTATTATGAAATCTTAGATATGAGGTACTTCAATGAACTTTAGTAAATATGCTCAATCTTTGGAAAATGCAAATGTCCTCATATTGTGAGCATTGATTTAGTATGAAGGCTGTCTTGTTTAGCAAGAATAAATTTTTATTTAATATCTACTGTATTAAACTAATGTACTCACAGCACGCAAGTAATTATAAATCATAACACGCACGCAACAGTGAAGCAGCAAGGTTATAATCCTAAACTGCATAGTCCGGTATAATAGGCTAGTTGCCGTAAAAAATGTAATTAGTCCGTCTTTTAGATTATTCAAAAATAAGGGACACGTATTTTTTTATTCGTAAATTAAGTCAAAAATGACAAAGATATAGCCCATTAAAGTTAGGTGTAACGTCAGGCCGTGCTGCATTTTTTCGCACGGGGTGACGGGCTATATCTTTGTTATTTTTTGTTTAATCCAAAAAAGAAAAAATACGTGTCCAATATTTTTTTATACTTAATCTAAAATACGGACTAAATAAAATGTAATTATTTTGGCCCTGGAAACTACCCAATTGTCGTAGGCTCACTCTCATGTAGTAGGCACCGTTTACAGTATAAGATTATTTAATTGATTCAGTGATATCATGTACAAATGTAATAATAAAGATCAAATATAAATCATAAATAAATATTATAGTTATTTACCTAATGGCGTAGTTTTCAATCAGTGAAAGTATTGATGATATTTAAGGATCAGAATTACTAAAGGTTTTTGCCAAAACATACAATTTTACCTCTTCACCGCGTAGGTAATATTTTTATTTTGAATAATTTCTAAGAGATTATTATAAGCTAACAACATGTAAATGTTAAAACCGCGCAGTTGTATTCAATTTGAGTGTACCTGATCCGTAAGCCGGCTTCAACGCACTCGCATTAAAGGTTTTTAAAAGCCTTTATTCGGCTTATTTTCTTTTTCTTTCTTCCGCAAATGTTATTGATTTCAGAAATTAATGAAAAAATCATCTTATGAATACCGATAACAGTGTAATGTTGTACATACAGGAAGATGAAAAATATTTTTTTTTTTTGTTATAACAGTAAATTTTTCTTGAGTGTTTTCAGATAAAACACCGACCTTTAATTAATTTACTCTTTGTGTGCATTATTTCATAATTTATTTAATATTAACTGCGGCCAACGGCTTCACCTGCGTGATAGTAAAAAATTATCCTAAGGGAACATTATCCTAGGATAAAAAGTACCCCATGTGCTATTCTGGGACATGTCCTACCTGTGTACCAAACTTTATCGAAATCCGTTCAGTGGTTTTAACGTGAAAGATTAACAAACATTCATACATATGAAGTTTCGCATTTATTATATTAGTGAAAGGATATTAGTCCCAGCGTGGAGCCCCTTTCACATGATATGCGTCACCTCCTTTCCTGCCCAGCATTCACAACTACCTGCATCCTCCATGTCTTATACGAAGCCAACGATAGAGCTGTCCAGGTGGCTAAATATTGGTCCGACAAAATTTAAGTCAGAACGACACGAGAAAAAGAAGAAGAAGGATTAATAAAAAAGAAAAGAGCAATGGTGTCCCGACCTTGAAGTTGTACGTCGCTCATGAGTGCTCCGGCCGCGGCAGGTGCTTTACTTTGTGTAATTGGTTTCAACACCACTGTTTTCACAACAATGAAGGAAAACCTAAATGTGCAAGAACCAAAAATTATAAAACATGTGACCATCCGCCCACACACACTGAGACTGCGTCATGTTTACGACTTTATTGCCTCTTTTAGAGACATTGCCTGTTGGGACTCCAATCACAACAGTCGGAACATCATGAGCCAGATTATATATACTTATAATACGGCCAAGGTTGGATATGCAAGTCACATGAGGGTGCATAAAAGAGCAGCAGAACTGAGCTCACAACTACTATGAGAAGCCAAAGAATGCGGTCGCTGTGGCCGAAATCGGCTAGATGGCACCATCACCATTATCATCATCATACTTATAATATTAAAGAAGAGATTTTGTGAGATGAGCAGGCCTAGCCAAGTTGTTGACGTTATCTCAAAGCTCAGTCGCAAGGTCACAACAAAGGAATCAAAGGCGTGGTCGTCTTTGGCTTGACTGCTATCAGTCATAGATGGTTATGTAGGTATAGACAAGGACAACAAACATCCATAACACCTTAATCATCATGAAACATTGATAAAATACATAATAATTTTATTATTGACTAGCATTTTGCCAGTGATTTCGTTCGGCAAAATATTTTTCATAACAATTTTAAAACCCCTTAAACCGTATTTGAAGGGGAAGTTTTAAAAAACTACTAACCACTATCTGTATTATTCATTTTAATTAGATTTTGTGACCAGTTTTAAGTTAGTAGTACCCAAGACGTAAGAATCAGAAATCAGAAACGTTTATTTCAAATAGACCAATTGCAGGCACTTTTGAATTGTCAAAAGTCGGTCAGTCAAACAAGTGAAGCTAAATTGCACGTTCCAAAGCGTAGATCTCTATGGAGAAGAACGTACAAGAAACTCCATGGACACTCTTTTAAAATAAATTTACATAATCTTTGTATTTCTTGCTGCTTCTATTATGTGAGCACAACGAAGATATGTGAGTAATAACAATAAAAAAAATTAAATTGAATTAAGTCACTGGCAGCTAAGAGTCTCAACTGACGACGCCCGTTCACTAGCTTGACGCGTGCATCAGCACCACTCAGCTCAACCATTTTGAAGGGAACTGAATGACCCAATAACACGTCCTTCATCAGCGAGACATTTGAGTGAGCATGACAAACTCTCAACTGCCATGCTTGTAATGTCAAACAAGTTGTAACCTAACAAAACTGCTCGATGTACTGCACATTCACAAAATTGGAAAAAAAAGTGCTTCTACATTATACAATGCTATTATTTTCAAATATAATAGGTAATAAGTCATAAACCCTAATGAAATAAAGAAATAAAATAAAAATAACAAAAAAACATTCCGAAAACAACAATACGAAAAGGACAGCAGCATCTCTTCCAATATATATATAGGGTGACTGGTAATTAGTGACCGATACTTAAACACGTGATTACATTCATGATTACAAACAACTTTCCCAAATAAACTTTTATAATATACTTTTTTTTGACATGGAAAATGTTTGTAATATGTCAGTCATAAGTTTGCGCCTTATCCGGCTAATAAAAAGTTTTTCTTTCTTTCTTTCTTTACATTAATTTTATCACAATAACAAAACAGCTGTTTCAAATTCGCGCGCGCTCGCTTTCGACCGATCAACTGTAAGCTGCGTTTTGTTATTGTGATAAAACAAATGAGTAAAATAAAAGTTTCTTTGGGAAAGTGGTTTGTAATCATGAGTACAATCACGTGTTTAAGTATCGGTCACTAATTACCAGTCGCCCTATACAAGGTGTAAGGGACAGCCCTCCACAAACTTTAAGGGCTTGCTCAGTAGACGATACTGAACAACATTCCACAAAAAAAAAAATTCAGGAAACGAAAAAAAAAATCCGCTTCACCATACAAAATTATAAACTTGATTGGACAGTTTGTATGGAGAGGCTGAATTTTTTTTTCGTTTCCTGAAAAAATTTTTTGTGGAATGTTGTTCAGTATCGTCTACTGAGCAAGCCCTTAAAGTTTGTGGAGGGCTGTCCCTTACACCTTGTATATAAAATTTTAAAAAAATATGACTAATTAGTAGCTACAAATTACTATGGCTTTGGGGCAAGACCGGCATTTAGCCAAGCATTTTTGTCCAGGAGATAATCTTCCAATTTATAATATGCTTGTCTACATAGTGTGCGTTTAATGCATGTTTTATATTTTGACTCATTTAATTGGACAATTTTTAGTGGAATTTTATTATAAAATTATATACAGTACCCCATAAAAGAGCTAGCTACTTTAGCCAATCTGAATCGAAGTTGATCCAACTTGGCCTTATTTCTAGTATTAAAATTGTACATAACTTAGTAAAAAGATGAATAATTTTCTGGACATAATATAATATTTTCATACATGTATTGACAAGGTACCTTCATGATGTTTATATCTTTAACCTTTTCCCTTGAAACGCGCCTGCGAAGATTGTATATGGCTATGATAGCTCTTCTCTGCAGAATCAAAATAGACTCTATGTCTGCAACCCATCCCATAGCAAAATTCCGTAAGACATGATACTGTGAAAGTAACTAAAATAGACCAGCCTCGTGATATGGACATCATTAAATTGACGGATTTTATCATTTAAATTAAATTAAATACATTTAAATTATCATTAAATAGACTGAATTAAGCCGTCCTGCCAGAGATGTTAAATGAGGACTCCATTGTAGCCTCGAGTCGAGCTTGATTCCCAGAAAAACTGTGTTTTCGCCAAATTCAAATTTCACCTTGTTCAATACTATTTCCAAGTCGTTACTTTTAACATTCGGTAACGCAAATCTTATGCACTTCGGTTTTTTTTTTTCATTTAATACTAAATTATTAACAGTAAATCAGTTCTAGACCTGCTGTAGAGCGTATATTCTTAAATATTAAGGACGTATCGTCAGCAAACAATGCTGTATGTGGTTGTTTTTTCAATAAATGTGGTAGATCATTAATATATACCAGAAAGAGGAAAGGACCCAATATAGAACCTTGTTGTACACCCATTTTGACTTTTAAGTCCCGCGAATTGACACCATTTATTTGAACTTGCTGTTGCCTGTCCTTTAAATAAAATTTCACCAAGCATAATGCAAGTTTACTTAATCCGTAATGTTCTAGCTTTAAATCGTCTCCACAATCTTTATAACCCCCTAAATTGTTTTACGAGTATTATGAGTAGGTATGAGTAAGAGAACAATTAATTATTAATAATGTCAATGTTTATTATTTAGTTAGGTTAAAATTTGTGCTAACTTTTAAATATATTGGCATACGGACTGAGATTTTTCATACAAACGAATTTCCTCCTTTTCACCTCTTTAAAGGTTGAATTTCCAAAAACCCTTTCTTAGTGCTCGCCAAATGAAGCTTCGTATAAAATTTATTGTTCCTAAGCTCAGTAGTTTCGGCTGAGAGTTGATATGTCAGTCAGACTTTCCTCTTTTTATACATATATGTATATACTAGCTTTTGCCCGCGCGGCTTCGCACCCGCTCTTCCATACTCCACCCTACTCCACCCTACTCCACCCTACTATACCCTACTCTACCCTACTTTACCCTACTCTACCCTACTATACCCTACTTTACCCTACTCTACCCTACTCTACACTACTCTACCCTACTCTACCCTACCCTATCCTACTCGACCCTACTCAACCTTTCGCTACCCTACTCTACACAACTCTACCATACTCTACCCTACTCTACACTACTCTACACTACTCTACCCTACTCTACCCTACCAAACTTCACATAAACCATCTACTAAATAGTCCGAACAAAGCCTAAACATTTGGTTTGGATAGGTGAGCCCGTTCCGCGTGCTTGAGTTATAAAATTACAACGAAAAGTGGCATTGATTTATATATAGACTAGCTTCAGCAGCGGCTTCGCTCGCATGAAAGTAGGATTCTCCATACCAACTTTGGACCCCCGCTTTATCCCCTTAGGGGGTACATTTTGAAAATTCCTATCTTAGTGCTCGCCTATATCATAAAAGAAAGCCTGGTTCAAAATTTCACAATCTTAGACCCAGTGGTTTCTGTTATGCTTTGATATGTCAGTCAGACATTTTCTCCTTTTATATATAATATATTATATATAGATTACAATTCAACTCGAAAGTATTTGTGAAACTTTTCATTAAAGCCATCAAATTGGAAATTTACATTTTCTTCTTAATAACTTCGAGTAAAGTAGGAAGATTATCAAATTTAAACTTTACACAAAGAAAGAGCTCCCGGAAGGACAATTAAATTCTCATCTGCATCGGTTATACAGTTTTGATGGTAGGAGTACAAAGGCAGACGTGCCATGATATGGAATTATTTAAAAAACTGTCTATAATATGAATAGCGAAATTATTATTTTTTTTTGTTATTCAAAAGATAACCGTGTACCTTAACTTTTCATAAGTGACCTTATATTACGAAAAAAATATTTTGTGACCAAAGAGAGGTTTAGGGAATATTTTGTGATCGAATCAGCATTGATAAACTAACTGACAATACTGCCAGCGTTCTGGATACTTCCCATTGTGGAAGTGGATGAATTTTTTTATGCCTAATTACTGCATTTTATACGCGTTTGTACGCATTATTATTTTCAGTTTGTATACTGAAAATAATAGTACCTAGAAAATAAAAAACCTTGCCCGTGGTGGTCGAGGACAGACTTGTGAGAAAGGGGGAGGAACCCTATGGCTGCAGCTCCCTCTCTCCTTTCCTCCCATGCCCTTTATGTCCCATAACATAAAGGGCTAATTAGATTAGATCGATCAAAGAGTACGGCCTCGTCGTTTATACCGCCTACATCGAAGGACTGGAACAATTTACCTGCTTCCGCTAGAGTAAATAGACTCAAACTAGTGCTCCTCACCATCAACAATTGTATCACTTTTAAATCAATTTTTTAAAATTTATTTTAACGCAAGTGTTAAAAATTATCTTTATAAATCATCTCAACTGCTTTTCCTTCCGTTCTCTTATTTATTATCTGTATATTGTAAATTATAAGCCTTAATGACTAAATTATTAGGGTTCACTTAAAGTAAATCTCATATGAAAAAACCACTTTAAATATAATTATATAATTAAAGTAGCGATTAATTTATTGTTGGTTTCGGTGGTAATAAAAATAAGTACAAAACTAAAACCTGCTTACGACCAAAAAGTAACGCTTAAAAAGTATGAAAAAAGATTTTCAGGATGCTGAAATAAACAAATAACTAAATAAACTCATAACTGGAAAAACAAGAACAGAACAAAAAGAAAAGCCATAATCACACGAGGTACCAACCGAAACACTTTAATAACATGTGACTACGGCTTTTCTTTTTGTTCTGTTCTTGTTTTTCCAGTTAACTTTACTTTACCTCGTCGTAGATTGACAAAATATTTGTCCAATACCTTATTGTCTCACTGCTTACAAAAGCTTCCCTTTCTTAGTACCATGCCTACAAGCGTGGACCTACTCGGTGGGTCATATCTATCACATGGAGGAGGCCGACCGCATCAAGCAACGGCGCGCAACGGCGCTTTCGCCGCCGCCGGGATTCTGATCCCAATTTCCGGCCACCGTAGACTCGGGCTTGCGGACCGTCCGGTAACTGTCCGGACCGAGCCCAAGTCATCGACGGCGCGCACTGTTCCCGCGCGCCTCAAGAAGTTGTCAGCAAGAGCAGGGGCCCAGCTGGGTCGAAGCCTACCGGGGCCAGGGTTAGTTTCGAAAGATAGCTCGAGCCCCGGTATGAAGGCTTGAAGAAATGGGGTGGGTTTTTAGTCAGTAAGAGTCTGACACTATCTCCCGCTTCGCCCAAGAGCGGGGGTTGTCATTAGATGATTTTCCCACCATAAAAAAAATATCTATCACGTTACTTATTGCATTTTTATAAATATTTCTCTAACACGTGATGCGTATTAACATAAATTCACGCTTTTTACCAATGGTATGTATTTATTATTTTTCCAATGTTTGTTTTATCAATGTTTGTGTTTGTTATTTTGTTTCGATACCTATATAGTTTTATTTAACCCCCGTGAGTGTGAGTGTGGCATCACCACGGGCCCTAACAGAATACCCGCGCTGCGTTATTTATCGTTTTAAACTTCGCAGCATATGCTGTATTAGGCGCCTTTTTAGCCTTGCACAGATTATAAAGTAATTTTTTTCAACTTAATTGTACTGTATTTTAATTATACTGCCTCTATATGTGAGGTACTAATTAACGTTTTTGGGCCGGCGACGGACGAATTTCCATACAAACGTAATACCACGCTCATTTGCAGTTGGAGCAAATTCCCAACATATTATGATGATATTCGGTTATAGACAATATTTATCTAGGTTCCTACGTCTTTCTTTTATAAAAAAGAATAAAAAATTAAGCGAATTTTATTTCGCACTTTTTTTACAGCGTAAATAGCAAAACGTGCCATTTGGATTTTCCTGTATTAAAAATAACAATATTTTTAATATTCTCGACGTAGAAACCTAGATAAATATTGTCTATAACCGAATATCAACATAATATGTTGGAAATATGCTCCAACTGCAAATGAGCGTGGTATTACGTTTGTATGGAAATTCATCCGTCGCCGGCCCCTTAAGCACAAACTGCCACCATCCTAGCCCTGCAATAATGTCGCCGCGCATTCACCCGGTTCCTAGAATGATTATTATGACCCTGTTAAGTCCCACTGCAAGGCAAAGGTTTCCCTTCCGTTATCCCGTTCTTTTCTGTCCTTAGCTACTTCTGTTCCTAAAATATTACATCTAATAGATAACATTACCTATTAGATAACGTAACCTATTCATAATGATGACGATGATGATGAATTGGTAACATACACTCAGGCGTCGAAATACTCCTCCACATCACTACCAACCATAAATATGGCCGTGTTGCTACGCTAAATGGCAAAACCAATTCTAAAATAAATAACCCAAACACGACATTTATTATTTTCCAAGGACATCGTAAAGCCCCTTCACGCTTTGTAATATTCAGGTTAAGGGATCTATTCAAGTAGTCAAAGATATCTTTTACATTTCAATATTTTTACGAACAAACGATATTCAGAAGAGGATCTGTTTGCTTTTCATTTTCTTTAATCGCATAGTTAATCATAAACTCATCGAGACAGGTTTTTTTTTCCACTTTTGTTATTATATTTTTTGTAACAAAAGAATCTTGTAAAAATGTCTTTTATGAATTTAAAGTGATTGAAGAGTAAAGTGATGGAAGTGTCTTAAAGAAAATTAATTTACATCTTCATTTTTGTATTACAATTTTAATAATGATACAACTACAGTATTATTCATAAGCAGAGGTCGAAATTAGGTAGAGTTATTCATGTACTCCCACTGATTTCATACAGCGAAAGACTAAAGTGGATATGCCTTAAATCCCGAGATTAATTTTAAAGAGCAGATTTTTTTATGTCACTATCAGAAATATTGCAGAAAAAATGTTTTCCTGCATTAATGACGAGGAGGAAGTGTAGGTATAAATTTGTTAACCTTACCTCAGTTGACGTAGAGAGATGTTTTTCATTGAAAAATACTAATAAAAATCGTATGTTTATTATTTTTTACTTTATTGGCCTTTATCTATGTCTGAGGTTTTTATTATTATTTATTTGTAATATTGTTGGCCACTCGGGATTTTTTATTAGAAATCCCGGGAAGACCCATATTCAAATCAACATTTCGATGCAAGTACACGAATAACTCTACCTAATTCCGACCTCTGTTCATAAGGCATTAGGAGTATTTCTCAAGACGTTTTTGTTTCAAGACTTTTGAGTGTAAATTAGTTTTAACGATATGCATTTTGACACCAGTCAATGTGCCAATCAATGTTTATTTATAACTAGCTTTTGAACGCGACTTTGTCCGCGTACATAAAATATAGCCCATGTCTTTCAGGAATAAAGCTGCTTTCTATCGGTGAAAAAATTTTAGCAATCGGACCAGTACTTCCAGAGATTACCTCCTACAAACAAAAAAACATAAAAACAAACTTTACCTTTTTATTATATTAGTACAGATAATAGCAGCAATACCACAGAGCCCAGCAGGGTCGAAGCCTACTGAGGCCATGGATTTACTTACTTCTGAAAGGAAAACCCGGCCCTGGAAATCAAGGTAACGAAGGAAACATAGAAGTGGATTTTAGTCAGTAAAACTCTGACTCACCTTCCCGCTCCAGCCAAGGGCGAGAGATGTCATTGGATGATTTCTCACTTAAAAAAAGGTGAGGTATGGCCCATATCATAAATATTTTCATATGTTTAGATGATAAAACAATGGTTCTTGCTAGGCTCCAGAAAAGTTTAGTAGATTTTTCAGAAAGTAAGTAACAGAGGTCACGGATTACCGTAATTATTAAAGAAATGGATGCCTTAGATTGTCTTAGCTTATATTAACGCCTCCTTTGCTTTGGTTTATTTGCAATACTCTTTTTTACAAGACACTAACCTAAAATCATTATTACCAGTATTCTGTGACCTCCTGCGACGGGGATAATAAGTATCCTATGTTCTAATTGAAGTCATGGACTACCAGCAAACTTACGTCCAAATGTAATCTATCACTTTTTTATTATTACAGATAGGCACGCGTTTGACCACCATCTCACACAATGGTAAGCTATGATGTGGTCAACGATAAAGCACGCTATTGAAGTACCTACCCTATTCACTCTTGACTTATCTCCCTAAGTTTTAGCTATCAGGAAACATCGACTCCGGCAGGGAATTTTTGAAGCATGACTTAAGAGTGTGCATGATTATGACGTTGTTACATATCCTGACATAACTATATATTTTGGAAACACAGATTTTTGTAGATATAATCTAGTGTTCTATTCAGAAATGCCAGCGAGGCAGGCGGCCACGTGCGTGACGGAATGGACATCGTCACGCTCTGCCACTGGGACCCCGACGTGGACTAACAGCAACCCTAGGCGTGGGCTTGCGGACGACGCGCGACGTACAGTGGATAGCTCGCCGTACTCCTAGAGCGCAAGGTAACTGAAGGAACAAAGGTGTGGTTTTAATCAGTAAAAGTCTGACACACCCTCCTCGCTCCGCCCTAGAGCGACAGAAATCATTAGATGATTTCCAACCTAAAAACATTTTGGTTTGTATTGAAATTAAAACAGATGTAAAAGTAATCAAAATAGCAGATTTTCAGCGGTCGTAAAGATCTTGAAAAATCTACGAGAACATTGGTCTTTCATTATGTATTCGTAAGTTGAAAAAGTAATAAATAATTAACTATAGAAACCTTGCTCAAGTTCAAGTTTTGTGAAATATTTGAGTGAATGACGAAATTAACGAAGTGTCAACTGAGCATTCAGAGGTTATCTCTTTATTCGCGTTGCCTCTTTATAACATACTAGCTTTTGCCAATAGCTTCGCCCTAGTGAAAATAGGTTTCTCGATGCAAAATTTGGATCCCCGTTTCATCCCTTTAGTGGGAGGGTGAATTTTATAAAATCCTCTCTCTTGTGTGCCTACGTTGTAATAGGAAACCTCGTCAAAATTTCACTTCCTAGTCCCAATAGTTTTATCTGTGTGTTGATATGGCAGTTAGTCAGTTTCTCCTTTTATATATGTATATAGATTGCGTTGGATTGTGTTGAATGACCAACAAGCTTTCAAACTGTACTCGCGTTGACGATAGGTGGGTCGAGAAGGGCTCTCTTAACGCGTTCTTTTTTAATTTTCTTCTAATTAAAAAAAAACCACACTTAAACGTAAAGAGAACTAACTCAAAAAAGAAGTATTTGGAAATTGTTCAATTTTCAAAAGCCTCTTTTAAATCTCTTTATTCTCGTCTTTTTTTGATAAGCAACCATGAGGTCGACGTTGGTGTGTGTGTATTCATTGATAAGCTACTTTACATAGGAAAACAAAGAAATATCGCAATTTCTATGGCGTTTTAACAAAATAGCTCCGACCTTCAGCATTTCATGTTAATAATGTGGTGAAAATTATTTTCCTTTGGCATCTGATTACATTAGCGTAATTAAAATAAAACGAATTGGACGTTTAAACATAGTTTTAACACATGTGATACGACACTAAAAATAAAACTGCAACTTAATTAACGAAATAACATATATTGAAACAAACAAAAAGTATAAAACATAAGACTTAAAAGCATAAATTACAAATTCACAAAAAAAGACACTTATCCACAAAAAAATACAAGAAAGGTAAATAACAACACCGAGATGACGACACACAACTTACCTCGGAAGTCAAGGCGCGCGAACTTCTCGCTCTTACACTTCAATACTTTAAAACGGTTCAGTTTCACGATGAGTGACATGATTGCGAATTTTATTAAATCACGGCAAAAAAAACTCACTCAGAACCAGGAAAAAATATATTTTCCTGGGCCATTCGTTAAGAATGGCCCCTTTGGCGCGAAGAGGAGAGTAGCCAATGATATAGCACGGTAGAACTTTTCCGCGACGGGTAGACGTATTAGGAGGCGACTGGCCCGGGCCGTAGTCGCCGATGGAATGGCAAGACTCGGCGAGGTTTGACAAAGGGCGGGTGGATCTAGGCACCTACCTCCCCCTTACCCGCCGCCCCGGGCCATAAGCGCGCGCCCGCTGTAATGCTGCAACGGTCCTCTACCGCCTGTAGCGTATTTCAATAAGCTCCTGGCCTCCAGGTGCTGGATCAGATACGGTGCTACAGCATGAATGATAAATATTTATAAGCGTGTCGTGTTGTAACAACATACGCACATATTTGGCTGTGTGGATAATGGGTGACATGAATAACAATGGTTTCTATAAAATATTCCTTTTGCTCAGCAATCTAAAATACTATAATATCGTTTTCTGAAGCACATATAAAATTGAATTCCTGGGTCACTTTTCATAGACGACGTGTAAAAGTGTTTTTTAAACCTATTTACAAAATAAATATCATTTATCATAGTAAAACACGTTTCAGGTCCTCTTAATATAATTACACTAGTCTACAGCTACATGCATTTTGGCAAAAAGCTCAACAATTTGGATTTTACCAGCGGCTTTACCCGCGTCGTACCTACATATAATATAGCCTATGTTAATCAGGCAGCTTTCTATCGATGAAAAATTTTCACAATCGGACCAGTATTTTCAGAAATTGCCTCCTATAAACAAAAAAAAACTATGATATAGTGTAAACCTAACTCTGTATTTAAAAAGTTCGTATAACGTAGGTACTAAGTTTATTTTGAGATTTTTTTAACCATAAAACCACCTTGAAATATTATTAAATTTTTTATTGTACACAAAAACATACATAGTACACGGTGATGCATACAATTTATGTACAAAGGCAATATCGTGCGATTTTTTGCGTAACAGTAGGGGAAGGACGGATGCTAAATTAGCAGTTACTAAAGCACAATGGGGTCCTTATTGCATTGTGAAGATTAGGTTCTGAGTAAAAGTCTATGATAAGTTTCCATTTTAGTGAGGGGAAGAGCTTGTAAGAATGATCAAAAATGTAAAAAAAAATCGTAACTACGAAATACACGGGCGCGATTGATTTTTTTTTTAATTTGATGGTAATCTTATCAGGATTACAAAAATTCTATAATTTGACGGTTTTCATCACGTAGCTAAAACCATCGATAAGTGTAAAATTTTCTACGTTCCTAACAAAATTATCCTAGCAAACAGTGGTAAAACAATTACTTGTTGCTACAAAATATTAACTTCTGACCTTACAATCTAATTTTATGATCTAACTTTATGCGACTTTATGAAATAGAACTATCTGACCTTAAAATCTAATTTTATGACTCACCGAATTTTTATGCCACACTCAAATTGTCAGATTATTGAAATATACACTTTTCTGCATGTATTTAAGTTACCTTGTATCTGACGCGCTCGAGTTTATCCGAGGATCAATTTTTTTTTACTAATCTGTCGGGCTGCCCTCAACGAACCCCACCGTGTCAAGGATCTATATGTGGTAAGAGTACATTACAAGGTGCAAGGATTGAATGATTTACTGACGCGCTCGAGTATCCCGCAAAATCCCCAACTCGCCACCTCTACTATAATCCCCGCAAATGTTCATTTCATACAAGTATTTTATTATTGCATTTTGCAATTTTCCGTATGCGGAGCAAATCCGTATTCGTGATGAAATCCGTACTTTTATCATTATTTAAATAAAACGCATAAGAGTTAGAGGCTATTTTTTGTTACATTTTTTGACCGTATTCAATTAGAATATGTGCTAAAAAATTCTTAAAATAAACCAAATTAGTACATCTTCACTATTTAAGCTATCCTGAGCAACTCTTCACGTGACCAGAGGGCTGGGCTTTCCTTCGGACAACGAATCATCGCATCAGACATATGGCGATGCGCCACCGGTACATGGTGGACATTCAACTTACACACACATAAAACATTTTTCGTACAGCTAGGGAGTGAAATTCCTTACCGGAGTCTGTGTTTCCTGATGGCTACATTATATGGTTACCACGGTCTGATGATGGAGCTGGAAGGTGGCCATAGGAACTCCGCAATAAAACGACATAACCTAATCAAATTTGTGCTCGTTTGATTTATATTGACCAGTACTTTGATCCTATAAAGTTACCAGGGCCTGAAGATGGAGTTGGAAGGTGGCAATGGGAACGCCGCAATAGAACGACACAACCCCATCGAGTTTGAACTCGTTGGATTCGTATTCACAAGTACTTTGATCCTATATGGTAACTAAGGTTTGATGGTGGAACTGGATGGTCACCATAGGAACTCGGCTATAAAACAACACAACCCCATCGACTTTGGGCTCGTTTGATTCGTATTGACGAGTACTTTGATCCTATATGGTTACCAAAGTCTGATGATGGAGCTGGAAGGTGGCTATAGGAACTCTGCAATAAAACGACACAATTAACCCCATCGAGTTTGAGATCGCTTGATTTGTCTTGATAATGATGATTACTTTGGTCCGAGATAATCATCCATCTCTGGGAAAATAAGTTTGTTACATTTGGTATGAATGTGGATTCTGTCTGATTAGATGAATAACACAATATTAAGGAGAGTTATGAGAGTGTTTATTCATGACATATTGCTAACGCAGCGCCTCATGGTACCAGGAGAATTCCTTGTTGTACTGAAATTCTTAGCCCTCTACAATGGACCCGAGATGTACCTGTGTAGATAATTAAACGAATTAAATAACTTGATCTGATTGGTTTTAATTTTCAAACTAAGTGTATACTTAAAAATCTCACGACAAGCTTTTATATCATATAATATAATTATGTTATATGTTAAGGACGCGTGAGCAAGATTCACTCGCTCGAATTTAGGTATCTTGGTCGCAATACATCGACCTTACGCGCACGCACACATAGAGCCCATTGTTCGCTCAATTTTATACTTTAACCGAACATGTCTTGATATTTGAGGTATTATTTTGTTTTTCTTAGTAAGTATTAATTGGGTCAAGCTTGTTTGATTTTTAGTATCAGTATTACTATATGGCAATATGTAATTGCCTGCTTATCCAGTTTCGAGTACTACTCGTATAGCAAAAATAAGTAGTGGCCATATCGTTACGGATAATAACGACCAATTTCTTTGTAAACCTACGATTATTTCCCAGGCTTATTTCTTTAAAAATATTATATTTAACAAAATCAAATGGGTATTTGAGATTAATTTTATCAGACAATTAGGTACAACGCACAACCCCTCTCCGACATGAATTAAATCTTCAAACTCAATAAATACTCGTACGATGTCTGAAGCAAGTAGGTATTTCCAATTTAATATTCGATCTAATCGTAAAATACAGTTAAAACTATGAAAACTTATGTATTTTTAACCGACTTCTAAAAAAGGAGGAGGTTCTCAATTCGGTTGTTTCATTTTTTTTTTATGTATGTACGCGCATAACTTCGTTGCTTAACGACCGATTTGAAAAATTCTTTTTTTGTTGGAAAGGGTATACTTCCCAAATAGTCCCATAGTCACCAAGTCGAGATCTGATGACGGAATCTTGGCGAAATCGAGGGAACTCCTCAAATATCATAAGCAACCGTATAGTTCTTTTGGTATTTTCATCAAAGACTTAAGCATTTACACTCAAAAAATTACATTTGATGAAGTGGAACTGGTGAAGAAGACCAGAAATGGCCAGTGAAAGTTCATACTCATACAGATATCACAATGAACATAGTTATGCGACTACGATAATACAAATAAATGAATGTTTCTGGATAGGTATGTTGAAAATGGTATCATCGAAGTGACCTGATGATGATGGAGCCGGAAGTTAGGCACCGGAACGCCGTAATTAATCAATGTATCCTAGCCGTGTTTGGGTTTATTAGAATTGTCATGAGATGCACTTTGGCAATAAGGTACTATCAAACTGATCTGATGATAATGATGATGAAGCTAGAAGATAGGCATCGGGACTCCGTAATTAATCAATGTATCCTACCCGTGTTTGGGCTATTTAGAATTATCATGAGATGCGCCGCACTTTGGCTATAAGGTACTATCAAACTGATCTGATGATAATGTTGGAGCCGCAAGGTAGACACGGAAGCTTCATAATAAAACAATGAATTTATCCTAGCAGGGTTTGAGTTAATTGGAATTGTCATGAGAAAAAGGTACTCTGGCTGTAAGTGTTAAATAAGGAACAAACAATATCGAGAAACACCGACTTCCGAAATTAAAATTATTTTGATGGTTTTAGTGTTTTTTTTTTGTGAAGTTGGTTTTATTTTTTTGAAAAAGTTTTTTTTTATAATTATAAGGTAAAATATACAACGGATTTAGCCGTTATGTGTACTATCCAGACCCTATTTGTAGCATAGCCAATTTCTGTATTGTATTTGTGTGAAAAGATTGTATGGGACTGAATAATTTTAAAGCATGTTACTGGGAGATGAATAAATCATCGTTAATTTAATATCATGATATTGTGGCAACTTTAATTCCTTGTATATCAAAATGGCAACAGGAAAAATTGATTTATAAATACACTAGCTTTTGCCCGCGGCTTCGCCCGCGTGGCGTAACCTAATGTTATTTCCCATAAATTTTGGACCTCCATTTTATAAGCGTGAGCAGCGTAGTTCTTACTACCTTAATTCACATATATACTACCATTGTTGGTGTTGTGTTAGTTAAGAAAACAAACACAAAACAAAAATGCAATTATAACTTTTCAACAACATCCAGAATAAAACACAGTCATCAGTCGTGCGTTATTGTCGTTCGGCTTATTAGCTAAAGAAACAGTAGGCAAAAAGGTGCGGGGGTACGATCAGGGACCGCGTCATGCGTAGCTACTGAAGAGCGGAACTCGTGAACTCGTGAATTTAATTTTGAGAATTATTAAATTTATGAAAGCTTTCTAATGGTACGTCCGATTTAAATGATTCAAAAAGTAATTTACAGATACTAATATAGTCTTGAACGCGAAATAACTTATTTTGATAAGAATTAATACCGTAATTATGTAAATAGCTTTTCAATAAACACTTCATGAATGCCAATTTTTAAAAGTAGTAAAATGGATATATTATGTTAACCTTAAGAGATAGACACATGCCACCGCGGACTTTCCTGTAGACCTATATAAGATACACAATTCCACGAAACATTATTTTGTTATATCTCAAAGGGTTTAGGCAGCGTTTTCGTTATAAGCTCCCAGACGGCTTATTTTTTCCCGACCTCTTCAACAAATATCGTTAATGTACACAAAAATACATACAAAAACTTAACAAATTATACCTATACTTAAAGCTTCCTCAAGAATCACGCTATTGAGTGGTGAAAACTACTTGAAAATCGGTGCAGTAAATTTTGAGTTTATCGCGAACAGACAGACAGACGCGGCGGGGGACTTTGTTTTATAATATGTAGTGAAAAGTGTCCTAATTTATCTTGGTACTCGAAGATATTGTTTTATTTTGTACTAAACTCGAATTGCACTACGATGTCATACGTGTCATTATAACCTATATTCTAAGCTCGAACAAATTATTTTTATCGAGTTTCAAGGTTCATGACAAAATTCAACGCCCGATTGGATTACTATAGGGTTATCCATCATCATCAGATCAGTTTGATAGTACCTTAAAGCCAAAGTGCATCTCATGACAATTCTAATAAGCCCAAAGACGGCTAGGATACATTGATTAACTACGGAGTTCTGGTGCCTATCTTCCGGCTCCATCATCATCAGGTCACTTCGATAGTACCTTATAGTCAAAGTGCATTTCATGACAATTCTAATAAGCCCAAACAAGGCTAGGATACATTGATTAATTACGGAGTTCCGGTGCCTAACTTCCGGTTCCATCATCATCATCAAATCAGTTCGATAGTACCTTACAGCCAAAGTGCATCTCATGACAATTCTAATGAGCCCAAACATGGCTAGGACACATTGATTAATTACGGAGTTCCGGTGCCTATCTTCCGGCTCCATCATCATCATCTGGTCTCTTCAACGGTACCATTTTTAACATAACTATTCAGAACCGGGAGTGAATAGGTTACTTCTAGGCAAGCGTGCTCCATCGTCGGCCACATCATCACTTACCATCAGGTGAGATAGTGGTCAAACGCGAGCCTATCAATAATAATAATAAAAAAAAACTACTGAGCTGAGTGTCAAGGGACACCCGGATGGAACGAAGTTCCGTTCTGGCTTGCTTTCTATAAGAGAGAGAGAGAGACAGACAGAGAAACATGCGCACGCCGCACGGCTTACAATAGCTTACTATAGCAAAAAGTGTCGTTACAACTTTTCGTGAGAATTTTTTCCGTCTAGCCAATACAATATAACTAAAAAATACTATCCTATTTTATGTTCATTTTGACAGCACTATTTCAACATCTTCGAAACCATGAAAACGACACTCATGACGAAAAATTTGATAATTTCTGACAGCCGCCATCTTAAATTTACATTTTGACAGCACTATCGGCTTCAACAACCTCGAAAACCATGAAAAAGACACCCATATCGAAAAAGTTGATAATTTATTGCAGCCGCCATCTTGGATTTACATTTTGACAGTACAATCGGTTTCAACACCCTCGAAAACCACGAAAACGACACCCATGACGAAAAAGTTGATAATTTCTTGCGACCGCCATCTTGGATTTACATTTTGACAATACTATCGGTTTCAACACCCTTGAAAACCATGAAAACGACACCCATGACGAAATATTTAATAATTTTTTGCAGCCGCCATCTTGGATTTATATTTTGACAGTACTATCGGTTTCAACACCCTCGAAAACCATGAAAACGACACCCATGACGGAAAATTTGATAGTTTCTTGCAGCCGCCATCTTTGATTTATATTTATATTTTGTATCAGTAAGTCCATTATTACTCCATAATAACAATTTAAAAAAAAATGAGTATGATATTTGTACTTTTATTTCGGTCCGAAAAAGTAGCACGTCTTTGCAGTCGCAGTATACAAGTGGGCACACATTTTAGACGTATTTATTTTTTGTAAGAGAGCGATACAGACACCCGTTCACAAGCGCTTCTGAGCGCGGACTGACGCTAGACATCGCGCGTTCAATGAAAAATGTATGAAGAAATATTGACAGTGGTTTTATTTTGGTTATAAATCATAAAGTTATTTATGTAGGTTCAAAATAATTAGCTATAGGTGTTGAAGACTATATAAGCTGTTTTATTTTATGTTTTTTAAAGTAAAAATGTTTACTGGATTTAAGTTACGGGTTCCTACTCAGACCCTGTGTTTCGTAATTTTCTTGTATTAGTGCGTTGGTAAAATCGTATTTACATGAAAATTTTATATGAGACCGTAATATTTTTTTTATGCCATCCTGGAGATAAATATATTGTCTTTTATTTGATACCAAGATATACTCATAATTATGATTCCTAGAGCATCATAATGGTTCCCGAAAAACCGTGATATTTGTCAAAATAGGTGAATACGTCCTTAATAGTAAAAGATTTAAAGGAAATCTTTTATTTTATTCTTTTTAGCGCATTGAATTAAAAGCTTGTTTTTAAAAAGTTTTTTAAACTATTGCATAGCTTCTATCGCGGGCCTTGAGCGTGGATACCGAATCCAGAAATTCCGTAACGAGAATAACCTAACACCCTCCACTCATTTGTTTTTTGAGCGTGGTGACCGATAAGAAAACAAAAGAGTGAACAAACAATCAAAATTCAATTCAATGTGTGAAAGTGTAACTTCGATTAATATCAAAGAAAAAAAAACAAAGGAAAAAAATACTGCATAAATAAAATAAATAAATAATTATAATTGCATAAGTTGATAAAAATGCTATGCAATAGCTTTACCGCGGCAGTCCCCGAGTGCCACACGTCTTTTTTTTTACTTTTAATTTTATTTCCTTTATATAATATTTCAATTAAATAAAAACCGCATTAAAAAACGTTGCGATGTTTAGGAAGAGATAGTGGACCAACAGACATGAGGCGTGGCTGGAGAGACCTCACGACGTCTTCACCTTCCGCATGACGTAGGTTCTCACCGGACATGGTAAGTTCGGGAGGTACCTGCACCGGATTCGTGCAGAAGTGACGCCCGGGTGTCGCCACTGTGTGGAAAGCCCGAAGGTCATGGTGGAGCTCACGGTGGAGGTGTGCCCTGCTTGGGCAGAGCATCGCCGTGTCCTTGTGGGGACGATCGGTGGCGGCGATTGGATTCCAATTTCCGGCCACCGTAGGCGCGGGCTTGCAGACGGCTAGCAATGGATTGCTCGCTGTCCAACCGTCCGGTAACTGTCCGGACCGAGCCCAAGTCGTCAACGGTGCAAACTGTTCCCGCGCGCCTCAAGGAGTGTTCAGCAACCGAAGGGGACCAGCAGGGTCGAAGCCTTCTGAGGCTAGGCTCTGTTTCCGAAAGGGAAGCTCGGCCGCGGTATGAAAGAAAAAAAGAAACGGGGTGGGTTTTTTAGTCAGTAAGAATCTGAAACTATCTGCCGCTCCGCCCAAAGGCGGGAATTTCATTTGGATGATTTTACCCACCGAAAAAACTTCTTTTCAATTCAAGGTTCAGTCGAAGAATTCGAAGAAGAGAAAAAATACCCATTTGACAACATTATAACATTCGAGAAGCGCTTGTCAATTCCATTTATTTTGTGATCCTCGAAAATGGTTTTGGATGACAGAATATCACTTTTAGTAAAACTCATTTCAAGTTGTAATTGCGTATCTATTACCTAACTTATTTTGGAACTTTATCATCCTCTTCCTACTCTTGTCCCATGTTATTTGATGTTGGCGCAACACATTCCTTTCTTCCATTCTGTCCTGTCACCCGTCACGCTAACACTGGCTTCTTTTTTTTCATAACACTCTTCACACAACCCATTCATCTTTTCATTGACCTACTTCTGCTTTTCCATCCATCTACATTTTTAAACTTCCAATCATAAATCATGAATCTAATAATCAAAAAACCAATCATAAGCTGAAGGTGAAGGAGTCACCTTCAGCTAACGAACCTAAGTGATCCTACTTAGGATTGCGCATATGGGCTCCTTATTAAGTTTGCGGTCGCTTTTTCCCACCCCAACAAGAATATATTTTGATGTGGGGTAGGTTTTGGGGTGCGAGTGACGTCACAATTGTAGCTTTCAGTTAGGACATGGTAGGATTTGGAATATGTTTCGTAAACAATGCTAATTGGATAGTTAGTTTAGGTAGGTAGTGATTTGTGTGCGACTTGCAGGTATTTCCCATTTATTTTACAAGTAGGTATATAGATATACTCAGCGTGTGCTATTATGCTAAAAAAAGAAATACGCACATTCGTACAGTGATAATAATAAAAAACAAAAACACGTAACTTGCCGCCAGTGGCGCCACTCTGTACTGACAAGATTTTACGTGTGGTAATTTTTTTTTCATATATATGTTCGTAATTATAGGTAGAATTTTTATGTTTTCGATAAAAAAAGTGATAATTAATGAATGCTAACGTGACCTTAATTATACACCGCAAAATTTTAATCGTTTTAATCTCGTGCAGGGTCGATCCAGTACATGAAACACTATCGATTTGTAAAGATAAAATTAAAAAATAAAGTACCTTTTTTCAAAACTCGTATTAATTTACGCATATACTAAATTAATTTCTCTAAGAAAATGTCAGCTGAGCGAGTTCAATGTCCTGTAGGTAATAGTCGGCGTTGCGTACAAACTACCTACAGGTCATTGAACTCGCTCAGCCTCACCGCTTTAAAATCGATCATAATCATCTTCATCAGCAGCCTGATCATCGTTAAATTTAAACTTGGCAGGTTAATTTAATTATATAAATAATAAATTTAATTATACAATTAATCAAGTGTTACGTGTAGCATGAAAACCTGCCAAGTTCAAATTTAACGATGATCAGGCTGTTGATGAAGATAATTATGATTGATTTTAAAGTGCATCTAAACTTGGCATTGGATTGGATTTCAACCCTTTTTTATGCGAACAATTAGCCGACAGGAACTTGGCCCCCTTTTTAACAGGTATGTTTTTAGTGGGATTTACTATACATAATAATTAACATTTTGTAAGATATAATTCCCGTTTGAGTTGACCTTGCATTAGTTAGGTAGTTACTAGTACTGGAGGGTCAGTTTATTTATATTGATTGATCTTTAAGGTCATTGACTTTTTATGTAAAAAATGTCGCAAATGCGTTAAATAAAAACTCGTTAAGGGCCAAGCGCCCGAAAAGTGCCATAAAACAGTGATTTTCTGAGGCCTACTCCTCCGTAACGGCTAAGTCTATTGGTTTGAAAAAAATATATGTTCATTATAGATTCATGAAAAATAATATCAACATTTGATTTTTTCGTGCTATTAATACTTTTGTCAAAAAATAAATTTAGCAATTTCGCAACTTTTCGCAACTTTTCCCTACTCCTTCGAAACGGCTTGGACCTTTAGAAACATTTTTACACATAAAAATTGGTGGTTAAATATTCTTCAAAGTGAACATTGCATATGTAAACCAATCAATATCTCGCAGAGAAAATGGATTTAAAGCGCTTTCCGGGCGCTGCTGGCCGCAAATAAATGCACAGATTTGCGTACTGCCGCCTAGGCGAGTGCGAGAGTTGCGTTCACATAATTTCGGTCAGGTGGTGCAAGGGACCATACGCCTTAAAGAATTCGAAACTATTTTTTGTAAGCGCGGGTCAAGCGGCAAAGCGAACACGCGTGTGACCCTACCGAATTTAGCCTTGCAAAAAAAGGCTGCGCAGCGTAGGCACATTTCAATACCTACCTACCGTTAGGAGTGCACGAGGCCAGGTTTCGTGCGGAAGTGACGCCCGGGTGTCGCCACTGTGCGGAATGCCCGAAGGACACGGTGGAGCACACAGTCGAGGTGTGCTCGTGAGGGCAATCGGCGGCGGATACCTCTCGCGCCGGGCCTTGGTTCAGGCCATGGTCTGGAGCGAGGAGGAGTGGCAGGCGGTCGCCGACTTCTGCGAAGCAGTAATGCTCGCAAAGGAGGAGGCCGACCGCATCAGGCAACGGCGCTCTCGCCGCCGCAGCTGGGATTCCGATCCCGATTCCCGGCCACCGTAGGCGCGGGCTTGCGGACAGTGAGCAATGGGTAGCTCGGTGTCCGGCCGTCCGGTAACTGTCCGGACCGAGCCCAAGTCGTCCACGGCGCGCACTGTTCCCGCGCGCCTCAAGGAGTTGTCAGCAACAGCAGGAGCTCAGCCGGGTCGAAGCCTACTGGGGCCAGGGTTAAACGAAAGGGAACTCGAGCCCCGGTATGAAGGCTAAAAGGAAAGGGGTGGGCTTTTAGTCAGTAAGAGTCTGACTCTATCTCCCGCTCCGCCCAAGAGCGGGGGTTGTCATTGGATGATGTTTCCCACCATAAAAAAATGCCAGGTGATACTCAAATGAATTAGCCTTGCACAATTTTATACCTACAGTGCGGAGTGTGCCATGCTGCGTGACAGTGTTACGAGTATAAAGAGCACATTTTTACGCGTACGAATGCTGTGTAAAACGGTTTTTTTTTATTATTAATTAAATCTTTTAATTAATATTTTATTGCAGAATCATGGTACGGAAAGTCGGAAACATAAAAATGAGTAGGTGCACAAACCCAAGAAGTGGATAAGAAAGAATTTGGCAAATAATTTTAATGTGCAATTAGTTCCAAAGAAACAATCCAATGTTTATGTATCTACTTTATTTTTAAATTGTCGAAGTATAACACAAAGATCCCACATAAACTGATAATAACGTTTTTTTTTCTAAAACTAACGTTATTATCAATTTAGGGGGTAGATTGATAGATTCATATAGGGTAAGTAAGTAATTAAAAGTACTAATAAATTCGTAAAAATATTTTTAATGACAAAGAATATCTTGTTAGTATAAAAATAACTTAATAAAATTGATTATCGGTATTCTTTGTGTTTTATTGAAAGTTAACGAGTTTGATAGGATTTTTAATTACTCTGTATGAATCTACCCCATGATGTTCGAAAGAACCCCACACGTGTAGAGCGTTCGTACAAATATCTCGTCTTAGATCATCATCTTCCTGCCCTAGTCCCGTTTTATTTGGGGTCGGCGCAACACGTTTTTTTCTTCCATTCTGCCCTGTCACTCGTCACGCTATCACTAACTCCCTTTTCTTTCATATCGCTTCTCACACAATCCATCCATCTTTTCTTTGGCCTCCCTCTTCCCCTCCATCCATCCACATGTAAACTCATAACTTTTTTAGCAACATGCGTTTCATCCCTCAAAAAAATAAATACCTAAATAAATAAATATCTCGTCGTAGATAAATGGCTATAACTCTTTAACCTTTTGACATAATATTTTATAACTAATAAAAATAAGATAACATTTGTTATACTAAGGTACGTTCATGAGATAATTTTGGCAATCTATCACAAAAAAAAAATGTAAAAAGTGTACGAAGGTTGGACCACGTTCTCCTGTGTTCTCTCTGCAGTGAAAAAAAAAAGTAATAAAATAATAATGATCATCATAATTTTGTTTGTCCATGCCACCCGCCCAGTAGACAATAAAACGACAGTCGATCTTGTGCTCCAACGGCCTGAGGGTAGAGTTCGTGTTGCCACGGACCTTGCTCATCATTGACGGTGTTATTTTTCTGATGATAGCAAAGAAGTCATCAATGACGATATGAATAATCATTTATCAAAATCCATAATGCATTGTTTTAATGGTCTAAAACCATTGCCAACGAAAAAAGTACCTTTATAGTAGCAAATAAAATGGCGTAGTTCTCAGCAAACAGCACTACGATTAGTCACTTATTTTTTAGATAATGCTTTCGTTCAACAACAGTTTGTTAACTTCTTTATAACTCACTCGATTTAGTGTTGTAATGTACTTAAAACTCTCATAAACGTAAACAAGCAAGGGTTGCTGGAATCCGAGGGATGCGAGACGCACAGGACCGTTCATTGTGGCGACACTTGAGGAGGCCTGTGTTCAACAGTGGACGTTTTTCGACTGAAATGATGATGATGAAACGTAAACAAGCAAACGTTTGGAATGTCTAATAATTGACATTGGCAAACGTGTCGCCACAAAATAAATGGGTAGGTACAGAAGACAATCTCATGTATGTACTTCACTTTTTATACCTACGCTCGGTGGACGCACACTAATGAGCGTTTGAGCCGGAATGTTCGACGAGTGATCCGAGACGCGACCGAGACATCGTGTCTGTGAGCGGTGTCTTTGTGTGCGTTGCTCGAGCGCGCTTTGTATGTAGATTGACTTCTGTACTTATATATTTTGTGGTGACGCGGTCAAATCCTTACCGCACTCAGGTATTGTTCTCGCGGGTCAGGAGCGCCCGATGATCATTAGCAATGCCCGGTTTAATTATAGACCCAATTGTTAATGTAGTTTAGAGTGACGTAGCTATACTTTTTGTGTGCGGGCGAAGCCGCGGGCAATAGTTAGTATACTATGTTAGAGCCCGAAAACCTCAAAAATGTGGCTTTCTAAAAAGTGTTCGATACGTTCTTAACTTCAAAAATTCAATTAAGAACCGACCCAGTCTATAAAACAGTCCTGTGAATTTCAGTGCTTTTAACTCACAATTAGATAATACCTACCCTTAATTACAATTTAAAGCAACGGCATATAAAAACATCGTTGTTAATAAAAAAAAAATATTCCTGATTTAACGACATGCATAAGTTCCAGCGCATAAATGCATAATTTACAGTTCAATTTAATTGGTTCGGGATCGTAATAACCAAATAGGAAGCTTAATCGATGGCATGTGGGATTACAACGTCACTAATAAATTATAATTATTAATGCTCTGATTGGCAAAAGCGTTAGTGCATGTGTCATTTGTTACGATGTCATATGTGTAAGAAAAGTGAATCATGATCTACTTATGCACTCTATCCTCCCCAAAAAGGCATGCAACAACTTTAAAATAACTGGCATGTCGCAAAAAACGTCAATCCTACACAGATGGCGTCGCAAGCGGCGCGTCCCTCCCTGCGGCGCGGGCGCATTGAGCTGTTGATACATCGTTTCTTACTGAGTAACATACACCGCTGGCTTTAAATGCTTCTTTAGTCATCGCTGGAGTATGAGACAGACGTTGTATGCGGTATTTCGGTGTGTTGTGACGTATTCGCGTGTGGGAGTCGAACTTCGTCAGTACCTATCATCGCCGAACGGGCGAGTCGACAGGCTAGTAGTCAGTCTGTCTCAGTTGTGACTGGTTTCTCGTTGAAGCCGTTTGTTGGTGCCTTTTTGATACATCGGAACACGCTTCAACCATGCACGATACTATACGCAATCAGGTATTTATTCCTTTTTTTTTCAAAGCTGTGTCAATGGCGAGGGATTTTTGTTTATTTTATTTGTTTTCTGCACCGCAATATTTTTGAGCTGAAATTGCACATTATAAGTGTTTATTAATGTGGTATTTATGACCAATACTTAAAAGAGTAAACATTAATTTGATTGTGTTGTATGAAAATGTGTACCGTAAAGTTATTTGCTCATAAAATATTCTATGTTTTATCTATATTGAGTCTTCAGACTATGAGAATTAAGAAATCTATTCTTTAAAAAATATCTATCTTTATTATGAGTTTAAAAACAGCTCGTAATGTGCAACAATTGGTGGCAGTGCCAGAGAAGGCCAAGGTCTATTAGTGCCGTAGCTAGTGATACATGATTACTTATATCCATAATAAAATTATTGTTAAACAATATAGGTAGGTGAGCAACAATATTATATTGATATCTGTCCGGGTCAGTGTCATTATCACAATAATGACCTTCGTATACTGCGAAAAGTGTCCACAACAGCAGTATTTTTATCTTTCTTATGACATAGTTCCTAACCATGATCTTGAGCTTGATGGAGAACAATGGGCGAGATCTATGATGACACTGCCAAGGAGATGACGTATTTTTTTTGTTTTGGCAATTATTAAAGAGCTTGTCCTGCTCAAGCTAACGAGAAAGGAATGTCAGACTTTTACTGGCTAAAACTCACTTATATTTATATTTCGTTTATATCATGAAACCTACTTTTTACCTCTAAAATTTTCCATAAGAACCAATAAACAATTAAAAAAGTTTTCCAAATCTAAAATTAATTGTCTAGTCCAATTCTCTAGAATACCGTCTCTACCAATCAATGTTAGAACTTGTAAACACGCACGGAAATTCGAGTTTTTGGTTTTGACAGATTGCGACTACACTACGCTGCGCATGCGAAGTTTTAAAAAAAAAAATACGATCCATTGTCTCTCTGATCAACTACTGGGCAGGCAGTCGTGTCAAGAGCCAAGCTCCATAATGATGGTCTTCGAAAACTAGTCTTTGTAAAACTAAATATTCTATGCGAAAAAATGTCGATAGGATTCCATTTCAAATACAAAATATTTTATTTTGCATATATAAGTGCCCATGTAGGCACATGACCACAACGTCAGAAGGTAGTGCATAATCTTACACTTGGAATGCCTAATGGTCTTTTCTTTTGGAGAAGAGCCGGCAAGAAATATTACCCATTCCACTGTTGTTTTTGCAAAAACAATAATTAATATAATAATAATAATAATACTCCACAACTATCACACAACACCGTCTAGTCCCAAGCTAAGCAGAGCTTGTGTTATGGGTACCTACTAGACAACTGATAAACATACTTATATATTTCTAAATACATACATATTATAGATAAATTACACCCAGACACAGAACAAATGATCATGCTCATCACATAAACATTTGTCCTGGGTGGGAATCGAACCCACGACCTGCGGCATAGCAGTCAGGGTCACTAACCACTAGACCAACAGGCCAGTCAACCGATAACCAATATGATCCGTACCGTGTATACCGTTAATCAATATAACCGATGACTATTCGTATTTCGGGCTGGTGTCCACAACTCTACGACTGAAGCGCTTTATGCCCACGGGTGGGACAAATGAGGAATAAGTATCATTCGATCCACCCCAACTCATCATGGAAGGCCAACAGCGCCCTGTTGTTACTGGCCGTTTCACGGAGGTTACCTGGGTAACCGATGACTATTTGTGGCGTTCGTCTTGGTTTGTTGACTTCTTCGACCATTCGCTCGTAAATCGTCATGTCAGCGTTTCTTAAGCCTCGCTCGGCATCGGCTCGGCTCGGGTTTTTTTTAAGATGGGACATCATCCAATGGTTTCTCTCGGTCGAGTGGGAGGGCGAGTCAGACTTTTACTGACTAGAACCACTCCTTCTTTGCCACGGGTTTCCCTTTCGGAAGTCAATCTATGGCCCCAGTAGGCTTCGGCCCGCCTGGAGCCCTACGGGTTTGCTCACATCACTTTGAGAATCGCGTGGAACACTAAGTGCTGTCAACCGCTCAGGCTCGGTCCTGATGGTGGCCAAACGGCAAGCTACCCATTGCTTGCCATCCGGAAGCTCACACTGCTTGGAGGCGACTGTCGCCGGCTTGCTCCGGACCATGGCCTATATCAGAGCTCTGCGTAAGAGGTCGCCGCCGCCGAACATCTCCACGAGGACGGCGGTGCTCTGCCCAAACGGGGCACACCTACATAGTGTGTTCCATAGTGTTCTCCGGGCAAACCACATAATGGGGACACCGAGGAGTTCTTTTTCGCAAAAATCAGGTACAAAAACCTCATGAACTGGTTCGGTGAGGACTTGCGTCAAGCGGAAGCTGAGGAAGCTAATGACGTTTCTCCAGCCACATTTCAAAGAGGGTACTTACTTCTATGATTATAGCGTGCCTAGCACTGGGTAGCGACAGTCGTTATCACCATATCGCCATACGCGGCCTTTGCACTGTGACATTAAATGAAAAGGACAGTATTACTACAACAAATCAAAATTCCTGTGGTAGATATTAAAAGCACTGGATTCACTGGATCAAATACCTTATCCCACTTTGGGTAGAACGACCGGGATAGTCAGACTTTTACTGATAAATCCCAAGTTCCTTCGGTTCTTTGCATTTCAGGTCCTTGTTTTTTCTGAAGAAAGCTTGTTCCAGTCCAATCAAATCAGTCGCCATGACAACGGAAAAAAGACTCTATAAGTTATAATTTACTATCTTTTGAATCAAGGAAATGGATTGAAGATTGGGGTTAGTAACTATGTACAGTACGGTCAAGATATGTTGGCCAATCTGGTTTGCCGTTCCGAACAGTCACACATACTCGAAAAAATAGGTTCGTTCAAGTCAATTGAATGTACTGTATTTACATTCATGATATAAAATAACAACACCGACCCTTCACAAAATATTGAAGTCACACACTTAGTAAAAACAACATATTATCTTCAACATGTAAATTTCAAATTGCCTCATTCTGATATAACACTCGGGTGATAATGAGGTCAAAGGCGGTTCGTACACTCATTGTGAACAACATTACAACATAATCTTGTTCCCAATGTTTACACAATTGTATCCCCTCGCGCGCGGGGGATATTATTACGTGATTTCGCGTAAAAACGCGACAAAACGTAAAATCAACATTTAAAAAACTTCTGGTATTTTCCAGGAAAAACGAAGAGACCAAACTTTTCGGCCGATAAATTTTGTACACACGTGTATACAGTACGACAATTACCTAAACGTTTTTCGAGGTAATTCAATTTGTACAACCGAATGTACAATCGGCGTTCGGGGGGAAGATATCCATTTACATAATATCAATAATATATGACACGTCGCTTTGTAACTTCAAAATTTGTTACGAGTATGACAATATTAGGGTAATGCATCCTTCGTCGCTAACGGCAGAAACGTTTTAAAAAGTGGCTCTAGATCGTAAAGTGGCACTAGAAGACACCGGTGCGGTTTTGGTCAGCAAAAATCAGACATGACCATTTACTTTACCCTAGAAAGGGAGAATTTATTGGATGATTTGCCACATCAAAAAATGATAAGCGTATACGGTAAAGTTCCTCAAATGCAAAATGTCATTCTAATTTACATGGTTTGCTGTAAGAAAACCCAATTCCGGGTTAAGCTCGCT
Organism: Mythimna ferrago; assembly: GCA_910589285.2. Lineage (NCBI taxonomy): Eukaryota > Metazoa > Arthropoda > Insecta > Lepidoptera > Noctuidae > Mythimna > Mythimna ferrago. The sequence continues at coordinate 7,188,989 of OU342673.1, read as the reverse complement.
TACGTACGACGGTACGTAAGCGAGCTTAACCCGGAATTGGGTAAAAACACTTCCGCCTGACCACCGCTAAGTTCGTTTTTGCTTGCACCCGAAACGAAAACTTCAAAGGGTTTGGTTTGGCGCTGCGCCGCTGGATTCAAGCGAATTTTTTTTTAAGTGATCAGGTAGAAATTACCGGTCTACCCAATTATGATTTATTTAATTGTGTTCATTTTTGTACAATATTCTGTACTTAACAACAAATAACACTTAAAGCAGGGCGCAAACGTGTGCCTTGTGTCAGATACAAGCTACCGATAAATATTTGATTTCTAAAGTACCAGTATGAAATCATCCACTCCCTGCGCATGCGTAAACATTTTTTTTGTCCAGTTTCTTGGACGAGACGATCAAAAAGTGTTCGATGTCGGTAACCGAAAACTAAAAGTGTCTACATTTGCGCAGCGCCTGTCAAGAAATAGTTTTCTAAAAGTAGCAATAAAAGTGGTTATTTAAACGAAGCAGCATTTGGAATGTATTTCAAATATTGGTATGAGATAAAGCGGGTCTGGGGTGGGAACTTCTCGCTTTTTCTTTTCTACACGCCCAATGACGGTGACGTCACAGTTCTGTATGTGCATCGTTTTTTTGACAGTTTCTCCTTCCACTAGATTTGAAAAGTTTCTAACTTATTTAATTTTGAATGGATTTGAAAAGAACTTTCTATTTGCGATTAATAATAAAAAAGTGCTTAATTCTGTTGTCTTGTCATCTATTTAATTGAGGTCGTAGCAACATTCATTCTTCCATACTTTTCCTACCTACTAGATAATTATTATCATCTTCATTACCATCACACCAGCCGAAAGACGTCCACTGTTGGATATAGGCCTCCCCCAAGCGTAGCCACAACGACCGTTCATGTACGTCGTTCATCGGATTCCCGCGACCCTGACCAGGTCATCGGTCCGCCTTGTAGGAGGCCTTCCAATGCTGCGTCTTCCAGTACGCAGTCGCCACTCCAGAACCTTACAATCATCTTACGCACAGCCCATCCCTTGTATCTCTGCGCTTCCTTTACTCGTGTTGCTATCTACGTTCACCCTCAAAACTTTGCTCTCCACAATAATTAACTAGCTATCAACTGAGATAATAAAGACGTACATAAACAACAAGGTCCAATTGGTCTCAGCACTGACAGAGGTCGCGATAAATTATACAAGAAATTAGATAAAGTGCCCTGTATGTCTTTATCAACATTTATTACTTTGTAGTGTTGACTACAAAGTAATAAAACCCGTGTATATTTAAACATTAGTAAATACTCTCTTTCATCATGCGTACCGGGTAAAATGGGGTGAATCGAGACAAAACTTTGGTTTGGTTTTTCATTTTCATCATGCGTACCGGGTAAAATGGGGTGAATCGAGACAAAACTTTGGTTTGGTTTTTCATTTTCATCAAGCGTACCGGGTAAAATGGGGTGAATAGATACAAAACTTTGGTTTGATTTTTCACAAAGCCTCTAACAAAAAATTCATTAATAATTTAATATAGTTAAATGCTGCAAAAAATATTCAAATATCGAGAAAATACCCTATAACCTCTATTCACCCCTAAGTCTCTATTCACCCCATTTCCGGTACTTTTTTTGTGTTGGGAAATCACCCAATGGCTGGATGATGTTGAACGGAAGACGTTTTAGGGTGGAGTGCAAGAGTATGTCGGATAACTAAACCACACCTGTGTCCTTCAGTTGCGCTTTGCGTTTTAAGATAACGGGTGTCCCTTTCCGACATTCATGCTGCGGGAGTCGGCGTCTCCTGATTACTATTGCAACATAAAGCCTGTACTTAGTTCCTGATTGTTATTAACTGGGGTTATTTAAGTCAAGACTAAATAGCTTACTTCTAGGCAAGCAGGTTCATCCTCGATCACATAATCGCTTAACATTAGGTGATTATAGTCAAATGCAAGCCTATCATTATTTCAGCAGGGGCCCAGCTTGGTCGAAGCCTACCGGGGCCAGGGTTAGTTCGAAAGATAGCTCAACCCCGTTACGAAAGGCAACGAAGGAACAGCAGTGGGTTTTTAGTCAGTTAAAGTCTGACACTATCTTCTGCTCCGCCCAAGAGCGGGCGATGACATTATATGATTTTCCCACAGCGAGAAAAAAAAAAATAAAAAAAAGCCTACCATTTTATTTTTTAAATACCATCAAGGACATCAACGGTGTATCAATGTCAATTTGCAGTGCGATCGGAAGGCATACAACTGTCAAAAATAAAAGTTGTAATAGAAAATATGCCGATAGTCCTAGCTGGTTTTAGACTTTGCATTTAATTCGATAAAAATTAAAAATTGTCGTGACTGTAAGATGATCAATTAGGCTGTCATCAGACGGAATGCATCGCAGCGACCGCGCGCGGTCGTTATATTTAACTGCATGTACGTTCGATTTCGTTCAGTCATAATATCAACTGCACGCGGTCGTCTGTAGTCGAGTGAAGTTAATATCAACTGCATGCAGTCGTGCCTTCAACTTTACGCGGTCGGCTACAGTCGTGTAGAGTCCACGCACGCCGCCCATCGCTAACCGCATACAGTCAGTGTGCAGTTAATTACAAAGAGCAAACGCACATTGACATTGTTAACTTTATTTTGAGGCATTTAAAGATCAAATCACACACTAAGCTCCAGGGCTAGATGCGTGGCGCTAACTGCGCAAAGTCAGATCAAACTGCATGCAGTTGAATATATGGACTGCGTGCGGTTGCTGCGATGCAGTCCGTCTGATGGCAGCCTTACAATCACAAATCAAGCACGGAAATTATAGTACTTAAATGCAGATAGGTAGCGATTTTTTTAAGAAATTAGTTATCCTATTGTAGGCTAATAACATATTATTTGCAATTAGGATATCTAATCGACGCAGTACAATGTTAGTGGGACGCGCGCATACACGTTACATACTATACAGATTTAATAATAGCAATACAAAGTCAGTTGCCGACATAGCGCGAAAAATTGCCAAACTTAGCGGCAAAGGACACGGCACATTGCACGCAGAACAGATGGTCAATGGGGACGAAAGATTCTAGAGCGGCGACCACGTACCGAAACACGCAGCGTTAGAAGGCCTCCAACAAGGTGGATCGATGACCTGGTCAGGCTCGCGGAAATCCGATGGATGCATGACGCACAGGGCCGGTCGTTGTGGCAACACTATGGCCAACAGTAGACTTCTATCGGCTGATATGATGATGATGATGATCCTTCGTACAGAGAACGAACAAGGTGTATTATTAAGGATCAGCTACAGTATCAGCTTTTTATGGTTGTCATTTCATTGAAATATCACGACAGAATATATTAAAAGCCCTCAGGTTTTGAATAACAAAACAAGTTGAAACTAAACTTTCAGAATGCTAAGCATACACAAATTCTGTGAAACTGGAATATAAATTACACTAAACTCTAAGATAATAAGCCCGATATTTCCTCCAGACAAACACACAGATTTTTCTTCGCTTTCGTAGCCTATGATAAAAATGTAACCACGGTGCCTTGTCCTGTTCCACTATTTGCCCAGTTTTTGACAACTTCTATTTTAAGGTCGGCGGGCTTGCGGACGGCGAGAAATGGGTAGCTCACTGTCCAACCGTTCGGTGACAGTCCGGACCGAGCCCAAGTCGTCGACGGCGCGCACTGTTCCCGCTGCTTAAGTCCTCGATGTAAAAAATACCAAAATAACGATATGGTTGCCTATAATATCTGAAGAGTTCCCTCAAATCTCAATCCCTCGTGGATCCCATCATCAGAACTGGATTTAAAAAAAATGGGACCAATCTGGAAGCATATCATTTGAGGGGAAAAAAAATTTGCAAATCGGTCCATAAACGACGGAGCTCTGAGGTAACAAACATAAAAAATAAAATATTAAAAAAAAATACAACCGAATTGAGAACCTCCTCTTTTTTTGGAAGTTGGTTAAAAAATAGGAAATCCCTCAACAACTGATCAACACTTTGCTTGACCAAAGCGTTGGCAAGTTCTTTACCCAAAGATTTAGCATTATCTTTCAACGTGGCAATGCTGCCAGTCTTCAGGCCTCAAGTCTGCTATTACAATAGTGTCAGAATGATCGATAATTGATTTCAAAATTGTTGATTTTGACAAGTTTGGTAATCTACTAATGTAATGGCGTCATTATAACTTTCCAATGGTCAACCACTGACACACAACAAATGGTAATCTCGTACCTAATGATAGATGAATGTCTGGCGTATGCGGTTATCTGCTAAAATTTTGACAGTTCCTTTGATCAGTGACCTATCATTGGAACGTCATTGTGCAATCATTGCTTTCATGACTCGCTTTCAAAAACTTTTTGAGTTTTCTGCTCCTGGGCACATTTTCTGTCATTGCCAGTCTTCTCAGACATCATAGCGATCTCCGGAGCACTTAGACGCCTGAGCGTATTTTTTATATAGTTACTTGCTTATGTACCTACATTATATTGTATAAAATTTATTGAATATTAAGTAAACATAGATAGAGCAAGAAAAATAAAAACACTTAAAAAACTAAAAACAACAACAACTACAATAACACCTACTCTATTAAATTGTTATTTAATTTTCATGAATTAAAGTTATCCTTCAAAATAAATAAGTATTGCGCAATAATAGTAAATAAGATAGTAGGTTTTAATTAAAATGTCATCTCAGTGAGCCCGTAAATAAATTAGCATCTGATATGGAAGTATAATGTCTGTCGACCAGGGCCTCAAGTCTGCTATTACAATAGTGTCAGAATGGTCTATCATTCATGTCAAAATTGTCGATTTTTACAAGTTTGGTAATCTATTAATATAATGGCGTCATTATGACTTTCCAATGGTCTACCACTGACACTCCATTGAAAGAAGTGGCATAGAATAGTAATCTCGTACATATTGATAAATGAATATTTGACAGTTTAATTGATCAGTGTTCTACCATTATAACGTTATTGTGCAGTTATTGGATTTAATATACTCGATATTATCATTCTACCACATCTCTATTACGATTTTACGATACCATTGACCGATCAATGATCGATCATTATGAATTAGCAGATTACGAACTTTTATCAAAATGACAGTGGCATCGTTTTGGAATGACAAATTTATAAAAATAGCAGACTTTGGCCCCAGGTAGGAAGATAAACTATTTGGTAGGAGAATATTTCTAGGTATCGCTATATACTTGCACATTCATATTTATTTGGTAGCATTACCTAGTATGCTTGTATTTTCTCGATTGGAAAATGACGTATCGATATAAAAGATGGGTCAACTGTTTCTAGAAACATCAGCTGAATTCAGTTTTTACGTGACGCGGATACAAAACTCGGTTACGCCAAATGTTTGGTCACAGAGTGTCATCATTCCAAGCTTCCAGTATTTTAGGAACTTTTCTCATGACTTATAAACAATTTTGTTTGCTGTTTTCATATGTGAGTAATCCCTAACTCACCGAGCTCGCCAAGCCAATATACGTAGTGTTTCAGTGGGCAGAGCTGCGCATACCGCTAATAATAATTCATCCTGTATAATATGCTGCACGCGTCATTTCAATAATCAAGGTGTTTATTTGAAGTATGACGAAACGCCTGAAAGCTGAAATTATACTTCAAAAGAGTATTGCATAACTTGATAATATTGAAACATTTTAATAACTAATTTTAACGATTATTTTAGGAAAAACACTTCATCTAGGTATTGAAATCAGAACTTCGGTACTTGGCCCGGGTATGTCTATCTAAATTATATTATAAAAAACAAAATAAAAGTGTTTCATCTATCTGACAAGTTTCTTGTCACTTTTTTGCATTGTAAACCAGTATGTTTCAGAAGCATTCTAATCAAGTGTGTTGATAATGCTTCTGATGACTAGTAAATCATCACAAGTCCTACCTACAGCTCTTAACGCGAGCCATTTTACGACCTAAACTGAACTGTTAAAGGGATGTAGATGTATAGCTGCATCGCCGTTATCACTCACACGCTTAATATTTTAACACGCCAGTAAAGCCCCAGATTGTTTATCATAGTGGATACCTCAGCAAGCAAGCAAGATCTCATAGCACAAGTATAGGAAAAAATCTGAAAACTGTGTAGGTGCGTCCCCAAACTTCAGTGCGCGAATCCGACTCGCATTTGCCCGGGTTTTTAATATATAACATACATTAAAAAACCGGGCAGCATTCACATTTCACAAGAATAATGAAAATGCTGCATAACTTATTTATATTTTTCTTTTGTGCACCTAACAAGTACCACTTTGAGTACTATGAACACGTCACTATTGTACATATGAAGAGGAGATAGATACTAAAGAAAAGATAAATGAGAGAAAAAAATAAAGGTAGAACGTAGAAGTACCTAAATGAGAAAAGTCAGTAACTGGTAGCGTGACAAGAATGAAAGAAGAAAACATCAAACATGTATTGCACTGTACACATTAATGTAAAACTACAACAACAAAAATATTATCTGGAACTCGTTACGGTACCAATGATATTTACTATACGTTCCAAATATCGATTGCCATGTTGTGGCGTCACGTCATACTGTCAAATCGAAGAAATTGGGTAAGAAAAAAGTTTAATCAGAAACCAGTTATTCAATTTTGCTCATCTCTGCGTCGCTGTGTGAAGTGTCTGAGTAGTGGCAAATGGAAAAAGAAGGCAAATTGTTCTTAACAATTAAAATAAGAAAGAAAATACATTTTTAAGCTATTGCATAGCTTCTATCGCGGGCCTTGAGCGTGGAGACCGAATCCAGAAATTCCGTAACGAAAATAACCTAACACCCCCCACTCATTTGTTTTTTGAGCGTGGTGACCGATAAGAAAACAAATGAGTGAACAATCAATCAAAATTCAATTCAATGTGTGAAAGTGTAACTTCAATTATTATCAAAGAAAAAAAACAAAGGAAAAAAATACTGCATAAATAAAATAAATAAATAATTATAATTGCATATGTTGATAAAAATGCTATGCAATAGCTTTACCGCGGCAGTCCCCGAGTGCCACACGTCTTTTTTTTTGAACTTATTATGACTTAAAACATTATATATCATCATCATCATCAGCCTTTTTTAATGTTCCCACTGCTGGGACTCAGGCCTCCTCTCTAGGAGAGGGAATGGGCCGTAATCCACCACGCGGGCCCAGTGCGGGTTGGTGAATGTCACATGTCTTCGAATTTTTGGTTCTAGGACATGCCGGTTTCCTCACGATGTTTTCCTTCACCGTTTTGAGAGCAGTGGTGATGAATTAAATTACACAAAGTAATGCGCCTGGCTGGGTTCGAACCCGCGACCTACAACTCGTAAGTCGAGGCCATTACCACTTGGCCACCACTGCTCCACTCCGCACTGTAAAACATTATATATTACCTGATTTATATTCAACAATAACGTTTTACTTCACCTAGATTTAACAAAGACTTAGTAATATACTGCATAAAAAAACCCTTAATTGATACGCAAATAAGTTTTCCTTGCAAACTGTACTTTTCCCTCAACAATTTTGACAGATCGAGCTTATTGGATTTTTTATTCTTATTTGAACGTATTGTAACTATGAATACTTAAAAAGCAAATGCAACTCTAAAGCAAAATTTATTTCTTCCTTTCAATAATTAAAATTATCTTCTCACTGGCCTTTTCCAACTAGCTTGGGGTCGGCTTCCAAGCTTACTGGATGTAGCTGAATACTCGTGTTTGACATGGAGCGTCTGTCGATCAGACCTCTACAATCCCACTACTGGGCCAGACGATACGCCTTAGATAGATGGTCAGACTTTTTGGCATCTTACTACCTGTAACGACTGTCAAATGTTTTTAACATTTTATTGATAGTTGTAATTATTTATATTTTCCTTGCTTTTTTTGTATAGCCTCTTTTTGGTTTTCTATAGTGAATGTGAGAACACTGTATACCCCACGAACTCTCAGATTACTTCCTATTAAGAATTACTTTTTTTTTTATTATGATTTTTTTGTGTGTTTTTGTGTGCACCAACAGCTGTGCTGTACATGCTTTCCTCGTTATGGGGTGTCAAAGTCAAAGTCAAAATATTTTATTTCATACTAGTTTTTGCCCGCATGGCTTGACTCCCGCTTTTCCCTACTCCACCCTACTCTACCCTACTTTACCCTGGGACATAAACAAACAATCAATTTTTAAACATTAATGTGTATACAAATATTAAATTTTTGACAGATCGTAAAGCATTGTATAATATAAAACACAAGAGTTCGGTCACCAGTTATTTGTTAACACAACAAAATGCAAGTTCTCGGAGTGACTCACGCGCCTATATGATCGAGATTTTTTCACCATGACGTCAAGCCAAATTTTAAAGATTCCATAAGTTCTTACCTACCTCAAACGATAATAAATGGATATCTCCAACCTTCCTTATTTTTATACAACACTAGGTTCTGCCAGTGGCTTCGCCGTTTCACAATCAAATCAAATCACAGTCAACAATTTTGCTCTATAAGGTTATAAAAGTGACGTAATATATTGTATTTTTTTTTCGTAATTTCACTTCTGAGTTTGATAAACGACATTATAAGACCATTTTTGTACCTACAAAAAATGTCACGAGCTACAACTAGATCTGCAAACAAAGCTAAGTTTCAAAACAAAATAAGGTTTTTGAAAATTCTACTAAAAGACCAATAAGAGAACCTACTCGTAGGTACAAAGCGCTTAAAAAACTAAGCACGTTTTGTTCAACGTGAATAAGTTTTTAAATTAATTTTAAAATTAAAAGAGCTTTTAAATGCAATCTGCACTTTGTGTGTTCATCTCTTATTAACTTTTATTATCACGGTACACTAGCTTGTGAAAGAGAGCTGTAATTACATCCAGATAATCGTATTCAGTTAAGGCAACGTTCCACTGCTTTGTGAGATACGAACGGGGCTAGGACGATGCATCAAAACGTCCCCGACACTTACATCGACCGACAGATTTGAAATATATATTGATATTTTTCTACTATGGCGACCTTTCTCAAAAGCGCGGGATATTTTTTTTTTTTTTTTTTTTTTTTTAATTTGTATAAACTAGTGCTTGACTGCGATCCCACCTGATGGTAAGCAGTGATGCAATCGTTGATGGTGAGGCGCACTAGTTTATTAAGAGCCTATTCACTCTTGCCTTAAAGACACCTAAATTATAATCAGACGGGAAGACCGCAGCAGGCAAATTGTTCCAGTCCCTCGATGTACGTGGTATAAACGACGAAGCGAAACGCTTGGTCCGGATCGTAGAGGTTTCAACAACGTAAGGGTGAATATTCGCCGTTCGTCGGCTTGTCCGATGGTAGAAGTGAGATGGTGGAATTAAGTCATGTAATTCCTGCGCACACTCTCCAAAGTGCATCCTGTAAAACACCGAAAGGCTGGCTACCCTTCGCCTATGCTCAAGACTTTGTAGATTGGACTCAACCAGATCTGGATCGCCAATTAGTCTCTTCGCACGCCTTTCCACAGAGTCCAAAGCTGCCAGGTGGCATTTTGCAGCACCAGCCCATATGTGGCTGCAGTACTCCATACACGAACGGACTTGTGCTTTGTATAGCATTAGAAGCTGTCCCGGTGTGAAGTACCGCCGGACCTTTGCAAGAACGCCTAGTTTCCTAGCAGCTACCTTGGCTTTGGACTCAATGAACCGCCCAAAGTTAAGGTCCGAGGGAATTTCAACCCCCAAGAGCTGAAGGCGGTCGGTGTACTCCAGGGATAAATTCCGAAAAGTAGGAGCCAAGGTGAACGGGCTCCTTTTAGCGGTGAACAGACACGCCTGCGTTTTGGAGGCGTTAAATCCCACCACATTGGCTTTACCCCACTTGGAGACTGCCTGAAGTGAGATATTTGTACGCTCTACCATAGCCTCTCTTTCGGATCGGATTAGCTCCTTACTAGCCCGAGCACTAGGCAGGTATCTCTCTACAACTGTGCTATCATCTGCATACCCATAGATACCGGGCATCAGCAGATCGTTGATATGCAGTAGGAATAGAGTTGCAGAGAGAACAGACCCCTGAGGAACCCCGGCATATAAAGAGAAAATCATGTTTTAATTGTTTTGGTACAAAATAACAGTTTGTTTTTCTAAGTATTGGACGTTTGACCTGGTTATTGACTGCACGGCTCATTCGTTAACCACAAATTACCTAGCCATGAACGCATTAGCGCGAATCATTGCTGTGGTTACAGTCACAAAGGACATATAATTTGTGGTTCGACGCCATTACTTACTAATAAAAACATGGCGCCAAAATTCTGTTAAGCGCACACATGTGCGAGCCAGGTTCTATGTAACGCGATGATGCTGCACGTGCGTGGTTTAAATGTGGCCTGCTCTGGATCAGGACCTTAACCATTTTGCGGCAGAAGCAAAGTCAAGTTGATTGACGACAAAATAATTACTCGAATACAAAAAAATTCTTCAAGCAGATGCAGGTTTAAAACACAACGCTTTCCTGTAAGTTAATATTAAATAGCTGACATTCAAAGACAGGAGACAGTAATTGCTTAATGATGAACAAGCATTCGCGTTAAAACTAATTATAGTGCTGACAGTATGTTCACAGCTGTCTAGAGCCCAGTTAATGGGTGTGCGAGATACAGATAGGTATCATTCAATAGCTTAGATTCGATTTTCGGGGTTAACTAACGCCTGCTAAGGTCGGTCCATGGATGTGTTCTTCCCAAAGTTGGTGTACCTATACACCGGTGCGAAGTCGGGGCATGTGAATATAAAACACTAGCTTTCGTCTGCAGCTTCGCCAGCATTTATAAAATATCGGTGAAAAGAATTTAGCAAAAAAACGAAAAAATCCAACTTTACCTCTTTATATAATATTAGTGTAGATGTAGATAATAATTTACTGGCAACTTCCTAGGTAGTTAATAAACAAATTCTTAATATAAATATTTTAAATCCATGAATGAAAGAAAGAAAAAACTAAAAATACACGATGAAAAAAGAAAATTATAATTATGCGAAGACAAAAAAATGGCTATCCATAATATCCAAAACCAAAATGTGTCGCAATACGGTAAACTTTTTAGACAATTGGATACCCAGAGGATTTTAATCAGCAGTCTGAAACAGATTAATGAATTTCAAATGTCGAACTCAACCCTAACAAATAAGAGAGCAATTAACATTTTAAACTCCCGGTGCGAGCTGCGAGCTTCTATAATACCCCCTCCCCCCTTTTTTCAAAGATTTTTAATCTTACCCGGTTCGAGCAATGAAAAGAAACATGAATAGATAGATAAAAAATACGGGCTAAGGTACAGACATTGCGAGGCGTGGGTGGTTGGTCGCAAATGGTTCGTCACGCATGCCTCAACCTGAGGCATATGACGGTACATTTATGCGCGCGTCCCGAATGACACATGCACAAGCTGAGCACGCAAACCACCGCGCATGGTGTTCGACAGTAGAAACCGCAAACAACACCTGTCCGTCCACACGGAGCGCACGGCTCGTACTGAGACGGCGTTAGCAACGATCGTATGACGCGAATGCTCACTATGAAAAAACACGTCCACACTGCCCGAGGCATGCGAGGCGAACCATTCGCGACGCACGCCTCGCGATGTCTGTACGCAGCTTAACATAATGCTTCAGACACACCACCCATCACTACCATCTACTATTTATCTCTTATGGGTGCTGGAGCCCTGGAGAATCGGAAATCCTGGTAGGGTGCGTCTACAACCTTATTATATGTAGGTACATGTTAAATGTTAAGTTAACACTTATTATTTACTTATAAGGCTGATTATAATTAATCATAATTTCCCCACAGCTGAGACTCAGTCTTTTTCTATAAGAGAGAGAATGGGACGTAATCCACCACGCGGACCCAGTACGGGTTAATGGATGTCACATGTCTTCGAATTTTTGGTTCTAGGACATGCCGGTTTCCTCACGATGTTTGTATTCTCCGTTTTAAACACTTGAAAAAATATGGCCCGTTTTGTAGAAAATGTTAAATTTAATAAATTACTACAATTGCCATAATATTGCAGTTAACTATTTTCACTTTATACTGTTACGTACGTGGGTAATCAAATGCCGATTTACTAAGAGACAACTTTATTCACCCCAAACAATAACAAAATAGTCCAGTCAACAATAATCCAAATCGCAATTAACACTAGAGTACCGTTACACTATCGCTTAGGTCGTTGAGTAAAATCACTTCGAGTACTAGGGTAGTTCGCTCTTGATCGCAGTCGAAATCACAACTGACTCGCTTCCGGCCGGGGGCACGTATTTATATGCGGAGCCAAGAAAATTCTAGATACCGACGTCCCACGAACGGTCCAGAATTCCAGAACAATTGAATCGCTTCTCGAAGTCATAAATCATTTTTATTGCTCGTGGTAATAAGAGTCACTTTCATGCGAATTTCGACTCTATTGTTAATGTCGGAGAGTATCATTTCCCTTATCCTAGATAAATGCCTACCCACTAGTTTGTAGGTACCTTGTGGATGTTTCGAGATTTTTCTAAGTCTGGCTTCGCACAATCATTCTAGATCTTTCGGACAGCAATGCGTTTTAATTATTAAGTGCTACTCTTTATTTTCTCGGAGATATGGCGTAACAGTGCCCCCCTCTTAGTCATGCTCGTCCCGAGCATTATTAGATCCGTGATACGGCGCCAATCTATCCACATGGACAACCTTGGGTTTGCCTCTTAGCCCTTTCTTGATGCGGTAGGTCACGTCATTAATCCTCTTTAACACGGTGTAAGGTCCCTCCCATCGAGCTTGGAGTTTCGGCGACTTCCCTTTCCGTCGAAGCGGGTTGTGGAGCCAGACCAGTGTACCTTCCTCAAATCCCTTGGCATTGGCATTACGGTCGTATCTAGTTTTCATTTTTACGCTGGTGTTCATGCTATTCTCACGAACTCGTTTATGCACTTCGTCCAATTGATCTTGAAGGTCACTTACGTAGTCCGTAACTGGCTTAGTCTTGTCAGGTGGCACGCCAGTTATGGCATCGACTGGAAGTCTCATCTCCCTGCCGAAATTCACTCTTGCTGGAGTATGTCCCGTGCTATCATGCACTGCCGAACGGTAAGACATCAGAAATAGTGGAATATACCGGTCCCAGTCCTTCTGATGGTCATCGACAACCTTAGCCAGGTGATTCTCCAGGGTTTGGTTAAACCTTTCCACCATCCCGTCCGACTGAGGGTGCGCAGATGTGGTGCGTGTCTTATAAATTCCCAGAAGTGTACACATTTCCTGGAACAGCGCAGATTCGAAGTTACGGCCTTGATCGGAATGGATTTCCAAAGGTGCGCCATACCGACATACTACTTCTTCGACCACCTTCTTCGCCACTGTCGTCGCTTCCTGATTGGGTATGGCGAAGACTTCGGGCCACTTTGTGAAATAGTCCTGGATCACCACTATGTACTTGTTTCCGTCATTTGTAACTGGAAAAGGTCCAGCGACGTCGATAGCGATGCGTTCCCATGGGGCTCCCACATTGTACAGCTGAAGCCTGCCCCTGCTCCTAGTCTGTGGTCCTTTCACAGATGCGCACGCTGTACATTTCCGACACCATTGCTCTATGTCATCTCTACAATTGAGCCAGTAATACCGCTGTCTCACTTTCAGTAGAGTTTTCTTGATGCCCAGGTGTCCTCCAGAAGCACCATCGTGTATTTCCTGTAGCAGGGGGACTACTTCACATCGTGGTACTATCACTTGTGTGGTCACCTCCTTGCCATCGTTCGATTCCCATTTCCTACAAAGCACATCATTTTCTAGGACTAAACTGTCCCACTGTGCCCAGTAGCTCTTAGTTACGGGACTGTGTGACGACACTTCACTCCACTGGGGCCTAGTTCCGCTACGCTTCCAGTCCAGTATAGGTCGAATATCGTCATCTTCTTCCTGGGACTTCTTGAAGTCGCCTTCAGCCCTAATTAAATTAACGCGTTCTCGGGCTTCATTCTGCTGGCAGTGTCTGCAGTCATCATTACATGGACGTCGCGACAGGGCGTCAGCATTGTTATGCCCTTTTCCACTACGATGTTCCGTCACAAAGTTAAACTCCTGCAGCTGCTCGAGCCATCTTGCAACTTGGCCCTCAGGGTTTTTAAATTGTAGAAGCCATTTCAATGCAGCGTGATCCGTCCTCAAAGTAAATTGTCTTCCTATGAGGTACTTGTGGAAATGCTGCAAGGTTTTTACCACAGCCAACAGTTCTCGTCGAGTCACGCAGTAGTTCCTTTCTGGCTTTGAAAGTGCCTTACTGAAGTAAGCGATTACGACCTGTCTGTCGCCCTGCACTTGCGACAACACTCCACCAATTCCCGTGTTGCTGGCATCGGTATCAACGACAAATCTTCCGTCTCTGCTCGGATACCCCAGTATAGGCGCTTCACATAGCCGTTGCTTTAGCTCGTCGAATGCTGACTCACAGTTCTTGTCCCAAATAAAATCTCGTTTATCCTCAGTCAGCTGATGTAAAGGTTTTGCAATGTCCGAAAAATTCTTGACAAACCGCCTGTAGTATGTGCACAACCCTAGAAATGCACGTACTTCAGTTTTGTTCTTTGGAACCGGCCACTGTTGGACTGCCTTTATCTTCTCAGGGTCGGTTCTTACCCCGTCGGCGGAAATAACATGTCCTAGGTAGCTGACCTCCTTCTTGAACAGGGCACACTTCTTTGGGCTTAGTTTTAAGTTAGCCCCTCGTATCCTGGTGAACACTTTCTCCATATTCCTCAGGTTTTCCTTAAATGTGCGACCCATTATAATGACGTCATCCAAATATACCAGACAGACGTCACCAAGAAGGCCCACCATGACTCTCTCCATGAGGCGTTCAAACGTCGCTGGGGCGTTGCATAACCCAAAAGGCATGACGTTAAATTGCCACAGGCCGCTGCCAATACCCGTACTGAACGCTGTCTTTTCTTTATCTTTCTCGCTGATTTCCACTTGCCAGTAGCCACTTTTCAAATCAATGGTCGAAAACCACTTCATGCCACTGAGCATATCCAGCGTATCGTCTATCCTTGGTAAGGGATAACTGTCCTTCTTTGTTACATTATTCAGCATTCTGTAGTCCACACAGAATCTTGTGCTGCCGTCCTTCTTCTTCACCAGAACGACTGGAGAAGACCATGGACTCGTAGAAGGCTCAATTATTCCGCTATCAGCCATGTCCTTTACCATTTCTGCTACCTCAGATTCCTTAGCCCAGGGTATGCGGCGCGGTCTCTGTTTAATTGGTCTCGCATCACCTGTATCTATCTCATGCTTGACGAGACCTGTTCTCCCGCAGTCTTTTCCCGTTGCAAAGATATCTCGAAACCGTAGCAGAAATTCCTTGGCTTGCTGTAGTTCCGAAGTCGATAAGTTGCTCTTAGAATTTTCCAGAAGTTGCTGGATGTGATCAGTTTCGACTTTGGTCGTTTCTTGCTTTGCTGGAGATTTATTGATTTGACGGAGATACTGAACTTCTTCACATCTCCCAACAACACTGTTTTTCTTCAGTTGGACCTCTTCTTTCCCAAGGTTCACAATCCTGACCTTGGATTTCCCTGTCGTCATAACTAATGTCCTCGCAGTGATGATCTCCGGGTGCCGGCCAGTATCCTCTACCAAAACACATCTTGTTTGCCTGATTTTCTTGGGAAACTTTACTTCGACTAAGGTTTCTGTTCTCGGAGCCAGTGTGGTATTCTTTAAACAATAGAGGTTGCATGACTTGATTCCTCGCAGGAAGACTTCTTGATCTGGGAATTTCAATACTCCCCTGTCGATATCTAAAATACATCGGTTATTCCGCAAGAAGTCGAGACCCAGTATGCAATCGTCGGTAATATTCGCAATTAACGCAGGATGGATATACACTTGATCACCGATTTTGATCTCAATTTCTGTATCACCGAGGACGGAGACTGGCTGGCCGGTTGCTGTCTGAAGTCGGCAGGATGGAGACTCCCTTTGCCACAAGATGGTGCGTTTCAGCAACTCAGGTCTTATAACAGTCCGTGACGCCCCCGTGTCAACGGTGAAATTGCAAGCACGATGATTCAGCGTCCCTTCGATTATCAAACTATTTCCGTTCTGAACTTGATTGATGGTGATGGTTGGGGCCTTCAGTTGACCAGCCAGCACCCGCCCCGCGGCCCTGGCGACATTTAGTTTAACGACTCCTCGTTAACTTGAGTTCCGGAGTCCACACTCCCTCTCTTCCTCTTGGGGCAATCGGTACGAATGTGCCCTTTTTCTCCGCACCCGTAACACGTCGGAATATAGCGGGACTTTGCCGAAGAAGCAGCTACCACTTCTCGTTGACGTGTTTGCACTGACGGCGAGAGCACCACTTCCCGAACTCTGTGCGTGCGTGAATCTTGTCGTACGGCTTCCACTTCCAAAGCGTGAGCCATCGCACTCTTTAGAGTTTGGTGGTGTCCGAGTCGCACCGTAGCCCTGACTTCAGGATCCCGTAGACCGTCGATGAAAGCTTGCACCAGATTTACTTCCACCATCTCTGGTGTCATCGACATGTACGCACGCCGGACCAGCCGTTCAACCTCGACTCCCCATTGCTGGAGGCTCTCGTTCGACCTCTGCGTTCTCTCGCGAAGCTGCGCGCGGAAAACGTGTTCGAGGTGCTTGTCTCCATAGCGAGTGTCTAATCCCTCCATGAGACGCTCCAACGTCCTGCTGTTCGGAGGAAGGTTCTCTAGGACCAGCAGAGCGTCCCCTCGTAGAGCCAAAGTTAATGCCGCAAAAGACTGCTTATCATCCCAGCGATTTGTTTCGACCAATGTCTCGAATTGGTACTTAAATGCCGTCCAGGAAGACGTGCCATCAAAACGCGGCACATCAAATTTTGCGGCGGATGCACAGGGAGTGTGCGATGGTGAGCCGACAACAACGGGTTCGCGTGCTTCGAGCTTGACGATTTTTTTGTTGATGTCCAGCAGGCGATCTTCGTGGCCATCAATCCTTGTTTCGAGGCTATCAGCTCGGGCGGAAACCTCCTTGACCTCCAAGGTGAGATTCTTTACCTTCTCACCCAACGTGACGAGGCCGTGGTCGATTTTATCGAGGATCAGGTTCTGCTTAGCCTCCTGATCGCGGCGAGCGGCTTCCTGTTCGCGGCGAGCTTTTTCCTGGTTCGCTGC
Organism: Mythimna ferrago; assembly: GCA_910589285.2. NCBI lineage: Eukaryota > Metazoa > Arthropoda > Insecta > Lepidoptera > Noctuidae > Mythimna > Mythimna ferrago. The sequence goes on along the minus strand of OU342673.1, from coordinate 7,171,758 downwards.
GATTAGGTCCTGAAGCTTACGCTGGTTGGCCTCTTGTTCGCGGCGAGCGGCTTCCTGGTCGCGGCGAACAGCTTCCATACTAGCTTGCATGGCGGCCAACACCGCAGCGAGGTTCAATTCCGAGGATGGTCCTGTTGGCGCCTCAGCAGCTTCTGTTGCTACCATACCAGCCTGATCTTCCTCCTCCATATGATGACGCGCAGCATCCATCTCCATTTGCCTTCTTGTTCGTGGTCGCTGTTCGTCGTCTCTCGGTGTTAATGGCATTTCACTTCTGACACCAGTTGTTACGTACGTGGGTAATCAAATGCCGATTTACTAAGAGACAACTTTATTCACCCCAAACAATAACAAAATAGTCCAGTCAACAATAATCCAAATCGCAATTAACACTAGAGTACCGTTACACTATCGCTTAGGTCGTTGAGTAAAATCACTTCGAGTACTAGGGTAGTTCGCTCTTGATCGCAGTCGAAATCACAACTGACTCGCTTCCGGCCGGGGGCACGTATTTATATGCGGAGCCAAGAAAATTCTAGATACCGACGTCCCACGAACGGTCCAGAATTCCAGAACAATTGAATCGCTTCTCGAAGTCATAAATCATTTTTATTGCTCGTGGTAATAAGAGTCACTTTCATGCGAATTTCGACTCTATTGTTAATGTCGGAGAGTATAATTTCCCTTATCCTAGATAAATGCCTACCCACTAGTTTGTAGGTACCTTGTGGATGTTTCGAGATTTTTCTAAGTCTGGCTTCACACAATCATTCTAGATCTTTCGGACAGCAATGCGTTTTAATTATTAAGTGCTACTCTTTATTTTCTCGGAGATATGGCGTAACAATACCCTTCGATCTATACGTTTCTTGACATATTCTCAGAGTCGTCGAGCTCGTTGTGTTCCACTCGCACCTCAAATAAATGACAGATTGTCAGCAAGATTGATGATTGAGAGCAGAGACTCTCGCTCCAATCAGAGAGGGAGGAGTTTGTGATGAATACCAATGAAGAAAACGGATCTTTGGGAACGGCCAGTACCTACACTCCATCTGTTTAGGTAGATAACTAAATCTAAACTAGTCTTTTATTTAAAAAAAAAATGCCTAAAAATGTTACCTAAAAATGTTTACAATTAGGTATTTACCTAAACCAATGTTAGGTTATTAACTTAAATAATCTTTGTACGTCTTTCATACGATTTATTTTAAACGAAAAGACATAAGTATCAAGATTGTTTACGTTTAGTTAACTACCTAAACAGATGGAGTATAGACAAAGTGTCATTTGATGAGTTATATCCAGTGATCGGAATAGGTAGGGCTATTTAGGTTCATTGACCGTAAACATTAGATAATAAATGGATATGGTATGGGATATTAATATGGATAATATTCCACGGGATTCTGGCTGGTACTAAAGGATTTAATTGAATTTCATTCTTTTTGTCAATGTGTATAAAAAAAAATATGTACCTAAGTAAGCCAATAAGCGCATGATATGCGACGTTGTAAATTTTACGTCAACAGCACGCTATAAATCTTTTTGCCAAGCACGCGACGCCGACATTGCCGCTTTGTTGAGACGCGTACAGATACCGGCACGAATCTTGAGCGCTCGGCTAATCTTTCATTAGTCCCGAAGGCAAGATAGTTTTTTTTTTATAATTTTACTACTTTAAAACCAAGTCCTGGGACTCCCCAATAACCATATTATACTAACCTATGGAAAGTACATAAAACAGTCCTACCTATTCCGATCTCTGGTTATGTCTAAGGATTGATAGAAAATCGAAATGTCTGGCTTCGATACTGTTACATTTCGATAGTATAATAAATATCAATGAGTGTAGAGCGTAAGGGTTCCACATGTTGTGGATGTTGAACCCTTATACTCTACACGATTAACAGTGGCGCATCGCTATATATCTCGTTATTCAAAGATGAAACGGATTTGGCAGAATTTAATTGTACAACAGTAAAAACAGTGTTTTGTTTCTCAGTTAATTATTGTTTATAAACGATTAAGCTTCGGCGTCGTAACGACATTTCTTGTGGACTTTGTGTCAAACAGAAGCATTTATTAATGTACCTAGCGACTTGCGACCCAACAAGGTTTATAGAGCTTTTCTCGGAGTGCCACTAATTACAATGATTGGTCTTAATTACTCGACCACAATATAAACGGTTTTGTAAAGGTTACACCGGAAAGTCAAGAAGCAAATTTTACGAAAGATTCCGTATGTTTTGCGTTATTGCTGAATGTTTTTTTTTTCGTTTCCATAAATAAACGGACACGTAGTGCATTTTTGGGGGAAATGAACTCGGTTTGATATATATAGCTTTCCAACGTATCAACAGGAAGATCGAAAATTGACGTACAGTACAATGCGTTCCAAATGAGAACAGGATCGATTGCATGTTGTGACGTCACGATTTACTATCAAATCGAGGAAAGAAATTTTTAAACTTTTACTATTTTATAAAAAAAATAATTAATTTACGAACTGTGAACGAAAAAACTTTAATCAGAATCCAGTTCTTCAATTTTACTCATCTCTGAGTTCCTCAAGTTTGACAAAATTTCTTCGATTTGACAGTAAATCGTGACGTCATAACATGCAATCGAACCTATTCTATTTTGGAACGCATAGTAAGTGTACCTTGTGGACAGTAAAAAATTGCACAAGTGAGAATTGAGCATAAATTCTCATTCGTATTTTCCTTGGATTCACTAGTGGTTAATTTGAATTGTATTGCTATGTTAAATAGACAACTAGGAGGTGAGAAATGTTAGTGGTTTAGTCCCTTACCTAGACCACCAGGAGGCAAGAATCATGAATGGTTACATCTTCTAAAATTGCAACGAATCGTTTCCTGAAACACAAAGTATTATGCACGTATTTTTACTAAAGAAACACCATTTAATAACATGACATAGATATTTTTGTCATGTGAATCACCACCGACATGAAACTGGCGATGCTTACTAAAGTAACAATGTCGCAAATAATTGGCATCCATTTTTATCTAATATTAACTCTAATTAGATTCCACTTTATTTTTACTTCTTTTTTCTAATTTTTTTGAAGAAAAGGATATCGGAAAGATTGATTTAAATTATCATGTTCGTTTCTATTGTTTCGGCCCTAAATAGGTCCAATTTTGCATAAATGCTAAACAACTAGTGCCTAACGCTAGTTTCCAACTAAACCTAAAGCAAACTCTATCCTAGAGAGGAAGCCTGTATCCCAGCAATGGGATTATTGCCGGCTTATTCGGTATAGTGTAAACTTAACTATATAATTAGTACTAACCGATGACAAAACGTTTCCACAAATTTTCATTTTCGTCATCGTCGTTCATTCGTCGTTTTGTCAAAACATCGTTAAATTAGATACACTTTGTTGACCGTAAAACAAAGATATTTGTTACACTTGAGCACATTTTTATAACCCGTTCGTTGTTTCCACATGGTTAAAAATACGATTACTTACGGATGGTCGAAATTCACATTAAAATTATCGAATTTGAACGCTTCGTTCCACAATTATGTCCCTTTATAAAAAGCAGAGCAGCAAGCTAAGCAATTTATAGATCTTAATGAATAAAGCTGATTATACATATATTAAAGGTAAAAATTTACTGTATATTTATAACTACACACACTCACATAACGAAGCTGACTCACAGCCACGTAGAAACAATGGTGGAATCGTACAGAAACTATTTTTCAATACTGACGAATAGGTATCTATATTATTTCATCATTAAAAATTATGACTGGAAAGTAATGAAACCATCTCGCACTAGTTTTAGGTATATCAATTTAGAAGCCATTACGGAAAACGTATGTGCAAAACTCGAATTTATTTTTGGTAGGATTTTTCCAAGTTCATTGGCTGTTTCAATTCTTCGCAAATTGATTTCGGAAATTGTGATGTAAAATTGGTGTAATCTCAAGTGACTACACAACTAAACAATATGTGGAATCATTAAAACAGTTCAGGAGAGATCTCGGTAAAATAGAGCCAAAGATTTTATTGTATTATAGACTACGTCTGCGAAGCTTGCCGAGAAGGCATTCGATACCACATGCTTACGGAACACAAAGTCACAGACACATTCTACATCAAAAACTAATAAATAGGTACCTACTGTAAAAACTTGACACAGAAAAAAAGGTAAAGTGTGATAGCATTGTCGAAATGAGAAAAAAGTGAGGGACATCTGGGTAGAGCTTGTAAATTTAATTAATCAATTTATAGACGTTTCGAAAATCACTGTCGCCGCCAGTCGCCGCCTACCGCTGTGACAGTGACAAGAGCGCATCGGATAATGTCGCATGCAGCGCTATGCGAACAAAGGTTGGGCTGCATGATACATAGTTCGTGGTGACCGAGGCTGTTGACAACTTTGCTACAGTGGCAGTGATGAGGCCCACAAGATGGAGCTCAATGAAGCTTAATGATGTAGAAAAGTATTAGCTTGCACTATTGTATACCAACTTTATTGCTGATTAAGCGATGATCACAATAACAATACTATGGGATTGCTCAGCGAATGTACTAAAATAGCTCAAAACGTTAGCTTTGCGTGTCAATTAGGTATTATGTCATTTGTGTTTTTAAAACAAAAAAAAAAGCTTGGACTGTTTACAAAATTACATCGTTAGGATAATATTATGTACTTTGTCGACTGTTTTGCCAAATTCTATTCACTGGCATATGGACTTTTTGTAAGTAGATCGTTATTTTCTATAGATAAGATATAACCATTAACAAGAAAAGGAACCATTAACTGTGAAACGCATATAAAATAACCTAGTTTATAGCAATTTAATCATCATAAAAACTCTAATGCTTCCTTTCAAATAGAATACGTAAATAAGCAGGTAGGTGTATGTAATTTAAATAATAATATCAACACAGACGAAATCGAATAGCGTAGGTACCCGGCTATTAAAAATTAATTGAGTAAACATTAGGTATGTATTCAATCAAATTCCTAATTATTTAAAAAAAAGTAAATAAAAAAGATAAAAAAATAAAACATTGAAAAAATAATTAATCATTGTAACGGACTTTGACCATTACCAGTAAATTACGGTTCAAAATAGATAACAAATCGTATTGATCTAGTTAAGATGGTAAATAGCTCCCAGACTGTAGCATAATTATTATTTATTTGTTTGGTATCGGTACCCAAGGCCCTCCACGTCGCTATATTGAAATAAGTGGCCAGAAATAGCTCCACCACGTGGGGGCGATGGCAATAGAACGTGCGCGCACGCTGCTCCAACACAAACATAAACAACACGAAAACTGCTGCCGCGGGGTGGGCAGAAAATATAGATAACAAGGAATATAAATTAGGACAAATCGAGAACAAAATAATTAAAAGTAATGTTTTGGGACGATGAAATCATGTAGTTTGGGACAAACCAGGATTTCTTTTTGTGGGACAAAACATTCATAAAGAAAAACTATTAGTTATTAGTAGCTTGTGGGTTAGCTATACGCAGCGGACATACAGCGATCTGCGCGTGCAATACAATAACGCGTTACGGGTGCTGATGGGGGCTGCTGCGCCACTGCAGCCTCCGCGATGTTCGCGGCGGCTGACTTATGGCTTCACGGCCATCATGCGCAAACGGTGCGCTTGTATCATGCGCCGTACGCGCGACAGTCCCAACGCTATCTTGCGCGCGCTGGCGGACCAGTGGGACTCTCTGATGCTGGCTCGCTGGATACAGCTGCTACCATACGATTGCGTTATGGTAATTTGCCGTCATCATCGGGAAGTCCACCTGGAAGCAACAGCAGGGGCCCTGCCGGGTCGAAGCCTACTGGGGCCAGGGTTACCCGAAAGGGAACTCGAGCCCCGGTATGAAGACTTGAAGGAACAGGGTGGGTTTTTTAGTCAGTAAGAGTCTGACACTATCTCTCGCTTCGCTCAAGACCGGGGGTTGTCATTGGATGATTTTCCCCACCAAAAAAAAAGAAGTCCACCCGGATCTGCCAGTTAATGATTGTTAAACTTGTTACTGACTAGTTTGTAAGCTTTCAATTGTACTACCACATAAATATGGATTTAATGAAACTGAATTATTATTATTATTATTTTTTATTTTCGCCCTCCAATCATTTTAATCTTAACTAGTCATTGTGGCGAGCGAGAGAGAACAGTGGACGTCTTTCAGCTAAAATGATGAACACAGTAATTGGGTATCACGATATTCTCTGGCCTTTCAAATAATTTTATTTCAACCGTTCGTTTTAGATACCTACTGACGCTATGAGAGCTACTAATTTTGGTAATAAAATAAAAATAAAATTCATTTATTTCATATAAAAACCCATATTAGAGAACAAAATTGAATTGGTTAATATACAACATCAAATTAAAATTAAAATAAGCATACAAAAAAAAATTACAATCCCAATAATAAATCTAAAATGTCAATAAATAAAGAATAAATACATAGAGTCTGTGCGGAAAGTAAACCGTCGTGGGATTTGAGGGCGCTGCTGTAGATAAATATCGTTTTTGTTATGTAAGCAACATTGTGACGTCATTATAGTGCGACTGTTAAATCTTGATATTTTGAAACTATGTTAGACTAACTTCTTCCAGCGGCTTCACCCTATAATAAAAATTATCCTATTGGCTGTATTTGCTCACCTAATGAAACTGCAAAGTTATAGCTTATGTGCTTTATTATTGCAATGTTTATGATTAAGTTCATCTGTCTAGTAGTTTTTGCGCGACACATCCATAAATACGAGTACCTCCATCCATCTTCACAAACTTTCGCATTTATAATATTAGTAGCCTATTTATTGAACTTGCTCACGTGATGAAACTTAGCAAAAATATAGGTTATATAGGTTAGGGTTTGACTGGCCTGTTGGTCTAGTGGTTAGTGACCCTGACTGCTATGCCGGAGGTTGTGGGTTCGATTCCCACCCAGGACAAATTTTTGTGTGATGAGCATGATCATTTGTTCTGTCTGGGTGTAATTTATCTATAGTATGTATGTATTTCGAAATATATAAGTATGTTTATCGGTTGTCTAGTACTCATAACACAAGCTCTGCTTAGTTTGAGGCTAGACGTCTTTGTGTGATAGTTGTGGAATATGTTATTATGTTATGTTGTTATAAGCTATATTATTGCAACGTTTATCATTAAATTCATCCGTTTATAAGTTTTTGGGTAATCAGTAACAAACCGTTAATTGTGGCGACATCTGGGGGAGGCCTATGTCGAACAGTGGACGTCTTTCGATTGTAATGATGATGAACATTTTAATGCAAACGATGTGACAAATGCGTGAAGAAATTACTGCTGTACTGCCTATCTAGATAGGTTCCACCAACGACCACTTACCCAGTTCCAACGAAAATGGTTCTATCACTTTGACTGGGATCGGTTTATTATCACTGACTGGAATATTGTAGCTAACAGCAAGTTTATGTTTATCCTAGTTTAATATAAAGGTAAAAGTGGGACACACTACCACTTTCTCGTTGTCTTCCTCAGTACATTTTTCCCTTTTGCAAATCAATTAAAAATATAAACTTAATGACTATGAAAATAAAGTACACTTCAGAATTTGTAATGTTGCTTCGTAAAAATCTATTTAGCCTGTAAGGGTCTCATATACAAGATCCTTGGGATGACTTGGTTGTCCGTCTGCTTATCTGTTAAGACCCTTTAACTCAAGAACGCTTGGAGGTATCAAGTTAAAATTAAAACCATACACTCAAGTCTGCGGTCCTTTCAAGTTGTGAAAAAATCAGACTTCTGAGTTAACGAAAAAAAACATACGGCCGTTTATGTCGCAAAAAAAACGTATATTTCGATACTCAAGTGAATCAAAGTTCATAGGGTGAATCCCGTTGACCTAGAATCCTGAAATTTGGCATAAGTCAAGGTCTCATAGAACAAGTACAGGGAAAAATCTGAAAATTGTAAATTTGTAGATCCGCCACAAAAAAAAAATTGTTTGCAATTTGGAAAAATCTTCGTAACTGAATTCGGGAATTGATTTCATAGGTAAATTTGTACAGAATCCTCAGTGCGCGAGTCCGACTCGCACTTGCCCTTTTTTATTTTAGTTACTGTATCCTTACTCAAGCCTGAAAAGAAATATTCTAAGTTAGTCGAAACGCATTATAAATTTAAAGTATCAATACTCTATATACTAGTCATCGAAAATATTGACCAAAACAAAATAAACAAATATCGTCATGTTTAAATGAATTTCCGTTTAATTTATATATATTTGGAGATAACAGGGACAGGAGTTTACCTGAGAAGTCTAAAAACATTAAAATAATAGTGTTACGTACCAAAAAAACAGCATATCAATGTTTCCCAAGTTCGTGACTTTGTTTTGATCAATAATGGTGTGATTTGCCATTTGTTATCTTTGGCAAAACTGTAATATATTAAATATTATTTCCCTTGCACCTCAGTGAAAATTTTTTATCACATTTCTGAAGATTTCAATTAAAAATCACAATAAAATAACATAATAAGCAAACATGATATGACGTTTGGCATTTGACGGATGGCTGGGTTGGGTTGCTACTTAAAATCTTTAATGTTGTTTTCACTTTACGCCACGACGGTTCTTTTATCGCACAGACAATAACAATTCCAAAATTTAATGTATGGATGGACCGCGTGACACCCTCACACCCCTAATGCCGCCGCAAGAGACACCTCGGGCGTCAGGAATCGCATAGCGTTTCCTGGCCAACGTGCCGGGATCTTGCAGACTGCGAACAATGGGTACTTGGGTAGCTCACTGACCGACCGTACGGTGACGACTAATATCGAAATGCTAGCAAGTAGACGGCCCTGTAGGATTGATGCCTGCTCGCTAGGGCTGGTAGAATGTCCGGAAGAGTTACCGTGGCCCTAGAACTTAAAAGGCAACAGAAGGTGGATTTTAGTCTGTTACGCGCCTTCGTACTCCATGCAGAGCGGGGAAAACTATTTATTGATTATAATAATAATTATTATACGTATATTACCCTCCTCAAAAAATTAATGGACCGTGGAAAAGATAATTTAGCTAGAACAACAATGATTTCTCTCGTTTTCTTCAAACAACGACTAGACAAATGTGCCGGAAGATACCCAGTGATCTATTAAATGAGTAACTTTCATTTTTCGTTTAGTGTATGTTTAGGCATTGTTGTGGCCGACATGTATGCATGCATGTACAAGAGGCACTAAGGTACTGCTGTTTTGAATTTAAATTCTAAAATGTAATATAATTAACTAGCTTCTGCCAGCGGCTTCGCCCTCGTGAAAGTAGGTGGTTTCTCCATATAAACTTTAAAACCCCGTTTCATCCCCTTAAAAAGGCTTCTTTTCCACTCGCCTATGGTAAACATCGAGCATGGTTTAAAAGCTTGTTACTTCATCTAACGCAATCCAACGTGATGTTTGACGAAAAGGCTACGCGAAAAAATAGTGATAATACCTGAAAACTCTGTTGGCATTCAGTAATTCCGTGATTTACTCGAATATTTTACAAAACTTCTTCCAGGAAATCAGTGTTTTTTTTAAACACTTAAAAGTTTTTGATAAACATTGTCATTATTTAGAATCTTGATAAAATTTGCTAGGCTTGTATAGTTGTACTTTATTGACTTTTTTAATTTTTGAGTAAATTATGAAGTGTCAAAGTTCATGCAAAATAGCAGATTTTAACTGGATTAGTTTTACACAAATTTATAAATCGATTTCCATAAAAGCCTAGATAATATCCACAAGATACTGTTTTCAAAATATCTGATGAAAAATGTGTGATAACGTCATAATCGCGTAAGAGCGGTTGTATGAAAAACAGTGATACATTTTCACTGTTTTTCATACAACCGCTCTTACGTCGAGATCCATCCCCTTAAAAGCACTCAATCCCCTTACGCGCTATTTCGCTCAAAAACGATGGTTTTCAAATCCGTTTATAATACGCATTAAATACATATGATAAAAACATGTGATTTACTATAATATACTATTAAATTTCTTGTCTAAATAGTTAGACAGGATTTTATTTAAATTAAATGTATGCTTCTAAACTATATTCTCTCTGTTCACATAAAACAGAGTTTTTTTTTAACTTGTAGAGTCAATTTTGAAGCTTGAAAACTTCTAAAGTACTTATAGAATTAGTAAACAAATAATACAAGCCAGAAGCTAAAACCCTTAACAAAATAGTTATAGAAAAAGATTAATTGATTCACTTTACTAATACATTAAGAATATTAATATAAATTAATTTAAATAAAATCCTGTCTAACTATTTAGACAAGAATAATTTCTAATGTTATTAGTAAATCACATGTTTGTACAATAAATCATCATTCATGGATGTAACTGGGTTTGAAAATCATGGTTTTTGGGCCAAATAGCGCGTAATTTGGAATGATTATTTGAAAATCCTCTCTTATTTCTCACTTTCGTCATAAGTGGAAACCTTGTGCATTTCACGTTCCTAGTCCCAGTAGTTTCGGCTGTGCGTTGATATGTCAGTCAGTTTCTCCTTTTATATATATATACATATATTATATATATATATTAAATAGATTAAATGTTAATAATTGACATATTTATTATTTTTGTATTGTTAATGTAATACTGTGTTATATTGATTATTGAAATGTTTAATTTTATTTTATTTAGGTATGTATTATTATATTGGTAACTAGCTTTGGCCCGCGGCTTCGCCTGCGTACATAAAATATATTCTATGTCAGTCAAGAATAAAGCAGCTTTTTGTCGGTGAAAAAATTTTAGCAATCGGACCAGTACTTTCAGAGATAACCTCCTACAAACAAAAAAACAAACGTTACCTCTTTTTAGGGTTCCGTAGCCAAATGGCAAAAAACGGAACCCTTATAGATTCGTCATGTCTGTCTGTCTGTCTGTCTGTCTGTCCGTCTGTCCGTCCGTATGTCACAGCCACTTTTTTCCGAAACCATAAGAGCTATACTGTTGAAACTTTGTAAGTAGATGTATTCTGTGAACCGCATTAAGATTTTCACACAAAAATAGAAAAAAAGCAATAAATTTTGGGGGTCCCCATACTTAGAACTGAAACTCAAAAATTTTTTTTTCATCAAACCCATGCGTGTGGGGTATCTATAGATAGGTCTTCAAAAATGATACTGAGGTTTCTAATATCATTTTTTTCTAAACTGAATAGTTTGCGCGAGAGACACTTCCAAAGTGGTAAAATGTGTGTCCCCCCCCCTCTAACTTCTAAAATAAGAGAATGATAAAACTAAAAAAAATATATGATGTACATTACTATAAAAACTGCCAACGAAAATTGGTTTGAACGAAATCTAGTAAGTAGTTTTTTTTTTAATGGGTCATAAATCGAAAAAAATACACTATTATTAAGACATCGATCAAAGTTACAACACATTACAAGAGCTTTTATATTATGTTACTTGCTGCTACGGAACCCTTCATGGGCGAGTCCGACTCGCACTTGGCCGGTTTTTTATATTAGTGTAGATTTAATTTATATTACACCGATCCCAAATATTTGGTATGATGAAGAAATCACAAGTTTTCAACCGAAATTTCTATTATTTCGCACTCGATATTTATACTAGTTTGAAGTAGTTATTATTATTTACCTGCACCATTATTCATGAAACCGGACGGCCGCCAGGTACTATAATAAATATCACCGTCTGTCTGTGTGTTCGTCTGATTTATAGTCTATTACGATAGGTTCGGATGTACCTGAGTTTCAACCTAGAATAGAACATTAAAACTAGGTAGACCGATTCATAGAAACTGAGCTTAACGGAAAGCGATGTTAGTTCAGGCAAATTCCATTTAAAAGTCAAAATTAAAATAGATACTTGGAACAGAAATTCGCAATCAGTTTAAAAATAAACATACCTATTTATGTAATATAATTAGTTGTTGATTCAGTACTGTAAAATGTCCCATTTTACAGTACTGAATATAAATCTTCTTCAATTTATGATTTTTCTTTTCCCTTAACGGACCTCTGTCCGTTAACACTAAATCAGTAACTCTTTATTGATGATTTTTCTGCAGATTGTATTGTATGTTTAAAAGATTATGTCATGCTCAACGCAAAAGTACATACTTCTGTTATGTATTTTCTTGTATTTCTTAACAAAAAATTATTAATTTATATACACACTATAATACATATATAACACGGCTCGTATAGTTAGGAGGTTTCTTTCTCTGGAGCCCTGACCGCCGGTAGCTTGGACCCTGTTCCCGATACCGGTGGGATACTGTTTTTTATATTTTTAAATGTTTTTTTTATTGTTTTTTAAGAAATATTTAAAAATATATTGTAACGTGTATAAAAATGAATAAAGGAAATAATAATAATAATAATGTAATATTCCACAACAATCACACAACGCCGTCTAGTCCCAAGCTAAGCAGAGCTTGTGGTACGGGTACTAGACAACTGATAAACATACTTATATATTTCTAAATACATAAATATTATAGGTAAATAGCATATAATAGCAGAAAAGAAGAAGAAAACAGAAGAATACTACAAAGGTGATGCTTAATTCTAAAGAAATCTCTTCCCTTTTTTTGTTGATTTCTATTTCTTCCTTTTTTTTAAATCAATTACTCTGTAACGTTTCAGGTAGAGCAAGATGGTTACGCGATCCTAGAAGATTTCTTGCACCCAGCAGAATGCGACGACATGCTACAGGCAGGCCTGGAGTTCACCAAGAATATACCTGGCAAAGAGGAAAGGATTATATTTTCTACTGTTGATGCTCAAAATTCGGTAAATATCAATAATTTCGAATAGTTTATGCTAGTGATAAAGCACGCGTCAAATTCGAAAATAGTTCTTCAGGAGTGTGACTTATATGAAAGTTGTAGAAAACATAATTTTACCTAATCCATTATGAAGTAGATACAGTGGTGTAGGTACAGGACGCTTTCCATGGAGATTGATCATGAGATCTATCCATTATAGGGTGATTACCTAAAATCGTAAAATGCTTATGTGCGTTAACCTGTAGGATTTATTCCTATAAAGTAATATTTTTTTATGTATTAAATGTATAAATTACTCTCTCCTACTAACCTGATATACATCATCTAACTACGACTTAATATTTATTTTTAAACGACTTCAAAAAAAAACGGGGTAGTATGCACTTTTTTATGCATATTCACAGATTTTTCGGTCAATTCATACTTTTTTTGTATTGAATGATTATACTCCCGAATTGGTCCCATAGAAACATTGTTATGATCTGATGATGAACTTCGATGTTATGAAACGGAACTCCTCATAGGATTTTAGCAGAACTGTTGTAACAAGTAAAACTGATCTTAAATATTAAAAAGTGCAAAGTAACTTTATTTTCGGAAGTCGGTGTTAAATAACGAAGACACACGTTTTAGCAGTGTTTTTTTAAGGTCCTGTACCTCAAAAGGAAAAAATACACCGTTACAGGATCACATTGTTGCCTGTTTGTCTATCTGTCTGTCTGTCAAAAAAACTTTATTTCAGGAACGCGTGAGGTACCAAGTTGTATTTAAAACCCAGACATTCAAACTCAGGTCTGAGGTCCCTTGATACTGTGGAAAATAAACTTCTAAATTAACGAAAAATAAAGATACCGCTATTTATGTCGCAAAAAACGTATATTTCGACACTCTCGAAGGAATTAAAATTCATAGGATACTTCCCGTTGACCCAGAATTCTGTTTGGCATAAAGGAAGCATTTTATTTATGAGTACATTATGAAGGTCCACAGTTCATGCCAAATAGTTGATAAATAAAAAAATTGTGATGTCTTAAACCACATATACTTGGTTATTTGTAAAACAATGAAAACCTCACAGACTATGTTACTAACAACATAAACAAAAACGTTTGTTCTATGACTTTTTACAAAACGTAATTCATTTACCAAAAACAAACCTTCAAGATTTCGTTGTCCTAACACATTTCAACCATTGAATTTTTTTTGTATATCAATGATTTCAACTCAGTATTTTGCTATACCTACTTACGTCTATATGACGCGATGTGAGCGCATCGAGCGCCCCCGCCACTCGATCCCCGCTCCCCTCCGCTATTGTATTATGGCTTGTTTCGCATAGACTTCGTAATATTTAGAACGTTCAATTTAAATATTTATGTATATTTTTGTATGAAAATCTGATGATTAGTTTATCAGATTTTCAAAAGTTCAATAACAAAAGTTGTTGTTTATGATGTTAGTAATACAGTCCAGCGGCCGTATTATGACATCTTAAAACCATCATGTTTTCTGTGTGAGAAAAGGATAGTGCTATTCGTCCTGTATAGCTCCGTCTCTTTTTCACACCGAAAACATGATGGTTTTAAGAGGTCATAATACGGCCCCTGGGACTGGGGAAGCTTGTTAGTGTTTTATAATAAATCTCAAAACAGTAAATATGTTGTTACGTAGTATAAAAAAAAAACATTTTTTGCAATTTGGAAAACATCTTCAATACTCCATTCGAGAATTGAACTATTTACATAGGTAAGTTTGTACGAAACTCTCAGTACGCGAGTCCGACTCGTACTTGCCAGATTTTTACATTGAAGTCAGTAACATTATTTTTTTAAAACGATTATTTTTTGGTTACGTTTAATTTTCCCCCATTCTATACTTTCCATCTACACTAGGTAATATTATAAAGAAGGAAAATTTGTAATTTTGTGTGTATGCTTGTAATGAATAAACTCAAAAACTACTGCGCCGATTTCAAACATTCTTTCACCTTTAGAAAGCTACATTCACCCTGAGTAACATAGGCTATATATGTATTTATTTCCCGTGCGAAACCGGGACGGGCCGCTAGTTGAAAAAAAAAAAATGAAAATGAAAAATAGTTTATTCACAGAAATACATATTTAGCACAATAAATATTACCTCTGTCAAACTGTAAAGCAGTTTGTTGACAGATGTACATGCAAGGAGGAAAGATGATAGGATAAAAGTTTATGTATGTTTGAATGTTTTTTATCAATCACGTCTCAACAACTTATTAAATTCTTATATTCCACAACATTTTATTTTCAGCAACTAAAAGACGACTACTTTCTAAAGAGCAACGACAGCATCAGTTATTTCTTTGAAGAAGCTGCAATTGGAGCCGATGGCGAACTTACAGTAGATCCAAGCTTGTCATTAAATAAAGTAAGTTGGAGCTTTATATTTATCTAGTCATCTTTGTACACCCTAGTCAGATGGGGCAATCCTGTGAGGCTTATTCTATTTTTATTTTTATTTAAGGGCTTTGCCTCACAGTAGGAATTACTTCTGTATCATGGATGTATTTATAAACATATTAACTCGCATAAACAAAACACCCAGACCCAAAACAACTACCTGTAGGCCATACAAAAATTTGCTGCGTACGGAATTCGAACCCGCAGCATACAGCGCAGCAGTGAATTGCTCAACCAGTATGCCAACCATCCCGTCACTATGACCTCACAACACGAACAATGCCTCAGCATTTAACCAGTTCTATGTGCACTAACACCATGAAAGACCAACGCTAATGCTATCATCGTGGTTGAATTAAATATCATCATCATCAGCCTTTTTAATGTTCCCACTGCCGGGACTCAGGCCTCCTCTCTAGGAGAGGGAATGGGCCGTCCACCACGCGGGCCCAGTGCGGGTTGGTGAATGTCACATGTATTCGAATTTTTAGTTCGGGGATATACCGGTTCCCTTACGATGTTTTCCTTCACCGTTTTGAGAGCAGTGGCAATCATGGTGGAATGGCGTCAGCGACTATCGCAACCCCGTGCTGGGCACGCCCCAATTATGGCGGTAAGTCCCCTCTTTGAGTCGTGGCTGAAAAGACCTCACGGCGTCCTAACCTTCCGCATGACACAGGTCCTCACCGGACATGGCAATTTCGGGAGGTTCCTGGTCCGGATTAAAGCGGAAGTGACGCCCGGGTGTCGCCACTGTGCGGAACGCCCGGAGGACACGGTGGAGCACACTGTCAAGGTGTGCCCTGCTTGGGCGGAGCATCGCCGTGCCCTCGTGGGGGCGACCGGCGGCGGAGACCTCTCGCGCCGGGCCTTGGCCTCAAGCCATGGTCCGGAGCGAGGAGGAGTGGCGGTCGCCGACTTCTGCAAAGCAGTAATGCTCGCTAAGGAGGAGGCCGACCGCATCAGGCAATGGCGCTCTCGCCGCCGCCGGGATTCCGATCCCGATTTCCAGCCACCGTAGGCGCGGGCTTGCGGACAGTGAGCAATGGGTAGCTCGCTGTCCGGCCGTCCGGTAACTGTCCGGACCAAGCCCAAGTCGTCGACGGTGCGCGCTGTTCCCGCGCGCCTCAAGGAGTTGTCAGCAACAGCAGGGGCCCAGCCAGGTCCTGTGCCTTACGGTGATGAAACGGATGCTGCAGTGCTTTATTCAGTAGCTGCCACACTGTGGAGTGGTGCACTCAAAACCGTCAACCGGGATCCCGCATGCTGGCCCGTGGCTCTCGCCCGAAGTATTCCAGGATATATTCCTGCAAGGCGACAGGCAGGCCTTCGTTGCCGCGACCGTCAGCATGCCGGCGAACGTCGAATATTCGAAACTTGCGGAGTTTTTGCGTAGCAGCCTGCATCACCCTTTGAGATGGACGTTGCCGATTGGACAATAGTTCAACGAACATCTCGATAGCTCGAGATACGTTGTCTCCACTGATAGCATACAAGCGAACCAACTCTACATTGGAGTATTGATCCGTCATCTTTAGCACTAAATACCACAACCGTTAACCGAAGACGCACCTGACGGGCGGATATTGCAAGCGTATGCACACGCCGGCGACATCAATTACACTAAACTAAATCGATTGATCGATGGCCGCGGGTGCGTGGCTAGTGTGCCGTGCGGGGGATGTTAGGCGTATGGATCTACGGCGAACATTACACGGTCATGCAAGTGTCATTAAATTCCATCAATCATGAATGATGGTTTTCGTCAATCAGTACTAAAAACCGTCATGCAACGCATTGCATTGTAATGCATTAGACGGTAGGTTTTTCGTCAATCAAGGTTTTGACTGTGGCAAAACTGACAGCAAAACCTACCGTGTAATGTTCGCCTATAAAACTATCATTTGCGTGTTGGTGTGTGTGAAAGCGCGGTTATAAGACAAGTGTCAGACTGGCTGCGTTTTATAAAAGGTAGTTCACACGCACCGATTTCGATGTTGGTGGCTCCAATCCAAACAAACGTTTTTAATGAACTCCTAATAAATGGTCAGATCCCAAAACAGTGGACGAAATCGCACATTATCCTACTACACACAAAAGACGACGGGGAAAACATTGAAAACTATAAACCAATAAGCCTGATGTCAAACATTTATAAAATCTTTGCAAAAGTAATACTAAACCGAATCTAGAATTACGAATATATATGGGAAAGTCTTGATCAACAGGGTATACCAAGCTTTTATAAAAAAAATATTAAAAATACCTAAGTACTCTAAACAGTAAGGCAAGAATCCAGCTGAAAACTCTAGGAAATAAAATACAAAAGGGTCAAAATAAATAAAATACAAATCTAGCATACAAAAGGGTGTGAGACAGGGAGACCCATTATCCCCAAAATTGTTCTCAGCAGTATTGAAAAATATCTTTCGCAAATTTATCTGGGATGAGTACTGTATCAACATAAATGGGTCAAAACTACACCATCTAAGTTTTGCCGACGACCTTATACTATTTGAGGAATGTCCTAACATCTCGAATACATGATAAACAATCTAAATGAAGAAAGCATGAGAGTCGGACTTAAAATGAATATCAGCAAGACCAAAGTAATGACAAACAATACAAAATTCAAATTCAGAATAAAGGATGACTCTATAGAATATGTGGAAGACTACATGTATTTGGGTCAAGTCATATCTATAGAAGACCCAAGAAATTAACCTCAGGGTAGCAATAGGTATGAAAAAATACTGGTTATTAAAGGAGTGAAGTCCAAAATCTTATGCCGGTCAGTAAAAAGGAAAACATTCAATAACTGCATTCAACAACTACCCTGTCTATCACATTTTTGCGAAACCTGGACCCTCACAAAAGCATTGACAGAGAAGCTTGCCGTTACACAGAGAGCAATGGAGAGAAGTATGACCGGTTACAAGCGTCTAGACAAGATTAGAAACACTGACCTGAGGTCTTTAACAAAACTCCCTGACATACTCTTGCGAAACGACCAACAGAAGTTGAGGTGGGCAGGCCATATGATGCGTGATAAAATGGGAAAATGGAGCAAGCGGGTCACTGAATGGTACACAAGAGATAGTAAAAGAAGACAAGAAAGACAACACAAGGTGGGAAGATGAAGTAAAATTGACAGCAGGACCAAATTGGAAAAGGGTTGCTCATGACAGGCAACAGTGGAAAGCATTGGAGGAGGCTTTAGCCATTAGGCACACCGATTAAAGGATTTTATATAACAGTATTTTCAGAGTTTAATCTGTATAAATTCGGACTATAGGGCTTTATTATTATTATATTATTATCATGAAATAAAGAAGCATGGACTAAAATGTATGAAGCGTGGACTCATCCACCAACAGAGACGAGATCTGATTTTTGTAAAGAATTGATGGAAGGAGAAAAACAAACCATAATCCTGCAAAGTAATGGTGTGTGTTATGACATTGCAGTTTTTTGACATTTTATGCTTGTTAACCGACCGACGTCAAAAAGAAGGAGGTTACATGTTCGGCTGTATGTATTGTTACGCCATTAAACGTGAACACGCCATATCTCCGAGAAAATAACGAGTAGCACTTAATAATTAAAACGCATTGCTGTTCGAAAAATCTAGAATGGTTGTGCGTAGCCAGGCTTAGAAAAATCTCGAAACATCCACAAAGTACCTACAACTGGTAGTTAGATATTTATGTACCGATAAGGGAAATGGTACTTTCCGACTTTAACAATAGAGTCGAAATTCACATGAAAGTGACTCTTATTACCACGAGCAATAAAAATGATTTATGACTTCGAGAAGCGATTCAATGGTTCTGGAATTCTGGATCGATCGCGGGACGTCGGTATCTAGAATTTTCTTGGCTCCGCATATAAATACGAGCCCCCGGCCGGAAGCGAGTCAGTTGTGATTTCGACTGCGATCAAGAGCGAACTACCCTAGTACTTGAAGTGATTTTACTTAACGACCTAAGCGATAGTGTAACGGTACGCTAGTGTTAATTGCGATTCGGATTATTGTTGACTGGACTATTTTGTTATTGTTTGTGGTGAATAAAGTTGTCTGTTAGTAAATCGGCATTTGATTACCCACGTACGTAACAGTATTTTTTTAAGTATGTTGTCAATTATAGGCAGATTTTGAAATATTTTTATTGATTGCTTATCTTCCGAATTGGTCCCACAGAAATATTGTCACGATCTGAAGATGAACTTCAGAGATATTGAATGGAACTCCTTAAAGGATCATAGCAGAATTGTCGTAACAAGTAAAATAGCTTTGTTAACACATATAGTCGATGACTGACTTTAGTCGCTGTACAGCCCTCGGCTCCATAACACTCACCTAAGGCTCGTGCGAAATCCGCACCGGTCTTGTTGTCAAACATTCTGTACTTGTATCAAAATGTACTATTCTTCGTAAGTGTATTGAAAAACGTCGTTTAAGACACGTGAAATTTGTCACTGGAGCACTCGGCTCCATAACACTCTCGCGTACGGCTTGAACGAATTCCGACTCAATCACAATGAAAAACTTGACCCATTTGTATCAAAATGGACGGTTCATGATCAGGTCTGCGCAACAGCTGTTTTATTCCATCTCATCTTGACACCTGTGATCTACTATCACTGCCTGTTTTTCATTTTTGTTTGACTTTACTATTCTGTTTCCAGGTTGGACACGCATTGCATCTGCAGCACCCTATCTTTAGATGTTACACATACTGTGATCGCGTGCAGCAGGTTTGCCGAGAGCTGGCGTTCAAGGAGCCAGCCGTGGTGCAGTCCATGTATATTTATAAGAACCCTGGTGTCGGTGGTGAAGGTATATTTCTAGTTCACAATCCTCGTCAGCTGCATGGTCTTTTCCCAACTATTTAGGGTCGTCTTCCACTCTTATTGGATGAACTGAATACCAGTAGCACGAAAAATCGCCAAACTTAAGTGGCAATGGGCAGGGCACATTGCTCGCAGAACAGATGGCCGTTGGGGCCGAAAGGTTCTGGAATGGCAACCACGTACCGGAAGACGTAGCTTTGGAAGGCCTCCTACAAGGTGGGCCGATGACCTGGTAAGGGTTGCGGGAATCCGATGGATGCGAGACGCACAGGACCGCTCATTGTGGCGACACTTGGGGGAGGCCTATGTCCAACAGTGGAAGTCTTTCGACTGGAATGATGATGATGATGATGATGAATAGCAGTATTTTACGAGAAAAGCGAAGACTACCAATGTGGCTAAACGATCAAACCCGAGTATAACGATCGTGTCCTACACAATATATTTTGTGCTCTCTCTTTGTGACATTGCTGTCAAGTACGATTAGCGTTGGTTCATGCTTGTAACTAACCTACCTATTCTAGCTATCTATAGCAACTATCTTTATAGCTATCCGTACCATATGTACATATTTCACAAAACAAGAAATTACGTGTTTAATACAGAAAAACCAATAAATTTTTAGAAATTGATCCAAGATTGGATTGCGGCAAACGTATCGATCAAAAAGTGACCAAATATGCGGCTCGATCGAAACTAGCGTCTTTTTAACACGCTTATATTAGCTTCACCTGTATGTTTGTAATCAACGCCTTTGAGCTCGATTTTGACCTACTTTAGGCGTTTAGATTTTCTTTAAACTTTGCACACCCATAAAAGACCGGTGACAATACAATAATCCGTTTTTTGTTTTAGTGAAAAATAAAATTACGGTTTAAAAAAACTTAAAAAAAAAAACACTTTTATAACATATCAAACTAAAAAGTGTAAAATAAATGAACGAAAAATATTAATATCATTGTGAAAAAAGCGTGGGGTGCTCGATTTACGAAAAATATGGTACAAAGCGCCCCATAAAATTGTTAAGTGTACATATATGTTGCGATATAACAGATCACGATTCATAAAAGTCAGTGTCTATATTGGTATCTTTTGAGCAGTTGTTCCAAATGCTCCAAATGATACATAATTATCGTCGAACATTTCTCTGTCTCAATGTGAGTATGACGCGACAACAGATCACAATTCATTTGGGCCAATGTTCCAAAAAATACATATCACTTTTCCGGAACATTTCAGCGATTCAGTTGCAAATGTTCCAATCGCAAAAATGACACATTTTGCCCGCGCCTAATGTCATAACTTTATGTAATCGACGATTTTCATAGCAAATCAATTATTTCATTACATTACAGTACTTTATCGTAATATTCTGATTAAATTATTAGAAATAGCTGTATCGATATATTTTGTTATTTTTGTTGTTACCTGAAACTGGAAGAGAAGGTATTCGTTTACGGTTTCAGTTACAGCTATAAATTGTTTTCGATCTTTCACAAAAAAATGTTATCCAGCTACACTTTAAGTACTAACTAGCTTGTTCCCGTGGTTTGGCCCGCATGAAAGTACATTTTTTTTACAAAAATTTTAGACTTCCGTCCACCCCCTATTGGGATTGAATTTTGGAAAATTCTCTCATAATGCTCGCTTATGTCTTAAAAGAAAACCTTGTGCAACATTTTACGTTCCTAGTCCCAGCAGTACTGGCTGTGCGTTAATAATTATGTCAGTTAGTCAGTTTCTGCTTTTATACATAGACTAGCTTTTGCCCGCGCGGCTTCGCTCCCGCTCTTCCCTACTTCAGCCTACTATACCCTACTCTACCCTACTATACCCTACTCTACCCTACCCTACTCTACCCTACTCTACCCTACCCTACTCTACTCTACTCTACCCTACTCTATCCTACTCTACCCTACTCTACCCTACTCTACCCTACTCTACTCTACTCTACCCTACTCTACCCTACTCTACTCTACCCTACTCTACCCTACTCTACCCTACTCTACCCTACCCTACTCTACCCTACTCTACCCTACCCTACTCTACTCTACTCTACCCTACTCTACCCTACTATACCCTACTCTACCCTACCCTACTCTACCCTACTCTACTCTACTCTACACTAAAAAAAAAAAAAAAAAGTAGGTCTTATGTCCGTCTCCTGGTTTTAAGCTACCTCCCCACCAATTTTCAGCCAAATCGGTTCAGCCGTTCTTGAGTTATAAGTGGTGTAACTAACACGACTTTCTTTTATCAGGCAATGTCTTCTTTTCTAAAAACGTGGTAATAAAAAGTGTAATGGACATTCAAAATTTTTCGAGCACTAAATGAGGGGATCGCAACAGCCCTGTATATCTTCCAATCTCATATTAATTTTCTTCCGCCTCGAGAACGTTTCGCTAAATTTGCGGCGCGTAAAACGTTATAGAGTTTTAAGGGTTCAAAAAACCCTGAAATTGATGTGATGATTTTTTCAACGTTGTTTTAATACGTGCATAATAGACAATCACATCGGTGTGTGATAAGTATTTTCTGGTTATAAAATTCATTTACAAAAGAGCAGGCAGGCAAAGAACAGGACAAGTCAGATTATTTTTTTACTTTTATTTACTAAATAGGCATCATGCATGTATTATGCACCTAAACTGTTTTGCCTATGGGCAGAAACCGATAGCTGAAAGGAAATCCGTTCAGTACAGTGCGTTTCACATAAGAAGTTCCTTCGCCGTAATGTTGGCTCTCCTATCTGTCTACAGAAAAAAGAAAAAAAAAGAAAAGAGTACGAAATGCAAAACGAAATCGATTTTAACGGTGTCCGTAACACTTTCTGGAGTATTACGAGGGGAATGGGATTTTATTAAAATCCATGGGTTCGCCTCTGAAAGGACGGCCTTAGATGAAAAGTAACGAAGGAACTAGGAGTGTGTTTTAGTCAGTAAAAGTCTGACACAAAGGGCGGAAGATATCATTGGATGATTTACCACCTAAAAAAAGCCTGCCCATGTCGGGGTGCCCTAAAATTCCGACTTCGCTGCGGTCACTCTTGGACTACAACTCAAAAACTGTAGGCAAGTCGTTTTAGTATACATAATTGAAATATCCTGTCTTAAAAAATCATCACATTAGTGTCCTTTAGTACGATTAAGGGCTCTAGAGGTTAATCAAAATTATGTAAGCAAAACAGTACTTCGTCAGTCGACTAATATGCATTATAAACATATTATAATATGTGAAGCAACCGCAGTTTTCTTGAAAATGGTTAGAGTACGTTTAGTTATTATAATATGTCAGCCGTTGAACTTTTATTAGTATTATTTTAACGTCAAAGTCTGGCTCATCAATGCCCAGCCTTCAAGCGTTTGGACCGGATGGACTGGATGTATACAAAGAACAAGAAAGGGTTTTCCAAAATTATTTCCTAAGGGTGTGAAACGGAGGCTAACAATTCAATGCAGAAACGTCTACATTCGTGAGAGCAAAGTTACTTAAACGGAAGAAGAAACGTATTGCGCCAACACCAAGTAATATGGGGCAAAAGCAAGAAAATAATAATAACAAAACCAAAAAAAATAATAATTGTATAATTAATTTTCGGACAATAAAATTACAAGGAATTATAAAATTCCACAAATATCTAGTGTATTTCTTTCGCACGAGGCTACTCCCTCGTGCGAAAGAAATACACTAGATAGACTTTATTTGAATTTCTTGGAAACTGGGGGAACGCTACGTGCCATTTATTCTTCACCCTATGTCCTCTGAAATCTCATAGCTTCATATTACCTTAAAGGCTTTTTTTTTTTTTTTATGGTGGGAAAAAATCATGCATTGACATCCCCCGCTCTTGGGCGGAGCGGGAGATAGTGTCAGACTCTTACTGACTAAAAGACCCACCCCGTTCCTTCTAGCCTTCATACCGGGGCTCGAGCGCCCTTTCGGGTAACCCTGGCCCCAGTAGGCTTCGACCCGGCTGGGTCCCTGCTGTTGCTGACAACTCCTTGAGGCGCGCGGGAACAGTGCGCGCCGTCGACGACTTGGGCTTGGTCCGGACAGTTACCGGACGGCCGGACAGCGAGCTACCCATTGCTCACTGTCCGCAAGCCCGCGTCTACGTTGGCCGGAAATCGGGATCAGAATCCCGGCGACGGCGGCGGCGATAACGCCGTTGCCTTATGCGTTCGGCCTCCTCCTTTGCGAGCATTACTGCTTCGCAGAAGTCGGCGACCGCCTGCCACTCCTCCTCGCTCCGGACCATGGCCTCAACCAAGGCCCGGACCTTAAAGGCTTCCATTACAAGAATAGATGAATTGTTCAACTTACTCAACGAATTAGAGCTTAAACATCTATACACGTTACGACCTCGTAGCGTGCCACGATCCAGCACCCTGACGTGCTTTGTTACTTCACGACGTAATGACGTGGAAGAAGACGTCTTGAACGTAAATAATCACATTACAACAACGGTACGTGCCATGGCACTTAGCTGTGACGTAAAATCCATCCAAATCTTTCATGAATGAAAGATAATTACGGATGGATCCAGTATTTTTACGGTGCCGTAACGTAGACTTCCACGTCACGTCGCCGTACCGTGGCACGTTGTGTCGTCGTAACATGTTTGTTTCAAAATAAGCCAAAATTATAATAAAAATTAACCTGTGAAAGGATTTTTCCGCAAATAAAGAAATTTAACGAGTTCTTTCCTTGTTGAGTGAATGAAAACAATTTAAGTTTGTTAATATTTTACTAGGTTTGTCCAGCAACTTTGCCATGCATTTTTCAGGACGGCATGATGTGTACCTTTCTATCAGTCAAAACAGTCCAGGGAATATGCACCATATAAAAAGAGAAGAGCTGACACAAGATCGAAGAGTGGCTGCGTGTTGATGAAACAGATCAACACCCAGCCACTCATCGACCTGCTAATTTTCTCACAGGTGTTATTTTTACAACGTAGACAAAGAATAAGAACTAATTTTTTAATAGTATTCACTATAATTAGTCTTCTGTTTTCTTTACAGTAACACCACATCAAGACATAACCTATCTACACACGGAACCAGTCCCCCCCATCGGCTTTTGGATAGCTTTAGAAGATGCCACAATACAAAATGGCTGCCTCTGGGTAGTACCGGGGTCCCACAAGTCCGGGGTCCATAGACGACTGATACGGAACCCGGATAAGAACAGCAAAGAAATATTAATATACGACAGACAAGCTCCCATCTACCCATCGTCTAGTTTTATACCACTTCCTGTTAGTAAAGGTGAGGATATCAATTTTATATTTGTATGATTTTGTGCCTCGAAAATAAAAGGATTATGACAGGTCTCACTGCTGTATCTATTGCAGTGGGCCCTGTACATTCTTACACTAAGTATACTTAGCAGCGTTTGGCAGCGTTGATTACGTTAAAGAAAAAGCGGCCAAGTGCGAGTCGGACTCGCCCATGAAGGGTTCTGTAGCAGCAAGTAACATAAGGTAAATTGCGGTTTACGATTTATGACGTTTTAAAAAAAAACTACTTACTAGATATCGTTCCAACCACATCATATATTTTTTTTTAGTTTTATCTCTTATTTTAGAAGTTACAGGGGGTGTGTCCCCCGCACATATTACCATTTTGGAAGTGTCTCTCGCGCAAACTATTCAGTTTAGAAAAAACCGGCCAAGTGCGAGTCGGACTCGCCCATGGAAGGTTCCGTAGCAGCAAGTAACATAATATAAAAGTTCTTCTAGTTCGATGTAACTTTGATCGATGTTTTAATAATAATGTATTTTTGCTAACAATTTTTTATAACAACAATGTTTTATGTTTTCGTCTAGGATAGTTAGTTTTACGTTATTATAATGTTTTTTTTTTAATGAAATCCATTATTATAAATTCAGTAATGATTTTTCAAATTTATATTATCGGTTGCACGCCATCTAGCGTTAAATATTATAACCTATCGCAATCATGGCGGTATGGTTTGGAAATTTGGTTGTCAAATTGCACTCACACTAGTAAACACAATGTCAAATTTTGCCCGGTTTTCATGACTGTTTTTCTCAATATATAACACAAATTATTTACTAAAAAGTCGTTTGCGCCACTGTTTTATTGTAGAAAAGTGATAAAGTGATTCGTTTTGAGAAAAAAGTGTCTATGTACGGAGTATCTCATCAGTATTAAATGTATGAACAGACCAGCGGAACAATCACCTTAACAAGTTTCAACAGTATAGTTCTTATAGTTTCGGAAAAAAGTGGCTGTGACATACGGACGGATAGACTGACAGACAGACAGACAGACATGACGAATCTGTAAGGGTTCCACTTATTGCCATTTGGCTTCGGAACCCTAAAAACGTTTATTATTGCTCTTATGCAGTCCGTGTTACTTAACCGTTTCTAAAAACTCAAAACTAAATGGAATACTGAAAAATCTATGCAGTTTAAAAGCCAGAAGACTGATGTAGACTCTATTTAAGCATATTCGAAATAAAATTTTGCATACAAACGAAATTCCCCCTTTTCATTCTCATGCAGATTGAATTTCCTAAAATTCCTTTTTAGTACGTCACCCTCAGGAAGCCTTGTGCATAATTTCATGCTCATAGTCTCAATCACAGAACACAGGAATCATACAGTAGATCCCAATAGTTTCGGCAGTGCGTTGATATTTTAGTCAGCCAGCTTCTCCTTTTATATTATAAGATAGCTATCTCTCTCTGGTTCTTCCTTATCCACTCTCTCTGTCTCTTCCATAGATGACACTTTACGATGCCCGCCCACATCAGACTTTTTGTAGGACAGATAATCGGGCCGATTTTGTATATTTCTAACATTGTTCTGTTTTCTGACCGACTTTTTGTAGGACGTGTGCGTTGCACTATTGCTATCAGTGTGTTCTATTTTTCTCCTACAAAAAATCGGTCACTGATTATCGAACGTGGGCAAGCAGCCTTATCCAGTCTTGGGGCTTTGACACCCAATCTATGTCTGCGACACAGGTAGCCTTCTATAGGTATGTTCCAGGTGGAACTATGCGCTCATACTCATACCTACTTCCAAAGGTGGCTCTTGCTTGCAACAAATTAAGATAGATTGATTGAGAGGAGTGCTGTTCTCCTCATTGTTTTCAAGTCCAATCTTATTTTTCATAAAAAAATAAAGGAATTTACTAGAACCGATGAAAAACACAATATTGGCGTTGAAAATAACTAGACTACAAGGAGAAAATTAAATGCCAAGTTCTATCTAAAAATAATATTGTAAAAAGAAATTGTTTATGGATAAAATTCTAATTGGCTTTAATAACTAGACCACAAGGAGAAAATTAAATACCAAGTTCTATTTATGAATAATATTGTAAAAAGAAATTGTTTATGCATAAAATTCTAATTGGCTTTAATCTTCACTGCTTCTACGTAGAAGACTCTTCACTGCTATTACTCGGAAAGTTATTATAAAGTTATTTATGGCATTTTCTTTTCTATTTGAGCTTTTTATTGAAGAATCTACGTGAATCGCTAGGTAAACAGAACAGGAATCACAGTTTTGCGATGTCTTCGACTACTTCTTCTATTTTTGGCGGCAGCATGATGTGCGCTAAGCACGTCTTGTTCCGGCTATCATAGCCTTATTCAGAATTGACAAGCACTATCATTTTTAATAGTAAACAGTATTACTCACTGGAACGTTTGGTTTGTATGCGGTTAGGTTACTAGATCACCCACCAACATCCGACTTCTTGAAACCCCAGGAACATCTGCTGCCGCCATTACAGTGGCCTACATAGAAAGCACAAAATTGGTGGCTCATCCAGGTAAGCCGCTGCAAACACGACTTGATGAAATGGAATTTTATAGACTCGTCTGATACTCAATATGAATGCGATGTCCCTGGTCAGGCCATGAGTCATATGTCGAAATACTTCAAATGCTCATACACCTGAACTTCGCAGGACTTAATGAGTGCCACTGATGCTGCAGTTAACGTACCAGCATTTAATGAGCCTAAACAGATTAATGAGTATACCATCGATTTGAAAAGAAGAAGAAGGATACAACTTTAATTACTCGTAAGTAATATCACTCGCATTTTAAGTGACACCATCTGTTTTTTTTTCAGGTACTTGCATTATTCTCCACGGTAACGTGGTCCATAGAAGCGCCCACAACAAGTCGGACAAGAGTCGCCATGCGTATACCTTCCACGTCGTAGAAAGGGACAACAACAAATACTCAGAAGACAATTGGCTGCAAGAAGGAGAGAAAGCACCTTTCGTCAACATGTATACCACACGACAAATTGTCTAGCTGAGCTACTACGATATGCAATTATACACTTAGGACAAATAAACACAAAATAATTATGTTTATATTTCGCAAATTTTTAATGTTAATTTACGTTTTCTTCTAAAATGACTAAAACACTACAAAATGAGAAATATTTTGTCAAATATATTTTATGATACATAAAAGTGTTTTTTAATTATTTTAGATACAACGTCTTTCTTTGAATGCAGAAATAATAATAGAAGACAGTCCACGTTCAACGTTGCTTGTGTAACAATTCATGTTAAATACTTAAGTATCCTTAAATACTCAATATGACACAAATGTCACGTCTTCCTTGCTCATACCGCAATATAGCGGTATTTGAAGGAAATAGTACATTTGAATAAACTACTTGGATTGCAGACAAATAAATAAAAAATCATTTACCTTTTCAGTAGGTACCTAATCATATTTTTAGCTTAGCAGATTTATTATATAAATCATTCTAACCTCTTACCATATACAATTTTTTTTTGGAATTGGCGAGATAATTTTCTTCGTCCGTTCTGCTCTGTTTGTTATCATCTCAATAGCCATGTCCTTCCTAGATAATAATAATTATCATCTCGCACAATCAGTCCATCATCTCTGTAGTCTTTTCTGAATCTTATAGGTTCATACTCAAAACTCTTTATCTTCTCACTACACTGCCATTAATTTTAACTTATGGCTGAAAATGCGCTGACAGGAGACTATTGAAGTGAAACAAATGGTCCAAAATGTTCGTAACTGGTCGTACTGCACATTCGGCGCCCTGTGGAGTCACCTAAAGCTGGCGCTTAGTGCTTTTCACTTCGTCACATACCTGATTCGTTATTGAGCTTAATCTCTAGGTTTTAAAGAGGTGTAAATAAAAATTACTGCTCAAGAGACTCACAATACGATCTTACAGTACAGACTGGTCAACTAGAATTTGTAACTTTATAAAAAGTTTTTTTTTATCAAGTGATAGCTACTAGAGATTTCATATACAGACTGTTCAGGCTTCACAGCTTTATATGGAAAACCATATCAACCAAAATTTCAGCTGTGTACTGGCTTAAAATGCTTTCGTTTTTAGTCCTAATTTCTATTATCACATGACATACATATTTTATTAAGTATCCCACTATCAATTTAACAAATGCTCTGCTTTTGTGTTCAAGATTGACCTTGATATGCCCGTTTAGTGAACCCAACAAAAAAAAAAGACGGGTTGCACTCCGGGAGTGCCGGCAGAAGTGAAAACTTGATTATTAACGTTGAGCATGTTTGATATTTTGGAATGGTTAGGGAATAATTTTGCACCAATTGCTTTATCAGTATAAAAGTACTATCATTTATGTGGTAGAATACAATATTCATTTATTGCGCTATCGTACACAAACATGACAATTTATATTACATTAAAAATTTAACACTTTAAAACTATTACAATTATTTTACATTAAAAAGTTTATCTCTCCGAAAAACTACTGAGGTGTCAAGGGACACCCGGATGGAACGAAGTTCCGTTCTGGCTTGCTTTCTATAAGAGAGAGAAAGAGAGAAAGACAGAGAAACATGCGCACGCCGCACGGCTTACAATAGCTTACTATAGAAAAAGTGTCGTTACAACTTTTCGTGAGAATTTTTTCCGTCTAGCCAATACAATGTACCTAACTAAAAAATACTATCCTATTTTATGTACATTTTGACAGCACTATTTCAACATCTTCGAAACCATGAAAACGACACTCATGACGAAAAAGTTGATAATTTCTGACATCCGCCATCTTAGATTTACATTTTGACAGCACTATCGGCTTCAACAACCTCGAAAACCATGAAAAAGACACCCATATCGAAAAAGTTGATAATTTATTGCAGCCATCATCTTAGATTTAAATTTTGACAGTACTATCGGTTTCAACGCCCTCGAAAACCACGAAAACGACACCCATGAGGAAAAAGTTGATAATTTCTTGCAGCCGCCATCTTGGATTTACATTTTGACAATACTATCGGTTTCAACAGCCTTGAAAACCATGAAAACGACACCCATGACGAAAAATTTAATAATTTTTTGCAGCCGCCATCTTGGATTTATATTTTGACAGTACTATCGGTTTCAACACCCTCGAAAACCATGAAAACGACACCCATGACGGAAAATTTGATAATTTCTTGCAGCCGCCATCTTGGATTTATATTTTGACAGTACCATCGGTTTCAACACCCTCGAAAACCATGAAAACGACACCCATGACAGAAAATTTGATAATTTCTTGCAGCCGCCATCTTGGATTTATATTTTTACAGTACCAACGGTTTCAACACCCTCGAAAACCATGAAAACGACACCCATGACGGACAAGTTGATAATTTCTTGCAGCCGCCATCTTGGATTTATATTTTGACAGTAATATCGGTTTCAACACCCTCGAAAACCACGAAAACGACACCCATGACGGAAAAGTTAATAATTTCTTGCAGCAGCCATCTTGGATTTATATTTTGACAGTAATATCGGTTTCAACACCCTCGAAAACCACGAAAACGACACCCATGACGAAAAAGTTGATAATTTCTTGCAGCCGCCATCTTGGATTTACATTTTGACAGTACCATCGGTTTCCACGCCCTCGAAAACCATGAAAACGACACCCATGACGGAAAATTTGATAATTTCTTGCAGCCACCATCTTGGATTTATATTTTGACAGTACCATCGGTTTCAACACCCTCGAAAACCACGAAAACGACACCCATGGCGAAAAAGTTGATAATTTCTTGCAGCCGCCATCTTGGATTTACATTTTGACAGTACCATCGGTTTCAACACCCTCGAAAACCATGAAAAAGACACCCATGACGAAAAAGTTAATAATTTCTTGCAGCCGCCATCTTGGATTTATATTTTGACAGTACCATCGGTTTCAACACCCTCGAAAACCATGAAAACGACACCCATGATGAAAAAGTTGATAATTTCTTGCAGCCGCCATCTTGGATTTACATTTTGACAGTACCATCGGTTTCCACGCCCTCGAAAACCATGAAAACGACACCCATGACGGAAAATTTGATAATTTCTTGCAGCCGCCATCTTGGATTTACATTTTGACAGTACTATCGGTTTCCACGCCCTCGAAAACCATGAAAACGACACCCATGACGGAAAATTTGATAATTTCTTGCAGCCGCCATCTTGGATTTACATTTTGACAGTACTATCGGTTTCAACACCCTCGAAAACCATGAAAACGACACCCATGACGAAAAATTTGATAATTTCTTGCAGCCGCCATCTTGGATTTATATTTTGACAGTACCATTGGTTTCAACACCCTCGAAAACCATGAAAACGACACCCATGACGAAAAAGTTGATAATTTCTTGCAGCCGCCATCTTGGATTTATATTTTGACAGTAAAAGTGTCGGTACAATTTTTAGTGAGAATTTTTTCCGTCTAGCCCCCTTTCACAACGCGCGATAAGGGATAGCTGTCTACTCTCCATCCGTCTTACGCTTTTTCGATCAGGTCACGTGTCCTGACGCGAGTTTAAGATTTTATACCCATTACAGAAAAAGTGCTCAACGCCGCTAAAGAAGTTTTCACTTCAAAAAAATCAGGAACCGTCGAATCTTTGAGATAAAAAATACTTCCTTTTTTAATTTACGTTAGAACTTTGCAATACATTGAAAATGGTCTTACAGTATCCAAAACCAAATCGCAATTAAACAACGCCAAAAACCTTCTAATCAAAAGTTACATAGATCGGATTTGTCAACCCTACATAAAATTACTTAAAAATTTGCTACTGGTATACCGAATAGCTTAATCGTCAGTAAGTAAAGCTATGTTAGCTGTGTATACCGAAGCTATAATCGTCTGTAACTAGCTATACATAGTATTGTGTTTATCGAGTAAAGTAGCCAGTGCACTAGCTATACAGTGGGACTCCGAACGACCATTAACGGACTGTGATCGTACGTTGGACATGGAGTTTCTAAAGCGTAAACATCTACTTCTTATACTTCTTTCCATTGCTGGTTGATAAATCTTTTAGCATTGGACTTTTGGTGTTCATCAATTTCATTGAATGCTTAGTCCAATTGCGAGAACACAATTTATAAATACTTTTAATGCTAGGAATCGAAATGACGACACTTAGGAGAAACTTATGTCCACCAGAGTATGTATTTCTGCTAAACAATTAATAGGACTTAATTATTAAAATAAAATATGTGTTGTGTAGCCAAAGTACTCACACGATGGCAACATAATTAAATACCTACCGCTACAATACAATGCTGTCAAGTTAATTGACCAATTATAAGAAAATTAGTACCTACATATGGTGAGTGGAATAGGTAATTGTGGGGTAGTATATACAGTTAATTGTATATTTTGTATGTGATTCCTTTTGCTAATTATTCTTAACAATTATTCAAACATTTTCGGGAGTGTAATAAGTTATATTTAATAAGTAGTTTACAAATACCTATATTTGTTATAGGTATAAATATTCTGTTTATTATTATTTTGCATTAAGTTAGGAACTTATATTATTGTATTATTACTTTTTTTAGTTAGCCTTTATTGTCTCACTGCTGGGCAAAGGCCTCCCTCCACGCCTTCCAACGATCACGGTTCCTCGCTTTCTCATACCAATTCTTAAGGAAACCATCCAGGTCGTCCCGCCATCTCCTTCGTGGTCTGCCGCGGCACCATGTCACTGAGTCCAATATGCACCAATCTTGCTTTTTACGGGCCCGTAGCTCGTTAGACATGTGGCAGACATGTCCTGCCCAGTCCCATTTAATTTGGAGAGCCTTTTGAGTCACATCAATGATTTGCGTTTTGGAGCGCAGTGTTGTGTTTCGAACATGGTCAGTTAATTTAACACCTAGTATGCTGCGCTCCACAGCACGCTGGCAAACCTTAAGTTTGAACTTTTGGATGTTAGTCAAAGACCAACTCTGTGCATTATAAGTCAGAATGGGGAGAAAACACGTGTCCATCAGCTTACGCTTCAGTAACATGGGCATAGTGCCTTTAAAGAGTTTTTTCTTGGACCAGTAGCTCTTCCAGGCATTTTCCGTTTGGCGCGTTATTTCTTTGCCTTGCCTTGCCAGGACGAGACTACTTGGCGCAAGCAGTTATATTCGTGGACGTATTGTATATTCTCCCCACCTACGTGTATGTTCATTTTAGAGCTGTTACCTAGTCATAACTTTGGTCTTCGACATGTTCATCTTCAATCCAACCTCAAGGCTCGCATCGCTAAGATCTTGTAGCATTTGTTCTAGTCCTGTGGCTGTAGGAGAGAAAAGGACCATATCATCACCGAAACGTGAGTTAGTTAACCTCGCTTTACCGATGACAATACCTTTCTCAAGAGCGTGTAAGAATTTCGTGTAAGTATATTACTAGGTGCAAGGTTTCTCCTCATATAGAAAATCATATACCTACGACGCGCTCGAGTATCCCTCAAAATTCCTATCTCGCCGCCCCTACAGGTACTACTAGTGTTCGGCCTCGCTGGAAACGCGGGTGCGGGGCGGGCGCGTTGCGGCAATCTCACAAGAACTTCCCAATAAACTACAAACTTTCGTACCTTGTCGAGCATCCACATGGTACCAAAGTACAAAACTAGATGTCACCTCTGTCGCAAACAGCATATTCCATTGTTGCAGGCTGCACAGTTGTCATGAAAGTAGTATAGATGTCAGGGAGCACGTTTTTCTTTTGGTCATTTCACATGATAAATTGTTTTTTCACTTAATGCATTATAAAATAATAGGTAACTACTACGTTGTAAAATTATTTCCGAAAATTAGTGGTTACCTACCAAAATAGTCTGTCGGAATTTTAATTCAATTGTGTAAACAGACGCTAGGTGTCACTTTATAAACATTTCACAATAACTGATGGTCATTATATCAAATGATGATAATGATAAATAATCATCTTCTGATAGATATCTATAGATAGGCTCGCCTTTGACATTATTTTATTCGATGGTAAACGGTGATGTGGTCGACAATAGAGTAGGTACGCTTACCTAGAAGTAACCACCTATTCATTCTTGACATAAAAACCCCTAGGTTGTAGCTATCAGAAAACACAGCCTCCGACAGGGAATTCCACTCCTTTGGTTTCGGCTGCGTGTAAGTAGAAAATAATTTCAAGGTAATATACTCCCTAAAAAAAATCCAATGTCCTATTACAAGACGTGCTTTATCCATGTATCTGATTTTATCCGCAGATGTTCAGCTGTTTCAGCGTGAAGGAGTAACAAACACATACATATATATAAAGTTTCACTTTTATAATAAGTATTAGTGTAATAAAGTATGGGGAATTATAAAACAATCGAAAATCCAGACCGAGCATACTAAAAGCGGGTTGTGATTAATCCGTTTTAGATATTTAAAATTGTAGCCGTACGACTAAATTGGTAAGTCAGCGACTAGAAATAAATTTGAGGATTTACGTAACGAACTACTAAAAAGTTAACTTTAACAAATGTTTTCACCGTTGTCTGATTATCTAGTCCCATATAGATTCATCATTTTGAACTGTGTGAAATAGGTTAGGTTAGAACTGTGACCTACCGCGCGTGAGCCAAGCGAGCGAAGCGAGAGTTGCTGCCGGCCAACGCTACATCTAGTCATTTTCTAACTATCCAGATTTTCTCAGCATCCGAATTATCAAATTACCTTGAGACGTACATAATACATAAATATCGATATTTAGGACGTTCAAAACACTTCATAAATCAATCATTTGCAAAATATTGAAAAAATGCAAGACGTAACGTTGACATTCAAACAAATATTAGGTCGCTCAAATATTATGAAGCTTCTCATTTTGCATTTTAAGTAACTCAAATTAATTTTTGTAAATCGTTGTTCTGTTGATTTCTCGTCAAATGCAGTCAGTCGCTCACTTACTAATTCTATAACCTAAATTAATTATTTCTGTCACTTAAAACTTTAATTTACAGGACTCACTCGTTTAAATACTATCAAACCAACTATCTTTTCAAACCAACAAAAAATATCAACTAATAATAATTGTAGGTAAACTCCAACAAGTGACAGATACAAAATAAA
Source organism: Mythimna ferrago (assembly GCA_910589285.2). Classification (NCBI taxonomy): domain Eukaryota; kingdom Metazoa; phylum Arthropoda; class Insecta; order Lepidoptera; family Noctuidae; genus Mythimna; species Mythimna ferrago. Next base: position 7,136,227 of record OU342673.1, on the reverse strand, counting down.
TCTACTACAACATAGAACCTAACTCTAACAAGCTACTCTAAACTATAAAAATAATATTTATAAACAATTTTTTCAAATAATTTGAACGCCAAAATTGGTTTTAATAGCTTTATTTGATTTAAATTGAATAGACTAAATGTTTAAATACATACACGTAGTCGGTACTATTAGTAACACAAATACTTATGATAAGAATAAAATAAGTCACACTTATGTTTAAGCTGGATATACATTTAGTGGTAATATTTATTATATTATATAATTTAATTATATGCTATTTATTATGATGAAAGATATAATTTCACGTTAATGCTTAACTTAACCTAATTAAAGCTAACTTACAAAATAAAAATAAAAGCCTTAAAGAACTAAAAAAAAGCAATTTAAAGTAAGGCGTCGAAAAAATCCTAGACAACGCTGTCGACTTGTCATGTACCCAAAAGACTGGCGGCATTACCACGCTGAATGGCAATGCTTATCCTTTGTCCGAAGCAAAAGTCAGCCCTTAGGTCACGTGAAGTGTCAACAAGGCGTTTCGAAAGTTCTTTATAATTTGTGAGCACTCGGACCTCACGAACCGAGAGTTTTTTTTTTAATTGATTTAAACTAGTGCTTGACTGCGATCCCACTTGATGGTAAGTAGCGATGCAATCTTTGATGGTGAGGCGCACTAGTTTATCAAGAGTCGTTTCAAGCCCAAACAGCTCGAAAAGATATTATACTTCCGCCAATTGATGTTCTCTGCAGCCGCTACAGCAGCACCGGCAAATCACGACGAGCTAGGATGAGATGGCGTGAGAATATCCACACAAGTAGCCTAACATATCTTCCATGGAAATAAAGACATACCGTCCAATCTTTTGCCATCATCACGTGCCAGGCCATGAGATTCAATACGGCCAGAACGCCGACGGCGACAAGAGCGCCTCGGATGATGTCCCGCACTTCGGCTGCATGACAGACCATGGAGTCCGAGGCTGTTGACAACTTCGCCACAGTGGCAGCGATAAAGAGAACAGCAAGGAACGCCAAGACGTAGGGAAGCAACGAGGTGGAAGGTAGTATGGTATTTACAAATATTTATATAGCCAAAAAAAAACATAGGTACATAAATTATACTATAAAATACAAACATGTTTAAAAAATACAGTGTTATTCATAATAACAATACTAGGTACTAACACAAAGTGGTTCCTGCAACCAGGTTTAAAAAAATTGGGGGCGGTATTGTTCTTCAAGTCGTTGAGCTCCTTAATAGGCCTGAGTTGAGCTTTGCGAATAGTGACAAACGCTTACACTGATTGGACAGATCCAGTCAAATCTGTATGGTTCTTTCTTCAAGAAACCATCTCAGACAAATCTGCATGGTTCTCATGTGATTTGGCATATTTAATTTACTGTATGGACTTTAAAAGAGACTTTGATCCCTGAGTTTGTTTCGGTGTTTCTTCTCAGGATACTCACCTAGGAAGCACCGGCCTCATCTAGTTTAAAATGACAAAAAAAAATTGACGTTCAAAAGTTAAACACATTTGCAAATTAAATACCATAATAGCAAAATCACTTGTAAAATTAATAATTACAGATAAACATGGATTTATATTTATGAACTATGCTAAAGTAGGTCTACCAACAAACTGTATTTTTTCACTAAACACCATCTACACAAAAATTAAGCAACCACTTCAGTTTCCTAATACTGCCAAAATCAAGCTCGGCAATATTCTTCCAAATATATGAAAATACATACACATTAAAGACTTGTTAGTTTTTAAATACTTTTATCCTATAGCATCCCATAGCAGATGACATATCCATTCATATTGACTGGCCTGATGATCTAGTAAATAGTGGCTCTGACTGCTATGCCAGAGGTCGTGGGATCGATTTCCACCCAGGACAAATGTTTGTGTGATCTAATGAATACGATCATTTGTTCTGTGTCTGAGTGTAATTTATCTATAGTAAAAAAAGTATGTATTTAGAAATATTTATGTATGTTTATCAGTTGTCTAGTACTCATAACAGAAGCTCTGCTTAGCTTGGGATGGCGTTGTGTAATAGTTGTGGAAATAATATTCCAAACAACAAAAATTATATTATGTTATCATTATGTACTTAGTTGGTGGTTACATTATGCCAACAGCGGGGCAGTGAGGATTTAAAAGAATGTGTGACGCCAAAATTGTATATAATAATAATATTAGTATACAGTTTTCATTCTTTCAGTATGCAAACTGTATACTAATAATTTAATTAAAGAGGAATACGTAGGTACCCTTAATGCAAAAACCAACTAACTGCATTTTTACCCAAATTAAGCAATAGTTATCGATTCGTCTCATTAAGAGGAATATGCAAGTAATACTGGTTATTAGCTACAACACTTATTTACCAAGATGGCTTCGACAAAAGGCAAATAATATCTAAAGATTTAATTGAATATAAAATATTAATATAACTTAATTAATAATACAAAAATGATGACAGTGGGTTTTTGCAATAAGGGTACGATTTATATAAATATAAAACAAACAAGTATTATACAGTGACTAAAATTCACTGTAAGCACAGCAGCCAATTATTTTCTGGTAAACATTGTATTTATTGCAAATATACATTTTGATTTGAACAAAAAACCCTGTCCACTGAGAAAATCATTCATTTGACGACAGTTCATCAGGACTCAGCATATAAATAGGTACTCACATAATAAAATAAAAAAATAAATCTTAAAGTAAAACACATTGTGTGTACCTCACGAATGCGCCAAAATGTTCATTTTAGCAATATTGCCAGACAGAATATGCTGGTCTTCTAATGATCGTTGAGTAACTAGGGATGCATTAAACAATATCAAACTCAATAGATAAAATACTTATTATTAAATTACAATAATTTATTATAAAATACTTATTATCTAATTAATACTAAGAAGAAATATAGAATTATTTATTGAAGAACTGAGTAAACTTATTATAGGTACTTACGTAGATACACCAGGAATTGTATGCATAAACCTACATTATGTACTGAGTTCATTCTATTCTAATACATTATGTTGAAATAGTATAAATCTTGTTTTTACGTTATGGAAGAAAAAACAAGTGACCACTTTTTGTAGCTTCTTTTAACCGCTACAAAGGTGGGTATAGGACCCCAGGGCAATGTCTTGAGATATAAGATATACAATTTATTTGATTTAAATGACATCAACAGTCTAATAGGAACTAAAAACATATCAACGAACGCTTACTATTAAACTTAATTATTGGGTGAATTACAATTTTTCCTTTTCGTGATTCCTTACATTAAAAAAAAAGTCAAAACACATAGAAAAAATACCAATAATGAAATCAGACTGGGCCCGAATCATGGCGGCCAGGTAGGCTGTCTTCAAATTTGCTAAATTGTAAATATAATGATTCTCGTTGATGAAAGGAATTTATGAGCCATGAATGAGTTTTTAGACGATCAGGCAAAACATGTATAGAACACAGGAAACAGCATTATTTTCTTCCAAGGAGTATTCATCGGTAATACTTATTACTAAAACTTATTACTAAGACATTCATTTAAAAACATCCAAATTATCTTACAAATGACATTAAACATACAGCTTGATCATTTACCTAATCACTATCATCTATTACAATCACTGCGGGGTCGATGTTATCGTTGGGTTCATTGGAGTCGAATCGCAGAAAGTTGACAGCATTTTGTGTCTCTGTTATGTCCTGTCGCTCGAGTTCCTCGGGGGTGACTCCGGAGAAAGAAGGTCTGGACGTCGAGCAGATTGGTTCACGGTTAGAGATCAGAATGACGTCATTATTACCAACTCTCATAGACAGTTTCAGCACGCCCGTGTGTCGCATCTTCGCTCGTTTTGTGATTTCAGCTATAAAGTTACGAGCATTGGGTCTTTCGTCGTAGGGCAGGAACTTCAAAAGATTAGTTAAAGCTTTATCAAATTTCGTTTCCTGAAATTAGAAGAAATAAGATGTTAGTAACCAAAAAGTTGTCTACCTAGCTAAGAACCTCACAAGAGTATGTACAAACAGAAACTGGATTATCTTTAAACAGAAAATGTAGTAGAATGCGAGTATTTTATTTATGTAGAACTATTTATTCAGGGAACTAGTGGATAATAATATAAACTGATGGAGGTTTTTGTTACGATTTTTACAAGTCAAGTTTAGCGGCTGTTTTAATTACTTTATGAACTTAGCACTGGGTAAAAGACAAAAAAAATAAAAAAAAAATAAAAAATGTACGTAAACTCACGATAAACCAATTACTTTTTAAAATTATTCACAATCTACTAGGTAGTAGGGATCTTTATAATAGGAATTTTATTGCATACAATTTTTTTTTTATTTTCGTTTCCGTAACCGATTGATAGACGGTTATTGTTTATATTTAGACTTTATTTACGTCGCCTATACGGTTTGGGTGAATTTCACCTCGGTTGCAATGAAAAACTTTCCCCACTTTGTATCAAAATGTACTACTGCTGTTCCTATGTACCTACTTGCGAAAGCCTTCCAATCATGTAAATGATTGCTACTTTTGCACGATATTTATCTCTGGGGAAGCCCATAGGGAGGATAAACTGAATTTATTATTGAAATTAGCCATCGAAATCATGTACCAAAACTTTGGATGCACGATTGCAGAGTGTGGCTCTAAACCTATTTTCTAAACTCTGGTTTAAACTTTTTAAGCTATTGCATAGCTTCTTTCGCGGGCCTTGAGCGTGGAGACCGAATCCAGAAATTCCGTAACGAAAATAACCTAACACCCCCCACTCATTTGTTTTTTGAGCGTGGTGACCGATAAGAAAACAAATGAGTTAAAGCAGCTGTCGGCGTTTTGGATGGGTGGGGTTAAGCAGCTGTTGGCGAGGTCTGTGTTTGGATGGGTGGGGTTAAGCAGCTGTTGGCGAGGTCTCGTTTTGGATGGGTGGGGTTAAGCAGCTGTTAGCGAGGTCTGGTTTTGGATGGAAGGGGTTAAGCAGCTGTTGGCGAGGTCTGTGTTTGGATGGGTAGGGTTAAGCAGCTGTTGGCGAGGTCTCATTTTGGATGGGTGGGGTTAAGCAGCTGTTGGCGAGGTCTGGTTTTAGATGGATGGGGTTGAGCAGCTGTTGGTGAGGTCTGGTTTTGGATGGGTGGGGTTAAGCAGCTGTTGGCGAGGTCTGGTTTTAGATGGGTGGGGTTAAGCAGCTGTTGGTGAGGTCTGTGTTTGGATGGGTGGAGTAAAGCAGCTGTCGGCGTTTTGGATGGGTGGGATTAAGCAGCTGTTAGCGAGGTCTGGTTTTTGATGGAAGAGGTTAAGCAGCTGTTGGCGAGGTCTGGTTTTGGATGGAAGAGGTTAAGCAGCTGTTGGCGAGGTCTGGTATTGGATGGGTGGGGATAAGCAGCTGTTGGCAAGGTCTCATTTTGGATGGGTGGGGTTAAGCAGCTGTTAGCGAGTTCTGGTTTTGGATGGGTGGGGTTAACCAGCTGTTGGTGAGGTCTGGTTTTAGATAGATGGGGTTAAGCAGTTGTTGGTGAGGTCTGGTTTTGGATGGGTGGGGTTAAGCAGCTGTTGGCGAGGTCTGGTTTTAGATGGGTGGAGTTAAGCAGCTGTTGGTGAGGTCTGTGTTTGGATGGGTGGGGTTAAGCAGCTGTCAGCGTTTTGGATGGGTGGGGTTAAGCAGCTGTTAGCGAGGTCTGGTTTTAGATGGATGGGGTTAAGCAGCTGTTGGTGAGGTCTGGTTTTGGATGGGTGGGGTTAAGCAGCTGTTGGCGAGGTCTGGTTTGGATGGGTGGGGTTAAGCAGCTGTTAGCGAGGTCTGGTTTTAGATGGATGGGGTTAAGCAGCTGTTGGTGAGGTCTGGTTTTGGATGGGTGGGGTTAAGCAGCTGTCGGCGTTTTGGATGGGTGGGGTTAAGCAGCTATTGGCAAGGTCTTATTTTGGATGGGTGGGGTTAAGCAGCTGTTAGCGAGGTCTGGTTTTGGATGGGTGGGGTTAAGCAGCTGTTGGCGAGGCCTAGTTTTGGATGGGTAGGGTTAAGCAGCTGTTGGCGAGGTCTGGTTTTGGATGGGTGGGGTTAAGCAGCTGTTGGCGAGGTCTAGTTTTGGATGGGTGGGGTTAAGCAGCTGTTGGCGAGGTCTATTGCATAAGTTGATAAAAAATGCTATGCAATAGCTTTACCGCAGCAGTCCCCGAGTGCCACACGTCCTTTTTTCTTGATAATCTTGGTACAGTGAGTGATGAACAAAGGGAAAAGTTCTATCGAGATGTGCGAATAATAGGAATAAAATACCAAGGACGGTGGGATTCAGCTATGATGGCAGTTTTTGTTGGTTCCTCGAAAATGTAAATTCAACAGCGGTCAAAATGCAAAATAAAAATTACACTTTGCAACAAAATTTAACTTTTTTTTTTCCCACCAGAACTTTTTTGCCACATATGGTTTTATTTCGACTCCCTTTAGTAGAAAACAGATTTAGAAAAAATTAGTTAGCTACAGTTCTTTTGTGACAGCCACTTCATTTTTCATGAAAAACACTGATACTTATATTACATTAATTTAAAAAATACGGTTTTTTAAACTATATGTTACGATTTTCTGGAGTATATTGCTTAAGGTTGGTTACCACAAGAATCCAACCAAAAACTGCTAGTATTCAAGGACTCCATTTGCACTGGTGTGGGTTTTTCATACTGAAAATGACCTGTCAGAACCTTTCTCTAATGCGTTGCGCAAAGTATCCCAGATTTTTGGTACCGAAGTCTAAATGTAATTGTAGAAAGTGGAAAATTATAACTCAATGTTTGATACATTTTAATTGATTCCTATGTGAGATTTTTGTAATAATTTGTTTCGTAATATAAAAAAAATTAATATGTTCTTGTAAGTTTGTTTTTAAAAATCACCAAAAAGATGATCTAGACTGTTCTAGATCAGCTTGAATCAGTAATTAGTGTTCCTCTCTTATTAGGTACAAAGGCTAGATCATAAATTTTATCTGATAAAAAATAAAGGGGATTTTATATTCTTTTTTTACAAATACTTTCTCATAGTGTTAATGTGCCAAAATCTGCAGCACCAAACAAAACAAATGCGCTGGAACTGATACCATCAACTTACCTTAGTGTATTTAGTGGACAATTGAACAACAATGCCAGTAGGTTAAAAAATTTAAGCTTTTTATTTTATATTAATTGTTTCAACGATTTTTTGTTATTTTTTTTTATGTAAGCTTGTGTATCACTAACTAGAGACCTGTTCAGTTTCTAATTATGTTAGACAATTGTAATTCGAAACGAGTAAAATTTTCACATTTGTTTAAAAAAGTTTAAAATTTGTTCCCTTGTGTAATTTGACTACTTTGAAATTTTTACCATATATTTTCTTCTTTATTTTTAACCCTTCCTCAATTCACGTTTTCTTGCCTAGTTATTCCAGTTGCGATAGACATAATGACAGCGATATCAGGAAATAGAGAATGTTGAATAAAATGTTCTTTCAATTTTTTCACGTCAATGTTTTTTTTTCAATGTTTGACGGTTTCTTTCATTCGTGCTTAAGTGGAACCAAAATGTTGCAAGTTGCATTAAATATTAAAATTTTAAAAATACCTCTTTTGTGACGAAATTGGAAAGGATAAAACTCTTTGGTTTGATTAATAAAATAAAAACCATGGCATGGCAAACCTAATTTAAAAAAAAATGGTGTGCGATACGAGTCAGTTTTCGAGTCAGTGTATTGAAAATTAAATTAAAAAACAAAATTATGTATTTTTTTAAACATTTTTTTATATATTCTTAAAAACACATGACCAATTGGCGGCCGTTTCTCGGCTGGTTATGGTTTGGTTATCGTTATAGTTAAATGGTGCAACTCACTCTAAAGGTGTGGAAGGTGGAGTACCCAACTCTAAACACACATTTGTCTCAAAACAGTGAATCAAATCATTTATAGGTTAAACAAATGAAATTCTAATTTAGAATTTTCGCTTATCACTGTAATGGCCAAACTGCCAGCTATAAAATCATGTAATTTCTATATGGAATGAAAACTCTTTTGTGTTAAATTAGGACAGAAACCATAAAAACGGAAGTGTTTTATTTTTGAGAAGTTTATATTATCTGCTACAATTTTATTATTAAAAACCTACTTACTTCGTCTTCGTTCAAATCGTCACCAGCTGCAGCAGATTCAACAGTTTTCTTTGTTCTTATTCTTACTTGCGAAGCCAAGAAATTCAAATGACGATAGTACCACAGTTTTGGTTCAAAGGTTGGGTCTAGTAGCTGAAAATAAAACAATTTCCAATTAATATTAATATCTGGGATAGTTCATGGCGAAAAAATAAAATAAAAGACAAGAAATGACCAGGAATGAAAAAAAACTGGTCAAGTGCGAGTCGGAATTGCACACGAAGCGTTCATACAATATTAAAATCGAGCAAAAAAAAAAAGCCGACAAAATAACGTCTCTTGTATGAAATCCCCTTTATTTTTTAACTTTATTGCTTGTTGTTGTTGTGGCAACAGAAATAACACCACATAACACATCTACACATGTATACATTTTTATATTCTGTGGAAATTGCAAATCTCTACTTCTTAATGTTTATGAGATACAATCTGCTGTCAGACTGACGGACGGACGAACAGCAGAGGCTTAATAATGGGGTCGCGTTGGTACCCTTCAGGTACGGAACCCTAAGAAGTGAAAAGAAATTTACATGACACATTTGTACATGACAGACTTTGACGCAACTAATTGTCTAATAGGAGTACCACAAAATATCCTCTTTGAAGAGTGGCTAGAGTGGCACCACGGCGTCCTCTTTCCGCTTTACGCAAGCTCTCAGCCGACTTGGGATTTTCAGGTTCTTAGAATTGTTTTTGATTCAGGTGGAAAAACCGTTCGGGTGTCACCATTGTGCAGATCACCTGGAGGACTGCATACGGTGGAAGTCTGACCCACATGCGCAGATCACCGCATGGAGGCAATCGGCGCCGGTGACTCTTGCGTCCCGCCCTTGGTCAAGATTTGATCTGGGCAGGGTTTCCGAAATGGTTACCTCCTTCTGAAAAGGCCGCAATTGTGAGGAAGTGACATCTTTACGCTTCGATCACTGCTGCAGGAGAAGCACCGAGTGTCAGAAGTCGCAGGATGATTCTCCACCGTAGGTGCGGGCAATGAGGACGCCGTCTAGCCGTCCGGGGAGGACCAAGCCCGAGGTGATGGAGCATTGTGTTCCACGCGCGCCTCAAAAAGATGTCAGCAAAACTGCAGAGGCCTAATAGAGCCAATACCTGCTAAGGGTGTTACCACACCAATCGATCGACCGTCGATCGGTGCCATCGATCGACATCGGTCGACGGTGATAAGATTGCAAGAATATTCGAAAAACCGTTCGTCCTATGGACGTAAAGATCATTTGAAGAATACTGGTTGGGTTTTATTTCGTTAAAGTCTGACACGCTCTCTCGCTCCACGTTAGACCGGGAGATGTCATTTAATGATTCCCCAACTAATAGGCCATCTGTACTTCCAAATATTTTTTTGAGAATTTTAATGAGTTGGAATTGCCGATATTAGCAAGTACTCGAGTAAATGGCGGAATTTCAGGAGTTATTTCTCTTTTTTCGCGTTGCCAATTATCGATCACTAATAGTATCCAACCGAATGTTCGGTTTCGGTTTCCGTCGAGTTTCGGTAAAAAAAAACAGTTTCGGTTTCGGTGGCAAACCAACCGAAACTAAGACCGAAACCGAAACTGCATTCAGGAGTTTTCATGATGGGTTCGGCGCAACAAATTCCATCCAAGCGAGTAAGCAATGAAGACATTTTTGCCGCGATCACGTGCCTAATCATGTCCTGACTAGTTTTGTTGGTTGATTTAACTCTCTCACGAGGTAGACAGTGCGTCGCAACCTTCTACATCGCTGACAATTCTGGAAAGGTTAGGCTCTCTGCACAGAAGCACGGTTTTTTAAAGGTAAGCGGGGTCTGAATGTGCACATTGGGAAGGCCCACAAACCACAAAATGTACTCACTTCAGACCCCGTCATTACTTCTACATCCCCTACACCATCTACATCCAGTTTTGACCCGCTTTGGAAAACCCTCTCAAAATAAAAAAAATCAGTTCCAGTTTTAAAACGAGTTCCCCGTGGTGCCAGGCCTCTAGTAGCGCAATGTTTAGCAAGTTGTGTCCGCCTGGCCGCCCGGGAGAACTCACTCAGTGCTTGGGAACAGCTTCTCACCTTCCTTTACAGAATATTACATTTTCGAAAGGATTTGGCAAACAAAAAAACTTTGACCACATAAATTAAAGAAAATTGTAACATTTCGGCTCATAATTTAGACCCCAAATTATCGACACAGAGGGTTACCTTTTCAAGAGGTATTTTCCATCTGGTCGAAACTAAACATCTGTGCTGGCTCCGTGTTCTCCAGATACTCTAGTAGCTCTGGAGAGCAAACACCCTGCTCCAGCGGATAGCCTTTCTTTTCCTGACCTTCCTGATTCGGACGTTCATACCCTCACCGTTACAGGTCGAGAGGTAGTCTCAGTCGTATGCTCTTTCCGGATTGGCTCTGCTGGCGGCCTCAACGGCCTAAGTCCTCAACACCTGAAGGACCTCATCTGCTCAGGCGCCGGGGAAGCTGGTGAGTTGCTCTTGAAGGAGCTTACGGCTCTGGTTAACTTAATGCTCTCAGGCAAAGTCAACGAGGCCGTCATCGACACTCTGTACGGAGTCAATTTATGTGCTCTGCGCAAGAGAGATGGCGACATCCGACCCATTGCCGTGGGCACTACCTATCGTCGTATGGCAGCCAAAATTTGTTGTAAATTTTATGGTGAGGCTCTTTCGAAAAAATTTCAGCCCCTGCAGCTAGGTTTTGGCTCCAAAGGGGGCTGCGAGGCTGCCGTACACGCTTTGTCGACCTACCTAAATTCTAATTTAGGAGGGGTCATCCTGAAGGTTGACATAAAAAATGCATTCAATTCGGTTAATAGGGATACCTTGTTGGCAGAATCTAAAAAAGAAGTACCGCAAATTTTTAGTTTTCTTTGGCAATGTTATAGACAACCTTCTAAATTACTATATCGGGACAACCTATTGTAATCCACTGTTGGCTGTCAACAAGGTGATCCCCTCGGGCTAGTGATCTTCAGTTTAGCCATTCACCCTATTATTCAACAGTTAAATTCCAAACTCAACATTTGGTATCTCGATGACGGAACCCTGGGAGGCGATTCAGACACGGTTTTGAATGATTTACATTTCCTAAAAAATCAACTCCAGTAATAATCCAATAGGTCTTGACCTAAATTTTTCTAATTGTGAGTTATTCTTATCTGACAGTACTGACAGACAACTGGCTATTTCAAAATTTAACACAATAGCCCCGGAAATAAAAATTATTGAAAGAAGCACTCTTCGGTCTCCTATTTTCGAAGATTCCTTCCCAAATTTCGTTGAGGAAAAAATTCAAAAATTTAATGATATTTCGAAAAGATTGCTAGAAATTAAAATGCATTCGGCCATCACTTTAATTCGTTTCTGCTGTTTCGGCCCTAAATTAACATATTTTCTCCGTGATTCTCATTTATGGAAACATCACCATCTTTTGGAAAAAATGGACCAAATTATCGGGCATACCCTTACGTCAATTTTAAACGTGGCCATGGATGACCGAGCCTGGGCTCAAGCTACCCTTCCCATCCGTATGGGATGCCTCGGCGTCCGCAAAATTTCTAGTATTAGTTTACCAGCTTTTATATCCTTGGTTCACGGCACTGAGATATTAATCAGGAATATCCTATCTCCCTCACTGATTGATTTTAATGTGCCGTGCTTCATCGAGGCTATAGATGCCTGGAGACTTGCTTGCCCGAATACAAATCCGCCCGATTCTACTAACTGTACTTCCTACTCGAATTCTGAAACTCTGAATCCATAATATTACCCTCACTAATAAATATTATAGTAAGTACCAAATACCTAACAAATGTTTATTTAGGTATAGCTTTAGTGAGAGAGTGTGTAGGTATTTATTTAATTACAAGAAAATATATACATAATAAACTTAAACATTAAAAAATATATAAATATTTAAGTATGCTTAACCTAACTATACACACTAAAGGCTAATCCCTAATAAAATATGGCGTCATAAAACTCCTCCGCATCGCTGTCGACTGGAAGTGTGCCCAAGAGGCTGGCGGCATTGCCATATGGCTTAGATATTAAGCATTGCCATTCAACGTGGCAATGCTTAATATCTGACCGAGGTAAAAACCAGTCCTTGGGTCACGCGAAGTGTCAACTAAGCGTCTTGACAGTTCTTTAAAATTGTATGAGCACTCGGACCCCACGGCCCAAGAGTTTCAACCCCAAACGGCTCAAAAATATAACTGCCGACAAGGTTGTTATATTTCCGCCGCTTGAGGTTCTCCGCAGCCGCAGCGGCAGCACCAGCACAGCACGATGAACTAGGAAGATGGGATGGCGCAAAAGTGTCGACACAGGTAGCGTCCCACACTAAAGGTCTACCCAACTTCCATGGAAATAAAGACATACCGTCCGACATGCCAGGCCATGAGGTTCCAAAACAGCCGGAACGCCGACGGTGACAAGGGCTCGTCGGATAATGTCGTTAATATTCGCGTGCCGCGCTATGCGTCCCACGCTTCGACCGCTTGACAGGCCGTGGTGACCGAGGCTGTTGACAGCTTCGCCACAGTGACAGCGATGAGAACAACAAGGAGCGCCAAGGCGTAGGGCAACAGCTAGGCGGAAAGTAGTATCGTCGAACAAGGTGCCAATATTCGACGATGGCAGTGCGTGAAGCCAAAGATTTGACTCCCAATTTCCCACAGCCAGCAGGCGCGCCCGCTTCACAGTCATAGCAGATGTTAGAATTGGCCCGCCGTAAGCGGGCGTGCAAAGCGTGCACCGCACACGGGTGGCACGTCCAGGGGGGCGGCAAATCATGCGACTCATCACGCAATTCAAGTCATTATTGTCATAATACCCACCCAACCTAGGGGGGAGACGTATAAGAAATGTGAAAAAAAAATCACACGTCAAAAAATCATCCGTTATCACTGCCATCTATTGGCACCCGTTAAAACTACTATGCAATATCAAAATCGTCTGTCGGCAGGTTGAACCACCCGCCCCTGCTTGATGGCGCCCCAACTATGCTATGAAAAACAGGATAGGTGAAGTTAGAGGAATCCTCTCTGAGCTTCCTTCTCAGTTGGTAGGTTAGGTTCATCGATATACAAAAAACCCAAGATACACACTCAGCGTCTCAAAAATGTCCGCAAAAAAAGAGCGCAACATTCGACAAAGTGCGCACTTTTCAAATAGTCTCGCGTCGCCCACATCACTGCAAGCTCGTTAAAAATGCCGAAGTGTTCGTTAAGAAATTGTAAATATATTACGACAAAAACGTTAAAAAATGATGAGTTATCGTATTTTCGGTAAGTAAAAGTTTTTTCAATACACTTGCTCAGAAAGTTTTGCACTGCACTTGTGCACGACGGCATCAAAATATAGCGGCGCCGCCGCTACCTTTTTCGTACTCAATAATATTGTAAAACCTGTATAAACCTGTCGGCGTATTAGTAGGGCGACGGAGCCGCGAGTCCGACAGGAATGAACCTGTTTCCGCGGCTCGGTCACGTCGCGCATCGCCATTGGTCGACAAAAAAGGACATGGACGCTTCGCGCCCCTCGCGGATCGGCACATATAAAAGGGCCCGACCATGGCGATGCACGACGCAGTCGGAAAGTAACGGGTCAAATCAAACTGTCACTACCTATGTGTGTTTTTAAGTTTTTAATAAACCATCATAATTAAACAGAGTGAGTTTCAATATACAGTCCACTCGCTACACATTCTGGTCCTTCGAAAGCCGAATCGTTAAGATCCAGCAAATTGAAGATGGTGTTAACACGCAGCCGTAGTGGCGACTCAAGAAGAGAACAGACCCAACAAGAGCCTTCAGTGACCGCCGGACCGGGTGCCAGCAGCTCGGCACCAGAATCGAGCACGGTCGGCGTGACAAACACAGGCAGCGGATCTACGACGACTACCAACACCGACGCCACGCGAACACATGGTACGCTCAAGCCCGGCGATACCAGGTCACACCGTTCTACATCTTCGAAAAAGAAGCGCCTCGCAGAACTGGAGGCCAGAGAACGGCTGGCTGAAATGAAAGTCAAGCAAGCGCAAGCAGAGAGAGAGCTGCAAGAAATACAGCTGCAGCGCATCAGAACTGAAGCTGAGTCGAGTGAAGACGAAGACTTGGAAGACGACCTCGCCTCCGTAAGGATTGGAACGTGGCTCGCGCGACCGGCGCCGCCACCCGGAGGTGAGACTCGGCCGCCGCCACACGACGTCAGCAACGGGAGGAACGGCAGAGAAGCAGCGAAGGACACCGGCGCCGTGACAGGCGCTCAACCGCTGCGAGACGACGACGACGGCTACGGAGAAAGTGTGTGTGCGAAAATAAAGGGCAATATCGCGAGTGAAGTGTTACACGGTAATGTGAGTGATAAAGTGATAGACGTAGGGACACTCGCCGCGGCCCTAGCGCAGGTCGCGCGCAGTTCGAGAGAGCCCCCGAAGTACGTCCAGCAGTTACCGATCTTCGACGGAAAACCCGGTGAGTGGTTAGCTTATAAGGCCGCATATTGTGACTCACACACGTATTTTTCCTATGTAGAAAATGTCGCTAGGATTAGGATGAGCCTCAGAGGCGCCGCAAAGGAAGCTGTAGGTTGTCTATTGTTCAGTCAATCTGACCCTCAGGTCATTCTAGACGCACTAGAAAGACGTTTCGGTAGGCCCGAGGCCTTGATTATGGCCGAGTTAGATAATGTAAAATCATTACCTAAATTAAATGATAACCCTAGGGATATTTGTATTTTTGCTAGCCGTATTGCAAACACGGTGGGTACGGTAGAAGCACTAAAAAGAAATCAATATTTACATAGCCCTGAAATGTCGCATTGTATCGTTGAGAAGTTAACGCCAATATTAAAAAACAAATTTTATGATTACGCGGCTAATAAAAAAACTGAAGATATTCCCGTATTAAAGCTCTTGTCTATGTTCATGAATGAAGAGGCAGACAAGTGTGGCGCGTATGCTCAGCCAGAACGTGGGTACGACGACTCCAGTGGTGTACGACAACGGCGCAGAGTTGAGCGCACGTTCAACGTGAATAAGGAAACATCGAATGACCAATGCCCGGCATGCAAGCAACACGGCCACAAATTACCAGATTGCAGTAAATATAAACAGCTAGACATAGATACTCGATGGGAAATAGCAAAAAACTCTAACATGTGCTTTAGATGCCTACGAAACAAACATAGAAGGTTTATGTGTAAAGCGCCTATTTGTGACGTAAAGGAATGCAACATGAAACATCACAAACTGTTGCACAAAGAGCGTAAAGTTGAGGCGTCACATAACGTAGCGACGCCGGCGCCGACACCTGTTATCACACACGAAACTGTTACGTCGGCGCGTGAAAATGTATCAACGATTTCGCCTCAGAATCGCCGCGCGTATTTAAAGATAGTACCTGTCACATTGAGCGGACCACATACGAGTGTCGACACATATGCCTTGTTAGACGACGGGAGTACAGTCACCTTGTTAGACGCGTCAGTAGCAGATATCTTAGGTGCAGATGGGCCAGCGAGTCCTATGTGGATACAAGGCATAGGCACGGAAGTCAAGCATGAGCAAAGCCGAACAGTGAGCCTCCACATTCAAGGTAAGCACCATAGCGACCCACAGAAGATAGAGGCTGCGCGCACCGTGACCAGGCTTGAAATTATGGCGCAAACTGTACAAACCCAGGACATAAATAATTGTATGCATTTAGACGACATAAGTAGCACTCTTGTTTATGAACACGCGCGACCAATGATCTTGATAGGCCAAGATAACTGACATTTATTAGTAGCCACAGAAACACGGACAGGTGCGCGTGATCAACCAGTAGCATCGTACACAAAACTCGGTTGGGTACTACATGGGTGTCAGTATTCTGTAAATAAAGTCATAGCTACATTTTGCGGCCACATTAAAATTCAAGAAAATCTGGAACCAAAAGAAGAAACCATGAGAAACTTTTTCAAACTAGAATCACTAAGTATAGAACCTAGGATACCTAGAGACGACCCGCAACAGCGAGCCTTAGACATCCTAGGACAGAAGAGTCGACGATTACCCGATGGCAGCTTCGAGACCGGACTATTGTGGAAACAAGAGGAACTCACCAAGAAAAATGAATGGAGGTGGTTACCCTCGAAGGATAATGTGGCAGACGACGCGACACGCAGCACACCAGAACATTTTAATTCGGAACACAGATGGTTTCGCGGCCCCGAGTTCCTTAGAAAAGGTAGAGATGAATGGCCACAGAATAAAAAGGTCATTGCCCCCATGGACACGAGCGAAGGACGCGTCAAATGTCATGTAATTAACAACACAAAATTGAACGATCATCTCCCAAATATTACTCGTTTTTCCAAATGGACACGACTGATAAGGACAACTGCAAGAGTACTTCAGTTCATTGACCTGTGTAGACCATGTAAACATAATGTCGAATATAAGTGTACTAAGAAAAAGGCATCAAAAGATCCAACATGGAAAAGAACACACAGAAATAAAACTGTTAAAAAAGTTACGCAAAATATGACAAAGAATAAAACTAAAAACTACATACCTATACCTGCTACTTATATACAACAAGCCGAAGAACAATGGGTCAACGGCGCGCAAGCCGAAAGCTTCTCAAAAGAAATTGCCGCCATAAAGGATAACAAAGCGGCGCCCGGCGACAGTCCGATATCGGTATTAAGTACATACCTAGACAACGCAGGTGTTCTACGTTTGCGCGGGAGAATCACAGCGGTACAAGACGTCAATGAAGAAATAAAAAACCCCATTATACTCGAGGGTAAGCATAGGTATACGAAGCTATACATAGCGTATATACATGAAAGTTTACACCATGGCGGGACCGAGATAACAGTAAATGAGATAAGACAGCGTATTTGGATTACAAAACTACGTCCGTCTGTGAAAAATGTTATAAAGGGCTGTTTATATTGTAAAATAAAAAAGGCAAAGCCGGCTAAACCGTCTACGGGAAACCTACCGTACCCCCGTTTAGCTCATCATGTACGTCCTTTCACTTTCACTGGACTAGATTATTTTGGCCCCATATCTGTATCTGTAGGTAGGCACAAAGAAAAAAGATACGGAGCCTTATTTACTTGCTTAACGTGTCGAGCCATACACATAGAAATAGCTAGCTCGCTCAGCGCAGACTCGGCTATCGCCGCTCTTAGGCGATTTATAGGTAGGAGAGGTTGTCCCAAAGAAATATGGAGCGACAACGCTACCTGCTTCAAAGCGGCGGATAGGGAGCTAGGTGAAAGCGCCTTAAGCGCTTTAGGTAGTGAGTCCAATGCGCGGTCCATAAGCTGGAAGTACATACCTCCCGCGTCGCCGTTTATGGGAGGAGCGTGGGAAAGAATGGTAAGGGTCGTCAAAGAAGCACTGTACGTCACACTGAAGGAAGTCCACCCGTCCGACGAGACCTTGGCCACGCTACTCGTGGAAGTGGAAAATACGGTGAACTCCAGGCCACTCACGCATGTCAACGTGTCACCAGATGAGCCCGAAGCCCTCACGCCTAACCATATTCTGATCGGCCCTAACCCACATGTACCCTCACCGGGTAATTTCACCGCAGCGGACGTCACAGCGCGGCACCAATGGCGGCGCGCCCAGGCACTAGCAGACGTCTTTTGGCGAAGATGGGTACGTGAGTACCTGCCGCTCCTTCAAAACCGGCGGGAGCCCTACGGCAGCGGCACCCCACCCAAAGTTGGAGACGTCGTCGTGATCTGCGACCCTAACCTCCCACGCAACACCTGGCCTAAGGGAAGGGTGACGCAAGTGTTGCCAGGCGCAGATGGAGAGATACGAGTTGTAGATGTCATGACCAGAGGATTCGTACTGCGAAGACCAACGAAGCGCATCGTCGTGCTCCCCACGGAGTCGCCTGATGGCGACGGCGGGAGAAGTGTGCACGACGGCATCAAAATATAGCGGCGCCGCCGCTACCTTTTTCGTACTCAATAATATTGTAAAACCTGTATAAACCTGTCGGCGTATTAGTAGGGCGACGGAGCCGCGAGTCCGACAGGAATGAACCTGTTTTCGCGGCTCGGTCACGTCGCGCATCGCCATTGGTCGACAAAAAAGGACATGGACGCTTCGCGCCCCTCGCGGATCGGCACATATAAAAGGGCCCGACCATGGCGATGCACGACGCAGTCGGAAAGTAACGGGTCAAATCAAACTGTCACTACCTATGTGTGTTGTTTTAAGTTTTTAATAAACCATCATAATTAAACAGAGTGAGTTTCAATATACAGTCCACTCGCTACAGCACTTAGGTACATAATGGCCCTTGTTACCAAACTGTGACATTTTGATTACTATTACACACTAGTGCTACAATGTAGTTAAAACCTTAATGTTCAACCTCTCCCCCGCCATAATTTTAATACATTATCGTATCAGGATGGGCGCAGGTCGTCCCCCACGAGTCGCCGGTCAACCCCCGTTTATTCATTTCAGTGAGTGTATTGAAAGGTAAATTTAAAAAATATGGGCGCGCATATGAAAACAGATCTTTACCGCCACAAAAGTTTACTAGTTTTACAGTTATCGTCTTCACAAGTGTATTGAAAAACGTCGTATGATACACGTGTGTATGATTTTTTTCACAATGTTGTCAATTGTATTTTATGTTTTTGTAAAAAAGCTTTTTTTATTTTTCACTCTTTAGCTGTAGTATCCCTCAGCCAAACTAAAATACCGTCCACAATAGTACATTATGATATAAGTGTGTAATGTTAGTGATTACCGACGAGGCGGTATTTAGACCCGAGCCGTGGTGAGAGCCGAGAACGGTAATCATTAATTACTCACGTGTATCATACGACATTTTTCAATACACTTGTGAAGAAAATAACTAAAAAACTAGTAAACTTTTGTGGCGGTAAAAATCTGTTTTCATATGCGCGCCCATATTTTTTTTATTTACCTTTCAATGAATAAACGGGGTTGACCGGCGACTCGTGGGAGACGACTTGCACCCATCCTGATACGACAAATGTAATATAATTATGGCGGGGGAGAGGTTGAACAATTAGGTTTGAACTACATTATAGCACTAGTGCGTAATGGAAATCAAAATGTCACACTTTGGTAACAAGAGCCATTATGTATCTAAGTGCAGTGCAATAAGAGTCACTTTCTAAGCAAGTGTATTAAAAAGCAATTTTACTTGTTACCTACACAGTTTTGCAGTTTTGATAATCATACGAAGAGTTACGTTCCATGTCTTCGTAATTCATCATTTCATTAGATCATAACAATATTTCAATAGAACTAACTAAGGAGATCACACTAAAAAAATATCATATAGCGGAACACATAACTTCCTCCTTTTTGAAGTCGGTCAAAACAGTAATAAATTCGATGTTTTTAACACTTACTGTCCCCGCACACGGGCCTCAAAAAAATGCCGCCACAAAAAAACGCTAGAAGCGGCCACAAAAAAAAACTAGAAGCGGCCGCGAAAAACAGCTGAAGCGCGCGACACCTTGTCCGGTGAAGCTTGAAGCCGCTTCAAGCGTTTTTTGGTGACGGCACCTCCGCACACGAGCCACAAAAAAAGGCCGCTTCAAAATGAAGCTTAAAGCGGCGTTTTTTTGAAGCCCGTGTGCGGGGACAGTTAAAGGGATGCAACTTGACATACATTTTTACGTTTTTCATACAACCGCTCATACGCGATCATGATGTAATTTCCAATTTTTAATTAGATATTTTGGGAAAACAGTATCTTGAGGATATTATCTAGGCTTCTATTGAAATCAATTTGTAAATTTGTGTAAAACTAATCCAGTAAAGACCTTTGAAAATCTGCATGAACTTTGACACTATTGCACTAGAGTAAGTAATCGTAGGTCGGCATAATCGGTATTGCACGCGGGCGATGAAACAGCTAGCGGCGGGCCTGGCCGCAGGGCAGTGTATTGGGGCCTTTTTGTTCCTCTTCTACATCAATGACCTCCCAAATATCACTCGCCATACAGTAATTTTATTTGCTGATGACACGACCTTTGTAGTGAAGTGTGAACGACGGGACACCTATGAGAATGAGACTAATAAAGCTATCAAATATATACCTACCTAATACGTTGGTTGAGTTAATGGATAAAACGTAAATTACGACAATACGGTCGAACAAGTAGTAAGTACTACATTTCTAGGCATATAGTTGGATCAAAATTGCGATTGGAAAAACCATATCGAGTATGTTTGTGACAAACTGAACGGAATTGTCTATGCACTAGGACGATTAAGAGCCACGGTTTCAACTGAAGCGGCTCTTAGTGCATATCTTGATGAAGTTTCCACAGTACTTTCACACGGTCTCTTGTCGTGGGGTAATTCGGTGGATGTCAAACCCAACCCGTTCCTTCTTGCCTTTCGTACCAGGGCCGAGCTTCACTTTCTGATAACCATGGCCCCAGTAGGCTTCGATCCGGTTACTTCGTACCCGCTAAAAATTATATAGCGTATAGCGTGTATTGTAGTGTAGAGTCTGTCTAATAAGTTAAACGACTTGGGTAATTATTAGGATTTAATGAAATCTGATGTAGTCAATACGGCTTCAACAATCAAGGTTGATTAAGAGATAGAGATCATTGTTTACTAACAGAAGAACCTTATAAAAAGTACCGAATATAAGTATTTCTTAAATGATTAAATATTATACAAAATTCCCAAGTCGGTTGACTTATTAGACAGACTATACAATAAATTACCAAACGCCTTAAAAGAATTACCTTTGCCTATGTTCAAAAACAAGTTAATTCACTGACTGAAAGAAAAATGATTTTAAAGTGTTAATGAATTTATGTCAGAACTGACATAACGAACGCAAGGAAATAAGTTTATATTTTAATTTTCAAATTAACATTCTTATTATTATAATTATTCTGACTTTATTATTCTGATTTTGACATTTTAATATTATTCATGGACTTTGGACGACCTCAATCTTTGTATAATATCTGAAATTTTTTAGTGATTATATTGGTAACTAATATAATATTTTAGGAGCGAGAGAAGATAAATCGATTGCAAAATAAATTATCCTCCGTTTTATTCACCAAAGATTACCTATGTTAAGTCATTTGTTAAATTATTTAATATGTTATACATAGTATGAAATATAGAAAATAGAATAAAAAATAAATTCCCACGTAAATAATAACCTAATTTAATATTAATGATAATAAAACTAGGTACCTAATATAATTTACAAAAATACTTATGTAGGTATACACAGACATAATAATAATGTTTACATCAAAATTAATTTCAATAATAAAAAAAACTAATAATAATGATGACATTATATAAATAAAATATACCAATACCTACTTATGCATAGACATAATAATATAATAACATGCACATACAATTTAATTTATATAGATAGGTACTTAATTTAATAGTAATGATGACAAAAATAAATTAAAATATCTTAATCTTATTAGCCTTCATCCTCTCTCCTAACTTTCCTGTGCGCGACAGCACGGTAATATTATCCGAAAGGGTCCATATTGATCTTTATAATATTTTTATACCATCTATGTACATATGGAATGCAAGTATTGAGTATTATTGAGTATAATTATGACATTTTTAATCATTCTTTGTTTTGAGAAATTAAATATTTTAAATTAATTTATTTAATCTTACATTTTCTAACAATTACAGTGTCTAGATAATTGAAGAGATATTATGACAATTTTAATAAATTGTATGTTATCTGAAATTAAATATTTGCACACCACATGTAATGGTAGAATGTAAGGGGCCTTACTTAATTATTATTATCGTTAAGAGCATACTACTTCGTATACCTACATTCGGGCAAATAAATAAATTATTATTATTATTCATTAAACCCCAAGCGGACGCGCACCCATTGTCTTTCTATTGTGTCTGTAATTCTCACGATTGAAAGGTTAAGTATAGGTACTTTTACTCGCCTGAAACTAAGGCGAGAAGTACTGGTCCGATTGCTAAAATTATTTCACCGATAGAAAACTGCTTTATTCCTGAGTGACGTAGGTATTTACTGTACGCGGGCGAAGCTGCGGGAAAAAGCTAATAATTTGTAAACTAACTTGAGGTGTCTGTTTTTATTCCATTAGTTTGACATGGTCTGCTCATGTACAAAATTTCATCCAAAAATTAGCCGTTTGTGTGAGAAGTATTCAACATACATATTCACAATCACATAAAAACCTTCGCCTTTATAATATTAGTATGAGTCTGAGTACTTACAATTTGATTATTACGTCCCCGACAAATTGCTTGACTGTTTTTTCCTTTCACTGGTTATAAAATAGTCACCTTTCACATAAGTATTACTTAAATAAGGCAGCGAGCGGATTTTTTTTCATTTACGTCTCGAAACGAGCTACCTAATAAGCGACGATGCACCCACGGTTCTATCCAGGGTACGAGAACTGCGCTTGCGTGAGCCCAGTCAATTTTGGCCTAAGTCATTAAATTAACAACATTTTGATACAAGTACATTTAATGAATTAAGTACATTTTGATTCAAGTGCAGAAAGTTCGTCATTATGTATGTGGCTGAAGTGACCAATTTGCACATGTATCAAACGATATTTTTCAATACATGAAGAAATACTTTCTCTGAAAATTACGATGCATTTTTTTGAAGTGAAAACTTCTTTAGCGGCGTTGAGCACTTTTTCTGTAATGGGTATAAAATCTTAAACTCGCGTCAGGACACGTGACCTGATCGAAAAAGCGTAAGACGGATGGAGAGTAGACAGCTATCCCTTATCGCGCGTTGTGAAAGGGGGCTAGACGGAAAAAAATCTCACGAAAAATTGTACCGACACTTTTACTGTCAAAATATAAATCCAAGATGGCGGCTGCAAGAAATTATCAACTTTTTCGTCATGGGTGTCGTTTTCATGGTTTTCGAGGGTGTTGAAACCGATGGTACTGTCAAAATATAAATCCAAGATGGCGGCTGCAAGAAATTATCAAATTTTTCGTCATGGGTGTCGTTTTCATGGTTTTCGAGGGTGTTGAAACCGATAGTACTGTCAAAATGTAAATCCAAGATGGCGGCTGCAAGAAATTATCAAATTTTCCGTCATGGGTGTCGTTTTCATGGTTTTCGAGGGCGTGGAAACCGATGGTACTGTCAAAATGTAAATCCAAGATGGCGGCTGCAAGAAATTATCAACTTTTTCATCATGGGTGTCGTTTTCATGGTTTTCGAGGGTGTTGAAACCGATGGTACTGTCAAAATATAAATCCAAGATGGCGGCTGCAAGAAATTATCAACTTTTTCGTCATGGGTGTCTTTTTCATGGTTTTCGAGGGTGTTGAAACCGATGGTACTGTCAAAATGTAAATCCAAGATGGCGGCTGCAAGAAATTATCAACTTTTTCGTCATGGGTGTCGTTTTCATGGTTTTCGAGGGTGTTGAAACCGATGGTACTGTCAAAATATAAATCCAAGATGGCGGCTGCTAGAAATTATCAACTTTTTCGTCATGGGTGTCGTTTTCATGGTTTTCGAGGGTGTTGAAACCGATAGTACTGTCAAAATATAAATCCAAGATGGTGGCTGCAAGAAATTATCAAATTTTCCGTCATGGGTGTCGTTTTCATGGTTTTCGAGGGCGTGGAAACCGATGGTACTATCAAAATGTAAATCCAAGATGGCGGCTGCAAGAAATTATTAACTTTTTCGTCATGGGTGTCGTTTTCGTGGTTTTCGAGGGTATTGAAACCGATGGTACTGTCAAAATATAAATCCAAGATGGTGGCTGCAAGAAATTATCAAATTTTCCGTCATGGGTGTCGTTTTCATGGTTTTCGAGGGCGTGGAAACCGATGGTACTGTCAAAATGTAAATCCAAGATGGCGGCTGCAAGAAATTATCAACTTTTTCGCCATGGGTGTCGTTTTCGTGGTTTTCGAGGGTGTTGAAACCGATGGTACTGTCAAAATATAAATCCAAGATGGTGGCTGCAAGAAATTATCAAATTTTCCGTCATGGGTGTCGTTTTCATGGTTTTCGAGGGCGTGGAAACCGATGGTACTGTCAAAATGTAAATCCAAGATGGCGGCTGCAAGAAATTATCAACTTTTTCGCCATGGGTGTCATTTTCGTGGTTTTCGAGGGTGTTGAAACCGATGGTACTGTCAAAATATAAATCCAAGATGGTGGCTGCAAGAAATTATCAAATTTTCCGTCGTGGGTGTCGTTTTCATGGTTTTCGAGGGTGTTGAAACCGATAGTACTGTCAAAATATAAATCCAAGATGGCGGCTGCAAGAAATTATCAAATTTTCCGTCATGGGTGTCGTTTTCATGGTTTTCGAGGGTGTTGAAACCGATAGTACTGTCAAAATATAAATCGAAGATGGCGGCTGCAAGAAATTATCAAATTTTTCGTCATGGGTGTCGTTTTCATGGTTTTCGAGGGCGTGGAAATCGATGGTACTGTCAAAATGTAAATCCAAGATGGCGGCTGCAAGAAATTATCAACTTTTTCGTCATGGGTGTCGTTTTCGTGGTTTTCGAGGGTGTTGAAACCGATAGTACTGTCAAAATGTAAATCCAAGGTGGCGGCTGCAAGAAATTGTTAACTTTTCCGTCATGGGTGTCGTTTTCATGGTTTTCGAGGGTGTTGAAACCGACAGTACTGTCAAAATATAAATCCAAGATGGTGGCTGCAAGAAATTATCAAATTTTCCGTCATGGGTGTCGTTTTCATCGTTTTCGAGGGCGTGGAAACCGATGGTACTGTCAAAATGTAAATCCAAGATGGCGGCTGCAAGAAATTATCAACTTTTTCGCCATGGGTGTCGTTTTCGTGGTTTTCGAGGGTGTTGACACCGATGGTACTGTCAAAATATAAATCCAAGATGGTGGCTGCAAGAAATTATCAAATTTTCCGTCATGGGTGTCGTTTTCATGGTTTTCGAGGGCGTGGAAACCGATGGTACTGTCAAAATGTAAATCCAAGATGGCGGCTGCAAGAAATTATCAACTTTTTCGTCATGGGTGTCGTTTTCGTGGTTTTCGAGGGTGTTGAAACCGATATTACTGTCAAAATATAAATCCAAGATGGCGACTGCAAGAAATTATTAACTTTTCCGTCATGGGTGTCGTTTTCATGGTTTTCGAGGGTGTTGAAACCGATAGTACTGTCAAAATATAAATCCAAGATGGCGGCTGCAAGAAATTATCAAATTTTCCGTCATGGGTGTCGTTTTCATGGTTTTCGAGGGTGTTGAAACCGATAGTACTGTCAAAATATAAATCAAAGATGGCGGCTGCAAAAAATTATTAAATTTTTCGTCATGGGTGTCGTTTTCATGGTTTTCAAGGCTGTTGAAACCGATAGTATTGTCAAAATGTAAATCCAAGATGGCGGCTGCAAGAAATTATCAACTTTTTCCTCATGGGTGTCGTTTTCGTGGTTTTCGAGGGTGTTGAAACCGATAGTACTGTCAAAATTTAAATCTAAGATGGTGGCTGCAATAAATTATCAACTTTTTCGATATGGGTGTCTTTTTCATGGTTTTCGAGGTTGTTGAAGCCGATAGTGCTGTCAAAATGTAAATCTAAGATGGCGGATGTCAGAAATTATCAACTTTTTCGTCATGAGTGTCGTTTTCATGGTTTCGAAGATGTTGAAATAGTGCTGTCAAAATGTACATAAAATAGGATAGTATTTTTTAGTTATATTGTATTGGCTAGACGGAAAAAATTCTCACGAAAAGTTGTAACGACACTTTTTCTATAGTAAGCTATTGTAAGCCGTGCGGCCAGAACGGATCTTCGTTCCATCCGGGTGTCCCTTGACACCTCAGTAGTTTTTCGGAGAGATAAACTTTTTAATGTAAAATAATTGTAATAGTTTTAAAGTGTTAAATTTTTAATGTAATATAAATTGTCATGTTTGTGTACGATAGCGCAATAAATGAATATTGTATTCTACCACATAAATGATAGTACTTTTATACTGATAAAGCAATTGGTGCAAAATTATTCCCTAACCATTCCAAAATATCAAACATGCTCAACGTTAATAATCAAGTTTTCACTTCTGCCGGCACTCCCGGAGTGCAACCCGTCTTTTTTTTTCATTTTGTACTTACTGCAGACAATTTCCCAAAGTTGCAATACATTTTAGTTTTGAATTAGATGGCAGCAGACTATCGCAAGTATTTTTTACCCCAATCACAATTACTGGCAGCGTAGCATCTAAAGAATTCTCTTCAAATCTTAAATTCGACATTTATTTCACAAATAACACAAATTACTATGTTAGTTAATATTATTTAAAGACTTTTTTCCCGCGCTTTACCTTTGCAAATTGAAAGAAAGACCTTTGCAAAGATGTCATCCTACTTAATATTAAAAATAGACATTCAAATATTTTTGAATTTAGAACACAATTAATTGTTAATTAGAAATTATTGCGTAAGTAATTATATTTATTTATGATATTCTGTTCATAAACACAATTTAAGTTGTCACTAAATATTAAAACCTTAAAAATATCCGCCTCTTTGCTTTATAAAACATAAATAATCACTGTTGACAGAAACAATTTTTTTTCTAAATTCATTCAAATCAAATCAAATCACTTTTATTTGTTAACACAGGTGTACAGATCTTATATTTGATTAACAGAGTGCCCTAATATGCCAGGAGGCGTACAAATATGATGTGCATCTAGCTCATGATTACAAATTAAAGTTAAAAAATGTTTGAGAACCACGCATAAAATTAAATTAGCAAGAAAAAAGAAATTGCAAAATTAGGTATATAAAATTATCCATCACTTGAATTTTGTCAGACCTAAATGAGGATTTCCTTTTTTATAAATTATTAGTTATAAATGTCAAAAATCTAAGTGTCTAAGTCCAAATAATTAAAATGTCAAAAAATCTTAGTGCTTGTGTTCAAATAATTAAAATGTCAAAAACTATTAAATGCCAATATTAATTATCAAATTAATTCATCATTTAAGATATAATATATATAAATATATATAATATAATATATAATATATATAATATTTGACAGGCCTGTTGGTCTAGTGGTTAGTGACCCTGACTGCTATGCCGGAGGTCGTGGGTTCGATTCCCACCCAGGACAAATGTTTGTGTGATGAGAACGATCATTTGTTCTGTGTCTGGGTGTAATTTATCTATAATATGTATGTATTTAGAAATATATAAGTATGTTTATCAGTTGTCTAGTACCCATAACACAAGCTCTGCTTAGCTTGGGACTAGACGGCGCTGTGTGATAGTTGTGGAATATTATTATTATTATCTCCTTTTATAATATAAAAATTAAGACAGCAAAAAAAAACACACAATTTACATTAACGTATTATAATGAGTAACATTATTTTATTTATATTGAACCATCATTCAAAAATTCATCCAATGTGTACCTAGTTCGTTAAATCGTGAAGGCTTGAATATTGCTACATTTTTAAGATTAACGTCTTTCTACTTACGATTTTTTCCCTCAACCGCAAGTATTTTTGCCGAATCTGGTTTATAATCTTTCGGATATAGTATCGACCTGCGAAGGGGCTTCCTTCTTGATATGTTTTCAATAATTTGTTCCAAGCTTCGATTCTGACTTTATAGTTACGATAATCTCTGTGGTTGGCATCCCACAGACAACCGTTCTCTTCATAAACGTGAATAAATTTAATTGTTTGATTTTTACTAAGGTCATGGAAAAGTTCTCGTCTCCGAGCCTGCATCTTATGTTTTGGACCGTGGGCGGTACGCGGAGAGCGGACGTGGCAGCAGTGTGCGGACTACCGCCCGTCGACGCTGCGTACTGACGAGTGAGATCGATGCAGTTCATATAACTCGACATCACGAGATAGATTCTTGAAATTAACGCGTTGTAAACAGCGCTTTATTTCCTAGAATATCTCACCACTACTAAGGCACGTATCGATCTCTAGGCTATAAACCTCGTTAATGAGCGTCTAAAAATCGTAGCGTAAAAATATATCGTATTTTTCCCATAATATTTATTAAGGACTAACAACTGTCGGCGGCTTCACCATGGGATATTTTTCTACTATCACGCGGTAATAAAAAATATCCCAAGATGTACTCCCGAGATAAAAATATCTTATATGCTTTTCCAAGATATGGTCTACCTGTGTACCAAAGCTCGCTTTGTGTAACACAGCACCCATTGGTACGACTAAAAATCTTCAACAATTTGCGCGACCTGAGGCCCTACGTAAGTCGTAGAGCCTCAGGTCCAATTTCACGACGAACTCTGAATTGTTAAAAGGATAGGCCTTTAAGGGATGTAAAGTTCTATCCCTCTTTCTCAGTCCCACGACTGACATTTTGACAAGTGGTGGCAAGGTCCCTGAGCATGAACCCAGGACCACTCAGCAAACAATTTTAAAGCCTCAAGAATAAAAAGGCAGTGTAAGCTTTTTCGGATTATGTATATTTATGTTTATAGTTTTAAAATAACCAGAAGAGAATAAAATAATATTTATTGTACACAAAAATAACATAACTTTTATCATAAACCTGTGGGTTCAAAAAGCATTTTTATCAAATGAGATAGATACGATAAAGAAAGACAATGGCAACATTTCACCTTAAACTTATACACATAAAATTATATTATCAGGAGGAAGGACCCATGAAACAAAATATGATTGAACGGTTTTTTTTTATTTATTTCATTTTTGGAGGTATGCGGAACAGAGAGTAAAGTCCCGCAAACCTCCTTTGAAAAGGGAGGATCCTCCGGCCAGACAGGTGTTATAGTCTGGTGGGCGACTGCCCGATAGATGATTTCGGGCTGTCGTATATGTTCAAATCGCGCGGAGAACTGTGAATGCGCGATGCAGGATTTCGTACTTTCTTCGTAGTTCTTATGTGGCGCCATAGATGTCGCTACATCACTCCCCTCCGGAGATCGGAGATCGATGGTTCTTTGATGCTTCATGATGCGTGCCAGGCCAGTGATAGGTTGGTTCCAGTGGGTCGGAACCGATGCCGCATAGTTCTCGGTGAGTCGGAACTGCGGTGATGCCCCAGCGAGTCGGGGTGTTTGCTATCCCAGTGAGTCGGGATAATGCTGCAGGCTCCAGTGAGTCGGAGTAGTGCTGCTGGCTCCAGTGAGTCGGAGCGGTGCTTGTGCGACGAAGGGCTTGACTGCTGGCGTCGACCAGGAGAGGTTCTTCATAGCTCTTCATGTGACTGGCCGAAGGTGCGGTGTGCCAAGCCAAGGTCGCTGATGAGGCTGAAGGTGATGACCAGGTATGACCAGGTAGGCATGCTGGTGGTCAGGATACCCTCTATAGCCGTGGGTGCTGGCTGTATGGCTCGCTGCTCGAAAGCTTGAGGAAGTGATGATCACGTCGGGGTCACCAGTTTGGAGGTATGCGGAACAGAGAGTAAAGTCCCACATATCTCCGTTGAAAAGGGAGGATCCTCCGACCAGACAGGTGTTATAGTCTGGTGGGCGACTGCCCGATAGATGATTTCGGGCTGTCGTATATGTTCAAATCGCGCGGAGAACTGTGAATGCGCGATGCAGGATTTCGTACTTTCTTCGTAGTTCTTATGTGGCGCCATAGATGTCGCTACACATTTAATCATCTTGCACTGGATCGTCATTCAAAGAAATGTTAGATGACTAAAACCTAAATTGTAACAGAGAAACATCAAACAAACTCTCATTAATGCTCATATCAGATTTGAAACACCGCTTCATCAGTCTGGTCTGTCAACTACTATGACCTGCCTTACCTTTCACCTTCCTGCATCTTTCTCTGACCTTAACTTTGTTGCAGCTAGTTTTCACACTACTCCGTAACACTTGCACAAAGTAGCATCGAACTCGTAGAAGCATCCGAAGCGCACCTCATCGAACAAGCCCGAAGTTGATCGCAGTCAAGCGCTAGTTTATATCAATTAAAAAAAAAACAATTCTATACTAGCCTAGTCGAGGGGTAACCGCCTAAACATCAAGATTCACAGCTGTATGGATGTTTCCACTATTTATGAATTAATTGTTAATTAATACCTTCACTTCAAATGGAACGGACTAGAGTGTTACTTTTAAGATTTTCGTCTCGTTTGCGCGGTGTAGCACTCGTTTGCTTGGCGTAGCACGTTGCGGCGTAGCTGTAGCCTCGTGTATGTAGCTGCGCAGTCAACGTTGATGCGTTTGCTACGAACAGCGCCCAGTCATTCGTAATTTATTTTCAGAGATGCGCCGAATATTCGTTTTATATTCGCAAAGTATATTTGGCGCATCTCTTCTTAGTTTTTTTGCAACATTGCACACTTAATTTACGTGTAACTAAAATTTTTAAACTACACACAATTGAAAATGCGCTCCGCGAGTATATATCTACTCTGACCAAGCTTAGACCCTGTCAACTCGGTCGCTTTGCACAAACAAAATAGGGTGCTACTGTGTGCTCTGGACACGCTGCATGTGTGCATTTTTGGAAGCATCGATGAACCTCGTTGATAGGTGCTTCATATTGTATTGCGAGGCTGTAGCTTGCGTTCCAGGGCCCCGAGAATTCATTTTCACTAAACCCAAGGCTTCGACCCTGCTGGGCTCCTAAGATTTGCTGACATCTTCTTGAGGCGCGCGTGGAACACTACGCGCCATCGACGTCTTGGGCTCTGCCTGGACGGTTACCGGACACCCGAACGGCGTGCTACCCATTGGTCGCGGTCCACAAGCCTGTGCCTACTGTGGCTGGAAATCAGGATCCTTTTGCTAGCATTACTGCTTCGCAGAAGGAGGTAACTAAGGTGGTATCAGGCGTAGGGCAGGTCGTCCGTTACCAAATTCCAGAAGTGTCCAGAACCGAACAGTCTACACCACTTCTGGATAAAATGGTATAGCAACTCACACGCGCTCCTAGCTTGTCAATTTCAGTCATCCTTGGAATCTAGATTGAATGATTTCGAGTCCAGATTGATTGTGAGAGTTAAAAGATGCTGACCAGTGCTTGACTTACCATCAGGTGGAATCGCAGTCAAGCACTTCTTAAGCATCAAGCAAGGACTGCTTACAGTGATGCAATCGTTGATGGTGAATCGCATGCTGGCAGCAGCGATTACCATAGCGATCTCAGCGTTCTTGGCGGCGTTTTTCATCTGCATACTTCTTTTGAGAAACCTGGGGTCTTTCGTGAATATCTCGAGCCTCGAGTAACACGACTGACAACTTCCATAGATAAGAAGTTATCGACGTGACTACGTTGACTTGCTCGATAATAGTGCGCATGTCGGATAAGACATCAGCTGGAGCACGTATTTCACGTCCGAAATTCAGATATGCAGGTGATTTACCAGTACTAGCTGTAACTGCAGAGTTTATAGCGAAACATATCGCAGGGAGGTGTGTGTCCCACGAATCATGGTCCTTACCCACCAGGATTGTAAGCTGCGGTTTGAGATCACGGTTTTTACGCTCCACAGGATTCGACTCCGAATGATAATACGACGTCAACGACTGCTTCGCTTATAAATTGCACACCATTGTTGCTGATGAGCCTCCTAGGAACTTCGTAGCGTAAATATACTTCGTTCACTAAGGTCTTGGCGCATTCTTCAGCCGTTGCGGTCGGAAGTGCAAACATCTCTACCCATTTAGTACAGTACCCCTAGCCAAGTTGCTAATCTGCAATAGTTAACGCTAGTAGAAAGTTTCAAATGTACAGGAATGACGTCATCTCAACGCTCAGTTATGTGGTCAGAACAAAAGAATTGGCGGCAAGGTCAACTCAAAGCGTTCGACGCAAGCGAAACGGTTGTAACTTGGCTAGGGGTGCAGGTGTTTTCTAGTATCAAGATCCATTTATTGCCGCTTGGTGTTTCGGGTAGAGGCCCGAATAAATCTACCGCCAGGACCTCAAATCGCCCGCCGTGGGATTTGGAGGCAACAGTCCTTGCACACATGCACGATATGCGCGTGGAGATGCAACGCCGGGGTGAAAGTCCGCTCCCGAGCACGTTTGCTCTTGCGAATCTCCACTCAAGCCAACCAATAAAGGCAAGAGAGAGGTTTTTTTGCTCTGTTCTCATTATTTTTCACTACGGCGGCTGGCCAATAAAAGCAAGCCAGAGGTGAGGGACAAGACTTATAGTCTAAGATCCCATTAAGAACGACCTTCACCAGTCTGTTTAATGGATGAGGGGTACTTATAGAGGGGTCGCTAATGCCTAACGTTTAAAATTATGAATAGGTATTGACCAATAAGTATGCATATTTAATGATGATGGTCTTCTTTAATGATAAGGTTACTTTGGAGATTTATTTTCAGAAAAACATCTATCCTCAACGACTGCTCACATCAGCTGGGATCGCAGTCAAGCATTAGTTAATATAAAAAAATAAAAATAAAGACAACAAATAGACTTACAGTTCGTTAAATATTACCTGTTATAAAATTTCCTGTTACCAGGCTGTTTGTCAGTTACCAGGGACAACGTTGCTGGTATGTTTGTGAGCATTCACAATAACTAAACTTATGTGTGCGTTACTTATCGAAAGGAAATCCCGTGGTTGTGTGTGTGAAGTGATTGGAACTACGGGGAAGGAAGATAGACAGATACAGGTATGTTAAGAGTAAACAGGACGGCAACATTACGTCGGTTCTGCGGCAGTGAAAGCTTGCTAGGCAGCGCTTACAGAGCTTTCAGCGGAACCTCTACACTTGTGGAAAGCGCTTTAATAAAAAGAGACAGACATAATAACTCGGTTTTCATGACGTCGTACTACAGATACCGTAATGAATACACCACACTAACATTTTATGTTTGTGTGAAAATTCAATACTCCCAGACAGGCCACACATGTATCCCACGACCGGCAGTATTGATCGATTGCGGTCCGGTTCGCTTAAACAAAGCCCGGTTTCGTTAACTCGGTGGTTTAAAACACCCTCCTGCCTGCGGAAATCTTTGCTCCTAGTACAATCACCGGCGATATGTTAAAGTGGTCTATATCTCTCATTCAACTGTCCTGTCGCAGGTCTGCTGGAAGAAATTTCCGTAGAAATAAGCAGGTCCTTTGTACTATTTTATCCTTATTTGTTCTTTTTAACCGACTTCGAAAAGGAGTATGTTCACCAATATCTCGATCAATCACTGGTCAACACGACTTTTCGCCGTTAATCCAATTATATATTTTCGATATCTCTCATGTATAAGTATTAACAGAAAAATAAATAAAAAATTCTACTACATCGAAATATCTAAATAAATGACAAACTATAAAATAGGATTTTTTTTTGTCGGTATATCGAAAAAAATATCACAATTGGCCATAAAGACTCTTATTTGTAATTACACGATATATCCTCACATTTCAGTCCACGGAGAAAAATAGTTTGAAGTTATTTTGTACCAGGAACTTCTTTCCGTGTACGAAATACTGTTGTTTTTTGTGCGAGTGGGACGGTAGAGCTAGAAGTCAACATTACATAAAAAAGAATTGGCCAATAAGGACTTATTTCATTCCTGGACAAAAAAAATGTTTCTTAAAACCCAAACCCAAACCCCTTTATTTCGAAATTAAACACAGAAGAAAAAAATGCATGGCTTTCTTTTGTTAAAGTGGCAAAAAATTTTTTGGAAATAGAATGTCTGCAAACTATAAAGAGATTGTTTCTAAACTACTACAGGATTATAAAGCCTTAGGATGTAATATGTCCTTGAAGATTCATTTTCTTCATTCCCATCTTGACTTTTTCCCTGACTACTTAGGTGCGGTAAGCGACGAACACGGGAAAAGATTTCATCAAGATATCATGGCGATGGTAAAAAGATACCAAGGAAAATGGTCGTCAAGAATGCTTGCAGATTTTTGTTGGACTGTAAAACGAGATCATCCATCGTATAGTTACAAGAGACAAGCAAAACGGACTAAAAATTTTCAGAATAATTTTTTAAAACATGATTCTCTGCCAAACTAAGTTATATCTGTTTGGTTTTTAATAAACATATTTTCCAACGGAAATGGATGTTTAAATTTTTTTTACACACATATTTTAACTAATCTCTTGCCAAGGTATGAAAAAAAACCAGTTGCGAATAACGGCAAAAAAAATTTTTTTTTTTTGTTGTCCCTTGTTATTGTAGACCGATTTTGATTTTTTTAAGCTATTGCATAGCTTCTATCGCGGGCCTTGAGCGTGGAGACCGAATCCAGAAATTCCGTAACGAAAATAACCTAACACCCCCCACTCATTTGTTTTTTGAGCATGGTGACCGATAAGAAAACAAATGAGTGAACAATCAATCAAAATTCAATTCAATGTGTGAAAGTGTAACTTCAATTTTTTTTTTTTTTTTATTTGATTAAAAGGCTTTGTCGCTTAGCGACCACATCGCCCAGTACAGAAAACAAAAACTTACAAACTACCTTAAGGCTAATTCAAACAATTGTTTGGCTTTATCGGACATTGGAGAAGATAGGATTGCATTACAAATGCCAATATCATAAGTTTTACTGAGTCCAGAAACATTCATTCTTGTATTTTCGTTCCGGACACACTCCATCAATATGTGGAAAACATCATCAACCACACCACAGTCATCACAATTTGGAGACAAAACTTTTTTCATTAAATAGTTAAATTTATTTGATGGAATATGTCCGGAACGAAGTCTTACAGCTATAGAACTTCAATTAATATCAAAGAAAAAAAAAACAGGAAAAAAATACTGCATAAATAAAATAAATAAATAATATAATTGCATAAGTTGATAAAAATGCCACGCAATAGCTTTACCGCGGCAGTCCCCGAGTGCCACACGTCTTTTTTTTTTTATTGAAAGGTTGCTTCCAAGTTGGTATCATATAAATATTGTTATGATCTGATCATGAACTTCGCAGATATGGAAGGAACATAGCAGAATTGTCGTAACAAGTAAAATTGCTCGGTTTATACGTGTAAGCGATGACCGACTAAAAGAAGGGGGGGGCTAAGTGGAACCTATCTGGTGTTGAAGCCAGAAAGTAAATTAATGTAATCTAACCGTGTTTGAGATGATCGTTATGAGATGCATTCTGGCTATAAGGTATTTAAGTTTGGCTGAGGGCTACTTTTTATAATATTTAAAAAGCCATAAATAAAAAGTGAAAAATAAAAAAACTTTATTTTTACAAAAAAAAATAAATTAAACCGACTTTAATGTAAAAAACACTGAAAAGTACAAAATAACTTTAATTTCGGAAGTCGGTGTTAAATAAAGAAGAGACAAAACTATCTATTATAGAAACGCTTATAAGTGTTTGTGTGTACATAAATAAATAAATAAACAAATGGTCCTCTTAGGACCTAAAAGAGAGGAGCTTTTGCATTAGTATCTATAAACTAAAATTTTCGCTTTGCATTCCATAGTTTCTGTGAAAGTCCCCACGATAGAATTATTAGGATTCATTTCGCAATTTGGCCTATTATTATAATTTATGGCTATTTTTCCGAGCTATTTCGTATGTGTTATGTACTCGTATTATACATGCCTATTACAAATACTTACCTGTAGAAAATCGGGATTTTTTTTTTATAAACTTCGCATTACAGGTACTTACCAATTAATTACAGCTAAAAAAATAAATTGCTATGCATTGTAAAATATCGTGTAATATACACATTATTACCACATTCTAAAAAGGTCACCCGTAGTCCTAGAATGCTAAATGCAACTGGATGAAGTTAGGTGCAGTTTTACTCAGTAAAAGTACACCTAAGCTGGGAGTCTTGAGCCACTCTTGAGCGGGAGAAGATGGACATTAAAAAAAAAAAAAACATAAAAAAGGAATAATTTATTTAAAATTACATACATGGCTTCTGTCCGTACTATCGAATAAAATAAATTTTATTTTACACTAAAATAATAACGAAACTTTTACACAAATTTAAATATATGGGTACAGAGGCGGCGATAACTACCAGATAACCTTAGGATCAATAGTAAGAACTTAAAATAAAAAGGGGATAGTCTACGGCAAAAGCTTTAATCATCATGAACCAAAATAATACATAAAAGAACCATGTTACTTAATAAAAAAATATCAACTGTTTACCAATTACCTGCTTCTACCACTTCTCCGAAATCTGTAATAAGGCACCCAGGTTTCCAGGTAGCAATAATTAGTTATCCTACTCCACGACATAATGTAGAGCTGCGATTCCAGAATTAGACTTACAAAGAATTATAACTCTCTTATTTAATCACAGTAGGTATTTCTGCCGCATGCAGAAAAGAGACTCTGCAGAGTCAAACTTTCCAGTCACACCTTGACCCACACACATATCTACATAGCAACTATCAAAATTCAATCGCATATGGCGAATTTTTCAATTCTAAGCGTAACATCCAACTGTGCCCAAAACTGAAACATTTCCAACTGAAGAATCGTACAAACACTCCGGCCATAGTCGAGCGTTGCTTCAGCAGACTTGAAAACTTCCAACAGCTTCTGCTATCCTAGTATCAAGAGTAAAATTGCCAGATTGGCTTGGAATTATCCGATTTTGATACGACAAGCCGATTTACATGGTACGATTTACAAACGACGCATAATAACGCCAGCCATTTGGTTGCTTCAATTTTGCTGAATGCTATGTGTAAGCCGTTCATTTTGCACAAACTCCAGCGATGTTGGCCGAGAGGACATTGGCCTATGTTGGATCGAATATTGGCCAATTGGCATGTTGGATCAAACATTTGCCAAAATCCAATAAAATTCATTTAATATCAGGATAACAGAAAATGTGTGGAAGTAAGCTTTCGAATAGAGCCATCTAGTCACACAATGATACATTACATGGTTTTTAAGTAGACTAAAACATAAACTGTCTGGGGAATTTGTCATAGATGGCACTATTTTTATGTTGCCAGTATTTAAAAATAAAACTATTTAGTTTGTGTTCATTTTGTGCAGAAAATAAAAAAAAATTGTTTAATCCCATGAATCCTATAATCCATTTAAATGGCTAAAATATAAACTTAAATTTAGTACCGAAATATGGCACATAGCATAATCCAGATGTCGCGAGTGTAGCTTGGTGTTCTTCCCAAGCAATTAAAATATAATGGTCGATAAAGCAAGAGTTACCTACTCTTTGGATAAAGCTCATACTATCCTCCTTCGGGTTGTGATGATTTAAGGAAGGGAACAACTTAATGCATTTATTCAGGTATGTTCCTTCTTCATATGAGGTATTTTTTAATTCTTGTTTTTTTTTTAATTCTGCCGATCTTAATGGTACAGATAGCAATTTTTAACGTAAGACGTAGACGTTGACAATAAAATGTTTTTGGTGTTGTGTTTTCATATTTAAAAATCTTATAAAATCACATTAAATTCGACATAAAACGCATGAACCCAAATACCACGGTTACGACGACGGGAAGACTCAACTAAGATATCCACTTTCCAGCTTTCTGATCTCCATCACCAGGCCAGAGCCTGGTAATAAAAAAAATATATGATGTACATTACCATGCAAACTACCAACGAAAATTAGTTTGAAAGAGATATAGTAAGTAGTTTTTTTTTAATACGTCATAAATCTAAAAATACACTATTATTAAAACATCGATCAAACTTACAACGAACTACAAGAACTTTTATATTATGTTACTTGCTGCTACGGAACCCTCCATGGGCGAGTCCGACTCGCACTTGGCCGGTTTTTTTTCTAACTTGAATAGTTTACGCGAGAGACACTTCCAAAGTGGTAAAATGTGTGTCCCCCCCCTGTAACTTCCAAAATAAGAGAATGATAAAACAAAAAAATATATAAAATGTTCATTATCATGCAAACTACCAACGAAAATTGGTTTGAACGAGATCTAGTAAGTAGTTTTTTTAATACGTCATAAATCTAAAAAAATACACTATTATTAAAACATCCATCAAAGTTACAACAAACTACAAGAACTTTTATATTATGTTACTTGCTGCTACGGAACCTTCCATGGGCGAGTCCGACTCGCACTTGGCCAGTTTTTTTTAGATTTATGACGTATTAAAAAAAATACTTACTAGATCTCTTTCAAACCAATTTTCGTTGGTAGTTTACATGGTAATGTACATCATATATATTTTTTAGTTTTATCATTCTCTTATTTCAGAAGTTACAGGGGGACACACACATTTTACCACTTTGGAAGTGTCTCTCGCGTAAACTATTCAATTTAGACCCCTAAAAGTTATTGCTTTTTTTGTATTTTTGTGTAAAAATCTTAATGCGGTTCACAGAATACATCTGCTTACTAAGTTTCAACAGTATAGCTCTTATAGTTCCGGAAAAAAGTGGCTGTGACATACGGACGGACAGACAGACAGACATGACGAATCTATAAGGGTTCTGTTTTTTTTGCTACGGAACCCTAAAAAGGTTGCTTCGGGTCATGCACTTGTTTCCTGCAAGTGCACGACCCTAAGGGTGAGTTGCACCATTTAACTATAACGATAACCAAACCATAACCAGCCGTGAAACGGCCTCCTATTGGTCAATTCGACGATTTGACAACTGTTAACGGCTTTGTTATCGTTATAGTTAAATGGTGCAACTCACCCTAAGAAACCTTTTTTTTGGCTAGGCTCAAGTTCTCTATC
This sequence comes from Mythimna ferrago, assembly GCA_910589285.2. NCBI lineage: Eukaryota > Metazoa > Arthropoda > Insecta > Lepidoptera > Noctuidae > Mythimna > Mythimna ferrago. The sequence goes on along the minus strand of OU342673.1, from coordinate 7,097,343 downwards.
TCCATTCTTATATGTATGGCTCTATCCTATGTTCCTTTTATCGTCCTGGATGAGTAGGACAAGAATGTGGAAGACCCAACACCATATCGACCCATCTCCACCTCCAGAAAACATTATCCCTCCTTCTCCGCTCCTCCCGCTGATCTAAACTGTTTTGATTTACCTACTCAGTGTTTATGTTTATTTGTTTTGAAACCATTAATGATACATACATGTAAGATGAGAAATTTGCACTCTTAGTTTTTTTTACAAAATATACATATTATCATCATCATTATCAAAAACAAATAGATATATTTCAGATATATTTTTTTAAATATTTCTAAAATATATGTTTTTTTATACTTCCCTGCGACATTATAAATATATGTCAAATAAATAAAGCCCTTTCCGTTGCCCTTTGGGTGACTGTAAGCCTTCTGATGACGCCCATTGTGAGCGCCCACGTTTCGGAGCCATATGCCATGACATAGCTGGACCTTTGATTTTTCACAATTACATTACTGTGGCGCTGTTCTGCCGCTTGGGTCTTAAAAATCACACGAGCCGCGCTAGCTCGAGCGACGCATTTGTTCGCTCCCACTAGTGCACGTGTGGATACTAGAGCGAGCGAGAGAAATGCATGGTTCGATTTTTATTCGGTAGTATCCGCTTTTCTGACATTTTACTAGATTTAGTTTAGTGAAACGACATATCACTGACGATAACTTGGTGTTTTGTCATATCACTAGATACTTTCAGTAAGATGACGGAATAAACAAGAATATTCGACATCTGCCGGGATTTCGTGATATCCCTAGGGATTTCGTGAAATCCCCAATATCCTCATTTCCCTGCGACATATACATTTGGGACATTTGGGCACGCCACAATTATGGCGGTAAGTCCCCTCTATGAGGCGTGGCTGGAAAGACCTCACGGCGTCCTTACCTTCCGCATAACGCAGGTCCTCACCGGACATGGCAAGTTCGGGAGGTTCCTGTACCGGATTCGTGTGGAAGTGACGCCCGGGTGTCGCCACTGTGCGGAACGCCCGGAGAACACAGTCGAGGTGTGCCCTGCTTGGGCGGAGCATCACCATGCCCTCGTGGGGGCGATCGGCGGCGGAGACCTCTCGCGCCGGGCCTTGGTTCAGGCCATGGTCGAAGCGAGGAGGAGCGGTCGGCTTTCAAAGGAGCAACGCCGCTCTCGCCGCCGCCGGGATTCTGATGTCGATTTTCGGCCACCGTAGGCGTGGGTTTGCGGACGGCGAGCATTGGGTAGCTCGCTGTCCGACCGTCCGGTAACTGTCTGGACCGAGCCCAAGTCGTCGACGGCGCGCACTGTTCCCGCGCGCCTCAAGGAGTTGTCAGCAACGGCAGGGGCCCAGCTGGGTCGAAGCCTACCGGGGCCAGGGTTAGTTTCGAAATTAACATGGACAAAACCAAAGTCATGGTCAACATTCATGTAGCACCCACTCCTATCAAGATCGGAGGCTCTACACTCGAAGTTGTGGACGACTGCGTTTACCTGGGACAGACGGTCCAGTTGGGTAAGTTAACTTCGAGGAAGAGGTCAATCATCGAATCCAATTCGGCTGGACAGCATTCGAGAAGCTTTCCGGTGACTTCTCTTCCAATATACCACAGTGTCTCAAGACGAAAGTATATGACCAGTCAGTGTTACCAGTGATGACTTATGGCTCCGAAACGTGGTTGCTTACAATAGGCCTCATGAGAAGACTCAAAGTCGGAGTTTCCTTGCGTGAACACATCAGAAATGAAGATATCCGCAGGCGAACCAAGGTTACCGACATAATGTAGCTCGAAGAAGCGTCAAACTTAAGTGGCAATGGGCAGGGCACATTGCACGCAGAATAGATGGTTGATGGGGACGAAAGGTTCTAGACTGGCGCCTGCGTACCGGAAGAAGCCGCGTTGGAAGGCCTCCAACAAGGTGGACCGTTGACCTGGTCAGGGTCGCGGGAATCCGATGGATGCTTGACGCACGGGACCGGTCCTTGTGGCGACGCTTGGGGGAGGCCTATGTCCAACTGTGGCCGTCTTTCGGCTGATATGATAAGGATGATGATGATGAAAGAAATATAATTTTAACATTATTTTAACATTATTCAATATTGAACGCCGTATTTTAATGAAATTTCTACGGAATTGCACAATTTAATTCCACCAAGTCCGTTCCATCATCGGATCACTATTCGTACGGCGTTGCGCCATCGGTACATGGTGGAAATCCCACCCATTCGTTTTGGAAACACATTCATTATGCGTACAACTAAGGAGTGGAATTCCCTGCCGGGGTCTGTTTCCTGATAGCTACAACCTATAATAGGGGTATTTAAGTCAAGAGTGAATAGGTTACTTCTCGGTAAGCGTGTTCCATCGTCGGCCACATCATCGCCTACCATCAGGTGAGATAGTGGTCAAACGCGAGCCTATCAATAAAAAAAGAACCAGATCAAAAACTGTAATACTGAACCCAAAGTGTAATATAATGAGTTCATTGTAAAAGTAACGATTTCTATACGTCAGCTAAATACTATATGATAAGCCTTAATTGTAAAATAATTTTATAAAATTGATAAATAAAATGCATATCCACATAAGTTAGACCTGTACTCAGTTCATGAGTGGAGCTGAAATTCTGACCGTTTAATACCTAGATAATATTAATGGGTATTTATTTAAAAGTTATAGTCATAGTCATAGTAGTTTATTGGTAAGGGATTCTTACAAGTCAATACAGAATTTTTAAATTGCATATTAACAAATGATTACATTACAATGTCAAATAATATAAAATGTCAAGCAAATAATATAAACAATACAAATAAAATTAGTAGAAATCAAATCACAAATAAAAATTAACAATAAATCACAAAATTAAAAGTCACAACAATTTTCAGTCCAAATTAATATTTACGTCAAAGTTAAATTATATTAAGTCATAAATTCGTCAAAAGAATAAAAAGCTTGCTCGATAAGACATTTTTTCAAGCGAGCTTTGAAGCTGCCTATAGTCGGGGCACCAGAAATAGCGGCAGGCAGTTGATTATAAACTGTCGGGCCCATTACATTATTTACATATAAGTACTAGTGATTCCTTTTCTGAATTATTTGCAGATTTTAGCTAAAGCTAAGCATTAGAAAAAAGTGTATAAAGATACACTCAAATACTCGTTTAGATAAATGACAAAGAGCCTGAAAATTTGTTTTTTTCTGATCTATCCCAGTAATATTATAAAGGCAAAATGTTATAGGTATATATGAATGTTTGTTAACTTTTTACGCTCAAACGGCTAAACAAATTCTGATGAAATTGAACATTCAACTAAAAAAATGTTCTGAAATAGCACATAGATACTTGACTTTTTTAATTGCTATCATGAGGGTGAGGAAGTTAGTACTTTGTACAATATATGTAGCTACTAGCTGACCGCCCGCGACTTCGTCCGCGTGTACTTCGGTTATCGCACTCTAAACGTGTTTTCCCGTAGGAATAAGATGTTTTTCCGGGATAAAAAGTAGCCTATGTTCTTTCCCATGTCAAAGGCTATATGCATGCCAAATTTCATCCAAATCCGTTCAGCTGTTTTTTCGTGATTAAGTAACAAACATCCAAACATCCACACTTTCACATTTATAATATTAGTTAGGATAAATGCGAGAGTGACTTTGTCTGGATGTCAATTTGTTACCTCTTCACGTCTTAACGTCTAAGCGGTTTTCGTTGAAACTCGACACAGAGGTAGGTTATGTCGTCGAAAGGACATAATGATAGTTTCTAAGAATTAAGCTGGAGAAAACGCTAGCGTACAGACCTTTCAGTAAAATAGAAATTCGTTTGATGACCTCTCAATATTCCGCAGCAACAACAAAAAGTCTAATTTCAAATAGAATTTCTTAGGTGTCATACAAATTTATTAGCTCTAAAAATATTTTTAATTAAAGCTGAAGCTAACAGATGGTTTTTACGTGGCAACACCGGCAATGTTTACATAAAAGTTCTGCGTATTTTAAAAATTTATAATTCCAAGAAAAACCTTCTAAATAGATCAAAATTTAGTGTATCTCAGTACAATAACTACAATTTGCAAGTGATATTGTTTGTGACTATCATCAACAAGTGAATAACCAACTTAAGTCTGTATTGTGCTCTAATTCAAAACGCTTCACAAACAGTAACTCAGTGATAATAATAACAATTTACCCTAATGTTACTCTAATTAATATTAATTAGTGAACATAAATGCGGTTTTTATCATAGCAATAGTGAAATAATTGCGAAATACAATAATGTAAACACCGTTACGACATGCTTTTTGAAAATTGACCTTTGGACTATTATCAATGTTCGACAACTAGCGCCAGCACGTCTCCAAGCGGTGAATAGATCAACCAATATAGTACCGCTACCTGCCACAGGAGGCGCAGAATTGACAGCTGGGGATACCGGCGCAAAAAATATTTTAGTATTTGGTAGAAAAATATTGCAATTATGAGGACATCGAACGAACATAAATAATCGGATTTCAGGAAGTGATATCCCCTTTTTTACGTATTTTATTGGAAATCTAATTTAAATTTACAGTATGAATTTCTTAGGAAATGTCACTTTTAGAAGAGCACGCAGACAGTCGGAACCTGATACCAGTGCTATAAACTCGCAAACGTTGGATTGTACGTCTAATTCCTTGCCAGGTATGTCTGAAGATGAAGATGACAATCAAATCAATATTTATAAAAAAGAGTTAGAAGAGCTTAAAACACAACTACAAAGTGCACATAAGGAAATAGAATTATTATCATTAGAAAATAGCAACCTTAAGAAAACGAATGCTGACTTAATGGAAAAAAATAAAAAGTACAAAGTAATAGCGTGTAGCCCCCTTAAGACTAAAATCCAAACACCGAAGAAGAAAGCAGCTGTTTGTACAAAAACAACATAGACGAAGACACCAGAAAATATAAAAACTACACGCTGTGTACGGCAAGTAGATTTAGGACCTGGAGAGTCGCAAGGCGTCGACGCCTCACAGAATAATATGAACGCAAATACACCACATCCTTTGCCCCCATGTGTAAAAAACAACATATGTGTTCTGAGCAGTGAAACATCAAATAGAATATATACAATGAGTGAGGAAACTCATTTAAAGAACTATAACATGTGTCATTATCATACTCCTAAATGTGGAATAAAATATTTATTAAACAATATCAATCAAAAAGTTCAAAATTTCACTCGTGCAGATTATTGCATTATTTTTATTGGCGAAGAGGATTTCAGGAAAACCCATAATTATATAAAATTAGTAACCTATATTCGTGAGATGTTGATAACACTAAATCATACTAACTTCGTAATATGTTTGCCTACATTTAAGTACATGGATAATACCAATATTATGTTTAACAGCCGAGTAGATACTTTTAATAATTTAATTTATATGGATATTGAGACATACAATTACGCGTATATTTTGGACTCAAATTTAAATCTTCCATACACATGGGATACATATAATCAGCGATATGGGCACCTGAATAACTTTGGCTTTATGCAGATTATTATGGATTTGCAAGACTTCATTCTAGTCTTAGAAGCAGAAAATACTTATAACACGCGAGTCTTAAATGATGAAATTTCTGACGATAACATTGATTCAAATATCAATCCACCAAAAAACCTACTCATTAATAAGACAAAGGACTCGTCCCACTCAAATAATTTTTTTCGCCTATAATAGCATAAATATCTTGCACCAAAATATTGCTGGTCTTTTAAATAAGTGTGACCTACTCACAGTTCATCTTGTTGAACTTTCAGAGCAAAATGTTAATGTGGATGTAATATGCATTTCAGAGCATTTTATGATGGCTGGCTATGAGAATCAGCTACATCTACCTAATTATAGTTTAGCTGCCTGTTACAGTAGGCAGACAAGTAAACGAGGGGGTGCATGTATACTTGTTAAGCATGGTATTCAATGGAAGGGCTTGATCAATGTAGCAAGTATGTCCTCGCTAGGTATATTCGAGTGTTGTGCAATTAAATTGACGGACTATAACATTGTAATAGTGTGTATTTATAGGGTACCTAACTCAAATAATATCAATGAGTTTTTTGATAAATTGGAAACTCTTTTAAAATATTTATCCAAACAGCGATGTATGAATATAATTTTAGCTGGAGATTACAATATTGACATTTTGAAGCGAAGTAGACTGTCAGCTGAATTCGAGTCTATTCTTTTAAATTTTAATTTACAACTTGCTTTACGACAGCCTACTCGAGCTGCGAGCCAAACATGCATAGATAATTTTGCGCATAATTTTAAGCGTCGTTGTAAATCAGAAGTTTTGGAGCTTGCGCTATCCGATCACACAGCACAACTATTAAAGTGCCCCATTATAAAAAAGGATGTTTTTAAGTACTATCGCAAAAGTACACGAGACTATAGTCAGGAAAATATAGAAAAATTCAAGACTTGTCTAAATAGTCTATCCTTCTCAGATGTGTACGAGACGGACGATCCCAATGCAGCATACAACTGTTTTATTGAAATATTCCAATTATTCTACGATCTATGTTTCCCCATAAAAATGATTACCATAAAGACTACTAAAAGACCTACTTGGGTATCACGTGGCATAAACTTGTGTAGCAAAAACAAACGAAAGCTTTTATGGGAATATAGGTTAAATCCAACTCGTGCTAATAGAGATAAATTCAAAAAATATTCAAAATTACTCAAAAAAATTATGAATCTAACTCAGAAAGCTCAAAACAATTATAGTATTAAAACTTCTAATAACAAGTCTAAGACTACATGGAAAATAATTAATAAGAGAAAATACAACGCCCCAAAAAATTCAATTTCTTGCATCAAATTTGAAAATAAAGACATCAGAGACCCAAAGGACATTGCCAATGCGTTTAATGATCATTTCATAGATAAAATAAAACCAACGATTAATGCGGGAACAAACTCTACCTCATTAAACATAGACTGTACTCTGCAGTCTATGTTTATGGCTCCATCTACGCCCTATGACATTTTAAACATTATTATGAATCTAAAAAACACGAACAGCGTTGGCTACGATGGTATTGCCACAAAAATATTGAAAGCAGTTGCATCTGAAGTATGTACTCATTTGAGTTTCATTATTAATCTTTGCATAATTGCGGGTATATTTCCTGATGCATTAAAGATGTCTATAGTAAAACCGCTGTATAAGAAAGACAATCACGAATTAATGATAAATTACAGACCGATCGCGCTTATACCAATTTTGTCTAAAGTATTCGAAAAATATATATATAGGGAAATAAATACTTATTTAGAAAAATATAATATATTAAGTGACGAACAAAAGGGATTTCGAAAAAATAAAAGTATAAATTTAGCTATTTATGAGTTTTTACATAATGTCATGCTAAATGTAGATAAGAGAACACCAGTCTGTGCCATATTTTGTGACATGACACAGGCCTTTGACTGTGTCCATTATGGCACCCTAGCAGAAAAACTTGAAGCCTATGGTTTTAGAGGCAACGTTTTAGAATTAATTAAATCTTATCTTCATAATCGTAAACAAGTTACAGAAATATGTAAAATAAATAAAAAAAGTAATCGTGAAGAAATTTCAAGATCAAAAGAACGCGAAGTTATATATGGAGTACCTCAAGGCAGTGTATTGGGGCCTCCGCTTTTCACATTATATGTAAATGACTTGCCTAAAGTAACTGAACAACCATTGACACTTTTTGCTGACGATTGCACTATGACAATAGCTTGTAATGACATTAACACATATGAACTTGACATTAATAATTCACTAATATCTATTATAAATTGGTTAAATGATAATAATTTAATAATTAATTTAAAAAAGACTAACGTTGTGCACTTTAGACAACGAATGCAAACAATCAACAATCTTAATATTCAATTTAATAACATAAATATCAATGAAAGTGACACAACAAAATTTCTAGGGCTAATAATAGATGCTAAATTAAATTGGAAACCACAAATAGAGGCACTAAGTAAAAAATTGAGCAGTGCAGCCTACGCTTTGCAACAGCTTGCTGCGGTTCTCAGTACAGATGCACTTATTACTGCATACTATGGATTAGCCGAATCAATTCTTAGATATGGAGTTATCTTTTGGGGGAACAGTACGGACAATGAAATAGCGTTTCGCGCACAAAAAAGGTGTATTAGATCGATGTTTAGACTGCAAACAACGGACAGCTGTAAACCTTATTTTATAGAACGTAAGATATTGACATTACCCTCATTATACATCCTCGAAACAGTGATGTTCATTAAATGTAATCCTCATTTATTTCAGCATTTGTCTAATGCTTTCCCTAGAAATAGACGTGATAATTACAAACTCTGTGTTCCGGCCGCTAAAACAGCTCTTATGCGCAAGAGCATCTTTTGCATGGCTCCGACCATTTTTAACAAATTGCCTAAATCTTGGAAAACATTAAATATATCTGCTCTTAAAAGAAAATTGAAGAGCTTTCTAACTAAAAGAGCATATTACAGTATAGAAGAGTTCATGAAAGAGGACAATTTTCTTCGTTTTTGAGATGACAATATTATTATTATTATTTTATTTTACTTTTTGTTTTGACATGTATTGTATTTTTTTTTTATATTTGTACATGGAAAAAATGATGTTAAATAATTGTAATTTTAAATTTAATGACAGTAATTCGTAATTTTATTAATTGCTTTGAAATTGATTTTTTTATTTAAAATGGTGTTGACATGTATTATTATTACTTTTTTATTTAGATTAATTGTAATTTTAATGACAGTAATATAGTTCATGATTTTATTGACTACTTTGACATTTTATTTTAATTATGCTGTTGACATGTATTGTAATTCTTATTTTTTTTTTTTTTTTTACTATTTTGACATTGAATTTTATTTGAAATTATGCTTTTGAGATGTATTGTATTTGTTTTAATTATTATTATTTTTAATTCTTTTTATTTGAATATTGGAATTTTAAAATTGAAATATTATTGACAATAATTCATAATTTTACTAACTAATATTTATGTAATGACTATCTGAAATTGAATTTTATCTGAAACTATGCTATTGAAACCTCAACTAAATTTAATAAGTAGCTATAAAATTTTGATGATCACGGTTTATGCACCATCTCTTCCTAAATATTTGTACGCCACGATATGCGGCTGAACATGCCAGAACTTATTTTATATTATTATCTTGCATGCAATGTATCATGTACACCATGTTTAAACAAATAAATTTTTACTTACTTACTTACTTACTTACTTACTAAAAAAACAGTACTTATTAAATCGCACAAGATTTTTTTCAAAATTTATAAAATAGTACCTACATTTAGTTCATTACAGGAACTGCAACTAGCAGTTAAGCAGCATGGACACATTTTAAATTAACATTAAGTTGCTGTATATACCTGAATAAATACCGGATAAATAACACAAGTATGTAAATGTACCAAAGAATTTTTCCACCCGGTATTTACGCACCACTCATCTCTATTTGTGAGGCCAGTGACCTGTGATTTCGACAATATTTTCACTGCCATATTTGTAAGAGAGATAAAAACAATAATTTAAACTTGTATGAACTTCGCTATAGATTGCGCAGTCAGTAGGTACTATTATGTTATTCTCGACGATGATCTTATTATTTTTATCATTCACGGAATAACAGGCTGAATATTGTTTGTTTGTATACATAATAGTTTATATTTCCTTAATTTTTAAGAATTGTGTCGTTTTGCAAAGTTTAGACAGGTCAAGAATATTTCATTAGACATACTTATAGTTAAGTCAGTTTTAAGGAGCTTTAAGCAAGCAAAGGAAAAGCTGCCTTCAATTTGATGTGGAGTCGAATTAGAGGCCATGACTACGTATATGTATAACTAGCATTTGACCGCGACATCGTCCGCGTACATAAAATATAGCCTATGTCACTCACGAATAAAACAGCTTTCTATCGGTGAAAAAAATTTAGCAATCGGACCAGTACTTTCAGAGATTACCTCCTACAAATAAAAAAAAAAACATAATAATAAAAAAATAAACTTTACCTCTTCATTATATTATATTAATGTAGACAATGAGGGTTACAATTTTAGTCGAAGTTCGCATCTTTAGATCTTGACGACCGACAGGTTTTCTGAAAACACAACAAGAAAACTTAAAAACTGTGTTGCAAGCTAAGTAGTAACTAGAATTTGAAAGATATTATACTTAGATATTATAAATCTGACAAGTCACACGTTGATGAGTTCATAACACGTTGTTCCAGGCAATTGCCTGGCAACCTTATCTATCACAACCAGGAAAGTTAAGGACTTGCACTCAATATGCATAGTCTCGGACACCACGGCTGTCCTGCAAGCACTGAACAGCCAGACAGTTAACTCTGGACTGATATAGGAGTGTCACCAACGCCTTAACCAGGTGGGTAAACACAACCAAATAACCATTCAATGGATCAAAGGACACAGCGATTCCCGAGACAACGATGAAGCGGACGAACTGGCTACAAGGGGTTCGAGTATGGCAGCTTGACTTGAACACATTGTGCCACTTCGAATACTTACGCAATGTGGTAAGGTAACACCCCAGAGACCTACACCACAGACTACGGGTAGGCCTTAGTTAGTGCAGGAAGGCCAAAGAGGCACCTCCCTCTATTAACATACAAAACAATACATAGCATACCGTCTTCTTTTTCCTGCCCTTGTCCCATTTTATTTGGGGTCGGTGCAACATGTTTTTTTCTTCTATTCTGTCCTATCACTCGTCACGCTATCACTAACTCCCTTTTCTTTCATATCACTTCAATACATAAGTAGCATACCAAGAAAACGATTTACTACTTACATATTTTCCTTACTTATATTAATAAATAAACCTAACTAATAAATAATATATAACTTATATCATATTATCAAATTATCAGAAGAACATCAAAGCTGTAAATATTAAAACTAAAACAATAGTAATTAAATCAAACTATATTGTAACGCGATATCGGCCAGTCCTCACTTAAATTTAGGGGTGTTCGTTAAATGGGATAGATATGTCGTGATATGACGGCCGTTCACACTGCTCGGAGGATGCGCGTATCAGTACAGCAGTACAGATCGGAGCTCCACTGTGTGCACACACCTGCAACCATGCGTCCCAATACTGTGCTCCTGATTGTCATCCTCGCCTGCATTCAAAGTAAGTACCTTGTGTATACGCTTCGCAATCGCCAATGCATTTTTTTTTACAACAGCGAATTGTTTTTGGCGTTCTAATTTTAAAACCGCTTCTAGATTATCTCTGGAATTTGCATTTTTTATTCTATGCAATTACATCGAGAATTATTTATTCTCTATATTTTATTCATAGGAATTTATTTACTTTTATGTGTCATTTCGTAATAAATATTATCGCTACGCATAGTCAAGTCTCTTGTTTGGTAGTTAGATATCGAGGGGTCATAGGTTCATTCGGGTGAAAAAGAGAATATTTTATTTATGGTAGCTACTTCACGATGTGTTCCTGATTCAGGGGAATCGTATCTATACTAATATTATAAAGAGGAAAGATTTGTATTTTTATATTTTTGTATGTAACGAATAAAATCAAAAACTACTGTGCCGATTTCAAAAATGCTTACACCATTGGAAAGCTACACTCACCCTGAGTAACATAGGCTATATTTATTGCCCGTGCGAAGCCGGGACGGGCCGCTAGTGTTTCTATAAAATAGTATCGATATCAAGAATGTACTTCAAGATTCTCATTGAGGTCATATTGTTTCACCTGGGATTCTGTGTTCGTCAAACTAATGAAAATCTGTCAAACTGGAAGTAAAGTAAGAATTAAGACTTTTTACTCCAAATTTAAGACAGCCTGTGTAAAAGTTTTCGTTGTGTTTCTCATTATAGTCCATAGTTTTTGTAGGTTATTTTTAATTACGTGTGTTGTCCCAGAAATCATAGTTCTCCCAATTATTTCTCAACTCTTATGCTAGGTATAAGTAGTAACCAACTCGGTTTTGTCAGCATAGTGTTGCAGTGACAATTTTTTTTTTCTGTAGACATTTTTTGTGACCTTAATTGATTCGGATCAGTTTCGATGATGAGAAAATTAAGTAGGTAGATTTAATACAGAAACTATAACTTTAGTCTATTCTGTAAAAAGTCACGTGAAGGCAGCTTACAATGCACCCTATGGTAGGATAGGGATAGATAACCCACATCGCCTAAATTTAGGAAAAAGTTTATATTAAGGGTAACTACCCCTTAGCCATTATATAGCGCGCACTGGTGACTTTGTCATCGTGACTTTTGACAAAAAGTCACCGTGCCTACCCAACAAACATATTGGCGCTAAGCGCAACCTTTTTTTAGCTCCCATAGGATTATAAATTATATAAAAGGGCTCCGATTGTAACTTTCGATTCTACTGTGGTGTTAAGGATAAATATTAAACCTTCAAGAGGAATAACAGTTAAAAATAAAAAATGTACAACTTAAGGCGGTAGCATAGAGTTGGTGGGAACCATTGTATAGCTCATTCTTATAACTTTAAGAAGCTTCAAACACTAAAAGCAATTGTAAAGTGTTTTCTTACTCCTACTAATAACTGATGTCTCTAATCAGAGTTAGTTAGATTCTTTATAACACTTAGGGACTACTGTAACAGCTTAAAGAAGCGTAAAACACTATAAGTAATTGTAAGGTGTCAACTAACACTTACTATTAGCTGATGTTCTTAAATAGAGCCAGTGAAATACTTAGTACCACTTAACGAGATCTATCGAACCATAAGAACTGACAAAAAAGCTATTAGTGTCATACAAGTGTTGATTACAAATTCTGTTGAGCTAGATGCCGCAAGAGTCAGAAATCACCTTTAAACAATTATTGATTATATAAAAGGGTTACTAGGTCAACCTTGGGTACTACAATGGTTTTTTAAATATTTTTTTATAGCGGTATACAATACTTGTATAGATTATAGTCTTGTATTCTCTTGATTATTTACTTTACGTAGAGTTATAGAATTTTATATCACCTAAATATAGAACATAGAACCATTATGCAAACTCAACCTAAAAATTGTTGTCTTTTCGCTTTTAGAACCATATTGTAGAACTGCAAGGGACATAGAAGTGCTAACAATCGGTCTTTAAGCACTGTGCTGGGAATAATAGAGTTATTAGGATCCTTGAGCAATTTAGAATTGAAGCCATTAAATAAATAGTTAACCTATAACATTTTAAAAGGAAAACACTTTTCCTAATCAATATTGCCCCACTTATTTACTATATTATCGTCAGATTTTCATTAATATACTATTTGACAGTATTAAGAACTATTATTCAACATAATTGATATGAAAAAAATAGGGAGGTAGTAATTTTTTTCTACATATTATCATCAAAAGCAGTTTAATTTTGAGGCGCTTCAAAATTGAGGTGAAAACATATATAAGTTGTTACGAAAAACTTACCATCGCAGTAACTTTTGATAATTATTACATCCAAAATCTAAAAAATAATAATATTAACTTACCTATTTTATTAAATTTATAATCATTTCAAACACTAGAAGACTCTTTATACCACTAAATCGGAGATGAATATGTGAATATGCGTATTGCTAAATATTTTAACACTATTGACGGTAGCAAAAATACCTACAATATATTCTCAAGGTATATATTGTACCGAAGAAAAACTAATATGGTACCAAAAAGTTATTAGAGTGGATTTTATAACTATATTACTACCTTAGCTTGCAGGTGTAACCTGCGTATAGCTTACAATACACTTAAACCAGCAAGTACTGCTTCAGTAGCACTAGTCTAGCTGTTTATTGTCACTCATTTATCTCTACTCTATAACAATTAAGTCACTTTAAGCTCTAAAATTGTGGGCCCAAATCAGGGTTATAAGACAGTTAAAACGTGCTATATCACCAAATAATAGTGCCTATATAAGACCCTAGGTTATAAAAAATATCTTAAACAGCTCACTTAGCACTTATTCTTAACACCAAAATGTTAGTTGGGTATGAACCCAACATGTAGTGCGCGCACTTGAAGACGTGACAGTTACAAAAACTGGGAACAAAAATTATTGTCACTGTGACAAAAGTCACCAGTGCGCGCTATATTTTATTCTTATGCACTTTGACAAATAATTACATGACGGTCACATTTTTTCAATTATAGTAGATCATGTAACTAGGGGATAAAGGAGTGTCTTGAGGTCACTGGTGGCATGTTGAATTCCGAAAGAAACGAAGGTTGCTGATTTTAATTCCGAACGTTAGTGACGGATTTATAAAATTAACTCCCGAGCATTGCGAGGGAGTAAAAATACAAACAAAATTCACTGCTCTAAGATTCTATAGTTTTAACATTCCGTAAAGCTCCCAGCTGTTTCATTCATTTTTTTTTAAACTCGTCAGTTACCCAGTTTTGGATAAACTTGTATGATGCACGTACCTACATTTTAATTCACTTTATATTGATGGGTTTTGACGTTCCAAATTTAAATCTCATTATTCCCTAGGGATCGGCCATACTGCATTATCTCCCTAGGTACAGAATGACTTGCTTTAACCCCTTATTGCATGAATTATGAAGGAGATGATGAAAAATTTTTTTTTCATTACTCATACTCTGAAAGTAGGTAGGTCTGAATTTGCTTGAGAAGCGGGCTGAAAGTGATACTTTTCATCCCTAGGGAGTTTTACTTTACAACTGACAGCTGTCAAATTATTAAAAAAAAAACTAGTTCTATCTTCACATTTCTATTGAACCATGTTCCGATTTTCCATACAGCCAGTCAATCACAGCGCGATATAAAATTGAAATAACTTAAAGACAAGTATTAATTAAATAATGTTATATTTTAAGTGATTTATTTGTTCAACTATTTCTTTAAAATACTTTATTTTTAAAAGATTACAATTAATTTCTAATTTTTCATTAATGAGGCTGAATAGCTGGCCGGTCACAGAAAAAAAAAAAAACAAAATGGCGGGAAAGTGGCAATCAGTCGTTGGTTTTTTCGATTTTTGTTTACATTTCCGTACAACAGAGATTTGTATTAACACGTTATGTTTATCAGATTAAAATAGTGATTTAACGCCTAATTTCATAAGAGAAGAAGCTAAAGCGTAGTGGAATACCTTTTACCACGTAAATCAGAAGAAAGATACCTACTTAAAACCATATTTGGAGGTATGCGGAACAGAGAGTAAAGTCCCGCAAACCTCCGTTGAAAAGAGAGGATCCTCCGACCAGACAGGTGTTATAGTCTGGTGGGCTACTGCCCGATAGATGATTTCGGGCTGTCGTATATGTTCAAATCGCGCGGAGAACTTTGATTGCGCGATGCAGGATTTCGTATATTCTTCGTAGTTCTTATGTGGCGCCATAGATGTCGCTACATCACTCCCCTCCGGAGATCGGAGATCGATGGTTCTTGATGCGCGCCAGGCCAGCGTAGGTTGTTTCCAGTGGGTCGGAACCGATGCCGGATAGTTCTCGGTGAGTCGGAACTGTCTGCGGTGATGCCCCAGTGAGTCGGGGTGATGATATCCCAGTGAGTCGGGATGTTGCTGCAGGCTCCAGTGAGTCGGAGTAGTGCTGCTGGCTCCAGTGAGTCGGAGCGGTGCTGTGCGACGTAGGGCTTGACTGCTGGCGTCGACCAGGAGAGGTTCTTCATAGCTCTTCATGTGACTGGCCGAAGGTGCGGTGTGCCAAGCCAAGGTCGCTGATGAGGCTGAAGGTGATGACCAGGTATGACCAGGTAGGCATGCTGGTGGTCAGGATACCCTCTATAGCCGTGGGTGCTGGCTGTATGGCTCGCTGCTCGAAAGCTTGAGGAAGTGATGATGACGTCACGAAGTAGTAGCTGCACGAAGGCTGCGCTGACGTTCTTTGTCGAGGGTCACCAGTTTGGAGGTATGCGGAACAGAGAGTAAAGTCCCGCAAACCTCTGTTGAAAAGGGAGGATCCTCCGACCAGACAGGTGTTATAGTCTGGTGGGCTACTGCCCGATAGATGATTTCGGGCTGTCGTATATGTTCAAATCGCGCGGAGAACTTTGATTGCGCGATGCAGGATTTCGTATATTCTTCGTAGTTCTTATGTGGCGCCATAGATGTCGCTACAGGTACGAGACTCAGGTTTTACAAACTTTTTATTTTATTTTTAGTTTCCTCGTATTCGTAATGAAAAGCAGTGTTTACCTCGGGGTGAAAGTAACCCATTTAACCCCTCGAATTAGCGACCTCGCTGCGCTCGCCCGCCAACTCCTTCTCGGTACGAAATTAGTTACTTTCACCCCTAATGTAACAATGTACTATTATTTTTTAATTAATGCATACGAAGCCATATATGGATCAGTACAATTCCACTAGAATGCATACGATGCCATATATGGCTTCGTGTATGTATAATGTCGTTTTATACGTTATACAAACCTCACATAGAGCAAGACATTCTATCCCTAGGGAGATAATGCAGTATGGCCGATCCCTAGGGGTCCAAATTCAAATCTCATTATTCCCTAGGGATCGGCCATACTTCATTATCTCCCTAGGGATCGGCCATACTTCATTATCTCCCTAGGGATAGAATGACTTGCTTAAAGTGAGGTTTGTATGACGTATAAAAGGACATTATCGAGCAGGTGGTGTAAAAAAGGGCATTATCGAGCAGGTGGTGTAAAAATTCTATTTAGTAACAAAGTAGTACCAAATAATAATTGTAGGATTACCACTGGTCACCAGACCACTGGGCTTAACTGAATGATAATTCCTATTTTTACCTCACCGTTTTGCTGGCACCTGTTCCCAAGATACGACTGACCTTGGCATAGATCCTTCATATTCATATAAAATGCAAATTTTGCAATTTAGAACGTCACTGGCGTACGCAACGATACATTGGGCATTATGTACCTATTGCGTATGCGCTTCCCGCGCAATTGGGTCAATCAAGGCGATATAGGTCAGTGTTATCTGTTAGACGATGCACTCCAGGCTAATTGACAATAGATATTATTATGCACCAAACGAGAGCAAGGCTGAAGGGATGTTGCTATGAGTCTAATAGGCTCTAACAATGGGTTCCTGTTTTAGTTTGTGAAGTTATTTTTACATAGGTATTTGTAAGTACATTCGTGGTACTCTTTAGCGTGGATGCGACACTCACAGGATCGGTTGTGGAAACACTTGGCTTCCCCCAAGTTTTTTTTTTTTTTTTTTTTTTTTTATTCGGCAGGAGTGGGAAATCCTCATGGACGGCCAGGCTGCCTCACAAACGAGCCAGTCTGGGCAGTGTCAGACTCCTACTGACTAAAACCACACTCCTGCCTTACATTTAAACCACAGACATGACGTCCGTGCTCTTGTTTAATAGTTATACATTGTTTGCTGCTGGGCAACTCCACGTGCAAGTGGCGTCACTCCAGAGCACTTAAGCTATAACAGTAAATCCCGTCAAAATTTCATGGCTGAGAGGCCATCAGCCCGAAGCGATACCCAAGCAACAACGAGTCATAAACGCATCAAAGATCAGGGTTCTCCCAACCTTCAACACACATACAACCCCCCGCCGCCCAAAATGCCGCTCAAGCAAACAGCCCCCCAGCTCCAGATACATAACTATAATTAATTTATTATACAATATAAATAACAATAATATAAATACACACATCAATAACCATAAATATATAATATCATCAATAACTATAACTACTGCTGTAAATACAGTGTTTGTTTTGCCTTTCCCTTT
Organism: Mythimna ferrago; assembly: GCA_910589285.2. Taxonomy (NCBI): domain Eukaryota; kingdom Metazoa; phylum Arthropoda; class Insecta; order Lepidoptera; family Noctuidae; genus Mythimna; species Mythimna ferrago. Next base: position 7,079,490 of record OU342673.1, on the reverse strand, counting down.
TTTTTTTTGTTTTTTTTTTTATTTTTTATTTTATTCCACTTTTTTTTTTTTTTTTTTTTTTTTATTATTATTATTATTTTTCCACTGAATTTCATAATACAGGTAACGCTATGTTTATGTCTTCAACCGCTGTTTATCGTCCCCAAGACCGGTCGCTGTTTTACGTTAAAAACCAACCGCCCCGAGCAATACCCGCGTCGTCCAAAGCTACCTCAGCCCGTTATTGCCTAAGTAGGCGAATCAGTGCCTCGACGACTGTTTTGTCCCGATGCTGCATAGCGATCTTCAAGTTAGCGTTGATAATGTCCCTGGTCGACGCCTCCTGTGCCCTCCTCACAAACCTTCCAATAGCGTCGTCAGCGTTGTCGGCGTAGTACACGCAGCGGGCAGTATGTCTGGAGACTGCCACAACTGCGTGGGGGACGCTGCTGTGAATCCGGATGTTAATGGATTTTGTCTTCAAGATGATGACCGTCTCGCTGGTAAGCCCCTGAGCTTCGTGTATAGTTAGGACGCATGATCCAACCCCAACCCCATAACCCTGGTCAATGAGGGTCTTCTTCTCCTCCTGCGTGTGGACCAGGAAAAGCGTATTGGGAAGAGTGTTGGGAATATTCGCGCCCGTGAACCTTCTTAGCTGTAAGGAGTGAACCTGGTTCTTTGACGAGTATATGCCAGGGTACACCTCCCCTAGGGCATATGCGACATCCATTGGATTCCGGTGCGTGCAGGGCAGTTCGTGGCTGATGGTCACCACTGAGTCCGGACGGGCGTAACTAATAGGGAAAAGATTTTCCCTGTCCAGATAGGGCAGTTGATTAATATCTCCGACAAGGACCGCGCCACTTGCGCCCGACAACCGGACTGCCATCACAATGGCCCCGAAATGGTTCATAAGAGCCTCGTCTACGAGAATGCGATTGCATTTTTGTGACTCTTTGCACCCGTTCGATAGAATTGAGGCCATCGTGCGGACTTTGGTTCTGTTGTCTTCACCAATTTTGTGCGCTAACTTTTGCTGCAGGTCTTTCGCCGCCTCGGTTGTCGTAGTGACTATGACGTCGTGGTCCCTATCGAAGTTATCAATCACCCAAGTGGACTTGCCGCACCCTGGAACACCGTTGATCCAACTGATGCCCGGCAACGCCCAGCCTCCAGGCTGGTCTATAGTTCTTGAGATTGTGTGGGTTTATACCGTTGGATGAGTCGGCAACCGCACGGTCTGGCCGTATTACCTTCATGACACCCGAAAGCGACCCAATTGTGGTAGTGGCTCGATGTACAAAAATAATGCTGGATGAAAAGATCCTCGAACAGGCGGAAGGCTTCCCCCAAGTTATGTACAGTCATGTCAGGGACGTCTTTCGGCGGACACAGACAAATGAAAGAACTCTGTACCAGTCAATCTCTCTCTATTAGGTGAACACTGAACAATGTTTTAGGATATCCATTAGATACAGATAGGGAATAAAAAATAGTCGACAAGGTTATCTACGATTGGGATACTCACAATACTTTCAATATTGGGTTGAACTAGAAGTTTTTTTTTGGTCTTTGCACGGTTTGTGCATTTAAACTCCAAGCGAACGCCAGCGTCCGTTCTCTCATTGTCTCTCTATTGTGTCTCTAATTACGGTAATCGAAAGGTTAATGAATTAAGCAGTATGAAATTTGGAAAGTATTTAGATTTTACAGTGACATTGAGTTACTCATCCGCCATTAAGATTCGCATGTAACTATTTAACACATTCTAACGTATAAAATTTGCAGTATTTGGCAGCAAATGTATCGAGTCAGCCTTCTTGGCAAGCGTTAGGTAGCTAATAATTACGACTTTAATAAAGGTAATTTGTCTGTTGGTTGCGAAGATACAGCAAGTCAAAGATGAGCAATTCTACCGCAGTGCTCGGAAAACTGTAAAATTCTATCACTTGTTTCAGTTTCTTTTTTTAGGGTCGTGCAGAAAGGCCAGGCTTAATTGTCTTTTGTCAAGGTCAAAGTTGCAACAACCATCCCTATCGTCCTGAATGAGAAGGGCGAAAATGTGGCTGAACCAACGCCATATGCCGACCCGCCTCCACATGTAAGATGTCTCTGAACTCTTGGTTTTTTTTTACAAAAATATATAAATACATAGGTACATTATTCAGTACAATGTTTATATTATTTAACTGACCCAGTGGACTTCGTACCGCCTGACAGTCAATAATTAATGTAGTAAATCTTTTGATACAGTCAACCGATTGCGATGAAACAAAGCCTAAGTAATATATCAAGTTACACGTAATTTTAATGTACAAAAGTTTTCTACATCGATTTCGTACATATTACGTGATTTTACGTGATGCGCGCACAATTTTAAACTTCTACAGATTTATTATATGTGTAGGACTAACCCGATATTTTACTATTTTTATTATTTTTGAGGAAACTATGAAGCCTAGACGTACTACTTTTGTATCAAATTCAAGCTAATTTAATTTTCTACAAATTCTTGCCTCCTACTTTTCTCTAAGCCTTAATTTAGCCAGCACGTGTCTTTAAATATGACGCAAACACAAAATATTCACTTTAAAAAAAAAGACCTATTTTGACAAGCTGTATCTCTGCAACCAGTGGACCTAGAGTAAGTAAGTTAAGCTCAAATTATAGTAGGTATATTTAGTTAGCTTTATTAAATTATAAGCAAATATATACTTACTGATAAACGCTTTCTTCGGCTAGTTTTTTCGGAAAAACTGCAGTTTTTCGAGCATTATGGGAGTAGCACAGGATTTTCAGGGTTGCAAACTTGGGAGTAAACTACTTTCAAGGAACCTAAGAACATATAAAAAATCGTAGTTACATGCGCGTTTGCGATGTGTGATGTCGATTTTGACTGGTCTATTTTAACTGTATCATGAAAAATCAGAAAGTGAGAGTCTGTCAAAGTTAAACGACTCGAATAATTATTAGGGTAAAATGAAATCTGATGTAGTCAACACTGGTTCAATAATCAAGGTTGACTAGGACATCTTCGTCATGGTTTACTAATAGAAGAACCTTATAAAAAGTAGCGAATATAATTATTTTTTAAATGATATGATGAATATTCAAAAATTCCCAAGTCGACTCTTTAGACTGACTACGAGTATATAAGCTTGTTATGTCAGCAAAAATATATAATCACCGGGTCATCCAGGCGACTGAGAGGTTGTTATGCACTTGTACCCAGCTGTTCGCTGGCACCTAATACCCGCTATGACCTTCCGTGACATGTGTTGTACTTAGCATCGGTGGTATCCAACCTACGACCTTTTTAAATATTTTTGGGATAAAATATTAGGTCCTTACAAATGAAAATGCGTTTTGCACGGGAGGAATACCTATAAAGACATTTTTTTTCGATTATCGTACAGTATCCACTTTTCATCACAAGTAATGATTCGATTTAAAATCCCTTCATTATTGTGTCGGTTGAGCAAAGTAACACAGCAGTCGACGCGTGTTTGCAAGTTCGATTCACTCAATTCATGTGGTACCCATCGTTCAAGTTTTTTACTTTCCCGATTTGCTTCTGAACTGTATTAATCCACTTGAATTAATACAGTTTTATCACTTACCCTGAAGCCTCCAGCTATCTGTGAAGTGCTTTGTGATGGATCCGCTTCCACAATATCCTTTAATTCTTCATTTTCCACTATGGTCTCCGGCCGTCCACGGGGTTGGTTCTGAAGGTGCTTTCTTTTGCAACACCAGCGCCGTACACATCTTAAATCCTTCGAGCTGTTTCTGCAGCACTGGTGCTACGGTAGAACTCGTACTCGTAAATATTCCGATATTTCACGTTTTCTGAAATAATGAGGAGAATGATAAATAATGAGAAAAAAACTGATTCTGAACAAACCATTATACTATTTTTTTTAATATTTAAGTTTATTATGTATATATTTTATTGTCATCCAGTTAATAATCTAACCATAACTGTTATATATTCCACCTAATAAAATCCACCTAATTCTAGTGCCTTTTTATAATTAGATATGGATGGAGAGGGAGAGGGAAGCCAAAAAAAAGATGGATGGATTCTGTGAGAAGTGATTTGAAAGAAAAGGGAGTCAGTGATAGCGTGACGAGTGACAGGACAGAATGTAGGAAAAAAACGTGTTGCGCTGACCCCAAATAAAACGGGACAAGAGCTGGAAGATGATGATAATAAGATACTGGTAGATCACATCATTATTTTTTTTATTAATTTATCTTCAACATCTTATAAACACGATTACAAATAAAGTATCATTAACTCTTTATAATATTAGCTTCTCAATAATATCACTCAGTCGACTACATAATTTACCTACAAATGCAATTTTCGATGAAAAGAAACAGTAACTTTGATAAAGCTCTGCAAAGGATGTATTAAATCGGAATGAACGGAAGCTGGAGATAAAGCATCCCGTAGTGCTCCAATTGAACGTTCAACAAGTTCTAGGAGTAACGATAAGAAATTATCCGATATTGCTGCTTATTATTTCAAGAGCAAAAAGCATTTGACAACAATCCCGAAATCAATCCACGCAAATTAAAAAAAATCATATCTCATGAGTTCATAACATCCTAAGTTTTATTTGTTTACATGTCTGGTGTTTTTTTTTTTTTAATAAAGTAGTGCTTGACTGCAATCCCACCTGATGTTAAGCAGTGATGCAATCGATGATGCTGTGGCGCACTAGTTTATTAAGAGCCTTCACTCTCGCATTGAAGACACCTTGTTTTTTAGGCAGATTGTTTCAGTCCCTCGGTGTACGGAGGCGAAACGCTTGGTCCGGACCGTAAAGGTTTAAACAACGTAAGGCGTACTTGCCGTTCGTCGGCTTGACTGATGGTAGAAATGAGGGTTTAGTCCACTCTCGGCCCTTCGACCCCTAAAAAAAGATTTGTCTATTTGTGTCCTCTCAACCCTTAAACATAGTTCACACTCGAACCCCAGGGGCAGAGATTTTCATACAAAAGACATGCATAGCTCGTCCACTTTCGACCCCTGGTTCTCAATTAATATTTTGGCACAGTCAAGACCAAAATAAAGACACAATTCAGGAATTAAAAAAAAATAAAGTAGGAATACTAAGAAAACAATTTTTTTCTTTTGGGGGTTTCCCGCCCTAGGGTAGTGCGGTAGGGCGTGTCAGACTTTTACTGACCAAAACCACACCTGCGTTTTTCTGTTGCCTTTTGCGTTCTAGTGGAACCTGGGAAGGTTTAGGGTTTCCTTTTCTGAAATTCCCCATGGCCCTAGCGGGGATCGGCCCTGAAGGGCCCCTACGGTTTTGTTGACATCTCTTATACGGAACTCTACGTACCGTCGACGACACGGGCTCGGTATGGACGGTTACCGGACGATCGCACAGTGAGCAACCCATTGCTCGTCGTATATGGGGCTGTGAATTGCCGTACGATTCCCGATGCCCAGGGCATCTTCTGTTGCGGTGACTGGGGCGTGAGGATATTTTCTCCCTCATGCGTGCAGCCTTCTCCTTCGCTAGCACTGCTGCTTCACAGGAGGCAACTGTATTGCATACCCTCTTATTTTGGACTATGGTCTGAACCAGGGCCCGGCTCAAGAAGTCGCCGCCGCCGATCGCCTCCACGAGAACACGGTAGCAAACCGCCCAACCGGGGCACACCTCCATCGTATGGCCCACCGTGTTCTCCGGACGATCCGCACAATGGCGACACCCGAGCGTTTCTCACGTCCGGCGAGGACCTGTGCCATGTGGATGGTAAGGATCGACGCCATGACGCCTCTCTAGCTACTTCTGAAAAAGACTTACCGCCATAATTGTGGCGTGCTTAGCGCTAGGTTTCAATAGTCGCTCTCACCATATCGCCATGAGATCAAGAGGAACGATGTCCGCCATGCTGCGACTTTCGGGGAGTTTCGTTCGGCCGGCATTGCAACACCATGCGCAAGTCGAGCATTGTAAATTTTGCCTCCAAATCCCACGGCGCCCGGCGGCCAGCTGGTAAGGGGTTCAAAGTTTCCCGTGAAACTGTGGTTTCCCCGCATCATCCTCATGAATGAGCATGACCTTCTGGGACGCATTCAGCTTGGCCGCCAGTCGCTTCCACAGCAACAGCGCCCACAGCGGCGAAGTTAGTACTCCTCAAATTTCCATCTGCTGTCGAGGATTAGTCTTAGGCATTTAATCTTCTACTTCTCCTACCGTTATTTGGGAACCCGGTGGTGGCACGTTCTGGCGGCCATGAAAGCACGTGGCCTCAGACTTGTGCAGTGCCACCTCGAGTCCCAACTGACGAATCTTCTTCACAACTGTCGCAACCCCGCATCTCGCAAGTTGGGTGAAAAATTAAATCAACTTTCGACCCTTGGGGGTCGAGAGCAAACTATGGTCAGGGGTCCAGTGGACACATTATTACTTATTGGGCGTCGAGGGGCCGAGAGTGGACTAAACCGAAATGAGATGGTGGAATCAAGTCATGTAATTCCTGCGCACACTCTCCAAACTGCATCCTGTAAAACACCATTAACTGCAATCTGCATCCAAATCCGTTCAGCCGCCTAATAAACATCAAAATGTCCAATCAACAAACAGATTTCCGCATTATATATCACTAATTTTTAATTAGCACAAATACTTATAGGGCTTCCCTGATGTAATTTTTACTTTTGGTGACAATATAGAATATCTATCCATCAAAAAAGGTCTAGTTTATGTAGTCTCAATAAATAATATACATAAACAGCAAAGTTAATATCGTTTGTTTCTATCCCAAAACGTCACTCAATTTATGGAAATATTATACAGGCTATTTATTTATGGATGAATAAATAACGATCAAAATGGAAAAACAAGTGCGCATAGTATTTTTTAGTAGCAATTGTTATGATCGATGATTCTATTATGTGTTTACGAATTTTCTCTTTGATATTTTATACAATGATCAATAATTAACCAATTTTATGATTTTTAAAATCAAATATTGCGTGTTAATGTTGTGATGATAAGTTGTTTATCATACAACTTTTTTTTAATTTGTTATAAACTCAGATTCGGAACCTCTTTAGTGCACATTTTTGTTTTTTTTTTTGCATTTAGTCATTTCCCCGCTGAGGTGGGATGATAAGCTACGTGTTGCACTAGAGTGCAAAGATTTTTCACCTCATACCCTTTTAATTCTCTCGCTAACGCTCAAGATTCCAATTTTTAGAATCCTTCGCTTGCTCGGTTATCAAAATTGAGCACGCGGTTAAAAAGCAACTTTGCACTCTTGTATAACAAATAACTTTTAGTCTTGCCGAATAGCCTTCTTCATTTCTGATTGGTGATTCTGTTATATTTCCAGTGACAGCTTGGGCCTGCGAACCCGACCAGACACACAATGGGTGCAAGATATACGGAGGTTCCTGCACCTGCGGCTACGGCTGCAGAACCGAGTTCATCTATAGGACACGACGAGCCTGTCTCAATGCTTTGAGGGGTAAGCCAAGAACTAAATTGATCAGAGTATCATTACCTAGATCTTGTATGAAGTAGCGGGCATACAAGGGGCCACAGTGAATGGCGACTTGTTGTAAAGGGCTGCAAAGGTCAGCAGGCTTAGACAAATGATTTTGGGGTTCCGTACCCAAATGGTAGGACCCTATCACAAAGACTCCGCTGTCAGTCAGTCTGTCTGTCCGTGCGTCAATAGGCTTTATCTCGTGAACCGTGATAGCTTGACAGTTAATTCTTTTTTGTAATTTTTACAGATGTTGTATAATTTCTGTTGCCACTATAACAACCACAACAAGTACTAAAAATAGAATAAATGTTCCACAGTTTATGGCGTAGTTTACTATTATTTTGTAATCAGATTACAAATTACGATTAAACACACACTACACTTAGTTTACAATTAGTTAACTTGATTTTCATGATGATTCTGTATATTTTCACAGAGAGGAGTTCAAATGTTTGCAGCCGTTTGCCATGCATGGGAGGTATTTGTATTCAGACAATGCAAGACCCAGGCTTTACTTGCAAGTGTGAAGGCACTGGATTTTATGGCCAGCGCTGTGAGAAAGGTATTTTCATAATTTATTTTTCACAACTGTTAACCAAAGGCCACTTATGTAGGTAACTAAAAATAACAGCTGCAAAGCTCAATCCTCCCCGAGTGTCACTATTGTTCCCGGTGCCCCTTGGAGGACACGGTGGAGGTGTGCCCCGCTTGGGTGGACCACCGCCGTGTTATCGTGGAGGTAATCAACAGCGATGACCTCTCGCGCCGGGTCAGAGCAAAAAGGAATGGGATTCGGAGGCCTCCCTCTGTGAAGCAGTAATGCTAGCAATGGAGATGGAGTCCTCACACCCCATTCGCCGCCACAGAAGACGCTCTGCGATTGGTGTGCGAACCCCGGCTACCATAAGCGCAGGGTTGCGGACGACGAGCACAGGTAGCTTGCCGTCCGGCCGTCCGGTAAGGACAGAGTCGACCACGCGTACTGTTTCACACATGGCCGGGTGATAAAGAACAGTTTTTACTATGACTATAAAAACTTGAGGTATTTATTTCTTTTAAGAATTTCATATTGTGCTTTATAGTGTTTGACCGAAAGTTCGGTTTCGGTCGAGTTTCGGCAAAAAAACAAGTTTCGGTTTCGGTAGCAAACCTCACGAAACTACGACCGAAACCGAAACTGCACTCGGGAGTTTTCGCACTGTGATCGGCTATGTTCCACACGCTAAGTAAGTTCCTTCCAAGCGAGTAAGCAATGAAGACATTTTGCCATATCCACGTGCCTAATCATGTCGTGACTGGCTTGTGTTTGCAATTCGTTTTACCTAGACCAAAACTAAAATCGAGTGCAGTAAAATTCATTATAATCAACGAATAAAAATACCTAAAAAAAATATATTAAAAAAAAAATAAGAACTGACTGATTATAATAACGTTTCCTTTAATTCCCCTCAAAACATGACTCTTGTAAGGAAGGTTCGGTTTCGGTTTCGGCCGAAACTGAGACTGATTCCGAAATTCGGTTTCGGTTGAAAAACCAGTTTCGGTCGGACACTAGTGCTTTATGTTCTAAACCATCTAAAGAGTTCCTGTTAAAAAAGTCTCTACAGTATTTACAAAAGTAACTTTGAAATAAATAGTTACATAACTTTTTGTTCCAGCATGTCCCACCGTTCCAGTCCGCGGCATGGTCTTCCCTCACGAGTGCATCGTAATTTGAACAGAAGACAAGAAAGAAAACATACACACATATTTATTATGTCTCACAATAGCCTATAAGCTTACATTTACGTACAGTTGATCATACTTTAATATATTACATACCTACCTACTTACTACCTAAGTGAAATCAATATTTTATCAGAGCAAATAAATATCTTATTAAAATTATGTACTCAGACATGTTTTATTGTAAACTTTTCTACATTGATTTTACAGAATGTTTGTTTGGAATTCCTATTGGCGGGTAGCCGAGCCGTCTAAAGTTTTATTTTGGTATTTAATGTGAATGGTTAAATGGAGAGGGAGAGGAAGGCCGAAGAAAAGATGGATGGATTGTGTGAGAAGTGATACCTATGAAAGAAAAGGGAGTTAGTGATAGTATGACGGGTGACGGGACAGAATGGAAGAAGAAAACGTGTTGCGCCGACCCCAAGTAATATAATTATTAATAAGGGCAGGAAGAAGAAGAATGTGAATGGTTAAAAGGGTAGAGGAAAACCAAAGAAACAGTGGATGATATGTGAAAAAAAAACTTAAAGGTGTGACCTGGTATGACCAGAAAGGAGGCGACTAGGTATTGAGAAGTCGGTAAAATGGAAGTACTTAATGAAGACGAAAACATGCTACGCCTAAATAAACTGTGATAAGAACAGGGAAAATTATTAGGTAAGTACCTACTAGTATATTCGTAGTAAGCTAGTAGGTAGCATTAGTACCTATTACCTATACCTAGGTATTATTTAAGCATCGTTCTAGCAAAGACAAGCAAAATACCTGGATAAGAATGAAATGAGAAACCTCCAAAGCTGGAACTCATGCTGAGATCCGGACACTTTAGCACTGAATTACCTCTGTTAGTGAGAAATACGAGTAGCAAACCTCGATATAGGAATCTAGAATTCGTTCTTTCGATTTTATCGTCATAGTTCTTCTGTAATTGAGACAATTTTACCTCTTTTACTAAGACTTTATTTTACAGAATACTTTATCTATTTTCTTTTTCTTTACATTATATAGGTAGGCATTGACCTCTGTACCTAAGATAACATCTATTTTTCATCTCTCTAACTCGCACTATATTTACAACTAGTGTACCTGTAATGTTTACATAAATACGTTATATAAACATTATTACATATTTATTTAATAATCACATCTCTATAACTAAAATAGGTAACCTCTATTCTTAAGGGAATCCTCTGTAAATGAGACAGATATTTATAATAGGTACCTGGATATCTGAGACACTGGATACCTACCTATGTGGTATACCTTTTTGAGTAAGACAAATTTGCAGGCCCCTTGAAGTCCTAGTTATTCTGGTTTAACTTTATAGTTAATTTACCTAAATACATAGTTTCAAATTTATATATCCAACAAATGAAAGTAACTTATCTATACTAATACAAAGATGGAAAATTTGTATTTTTGTGTGTATGTTTGTAAGGAATAAACTCAACAACTACTGTGCCGATTTCAAAAATTCTTTCACCATTGGAAAGCTACATTCACTTTCAGTAACACAGACTATATTTATTGGCCGTGCGAAGCCGTGACGGGCCGCTAGTGTATAATATATTTGAACACTAAAACTCGGCAAAAAAACTACCTACAATTAATATTCAGAACTGCTGATAGATGGCGCAAGTAGTAAGTATTCATAAACGCTGAAAGTAGGCAAATGGTCGTTCTATAGCATGTTGTTGGTTTACTTGAATTAATACTGGACTTAAATAAATTTTTGAACTCAGAACTTTAAGTGGGTACCTACCTAAATCAAAAATAATCATAACACGTTGTGCACGGTATTTGAATTTCGTACTTTATCTAAAACCAACCTTATTATACTCTAAAAATAGTACCAAAATAGTAGGTTGGTAGATTTTCAGATGTCTCCAGTAGGTACAGTGTGCTCAGTATTGTACATATTATTATTGATTGAAATATTGATGTGTGTCGGTATAATAACTTTACTTATATGAACGTTGTCATTATGTACAGTAATTTCTCTGCTTTCATTTAATTGTATAAGTATATATATATATATATATATATATATATATTGTATATTGTTTTGTAATTTATGTGATTTATTAGTTTATGTATTGTGTATATATGTAGATAGTACACCATCAACTACCTGAGTATCTTTTTCTCCTTCTCTGTCAAATCCATCCAAAGGTTGTCTGTAAAAGATCGCTTTTAGCGATAAGACCGCCCTTTGTGACACCCTATAAATTTTAAGTTTCTCATGTAATTTTTATTTTTTGGTGTACAATAAAGAATTAATCTATCTATCTATCTATCTATACTCTAAACAAACAAACTTAAAATATTTATACTAAAACCTAAATAAATACCTAACGTATATAAATAAAATACAAAAACACAAAGTGCACTCAGGCGTCGAAGTACTCCTCCACATCGCTGTCATCCGGGAATGTGCCCAGAAGACTGGCAGCATTACCACGTTGAATGGCAATGCTAATTCTTTGAGCGAAGAACGAGCCAGCCCTCTGGTCACGCAAGGTGTCGATCAGTCGGCGAGAAATTTCCTTAAAAAGGAGACGCCCATTCGGACCCCATGACCCAAGCGTTTCGACCCCAAACGGCTCAAAACTGTAATTACCAATAAGGTTACAGTATTTGCGCCGTTTAAGGGTCTCAGCAGCCGCAGCGGCAGCGCCAGCACAGCCCGCCGTACATGGAATGTGGGATGGCGCAAGGGTGTCGACACAGGTCTATCTATCTATCTTATAAAGTATAGAAGTACCTAATATAATAATTATAACCACTATCAGCAAGCTCTGAACTACAGGAGAAAAAATTTGTACATTTTATTTTGTTCTATAATAGATATTATGTTTCTTTTTTCTATTTAATTATACCCACACATACTTTTACAAAAAAACCTTCGACATCGTCTTTACTTGGTAAGTACAAAATTAACTTACATGGACTCATTTAGCAAAAAATAATATTATATACCATTCTTACAGTTTGCATCAACTAACTTTTTAAAATATAGCAATATTATTTTGCCAACCATAAGTCACTGAGTTTGTATGTCGGTGGTCTAAGTGTTCATCATGAGCTTCAAGAACTTAGACATAGTCTAAGTTAAGTAAGACCGCAACCTCCGGATCTGAGCTTAAAAAAGAGAACCTTCAACCTTGCTGCCAAGTTCTACAAAAGGTACTAAAGAAGGCACACTCATCCACACACTCGACCGCATTACCCATATTGCCACAAAGCTCTCTGCACAGCAGAAGATTCTGGTCCTTTGCCGAGTCGGTTGAAGCGAACTTCTGTCGGCCCACATTGCCTCCGCTGGTTAAACCTGATGAAACAGTATCTCATACGGTGAGAGAAAAAGCAGGTCTTTTTACATTTATATTCGCCCATAATTCTCGTCTTGTTCCTCACTATTACTACTAGCAGATAGGTATTGTGGTGCTACTCACAACCAACTTTGCCTTACTGCGACACTTCGATGCCCGAGGTTCTCATAAGGAACAAAAAGGTTCTCAAGGCATTATGTCGTCTAGACGTGAAAAGGCTTATGGACCATATGGTATACCAACGACTGTTCTCAAGATTTGTGCGCCTGAGTTGTCTCCTGTATTGACGCTCTTGTTTAGCCTGTCATTTATGAATGATATATAGAGCCCAAATCCTGGAAGCTGGCCAACGTTCAACCCATGCCCAAAAAGGGCAGTCGTGCCGATCCTGCTAACTATCGGCCGATTTCAATAACCTCCATACTCTGCAAGATTATGGAGCTTGTATTGAACTTGCACCTCATGGCATACCTGGAAAGTAACGATCTCCTCTGTGACCGACAGTACGGATTTCGCCACAATCGGTCTACTGGGGACCTACTAGTTTATGCCACCCACTTGTGGGGCGAGGCCTTCGAGAAAAACGGGAAAGCGATTGCTGTCACCTTAAAAGTCTCGAAGGCTTTCGACTGGGTATGACACGCTAGCCTCTTGAGTACGATTCCATCATAGAGCTTTTCCCCTGAACGGTCTCTCCTAGTTGTTGTCAATTGATGCTCATCTGAGCCCATAACGACAAATGCCGGAGTTCCTCAAGGGTCTGCTCTCTCTGCCACTCTTTTGCAGCTGCATATTAATGATTTGCTGATGCCTGGTATCTAGCACAGTTGTAGAGAGATACGTGTCAAGTGCTTGGGCTAGTAAGAAGCTAATCCGGTCCAAATGAGAGGCTATGATAGAGCGTAAGAATGTCTCACTTCAGGCGGTCTCCATATGGGGTGAATCCAATCTGGTGGGATACAACACCGCCAAAACACAAGCGAGTCTGATCACCGCAAAAAGTAGCCCGTTTACCTTTGCTACTGCTGTTTAGAATGTATCCCTGAATTGCACTGACCGCCTTTAGCTCTTGGGAGTTAAAATTTACTCAGACCTCTATTTTGAGCGGCGCATTGAGTCCAAAACTAGCAACAAGCTAGGAAACTAGGCGTTCATTTTTGCAAAGGTCCGGCGGTATTTCACACTTTCACACTGGGACAGCTTATAATGTTATACAAAGCTCAGGTCCGATAGTGTGGCAATCTCTTTTTACCATCGGACAACCCGACGTACGGTGAGTATCCACACTTACGTTGTTTAAACTTTTACGGTCCTGACTAACGGCGTTTCTCTTCATCGTTTATACCGAATACATTGAAGGACTGAAACAATTTGACTGCTGCGTTCTTTCCGTCCGATTATATTCTAGGGCTTCAAAGGCAAAGAGAATAGGCTCTTAATAAGCTAGTGCGCCTCACCATTAACGATAGCATCACTGCTTACCATCAGTAGGGATTGTAGTCAAGCACTGGTTCAAATCAATAAAAAAAAATGCTCAAACTAGTAAGTAACTAATACGAGCAATCAGGAATCACAGTTTGAATGCAGCTTACGATTTTTGCCAACGATTTTATACACGATTTTAATTGGGGTAGTACTAAACTGTTCCTCAATTTATTCCTTTTTTCTACTACAAAATATGCCTTTGTTCCATCAAAACTATTAATTTTGCACTAAATTCTCTTATACTATATGCTCTGCTGAGTGATTTAAAAAAAATAACCACGAAGGTATTTGATCGCTCGCTTCGCTCGCTCACTAGGCCCCGCCAATGCCCGCCATCCTCATCAAACGTGGGTCGTCATCAAGCTTTAAGGTTTAAACAATCTACTCGTAGCCAGTTTTAGTTGCCCATATTATAAAATGCAACCATTTCATGATACGGCCGTCACTGCATCTACATAATTATTTATTTAATCTTCATGCAACAAAAGATACAAAGGCAGACTTATTGGCAGGTGCAAAAAAAATAAAGAAAATATATTTAGATAACGAGTATTACAAAAATATATATAAAGCTAAAGCTAAACATACATACATATTTATATAATTATTTTTTTGTTGTGTTTGTTACGAGTGTTAAAAAAAAAAAAAAATTAGGGTAGTGTAGGGTAGAGTAGGGCAGTGTAGGGTACAGTAGGGTAGAGTAGGTTAGAGTAGGGTAGAATAGGGTATAGTAGGGTAGAGTAGGGTGGAGTAAGGTATAGTAGGGAGGAGTAGGGTAAAGCGGGAGCGAAGCTGCGGGCATAAGCTAGTATTTAATAAAATATATACATACATGCATGTACATATATATATAAAGACACAGTTAAGGAATTTTGATCTTGCTGGGCAACGCTGTCGGCTCGGTATGGTAGGAATTTTCAACAATAGGTTTGCAATACCAACATTTATGTCAGATTCTTCGGTTGTCTGCCCTGTTCCCAGAGTTGCCACCTTAAAATAGATGATGTGAAATAATATATTTTTTTTTATAATAAATCTTGCATTGGTCGGTGCGGTCGCGCGATCGTGGTCAATTTTTGATACCAAGTGTACATAGTGAGATCACAGAAGAAAACTGCTAAACATGAACGAAGCTAAGAAGCATCAGCTTCGTCGCATGTCGTTTGTGCTGCAACAAAGTTTAAATAAGGACTATCAGGTAGAAGGATGGCGCACTAATAAGGGATTGCACTACCGTATGCTCTATAAATACAACTTCATGAATTGGAATGCATTTTTAATAAACGGAATTAATCCCCACACCACCACTCTAAAGCAAATTTTGGAGAACTTAAAAAAGGAGATGCTGGAGCATGAACTGGCCCACCCAAGTGAAAACGAATATGCTGCCGAGCTCATTCATATAATGTTTAACATGATATATAACTTGTAAAAGTTCGTCGTGAATGTCATAGCTAACGCTGTGCGCCTGCTGTGTGTCCTTGCTTTTGTCAAACATAAGCGAATTATTTTTGTTTGCACAATATGCGATTAAGTCATAATAAAGTCGGCAAAATATGCGATTGTGTCAAAATAGATTCTACGAAAACGTAATGCCGATCAACTTTTCGCCAGCTGGACAAGATTTTTGTACACTGTACAAAAGTGTAAGCGTCAATTTGACCTGAGGGAGCGCTGAAAAGAGAAGTTATAAGCACACTATCAACATGTATATGATCGAGATAAATTCAGTAAGGAAGTCACATAAAACCAAGCAAAAAAGAAATACAAAACCCCCAGAAAACTTAAAAAGTTTGGTTTACGTTTTATTCAACATTGTTTTGAATAAATACACTAAAGTTATAATTAGAATATAATTAATTGTAAGTTCAAAATAAATGATCGCTTCATGTACCCCTGCCATGAATTTTCCCGGCTTTTTGTGTCGTGAATAAAAAACAAAACGTATTGTGGTATTTTATTTATCCAATCCTAATCTCTATAAATTACATTATAGAAGAAGAATCTGAAAATGTATGAAGTTCTTCGTTAACAGAAAATTAATTCGTTTCCATTCTATAGGAGTGGGAAATCAGGCTGACTAGGCCAAGTGATGACATGTGGAGTAAGGTGGAATCAAGGGCGGATCCAGCTTCGGCGCCAGGGGGGGTCATAGTCGTGTTTTTTTTTTGGTGGGTAAAAATCATCCAAATGACATCCCCCGCTCTTGGGTGGAGCGGGAGATAGTCTCAGACTCTTACTAACTAAAACACCCACCCCGTTCCTTTTTGCCTTTCGTACCGGGGCCAAGCTTCAGCCGGAGCTCTGCCCGCCATGCCGCGATCCGTCGCGGCAGCGGAATTTCGCCCCGGCGTTGCATCTCCTCGCGCAAATCGTGCATGTGTGCAAGGACTGTTGCCTCCAGATCCCATGGTGGCAGGCCAGCAAGGAGGCTCGCCGCTTCGTGGGAAACCGTACGGTATCCCCACACCATCCGTATTGCCATGACCCTCTGGCATGCGTTCAGCTGGGCCTTCGGTTGCTGACGCAGCGACGGCACCCACACTGGCGCCCCTTAAAGGGACCGAACGATGACCGCGTAGAGCCTCCGGCAGGAGGCGTCTGGACCCCCAAGGTTGGGCAGGAGCCAGTCAGCCAGGTCACATAGTCGTAGTCAAGTCACACGAAAAAATAAATAATAAATAGTTAGAGGTACTTTTTTTTAAATTTTTTTTAAGGTATATATAAAAATATATTATAATATGTCTATAAGACTATTTAAATATTTTTTCCATTTTTTCTGTTTTAAAATAATGTCTGACAGTTATGAATACTTTACGCGGCCCACCCAATTGTCCTTTCTTTATAAGCTCCCCGAGTTGAATAACATATACACTGACAAATACGTCCTGCACTGACAGTAGAGGTCCTCAGAAGATCAGTCCTCGGTTCCTCGAAAGATCATCTCAGATACAATTGAGGGTGCATGAATGAAGCCTCCCGAGTGGCGTTAAAAGCCGGAAATTTCTTGCAAGCTCTTGTGACTGCTCTAACATTATTAAGCCTTTCACACTTACAGATATCATACTGGCCATAAAGGCACTAAAACACGGTAAGGCTGCTGGAATTGATGACTTACACGTAACGGTAGAACAACTAAAACTCCTAAGACCAATAGCGATTTTGGGGCTCCAGGTCCTCTTTAACAAGTGTTTAGAGACCACGAACATTCCCAAACTTTGGAGAAAAACTAAGGTTGTGGCGGTGCCAAAACCGGGAAAACTGTCGGGTCATCCCAAAAGCTACAGGCCAATATCATTACTATGCCATTCCTATTTAAGCAGTTCGAAAGATTACTATCGAAACGCTTGACTGAAATGGTCGAACCTAAACTAATCCCTGAGCAGGCTGGCTTTAGGTCCAGTAAGTCAAGTTTCAGCCAAGTCTGCTGTTGCTGGCTAAAGTCGGTACCCATACAAATGATTGGGGGTTTGTCAAAATCTTGAGCGAATTATTTCACAATTGTCGCTTTCAGATGTGCTTCTCATCTGATAAGAGCAGATGGCGTAGGAAAAAAGAACGGTTTTCCTCAAGGCAGTGTGCCAACTCCTACGCTTTCAACATCTACACAAACGACCAGCCTATTACGGACTACACCCGCTTACTTGCTCTTTATACCCGGATGGCCTAGCTTTAACAGCTCAATCAACTTATTTCACGGTTGTTGAAAATGTCAACAACAGCTCTCGAATCTCTTGGAAGGTGCTACGATGGTAATGCTCTTCGTCCAAACCCGTATAAAACTCAATCTTGCACTTTCCATCTACGTAAAAGATCCTCTCACCGAAAACTTAATATTTCGTGGCGAGGAACTAACGTCAAATATTGTAAGACGTTCGTTACAGTGGACAGTGCTTTAAGTTTCAATATATACTTTCACAACACCAAGCAAAAAGTTAGGACCCTAAATAACCTGCTAAGGCGCCTCATTTCTAGTAACTGAGCAGACCCGATGTTCTTCGCACAATCGGCTGCCGAAGAATTTTCATGTCTAGTGTGGTACCGATCCGCTCATGCAAAGCAAATCGACACGCTTAAACGAGACGTGCCAAATAATATCGGCTTGCTTGAACCAACCCTAGTCAACAAGCTATATGTATTGGCTGCAACCGCGCCACCTGTCGTTCATAGGAATGTCGTATGTGGACTTGAATATCGCTATCAAGTAACCAATTCCCGACATTCCCTTTAAAAACAAAAAGTAGCTCCGGATAGACTTAAAAGTCGGACGAGCTTTTTCCACTGCTTATAGACCTTCCACGGCGAGATGTAGGTAAATTGTGGTAGAAACACCGCCCGTCTTCTTTCAACTCTACGAACATCTATTATCCGGACGTGACCTGCAATGGCCTGTGTGGAAAGCAATCAATAGACTGCGCACCCAAGTAGACCGTTGCCAGGTTATGTTAACCGATATCCAGTGTGTGTGTGGTGCTCGTGACCAGAGAGCTCAAACTGCTCAAAGTGTCCCAACATCTGAACTTTGGAGGACCTAAAAACACCGCTGACACCGTTAAACATGGTTACATACTGGGTCCAAAAACAGTAGCGTAACTATACCATCTGAGGCCCGTGGCTAAATAATTCAATAGGGCCCCAAAAAATGATCACGTTGTAATTTATTTTTGATAAATCACTCGAGTAGTGAAATTATTCTATATTATTTATTAAAGTTTTTAATATGTACACGAAGATTTTTCTATTTTGTCTCTGAACGTGGCTTCCCGGTAGCGTAACTTTATCTTACCAAGCTGGCAAAATACCATTGGAAATTTGTATTATTCGAAATTATTTTAATTTATTTAGACTATAATTTTTACTTTTTTTTGTTAAAATGTTAGGTCAATTCTTTTAAAATCACAATCCGTCAGATCGAGGGCCCCACCAGGCCAGGGGCCCGTGGCATTCTGCCAGCCTTGCCACGCTTTAGTTACTCCACTGTCAAAAACGTTATGGAAAGAGAAAACCATTGATTCGAGAAGAAGAAGATCTCAAACACCAATTTGTATGGTTCTCATTTCTCATATTATGATTTTAACCATTACATAAAGTGGCGGTAAGGAATACATTGACGTTTATAAGTGTTTTTCCAAAAACCGGTTTGCAAAATAAATATCGCTTGTCATTTACTTACCATTCTACCATACCTAAGAATATTTTGATCTGGCAAAATTATAACTTGGCAATACTGTCTCTAAAAATTTACGTCAAAGTACCGTAAACTACTAAAGTCATTGTCGTGTTGTGTATTGTATTGTGTCACATTAGCGTATATATATTATATTGGCCAACGGTGTTCCACTGGCGGGTTATAGGTTCACACAAATTGAAATACTTTAACAACTAAATAGGTAGTGGTGTTTTCCGTGGTAAAAAATCTATTTCAACGGATACAGAAGATCCAAGTGAGTTTTAAAGATATTTTTTATATTGTAGGTAATACTTTACAAACTGCGATGTTCAATTGTTTACAAGAAAAAACTGCAAAAGTTACTGTCATTGTTGTTCCTTTGTTATCTTAAAATACATAATAATATTGTCCATAGTTTTCTCGTGATTAAATGACTCGATAATTTGTAAAAATTTTATTTCTTATTCTAAAACTTCGTAGGTTTATATTCAAATCGTATTAAAAGTAGCAATAAATTGTAAGGTACTTGTAATTAAAATATTGTAACAAACAAATCCTGTCTACTTTCTTTATAAAAACTAAGACGCTACCAAAATTTTCTTAAGAGCTTAACTTTTCGAATACCTATTACTACTAATTAGAGACACAATAGAAAGACAGTGAGAGAGTGAATGCCGGGCATTCGCTTGGGGTTTAATGAATTAAACCTATATGAAACATTTTCATCGTGGAAAAATTATACCTACTACATACCTAAATTAATTATTGTTCTCTGTATCTGTACCAATAATTCATTTATGAATTATTGTTCAATATTTAATTATACTAATAATTCATTCATTATAATGCTACGTTTACATGTGGGCCCAGTCTCGGCCAATCGCTTTTGTGTAGCCATTGTATAAACGGGTTTCATTTTCATTTCATTTCATTTATTTATTCATATATAACAATTTGCATTGTGTTTGAATTTTGTTGTACATTAATTAATTAATTCAGGTAAATCCCGTTAACTCTTTGAATGTCGTAATTAGAGACACAATAGAAAGACAATTACCTTATGTCGGACTGTGTAACTTAAGACATTCGAAAGGTTAATACAATGGCGATTGGCCGAGGCTGGGCCCACATGTAAACTTAGCATAACAGTACACACATTTGCATTGACTTCCTCATCTTTTTTTAAATTAATTCATAGTGATCATCTTATCTAACTTTATGTTATGGCCTATGGGTTGGTAGTTTCATTCTTCATAATTCTAGTTAGAACTATAAAAAATGTAGTGTTAAACAGGCAGTTACAAAAATAGTAATTAAACAGCTTCGGTTGCATAAGTTTGTTGTGAAATGCATGTCAAATTTTAACTGAAAGTTTTGTTACTTTCAAATCATGCATACTAATTTAATTTTACAATTAACCTGTAATTATAAAAAAAAAGAACTTCATTGGATAAAAATAAATTTTTGGTATTAACTCTTCGAATGCCGTAATTAGAGACACAATAGAAAGACAATGGCTTATGTCGAACTGTGTAACTTAAGACATTCAAAAGGTTAATGTACATGTTTTTGTAGGTACAGTCAAACAAAATTTCTAAGCCTTGGTAATAAATACCTGTTTTGTATTGTTCTCAGTAGTAGGTACATACTGGGGATAAACTAGCGTGAGAACAAAGCAGTATGGTGTACATAAACACACTGCTTCACTCTATGGCCAGTAGCAATAACAAGCAACATAGTATTTTGCTGTCTTTGTTATTGGCCTGTTCATGTTTCAGGTAATAGTTTGATTCTTATTTTTGGTTAATGTTTTTGGCTTGCATACAAACAAATTCATATATCTAAGTAATTTGTTTACCATTAGAATATTCTAAAGATTTTGTTGTATTTGACAGCCAATATTAATCGTTAGTTGAGGTAGTCAAAACTAAAATAAAATTCTCAGTTCTATTTTACAAAGATTGCACCTGTTTCAATGACTTCTTATATTATTAGTTTAAATACATAACTACACCAATTTTCCATTACATTGTCTATTATGAAACAATTCGCGAATAATTAAAAGATTAAAACAGCCATTGGACTTCACTGCAAAAAATCCTTCCAAAACACTCGTCATAGTTTGAGCATATATTGTCAATAACAACACAACTTCAATGTTAAAAATAGGCAGTTGATGCAATAACTCTTTGTAAACTATGTATTACACTTACGGTGATTGTCCAAACACTGACTAGTTTTCAAATTGCAGTCACTGAGTGCTAATACATCAAGGGTTACTTGTGGTCCTGAGATACAAAATGCTACTAAAGGAACATAGGTGTAGTTTTAGTCAGTAAATGTCTACACCTTCCTGTTCCACCCCAGAGGGTAGCCCGTTTTTCCTATTACTATTATTTTATAACTACCACACACATCGTGGACACACAGTGTCTACTTCTTAAATTTTTCCTACTCTCGTTTCACAAAATTTCTTTGGAATTTAGAAATATGCATCACTTTAGTATCTATTTTTCTGTTTCCTCCTTCTTATCTTTTATTTTATGTGTGTAACTATTTATACTTAGTTAAATAAATAAACGTAGAAAGTAAAAATAAAATATGACGCATTTTTCCTATAACGCGTTTCTTGTGATATGACAGTTTTTAGAAGCTATGCATTATGTCACATTATTAATGCACCTTAACTTAGTAATGTGACGTTAATAATATTCATTTTAGCAATCGGACTAGTATACTTGTATATAAAAATAAACAAACTACATACCTTTTTATACTATTTATGATTCATTGATCTCAGTAGTTTTAATTTGTTTTAAGATCTTTATTTTCTTTGTTATCATTTTAAATAAGGAAATAAAATAAAAAATACATGCACTTACACAGTCTGGCAAAGCCTTACAACTGAATGGTCAAATAGGGGAAGAGACGGGTAATCGTTTTATATACATACATAAAATGCAAAATTGGTACCTTAAGGAAATATAATATCAATTCATGTCAGATAATAATACTAGAAGCATGGGTGTTATTCACTTTGATCCATTCTTTCTGCGCTAATTTTATTATCTGTAGAATAGTGAAATATAACAAAATATGTGTAAATACATAATAAAAACATTGTTTTATCAGTTACCAATTTCATTTGTTTACCATCTCTCTCTATTACTGTATCAAAAATAAAATGGCCAAAGTTGAAATTTGTAGTCCGCGCTTCTAGTGTTAAAATAACAACTTTGTGGGTGAAAAGTAATTTGATCAAATTGGTTAACTATAACTATATTACTTCTTCTCTATTTTTAAATTGGTCTAATCTTTTGTCATCTGTTTAAACTATGCCTCATTTTGTGAAATAAAACATAGTGAAAAGGTATATTAAAAGTATTATATTAGCAGACCACCCTTGCATTTTAGATTTGATTTCACTTAGTTCATTTGAACGAGGCATTGTTACAATGAGCAGTGGTGGCCGAGTGGTAAAGGCACTTACGAGTTATAGGTTGCGGGTTCAAACCCAGCCTGGTGCATTACCACAGAATAGATAGGTACAGAAGACAATCTCATGTACTTCACTTTTTATACCTACGCTCGGTGGACGCACACTAATGAGCGTTTGAGCCGGAACTGTTTGACGAGTGGTCCGAGACGCTCCAAGATATCGTGTCCGTGAGCGGTGTCTATGTGTGCGTTGGTCGAGCGCGCTTTGTATGTAGATTGATTTCTGTACCTATCTATTTTGTGGCATTACTTTGTGTAATTTATTTCATCACCACTGCTCTCAAAACGGTGAAGAAAAACATCGTGAGGAAACCGGCATGTCCTAGAACCAAAGATTAGAAGACCCGCGCCCGAAAAGGGCCCGCGTGGTGGTTTACGGCCCATTCCCTCTCCTAAAGAGGAGGCCTGAGTCCCAGTAGAGGGAACATTATAATGGCTGACTATGCTATTGTAACAATTATTTATGTATAACATTTTTTTTTTCCCAGGATGGCATGGACTGGTTACCAGAAGTTCCTAGCTGTAATGCTAGTAGTGACAGGGTCCATTAACTCTTTGAGTACCAAGTGGGCTGACAAATTGCAAGCCAAGGGTTCTGATGGACAGATCAGGCCCTTCGAACATCCATTTTTGCAGGTAATCATTAGCTATTTTTACAGTCTCTAATCAAATTGTTTCTAATTTATGACTATTGTATCTAATAATGACTTGTTTTGCCCACATTCAGGCGACGTCTATGTTTCTCGGAGAAATTCTGTGTCTGATAACTTTCAAGCTGATTCAGTACAAGACCAAGAACAGTGGTGGCCATGCCCTGACAAATGGCAATCAGAATTTCAATCCGTTTATATTGATGCCAGCTGCAATGTTTGACCTGGTAAGTTAACTTTTGGAAACATCCACGCATTTTATCCCAGACAGCACTACCATGAGCTCTAAATGCGTTTCATTTGACATCCTGAACTGAACTGTTAAAGGGACAGTGTTATAGATGATGTAAGGGACAAAAAATCGTCATCTCCATACAAACTGCCCAATCAAGTTCCTAATTTTGCATGAAGAGGCCGATATTTTTTTTTTTTCGTTTTCGGAAAAATAATCTTTTGGAAGGTTATTCAATTTCGTCTACTGAGCAAGCCCTCAAAGTTTGCGGAGTCCTGTCCCTTACAGCTTGTATAAGATGTATAGTTCCCTCTTTCTCGTACACTTGACATTTAAACTTGTCATGGTAAGACCCCAGCTGTGCATTGATTCCACCCGCGTACCTTCGAAACACCATAATCTGTGCTATAGCTTAATATAATTCTTCGTTAATTGAATAAATGTTTCTTAAATTAGAAATTGGTAGAATGATGGAGAGACTAAAGGATAGTTGTATTTATAAGCTGACAGTGCAGACAGCTAAAGTGCTCAGTAGCCCGATTCACGTAATGAAAACCGTAACGATATCGTAGCGATTTAGTGGTTTAGACCATTTCCGTATTCACATCCATCAATCGATTTTAAACGACACTGATTTTAAAGTCGTTTGAAATTCGTCAATTTAAAAAAAGAACTGTATTACATTATCCTGGTAGAATACATAGTAATGTAACTGGAAATAAGGCGATAGATCGTGATTACCGCTTTTGGATAGGATTTCGATCGAACGACTATAAAACTTCAACGATATTTGGCTTGTTTGATTTTACGTTAATCAGGCTACAGGTCGGTCGTAGCCGCTACAGTTGATACATGTCGCGTCGGTTCAACGTGGTTCAACAGCGGCTAAATCTAGAAATAGGAACTCCTGCTATCGTCTGTTATGTACGGATGTGACAAACAGCGATTGATCTTATCGCCTTAAGCGCTATATAAAGCAAGATGGATTCTGTTACGTCAGTGAGCCATTTATCTCGCTTTATGGACTTTAAATGTTTTATTGTTTTGAGTTTGTATCAAGAACTGAAAATCGATACTTAGGTACATGATTTATTACAGCAGTTGGGTGGGTACAACTGTTCATAGTTCGATTTAAAGTAAAGACGAATGTGAATGTCTCGCACAATAAATAAGTTTGCGTTTTGTCACCAGGCAGGTTGCCAAGCGTCCTGGTATAGCCGGAAACGGTCAGGCTTTTTGGATACGTGTCCGGCGAAATTAGACGGTGTCCGGCATGTCCGGCTTTTATTAGGTTTTTTAAATTTGATCTTTTTAAGCTATTGCATAGCTTCTATCGCGGGCCTTGAGCGTGGAGACCGAATCCAGAAATTCCGTAACGAAAATAACCTAACACCCCCCACTCATTTGTTTTTTGAGCGTGGTGACCGATAAGAAAACAAATGAGTGAAAGCAGCTGTCGGCGTTTTGGATGGGTAGGGTTAAGCAGCTGTTAGCGAGGTCTGGTTTTTGATGGAAGAGGTTAAGCAGCTGTTGGCGAGGTCTGGTTTTGGATGGAAGAGGTTAAGCAGCTGTTGGCAAGGTGTCATTTTGGATGGGTGGGGTTAAGCAGCTGTTAGCGAGGTCTGGTTTTGGATGGGTGGGGTTAAGCAGCTGTTGGCGAGGTCTGGTTTTAGATGGATGGGGTTAAGCAGCTGTTGGTGAGGTCTGGTTTTGGATGGGTGGGGTTAAGCAGCTGTTGGCGAGGTCTGGTTTTAGATGGGTGGGGTTAAGCAGCTGTTGGTGAGGTCTGTGTTTGGATGGGTGGGGTTAAGCAGCTGTTAGCGAGGTCTGGTTTTTGATGGAAGAGGTTAAGCAGCTGTTGGCGAGGTCTGATTTTGGATGGAAGAGGTTAAGCAGCTGTTGGCGAGGTCTGGTATTGGATGGGTGGGGATAAGCAGCTGTTGGCAAGGTCTCATTTTGGATGGGTGGGGTTAAGCAGCTGTTAGCGAGGTCTGGTTTTGGATGGGTGGGGTTAAGCAGCTGTTGGCGACGGCGAGGTCTAGTTTTGGATGGGTAGGGTTAAGCAGCTGTTGGTGAGGTCTGGTTTTGGATGGGTGAGGTTAAGCAGCTGTTGGCGAGGTCTGGTTTTAGATGGGTGGGGTTAAGCAGCTGTTGGCGAGGTCTATTGCATAAGTTGATAAAAAATGCTATGCAATTGCTTTACCGCGGCAGTCCCCGAGTGCCACACGTCTTTTTTTTTACATTTCTTCGTTTCCGCTCCGCCCGCATCACCTTGTATCGTGCAAGCGAACAGGGCCTCAAGTCTGCTATTACAATAGTGTCAGAATGGTCTATCATTGATTTTATAATTGTTGATTTTGACAAGTTTTGGTAATCTACTAATATAATGGCGTCATTATGACTTTCCAATGGTCAACCACTGACACTCCATTGAAAGAAATGTCATAGAATGGTAATCTCGTACATAATGACGAATGAATATCTGACCTATGCGGTAATCTGCAAAAATTTTGACAGTTCCTTTGATCAGTGACTTACCATTACGTCATTGCGCAATTAGTGCTTTTAATGAGCTCGATATTTTCATTTTACCACAATTCCATTGACCGATCAATGATCGATCATTATGTATTAGCAGATTACAAAATTTTAGCAAAATGAAAATGGGATCGTGTTGGAATGATGAATTTATAAAAATAGCAGACTTAGGGCGTATATTTTTTGATTTGATTTGATTTGATTTGATATAGTCCCTTGAACCATCTGGCCAAAATTATGTGGACGCACCTCTCGCACCCGCCTAGGCGGCAGTACGCAAATCTGTGCATTTATTTGCGGCCAGAAGCGCCCGGAAAGCGCTTAAAATCCATTTTCTTTGCGAAATATTGATTGATTTACATATGCAATGTTCACTTCGAAGAATATTTAACCACCAATTTTTATGTGTAAAAATGTTTCTAAAGATCCAAGCCGTTTCGAAGGAGTAGGAAAAAGTTGCGAAATTGCTAAAGATTTTTTTTATACAAAAGTATTAATAGCACGAAAAAATCAAATGTTGATAATGTTGTTCATGAATCTGTAATAAACATATATTTTTTTCAAACCTTTAACCTGGCTGTTACCGAGGAGTAGGCTTCAGAAAGTCACTGTTTTATGGCACTTTCCGGGCGCTTGGGCCTTAGGCCCCTGACTAAAACTGTAACCACAAATTGCAAAAGTAGTTACAGCTAGCTATAATAGTACTAATTAATTATTTATACTAAAGATTAATTCCATTTTATTGTTATTTCATGGTCCGGCCCCGACATACGTTGTCCTGCCCGAAACTTAGCTTATCGCTTTTTTTCGTAAGAATAAAAATTTGTAAACCTGATTGCAGCGGCCCCTAATGGGTCCAATTGTTATTTTCAAACCATGCGAAACCTACTCAAATATAGCATAGTTTGCTACTAGACCGTTTTGAAAGCGGTGGTGGTAATGAAATAAATTACACAAAGTAATGCGCCTGGCAGGGTTTGAACCCGCGACCTACAACTCGTAAATCGGAGCCATTACCACTCGTCCACCACTGCTCTCCGCTCAAATATATAATGAATGACCTGAATTAAAAACATCTACTTAAATTATTCTTAAATCTAAATTCAATGATTCAAGTTAGTGTACCTAAATGGCGCGATGTAACAGATTCGGGTTCCAAATGTTCTGTTACGCCGTTGTTCCAGATGTTTCGTTGAGCTGATGTTCCAAATGTTCCGTTGAGCCGTTGTTCCAGATGTTTCTTTGAGCTGCTGTTCCAAATGTTCCGTTGAGCCGTTGTTCCAGATGTTTCGTTGAGCTGCTGTTCCAAATGTTCCGTTGAGCTGTTGTTCCAGATGTTTCGTTGAGCTGCTGTTCCAAATGTTCCGTTGAGCCGTTGTTCGAAATGTTTCGTTGAGCTGCTTTTCCAAATGTTTCGTTGAGCCATTGATCCAAATGTTTCGTTGAGCTGCTTTTCCAAATGTTTCGTTGAGCCGTTGTTCCAAATTTTCCGTTGTGCCGTTGTTCTAAAGGTTCCAAATGATACATTACGCGACGTAAAGGTCACGATTCACAAGAGTCAGTGTCTGTGTTTGTATCTTTTGAGCCGATGTTCCAAATGATACGTTTCAGTGATTAAGATGCAAATGTGCCAATCGCAAAGATGACACAGTTTGTCTAGGCCTAGCAGACGGTGTGCGCCGCCGTGTCGTCGTTGTAGACAAAAATGATTCCTTTTAGTTTTGAGATAGATTTGTCTATGTGAGGAAATTCTGTCAATAAAGTTATTGGTACTTGTATGGAGGTTAATCCCCTGGACTTATGGATGGTAAAATGATTTTATCGCCCTGCAACTTCGGCGGCTGGGGCGTGATGATGTCCGTTCCATCACGGTAGCGGCCATCTCCTTCGTTAGCATTGCTGCTTCGCAGGAGTTAAGATACGTAGGTACGCACCTCCGCAAGCAACTAAATATTACCATGTATAAGTAGGTAGGTATAAGAACAAAATGTTAGTCTGCATTTATTGATAAAATTAATTGGTACCCACGTACTTATTCAATTTGTTTGTATGCCGCACGCATCGTTTGTTGATAAAACACACGATATTTACGGAAAGGTCATCGTGACGGGAACATCATGTACTGTCAACTGGTCTTCAAACGAACAGTTTCATTACGATAACAGTTCACCTTCACTGCAACGAAAAATACTTATCGCTCTTTATATGAAAGTGCTACCATTGACGGGCAGTTGACTGTATGTTGTAGATGGTAGCATTTCTGCTAAGCGTTTCCAACTTTCCAAGCAACAGGCATTTGCGAGTGGCTGGCGTCTTGAAATTGTCGTAGTATGTACCTGTTGCTTCTCAGTTTGCGAAGTATCCATTCACATTTACTTACTTGTGTTTCCATTCATTGAAAGTTGTAGGTCGTCGAGCGTACGCTACTGCTAAACACCTTCATACAGATCGTAGATGTGACTTGTTGATTATTGTATACTTTACGTAAGTACAATAGTTTCCAACGTTTGTGTAGGTACTATGCGTTCCAAATGAGAATAGGATCGATTGCCATGTTGTGACGTCACGACGTACTGTCAAATCGAAGAAATTTTGGCAAAATTGAAGAACTCGGAGATGAGTAAAATTGAAGAACTGGATTCTGATTTAACTTTTTTCGTTCACAGTTCGTAAATAGATTAAATTTTTCGTAAATTAATTAAAGTTTAATAATTCCTTTCCTCGATTTGACAGTATATCGTCACGTCACAACATGGCAATCGATCTTATTCTCATTTGGAACGCATTGTATGTCTATCTATATTTATTGCATTATGAAAGTCGGACAACTCTTTCAATATTTGAATTTTTAGCAATTATTATTAAACGTAATTCTTATGTACCTTACAATGTAATAACTACGGAGTAGAAAATAGTAGTTTACCTACTTTTTTTGTCCCGCAAAGACGTAGTCTGTATTCGCAAAATAAAAAAAGATTTTTTAAATCGGAAGAATTAATTTTTGACATAGTATTTATTTATTTTATTTATTAAGAAATACATTACAAGCTTACAGTATTGTAACCAAAACGATTATAACTAGTACACAATATAAAATGAAATAAAATTAATTATTTAATATAAATAATTTTAATACAAAATAATAATAAAAGAAAACAATTCATACAAAATAAAATGTCATATAAAATAAAATTGTCACATAGAATTAAAATGGTCATGTAAAATAAAATTGTCATATACTTATAATAAATTCATCACAGATAATAAAATTAAAAAAAAAAATCTCATATTAAATAAAATTGTCAAATAGTTGTCATACAAAAGTAGCATTAAAGATTAACCCGGCGACAATGACGCTGGGTCAAATTGACCCGAGGCAATTTTAAACTAATATATTTAATTTTTGGGTTGGTCTTATGGTTCGAACATTTGTGTAGCTGGAGATACGACCCCCCTCTACCGGTTTCGTTGGTATGCTCTGTGCGACGCCGCGTGTGCTGGAAGATATACGTGCGTCAAGTGAAAACGGGTAACTATGACCCAGCGTCATCGCTGGTGTAGTAATTTCGTGACTTACGTTTAATTGCTTATTTAGTGTTAAATGTTAATTAACCTTGTTTTTTTTTAGGTTTTTAGTGAAAATAACATTGACAAATGATCCAGCTAGAATTGTGGCGTTGTTAGACGAGTGTAATTCTTACAATGCAGACTTCCAAGCTGCTTCAGTCGTGGATATTGACGACCATTTATCTGACCGCAGCAATGACGCTAACATTGATGCCAACATTGATAATGACAACACTAACTTTTACAATAACTATTTACAATGACACCAAGAACGGTGTAGATGTAGCTGACGAACTCAGTGCTACTTACAACGTAAGAAGGAATTCAAAACGATGGCCACTGACGATTTATTATACTATGTTGTTATTGTTGTTGTATATATATTATATAATATAATACGTCAGGCCAATAACAATTATACACGTACTAAAAGACGGCATTTCCTAAAAAAGCTGGGACTCGCTTTAGTACACAAACTCGAAAGGCACCTGTAAATTTACCTCGTCAATTGCGCAAAAGAATAGCGGATTTCCTGGGTGACCCTGGTGAAGAACCTCCTCCCCCTCCCCAAAAGTTCCAGGAACCCGCGAGAGATGTCAAGTATGTCCGTCTAAACAGGATAAGAAAACGTCTCACACTTGTCATGCGCGCCACATTTACATTTTGCCCAGACCATTTGATTCTATACTGCAATAATTGCAGCAGATCCGTGGGCCTGAATGATGACGTAGAAGACTGATTTGTTTTTATTTTCATGTTATAAAGCTCATTTGATCTCTCTTTTAGAACATAAGATTATTGATTTTTATTATTGCTAAGAATACTTTACAAAAAATTCAAAATATAAAAATGTTAAATTTTTAAAATTGATTTTGCATGTGTTATTGAAAAAGCTAATAAAAGTATAATTTCTAGAACTTATTGTTATTCTTTTTATTTTACTACCTAAGCAAATAAATCCTTTTCAATAAACAGTAACTAAAATTAATGTGACTTGCTAAATTTCTTGTAAAATAATCGTTAAAATTCGGGTCAATATGACCCGGCGTCATCGTCCTAGTAATTATTTTCACGTCATTTGCGCCGGGTTAAATAAAACATAAATCTTTATATATACAAGGTGTCGTTTTGAAGCTGCAAAATATTTCAGGAGGTAATTATGTTAGTGATTCTCGACCCGAATCAATAATAAAATAAGTAGGTAATTTTTTTTTTTTTATTACCGCGTTTTTTTCACACACACAAACACGGAACAATAAAGGGCGTTTTCACACACACTAACTCGCAACGATAGTTTCATAAATAATGTATCATCCAATCATCATCCCGCACGCCACACCCTAGCCACGCCCCCGCGGCCATCGATCAATCGATTTAGTTTAGTGTAATTAAAAAATTAAATAACAAGTATTACTGATTATTGAGCAGGTATCGTTTTTTTACATGATTATTTATGAGTTTTATTACAACCTCCTGAAATATTGTGCAGTTTTAAAACTGCACCTTGTAAATAAAAATCAGTGTCACTTTTCGTTGTAATTTTATAACAAACCAAATGTTTAGGCTTTGTTCGGACTATTTAGTAGATGGTTTATGTGAAGTTTGGTAGGGTAGAGTAGGAAAGGGTAAGGTAGACTAGGGTAGAGTAGGGAAGAGTAGGGTATAGTAGGGTGGAGGAGGGAAGAGCGGGATTGAAGCCGCGCGGGCAAAAGCTAGTTACAGTATGTATTATTATCACTTATTGTGTAGTCAAATAGCATAGCTGTCAATGCCTAGGTAAATTTATTTAGTTCGAAGCGAAATATCCAAGCCAGGCCCCGAGTAATAAATCAATATCAGCCACTCATCTAACTAATTACATTACCTGCAACTGCACAGAAGTGAAACTATACTCCATCGGTTTGGGTAGATAACTAAAGGTAAACAATCTTGATACTTATTATTTAAAATAAATCGTATAACAGACATACAAAGGTTATTTAAATTTAGTTAATTACCTAAACAGATGGATTATAGATGATCGAATGTTCCTCGTAATTGGGCCTCGGTATTGTAAAAATATATAGTACTAGCTTTTGCCCGCGCGG
This sequence comes from Mythimna ferrago, assembly GCA_910589285.2. Taxonomy (NCBI): domain Eukaryota; kingdom Metazoa; phylum Arthropoda; class Insecta; order Lepidoptera; family Noctuidae; genus Mythimna; species Mythimna ferrago. The sequence goes on along the minus strand of OU342673.1, from coordinate 7,047,700 downwards.
CTTCGCTCCCGCTCTTCCTTACTCCACCCTACTATACCTTACTCTACCCTACTCTGCCCTACCCTATCCTACTCTACACTACACTACTCTACTCTACATTACTCTACCCTACTCTACCCTACTATACCCTACTCTACCCTACCAAACTTCACATAAACCATCTACTAAATACCTAGTCCGAACAAAGCCTAAACATTTGGTTTGGATAGGTGAGCCCGTTCTTGAGTTATAAAATTACAACGAAAAGTGGCATTGATTTTTATATAGATTCTACCTCTATCTGTAAAAATATATACTAAAAATAATTTTCGGTAACCTCCGGACCTAGCCCAAGTCGTCGACGGCGCGTACTACTGTTCCCGCGCGCCTCAAGGAGTTGTCAGCAACAGCTGGGTCGAAGCCTACTGGGGCCAAGAGTTTGCTTTTGAAAGGAAGGCTCGGCCCCGGTATGAAAGGCAACGAAGGAACGGGGTGGGTTTTTTAGTCAGTAAAAGTCTGAGCTCTGCCCAAGGGCGGTGGATGTCATTTGGATGATTTTTAACCATCGAAAAAAAAAACTGGTTGATTTCGAAACTTGATGATTTTTATTTATTATATCGAACGCTGTGTCGATAATTTAGTTGTACGATGCTTTATTCCATCGATGCTTTATTGGTGCGATGTAAAGTTTGTGCGAAATCGAATAATTTTACAAGTAAAAAAAAAATATTTTATCCCTCACGCATTGCGAAAACACTTCTTTTTAATCGTAGAGATCGTCTACAAGGTTCGCTAGTTGGCTTAGCCTCAACTTTTGTGGCGATATCCCAAAATATTGTTCTGCAAAACTTGATTCATTTTCTTTTTCACGCAGATTGGGACATCGATTATGTACATCGGTCTAACGCTGACCTACGTGAGCAGCTTCCAAATGTTCCGGGGATCTATCATTGTCTTCGTGGCCGTGCTCTCTATGACCTTCCTGGATCGGAGAATCATTCGCCGGGAGTGGATTGGAATATGTAAGTATAATACTTTCTACCATTCGATACCCATAGACGATAAACTGCGGAACTCTGTGACTAAGCCTTGGCTGTTTGTTCGTTCATCTGTCCGCCAGCGGGCTGTATCATATAAATCTTAATAGATCAACGCCTGATTTTTTATAATGTACATATTTCTGTGGCCGCAACTGCAATAAATACAAGAAACGTAATTATTTTCGTGTGTGATTTATACGTTTAACCGCAAAATATCACCCACCAACCAGTGCAGCTGCGACCACTAACACTAGGCGTCAACAAGATCGGCGTAGGTAGATCATTCTTGGCTGGTGAGAAAATATTCGAAACTGGCGACACACAGGACCGGGCGACGCTTGGGCTCCCCCAAACGTCGCCACGCCTATGTCAAACAGTGGACGTCTTTCGGCTAATATGATGACAAAATATTACTGGGACGCATCATATCAAAATCACTGCGCAGTGTATCTTGGTAGGTACGCCTTAGAGCAGTGTTCCCTCACACTTTTTTGACTGGGGACCACTTTCAGTAGGGACCAGAAGTCCTGAATAAAATGTTACTATTAAAATCAAAAGTAAGATGGACTGCCATAGGAAACGATGGACTGCCATAGGAAACAATATTTATGTTACAAATTTAAAATCACTTATCATTAATATTACTTCAATTGGAATGTTTCACCGACTCAGTTTGGGGAGCACTGCCCTATAGCTCGTTTGTTACCCTTTAGTAGGGCGATGCGATATTGATCCAACTCAGGTCTTTGATGTAGGTATGCATGTAATTAAGTCTCGAATTCGATAGCACAAAGGCTACTAAGGCTGTTATTACAGGTACTAATGAGACAGTGTGAATTTCTCAAGTGTGCATTAATGAATACGTATTCAATACTTTTTAAAATTTGATGTGACGTTGCGTCGCTCCCTATTTGCAAATGTACGAAATTCTTATAGCATAGAGTAAACTTTCCCAGGGCTTGTAGTACTTACATTGATCTTTTTTCTTTTTTTAATTTGATTAATGGGCTTTGTCGCTTAGCGACCATATCGCCCAGTACAGAAAACACAAAAACTTACAATCTACCTTAAGGCTAACAATTGTTTAGCTTTGTCGGACATTGGAGAAGAGAGGATTGTATTACAAATGCCAATAACATACGTTTTACGGAGTCCAAAAACATTGATTCTTATATTTTTATTACGGACACACTCCATCAAGATGTGGAAAACATCATTAACCCCACCACAGTCATCACTATAGCGATCTTGTAGTATTATTTATTGTGTGCCCAGGGGTCTTATCATTACTTCTAAAGAAATATTATAATTTTGATTGAAGACTGCTTTTGCTAAGTTCCTGAGCAGAAAACAACGTGAGAAATGGGCTGGTCCTAGAAAATCAAAGACACGTGACATTCACCAACTAGCATTGGCCCCTATACTGGAGACATTTATCCCAGCTCTGGAAATGTTATAGACTGACTATACTTATAATAAACTGAACATTTGACTGTAACTTTTGTTATTCGTCAGGAAACCTTAATTTATAAGACGGTTTTCAACTATTCTCGTTTGGCTCTGATTTAATAAATATCATTATTATTGACATTAAACATAAAAATAATCTACACATCTTTGTAACAGTTAGAAATATTTTGAGATGGATATTCTCAGTATCCTAACTTACTAACATCATGTTTGGTGTTCGCTCTGAGAAACAGCGTTGTCATACAAAACAATGTAAGACACTGCAGGCGAGGAGACACAAACTTGACGAAATGTTGTCAAAACAGTGGTCGATTTGTTAGCAAATATGTCTTCAAGCAAAATAGGAACAACGCGCAGGCGTACACGCTCGTTGCTACTACTCGCCCATTCGATGTCCTTCTATTTACCCAGGTAAATAATAGCAACAATCAGTACTTGTCTAAAAGTACTTTGTGTTAAAGAATATAAACAAAGTAATTAAGTACTGCACTGCTGGGCAAAGGCGTCCCTCCACTCCTTCCAACGATTACGGTTCCTCGCTTTCTCATTCCAATTCTCAAGGAAGCCATCCAGGTCGTCCCGCCATTTCCTTCGTAGTCTGCCTCGGCCCCGAGTTGCTGTGTCCGGGCACCAATCCTGCGTTTTACGCGCCCACATAAAATTATTATTATTAATTTTCGTCGAATAAAATAGGTACAACATGCGGACGTAAGTACTCATACTCCGGCACTACCCACCCAAAAGTTTGAAGTCTGACATACCCTTTCGTTCTACCCAGAGTTCCTAGTGCGAATTTGTTTAACGTTGACCCGATAGACACGTTTATGACGTTCGACGCTCCGATTGGTCCGCTCCAAGCTTATAACCAATCAGAGCCAAACGTGGTAAAAGATTCGATTATCTAAAAACAACACAAACTCAGCACACTAAACAAGAGTCTTTTGATGATTTCCTGCTGAATAAAAGCTTACCCCTAGATATTAATTCGGTTTCTCAAAAAATATCATAACGGTTCACTTACATATTGAGAAATGTATAGAAATTAAATAATAAAAGTACAAACAGTTTCTATGATCGAATATGATATAGGAAGTAAGAGAGAATTATTAGAAGATTTTTTAGGTGACATTTGGTGTTAGTATTTAGTTTTAACATTCTTCTCGGGCTTTTTTATATGTATGTCAGCTGTTACTGTTAAATATAGATATAAAATCATACATAGAAAACAGTATTCACTTCGTAGGGCAAATTAAACACAAAAAGTCACGCATGAATTTGTCTTCTTATTTGAAATTATATGAGGGTTCTCTTATAAGGTTTGCATAATGCGGGGGCATATAAATATATTTTTGTTTGGTTAGCAGCCAATTACCCGGCTCTTATTACACGATGTGGGTGGTATATTGTTATCATTAAGCTTCTTATAACGTAAGCCCCTTGCTCCCCTACAAAACTGTGTTATTTTTAGGTTTGTTATCGGAAAATTCCACCAACTTATTTACCAGTCCTTGAGAACGAATAAATAAAGACATGAAGCCATATAAAGAAATGTAGGATCAATAAAATAGCACCAGTTTCAATAATTTACTGTATTATTAGTACCTAATTCATTATTTCGAGGTTGGCAATAAAACACATTGTCAAGGAAATATTGCTTATATTTCCTTGATCAGGTTACCATGAAACAAAATCGTTCTTATAATAATTAGCTTCTGCCAGCGGCTTAGTCAACGTGAGAGTAAATTTCTCAATACAAACTTAGACCCCCGTTTCATACCCTTAAGGGGATGCATCTCGACATACATATTAACTGTTTTTCATACAACCGCTCTTACGCGATTATGACGTTATTGCACATTTTCCATTAGATATTTTGGAAACACAGTATCTTGTGGATATTATCTAGGCTTCTATGGAAATCAATTTATAAATTTGTGTAAAATTAAGCCAGTTAAGACCTCTGAAAATCTGCTATTTTGCATGAACTTTGACACTTCATAATTTACTCAAAAGTTTTAAAAGTCAAAAAAGTACAACCATACAAGCCTAGCAAATTTTATCAAGATTCTAAATAATGACAATGTTTTTCAAAAACTTTTAAAGGTTTAAAAAACACGTATTTCCTGGAACAAGTTTTATAAAATATTCGAGTAAATCACGGAATTACCGAATGCTAACAGAGTTTTCAGGTGTTATCTCTCTTTTTTCGCGTTGCCTTTTCGTCAAACATCGCGATGTATTGCGTTAGATACAGTTACAAGCTTTTGAACCATGCTCGATGTTGACGATAGGCGAGTAGAAAAGCAGCCTCTTGTCGATCCCGTTCGCCTTGCCGTCTGGTACGTTGCCGTTGTTTTCCTCACATTTTTCACTTTTCACACCCTCCAACGCCATATTCAAACGCGGGGGGTAAACTTTGAAAAGTACTTTGTTATACTTTGTATTTGTTTAGACCGCTGGCCAATTGGAAATGGGAAAGCCAAATCAATGAACACTCTGCGTTTAATGATATGAACAGCATGCAGCAGCATGCACACAAGTTTCGTTTTATGATTATATGTTGTGACTAGATTATAGAAAGAAATTGATCACTTCTGTGTAAAATTTCAATGTTCTAGGACCAAGGATTTGGGCTGGGCGTTAATGAGTTAGTGAATGAGTCAGGACTTTACCTTTTATATATACAGAAGATTAATGCACGTTATAGAAATAATTGACTTCCTTCCAGAAGAGCGAAACTGCTCAAGAATATGTACAGTTTTGAGGAATCCAAATCAACTAAGAAAAAACGAGAAAAGGCACCAATGGGATACTATCGCATTTCATGCAACAAGTTTTTCCAAGTAGTGTATTGTAGGTATCCTAGTAAAAGTGTTTTCCATTCAAGAGGAGTTACTTTCACCATCGCTTGGACCGATGCCAACGGCAACTACTCAGCGTAGTCGCGTACTATCAAGATATTACTACAACCTACAGCCCAAATAGGTTGAATGTATATAGTTTTTTAAACAAATAATCAACATTGAATGAACCATCGTCAACTTGTTTTTAAAACTACAAAGATTTATCATTTCGAATCTTCTTCGTTTACTTGTGTTGTAAAGTTGGTCATTATCAGCCAGTTGCTGTTCACTGTGGGTTCATTGCATCTCCAATTGTACACCACTGAATTCGATTGATTACTTATTAACCGATTCGTGTCATCAATAGAAGATCGACATTCCTTCCGAACAGACGTTTCACATTTTTCTATATTTTTTTAGTAGTGACTTTGTTTCAGATACTATGTTTAAAACATTACTTAGTAGATATTTTTAAGACTTGGCATGTAATATCCTGCATTTAGGAATCAAAGTTTCTTTTTTTCTTCATAAAATAATTATTAAAGATTTCTTGGGTTTGAATATAAGATGCAACGTGCAACCGTCTGGCAAACCGCATGGTCATTGCCGAAATATTACTTCAGGATAAATCTGTTTAGTAAAAACGAAGGATTTTCGTCAATGATTTCTGTTATTCAATGACACTAAGGTTTTCATACAACCATGATTTTTATTGCTACAATTCTGCCAAAATCTTCTGCCTTAAACGTGTGATTTGAATTGATTCAAGTCACAACTCATTCCTTTGTTTCAACATGATAACCGGACGTAAACAAATGTAGGTAGTACAGTGCACAAATGTCAGAGCTTTACCCGGGCTAGACGGCTGCTGCAAACCCTAATAAATCAATACACGACAACACAGCGCAGGTACAGAATGCATCCCTTCGTATGCGCCGCGCAGATTCCCCGCACACCTCCCAACACCCCGAAAAGGTGAACCGCCTCTGACTACGCTATGATTGAAATTGTAAAAAGAACTACGTTTATAGGACACGGTTATTACCTTTGTTTAAAGTCCGTATCGACGATGTCACAGATATTTGTGATTATACTTCGTAACTTATGGTCTGAATCTACTAACTTTCTTAAAGGTTGCACCATGATTGTGTATGCCATCAACATGCAAACATTTAATGATTTTTCGGCTGATGTGTGTTGTTACGCGAATAAGGTACCATCAAAGACACATCATTTTTGCTTGCACCCGAAACGAAAACTTAATAGGGCTAAATCCTCCACTGTTGGATATGTCCAACAGTGGACGTCTTTCGGCTTTCTCAAGTGTCGCCACAACGAGCGATCCTGTTCATCTCGCATCCATCGGCCTCCCGCGACCCTCACTAGGTCATCTGTTCTGCGAGCAATGTGTCCTGCCGACTATCTCTTAAGTTTAGCTAATCTTCGAGCAACATAACCGTAACCGTAAGACGGTAACCTTGGATCTCCTGAGGATATTTACATTCCTGATGCGATCACGTAGGGAAACTCCGGGCATAGCCCTTTTCTTTGCTCTTTGGGTGACTGCCTTCTAATGAGACCCAAAATAATATAATTTAATGATACATCATTTGCTTTAGCCATAGCATTCTAATAAATTGATTTGTATAGGTGGCTACAACACATTAGATCCATGACATGAACATCTGCGTCAAGTGAGTCATGTAATGTTTACTCGTTCCGTTTGTTACATTATCTACTCACATGAGTCATTGCATATTTATTTGGAATTGATTGTAGAGTTCAGTTGCTATGAAAATTGAGCATGTCAGCGTTGTCGCTGAACCAAACCACAGATTGATCTTGTTGCAGCAGCATTTTGAAATGATCGAAGTTCTTATGTACTATTTTTTATTATTATTCAGTACTAAAACGAATTAATTAAATAAGAGCTTTCCATTACGTCTCAGTTTTAAGATGAAGCACCTGAAAAAATCAAATTTTTTCTACAAATTCCTTTAATCTTAAATAATGAAAAGATAACTTTTTTGGATTTACTGACTCTTCTGTTATATTGGGACTTAGGAGATATAAAAAATAATCAAAAAGTGGTCTTGAAGTGTCAACCTTAAAAGAAAAACTTTTTTTTGTTTGCTTTAAATGAAGATTAGTATTGTGACATATTTTATGACGGAGAAAGAGTCAAGAACAACTCGACTGATTTGACTGTTTTTTTTGTTATGTGTGCAATTTACATGACAAAGTTGGAATTTCTTTTTATGTAACATGCATCAAGAAAGTTAGAAACTGCATTCTAAAAAATAATTTGCAATTCTCCGGACACACGCATCATATTTTAATGATTAGCAACTAAACATGAGGGCCATTCATTTATTACGTAAGATGAATAATAATAATAATAAAATAAAAAAGATTTAGGGAGAGGGGATCGACCATGTCTTATTTTTTATTACAAAGGGGTGGAGGAAGTCTTGATAGTTCTTACGTAAGAAATATGTAGGCAAAGTTAAGATTTGAAGAAGCGCAGGCAACCGCGCGGAAGTCAATGTGCGCTCGAGGAGGAAACTATTTCCAAGCGACGTACCCGCGCCACTCACACGAGATGTTCCCGCGACAGATCCACTTTCTGAGTGGTTATTGAGGTCCTGGACTAAAAATGTTATGTAGTGATTATATCATAATGATTCTATCCAATATGACTAAACAATCAAAATAAACAATCTTAAAAAATTACTTTTAAAAATAAACTTCAAAACCAACCAAACCTATATTCATTTTTTTCTTTACATTCTTACGTAATTAATATTAAAAAGGGGGGGGAGGGGTCGGCCTATTCTTATTTTTCTTATTTAGGGAGGAGAGGGTAAAAAAACTAGTAAAAATCGTCTTGCATAATAAATAGTATGGTCCCATACGTACGCTATCAACAGTATTGTCATCGTTTAGCCGTTTTGTTTTCTATCAGATTTACCAGAACTGGTTTAAAAAATAAAAACAAAAAGTGAATTTCTCCGATTCGATCCGATAAATCCGATAGTAAATTAAAATATTTGAAGTTTTTTTTTTATTAGTTAACTTGATCTACAGTATACCTAATAAAAATCAATACAGATTATTTTTAGTGTATTGAAAAGGCAAAATAACAATTATCAATTTATTACTCGTAAATCTTACTGAATGAATTTATAATTATTTTTAATTTTATTTCATTTAAGTTTTTTTTTTGGTTTCATAAGAATAAGAATAATGTTTATTGTTACAATAAATAAAGAATAACTTAAAACTATTTCATCATTGGTCTTTACAAACATAAAATTAATTAGAAACGTGCATAAAAAATAATGTGGTGCGGACTAATTTTGTGCGAACTAATGTGTTTTCAATCAACGCCGTGACCTGAATTGAAATTCATTATTGAGATATACTCGTATATCAGAAACAAGGCAACACTTACGTGTAAGTCAATCATGTTTTCATTTGGAGAATCTTTTCCTTCCCATCTTTGCTAACGTAGATTATTCCGTTTAATATTTTCCATATTTTTTTTCTGTAATCGAAGTTTCTTTTCAACGATGTTATTACTTCGCCCACGCCGTGCCCTCGCCCACCAAGTATCATTAAAAGAAATCGTGGATAATATTTCATTAATATTAACTACCTACAAACAATCATAAACTGTACAACAATATAGGTACCTACTCAGATTTATTTATTCATCTCAAGATCCTGGGTTCTGGACCTTTGGAAAGCGTGTGAGGGGTCGAAGCCAACTTGTAGAGGCCCCTAATCCCCTTAGACACTTTACAATGCGTTCCAAATGAGAACAGGATCGATTGCCATGTTGTGACGCCACAATTTACTGTCAAATCGAGGAAAGAAATGTTTAAACTTTAATTAATTTACGAAAAAAAAAATTTTTTTTAGTTAATTTAGTTCGTAAGAACTGTGAACGAAATAAGTTTAATCAGAATCCAGTTCTTCAATTTTACTCATCGAGTTCTTCAATTTGGCAAACATTTCTTCGATTTGACAGTACGACGTAACGCCACTACGTGGTACTAGCTGGCGATTGTCCCTGTACGGCGCTATGCTCGTGCACCCAAGGACTACCCACGGATGTTGGAAACCTATTGCGCCATATGGAAAACAAAAACATAGGGCTGATTTTTAGACGCTAAGGTGGATTGGTTACTTAGATATTATTTAAACATTTGTAATTTTATCGTGTGATTTTCCCCATGGCACCTACAAAGCTTTCTTATTCGTGGAGGCAGGCTGGCTATATAAACCAAGACCCCCGCGTACATTGGGGGCTACATATTATGATTGTAAATTCAGACAATGGAGTCCAGACATTAGTTATTATATGTATAGTTGTGGAAATGGCGCAAGGGAGTATTCTTAGATCTGTATGACTCCAACTGAATATTTTTTTTATTAGCTTTACTGTCCCGTTGCTAGGCAAAGCCTCCCCCAACTTCGCCCGTCTTTGGCGGACACTCGCTTCCTCTTGCCAGTTTTGGCCGAATCTAATTTTTCCGCGCTATCTACTTCATGGTCTGCCGCGACCCCATCGCACTGTTTCAGGGCACCAACTTCATGCGACTTTGGCCTACACTTTGTCGAGCAAGCGGCAGACATGTCCTGCCCAGTCCCATTTAAGTTGAGCAGCCGTTTGAGCCACATCAAATATTCTGGTTTTGAAGCGCAATATAGTGTTTCGTTAACCTCGTCTCGCCAATGACGTTGCCTCTCCTATCTCCCTCCAATCGGTTGCCAAAAAAAATCTTCTAAAAATTTCTTCTAGGATACTATTTGACTCCTTTTTCTATAATAACCTTTTGACCTGTTATTTCCAATTTGATTGCTGAGGTGCTATTTTTATTTTATCCCATAACAAGTTAATGTAAATGGAACTTACTGTGTGTAAGGATTAAGCGGAATTTATTGTTATTAAAGAAAATAGTAGGTAACAGGGTACAAGTTACTATAGTTATACCTGTGTGTATCACTTTCTAAAACAAGCCTTTGGTCAATCCAGCTGTGCATCGAGTCTTCTTGAGAGTTCGTCGTGGTTCTCATGATTATCAAGAATTGTCTTGCTACCGCATCCCAAAGGTCGATAACATCGTACGCCATTCCTAAGATCTCCATTACATTTTTACTATCGTAACATTAAAAAACATTTTATCATCAATAAAGACGTGTAAGAAAATTACCAACGCTGTCGGAAGTGCCTTAAAGGTATTTTAGCGTCTTGCTTTGGCGTGAAGGAAGAAGGAAGAACTCCTAACTACACGCTTAAGTTATTATAATACATGTAATAGATTTTTTTCTTTTTTTCTCTAGGTAGGACCGAAAATGAGCAGTGGTGTGGCCGAGTGGTAACGGCCCCCCGACTTACGAGTTGTAGTTCACGGGTTCAAACCCAGCCAGGCATATTACTCGTACTTTGTGTATTTTATTTCATCACCACACCTCTCAAAACGGTGAAGGAACACATCTTGAGGAAACCGGCATGTCCTAGAACCAAAAATTCGAAGACATGTGACATCCACCAACCCGCACTGGGCCCGCGTGGTGGATTACGGCCCATTCCCTATCCTAGAGATGAGGCCTGAGTACCAACAGTGGGAACATTATAAGGCCTACTATGCTATGCTATGCTATGCTAAGACCGAAAGACAGACCGCAGCCATAGGAGACAGACCTCTACTGGGATCGTTAAATTTTTCTAACATCTCATGGTGTCGCGCGTCGTCTCGACTCGGGTTCGGTTGTTATGGAACGGCCGGATGGCGAGGTACTCATTGCTCGTCGTCCATAAGCCCGCGCCTGCGGTTGTTCACGTTTTCATTTTGTATCGATTTGGAATCGGGAGAAAAAGTAAATTCGCCAACGTTATACGTCCACAGTTGGACATAGGCCACCTCCACACCACCACCACATAGGCCGTCGCCACAACGATCGGTCCAGTCCTCTCGCATTCACGGGATTCCCGCGACCCTCACCAGGTTATCGGTACCTTGTAGGAGGCCTTCTAACGCATCGTCTACCGGTACGCGGTCGCCGCACCAGAACCTTTCTGCCCCATCGAACATCTATTCTGCGAGCAATGTGTCCTGCCGTCCTGCCCACTACCACTTAAGTTTGATTTAGATTATTAATTTATTATATCATTATGTATTTCAGTCAGCGTGATCATCGGTCTCGTGGTGGTTGGTGTAACTGATGCCCTGTACCAGTCCCCTGGGGAGTCCAAGGGCAGGAACAGCTTGATCACCGGTGACCTGCTCATCATAGTGGCGCAAGTCGTCTCTGCCTGCCAGATGGTGTATGAAGAGAAATACGTTGCAGGTAAATAGTATCATATCGTTAGCTCAGAAACGTGGGGATTTGCACCCAACAGTGGACTAAGTGGGCTATCATAAGAGTTTGAATGAAGGCCTGTCATGAATATGCATGTGTACTATGATGTTTGTTGTATGGGGGCCGGCTTAAATATTTTATTTTTTAGTATTTCGTCGTTGCGACAAATGTGTTACTTTTGGCAAAATCACTTTTTTACGCCACACTTTTTAACATTTTGAAACTCTATCGAATGCAAAAACTCCCATGTGTATACATATTTAAATTACTAATTTTACGTGTAAAACTGTTTTTTTTTACTAAGTATCGTACTTTTAATTTCAACTAACAATAGCGGTCGGTTTTCATCGATTCTCTCATAAAACAATCGGATTTTATCGATTTTCTCATAAAGTTCAATTTTACACATAATTCGCAACTACGATTTGTTGTCAAAGCGGCAACAGAATTGCATCATCACTTTGTGAAAATGTCAACTGTCCAACTATCACGCTCCATGAGATACAGTCTGATGACAGACGGACAGCCGAGGTAATCCGGAGCGTGTATGTCGCACAACTGTGCAGGTTTTCATTCAAGCTTACTTGAAAGGTATAACTGTGCAGGCAAATCTGTCAGGTTATACCCTAGCGTGTATACCTTTAATAATAGAGTCCCGTTTTACTGTTTGGGTACGGGACCCTAAAAATTATACACCTAACATATTTAACACTAGCTTTTGCCCGCGACTTCGTCCGCGTACATTAAATATAGCCTATGCCACTCAGGAATAAAGCAGCTTTCTAACGGTGAAAAAATTTTAGCAATCGGATCAGTGCTTCCAGAGATTACCTCCTACAAATAAAAATACAAACTTTAACTCTTTATTATATTAGTGTAGATTAACTTAGAAGTGGTTATGGAATATCATAAAAAAATAACGATTTAATATAAGAACCTGCGACACGCTCGTTAAAATATTAATACAGCAATTGAATCTAAATCAAAGCTTGCATATACACTTTCCCTTCATAATTTCCAGGTCTAAACATTCCACCGCTGCAGGCTGTGGGCTGGGAAGGCGTGTTCGGGTTCTCGGTGCTGTCATCTCTTCTGGTGGTGTTCTACTGGACCCCGGCGCCCCCGCACTTCGGCAACAACGCTAGAGGCACCGTGGAAGACGCCATCGATGGACTAGTGCAGATTGGTGTGTTCACATACTCGTATTATATTCAAAGGTTTAAGAGCGTTCAACCCGAGGTACATTTCCATACAACTGCTATTACGTGATTACATATCTTTCTCTAGATATTTTGGAAACGCAAATATCTTGTGGATATTCCTATCCTATCAAAATCAAATCATTTTGTGTAAAACTTACCAGCCAACGCCAGTGAAAGACTAAATAATTCTGGAAAGCTGGTAATTTGTGTTAATTTTGGCCCTTTATAATCTACACATAAAATAAAGTCAAAAAAATATATCTATTATGAGGAAATTCTGAAAGACGAACATTTTTACCACAAACTACCTTAAATTTTGTCTTCTGCGCAACTTGAAGCCAGCGCTCAATATTCGTGCCGATAACTATACCGAATATCAGCAGAGCGGTCAGGTGGTATCTCTCGTTTTTCGCGTTGCCTCATTTTCAAAAAATGTGTTGGAACCAACAAGCTTTTAAACCATGCTCAGGGTGGCGATAGACGGACCGGGAACGGCCCTCTTAAGGTATATAGATAGATGTAGGGGTAGGTATAGGTAGTCTAGGAAGAAACTCGGATGAGTTTTAATCAGTTAAAGCCTGATACACTTCGCTTCACTCAGAGCGGAAAAATGTATTTGATGATTTCTCCCCCCTCAATAAAAATATTTATCGATAGAATTGTTAGACTTATTGTCTGCTATGGATTTTTTATTATTATTAATAGGACCACTATTTCACCTGATGGAAAGAGACGATCTGGTCAACGATAGAGCACGCTTGCCTAAAAGTAACCTCACTCTTGACTTAAACATCCCCTGGTTGTAGCTATCAGGAAATACAAACTCCGGGTGGGAATTCCACTCCTGAATCAGAATGTGGGGCCGTTAGACGGATGAGCGAGCATGTGTGGAGAAATTCGTTGTTTTCAGAACAGGCACATGATGCACAGAAATGAAAATAGTCATAGTTATAAGGGGAGGAAAAAAACGACTGGTGAACTATATCCTTACATAATTATAAAAACAAAGTGCCTCTCCGCGTCTGTCTGTCTGCATGAACGCGATAAACGCAAAAACTACTTTTTTTTTTTGCACGAATTTTGTTGCAGTTTTCACCAATAAACAGAGTGATTAATGAGGAAGGTCAAGATATATAATACATGCATGTTATAGTATAGAAAAGCCGCGAGTTCCCAGGTTTCAAACTCCCGTGCAGGAACAGGTCGCTAGTGAAAGATGAAATAGCTAGGAAAGGGGGGCTAGTGGGGCCCCCACGGTGGGGGTAACTAATGGGATGACAGTCAATGAAGACTAACGAAAGCGGAAGCCAATGGCACTGACCCCAAATAATATGGAGTAAGGTCAAGATAATGATGATGAAGTAAGAGTTATCTAAAATAATATTATAAAAAGGAAATTATTTTTTATTTGTTTGTATGTTACGATTTAACTCAAAAACTACGGAACGGATACGAACGGAAAGCTACATCTTCACGGAGTAAAATAGGCTATATTGTGTTTTGAGATAGTTGTCTACTATCACGTGGGCGAAGCTGCTGGTACCTAGCAGGAAATAAATTATAATTTGAACTCGTCATGAGTTTAAATGCACCCGAAAATAATCCAGGTCATAGTAAGTATACTTACTGCATCGCTCGAGTATGGTCTAACATTGCGAACCAACGCTTTAAGCCTAGCAGTGTGTAAAAGGACCATAAATACTAAATAAATCCAATATGAAACTACTGTTTAATACCAATGTAATAGCGTTCGCGTATCTGCATAATAGTATATCCGATTTTACGATCATATTGTCTTTAAAAGTGGACATAAAGCTACCATTTAATTTCTTTGTTTCTCTCTTATCGTACTCGTATATACGCGAACGCAATGCGGTACTATTTTCTTACACGTTTCTAGTTGCTTTACGTAATGCTTACGTAGATAAAACGTCACAAATATACACTAGCTGTCACATATAGTTTCACCCGCGTTTTTGGTTATGCTGGCGGCTCCATTAGTTCTAGATATTAACGCGCAAGGTAGAAAAATAACCAAGGATGGTTTGTGTATTTGTTATACACCTTATTTTTAGTATGTGCGAATCCTGAAACAGCTGTATAGTAATTTTATGTAAAGAAACTATGTACAAAATTTCAAAACTGTATTATGAAAAAGAGGGAGGCCAAAGAAAAGATGGATGGTTTGTGTGAGAAGTGATATGAAAGAAAAGGGAGTTAGTGATAGCGTGACGAGTGACAGGACAGAATGGAAGAAAAAAACGTGTTGCGCCGACCCCAAATAAAACGGGACTAGGGCAGGAAGAAGAAGATTATGAAAAATCACAAAGTTATAAACACGTTATGGTACCTGGTTGGCGACATAAATATGTGGTCACCGAGCCACCCAGGCGACTGAAGGGTTGTTTTGCTCCCGCACCCAGCTGTGCGCTGACGCTTAATGCCCACTATGACCTGCCGTGGCCTGTTTTGTACTTGTCGGTGGTGTTCAACTTGTTAGAGTAAGATCCCAAAACCGCCAGACATCACGTATTTTCTGACGAACGAAATATGGACGATTGAGTACTGTTAGTATGTACTAAGAACGCATGCCTACAATTTTCAGGTATCAGGTAATCAAGGTACATAAAATTATTACTCACCTCACGTAAATTCTCAAAGCTGATTTTTACGTATTTTGTAGGCAATATCTTTAAAATCAAGTCGCCAATACTCCCAGACTCATTCCGTCCGTCGTTAAAGCGTCTGTTAAGCAATATGGCCGACGGAATGTGTGTAAGCAAGCTAGCAGGTAGGCATGCGTTCTTAGTACATACTAACAGTACTCAATCGTCCACATTTCGTTCGTCAGAAAATACGTGACGTCTGGCGGCCTTAGGATCTTGGACTATGTGACCTTTTATAAATATTTTTGGGAAAAAAATGTAACATGGTGTAAAAAATATTAGAATCGATTCAGTTACTGAATCTGAACAAACTGTCAGGTTTCCAATATACTCAGAATAATGTTGTATAATTTGTTCTGCGAAGATGGGGCTGATAGCCAGTAAAGCATGTCCAATTCCAAATGTTGATTTCCAGGCAACAACCCGTTGATCCTCGTTGCCACAATGGGCACCATCATCTCGATTGCGTTCTTCAACTTCGCCGGCATCAGCGTCACCAAGGAGATGTCAGCCACCACTAGGATGGTCCTAGACTCCATCAGGTAACTTTAGAACTGACATCACACAGCCTGGTTAATCCAACCTCTAGACAAAACGATATATAATCTTCGGACCCTAGACATACCATACTCACCACCACTATCATAACAACAATCTAGAAGCGGCTTCTAGTTTTTTTTTTTGTGGTGGCACCGCCGCACGCCGTCCACAAAAATGGCCGCCACAAAAAGGAAGCTGCTTTTTTTGTGGCTCGTGTGCGGGGGACACTAAGTTTATCAATAAATATGCGAAAACAGAATACTAACTGTAACTTAATCAATATTGGTCGAAATGTAAATGAGATATAACAATTTTAATAAATACATCTCTCACGCAAAAACACCATTTTCTATAATCTCGCGTTCCTCTACATTTCAACAAAGATATGCATATAAAACGTAACCCCATCTTGCTGTAGAGTAAAAAAACACAAAACAAAAAGTTGTAAGTGTTGCGAGAGTGTTAATCTGAAATGAGTGTTTCATGATTTAGAATTTATCTGCTAGGTCAGGATTTGATTAATTGCCTTCATTTTACCAACATTCACGTAAATCATACATCGTTTTTTATTTCGAAACCATCCCCACTAGGGAATCCAATCCCGCAAGCGCGGGTTCCCGCATTTTTTCTGCGGGATCGGAAATGCGGGATTACTCATGCGGGATCCCGCACGCCTGCGGGATTGAAGATTTTATAAGAAAATTGGATTCAATTCAGGGAATTCCACTCCTTGGCTGTACGCATAATAAAATAATGTGATTATTTATTAGACCCAGCTCATCCTCATTAAAAAGTGATGAAACAACTTTACATGGAACTCGTTACATTTTTATAGTATTTGTCTGGAAAACAATTATTTTATTTTGGATTTCTCTTGCAGTTAAATAATTTTTGAATTTCTCTTTTGTGTTGTGTGAGTCCTGCGGCCGTATTATGACATCTTAAAACCATCATGTTTTCTGTGTGAGAAAAGGATAGTGCTATTCGTCCTGTATAGCTCCGTCTCTTTTTCACACCGAAAACATGATGGTTTTAAGAGGTCATAATACGGCCCCTGTATCGCAACTGAAACGTAACGTAATCAATGTCAGTTTAGGTTCTATGACCGGGGCTTCCCCACAGCATGTGAATCCAATTTTCTACAAGATGAAGGTCCGTTAAATATTATATTGTTAAGCAGCTGATTTTATACAAAATTATTTTTATTTGCTATTTGGAATTTCTTAGAAACTCGATTTGGGAATCAAACTATTTACATCTACACTCGAGAGCAAAATAATCGCACATCATAACTCTTTTTGTTAAGGCAGTTTTTGTCATGAATGTGAATAATTATTGAAAACATGTTGCACACTTATTGAAAGCCTATTTAATTACCTTTCTAATGATATGAAATACAGTGTAAAAAAATATCCTTGAAAGGGTTTAGAGCCCAAAAACCAACAAATGGGAAAAAATACCAAATTTCACTTAAAAAAGAGTGAGAGTCAAACTTAAAATTCTTGGTCTTCCTGTTTGTTAATAAAGTGTATTCCCTGCCTTAGCCTTATTTACAGCTGTTATTCGATTTTTCATCAACCGTATTAATTTTACCATGAAATTTTTGGATATAACGTCCCACTCCTCGTCAATAACAAGTTGTAGCTCTTGGAGGCGTGGAGAGCCAGGCTTTTTGCTCTAAGTCTGCTTTCAAGGTCATTCCAGATATGCTCAATTGGATTAAGATCAGAACTACGAGCTGGCCTCTCTATCGCAATGATTCCAACGTCTTACATGTAGTCGCAAAGTGTTCTAGCGACATGCGATCTGGTGTTATTCTGCATTAAGGAAAAAAATCTACCATAAGCCACACAAGTGGACTCAAATATTCTTCGAGCACTTTTTTGATGTATCATAAAGCCGTTAACCCTCTCGATATCAGGCCAGTAATGGCCCAGTGATGAATACAATGTTAGTTTTTGTGTCCAAAATTAAGCCATCACAATTCGCCTCCAAAACCCACTTGTTGGCTTATGCAGCATTGTTAAAATTGCCCTGATGACCTTCTGTAAGCCCTACAGCATCTATCATGGTCATCTAAGTCATTCTGCACTTATCAGAAAACACAACAGCCTGCCATTAGGCATACATCCAATTTAAGTGTTTTGTGGCATATTATTGCCGGGTTTGTCGGTGAGCTGTGGTCAATTTGGTTCCATTTGCTGAGTGATGTGTAGACAGGCCTGCTTCACCCAGTCTATTCCTAATCGTCTACTGATTTATACTGACATTGGGAACTTCTTGAAGCTTTTGTGTCAGTTCAATCGTGTGCAGTAGCCGATTTCTCAAAGTACTTGTTACAGAAAAGCGATAATCACCCCCTGATCCTATACGCAACCGGCCATATCCTGGTCTCTTAAAACCTCTGGTATACCAGACGAACAGGGAAGCTGCTGAAATTTAGCTGTCGAGCGACTTCGTTTTGATTATGGCCTGCTTTGGGCAAGGCAATAACTTGAACGGTTTCTGCGGGCGTGGTATCCATTTTTTTCCAGTAAATCCGTGTGTTTCTAATAGAGACATTATCACGTTGACGGAAACTGATTAAAACTCCAAAACAGCACCCTTTTTGTAGCTCCAGGTAAAGGTGCAAGTAGTGAAATGCAAGTGGGTGAATTTGGGGAATTCGGTATACCGCTGATTTTTGTGAGTTACGTGAAGGTCAATGATCTTAATTTTGTGTTTTTATAAAGCTAACTTTTTATGCTTCAATTTTTCTTAATAATTTGTACTCAATATCTTTAGATTTAAGAAAAAAACAGTATTAAACGAAATTACAAGCCATGTGCGATTTTTTTGCTCTCAAGTGTAGGTTTTATAAGAAACCCTCGATGTGCAAGTCCGTCTCGTACTTGACTGATTTTTGTGTTTATTACTACTTAAAATAAAAAAGATATTAAAAATCCCAATCCCGCAAATCTCGCAGGCATTGATTGCGATTTTGATGCGGGTTTGGATTCCCTAATCCCCACATTTTATTAAAAATCGTAAACGGTATTTATGAAGGTGTTTTTATTAGGAACTATGGGCCTTTTGATATTTAAATTGCTCGGCCATAGCCGGCATTGCTCGGTAATATCAAAAAATGCTTTTATGAAATTCTCTATCCTCTATTACTATAACATTTCCGTAGGACCTTCGTGATCTGGATGGTGTCGCTCGCAGTGCTGTGGCAAGACTTCCACTGGCAGCATCTCATCGGGTTCGCCGTGCTGATATTCGGCATGTGCGAGTACAACGGCGTGATCCCACGCTGCCGGCGCGCGCCAACGGAGCCCCTGGCCGACGACGCAGAGAGCCAGGTCGTCAACACCGAGGCTGAACGAATCGACGCAGAGAACGAAGATCAATAGGTAAAGCATTCGTTACCAATTCAGTGTCCACCTCCAACTCACTCAGACCATTCTAGGAATCTGGACTGGCCACTGAATTTGTAAACGGTCCAAACGGTTAAGCAGTGTAACTCAAACGGGAACATTCTATTTTGATCATGTTTATAAAATCCACTTATAGGCGAGCTGAATAAATAGCAAAATACTCTTTTGAAAGTTCACTCAGGCAATATGTGTACGAATTAGTGAGTTTATTCCATGTCTTAGTGTGCAGAGCAATAACATGTAATTTTGTGTATTCTTATTCATGTCAATATTAATATTATAAAAAGTGATTATTAGAATTTTATAAAGATGCAACTTTTTGAATCAATGCGTTTTATAACTAGGTGGTATTACATAATTCTGTGAAGTAGTCATTCACCTTCAGTCAAATCAATGAACTTTATAAATACTACTCTATTTTATGTTATTTATTTACTACTTATTGATTCATGCAGTTATTATTACACACGTTATGACTTAAATTCAGTATACTATGAACAAAATTATGTTCATTGTCTAGAGATCTTGATATATTTTATAAAATTATTGACTTTTATATCAAATGGATATGTATGTTTTTATATCCTGTATGTTCACTATGTAATGTTTAATCGTAGATTGGATGACATTAGTCTGAAACAAAGAGAAGGGGGGACACTTGTCCCCTTCTTCGTAGAGACTAATCTATGATGAATTCTATATAATAAGGGTACTACATTTTTTAATAATAAAAATGTCATTGACTTTTAAAACTTCTGATATGAAGTAAATAAAGTTACCAGTTACAGCTTCATTTTAGAGTAAAATAAAGTTGAAACCATTGCACCTTTTAATATGCATAAATATTATTGCATCTGTGCTGGCTGTGGTGTTTAGAAATTTTAGAAGAATCGGATCTTAGCTCAATTCGTGTAAATTTTATACTTATTATAAGGATTATTATATATCATTCATTTATCCGTAATAGTGTAAAGCAAGAATAAGGCTGTTCCATTGCTGCGCATGGATGGGTCGTTTAAAAACCTTTAGGACTATATTCACAGATTGTAGACTGTTTGGGTGTAAATACAATTGAGCCCTAAATTATTATCATGAAATAGTAACTTTATCCATTTCGCAATAGAACGAATTTTTCGAATCTGGTGGTTTTTTTGTCGTCCAAGATCATCACGCACATACGACGACCGCTGCAGAAAACAGCTTTTTGATGAGAGAGACAGATATATTTATTTTAAATTGTAATCTCTTTTTCTGCCAATGTTTTCACTGGTTAGATAACAAATATTTTTTTCATGCATATTCCTTATTCAGCAAACCTACGCAGCAATGGAGCCAGTTCTATTATAATAGCAACGAAATATCAAACAAGCAATAATTATCCCGATTGTTATACTATACTGGCCTCATCTGAATAAGGGAGCTAGCGATACGCACTGCATACTATATTGCACTTCCATAATAGTATTAAATATAAGATTCAAAGGAAGTCTTTGGATATTTGTTTTGCTGACATTAGTTATAGGATGTCATCAAATCAACAAAAATAATTATCATTGACTTGGTGCTATGACATTTTCACGTATACATAAGTAAGTATTTTGGAAAATATGAAGTAACTTGTATTTAAATTCATAGAAGATAATTTATTGAGCCGGGTACACACCTACGAGCCGTTTCTGTAACCGTTGCAGATACAGTAACATGTAGTTCACGTGTAGACGTTTCATTGTGGTTACAGAGCTCACTGCGAGCTCCTTTGTGTTCGCGGAAAAAACCGACAAGTTTCGACTCGCTGCGACTGGCTCGCGTTGAACCACAACCGGCTCGCGA
Source organism: Mythimna ferrago (assembly GCA_910589285.2). NCBI lineage: Eukaryota > Metazoa > Arthropoda > Insecta > Lepidoptera > Noctuidae > Mythimna > Mythimna ferrago. The sequence goes on along the minus strand of OU342673.1, from coordinate 7,026,345 downwards.
ACTGCTCGCGAACTACGTACTCACTTATAAAAATTTATTTACTACTCGTAGATGAGTACCCGGCTTTATTTACTTTAGGACATATTCGAAGACTTCTTAAATTAGTTGCTAATAACAAGCAGGTATTTTAACGTTGTTCGCACTATAAGACATTGTGCTGCAGCTTTAGTATTTTTAAGTAATACTAAAGCTGAGCTCCCTAGTTATGAATCACTGAACTGTTTTTAATATTATCAATTCACTAAATCACATCTTAAATAGTAGTTAAATGTAGATAGAAAATAAGCAATGTTTTTTTTAATGTATACATGTATTTTCATTAGTAACAATTTATTATGTATCCAGCAATATATCAAAGATATCATAATGTATAACTTGACCTATTTAACGACAATACAAAAGCAATATAATATATAGAATTAGACGTAAAGCGCCCTTTAAATGATCTAGTACACTGTAATACGTTTTCACGCAAGACTGACGCAAACGATCATTACGGCACCTATTCTACCACAATGTAATAGAAATTCAGAATAACTTTTAATAAAAACTAGCTTTTGTTAGCGGCATCGCCCGCGTGAAGGTAGGTAACTCCACACAAACTGGACCTCCGTTTTATTCTGTTAGGGGATGAATTGTGAAAAATCCTTTCTTATGTCATAAAAGGAATCTTTTTGCAAAATTTCACGCTCCTAGGGTGTAATTAAATATCGTGCAGTTTTGGTTACGCATACGGGATCGCCCCGCACCCGTAACCCCAACAAATGTCCTTTTCATACAAGCAAAGACATTAAATATACTACTAATAGACAGGACATAGCGAACAAAAGTCCAAACCGATACTTGTTACTTGGTAGTAACAAGTCGCTCAGTCTAGTATGACACCCCTAAACGTCAAGTCGTGCTTTAGGCACTAAAAGAAAATCATTTTCTGAGAAAATGCGGTGAGTTGCGCATTACGCTATTGCAAATCTTGTTATAGTAAAATTATTGGACCTAACTTAGGTTTATTTTCGTAAATATTATTGGTATTTACGCAGTAATTAATTAAAATTCAACAATTTCCATGAATACTTCTAGAACATTTGCTGATTTTATGATAGCGCCATCTATTGCTGAAAAGTTCAACCTTACCTAGCACATACCAGTGGCGTAGCGTGGGTTTTCGCCGCTTGGTGGTCGACCAGAAATACGCCGCCCTTTGTTGTTTATTATGTTTAAGAACACCAGTATTAAGAACGACTGCAGGTATCCCGTCGGGGCCACTAGCTTTATTCTTACGTACGTCTTTCTAATGGATACAAATATCCGACATACTCGTCACGTACCCATCAGGAGAAACAGGGGGCGGTGCGTCACCGGAATTCAGACGCGAAAATTCCGGAATAAGAGAGGCAATTAAGTTTGCTTTTTCCTCAGCGGTGTGAGCCACGGACCCATCGGGTTTCAGCAGTGGCGGAGGTGAGGGACGGCAGAAGTTCGATTCACTCCAGTTTGCCGGGGACCAAAACCCTTTATTACCAACGGGATTTGTTCCCTATTCGGCCAATGTGGTCAAACTGAGACCTCCACAACACCTTAAGAGTCACGTCACTTGCCCTGCTCATACGAGTATTGGCCCAAGGTCGGTATGCGCGTGTTTAATCGCGTCAGCGTGAACACACTCAGTGCCAAGTCATGGTTGAGCATGGTCCGACATTGTAACGTCAGAGAATGAACATAAATTAATAAAAAGCAATATACCTACTGCAGCACGCAGGGTAGACTTAACATCGACATCAAAATTTGAATGGCACGTACGTAACATTGCGCTCGCAATTTCGAATATCTAAGTTTTTTTTTCCAAATAAATAAATTGGCGCTTTCTGCCGCCTCCTTTCGTATACCGCCTAGGGCCATGGCCCCCACCGCCCTCCCCAAGCTACGCTACTGGCACACATTGAAGCTTCTACCACGAGCTCATAACGTGATCTATTTTACGACCTAAACCGAACTGTTAGATCCTTTTTCGTTCGTACTACTGACATTTTAACATATCATGGTAAAGCTCCTGGCCACCTACCGAGCAATAGTTAAATTTATACAAATTTTGACAAATTTAATTCGCGTGATTGCTATTCAAAACTAGATGGCGTCACTGAGAGATAGGATGACAGTTTTTCTAAGACATTTCTCCTGATAGCCGCTCTATTGTATCTCTTTAAATCTCTTTGCATACAAGTATTTATTGTAATGCGTGGAATACGCAAGCGGGACGCGGGGCGCGATTCCGGACAGCAGCAACGGTGCGGGGCCCCCGCGCTTTTGTCGTCCATTGTACACAACCACAACACACTGCAGCCCGCAGAAAACTACATCGTAGGCAAACGTGTCTCATGCAGCGTGAAATTTCCTGCATGCGAGGCAATCCCGCTTGTGTGATTAAATCCGCGCGAATTTAAAAACTCCCCTAGTGCCAGTATTTTCGGCTCTTATTATACATATGTATATGAGTAGTAGATAACGAATATAAATAAAAAAAAAAAAAAAAAAACATTCTTTATGTACAAAATGTATAACAATGACATGCGAATCGCCTGCGAAGAAGTCGCGTGACAATGACGTGACAGGTAATGTCATTGCCGTACAGTTTTTACGAAAGCGACGTTTCTGTCCGTCATCAAGGCGCCTTCCAGTTTTATTATACAAATAAACGCCGAGGATCGCCCGATAATCGCATTCTTTTAAGAAATCATCTAACAGTATAAAATAGTTTATTTTGATCGTTTACATGGTGCTTTACGTGACTGCAACAATATCATACAAATATAAGAGCAATAAAAATAATGTAATTCGAAATAATATAAATGAATGTTATACTTCTGTTATTGTGTAACGATTTAACTACATAGTTTGAATTAAGTTTTCACTCATTCTATATTATGATGTAAGGCTGAAGGCTGTGCGCGTGATAATCATGAAAGCACATACTCAAAGCATGCTAAAGGCACAATTTCAACAAGCAAATCGAGTTTTGAACCTGTTTTTTTTCTGTGAACACTAGCATAGTCACCCACGATGATAATTTGAAAATAAAGATCTCATGTGTCCATATTTCCCTAAAATCGGTCGTGACACTATCGCATATCGTTTCACTCATCCAAGAAAACATTGACGTAGGTAATTGTAGAAACATTTGTATTAGGCTACTTCTGACAAAAGGGTTAAAATGTAATTACGTCTTTTTTTATTATTATTAATGATAGACTCACGCTTGACCGCTCACTTGATATAAAGCGACCGATGAGGTTGACGATGGATCACGCTTGACTAGAAGTAACCTATTAAAACCCCCATAGTGGTAGCTATTAGAAAATACAGACTCTAACAAGGAATTCCACGCTTTAGCATTGCTTTTTCGTCATTGTTCTGTTGAATGGGCGATTATTTCGAAACAGTGTTCGTTGTTGGCTTAAACATGGCAGTAACATGTGCACTTTGAAGAATAACCAAAGTGGCAATTGGGTGACTATGTGAATTCGGTTTAATGCTCTTTGTGCACAAACCATAATATGACACATAAACTCGGGGTTTGTGCCAGAAACTGATGCGGAAACTTTATTAAGTCCAACCAGTTCTCTTTGCTAATTCTACGATTCATACGAGACGTTCCGTACATTCAAGAAACATTTAGTATAAGATGAGAGCCTTGTGTACTCTGAGCAAGTCGTCCAACATCAGATTGGTCGACTTTTTTACAGTTTTATAGTCAATATGTATATGGACATAGTTTCTGTAAGCCGGCTTTTTATTCGAAAGACCCCTTCCTCAATTCAAAGCGGAACTTTAGTAATCAAAGAAGACTGCGGTTGTTTTACACACCCTTGTTGCCTATTAACTGCCAAAGCATAACCCATAACTGAAACTTCATATTAGGGCATCGTTCGTACCTGTATTGGGGACATGCACTGACAAACTACAAATCTATCTTTTGATGAAAGTCTGGAAAGTTTCAGTTTCGATTATAATTTTATTATGTTAACAAATTTCTTCACAATCGACTTGGATTCTTCTGCCTAAGCGATATAATGATGTAATTATGATTGCGAATTCAAACTTGAACAAACGCAACTGTTTTACTGAATCCACAGCTGCACAGCTTTTAGCGAGGGTTTTTCTATGCCGAAGCCGGCTTATACGAATACCGCAAAATTTGACTGAATAGGTTTATTAAAACCTGTATTTAATTGAATGTGCTATTAATGTAATAAAAATTGTTAAAAAAAAACGTGTTTTTCTTGGGGAATAAATCAGAGCGACATGAAACCAATAGACAATCGATACTTTGGCATTCTAATACAAAAATGTATAAAGTTGTTTCGTGTTTGTTTTAATACAGCGCCATCTAGTAATTACGTTGCTATTGTCTGTGCGATAAAAGAACCGTCGTGGCGTAAAGTGAAAACAACATTAAAGATTTTAGGTAGCAACCCAACCCAGCCATCCGTCAAATGCCAAACGTCATATTATGTTGACACCGGTTTGTTTATTATGTTATTTTATTGTGATTTTTAATTAAAATCTTCAGAAATGTGATAAAAAATTTCACTGAGCTGCAAGGAAAATAACATTTAATATATTACAGTTTTGCCAAAGATAACAAATGGCAAATCACACCATTATTGATCAAAACAAAGTCACGAACTTGGGAAACATTGGTTTACTGTTTTTTTGGTACGTAACACTTTTATTTTAATGTTTTTAGACCTCCTAGGTAAACTCCTGTCCCTGTTATCTCCAAATATAAATAAATTAAACGGAAATTCATTTAAACATGACGATATTTGTTTATTTTGTTTTGGTCAATATTTTCGATGGCTAGTATAAAGAGTATTGATACTTTAAAATTATAATGCGTTTCGACTAACTTAGCATATTTCTTTTCAGGCTTGAGAGTAAGGATACAGTAACTAAAATAAAAAAGGTCAAGTGCGAGTCGGACTCGCGCACTGAGGATTCTGTACAAAACCTATGAAACCAATTCCCGAATTGAGTTACGAAGATTTTTCCGAATTGCAAACAATTTTTTTTTTTGTGGCATGTCTACAAATTTACAATTTTCAGATTTTTCCCTGTACTTGTTCTAGGAGACCTTGATTTATGCCAAATTTCAGGATTCTAGGTCAACGGGATTCACCCTATGAACTTTGATTCCCTTGAGTATCGAAATACCTATACGTTTTTTTGCGACATAAACGGCCGTATCTTTTTTTTTCGTTAACTCAGAAGTCTGATTTTTTCACAACTTCAAAAGACCGCAGACTTGAGTGTATGGTTTTAATTTTAACTCGATACCTCCAAGCGTTCTCGACTTAAAGGGTCTTATTAACAGATAAACAGACGGACAACCAAGTGATCCCAAGGATCTTATATACGAGATGGTCCCTTACAGGCTAAATAGATTTTTTAGATTAGACAACAAGAAAGTGGTAGTGTGTCCCATTTTTACCTTTATATTTAACTAGGGTAAACATAAACTTGCTGTTAGCTACAATATTCCAGTCAGTGATAATAGACCGATCCCAGTCAAAGTGATAGAACCATTTTCGTTGGAACTGGGTAAGTGGTCGTTGGTGGAACCTACCTAGATAGGCAGTACAGCAGTTTCTTCAAGCTATTTTCCTCTACCGGTTCGTGTTTGCATTTAAATGTTCGTCATCATTACAATCGAAAGACGTCCACTGTTCGACATAAGCCACCCCCAGGTGTCGCCACAATTAACGGTTTTTTACTCATTACGCAAAAACCTATAAACGGATGAATTTAATTATAAACGTTGCAATAATATAGCGTATAACCTATATTTTTGCTAAGTTTCATCACGTGAGCAAGTTCATTAAATAGGCTACTAATATTATAAATGCGAAAGTTTGTGAAGATGGATGGAGGTACTCGTATGTATGGATGTGTCGCGCAAAAACTAATATACAGATGAACTTAAACATAAACATTGCAATAATATAGCACATAAGCTATAACTTTGCAGTTTCATTAGCTGAGCAAATTCAGCCAATAGGATAATTTTTATTATAGGGTGAAGCTGCTGGAAGAAGCTAGTCTAACATAGTTTCAAAATATCAAGATTCAACAGTCGCACTATAATGATATAATAACAAAAACGATAATTATCTACAGCAGCGCCCTCAAATCCCACGATGGTTTACTTTCCGCATAGACTCTAACAAGGTAGAACATTTTATGTTAGATTAGGCAGTAGTTTGCGGACACAAGTATAGAGCGCGGTACAAACATGAATAGAGATCTGGTGGTACAAAAATACTGAAATAAAACAAATGCGTACTATTTTGTGGAATTTGATTGAAACTAATTTAATTATGAAGTAGGTACTTATCTACTCATTAACACCAATGTATATACAATAGTACATAGAGAAGTGCCGTTTGCCGTGAAGTAGGAATTTTGCCGAAAATATTGCCCGAAGTATGAATATTGGCGGCAACGGCACCTCTCTAATAGTACCCCTAGTGATGCTAAGTTCTGAATTATTCCAACAATGTATTTGTACCCAACTATATCTTCATATTTATAACGTTGAGCACAATATCAAGTTTTGTCTTTTTCTAACTGTTTAGGTTTCTCTCCTTCGGCTGGAACAAGTTAGATCATGTTAGTAGAGAAATTAAACAAAAGTGCGTTATATTCCAAACTACGGTGGACAAACTTGATCTCTGACAGTCTCAAAGTCCAAATTCAGAGTTTGCTAATGAGTGATGGAGCGTAGCGGAAAGTAGTGCTATAAAAGCATTTTGATACTAGTGTAGCAGGAATGTCATTGAGACCGACGCGGAATTGAGGTGCTTCAGTGATAAGTTACCACATATATCAAACGACTTTTTCAATTCACTTACGTCTCAATGGAGACTAGCTCGCGGTTGTTTTCGTATCTGTGTAAAAACAGGTAGGAACGTATTGGATATTGATATGTACTTACCCCATTTAGACTATAAACCCACTCCTCTTCCTTCTTTGCCATTGTTCCAGGGCCCCGGGGCCCCGCATTAATCATGGCCCAAGAAGGCTTCGACCCTGCTGGGCCCCTACGGTTGCTTACAACTCTTCGCGCGTGGAACACTACGCGCCGTCGAGGACTTGGGGTCGGTCTAGGCGGTTACCGGACGGTCCTAGGGCGAGCTACACATTGCTCGACGTCCGCAAGCCCGCGCTTACGGTGGCCGGAAATTGGTATCGGAATCCCGAAGGCTGGGGGGCGAGGGATTTTTTTTTTTTTTTTTTTTTTTATGGTGGGAAAAAATCATGCATTGACATCCCCTGCTCTTGGGCGGAGCGGGAGATAGTGTCAGACTCTTACTGACTAAAAGACCCACCCCGTTCCTTCTAGCCTTCATACCGGTGCTCGAGCGCCCTTTCGGATAACCCTGGCCCCAGTAGGCTTCGACCCGGCTGGGTCCCTGCTGTTGCTGACAACTCCTTGAGGCGCGCGGGAACAGTGCGCGCCGTCGACGACTTGGGCTTGGTCCGGACAGTTACCGGACGGCCGGACAGCAAGCTACCCATTGCTCACCGTCCGCAAGCCCGCGCCTACGGTGGCCGGAAATCAGGATCAGAATCCCGGCGGCGGCGGCGGCGGCGATGATAACGCCGTTGCCTGATGCGTTCGGCCTCCTCCTTTGCGAGCATTACTGCTTCGCAGAAGTCGGCGACCGCCTGTCACTCCTCCTCGCTCCGGACCATGGCCTCAACCAAGGCCCGGCGCGAGAGGTCTCCGCCGCCGATCGCCCCCACGAGGGCACGGCGATGTTCCGCCCAAGCAGGGCACACCTCGACTGTGTGCTCCACCGTGTCCTCCGGGCATTCCGCACAGTGGCGACACCCGGGCGTCACTTCCGCACGAATCCGGTGCAGGAAACTCCCGAACGAACCATGTCCGGTGAGGACCTGCGTCATGCGGAAGGTAAGGACGCCGTGAGGTCTTTCCAGCCACGCCTCAAAGAGGGAACTTACCGGGGTGCGAGGGATGGCCTCGCGCGTGCAGAAGGAGGCGACCGCCTGCTAACTACTCTTCCTCGCTCCAGACCATGGCTTGTACCAACGCCCGGCGCGAGAGATTGCTGCCGCCGATCACCCCACAAGAATAAGGCGGTGCTCTGCCCAGGCGGGGCACACCTCTACTGTATATGCTCCACCCTGTCCTCCGGGCGTTCCACACAGTGGCGACACCCGGGCGTCACTTCCACACGAATCCGGTAAAGAAACCTCCCGAACTTGCCATGTCTGGTGAGGACCTGCGTCATGCGGAAGGTAAGGACGCCATGTTGTCTTTCCAGCCAGTCCTCAATGAGGGAATTTACCGCCATAATTATGGTGTGTCCAGCACTGGAACTCTAATCCGCCTTGGCGCGGCAGTGGAGTTCGTTCGGTCGTACGTTTCGCCCCGACATCGCATCTCCAAGCACAGATCGTGGATGCGTTTAAGGACTGTTGCCTCCAAATCCCACGGTGGTAGGCCAGCAAAGAGACCCGCCGCTTCGCGGGAAACTGTGTGGTATCCCCGCACCATCTGGATGGCCATGAGCCTCTGGTTTGTTTTCAGCTTGGCCGCTGGTCGTTTTCGTAACGACGGCGTCCATACCGGCGCCCCATAAAGGGCCATGGACCGAACGATTCCTGCATAGGTGCTATGAAACCTTGCTGCTTGCCTTTCAAGATTTTAGGTCAATGGAAAGCAGCTACCATAAATGTTTTGATTTCCTTGAGAATGTCAAAATATACACCTAAACGAATCATAAACGTCCATCTTTAGATTGCGTTAACTTGAAAGTTTGATTTTTCTCTGCTCCAAGGGTAGCACAATTTTAATATTAATTTCAGCTTAATACCTTCACGCGTCCCTGAGGAAAAGGGTTTCTACAGACGGACAACAAAGTGATCCTATTATATGGGTTCCGTTTTTGTCAACGTACGGAATCCTACAAATACGAAAACAAACATACTCCAAACATCTCCGGTTTTCATAAAAGTCATAGTTAACTTACGCAACATATCCCCCTTTACCCAGTAGAAGTATCGAATGGCGCTCTTTCCCCGCTTCATGGCGATCTCCTTTTGATCAGCCTTAAGTGATCTTCGCAAAACTTTCGCAGCTATGTTGGAATAATTCACATAACTGAAATGATGCACCGAAATCAATTATGTTTAATAATTGCTAATAAAGTGTCAAGATTCACGGCGCAGAGAGATGTAGATCCAGCCGAAACTTTTATTTGTCTAACAGACTGCTGTGCCCATAAATAGCAACAGGTCCATAGGTCTTAATAAAATTGTCTTTAGGGGAAATGTAGAATTAGTTCAGATGGCACAGGTATCTTGACTTGTTTTTGCTACGTGGCTGGTCCGACAGGACCAGCCACGTAGCAAGATGCAAGATGTAGATTAAAAATGCTAGTGTAGGAGAAGGCTGTACTAAGGCGGTTATCACACTGCCACGCACCATGCATGCGTAGCGCATGAATGCGTGTCTTAAAATTGCTTGTAAGTATCTCCGTTTGTATAAAAAACACGCATAGTCCAATTCACCAAAAATGCATCCACACGTGTTCATGCAGATCACGCGCCTACATGCGGAGAAACATGCACTCACGCGCGTGGGTGCGGGGCGACACGCAAGGTATGGCACACTGAGTCGCGTAGTGCCCGTACGATGATCCAGATCTGCACTTCCACAAGTACGCGCGTAAGTGCATTGACACGCAACATGCAGCGTGGTGCGTAGCAGTGTGATAACCGCCTTAGTCGATTTCGCGTTATAGATTTACTTTCAGTTTCAGCAAAATAGTCTTCTATTTTACTGACTAAAGCTTATTATTATTATTATTATTAATCCAAACCCCTAGACCTAGAACGCTGAAATTTTGCAAATTTGATACTTTTATGAAAGGGTTCTACGAAATTCACGCCCATTCCGGAAACTGTGGTCCAAAGTATAGAAGGACAATCTTCTTTCATACGGACGAAGTCGCTGGAAGTATTAACATATAGCGACCCGTCCCAGCTTAGAATGGGGTGTTACAATTTTTGAAATTCTCAGCTTTTCTCTTACCAATCCGTTCAGTGGTTCCTGAGTTTATCGGAAACAGACAGATCGAGACGGTGGAGGACTTTGTTAGGGTTACGTACCCAAAAGGGCAATAACGGGACCCTATTACCAAGACTTCGCTGTCTGTCCGTCCGTCTGTCAGTCACCAGACTGTATTTCAAGAACCGCGATAGTTAGACAGTTGAAATTTTTACAAATTATGTATTTCTGTTTCCGCTATAACAGCATAATAAAAACAAAATAAAATAAATTCAAAGAGCTCCTATACAACAAACGCGAGTCCAATTCGCACTTCGACTGGCCAAGTCTTTATAATGGTAGGATAAATGCAGATAACTATAGGGTTATGAAAAGACATTAAAACATTTTACAATTACAATCACAAAATGGAAATAATATTTCTAAAAACATATACATATCATAAAATTAAATAGGTCAGAGAAGAACAACATACTTTAGTCCGGCACTTCTCCAAGAACTCATTTTCTATGTGATTTGCAGTTATTCATTCATCAGTGAAATACCCATATACTTTAAATTGCTACTACTTTCCGTGTAAAGATGTTGGTACTGCAGTACCTCTTCAGTTAGTTTCAGGGAACTCCATTTATTATTTTCCAGAGATTTTATATATCCTCCATTTTCATAAGCAGCACATCTGTCAACTGTCAAATCATTACACATAAGACCTTACTGAATAAAAACATGAAAACAAAAGAGAATGGTCGTACAGACCCACCAACTTATCTGTGATTAAGATCAGACGACAAGGATTTTTCATGATATAGCTGATATAAAGTGTCTCTGCTTTTTCTTATTCCAGCAGTAGCCCATTCATTAAATTTAGATTTATTACCGATCTGAACTTTTTTGACTGGACACGCCTTATTAAATTCTTGGCATACTGTAGAAAATAATGTTCCATAGTTTACATGGGAGATTTGCGAATCAAAATTGGCTGTTGAGAGACTACTGACGACATTGTTATTAAAATTATTTAATTTATTTTTAGTAAGCGGTCTAAGCTCTGCAGTTGAATCTAATTGAAGCTTTTTGACTAATTCGAAAGATACGAGTTGACCACTATGGTCAGACCTAACGCCACTAATTATGGATGAGTCTTTTATAACACAATTAGTACCTAAATATATTATCTCGCTCGTGAGGCTCGTTTGTGAGGCAGCCTGGCCGTCCATGAGGATTTCCCACTCTTGCCAAAAAAAAAAAAATATATTTAAGTCCCCACAAACGAAAACTAATTTGTGGTCTCTAATAAGTTTATTTTTAGTATTTCTTCAATTATTATCAGAAAAGATGCTAGGTTTGATGCAGGTGGTCTGTAGACACTAGACACAAGAAAGTTCGGCCTTCAATCTCTGCACATGCTACCTCACATAACCGATCAACAGAGCAAGCAATGATATCTTTCCTATAGTTGCAAAACTTCTGAAACATTCGGAATAATTCCGGAATACTTCTGGGAAAGTTTCTTTAAATCGGAATTATTCAAAATGAATTTAATTAAGATTTTTTTTTTTTGCTGAATAATTGTATTTTGCATCGATCGTCGATCGCCGCCGCCGCTGCTGCAGCGCTGGCCACAGAGTACTTTGTACACTGGCGCCGCGACGCGCGCGCGGGCCCGACTGCCACGAGTCGTGCGTGCAGGCGATGGCGGTGCGGGGTGCGGTAAGAGGGGATATGCTCCCCGGAGAAGTTTTGCCCCCCGCGAGAAAGATTCGTACCCCGCAATCGAATGTTTCTGAATGTTTCTTCTGATAAACAATGATCTCTATCTCTTAATCAACTTTGATTATTGAATCCGTGTTGACTACATCAGATTTCACTATATCCTAATAATTACCCAAGTCGTTTAACTTATTAAACAGACTAACCCTTTTTCAAAAAACCAATGAAATAATGCTAGACCTGGTTTTTTAATTCACAACTGACATTTATAAAAATAGCATTCGATTTCGAAATAAGTAGGTACCTACTAGGGAATGCAAACCGGTTAACCCGAAAACCGAAAAACCGGTTTTTCGGCATATTTTGAATGATTAAAATAACCGGTTTTTTTTTTCAAGTAACCGGTTTTTTCGAGTTTTTTTATTACTTTCAAATGATACCATTTTTAAGCAAACATGGTTTTAAAACGCTGTTGAGGCTTGATCAGTCGTAGGTTTGTTTATAAATATTTATGTACCATAGTAATAGCTATACCAATTGTAAAGTTTTTCTGTTTACGATCATTAAAAATCCAGTGGCAGTGAATGCTGTCAGGGCCAGATTTAAAATCTCGTAAGGACACCAAAATTATTATTCGCAGATGGGTATTCCATTTGCGAATGGCACGTTGGGGATACCTGTTCCGGATTAAAGCGGAAGTGACGCCCGGGTGTCGTCATTGTGCGGAATGCCTGGAGGACACGGTGGAGCCCACACTCGAGGTGTGCCCTGCTTCGGCGGAGGATCGCCGTGCCCTCGTGGGGGCGATCGGCGGCGGAGACCTTTCGCGCCGGGCCTTGGTTGAGGCCTTGGTCCAGAGCGAGGAGGAGTGGCAGGCGGTTGCCGACTTCTGCGAAGTAGTAATGCTCGCAAAGGAGGAAGCCGACCGCATCAGGCAGCGGCGTTCTTGCCACCGCCGCCGGGATTCCGATCCCGATTTCCGGTCACCGTAGGCGCGGACTTGCGGACAGTGAGCAATGGGTAGCTCGCTATCCGGCCGTCCGGTAACTGTCCGGAATAAGCCCAAGTCATCGACGGCGCGCACTGTTCCCACGCGCCTCCAGGAGTTGTCAGCAACAGCAGGGACCCAGCCGGGTCGAAGCCTACTGGGGCCAGGGTTATCCGAAAGGAACTCGAGCCCCGGTATGAAGGCTAGAAGGAACGGGGTGGGTCTTTTAGTCAGTAAGAGTCTGACACTATATCCCGCTCCGCCGAAGAGCGGGGGTTGCCATTGGATGATTTTTCCCACCACAAAAAAAAAGACCTCAACCCGTGAACTACAAATTGAGATCTATATTAGAGAGCATGGGCTGCATGTAACAATAATTCAAAATCCCTAAAAAATTCTTTACGATCAGCAGTGGAAAACTTTCCAATGATCACAATGCGTAAACAGATGATGCGTGGCCTGAACGCTTAAATGCCTGTGTTAAGGTTAATCTACACGAATACTAATACTCTTATAATAAAGAGGTAAAGTTTTTTTTTTTTTGTTCTTATGTTTTTTTGTTTGTAGGAGGTAACCTCTGGAAGTACTAGTCCGATTGCTAAAATTTTTTCACCGATGGAAACCTGCTTTGTTCCTGAGTGATATAAGCGATATTTTATGTATGCGGGCGAAGCCGCGGGCAATTGAAGAGCGACTGATTTACCAATGACGTGTCGCCGTCGGCGCATACCCGCCCGCACGTCACCAAATAGACCTTAGAATTGAATACTGCGCATGCCCCTTCCACTTTTGCCGAGCGATCTTAATTCACCGCGCGACCTGTATGTATTAACTTCTAGTTTAGATTCTCTATGTACGACATCATTCTGAGACATTCGTTTTTATGAAGTTGAGATTTTTTTATTTTTAACAGGATTCATATTAGGTATAAAATATATTTTTTAATAGATAAGTTCCAAGATAAGTTCAAAAATATTTATTTAGAATTTAACAAGCAAAAAAAATTAAAATTTTTACTTAAAAATAAATTAAAAAAAGAAACTAATTTTAAAAACCGGTTACCCGGTTAACCGGTTTTTTTTTTAGGAAAACCGAAAAAAAAACCGGTTTGTAATATTGGCGGTTTTTGCATTCCCTAGACTACCTACTTAAAAACAAAAGAATAAAAATCCTGTTAATCGCAGGCTAACATTAATCAATCCCATTTATATTAAAATAAACATTTATATTTTACTTACGTATGTGCCACTGAACAATTATTAACTAACAAACACGTTTATTCCGATTGAATTATTCCGGCAATCCGGCGAAATATTCAAGCGAAATATTCGGAAACATTCGGAAACATTCGATTGCGGGGTACGAATCTTTCTCGCGGGGGGCAAAACTTCTCCAGGGAGCATATCCCCTCTTACCGCACCCCGCACCGCCATCGCCTGCACGCACGACTCGTGGCAGTCGCCAGTCGGGCCCGCGCGCGCGTCGCGGCGCCAGTGTACAAAGTACTCTGTGGCCAGCGCTGCAGCAGCGGCGGCGGCGATCGACGATCGATGCAAAATACAATTATTCAGCAAAAAAAAAAAATATCTTAATTAAAATCATTTTGAATAATTCCGATTTAAAGAAACTTTCCCAGAAGTATTCCGGAATTATACCGAATATTTCAGAAGTTTTGCAACTATAGTTTGAACGAAAAATATTAATATTATATTGTAAAAAAGGGTGGGGCGCTTTGTGCCATATGTTTCGTAAGAGTCGAATCGAGCACCCCACGCTTTTCCTAAAGTCAATGACCATGACCCCTAAGTATTTGACCTAAAATGTTATCGAAAAAAAATTGATCTGTGTTATTTAGAGAAGTAGCGCTCGCCGGCGGTCAAAGCAGCCCTTTGGTGTCCCGGGCGTTTCCCAACATTTTTGCATTTGACCTTGAGTTCAAGGTGATTGACTTTGGTGTCAAGGTCATGCCCTATGGTGTCCCAGGTGTTTTCCAACTTTTTATACATTTGACCTTGGGGTCAGTCATTGACCTTGAGGTCAAGGTCTGGCCCTTGGGTTAAAAGTCATTGCCTTTGGGTGTCACAGGCGATTCCCAACATTTTAATGAAGTAAAGGTTTAAGTAAAGGTCATTGCCCTTGAGATCAAGGTCATAGAATAAAGGATCATTGTGTTGTCATCAGTCTTTGATGGGTGTGCAAAGTTTTAAAAAAATCTGATCGCTCTAAGCTGGTCAAAATCGAGCTCAAAGGCGTTGATTACAAACAAATATATAGGTGAAGCTAATAAAAGCGTGTTAAAAAAGGAGGTTATGAGTTTGAACCGTATGTATGTATGTTTGTCCGCGATCATCTCGCGTTTGGCTGAACCGAATTTGATGCAGTTTTCAGAACAGTATTATTAGTCACTATATGTACCTATACGGGACATAAAAAAATGTTGAAACAAAAATGTTTAAGTAAAAAGATAGAACTGACTTCAATGAAGCCGGAGCACTTCAAACCACCACCAAGCGAAGACTTTATTGAAGAGGTGCCGGCCGGACTTCAATAAAGTCGGAACTTTATTGAAGTCGGTTCTATTGTCCTTGATGCGACGTGCACTCACAACTATAAACTTAATATATTCCTACCGCTCACAATACAACTAAAGATAATATTTTACAACTTCCAAGCGCGAAATAGGTAGTAAGGTCGATTTTCCTGGTTTTTTTTTTTTTGACAGTTGAAATATTCCGAAAGTTTCGGAATATTTCGGAATACTTCCGAAGTATTCGACGGGAAAGATTCGGAATTTTTCCCGCCAGCATCTATAATCTTTCCTTTCCTTATATCTTAAAGAAGCATTACATAATATCAAGGTACCACCACCTATTGATGATCTGTTGTACGCACTGGCAAATGAAAAACTATTCACATTGAACATCATTCTATCTGGTTTTAACCAAGTTTCACAAAAACATAGGATATCCATATGATATTTATCTATTAACATCTCCACATCTTGAATTTTGCCAGAGAAGCGATTTATATTATGATGGTATAATGAAATGTTATTACTAGGCTTCCCTTTTGTCGTTTCTAATAGTTTAAAGAAGAAGAATCATTATCAGTATTATTACGTACACTAGATAATACTGATTCGTCACTTAACCTAGTCTCAGTGAAATTATCATTAACTGCGTGTATAATGTGTATATTATAAGCTAGCAAAGTAGCCAATACTTTTTTTGGGAAGAAACATATGCTCCCGTATCAAGACAAAATCACTAACAAAATTGTTAGTGTCAAAATACAATAAACGGTCACTATGACGGCATGACAGGATATGCATCAAGTTGTTAAGGCTAAAAATATAATCATTTTCATGATCATTTAGACTGTTTGAATAAGGCAATCAACATAATATTAATTTACCTAATTTTAATTCAAGCAGGGTTTCAATACCACTAACAATGTCCCTTTTAGTTACACTAAGACTATTTCCAATCATAAGCACCACTGTGGTCTGCTCATTAATTTTAGTATTTTTTATTTTGTAAACATTAAAATGTAGGTTATGGTAACAATGACTGATAATGGTATGTTTGCAACGGTTATTTAATAAAGATCCAAAACCTGTCCCTAACCTATCTGAATACACGAGAATGTTACTTTGATATGGGTTTATAGTGTCTGAATTTTTAGGTACAACATTAGATGTAGGAATTTCGTGTTTCGTGTTCGCGGAGCGAGTGCACAACTACAGGTGATATTGTTAGTCAATGACTCATACCTCTCTGCGTTGAACTTCACCAAGTCCACCAACTCACAAGCCTTCTGCATGCGCTCACTTAACATTTGTTGGCAAGACTCATATTTACTAAATATATCCTTTATCGTATTCTCCCTACTCAATAATTCCTTTTGTAGGTTTTGTATTTCAAAATCATACATGATTTTGCTGTTTTCCAAATTATAATTACATTCTTTTAATTGTCTTTGTAAATTAAAACGCTGCTGTCTGAGTTCAATATTAAATTTATAAACACTTTGTGTCTTCAGGAGTTTCTTATACTTTTTAATGTTCTTAGTGATTTTAATATATTTCCTAATTTTATTGTGACTACCTAATCTTGGACATTTAGTTAGGGTATCATCCCCAGTTAGGTCTATTGTAACGGTGGGTTTCTTACACTCACGTTCGGATGTACTGCCAATCAGCTTGTCGAAGAGGTTATTGGTGTTGGCAACCTGTTCACTCGCTCTCAAAGTTTCAACGCTGGATATAGTCTTGCGAGCCTAGGATAATTCTGCTTCAAGGCCTGATATGCGATTCAGTGCCTGGTCATGGGTGTCTCTGCATTCTTGAAACTCTGACACCAGTTGACGGAGATAGTTATGCTGGTGCAGTATGTCCACACGCTGGGTGTGCAGTTCAGCAAGTTGCCCTTTCAGTTGAGTGTTTTTATCAACTATATTCATGACTTCCACCTCGCTTTCCTCCCTTTCCCGTAGCAGGTCATTGCAAGTCTTTCTTGACGTTTCCAGTTCTTTCAGCACGGCATTCGGTTTCTCGTTCATGTCACGAACTGTTGCTCCACGGGTCATCATGCTTATAAATTACCCCAAATGGCTCCTGGAATGAGACAAGAAACAGCTGAGTATATGGGGAGATGTTTAGTTAGTTGAAAACTTGTGATTAGGGGGAGAAATAGCAGTTATCCAGACAAAAAAGATAAAGAAATATTAAAAAGATGGGATTATAGAAGTGAAAATAAAAAACATGTAGGTAGAAGTAAAATTAAAAATAAATTCTGGTAAATTAAAATCTAATTAATTAGAGTTATTGAATGAATTTAAATTTAATGTAAGTACTCGATTAGCTACTATAATTAATATTAAATTATTAAAATAGTTTAGAAATTTAAATTAAGTATAGGAAACATTAGTATGTCAGTTTGACAATAGATACAGTTCAAAGTTTTAGAGAAACTAAGAGTAGATTAGAGACAATTAAGGCGTATAGTCCCTTGAACCATCTGACCGAAATTATGTGAACGCAACTCTCGCACTCGCCTAGGCGGCAGTACGCAAATCTGTGCATTTATTTGCGGCCAGCAGCGCCCGGAAAGCGCTTTAAATCCATTTTCTCTGCGAGATATTGATTGATTTACATATGCAATGTTCACTTTGAAGAATATTTAACCACCAATTTTTATGTGTAAAAATGTTTCTAAAGGTCCAAGCCGTTTCGAAGGAGTAGGGAAAAGTTGCGAAAAGTTGCGAAATTGCTAAATATTTTTTTTTTGACAAAAGTATTAATTGCACGAAAAAATCAAATGTTGATATTATTGTTCATGAATCTATAATAAACATATATTTTTTTCAAACCAATTGATCTAGCCGTTACGGAGGAGTAGGCCTCAGAAAATCACTGTTTTATGGCACTTTTCGGGCGCTTGGCCCTTAAGTAGATAATTATGTAAATGTGTAAAGTACATAATGCAGTGAGTGTTTTGTCTGGGAGAATGTTTTCGTCGTCGATTCTGCTTCCACAATTTGTCAAGCAAAAGGAGTCATAAACGGTGCCGGTGTGTGCTGGACGTAGCTCAGAAACCTGAGCAGTGTATAAGTATTGAATAGTGTAAGACAATAACTATACTAAACAATAAAATAAAACCAAATACTCCCCGGGTTTGATGAATTCAAATCAGCAATTCAAACAGTCCAAACTTTGACAGCTAGTCGATCGGATTATCGATTTTGGATGAATTATCGTGTCAAAAACACGATGCAAACACTGAGTATGTCACTTTATACATAGATTATACTTAGAATCTAAATTAAGGAATAGACTTACGCAAAATAAACAGAATTAATTAATATTTAAAAATTATTTATCTAAGAGGTTCCGTGCAAACTACAATTCACGAATGGAGTCTAGAAGATTTTTCCGAATTGCAAAAACATTTTTTTTTTTGTGACGTAGGTAACAACAAATTTACTGTTTTCAGATTTTTTCCTATACCTGTGTTATAAGACCTTACTTAGTGCCAAATTTTAGGATTCTGGGTGAACGGGAACCCTATGAATTTTGATCTTTGAGAGTACCAAAATATACCTACGTTTATTTGCGACATGCCGTATCTTTGTTATTCGTCAACTTAGAAGTTTGATTTTTTCACAGCTTGGGTCCCTTACCCAGACCTGAGTATATGGTTTTAATTTCAACTCGATACCTCCACGCATTCTCGAGATAAAGGGTCTTGACAGACAGACAGACAGACGGTGGACAACAAAGTGATCCTATAAGAGTTCCGTTTTTTCCTTTTGAGGCTCGGAACAAAAAATATGTATGATAATTACTATCAGCTCCATCTCCATTGATTTAAAAGTCAGATCGAAAGATAAGATACGTAAAACAGGGGCAGAATGGGAGGACGGTCCGGAGCATTGTAACGGCGCGTCAGATCTGGCGAAAGCGCCGCTCGCTAGCTATTCGCGAGCCGCTTGCGAACTGCGCGTGCATTTCATGTTCGTACGAAAATACATAACACACAACTTTTGGGTTTATTAACTACTAGGTAAACCCGAGGTTTTATCCGCGTTTTTAATAAGACTTGTTCCACCCAAGCGCGGCACACAGGCCGCACAATGGTGATATTAATGGTTCATGGATACCTGTGCGTTTCTTCTTGCCAAATTAGAGACGGTTACCTCCCAAAACATCTATGACCGTTGAGGACCTTGTTAGCGTGTTTTTTATGTTTCCGAGTCATTCTTATTGACGTAATTTGTGCCGAATACTAAATCTGTTAAATTGTGGGTATACTTAACGCAACTTTCTCTACACATCACACTTACACCATGAGAGCTCTGTTCTTCGTCAGTATTCACTACGGCCATCCGATAAAGGCAAGCCGGAGATGAAGAACAACAATTCTCCCGGGAGATCGGGTCCGTGGGGTCGCTAATGCCCTACAGTTCGCCACAAAACTGTCCTGCAGATTGTATCTCTCTTGTTCTGGCCCCTCACCCTTGCATGTTACAGCAAAGCAATCACTACCGTCACATTATTATTAGTTTTACATCCGCATTATTATGGAATATACTTTCTAAATTTGACACAGGCTGGATGGATGGACCAAATTCTATCACGTCGTGGTCACCAATATCGTTGTGTAGAAGGACATTATATCTGGAGATATGACTGAGAACCAAAGGAGTTTTATTCATCCACCTATCTAGTGACACATACACACCACCCGAACAACCATACGTGGTTCTTTGAATGATTGCGAAGCAAAACGAAAAGTAAAACTTTACACTCATTCTCTAACCGAGCGTCACGCTCGTTCGCAATGAATCACGTTTGTAAAATTAACTTTACTCCAATGTTATACGAACTCCTAGCTCTAAAACTTCTAACTTTGAACTCCAGACCTTTGTAGTGTGGAACCAGGGACTTTGAAGTACGTACTATCTTTCTGGTGAAACTAAAATTTCACAAGATTAAGTATGAACTTGACAACACTATAGTTCCACTATTTTGCTTCTACATCTCGAAGCAAAAGAAAATTATTTATTTAATCTTCATGCAATAGAAAGTACAAAGGTGGACTTAATCCCTTAGGCATTCTCCACCAGTCAAAGAGAATAGTCATTGCTGTCATGACTGGTAGCAGTGACTGGCCTGACCTGGGCCTCAAGTCTGCTACCACAATAGTGTCAAAATGGTCTATCATTGACTTCATAATTGTTTATTTTGACAAGTTTCTTAATCTACTAATATAATGGCGTCATTATGACTGTCCAATGGTGAACCACTGACACTCCATTGAAAGAAATGGCTTAGAATGGTAATCTCGTACATAATGACAAATTAATGTCTGACATAAATAAGCGGTAATCTGCTAAATTTTGACAGTTCCTTTGATTAGTATCCTACCATCAGAACGTCATTGTAGTCATTGCTTATAATTTGTTACGAGATCGCTCGATATTGTCATTCTACCACATTTTTATTACGAGACCAATGACTGACCAATTATATCGACCATTATGAATTTAGCAGACTAACGTAAATGCTCCTATTACCGCCAGTTTTAGCTGTCTTAGGATTCACTTTAAAAAAATAGATATAAGCTGTAATGTTAGGAAAGGTGTTATAATTTATAATTAATCTCAGCGAAGTATTCTTTGCAATTCAGTACTTAAATTCAATATTCAATAACACAATAGTTACTAAATAATTATTTAATCCAAAAGAGTAGTTGATTCTATTACCGACCCATAGAATGCGGCAAGATTCTATTACCGATTTTTCTGCTTCTTTTACCGACCGCTACGAAGTTGTCACTTCTTCTATACTATTAAATAAAATAAAAAATCGTTTTTAAGGTATTTATTATATAATAGCAATAGTTATGAGATCAACATTATTACAATATGAAAATAATTATTTATTGCAACGCTTAGAGCACTTATTTTTTGTTATTTTAATTAATAAAAAATATAATCAGTCCCAGAAAACAGTCTTCAAACAATTAAATGCTTACTTTTTAATTACCTACATACTAATAAGATATTATGAATCAGTAACAAAAATATTTTTATCCGTAATACAATCACAAAATAATTTCTCTTGACACGCAGAGTTGTCCTCGGTATGCCATAGGTTTTTGAAGCTTCATATAAGCTGGTCCCTTCATTTATAGCTAGAAGCACAGCTTCTAGTTGAGCAGAGGCGTACTGCTTGCGCTTCTGCGGCTCCATGATTCTATAAAAGAACACAATCTTTAAAAAGATATAGAATTTAATTCTTCGAAAGAAGCTTTAAAAAGTTACATGGCCCCCATTCCGTCCCGCCATTTTTATTTGATTTGTAATCATATAAAATATAGCCAATGCCATGAAGCCATGAATGAACCTGGATAGCAAATATTATTTTACATTAATAATATGGCATGTGACAAAATCTCTCAAAACGTCACGTATGCAAGAAATGAGCCAATTTGTTTGTACGGTGGTTACCTTACACCTTGTTTGTTAATGTTAAAATGTTATGAGTACCGCGCCGCGACCCAAGTTAGGGAATTTGATTAAGTGAAACGATGTTTACTGTTACACGGATTTATTGGTACTAAAGTAATTTACAAATGGAGCGCGATGCACCGCATCATAAGTGCAAGCGTCAGCATTATTACTAAACAATACAAAATGTACGGGTTTGCTCGTACATACTCCCTACAGGAGAAATTAACAAGATACAAAATAAATGTTATCAGATCAAAGGTCAAAATATTTGAAAACAATGTTTCAAGAAAACACAGAAAATACGTTTTAGGAAAAAACACAAAAATATGTTATACTAAAATAATGTTGATACAATTTAATTCGAAAAAGACTTAATTAATAATAAAGTTAAGTATTGTCTCTGGTCGCACTTAACGAACGCAAATAGGTGACGTAGCTTTATTCACTCGCGCACTATTGAGATTAGAAACACTGCTATGATTGTTGTCATTTAACTCACTAACACTGTGGTAAAACACTCGGTCACCGAGAATCACGCACGAGTTGTCATTGTTGCTGTGAGGAGGCGCAGGCGCACCCTGCGCTTGCGCTGGTGTCGGTGCTGGCGTCGGCGCGGCCGGCATGCTCCAGGCGCGCCAGCGACGCCACACGTACCCCAGTCCCGCTATTCCCACGATGCCGACGATGATGTATATTAGCGTGTAGTGATGAATATCATGAACAGAAATGCCTTCAGCTATAGCGGCATTATCTTTCAAGATCTTAATTTGCTGCCCAAGTTCTGCTAAATCCATTTGATTCTGGTCAGATTCTGAATCATTCGTGGGTATCAAATGCGGGATCGTAATGTTGATAATATGATTTATCGGTGGTATCAGTGGAGTATAAAAATCAGGTTTAGCGTTCATTCTGCTAGACTGTTGTCTGTGTGCAATTAAAGTAAATGTTTGCGTTTTAATAATACACCCATTGTCTATAGCAACAAGACCGGCACCGGTCAGCTGATGACTGGCAACTTGATCCTCGCATATTATACGTAAAGAGCATTGATCGCAACAAAAATAGATGTAGTTGTTAATTGTGTTACTTTCAAACCAGCTGTTTTTGCAGGGAGAGATCCTTGTCTCACACTCAAACTCTTCGGTCTGGCAGAAATCTTTATCCCCATTTAGATGATAAATAGGTCTCTGAATATGACATAGATAGGCATCTGATCTCAGACATGATGTCAATGTTTTCTGTGTCATGGTTAAGTAGGTATCCTTCTTCAAATTTAAGGCCACATAATCTGATATTGGTTGAATGCTAACCATGTCAGTTCCTTTGATTTGAGGTATGGAAAATATTTTGAATATCTCAAAAGTGTCTCTATTGATAAGAGGAAGTCTGATTTCAAAGATGAGGTACTCTTCCAGCATCCTGGCCTTTACTTTGAGAAACTTATATATTTTCCTTAAATCTAATTGTACATTGTCTATAGGCAATGTCACGTCCTTAGGGAGCTGACTAGCGATGGTGCTCAGCTGATCTTGCAATTGAACGGGAGTCAAAAGGTGTGGATTAAACTGACCGTGATAGATGTCAGTGATAGTGTCCAGCAAGGTGCTTTGTAAAGACTGCAAGTTATGTAGCATGTTGCTCCCTATAATAGCTCCGACAGTCAGCTCGTTTACAATAGACATGTTTTGTGTTTCAGATTGAAGTTGGTTTAGCGCCTTTTCGATGGAAAATATATGTTGGGAAACCATTTTATGTTGTCTGTTCATGGTTTGCTCTGTTCGTTTGAGAAGATTATATTCAACCTCTATAATCGATGTTTGGTTTTTCCAGTAAGAGGCAACATGACGTTGGTTGTCGCGTAGTAACGTTATGTCCTTGCGATATTGTTCGGCGAATCTTGCGTCTAATACCCCGAAGAGGCTATTCGCAAGATATCCGACACCGTCGATAAGACCGCGCCGCTGTCTAGCGCGCTGCTCGTTCGCGTGCTGACCGAGCAACATCTGGTTGTAGTATTCAAGTTCACCGAAGCCTTGAACTAGCTGTAATAATATAATATCACAGTTCATAATATTACGTATTGTTTTGCATGATTGTTCTAGGGACTTCGTGTATTTGTTGAGAGCTGTTATGCCTTCCCAATATGGTTGCATATCGTAGTAGATAATGAGCTTCCACTCGTCGCGAATAATTTGCATGTTAGTTAATTTATCGAAATAGAGACTCTGATTAGGTCTAAATTTTGTTGATTGGAAATCGCAGTGTCCTCCTGTTATTATTGTCATAAAAAATAATAAAGACGTAAATAATGTAGTTACGCTAACTCTCTTCGATTTCCTTTGAGGTTTTGTTTCTTCATTGTTTGTTTTCAATTCTTCCTGGACATTTTCAGGCGAGTCTGATAGATTTTGGTTTACAGGTAACGTTGATATTTTGGTAATTGGTCTTTTAAGAATTCCGTTCTTCGTTTTTAAGCTGACAACGCGAACAAATCCATCTGCTCCCGGATGTAGATCGACGACCCTACCCATAGACCATTTTCCAGGAGGTAAATTGTCATCGTGCAAAAGGACTACGTCGTTTAGGTTTATGTTTTCCCGAGACTGTCGCCATTTGCTTCTTGTTGTTAGTTGTGTTAGGTACTCAGAGCGCCATCTTTTCCAGATGTCAGCGAAAATTCTCTGAGTTAACTGCCACCTAGTCCTCAAGTCCCTTTCAGTTTCAACTAGGGTAAGTGCTGAACCGCCAGTCAAAAAGTGAGATGGAGTTAAATAATCTAAGTCCTCCGGATCTTCCGTGAGAGGACATAACGGTCTAGAATTGAGACATGCTTCGATTTGCGTGAGGACAGTCAACTTTTGCTCTCCGACAACTCTTCTAAAGTGATGTTTAAAACTTTTGACTGTGGATTCCCAAAGACCGCCTGCGGAAGGCCAGATAGGTGCATTAAAATGCCACTTGATTTCCATATCTGTCAGTTCAGCCAAAAGTTCGTTGTTAAATATTTGCAGCAGTTCCTGGTATTCTTGTTGGATTTGTTTGTTGGCTCCGACAAAGTTTCGTCCATTGTCACTGTAAATGTGACTCGGAGTACCTCTACGTGCTGCCATTCTCCTTAAAGCTGCGATGAACGCCGAGGTACTTAGATCGGAAACAAGCTCTAGATGGACTGCTTTTGTTGACATGCAGACGAAAACAGCCACATATCCTTTTGTGGTTTTTATTCCACGGCCCTTGTTGGCTTTAAGGAGTAGGTGCCCAGTAAAATCTATTCCGGTGTGTTCGAACGGACGAGAGGGGTTGCTCCTCGCTGCAGGTAAGTCACCCATGATTTGGTTATGCTTGTTAGGACTTAGCTTTCTACATTTAACGCATAAGCGTATTTTCTTTTTCGTTGCTTCATTTCCGCCTACAATCCAGTATCTTTGTCGGATAAATCCCGATGTCAAGCGAGGTCCACCATGGAAAGTAAGCTTGTGTGCATGTTCTATAAGAAGCTCTGTTAAACGTCCTCGTTGTGGGATAATTAAAGGATGTTGCATGTCAGCATAAATATGAGCATGTCTTAACCTTCCCCCAACACGAAGAAGTCCAAATTTATCCAAAAATGGATTTAGATTTAGTATTCTGCTTTTGTTGTTAAGCTTTCCTTTCTCTCGTAAGCTTTTAATTTCTTCTGCAAACTCTTGCTGCTGTACTTGCTTTATAATCTTCATTTTGGCTTTTCTTATCTCTTCTAGCGTAAGATAGGAAGTCTGCGCCTTGTTTTTCTTACTTGTTAAAAATCTATACACCCATGCTAAAATGTGTACGACTTTGGTAAAAGAACTGTGACTTTTCAATAAGCTCATGATTATACTGTCCTCTTCTGTTTGTTTCATGACAGTGTTAACTTGCTTCTTGGGTTTGATTTCCAATGTTGTTGTGTAATTTATTTCTTCACTTCTTTCATCAGCTTTGAATGTTTGTAGCCAAGATGGCCCCTGCCACCATAAAGGATGTTCCTTCAATTGCGACATCGATAAGCCTCTACTTGCGCAGTCTGCAGGTTTTCAGCAGATTTGACATACCGCCAGCAGGCAGATGGCATGATTTCTGTTATAAATCGTGTCCTGTTGGCAACAAAGGTTTGCCAACGGCCTGGATCTCCATGCAGCCACCCCAGTACTGCTGTGGAGTCAATCCAGCCATAAATATCAATCTTGTAGTCAGTTATAGAAGCCTTGACTTTAGCCATGAGTTTAGCTAATAAATGAGCGCCGCAGAGCTCCAATCGTGGCAACGATATGTTTTTGTTAGCCGGGATTATTCTTGATTTTCCAGCCACCAATATGATGTTTGTTTGTTCGTTATAAACTTTACAGTAAATAACGCAGGCGTACGCCTTTGTTGACGAGTCGCAGAAACCATGTAACTCGACTCTTTGCTCGGGTTTTGTGCCCAACCATCTTGGTATTTGTACCTGACTTATTTGATCGATATCCGCCTTAAGTTTTTTCCATTCTTCCAAAATATCTTCAGGTATCTGCTCATCCCACTGAATTTGTGAAGTCCAAATTCGTTGAAATAAAATTTTGAGTTTTGTTGTTGTCGGTGTGAGCCACCCCAAGGGGTCAAAGAACTTGGAGATATCGGACAAAACTGATCGTTTTGTAGCTTTGTTAACGGTTAAATCGATTTTAGGCTCAAATGTAAAATTATCCTTGACAGGATTCCAGCGCAGTCCTAATGTTTTAGTAGACTCCGGCTGTCGAAAGCTTTTGCTTTGTTGTTGGCATGGGACTTCATCGTGCAGTAAATGCGGATCATTAGAAGCCCATTTTCGTAGGTTAAATCCCCCGCGTTTCAGGAGTTCAATTAAATCTTGTTGAAGTTGGCGTGCCGCTGATACGCTGTGAGTACCATGGAGAAGGTCATCCATGTAGAATGACTCCTCGAGGACTTTTGATGCTTCTTGATATACGGAGCGTTCGTCGTTCGCCAGCTGTTTTAGCGTCATCATTGCGAGGAAAGGAGCCGCTTTAGTCCCGTATGTGACCGTGGTCAGTTGATATTCTTTTAGTTTATGTCTAGGACTATCTCTCCATACGATTTTTTGCAGACTCTGATCTTCATTATGGACCAAAATTTGGCGGAACATCTTTTCGATGTCTGCGGTGAAGGCAAATTGATACTGCCTCCACTTAAGTATCAATGACTGAAGGTCCTGTTGCAGATTTGGGCCTTTGTGCATCAGATCATTTAAACTTTGGCCACTTGATGTTTTTGCTGAGGCGTTAAAAACCACTCGGAGTGACGTAGTAGTAGAATCGTCACGTAGTACACAATGATGGGGCAGGAAACATTCGAGTTTCGTGTTACAAATAGCTGGTTTCATATGTCCTAACGCTAGGTACTCGTGTATGAATGTTTTATATTCTTTTGCGATGGTTTCATTTTTAATTAGTTTACGTTCCAAATGACCAAATTGTGCTATGGCCTTTGATTTTGAGTAGCCCAATTGTTCTTGCAAATTTGTTTTCAGAGGGAGCCTTACTACATATCTTCCATCTAGCAATCGGTTTGTTGTTGAGCTGTAAAATTGCATACACTCTTGATCATCTGATGAAAGCGAAGTATACTCAGCAATTTCTTCCGTTTCCCAAAATTTTTGCAACTGGTCAACATCAAACTGTACGACATTGCATTGCAGTGTGTTTACGTTGCCGCACAGGATCCACCCTAGCCGAGTCTGTTGAGCAATGGGCGTTGTTTGTTCAAGTCTGCAGATTCCCTCCATAATAATGTTTGAATATATGTCCGCGCCAAATAAAATATCTATCGGACGACTGACGTAAAACTCAGGATCTGCAAGTTCTATGTTTTCTAAGAAAGACCATGTGGGCTTCGCAAATGTATAAGTTGGCAGATTTTTTGTTAAGCTCTTCATGATGAAAACGTCAGTATTAAAAGAATAAGACTCTCTTCTTGATGAGCAATTTATGTTGATAACTCCCTTACAGGCATTGTCCCTGGCTCCTATACCGGTTATTACTCCCTTGCATCGTTGACGGGGAAGTCCTAATTGTTGCGCCGCATTTTCGGTGATGAGTGAAGTTTGGGAACCCTGATCAATCAAAGCTCGCATGTTAAGAATAGATCCATCATATTTTTGGACCTTAATGACGGCTGTGGACAATAATGTTTCCGGTACATCACGTTGTTGGGCCACGTGAGTCCTAAGTTGCTGATTTTGCTCAGGCAAAGTACGGGAATTTCCAGCTTTAGGTATTGCTTGGCTAGGCGATGTGTTTGCGGCTTGCGCAAACGCTTCGTGAAGTATCGTATTATGACTTCCGTCACACTCATGGCACCGTTTTGTTGAAATGCATTCCTTGCCTTTATGACTAAAAAGACAATTTTCGCATAGCTTGTTGTCAACGACAAATTGTTTTTTGTCGATTGGGGACAATCCGATTTATTGTTCACAATGGAATAATCCATGACCATTTTTGCATAATGGGCAAGTTCGTTTATTAGGGAATTTTCCGTTTGATTTCGAAACGTTTTTGTTGCTCGAATAAGATTGTTTCCAATTACGATTGATATTTTTGTTATTTAAATTATTATCGTTAGATGACTTTGCATTGGACCTTGGTGATTTCTGATCTTGTTTACGCCGCGATGACTCCATGCTTGTAAACTTGGCTTCCAGGAAGTTCAAAAAGTCTGATAAAATGGGTAGTTCACGAGGTTGCTTAAGAGTCGCGATGTATTCGGAATGCGTGTTAGTATCTAATTTGTTGGACATCAAATAACAAATTACGGGGTCCCATGTGCTTACGTCTGCTCCCATGTTCTTTATAGCGTTAACACATTCGATGGTTGTATCGTGGATGCGTTTTACATAGTAGACTGAAGGTTGTTGCATGACCGGAAGGTTGGTTAGAGTATTCATGTGTGAGGTGAATATAAGCAGTTTGTTATTGTACCTATGATTAAGGATTTCCCAACATGTTGAATAGTTTTCAGAGCTAATCTGAAGATGATGTATTAAACCCTCAGCTTCCCCTTTCAGTTTAGCTTTAAGGAACTGCATTTTTTGAGCTTGAGAGAGCGACGGATTGTTGTGGATGGCCTCCGTGAATAAGTCTTTAAAGGATACCCAGTGTTGATAATGGCCATTAAACGTTGGCACTTCCATCTTTGGTGTAGACTGTTCTCGGTGTGATATAGACCACAATTTGCTGTTCAGAGACTTCTTCATATTGTTGTACGTCATTTCATACGAGGCAAACTTGTCTTCATATGAATCATCTTGCCCGTCCAGTTCTCCTTCTAACTCCCAGTGAAGCATGTCAATGGCCGACCACCTCGTTTCCAAGGTTTTCAAAGTATCTTGAAACTCCCATTTTTCAGTTATGGCATCGACGTTAATGTTAGTCACCGTTCGATAGAAAGCCTTAAAGTTGATATTCTGCTTCTTCAGTAATTCATCCAACTTGCTGTTGGTGCCCTGAGACTTGAATTTCGGCGTTTCAAGAAAGGTCGTAGCCTCGGTCTCCTCAGGATTCCTGTTCTTTAGGGTCCCGTCCACGCCGGCCCTGGATGTGCCGGCTAACGCTGTTGCGGGCCTTAAAATAGACGGAGGTCCTGCACTTTTAATAGCTTCACGCGTCGAAAGATAGAAAGCATGAGTTTGTTGATAGTGATTCAATGCAAAATACTCAATCGATTTGTTGCTAAAGGGGTTCAACTGATCGTGATTAGATTGAAACTCCTGCCAGTAGGAGTCTAAAGTTTCCAATCTTCGTTTGATGTAGTCAGGAGTTTTGCGTTCCTGACCATCCTTCTTAAAGTTTGATAAAAGTTGATTCATGGCCACCATGATTTGGTTCTGGTTGGCCAGAAGATCCTCCATTGTTTGGCTCATATTGTTAGGTTAAGCAAAAAAAGGAAAGATCTTACTTTGATTCTGCTGTAGGTTGATTGCGCTCAAGACTGCTGTTAACTCCCTGAACTGCAACTCCACAGCTATTGCTGATATGGAACCACTCACACGAACTGACTCTGAGTCCACTGATTGCTCGCGTTAATGATCCCGCTATCCGGCTCGAAGGACCATAAAGATGTACGGTGGTTACCTTACACCTTGTTTGTTAATGTTAAAATGTTATGAGTACCGCGCCGCGACCCAAGTTAGGGAATTTGATTAAGTGAAACGATGTTTACTGTTACACGGATTTATTGGTACTAAAGTAATTTACAAATGGAGCGCGATGCACCGCATCATAAGTGCAAGCGTCAGCATTATTACTAAACAATACAAAATGTACGGGTTTGCTCGTACATTGTTCAAAAATATACCTACATTTTTTTTTTGTGTACTGTAATATTACCAAATATATCGTCACAGCTGTGAGTCGGTAATAGAATCAAGTAAGAAGGTTACAATATTCTATTAGCGACCAATAAATTTAATAATAAACAGATAAAATATCCGCTATATTATGGTATACTTATAAATTCGATCTCATTGCTATATTATTGCTTTTAATGTCAGTTAGTCTTTAATTCAGATAATACAGGTTATTTACAGTATAATATCATTATAATAATAGAGATATTGTCTAACGTTGAATCGAGTTTTACACAAAACCTTTAAGAAATAGCTTTGTCGTTAATAGATCTAACGAAGTAAAATAATTTTAAGAATTGAATAAACAAAAATTAAAATCAAATGAGGTAGTTTATAATAGATATTATTTTAAAATACTAAATGTTCTCAAAATTTTAACAACGCCATGGGTCGTTATTAGAATCAAGTTTTGAAATTTGGATTCTATTACCGCCTTAAATTAAAACATGATGTTATAACATAAAAACCAATACTATAATATATAAAAGACACCTATGAGAATGAGATTAATGAAGCCATAAAAAATATAATACGCTGGTTGAACACCAATAACCTACAAATTAATATGGATAAAACGAAAATGGTCCAATTTCAAACCTACTGTAGGAGGAACCCATTACCACTAAATATTAAATATAATGATACTACGGTCGAACAAGTAGTAAGTACTACATGTTCGACCGTGCGTCGTGTCGAGTATGTTTGTGACAAACTGGACCGATTTGTCTATGCACTAAGACGATTAAGAGCCACGGTTTCCAATGAAGCGGCTCTTAGTGCATATCATGGTTACGTTTCCTCAGTACTTTCATACGGTCTCTTGATGTGGGGTAATTCGGTGGATGTCAATAAAGCATTTATTATACAAAAAAAATGTGTGCGTGCAATCTGTGGAGCTTGGTATATGGATAGCTGTAAGCCACTGTTTAAAAAGTACAACATTTTACCATTAGCATGCATGTATGTTAAAGAATTATGTCTATTTGTACGACAACATCCTGAATATTTTATTAAACATAGAGATGTAACCAAAAGGAATGTTTCCTCTAGGGATAAGCATAGGCTCTGCTTGCCGTAAGGCAAACTTGATTTATACAAAAGAAATTCGTTTTTAATGGCTATTAAGGTGTATAATAAATTACCAAATGCCTTAAAAGAACTACCGTTGCCTATGTTTAAAAACAAGTTAATCCACTGGCTGAAAGAAAAATGTTTTTACAGTGTTAATGAATTTATGTTACATAACGAACGCAAGGAAAGAAAATAATGTCAATTTTGGTTTATATTTTTATTTTTAAATTGACATTCAATACTTTAGTTAATCTGACATTATTTTTCTGACAATTTTATTCTGGTTTTGACATTTTAATATTAGAGCCATATTTCACCGGGACACCCTGGTAGCGCCACTGGTTGCGCTACCATGGTGTCCCAGTGAAATATAGCAAGACACCAAACAAGACACCAGAGCAAAGATTTCGGGCCATATTTCACCGGGACGCCACTGGTAGCGCAACTGGTTGCGCCACCAGTAAAATGTATAGAGCTCTATAGAGCGTTACTCACCTGGTGTCTGTTTGGTAGCGCAACCCATTTGGCGGCGCAACCAGTGCGGACACCAGTCCGGCCGCCAGTCACGCCCCCCACCAAAGAACGTGTATAATAAGATGGAAATCTAACCTTTGAAAACAATAATTAACCAACTGTCAAACGTTAGTGACAGTGAACCAAGAATCTTGTACAATACAATCTGGATTGATTACGACAACCTTAAAGATGTAATAAAGAAGTACCATACAAGAATCTTTATCCCTTTCTACCAGTGTGTATAGACTAGTTCGTACTACGAGACATTCTGTTCTAAAGAAGTTCAAGACGTTATTAAGGACGCTTTGACCGTTTTAGACAAATATCTCGTTTTTTCGGGTACCATTATAATGCACCAAGAATCATAACTATGAGGATGTCACGGTATCAAATAAAAGATAATATACATATTCATCTCTAGGATGGCATAAAAAAATATTATGGTTTTGTATAAAACTTTCATATAGTTAAATACGATTTTACCAACGCACTAATCAAGAAAATTACAAAATACAAGGGTCTGAATAGGTCGCGTAAGCTAAATCCAGTGCACATTTTTAGCTTAAAAATCATAAAATACCACAGCTTATATAGTCTTCTACACCTTTAATTAATTATTTTGAACTTACATAAATAACTTTATGATTTATGACCAAAATAAAACCACTCTAAAAAAATCTTCATACATTTTTCATTGAACCCACCACTTCCAAGCCTCAGTCCGCGCTGAACGCGTCCGCGTTCTGAGAAGCACGGGCCGTTTCGCTTTCTTTAAAAAACGTATACTGCGATTGTATGCATTGATACTTTTTCGAAATAAAATTAAGTACCTAGTTATGAGTATAAAAATAAAAAACGACTTGGGAATTTTGTATAATATTTAATCATTAAAAAAATACTATTCGATACTTTTTATAAGGTTCTTCTACTAGTAAATAATTATCAAGATCCCTTCATCAACCTTGATTATTAAACCTGTGTTAGCTACATCAGATTTAATTTTACCCTAATAATTAGCTAAGTCGTTTGACTTTTTAGACAGACTCTACCACACTTTTTTTTAGAATTAGACAGGTATTAATTTACTGATATAGAATGAAACTAAAAACAATATTTTTAACAACTTTAATTGAGTAAATTGATATGAAAGTCATTTTTGGGGGTTGTGGCTACGAATATATCATTCTTTTAATTGAAGAAGGTGGATGTAATTTTTTTTAACTGACTTCAAAAAAGGAGGAGGTTCTCAATTCGATTGTTTTTTCCTTCTAAATTCGATGGAGACCCATTCCCTCGCCTAGAGAGGAGGCCTGAGTTCCAGCAGTGGGAACATTAAAAAGGCTGATTATGTATGTGTGTATATCTATAGGGATTTTGGTGTTTTTACCAAGAAGTCTCTGTATTCATACATACATTACATACATTCTACTACAGTCAAAAAGTATCATTTGATGAAGTTGAACTGATGAACAAGACCAATAATGGCCAATTAAATATACAAAAAATTTAACAAAAATATATAACCATAAAGTTGGTACAAAACTATAGAATCAAACCAAACTAATAGTTAGTTTTTTTAACAAAAACTATCTATAACAACAATTAGTTACTTATGTTTGTTTTACAGTAACTGTAAAACGATCAAAATAACTTTAAATTCGGAAGTCGGTGTTAAATAAAAAAATATACCAGAAACATCGACTTCCGAAATTAAAGTTATTTTGATCGTTTTAGTGTTTTTTTGTGTATTCTTTATTCAAGTCGAGCCGATTTCGACTATTCTGCCAAGTCCATAGTAAATTGGAAAAACAAGTGTGTTTATAGAAATCTAAGTAAAGTGAGAATATTAAAAGCCGTCCAAGACAAAGATTGTAATAGCAAATGTACTGAAACATACTAGGTGAAATACCTTTAAGTGTTACTTTATTTAACCTGTTTTTTCTTTATTTTAAGCTTAACAAATTACACCTTATCAGTGTGGAAATAAATAAATAAACTGGTTTTCATCTGTTAACTCAATAAGGTTCAATTGAAAACTAGCATTAGGTAAAAAACTATATTTATAATTCACAATAGGATCCCTAAATTGATAAATAGTTTTCACACACTCGCAATATTTTTGAAAGACCTATCTTACGACATCCCACATTATGGAATAGTCTACAAAACAAAATAAAAAAGAATTAAAAAAAGGGCGTACTTGTATCGTACTCTTCAGTACATTTTTGAGGTTGACGTAATCAATCCAGATAGTATAAAAGATTCTTGGGTGTGGCGACCCAAGAACGCTCTCTATCCCTTTCTACTAGTGTGTCCATAGATTAGTTCGTACTACGAGCCATTGTGTTCTAAAGAAGTTCAAGTTGTTATTAATACATTATATTTTAGAAACTAATCAAAAACGAATATGTATATTAGACGGGTAAGACCTTACCACGATTACAAACTACGAGAGCCTAGAAGTTTTCGATAAGACAATTCTTCGAGAGTAAGCAAAAGAGAAGTTGATAGGTCATCGGCCTGCCAAAAAACCACGCCTCACCGAGGTCATTAAGAAGAGACTATTGCACAGGGCCAAACAACATCAAAATATGACTGTTTCAGACTGAAGTCGGTTAAAAATAAGACTTTAAATAGTACAGTATAATGTTAATAAACTACTGCCATTATCTGATGAAATAATATAATTTTTCAGACATGTTTCTCCGATGAATCGACGTTTCAGGTTTTGGTTGACAAAAGCTCTTTTGTCCGTTCAAAAAATGCTCCTTTCCGACGACGCCCTGGAGAATAGCTCCATAAAAACTGGTGTTAAGAGACAGCTAAATTCCCAATTAGTATTATGATGTGGTCTTTAATCTCAAGCAAGGGTCTACATATCGTGAAAGGGACCGTGAGGCATGACCAGTACAAGCGAGTACTAGAAACTGGACTGCTGCCGCATCTCGAAGAATGGTTCCTTATTGACGAAGAGTCCATTTTTATGCCCGAATCTGCATTGTGCTACAAAACCAGGGGTGTTACTGCATACTTGGCTAAAAAACATAAATGTTTTACCCTATACCTTTTTTGCCCTATGATGAGTTCCCTGACAGTTAATTTTTTTCCGTGGCACGCATACTACTTTAGATTACTAAAAAAATAAACTGGCAAAAAAAAAGGAAATGTTAAAAAAAAATATGGTCTTTCGTAAATTACTAAGTAAGTTATTGTGGTTATAATTAACTGTTAATAAATTAAGTAAATAAAATAAAAAAGAATAGAACTTAAAAATGTGTAATGCGTTAAACGGAACTTCTGCCAATAGAGATTGACACTACTCGACGACACACTAATCGACAAAATCGGAGCGGCCATCTTGTAATCGCATGTAAAATTGGAAAAAAGTAATAGAAAAAACTATAACAGAGGACTAATAATTAATCATCGCGGTTAGTTGAAGAAGATTCCGATTCCGATATGGATATGAGTTCAAATCAAGAGTCAAGTTCTGACAGTGAATAATAAATAAATTATTATTTTAAACAGACTGCATTTTATTTACCACTACCCGTCCCCCGCGGTTTCGCCCGCGTTATTTCAGGTTTTTAGTTTTGGTCAGATTTTTTAATTTACTGTAAAAATTCTTCAAAATCCGTAGACTAGTTCTTGCGTGAAAGAGTAACAAACATCCACACACACATACAAACTTTCACATTTATCATCTATAAATCTAAAATCGGTAATCCGATTCCATTACCTTTGCCAACTGATTCGTTATTGTAAAAAATCGATTAAATTTCGTTAGGTCACATCACTATAATTGTCAGACAAAAACTGTCAGGGAACTCATTTTTTTTTTTTTTTTTTTTTATGTTGGGAAAAAATCATGCATTGACATCCCCCGCCCTTGGGCGGAGCGGGAGATAGTGTCAGACTCTTACTGACTAAAAGACCCACCCCGTTCCTTCTAGCCTTCATACCGGGGCTCGAGCGCCCTTTCGGATAACCCTGGCCCCAGTAGGCTTCGACCCGGCTGGGTCCCTGCTGTTGCTGACAACTCCTTGAGGCGCGCGGGAACACTGCGCGCCGTCGACGACTTGGGCTTGGTCCGGACAGTTACCGGACGGCCGGACGGTGAGCTACCCATTGCTCACCGTCCGCAAGCCCGCGTCTACGTTGGCCGGAAATCGGGATCAGAATCCCGGCGACGGCGGCGGCGATAACGCCGTTGCCTGATGCGTTCGGACTCCTCCTTTGCGAGCATTACTGCTTCGCAGAAGTCGGCGACCGCCTGCCACTCCTCCTCGCTCCGGACCATGGCCTCAACCAAGGCCCGGCGCGAGAGGTCTCCGCCGCCGATCGCCCCCACGCGGGCACGGCGATGCTCCGCCCAAGAGGGAACTCATCATAGGACAAAAAAACTAGTCAATCAATACACCAGACATGAACGCTATTGAAAACATGTAGGAGCTCACCAAGCAGGAGATCGCTTAGCAAGTGATCACCACCAAACTAATAAATTATTTATTATTATTGTTATATAAACACTAGCTGATTAAATTGCAGCTCTCAACAACACAAACCTGCAACAGGATGCCAGAATTTGCATAGAGAGCATATCACGATGAATGGAATCTATCACAAAATTCTGGAAATATTCGTCAAATTGACTACCTACGTATCTATTTTTTTTTTTCAAAAATATATAAATAATTTTGCTTTTAATTTTCGTTGTTTTTATTATCTCAATAAAAAAAAAACTATATATAAAAAATACCAGCCGGACCTACAAGCAACCTTTCAAACCTATTAACCTGGCCGTTAGCGAGGAGTCGGCTTCAGAAAATCACTGTTTTATGGCTCTTTTCGGGCGCTTGGGCCTTAAGCGATATGCGCGAGTCCAAGCGAGCAGGCACCTTCCGATTTCACCTACTTTTTCTGTCGTCAACTCGCTCAGACTTGAAAATCTGACGTATTTATGTACAGTCAACTAAAAAAAAATTTTATAACATAGGTACCCACTAAAAATGTATTAGAAATTGTATTCGACTTGACTTTAAAATAAAACACTTATAAATCAACATTACAATAATATAATATTGCATATTTACCTATTAATTACCAACAAATCACAACATTATCAGCAATAAGCAACCAAAGTTGACGTCCAAATATTAGTTAATGTTAGCACACGTTTAAGTAAGCGGAATAGGAGACTTAGAAATACACGTAAGTGAGTGAATATGCAGTATCGATACGTCATGTATGTGTCAAAAAAGTTAAGAGCGCCCACACGATGAACAAAATCTTTCTTGGATGCGTTCCATTTCACGATTAACCTGTGACCTTCAGTTGCCCTTTGCATTCTAGGACTACGGGTTTCCTTTTTAGGAATTCGCCGGGGTCCTAGCTTGCGGGCATCGGCCCTTCTGGACTCCTACGGTTTGATGTCATCTCTTTGAGGAGCACGTCGATCACTACGCGCTGTTGACGACTGAGCTCGGTTCGGTTAATTACCGGACGTCCGGATAGCGGACTACCCATTGCTCGACGTCCGCAAGCCCGCGTCTATCGTGGTCCGTTGTCGGGCTCGGAATTTCGGCGGCCGATGGTCCTTTGGCCTCCTTCTTCGCTAACATTACTGCTTCGCAGAAAGAGGCGACCGCCTGCCATTCCTCCTCGCTCCGGACCATAGTCTGAACTAGGGCCCTGCGTGAAAGGTTGTTGCCAAAAATTGCCTCCACGAGGCAACAGCGGTGCTCTGCCCGAGCGGGGCACAACTCTACCATGTCCTCGGGTGCTCCACCGTGTCCTCCGAGTGGTCCACACAATAGTAATACCCGAGCTTTACTGCCGTCTGAATCCGATGCAGGAACCGACCGAACTTGCCATTTTCGGTGAGGACCATGCAGGTGCAGGTAACATGAGAAAGTCAAAAGTAACGTAAAATGTTTTTAAAGTAACTTGGGTATCGTGTACCATTGGCCACATCCTACTCGCCTCATTCCTCACCTTTAACATAATATCCCGAAATCTAAGTAGATAACCGGTATAGCCTGCGTGAAAAAATCCACGGGCAATAGCTAGTTATTTATAGTAATTGTTATTATTTGACTGTATTTTATACGTTTAAGCGAGAGGACGACAGAAAAAGTAGGTGACTCGCGCGGACTCGCGCGAATTGCTTAAGCGAGTTGACGAACAAGCCATATTAGGTAATCTCTGGAAGTACTGGTCCGATAGCAAAAAGTTTTTCACCGATAGAAAGCTGCTTTATTCCTGAGTGGGGTGTTCGCGGGCGAAGCCGCGGGCAAATGCTAGAATATTATATTTATCGACCGTGAAGTACCAATACCGCCTAAAAATATTTTTTCAAGAAAATCATAATTTACCGCTATGAATTTAAAAAGGTTTTTCCGCGTGTTTTAAGCGATTATCACACTGCCACGCATGACGCTGCACGTTGCGTGTCGACGCACCTACGCGCGTACTTGCGGAAGTGCAGATCTGCATCATCGTACGGGTTTTTTACGCACTCACGCGCGTTGGTGCGTTTTGTAAATTCACGCAGGCTCTGACTCATTTCATACAAAATCATACGATAATCGTCTTAGTAAAATTCGAGTATTTTTTTTGAAGTGAAAACTTCTTTAGCGGCGTTGAGCACTTTTTCTGTAATGGGTATAAAATCTTAAACTCGCGTCAGGACACGTGACCTGATCGAAAAAGCGTAAGACGGATGGAGAGTAGACAGCTATCCCTTATCGCGCGTTGTGAAAGGGGGCTAGACGGAAAAAATTCTCACGAAAAATTGTACCGACACTTTTACTGTCAAAATATAAATCCAAGATGGCGGCTGCAAGAAATTATCAACTTTTTCGTCATGGGTGTCGTTTTCATGGTTTTCGAGGGTGTTGAAACCGATGGTACTGTCAAAATATAAATCCAAGATGGCGGCTGCAAGAAATTATCAAATTTTTCGTCATGGGTGTCGTTTTCGTGGTTTTCGAGGGTGTTGAAACCGATAGTACTGTCAAAATGTAAATCCAAGATGGCGGCTGCAAGAAATTATCAACTTTTTCGCCATGGGTGTCGTTTTCGTGGTTTTCGAGGGTGTTGAAACCGATGGTACTGTCAAAATATAAATCCAAGATGGTGGCTGCAAGAAATTATCAAATTTTCCGTCATGGGTGTCGTTTTCATGGTTTTCGAGGGCGTCGAAACCGATGGTACTGTCAAAATGTAAATCCAAGATGGCGGCTGCAAGAAATTATCAAATTTTTCGTCATGGGTGTCGTTTTCATGGTTTTCGAGGGCGTGGAAACCGATGGTACTGTCAAAATGTAAATCCAAGATGGCGGCTGCAAGAAATTGTTAACTTTTCCGTCATGGGTGTCGTTTTCATGGTTTTCGAGGGTGTTGAAACCGATAGTACTGTCAAAATATAAATCCAAGATGGTGGCTGCAAGAAATTATCAAATTTTCCGTCATGGGTGTCGTTTTCATCGTTTTCGAGGGCGTGGAAACCGATGGTACTGTCAAAATGTAAATCCAAGATGGCGGCTGCAAGAAATTATCAACTTTTTCGCCATGGGTGTCGTTTTCGTGGTTTTCGAGGGTGTTGAAACCGATGGTACTGTCAAAATATAAATCCAAGATGGTGGCTGCAAGAAATTATCAAATTTTTCGTCATGGGTGTCGTTTTCATGGTTTTCGAGGGCGTGGAAACCGATGGTACTGTCAAAATGTAAATCCAAGATGGCGGCTGCAAGAAATTATCAACTTTTTCGTCATGGGTGTCGTTTTCGTGGTTTTCGAGGGTGTTGAAACCGATAGTACTGTCAAAATGTAAATCCAAGATGGCGGCTGCAAGAAATTGTTAACTTTTCCGTCATGGGTGTCGTTTTCATGGTTTTCGAGGGTGTTGAAACCGATAGTACTGTCAAAATATAAATCCAAGATGGCGGCTGCAAAAAATTATTAAATTTTTCGTCATGGGTGTCGTTTTCATGGTTTTCAAGGCTGTTGAAACCGATAGTATTGTCAAAATGTAAATCCAAGATGGCGGCTGCAAGAAATTATCAACTTATTCCTCATGGGTGTCATTTTCATGGTTTTCGAGGGTGTTGAAACCGATAGTACTGTCAAAATTTAAATCTAAGATGGTGGCTGCAATAAATTATCAACTTTTTCGATATGGGTGTCTTTTTCATGGTTTTCGAGGTTGTTGAAGCCGATAGTGCTGTCAAAATGTAAATCTAAGATGGCGGATGTCAGAAATTATCAACTTTTTCGTCATGAGTGTCGTTTTCATGGTTTCGAAGATGTTGAAATAGTGCTGTCAAAATGTACATAAAATAGGATAGTATTTTTTAGTTATATTCTATTGGCTAAACGGAAAAAATTCTCACGAAAAGTTGTAACGACACTTTTTCTATAGGAAGCTATTGTAAGCCGTGCGGCGTGCGCATGTTTCTCTGTCTTTCTCTCTTTCTCTCTCTTATAGAAAGCAAGCCAGAACGGAACTTCGTTCCATCCGGGTGTCCCTTGACACCTCAGTAGTTTTTCGGAGAGATAAACTTTTTAATGTAAAATAATTGTAATAGTTTTAAAGTGTTAAATTTTTAATGTAATATAAATTGTCATGTTTGTGTACGATAGCGCAATAAATGAATATTGTATTCTACCACATAAATGATAGTACTTTTATACTGATAAAGCAATTGGTGCAAAATTATTCCCTAACCATTCCAAAATATCAAACATGCTCAACGTTAATAATCAAGTTTTCACTTCTGCCGGCACTCCCGGAGTGTTTGTTTTCAGGTCTGACAGACAGTTTGGTGTTATTGGTACTTTGCTGTCGATATAAAAAAATACATTAATTAATATCAAATGCTGCAGTGACAAAAATAATAACAATTAATTTTGTAAAATCATGGTTACCCTAGTTAAAACAGAGGTAAGAAAGGGACACACCGACCCTTTCTCGTTGTCTTGTTCAGTACATTTTTCCCCGTTTGCTTGTCAATATGAACTTAATGGCAATGAGAATAAAGAACACTATAGAGTGTGTTTGCTGCGCAGGCAATCTAGATTATCCGTAGGATACATAAAATCTTTGCTCTGGTGTCTGTTTGGTGTCTTGTTTGGTGTCTTGCTATATTTCACTGGGACACCACGGTAGCGCAACCAGTGGCGCTACCCGGGTGTCCCGGTGAAATATGGCTCTTCATGTATCCTACGGATAATCTAGATTGCCTACGCAGCAAACACACTCTAAAGTGTTCTTTATTTTCATTAAGATTAAGTTCATATTGACAAGCAAACGGGGAAAAATGTACTGAACAGGACAACGAGAAAGGGTCGGTGTGTCCCTTTCTTACCTCTGTTTTAACTAGGGTAACCATGATTTTACAAAATTAATTGTTATTATTTTTGTCACTGCAGCATTTGATATTAATTAATGTATTTTTTTATATCGACAGCAAAGACTCCAAACTCTCTGTCAGACCTGAAAACAAAAAAAATACTCGAATTTTACTAAGACGATTATCGTATGATTTTGTATGAAATGAGTCAGAGCCTGCGTGAATTTACAAAACGCACCAACGCGCGTGAGTGCGTAAAAAACCCGTACGATGATGCAGATCTGCACTTCCGCAAGTACGCGCGTAGGTGCGTCGACACGCAACGTGCAGCGTCATGCGTGGCAGTGTGATAATCGCTTAAAACACGCGGAAAAACCTTTTTAAATTCATAGCGGTAAATTATGATTTTCTTGAAAAAATATTTTTAGGCGGTATTGGTACTTCACGGTCGATAAATATAATATTCTAGCATTTGCCCGCGGCTTCGCCCGCGGACACCTCACTCAGGAATAAAGCAGCTTTCTATCGGTGAAAAACTTTTTGCGATCGGACCAGTACTTCCAGAGATTACCTAATATGGCTTGTTCGTCAACTCGCTTAAGCAATTCGCGCGAGTCCGCGCGAGTTGGGACCTTCCGATTTCACCTACTTTTTCTGTCGTCATCTCGCTTAAACGTATAAAATACAGTCAAATAATAACAATTACTATAAATAACTAGCTATTGCCCGCGGATTTTTTCATGCAGGCTATACCGGTTATCTACTTAGATTTCGGGATATTATGTTAAAGGTGAGGAATGAGGCGAGTAGGATGTGGCCAATGGTACACGATACCCAAGTTACTTTAAAAACATTTTACGTTACTTTTGACTTTCTCATGTTACCTGCACCTGCATGGTCCTCAACGAAAATGGCAAGTTCGGTCGGTTCCTGCATCGGATTCAGACGGCAGTAAAGCTCGGGTATTACTATTGTGTGGACCACTCGGAGGACACGATGGAGCACCCGAGGACATGGTAGAGTTGTGCCCCGCTCGGGCAGAGCACCGCTGTTTCCTCGTGGAGGCAATTTTTGGCAACAACCTTTCACGCAGGGCCCTAGTTCAGACTATGGGTCCGGAGCGAGGAGGAATGGCAGGCGGTCGCCACTTTCTGCGAAGCAGTAATGTTAGCGAAGAAGGAGGCCAAAGGACCATCGGCCGCCAAAATTACGAGCCCGACAACGGACCACGGTAGACGCGGGTTTGCGGACGTCGAGCAATGGGTAGTCCGCTATC
Source organism: Mythimna ferrago (assembly GCA_910589285.2). Taxonomy (NCBI): domain Eukaryota; kingdom Metazoa; phylum Arthropoda; class Insecta; order Lepidoptera; family Noctuidae; genus Mythimna; species Mythimna ferrago. Next base: position 6,983,925 of record OU342673.1, on the reverse strand, counting down.
CGGCCGTCCGGTAATTAACCGAACCGAGCTCAGTCGTCAACAGCGCGTAGTGATCGACGTGCTCCTCAAAGAGATGACATCAAACCGTAGGAGTCTAGAAGGGCCGATGCCCGCAAGCTAGGACCCTGGCGAATTCCTGAAAAGGAAACCCGTAGTCCTAGAATGCAAAGGGTAACTGAAGGTCACAGGTTAATCGTGAAATGGAATGCATCCAAGAAAGATTTTGTTCATCGTGTGGGCGCTCTTGACTTTTTTGACACATACATGACGTATCGATACTGCATATTCACTCACTTACGTGTATTTCTATGTCTCCTATTCCGCTAACTTAAACGCGTGCTAACATTAACTAATATTTGGACGTCAACTTTGGTTGCTTATTGCTGATAATGTTGTGATTTGTTGGTAATTAATAGGTAAATATGCAATATTATATTATTGTAATGTTGATTTATAAGTGTTTTATTTTAAAGTCAAGTCGAATACAATTTCTAATACATTTTTAGTGGGTACCTATGTTATAAAATTTTTTTTTAGTTGACTGTACATAAATACGTCAGATTTTCAAGTCTGAGCGAGTTGACGATAGAAAAAGTGAGTGAAATCGGAAGGTGCCTGCTCGCTTGGACTCGCGCGTATCGCTTAAGGCCCAAGCGCCCGAAAAGAGCCATAAAACAGTGATTTTCTGAAGCCGACTCCTCGCTAACGGCCAGATTAATAGGTTTGAAAAAAGGTTGCTTGTAGGTCCGGCTGTTATTTTTTATTTATATTTTTTTTTTTATTGAGATAATAAAAACTAACGAAAATTAAAGCAAAATTATTTATATATTTTTGAAAAAAAAATAGATACTTACGTAGGTAGTCAATTTGACGAGTATTACCAGAATTTTGTGATAGATTCCATTCATCGTGATATGCTCTCTATGCAAATTCTGGCATCCTGTTGCAGGTTTGTGTTGTTGAGTTATGTTTATATAACAATAATAATAAATAATTTATTAGTTTGGTGGTGATCACTTGCTAAGCGATCTCCTGCTTGGTGAGCTCCTACATGTTTTCAATAGCGTTCATGTCTGGTGTATTGATTGACTAGTTTTTTTGTCCTATGATGAGTTTCCTGACAGTTTTTGTCTGACAATTATAGTGATGTGACCTAACGAAATTTAATCGATTTTTTACAATAACGAATCAGTTGGCAAATGGCATGGCATGCCTCACGGTCTCTTTCACGATATGTAGACCCTTGCTTGAGATTAAAGACCACATCATAATACTAATTGGGAATTTAGCTGTCTCTTAACACCGGTTTTTATGGAGCTATTCTCCAGGGCGTCGTCGGAAAGGAGCATTTTTTGAACGGACAAAAGAGCTTTTGTCAACCAAAACCTGAAACGTCGATTCATCGGAGAAACATGTCTGAAAAATTATATTATTTCATCAGATAATGGCAGTAGTTTATTTATTTATTTATTTTTTAGTAGTATTAACAGTGTACTGTACTATTTAAAGTCTTATTTTTAACCGACTTCAGTCTGAAACAGTCATATTTTGAAGTTGTTTGGCCCTCGGTGAGGCGTGGTTTTTTGGCAGACCGATGACCTATCAACTTCTCTTTTGCTTACTCTCGAAGAATTGTCTTATCGAAAACTTCTAGGCTCTCGTAGTTTGTAATCGTGATAAGGTCTTACCTGTCTAATATACATATTAGTTTTTGATTAGTTTTCTAAAATATAATGTATTAATAACAACTTGAACTTCTTTAGAACACAATGGCTCGTAGTACGAACTAATCTATGGACACACTAGTAGAAAGAGATAGAGAGCGTTCTTGGGTCGCCACACCTAAGAATCTTTTATACTATCTGGATTGATTACGTCAACCTCAAAAATGTACTGAAGAGTACGATACAAGGACGCCCTTTTTTTAATTCTTTTTTATTTTGTTTTGTAGACTATTCCATAATGTGGGATGTCGTTAGATAGGTCTTTCAAAAATATTGCGAGTGTGTGAAAACTATTTATCAATTTAGGGATCCTATTGTGAATTATAAATATAGTTTTTTACCTAATGCTAGTTTTCAATTGAACCTTATTGAGTTAACAGATGAAAACCAGTTTATTTATTTATTTCCACACTGATAAGGTGTAATTTGTTAAGCTTAAAATAAAGAAAAAACAGGTTAAATAAAGTAACACTTAAAGGTATTTCACCTAGTATGTTTCAGTACATTTGCTATTACAATCTTTGTCTTGGACGGCTTTTAATATTCTCACTTTACTTAGATTTCTATAAACACACTTGTTTTTCCAATTTACTATGGACTTGGCAGAATAGTCGAAATCGGCTCGACTTGAATAAAGAATACACAAAAAAACACTAAAACGATCAAAATAACTTTAATTTCGGAAGTCGATGTTTCTGGTATATTTTTTTATTTAACACCGACTTCCGAATTTAAAGTTATTTTGATCGTTTTACAGTTACTGTAAAACAAACATAAGTAACTAATTGTTGTTATAGATAGTTTTTGTTAAAAAACTAACTATTAGTTTGGTTTGATTCTATAGTTTTGTACCAACTTTATGGTTATATATTTTTGTTAAATTTTTTGTATATTTAATTGGCCATTATTGGTCTTGTTCATCAGTTCAACTTCATCAAATGATACTTTTTGACTGTAGTAGAATGTATGTAATGTATGTATGAATACAGAGACTTCTTGGTAAAAACACCAAAATCCCTATAGATATACACACATACATAATCAGCCTTTTTAATGTTCCCACTGCTGGCACTCAGGCCTCCTCTCTAGGAGAGGGAATGGGTCGTAATCCATCGAATTTAGAAGGAAAAAACAATCGAATTGAGAACCTCCTCCTTTTTTGAAGTCAGTTAAAAAAAAATTACATCGACCTTCTTCAATTAAAAGGATGATATATTCGTAGCCACAACCCCCAAAAATGACTTTCATATCAATTTACTCAATTAAAGTTGTTAAAAATATTATTTTTAGTTTCATTCTATATCAGTAAATCAATACTTATCTAATTCTAAAAATAAGTGTGGTAGAATCTGTCTAAAAAGTCAAACGACTTAGCTAATTATTAGGGTAAAATGAAATCTGATTTAGTTAACACTGGTTTAATAATCAAGGTTGATGAAGGAATCTTGATAATTATTTACTAGTAGAAGAACCTTATAAAAAGTATCGAATAGTATTTTTTTAATGATTAAATATTATACAAAATTCCCAAGTCGTTTTTTATTTTTATACTCATAACTAGGTACTTAATTTTATTTCGAAAAAGTATCAATGCATACAATCGCAGTAAGTATACGTTTTTTAAAGAAAGCGAAACGGCCCGTGCTTCTCAGAACGCGAACGCGTTCAGCGCGGACTGAGGCTTGGAAGTGGTGGGTTCAATGAAAAATGTATGAAGATTTTTTTAGAGTGGTTTTATTTTGGTCATAAATCATAAAGTTATTTATGTAAGTTCAAAATAATTAATTAAAGGTGTAGAAAACTATATAAGCTGTGGTATTTTATGATTTTTAAGCTAAAAATGTGCACTGGATTTAGCTTACGCGACCTATTCAGACCCTTGTATTTTGTAATTTTTCTTGATTAGTGCGTTGGTAAAATCGTATTTAACTATATGAAAATTTTATACAAAACCATAATATTTTTTTATGCCATCCTAGAGATGAATATGTATATTATCTTTTATTTGATATTGTGACATCCTCATAGTTGTGATTCTTGGTGCATTATGGTACCCGAAAAAACGATGAAGAGATATTTGTCTAAAACGGTCAAAGCGTCCTTAATAACATCTTGAACTTCTTTAGAACAGAATGTCTCGTAGTACGAACTAGTTTATACACACTAGTAGAAAGGGATAAAGATTCTTGTATGGTACTTCTTTATTACATCTTTAAGGTTGTCGTAATCAATCCAGATTGTATTGTACAAGATTCTTGGTTCACTGTCACTAACGTTTGACAGTTGGTTAATTATGGTTTTCAAAGGTTAGATTTCCATCTTATTACATATCTCTTTGGTGGGGGGCGTGACTGGCGGCCGGACTGGTGTCCGCACTGGTTGCGCCACCAAATTGGTTGCGCTACCAAACAGACACCAGGTGAGTAACGCTCTATAAAGCTCTATACATTTTGCTGGTGGCGCAACCAGTTGCGCTACCAGTGGTGTCCCGGTGAAATATGGCCCTTATTGTTGGATATCTCAATCTTTGTATGATGTCTAAAATAATGACAATTTTGGTTTATATTTATATTTTTAAATTGACATTCAATATTTTAGTTATTCTGACATTATTATTCTGACAATTTTATTCTGGTTTTGACATTTTAATATTATTGATGGATATCTCAATCTTTGTATGATGTCTAAAATAATGTCAATTTTGGTTTACTTATATTTTTATTTTTAAATTGACATTCCATGTTTTAATAATTCTGACATTATTATTCTGATTTTGACATTTTAATAATATTGATGGATATCGCAATCTTAGTATAAGCAATATCTGACATTTTTAATTAAATTAATAAATATTTATTTAATCAGACATTTTTAAAAATTAAAGTGATTAAATAACTAAAGAGATATTATGTTTGACATTTATTATTAAATTGTATGTACTTAATCTGAAATTAAATATTTGCACACCACATATAATGGTAGAATGTAAAGGGGCCTTAATATTAATGTTATGATCATACTACTTTGTATACCTACATTCTGGCAAATAAATTATTATTATTATTCCATTCATTTATTATTATATACATATTTATCATATTTTTAAATATTTCTTCAAAAAATTATATTAAAAAAAAAACATTTAAAAATATAAAAAATAGTAGCCCACCGGGATCGGGAACAGGGTCCAAGCTGCCGGTGGTCAGGGCTCCTGAGAGAGGAACCTCCGGACAATACGCGCCGTGTCTAGGAGTACTGCCTTCTGGATCAAGCCCTTGATCCAACTGCCTAACGAGAGCCTCCGCAGATGTATTATTATTATTATTATAATAAAAAGTATTATATTAAGAGTTAGTTTAGAAAACGAATATATACGTTACAGTTGTAATGTGATTGCAAGAAGACAAATCCATTTTTAGGGTGTTATTTTCCTTAAGTAATATTTAGGTGTACTTACGTGGCTGGAGACGTGACACTATGAAAAGTGCGTCCGCTTCGGGCGCGTCCCACTCAAAGTCAAATTATTTCTTTCACTGGCTATTTAAACACACAAACTTTACTCTTTTTGTTGTCCAACAAAAATACGTAACAAATTTTTAAGGTATGACTTTTCTGGAACTCTATATTATGTCTAATATGAGTGATTTAAAAATTAGATCGTTAATAGAGTACACATTTTAGGGGGTCGTTAATAGGAGCTTTTACGTTAGGAACTTTTAGTAAAATGATAATGGAATCGTGTTGGAATGACGACTTGGGCCCCTGGGGTGGTAAAGAGACAATACCGTAGACCAGTGCATAAAAAAGAAAATGTTATTTAGAAAACAAGAATAAACAAGTGTATAATTAAAATTAACAATGTATAATACGAGTAATTATAAAATAAATGTTTTTCATCATAACTATATACACTTTATTGTACACCAGGACATAAATAGATAAAACTATTTTCAGGCGAGTAAAGCTATTTTCAGGCGAGTAACTATCAAACTAGCTATCTCTAACTACTATTTTGACTGATACACCGACTTTAAAAAATTCAAACCATTGGATTGCAGCTGTATCACTTAGTAACATATTTTCTATTTTCAGGCGAGTAAAGCCGTTGGCAGTAGCTAGTAAATTATAATTTGGTAAATGAATCTTAAGCGCTTTAAAACTAAGCACCAAAATAGTAGTTTATGTGACTAGGGGATAAAGCAGTGTCTTTAAGTCGCGGGCGGCATGTTGAATTCCGAACGAAACGAAGGTTGCTGATATTAATCCCGAACGACAGTGAGGGATTTATAAAATTAACTCCCGAGCATCGCGAGGGGGTTAATAAAGAAACCTGAGTGAAGTGAGGAATTCAAGCCGCCCAAGACAAAGACAGCTTTATCCCCGTGTTGCATACTCTACTTTTTACACCATCTGTGAGATAATTAACAGACAATTTGGTCGACCAAATATACTAGAGAAATATAAGTATTAGAGTCTGTCTAATAAGTTAAACGACTTGGGTAATTATCAGGATTTAATTAAATCTGATGTAGTCAACACGGGTTCAATAATCAAGGTTAATTAAGAGATAGAGATCATTGTTTACTAACAGAAGAACCTTATGAAAAGTATCGAATGTAAGTATTTTTTAAATGATTAAATATTATACAAAATTCCCAAGTCGGTTGACTTATTAGACAGACACGAGTATTTACAAGTTCATCAAACAAACAAAATTCTCTACTCCAAGATTCTACCTAGAGTTTCAATTTTCTGTAACGCTCCCGTCAGTACGCACGTTTTATTCTATTTTCTTTTTTTTTTGTTAGTGGCCAGTTTGAATCATAGTGATTACATACTCTTTGGTTTGAATTTCAAGTCAACTTGTTCGATGCGTCTACATTTTAATTCACAATGTTGACGATTTTTAATGTTCCAAATTCAAATCTCATTATTCCCTAGGGATCGGCCATACTGCATTATCTCCCTAGGGATAGAATGACTTGCTTTAAGTGAGGTTTGTATGACATATAAAACGACATTATCGAGCAGGTGGTGTAAAATAGTTATTTACGAAACTGACACTGGCTAGTCTATAGTCAGTTGATTGGTCTGTCATTTGAGCACTGACGTCTTATAGTGGGTTATCATTTTAATCACTAAAGCTGAAAGACGTCCACTGTTGGATATAGGCTCCCAAGTGTCGCCATGACTAACGGCCCTGCGCGTCTCTCATCCCTCACCGGTGGGTAAGTCAGCTCAAACCACAGTCGGCCTATTTCTACTTCAAACATCGTTTTGTTACATAGGGAACCGTTCCTTATAATATGAATTTATGTCTATTATTTATAACCTGAAGCGCAACAAGAGTACCCCCCTCCACATTAACCCACCCTCAAGGCACTGTTATTAACAAAACACGGAAGGTTGTTAGCCCGCTCCCTGCGGTAGGGAATTGTTATTTAATAAGGGCAAAATACAATTATTTTGGACTTGCACAGTTCTTCCTTAATCTTCTACATGTTATTTATCAGAAAACCTTCATGTAAGTGACATATATAACTCAGCAATTAGCTAAAATCGAAGTATCATACAGCGGCGAGTTTCTCTTAAAAGTAATGAAATTGTAAATATTATAATTGCATTATACGGTTACTCAAATAATTGGTGCCCAAAGGTGCCCACAAGGAGGCGTTTTATCGCCATTTCTATGGCTACTCGTTGTTGACCAATTGCTGGTTGAAGCCTCTACAAGAGACTTACAGCCAGTTTCTTCATCTAAAGTAACAGCCAAAGTAACGTCATAAAGTAAAAGTAACTGTCAAATTCGTTTCTTCACAATTTTAACTGTTGACTGTTACTTTTGCCTTTAACTTTTACTACTCATTAGGGGGCTGTTAAAGCTAAAGTCACTGTCATTTTGATAAAGTTGTAGGTTATTTAGGTTTCACTAATATGTTATCACGAACTTCGTCCAGTGAAAGTTCAAGTTCATGAGACGATGAACTTATCGTTAGTTATTTAACCTCTTAACGCGTAGACGTAAAAAGTTTAATGTTCACAAAGATCATTTCGTATGGGACGACGCTGATTTTCTGTTCCGATACAGAATTTCAAAGGAAACAGTTACATACCTCAGCCTGTTGTTACAAGATAAACTGACGCCAACCACAGAAAAGTAAGTTTATTTTCAGTTTGTATTTAATACGACTACGTTAAATTAACTAATGTGCAGTACGGCCGTTCTATCTTGGCGAGTGTGAAGTTAGGCTCTGCGAACTTTAGCGCTTGTGTACCTACTCGTATAAAAATAACGATTTAAAAAAAAATGCCAATAACAGTTGTTAATAGCAATAACAACAACTAATAGCATTTATTTTTTTAAATCATTTACTTCTATTCTATTCTATTTTTATTAATGGCAAATAGAGCCGATGTCGACTATTCTGCCAATGTCAAAAGTAAATTGGATTGGCAAGAGTGTATGATAATAACAAATTATTATGAATTAGAATGTTAGAACAGTAGTAAAAATCATTTACTTATGTTATTATTTATCAATTCAATTCTAGAAACATTCGTTCGTTGGCGTTCGTATAAACAGAATCAAATGACATTCGACTTTTTGACACTACTTGACAGTGGATATTGCGATGTTGGCATGCGTAAAAAAAACTCCCCACGTTTTTTTGGGGTAATTATGCCGTTTGTGTTATGGTAACTCTATTGACTTTTAGTTTAGCTGTTACTTGGATGAAGAAACACATTTGCTTTAATATCAGTAATAGTCAAGTAAAAGTTAATACTTTTACTCATAGTTTTAGTTGTTGATGAAGAAACTGGCTGTTAGATGTACATAGCTATGCTGACGATGTGGTGGCTTGTGTTGTCGGCCCCTGTCACGGCACGGTATCATCTATACTACAAAGATCTCTGAACATTATTAACACATGGTGCACAGAAAACAATTTATCGGTTAACCCGAGTAAAACAACAATAGTCCCCTTTACTAGGAAGCGTAAGTTGGACAAACTTGTAACGCCCACTGTAAAGGGGACTCTCATACCATTCTCCAGCGAAGTCAAGTACCTGGGCGTAACTATCGACCAGAGACTGACCTGGAACACTCACATTAACAATGTGATCCAAAAGGCTAAAATAGCTTTAGGAATATGCTGTCGCTTAGCAGGGAAGAAATGGGGCTTAAACCCTAAAATCGCCCTGTGGTTGTACACCGCCATAGTCAGGCCGATAATAACGTATGCCTGCGTAGTATGGTGGAGGAAAACAACTCAAGTAACAGTCATTAACAAATTTAATGGTTTGCAGAGACTTGCATGCCTCATATCAACAGGGGCCATGTCCACAACCCCAGGAGCTGCTCTAAATGCCCTGCTTAACCTACCGCCACTTCATCTATTCATTGCGAAGGAGGCGAAGGCAAGCATGTACAGAACAAACAGCACTGGCAAAGCAAACTGGCGCTCTCAAGTACTGAGATCGCTACACGAATCAGTACTTGAACACGATCAACTAGGCATGACAACAGACGTCATGCTTCCACAGTGTAATTTCACAAGGAATTACATAGTGGAACTGACGAGCAGAGAGGATTGGTCAAACAACCTCATCACTTGCAAGGCTGGAAGCCTGATCTGGTTTACAGACGGGTCTAAAATGGGTGAGAATGTAGGATGTGGAATATTTGGCATTAGCCCGAAATTCAGCAAAAGCTTGAATCTGGGTAAACATGCTACCATATTCCAAGCGGAGGTATACGCTATTATAGAATGTGTGGAGGCCAACCGTCAACGAAACTACATAAATCAATTTATTCTGATTTACTCAGATAGCCAGGCAGCTCTTAACGCCTTGAACTCGAATACTTTAAATTCGAAACTGGTAAAAGACTGCGTTAACAAACTGAATGACCTGGGGCAAAGGAATAAAGTTATTCTGAGATGGGTACCAGGTCATTCTGGAATCAACGGCAACGAAAAAGCCGATGAACTTGCACGGGCTGGGACTCAAGGTCATCAGATAGGTCCAGAACCCTTCTGTGGTATCTCAAAGAACCAGGCCATGCAGACCCTTAAGGGCAACTTATTTGGCGATTCAAAAAAGCACTGGGAGGTACAACCAGGTCTGCTACACGCCAAATCTCTCATAGAAGGCTACTCACAAAAACGAACTGCCGAGCTTCTTGAGCTTAGCAGGACGAACATCTGTGCGATAGCCCGCGCCTTAACCGGCCACTGCAAACTGAACAGGCACCAATTTCACATGAAACTGAGTGACACTGATGTTTGCCGGTACTGCAATCGGGAGAGGGAGACGCCTAAGCACCTCTTGTGTGAATGCGGGCCCCTTGTCCACAAACGCAGTGTCCATCTGGGCCGACACATTATTCGCCCGGAGGAGATTAAAACTCTAAAAGCTAGGAGTATTCTAAATTTCTTGGAAGCCTCCGGGCTAAAAGAGTTACTCTAACAAGGTGGCGAGTCACAATAGATCTTTTAGGTCGCAGTGACTACATCCCCTACACTATGGGTGATGCATAGCCCTTTATCTTCTAAATAATAATAATACTCAAATAATTTCTCAATAATATTTTATCATCATTCAACGAATGTAAAATAACAAAATTACTAACATGTAAACATTTTCATTACTAAGACTAGTTCGCGCTTTTCCGATAGATGGCGTTGTGCGTTCCGCGTTAAATCCTGAATCGCGGTATGGTTTCGTTACCTGGGCTTGTATACCTAATACCTGCCGTTGAATTTTTTTAATTGAGCTTGTAGTCTCTTGTTTATGTTGGAAATGAAATTTTTGAATAGCTAGTCTGTTTATGTTGAGGCTAGCTTTATATTGAATACAATGAAAATATACTTACTGTCGTGTGTGATTGGGCTACATTTGCCAACACAATAATAAACTTGTATGAAACTCGTTTTTTATCTAATTCCTTTGTTTCGCTATCTATGATTAATTTCATGGGTTAATATTGGAATAATATATGCATATAAACAATAATTATACTGAAATCAATAATTTTTATCCAAGTTGTTACGTAAGCTGTGACACAAGTTTCCATTGCTTTTAATTAAATTTTTGTTTGTGAAGTTCTTAAAGAAAATATTTTGTAGAAAGTAGCTACAGTTATATTTAGATTGGCAGTTTAGTTCTATGTCGAATAACGATGTGCACACCTAAATTGTTGAGATTAAAACAACCAAGAGAGATAATGCGAATGTCATAAAGTCTCACTGGCTAAAAATTTTTTGGTCTAAGTATGCAATCTTAGCTCGCATGTTTTACACTTAGAAAAACATATACTTATAAGTAGTCCCCAAAGTGTGCGTGTCTTGATTTGAAATGGCAAGTTGTGAAACTCAAAGTGCACAAGTTTGAAGATCTACCAGTTTCTTTTAACATAGGTACTCGTAAATACAAGTGAGAACTAATAATGTCATAAATATTATATGTATGTTCTATCTAAACTAACGGCATTATTAGTGTTTGTTGTGTTCATTTTTCTTTATACTATCGGCTATATTACCTATTCTAAGCATTATTTTATGGTTGGTATTCGAATTCAATGCGATGCGGTGCGACGCGGCGGCTATGTCCTACGTGCACGCGAATTACGACTGATGGAAAAAAATATTATTGGAAAATTCATTGCTTAAAATTATCAAATACTCAAGAAGTATGTACGAGAAAGAAGTGGGACTAATATTTCATACTTAGAAAGGCATATTTATAGGGAATTTCACAATTTGTATGAGGAATTACGGACTCAACCCTTGTTATTCAAGGAATATTGTCGAATGTTGCCTACAACCAGGGAATGCAATCCGGTTAACCCGAAAACCGAAAAACCGGTTTTTCGGCATATTTTTAATGATAACAAAAACCGTTTTTTTTTCAAGTAACCGGTTTTTTCGAGGTTTTTTTTTATTTCTTTCAAATGACACTATTTTTTAGCAAACCTTGTTTAAAACGCTGTTGAGGCTTGATATCAGTCGTAGGTTTGTTTATTAATATGTATGTACCATAGATAGCTACACCAATTGTACAGTTCTTCTGTTTACGATCATTAAAAATCCAGGCCGGCCGCGTGTTGTGAGAACAGGCAGTGAATGCTGTTAGGGCCAGAATTAAAATCTCAAAGGCCTCCTACAAGATGGACCGATGACCTGGTGAAGGTTGCGGGAATCCGATGGATGCGGGACGCACAGGATCGATTATTGTGGCGACACTTGGGGGAGGTCTATGTCCAACAGTGGACGTCTATCGGCTGAAATGATGATGATATGTAAACTTCTAACTCCAAAGAACACTCTCAACAGGTTATCAGAGTCCTGAATGATCATCATGCGGCATCAGTAATGGTTTGGTGAGGGTATCACGGAATGACCAAGGTTCATTTTCCAATATACTACCACTACCACTTTTTTCAATATACTAAGTACTAACTCAAGAAAAAAAATTTATTGTCATAATCACCACAAAAGCAAACTTTTTTAAGGAATATTGGTATTTTTTCTTTTATAGAGCATAGTGAATAGAAAAATCACAAAATAAACTTTAGGACAAAGACAATTTTTTTTTTCTGTAATTGATCTCAATTAGCCAAAATAAATGTTGATTTGTTAAATATTTTACAAATTTTTTTTTTTTTTTTACACATATAACATGTTTTATTTATTACAAGAAAATATATACATAATAAACTTAAATATTAAAAAAAATATATATATATATATATTTAAGTATGCTTAACCTAACTATACACACTAAAGGCTACTCCCTACTAAAATATGGCGTCATAAAACTCCTCCGCATCGCTGTCGACTGGAAGTGTGCCCAAGAGGCTGGCGGCATTGCCACGTTGAATGGCAATGCTTAATCTCTGACCGAGGTAAAAACCAGCCCTTGGGTCACGCGAAGTGTCAACTAAGCGTCTTGACAGTTCTTTATAAAGTTGTCGCCTCCTGCCGGAGGCTCTAAGCGGGAATCGTTCGGTCCATGGCCCTTTATGGGGCGCCGTCGCTGCGTCAGCTACCGAAGGCGCAGCAAGATCAGTGCTGGGCAGGCCACAATTATGGCGGTAAGTCCCCTCTTACAAATATTGTTTTATTTAATTAATCTTCACCGATTACACCGTGATTTTAACCGGCGCGCCGCCGCCGATAAAATTGTAGTCGGCGCACATGTCTAATTTCAATAATACCACATCAACATTTTTGGTTTTAACCTCCTTTTCTCAGGTCACGCTTTCATTAGACGGACTCTAATATTATATTTTTAAGTAATTTATTTGTTAACATCGTCATAACTTCTTTAATTATTTTTTTTTTTTAATAATTTCTAATTTTTCATTAATGAGGCTGAATAGCTGGCCGGCCACAGAAAAAAAGAACAAAATGGCGGTCAGTGAACAATGAACAGCATTCTTTTGAATACAAGATAATTTCCAGTAGTTTGTAGTGGGTACCGTCTTTTAGAGGTCCGTTCGCGGCCACTGAAAGACGATACCTGCCGGATCAGCCGCGACGCCGCGTTAAAACAAGTAGTGGAGCCAACACCGACTTCACGCATGCGCCAAGCGAGTGAACGAGTAGTGGAACAAAGACCGACTTCACGCGAAGGGTGGATCCAGGGGGGGTCATGGGGGTCATGACCCCCCCCCCCCTGGCCTAGGTCTAGGACGTAGGTCGATCATTAATTAAAATTGTTAAACATAATGTTTATATTTTTTTTTGCTCAATTTAGGTTTTATGTATTTACTTTTTACTTACCTGTATTTATTATTATAAAAATTAAATAATAACTTCGTGTCACTTGACCACGATTATGTGACGGGGTAGCTCTCAAGCGGCTCCTGCCCAACCTTGGGGGTCTAGACGCCTCCTGCCGGAGGCTCTACGCGGGAATCGTTCGGTCCATGGCCCTTTATGGGGCGCCGCACAGAACAGAAAATACAGGTAGAAGTGCCCCTATCCTGGCAAAGCACGGGAACTAGTGTCGCCAAACTCACACATTTGTATATTAAATTGTCCATTACACACATAAAAAACTGTAATATGATTGGCTACAAATTAAAAACGCAACTTTTACTAATCATCTTCTTATTGCTTTGATAAATTAAGTCTTATTACAACAAATGAAAGTTGTTATTATTTGACATGACACAAACAATAAAGATGTTTTTCGTCTTATAACCAATTTACAACGAGTTCAGCTACTCCACGCTAGATGGCGCTGTAACCAATTCATCATTTGTCATTCTATTCAGAACTCTAGTTACTTTGAAATAGATGCCATATTCACCTGCACATGTAATCACTTTTGCTACTCCTTTAGAGATGTAGACATATATCGATATTTTAATATTGATGTTACGTAATTTATTCAGGTAAGCAATGTAATAATTTGTTAACATCTTACAAATGCTTAATAATGGATAAGGTTGATTATCTTTAAAATATCAATGTTAAAGAGGTATTTGTATGTAGGGGGGTAATCTTATTTTTAACCGACTTCGAAAAGGAGAAGATTCTATGTTCGACTTAATGTATGTTTTGTTCACCGATATCTCGGTCAATTGTGGACTGACTTTGAAATATATATTTTTTTTTTAATTAAAATGTTCTTAGTAGGTATTGCTTTATCGTTCAAATATCTATATTTGTTTTGTGAAGTTAATGTATTACGGTTAATATTATGTAATATTCAGCCTTTCAAGCGTGAAGAAGTAAAGAAAGTGATTAGCAACCCGCACCTATTTTGGACGGATGCAGGTTACGTGTTGTTAAAACCTCGTGATTTATGTGCAATCTTAGTTAAATATTTATAAATTATACACATGAAAAGTCCGACACAAATTTTCTGAATGATGGTGCCTGCCATGAAATAAATAGTTAGAAATAAATAAAATTATCGATACCGACCTACTTTACGGATGTGTCCCATCCCTAATTGAGTAGCGTCGAAGTTACTAGAATTTATGTTATGATTTTGTAGATGACGGCCAAGTGTATTTAGACTTTGTAATTATGGCTATAAGGTTGTTTATAGTTTGCATTAAAGTCATAAAATGTGGTATTTTCATTTAAAATCAATTTTATTAAAAATTAACAAAGTTTAGTGCTTAACGATGATACGATACACCTCCACAAGATACATTTTTTTTTCTGCTTTCGTTTTTGCAGGTCAAAACCGAAAAACCAGGCATAATTTGTAATATTTCGCGTATTTCTGAGAGTAACCAATCCCGACAAGTGTCTGACGGTGAATAAGCTAAATGTTGCGCATCTCGACATAATGTTGACACGCGCGCGATATCTGAGGGGCACTTCCTCTACTTTTCTTTATTCCGTGGGGCGCCGTCGCTGGGTCAGCTACCGAAGGCGCAGCAAGATCAGTGCTGGGCAGGCCACAATTATGGCGGTAAGTCCCCTCTTTGAGGCGAGGCTGGAAAGACCTCAAGGCGTCCTCACCTTCCGCATGACGCAGGTTCTCACCGGACATGGTAAGTTCGGGAGGTTTCTGCACCGGTTTCGTAACCTACACCGTAAGACACGGTGGAGCACACAGTGGAGGTGTGCCCCGCTTGGGCAGAGCATCGCCGTGCCCTCGTGGGGGCGATCGGTGGTGGCGGTCTCTCCCACCTTGGTACAGGCCATGGTCCCGAGCGAGGAGGAGTGGCAGGCGGTCGCCTCCTTCTGCGATGCAATAATGCTAGCACTAGCGCCCCAGCCGCCGCCGGGATTCCGATCCCGATTTCCGGCCACCGTAGGCGCGGGCTTGCGGATTGCTAACAATGGGTAGCTCGTTGTCCGACCATCCGTTAACCCTCCGGACCGAGCCCAAGTCGTAGACGGCGCGCTCTGCGCGCTCTCGCGCGCCTCAAGGAGTTGTCAGCAACAGCAGGGGCCCAACCGGGTTAAAGCCTATTTATTGGAGCCAGTGTTATCCGAAAGGGAAGCTCGGCCCCGGTACGAAAGACAAGAAGGAACGGGGTGGGTTTTTAGTCGGTAAGAGTCTAACACTGTCACCCGCTCCGCCCAAGGGCGGGGGATGTCATTTGGATGATGATTACCCATAAAAAAAACACGACTCCGTGACCCCCCCCTGGCGCCAAAGCTGGATCCGCCCTGGCTTCACGCATGCGCGTCTCGTCCCATACACTGAACCTTTAGTGAAAGAACGAAGGAAAGCGACATAATATACAAGGTTTCAAGTTCTGAGAAAATCGCGTAGATGTCGCTAGCTTCGATCTTATTTATTTCGTTAGTGAATTATATAATATTTTCAACAATTTCGTTTATTTTGGACTTTTTTTTTTTCAGTGCCAAATGGTAAATAAAGAATATTATTTGAATATTATATAGCGGCATTTGAGAGAACAGATAAAATAAATTTGGAATAATAACTAACATTTTGTATGTTATTGACCTTTACCTACACCCATCAATAATTAAGTCTGCACACACGTTTTTGACTAGAATTTAAGTTCTGATACAACTATTATAGTATAGTCAAATTAGGTCATTTTTTAAAGATTGGATTAAATTCTCTGGAGAGGCAAAAACGTTTCTGATGGTTTTGTATTATTGAAAAATTTACCACCCCTACAGAAGGGAGTGAAAATTATTAATTGGTCGTATTAAAAGTTTAACAAACAATCAATTTCGAATTACTATTTTAATCCTTTAGACTTATTTAAAAATCATTGGAACGAAGTTCCTTATCGCGCGTTGTGAAAGGGGGCTAGACGGAAAAAATTCTCACGAAAAGTTGTAACGACACTTTTTGCACTTTTTTTTTTATTAAGTTTTTGACTTGGAAACTAAATCTTCTGGAAATTCAAGATGGCGGCTGCAATAAATTATCAACTTTTCCGTCATGGGTGTTGTTTTCATGGTTTTCGAGGGTGTTGAAACCGATGGTACTATCAAAATGTAAATCCAAGATGGCGGCTGCAAGAAATTATCAACTTTTTCGTCATGGGTGTCGTTTTCATGGTTTTCGAGGGTGTTGAAACCGATAGCACTGTCAAAATATAAATCCAAGGTGGCGGCTGCAATAAATTATCAACTTTTCCGTCATGGGTGTTGTTTTCATGGTTTTCGAGGGTGTTGAAACCGATGGTACTGTCAAAATATAAATCCAAGATGGCGGCTGCAAGAAATTATCAAATTTTCCGTCATGGGTGTCGTTTTTATGGTTTTCGAGGGTGTTGAAACCGATGGTACTGTCAAAATATAAATCCAAGATGGCGGCTGCAAGAAATTATCAAATTTTTCGTCATGGGTGTCGTTTTCATGGTTTTCGAGGGTGTTGAAACCGATGGTACTGTCAAAATATAAATCCAAGATGGCGGCTGCAAGAAATTATCAAATTTTCCGTCATGGGTGTCATTTTCATGGTTTTCGAGGGTGTTGAAACCGTAGTACTGTCAAAATATAAATCCAAGATGGCGGCTGCAAGAAATTATCAAATTTTTCGTCATGGGTGTCGTTTTCATGGTTTTCGAGGGTGTTGAAACCGTAGTACTGTCAAAATATAAATCCAAGATGGCGACTGCAAGAAATTATCAAATTTTTCGTCATGGGTGTCGTTTTCATGGTTTTCGAGGGTGTTGAAACCGATAGTACTGTCAAAATGTAAATCCAAGATGGCGGCTGCAAGAAATTATCAACTTTTTCGTCATGGGTGTCGTTTTCATGATTTTCGAGGGTGTTGAAACCGATTTTACTGTCAAAATGTAAATCCAAGATGGCGGCTGCAAGAAATTATCAAATTTTCCGTCATAGGTGTCGTTTTCATGGTTTTCGAGGGTGTTGAAACCGATTTTACTGTCAAAATGTAAATCCAAGATGGCGGCTGCAATAAATTATCAACTTTTTCGATATGGGTGTCTTTTTCATGGTTTTCGAGGTTCCTGAAGCCGATAGTGCTGTCAAAATGTAATTCTCTCAATTTTTTCTCGAAGTTCCTTATCACGTGTTGTGAAAGGGGGCTAGACGAAAAAAAATTCTCACGAAAAGTTGTAACGACACTTTTTACTATAGTAAGCTATTGTAAGCAGGGACCGTACAACCCCGGTCAAAAGTTAAGTCTTTGAAAGGGTAACCCGTTTATGAGGTTACCTTTATCATGGTGCAACCCCATGAATGGGTTTTAAGCTCGAACCCATTAAAAGGGTTACCCATTCAATATAGATAACCCATTGAATGGGTTCCAACTTGAAACCCAGTGAAAGGGTTACACTAACAATATGATAACCCATTGAACGGGTTCCAAACTTGAAACCCAGTGTAATGGTTATTTTTACATCAAGTAACCTATTAGTATAGGTAAGGGTTTTCTTCGGGTTACCATTATTATTATGGTTATTCAATAAACTTGTGCTAAGTAGGTGCTGGATGGACCACCACGCACACATCATATCGCTAGCGCACTGATTTCACTAGACATTGCAGACTTGTAGACAAAACACGTGTTACTAAAAATATTTAGATTTTAGGTACTCTCATATTAAGGTGTGACGAAGACGTTAAAAGTTTAACAAACAATCAATTTCGAATAACTATTTTAATCCCTTAGACTTATTTAAAATCCTATTCTTAAAGTTATTAATTTTTATTTTATTTCATTGTGATGTTTTACTTTGTTATAATTTTAGCATCTAATATTGTTGAGAGGAAATAAAAAAAAATACTATTAAACAAATACAATTACAAATATATCCTTGTGTGATATTAGACTCCTGCCAAAAAAAATCATATATACCTACGTGTGGCGATTAGGTTATCACATTAATTAAAGCCACGTACTCTATATTAGGTATTTTATCATAAACGGTTAAAATAATTTAATAATAAACCATATTATACCCGTGGAAGATTTTTTTTCCATTTTAATAATTCACACCATCATGTATTGCATAATCTTAATCAGCTGATCATTAAAAGTAGGTCAAAGACCCGAGGTTGGTGAAGATACCTAGTTCACAACTTCAAACGTTGCCATTCCGTATTACCTACAAGCACTAAACTATCATTTTACAAACTTAAACAGTTTGTAAAATGATAGTTGTTCGTTAGAATTGTTTATGTTTCTTCTAATCATTATTACAAACGCAAACAATTCAAGCGAAAAATGTCCTTACGACTAATAGTTGAAGAAGTTTTTTGTACGCCCAATTAAAAGATGAAAAGGGACCGCATGTGAGGTATAAAAAAATATGCAACAATATTCTTACATTTAACGACTTAAGGTTTAAATCAGCAGCAGTCTCGTTCGCGAGTCCCATGTGAGCGGTCACGATTGTGTGAATCTGCGATAATGTCTGTCGATACCGTCGATACGATTAAGTGCGCGAACTGTAATGTGGTGATTTCGGAAGTCCTTGCGTTTATTCGTAATAAACATGACGTGATGGACAACGAAAGTCTCATAAGAATATGTGTGTCGGCGTTTTCCTTGGAGGAAATCGACGAGGCAAAGAAATTGTTATGCAGTACGACGAAGATTGGCAAACGATTGAAGTCGAGGCGAAAAGACAAGAAAGAAAAGGATTTAGAAGACATGATAGCGGTTTTCAAAACGATAGACCCCGATCAATTGCCGGTTTTTGTCGCCTACGAGCTACATAAACTGCCCCCTGTGTGTTTCGATCACGTAGACGTTACAAAACTACTAAAGGACATGTTAATTTTGCGTGCGGAATTAAATGATATTAAACGTAATTGTGTCACTAAGAACGACCTAGAAGTGGCCCTGAAAGAGAATAATATCATACAATCTTCTGATAATCAGTTAATAAATCCGATATTTAACTCAAACGTGAATAAAATTAGAGGAGGAGGGTATAAGTATAACTTAAGCAGCGGACCGTTTGGATTGTCGCCGCATCTACCGTCACAACATTCACAGCTGATCGATTCTGACTCACATTCGCAAACGCAGCTAACGAGTGTCGATGATGGACCGAAGTATCGCTCTCTCGTTCACTCGCACGCACAGGTGCTACCGGCTGTCGATGAGTCAGCTACCACTCCGATGAACTCGACCTTCGTTGAAAATACAGATAACGCCAATACGAATCAAATGCAATCAATGCAGGGAAATAAAACTATGGTGGACGTATTAATGCAAGGTGAATGGCCTAAAAATTGCTCTAAAGATGGCTGGACTCTAGTTCAAAATAAAAAGTCAAAAAATCGATTCGAAGGTAAAACGGGAACTGCAAGCCCTAATGAGAACTTTAAATTTAGGGCTGCTGATTCAAAAATTCCGCTATTTATTACGAATGTTGACAAAGAGACTACGGAAAAAGACATATGTGATTATATACAAAATAAGACTCAAGAAATAGTACATCTTCAGAAAATTAATATGCAAGCAGAAAGACCGTATAATGCATTTAAATTGTTTGTCTCAAAATACAAATTAAATAAATTCCTAGATGACAAAATATGGCCCGAGGGTATACGGTTTAGACAGTTTATTTACTTTAAGAAAAATACTATAAAAGTAAATAAGCAGCAAAGTGTTGTAAATATAACAAACACATAATGGGTTGTATGTCAAACGTT
The DNA here is from genome assembly GCA_910589285.2 of Mythimna ferrago. NCBI lineage: Eukaryota > Metazoa > Arthropoda > Insecta > Lepidoptera > Noctuidae > Mythimna > Mythimna ferrago. The sequence goes on along the minus strand of OU342673.1, from coordinate 6,963,608 downwards.
AAATTATGTACATTCAACTGTAAAAATATATTTCGTTCAGCGGACTGCGTTCGTCAATTATGTGCACAAGCCGACGTGATAGCGTTACAGGAGACCTGGCTGCTACCCCACGACGTGCCCTTCCTAGCGACCATTGATGGAGACTTCGCGTACACTGGGAAATCAGCAGTGGACACCTCTCAAGGTGTTCTGGTCGGAAGACCGTTCGGAGGTGTTGGGCTGTTGTGGAGGAAATCGTTATTTGCGTCGGTATCGGTTATAAATTGTGCTAGTGATCGTGTCGTGTGTATTAAAATAGCGCAGGGCGAGCGGTCCTTGCTAATATTTAGTGTGTACATGCCCACTGACTGTGCCGAAAATCTTACGGAGTTTACGAGTTGTCTTAGTGAGATCATCTCTGTGATTGAGAGCAGTGAAGTGGAGTCGGTCTTTGTGTTGGGAGACTTTAACGCGCACCCAGGGACACGATTCTCACGTGAGTTACTTTTAACCTGTACAGATCAATCATGGTCTTGCGTTGATACAGAACTTTTGCCGCAAGACTCGCATACTTTTATTAGCTCTGCCAACGGTTCCCTCCGCTGGCTAGATCACTGTGTTGCCACAGAGGCCGCCAGGCATTTGGTAGAGAGTGCGTCTATTTTGTATGGCGTTTACGTCTCTGACCATATTCCGTTATTAATAGAATGTAACATTAATTTAATCAAACCCAAAATGATTGAATCCAACATTTATTGTAACAAAGTTGTGTGGGGTGAGAGGGATCTAGAACAGATTAATAAGTATTTTGATTACTGTAATAGCAACTTAAAACTAATAAATTTTCCTCCAGAATTTTGTAATTGTGCTGATAATATGTGTCATAATCCTGAACATCAGTTGATGATAGATAGGTTATATAATAAATTGATTTGTATTTTGAAAAAAGGAGCCGAACTCACTCATGCTGGTTCTGTTATGAAGCGTCATAAGGGAAGCTATGTGGTGGGGTGGAACAAACACGTCCGTGAGGCTCACCGTGATGCCCGACTGTGTTACCAAACGTGGTTGTTGTACAACAAACCTACTTCTGGATTTATTTATGAAAGCATGTGTGCATCGCGAAAACTTTTTAAGAATAAATTAAGATATTGTAAGAACAATCAAGAGAAAATTAAAATGGATATGCTGGCATCTTGTCATAAAAGTAAACAATTTAATAAATTTTGGAAATTAACGAATAAGTTAAAACATAGGTCGGGGATACCGGTGAGCGTCGCGGGTGTGAGCGACCCCACTGATATAGCTAATGCCTTTAAAAAACTTTTTGACGTCAAGTCACGTTTGTGTGGCTATAGTGAACCGTCATATAGAGGCGCGGGGGCCGCCGTGACCGGGACGCCTACCGTCAGGTTCTCCGCTAAAGATGTCGCGACAAGTATACAGAACATGGTGAGGGGAAAGTCCCCCGGTCACGACGGCCTCAGCGTCGAACATCTTAAATACGCTGGGGTACACTTACCGCGAGTACTTGCACTGATTTTTAACTTATGTGTAAGTCATAGTTACTTACCTGCAGAACTTAGCGATACGATCGTTGTGCCGGTAATAAAGAACAGGACTGGTGACGCCTCCGATATTTCCAACTATAGACCGATATCGCTTGCTACTATCTGTGCTAAGGTATTGGATGGTCTGCTTGATAAAATTCTAGCTAAACATATCGCTCTCGAGGATGGTCAGTTTGGTTTTAGACCTAACTTGTCAACGGATAGTGCAATTTTATGCCTTAAGCAGACTGTCCAATATTATACGGACAGAAAGACCCCTGTTATAGCATGTTTCTTGGATTTATCGAGGGCGTTCGACCTGGTCAATTATGACCTGCTTTGGCACAAGCTCTCTCATGACACTACTGTCCCGGCTGATGTGATATCACTGTTTGAATGTTGGTACAGTACTCAAAGGAATAAAGTTAGGTGGGCTGACGCTTGTTCTGATATGTATGGGCTGGATTGTGGGGTGAGGCAAGGGGGTTTGAGCTCTCCTCGTCTTTTCAACTTATACATAAACAAACTGATAGGTGAGCTCAGTAGCACTAATATTGGTTGTCACGTCGACGGTGTTTGTGTGAACAACATCAGCTACGCTGATGACATGGTGTTGTTGAGCCCATCTATCGGTGCAATGAGAAGGCTTCTCAAAATTTGTGAAAGTTATGCGGTGGCTCACGGGCTCAAATACAATACCGATAAGAGTGAATGGTTAGTTTTTAAATCGGGTTCTTTAACCTACGAACAGTTGCCTGAACTCTTACTCTCTGGGTCTCCTTTAATTCGGGTTTCGAAATTCAAGTATTTGGGTCATTGGGTCGCTGATGACTTTAAAGATAACGTTGATATAGACAGGGAGCGCAGATCGCTGGCTGTCCGCTGCAACATGCTGGCCCGCAGGTTTGCACGCTGTACTGACTCTGTCAAAATAACACTTTTTAAAGCGTTCTGTCAGTCGTTTTACACGTGCAGCCTGTGGACCAAGTATACCCAGCGGGCATACAGCGACCTGCGCGTACAGTACAATAACGCATTCAGGGTGCTTTTGGGGTTGCCGTGGCGATGTAGCGCATCAGGGATGTTCGCGGACGCATGTGTTGACGGGTTCACCGCGATCATGCGTAAGCGATGCGCTTCCATGTTGGCACGCCTGCGCTCTTCCTCCAATGGCATCCTGAATGTGTTTTCAGACAGGTGGGACTCCCCCCTGTTACGAAGGTGGATAAGTATCCAAACTCGTTTATTGTAATGAACTAATGAATCATTGAACTGCTCGTGCAATGGTTCATTGGTTGATTATTATTATTATTATTATTTAATTTAATACTAACATTAGGCTAAGTTTGTACTACTACTAACACATATGGATAATTATCTGAAATAAATATTTTGAATTTGAATTTGAATTTGAATTAAATCTCTATGCGCGAAATGTTATGGGGTACGGAGGTGTTTATAGGCATAATTCTAATTTATTTGGTGCGTCTAATGAATGAGTCTAGTCCGCCGCCAAAATACTTGAGGGATAGTTGACGAGTTAACTATATGCGCGTGCGCCCTTCGTGGATATTATTGTTGTTATTATTTTGTGGACATTGTTTTATGTTAGCTTTGTTTTTTGTAATAGGAATAAGATAGACTGAAGTGACGACTTTGAACGATTTAAAAACTCGAATAATTCGTGCCTTCGACAATTTAAAAAAAATTTGCCGCAAATAGTGACCTACTAAGAAAAGTCCGAAACAATATCGTAAGACGACGTCATTTGTGTGTACAGAGCATGGTGGACATTTTGAAAATGTGAAAATTTAAAATGCCTAATTGAACATTTAAGTGTATATTTTTAAAGTTAATTTGTGATTATTTCATAAAACAACATCATAAAGTACCTTTGTTGTCAAAATGTTAATGTAAGTACTGTCGCACCACGCGCGCGTGCCCACAAGTAGGTATTCGTAACTCGCGTAGGTACGGCGTGTAGTCGCCGGCACCGCGGCGTTGCCGCTTTTCACTATCGGCTTCAGCAACCTCGAAAACCATGAAAAAGACAACCATACCGAAAAAGTTGATAATTTATTGCAGCCGCCATCTTGGATTTACATTTTGACAGTAAAATCGGTTTTAAAACCCTCGAAAACGCATGAAAACGACACCCATGACGAAAAAGTTGATAATTTCTTGCAGCCGCCATCTTGGATTTACATTTTGACAGTACTATCGGTTTCAACACCCTCGAAAACCATGAAAACGACACCCATGACGAAAAATTTGATAATTTCTTGCAGCCGCCATCTTGGATTTATATTTTGACAGTGCTATCGGTTTCAACACCCTCGAAAACCATGAAAACGACACCCATATCGAAAAAGTTGATAATTTATTGCAGCCGCCATCTTGGATTTACATTTTAACAGTAAAATCGGTTTCAACACCCTCGAAAACCATGAAAACGACACCCATGACGAAAAAGTTGATAATTTCTTGCAGCCGCCATCTTGGATTTACATTTTGACAGTACTATCGGTTTCAACACCCTCGAAAACCATGAAAACGACACCCATGACGAAAAATTTGATAATTTATTGCAGCCGCCATCTTGGATTTATATTTTGACAGTACCATCGGTTTCAACACCCTCGAAAACCATGAAAACGACACCCATTACGGAAAAATTGATAATTTCTTGCAGCCGCCATCTTGGATTTATATTTTGACAGTACCATCGGTTTCAACACCCTCGAAAACCATGAAACCGACACCCATGATGGAAAATTTGATAATTTCTTGCAGCCGCCATCTTGGATTTATATTTTGACAGTGCTATCCGTTTCAACACCCTCGAAAACCATGAAAACGACACCCATGACGAAAAAGTTGACAATTTCTTGCAGCCGCCATCTTGGATTTACATTTTGACAGTACCATCGGTTTCAACACCCTCGAAAACCATGAAAACGACACCCATGACGGAAAAGTTGATAATTTATTGCAGCCGCCATCTTGAATTTCCATTATTAGATAAAGATTTAGTTTCCAAGCCAAAAACATTTAAAAAAAAATTAACACGCGCTACGCCATTTCGCAACGTATGCCTACCATCGAGAGATCACATCACAATGCTCCGAGTTAGAATGTTACGCTGTTATCGTTTTCAAGAGTTGAAAGTGCAAGAAACCCTTTTGAATGACTTAATTTAAGCCGTTGAAAAGTGTTACCCACATCGTATGGGTTTTTGTTTAACCGTTTAGAAAAACCCTATCGAATACCATTTCATTGAAAAACCAAAATGATCCATTAAGCCATTTAAAAGGTTACCTTTATCGTATGGGTTTTAGATAAACTGCTTAGAAAAACCCTATCGAAAACCCTTACTATAAAAAACCCAAATGATCCTTTGAACCATTTAAAAGGGTTACCCATATGTTATGGGTTTTTTTATTAACTGCTTAGAAAAACCCTATCGAAAACCCCTTTAATGGGTAACCAGAACGGTCCCTGGTTCTGAGCCAATGTACAGTTGCGACCGCGGTTATCACACTGCCACGCACCACGCAGCGTAGCCCGTGAAAATGCACCTACGCTCGTACTTGCGGAAGTGCAGATCAGCATCACCGCGTCGGTTTTTTACGCACTCGCGAGCGTATGTGCATTTTGTAAATTCACCCATGCACGCACTCATTTCAAACAAAATCACGCACGGTACTACGAGACTCAGTGTGCCATACCTACCATGCGTGTCGCCCCGCACCCACGCGCATGAGTGTGTGTTTCTCCGCATGTAGGTGCCTGATCTGCATGAATGCACGTGGATGCATTTTCAATGTGTTGGACTGTGCGTGTTTTCTATCCAAACGGAGATACTTACAAGCAACGTTCAGACACGCATTCACGCACTACGCTGCGGGGTGCGTGGCAATGTGATAACCGCCTAAGACGGCTTTTAGCGCAGTCATTTTTCAATTATACTCTCTCAACTAATTAAATTAACTTATGTTTATACTTCCTTTTTTACTTTATTTTGTTAGCATTTTTTATTTAGTTCATTTGCCAGTCTGTAAGCCTTCCATGAAATTAAATACATACTTAAATAAATAAATAGTGTCAGTGAAAAATGAACAGCGTACTTTAGAATAAAAGATAATTTCCGGTAGTTTGTAGTGAGTACCGTCTTTTAAAGGTCCGTTCGCGGCCATTAAAAGACGATACTGCCGGATCAGCCGCGATATAACAAGTCGTGGAGTCGTGGAGCGAGTCCACCGACTTCACGCATGCGCCAAGCGAGTGAACGAGTAGTGGAACAAAGACCGACTTTACGCATGCGCGTCTCGTCCCATACACTGAACCTTATTGAAAGAACGAAGGAAACAGACGTAATATACTACCCGTTCCAAATGAGACTATGACCGATTCCTATGTTTTGACGTCTCGTCGTACTGTCAAATCGAAGAAATTTAGGAAAAATTTAAGCACTTATAGATGAGTAAAATCGAAGAACTGGATTCTGATTAAACTTTGTTCGTTCACAGTTTATAAATAAATTAAGTTTTTCGTAAATTAATTAATGATTAAAAATTTCTTTCCTCGATTTGACAGTAAATCGTGACGTCACAAAATGGCGGGCGATCATATTCTCATTTGGAACGCATTGTACAAGTTTTCAAGTTCTGAGAAAATCGCGTAGATGTCGCTAGCTTCGATCTTATTTATTTCGTTAACGATAATACACTTGAGAGCAAAAAAATCGCACATGGCTTGTAATTTCGTTTAATACTGTTTTTTTTTTTTTTTTTTTTTTTTCTTAAATCAAAAGATATGGAGTACAAATTATTGAGCAAAATTGAAGCATGTAAAGTGTACCAGGCGGCGGTCGCTCTAGCGACACGCGGGGTTGCGATGGTCGTTGATCGGATCCAGGAGTTGGGACTCGAGGTGGCGCTTCACAAATCCGAGGCGATGTGTTTCCACGGTCGCCAGTCTCGGAGCGCGCCGCCATTGAGTTCCCAACTAACGGTAGGAGGAGTTCACATCGGTGTCGGGTCGACGATGAAGTACCTGGGACTCGTCCTCGACAGCCGGTGGAATTTCGTGGAGCATTTCCGACGTCTGGCTCCCAAACTCAACCGGGCTGGGGCTGCGCTCAAGCGGCTCCTGCCCAACCTTGGTGGTCCAGACGCCTCCTGCCGGAGGCTCTACGCGGGGATCGTTCGGTCCATGGCCCTCTACGGGGCGCCGGTGTGGGCGCCGTTGCTGAAAAAGCAACCGGCGGCCATACTGAACGCCTGCCAGAGGGTCATGGCGATAAGGATGGTGCGGGGATACTGCACGGTCTCCCGCGAAGCGGCGAGCCTTCTGGCTGGCCTACCACCGTGGGATCTGGAGGCAACAGTCCTTGCACACATGCACGATATGCGCGTGGAGATGCAACGCCTGGGTGAAAGTCCGCTGCCGCGACAGGTCACGGCATGGCGGACTGAGCTCCGGCGGGATCTCATGGTGAAATGGCGTCAGCGACTATCGCAACCCAGTGCTGGGCACGCCACAATCATGGCGGTAAGTCCCCTCTTTGAGGCGTGGCTGGAAAGACCTCACGGCGTCCTTACCTTCCGCATGACGCAGGTACTCACCGGACATGGTTCGTTCGGGAGATTCCTGCACTCGATTCATGCGGAAGTGACGCCCGGGTGTCGCCACTGTGCGGAACGCCCGGAGGACACGGTGGAGCACACAGTCGAGGTGTGCCCTGCTTGGGCGGAGCATCGCCGTGCCCTCGTGGGGGCGATCGGCGGCGGAGACCTCTCGCGCCGGGCCCTGGTTGAGGCCATGGTCCGGAGCGAGGAGGAGTGGCAGGCGGTCGCCGACTTCTGCGAAGCAGTAATGCTCGCAAAGGAGGAGGCCGAACGCATCAGGCAACGGCGTTATCGCCGCCGCCGTCGCCGGGATTCTGATCCCGATTTCCGGCCAACGTAGACGCGGGCTTGCGGACAGTGAGCAATGGGTAGCTCGCTGTCCGGCCGTCCGGTAACTGTCCGGACCAAGCCCAAGTCGTCGACGGCGCGCGCTGTTCCCGCGCGCCTCAAGGAGTTGTCAGCAACAGCAGGGACCCAGCCGGGTCGAAGCCTACTGGGGCCAGGGTTATCCGAAAGGGCGCTCGAGCCCCGGTATGAAGGCTAGAAGGAACGGGGTGGGTCTTTTAGTCAGTAAGAGTCTGACACTATCTCCCGCTCCGCCCAAGGGCGGGGGATGTCAATGCATGATTTTTTCCCACCATAAAAAAAAAAAAAAAAAAAAAAAAAAAAAAAAAAAAAAAAAGCATGTAAAGTTAGCTTTATAAAAACACAAAATTAAGATCATTGACCTTCACGTAACTCACAAAAACCGGCGGTATACCCAATTCCCCAAATTCACCCATTTGGATTTCACTACTTGCACCTTTATCTGGAGCTACAAAAAGGGTGCTGTTTTGGAGTTTTAATCAGTTTCCGTTAACGTGATAACGTCTCTATTAGAAACAGATGGATTTACTGGAAAAATATGGATACCACGTCCGCAGAAGCCGTTCAAGTTATTGCCTTGCCCAAAGCAGGCCATAATCAATACGAAGTCGCTCGACAGCTAAATTTTAGTTGCTTTCCTGTTCGTCTGGTATACCAGAGGTTTTAAGAGACCCGTGGGTATATTCGGCGACCAGGATATGGCCGCCGGTGGCGCATAGGATCAGGGCGTGATTATCGCTTTTCTGTAACAAGTACTCTGAGAAATCGGCTACTGAACACGATTGAACTGACACAAAAGTTTCAAGAAGTTTGCAATGTCAGTATAAGTCAGTGGACGATTAGGTAAATACTGGGTGAAGCAGGCCTGACTGCACATCACTCAGCAAATGGTACCAAATTGACCACAGCTCACTGACAAGCCCGGCAATAATTTGCCATGAAACACTTAAATTGGATGTATGCCTAATGGCAGGCTGTTGTGTTTTCTGATAAGTGCAGAATGACTTAGATGACCATGATAGATGCTGTAGGGTCTACAAAAGGTCATCAGGGCAATTTTAACAATGCTGCATAAGCGAAGAAGTGGGTTTTGGAGGCGAATTGGGGTGGCATAATGTTGGACACTAAAATTGACATTTTATTCATCACTGGGCCATTACTGGCCTGATATCGAGAAGATTGACGGCTTTATGATACATCAAAAAAGTGCTCGAAGAATATGTGAAGCCACTTGTGTGGCTTATGGTGGATTTTTTTTCCTTAATGCAGAACAACACCAGATCGCACTTCGCTAGAACAGTTTGCGAATACATGTAAGACGTTGGAATCATTGCGATAGAGAGACCGGCTCGTAGTTCTGGTCTTAATCCAATTGAGCATATCTGGAATGACCTTGAAAGAAGACTTAGTGCAAAAAGCCTTGCTCTCCACGCCTCCATGAGCTTCAATTTGTCGTTGACGAGAAGTGGGACGTTATACCCTAAGATTTAATGGTAAAATTAATACGGCTGATGAAAAATCGAGTAACAGCTGTAAATAAGGCTAAGAGAGGGAATACACTTTATTGACAAACAAGATGACCAAGAATTTTAAGTTTGACTCTCATACTTTCTTAAGTGAAATTTGGTAATTTTTCCCATTTGTTGAATTTTGTGCTCTAAACCCTTTCAAGGATGTTTTTTTTACACTGTATTACATATCATTAGAAAGGTAATTAAATAAGCTTTCAATTAGTGTATGACATGTTTTCAATAACTATTCACATTCATGACAAAAACTGCCTTAACATAAAGAGTTATGATGTGCGATTTTTTTGCTCTCGAGTGTAGTTCCAACAACTACGTTTATTTTGGACTGAAAAAAAAGAAAGTCCAACATAAACGAAGTTGTTGGAAATCTACACGATTTTCTCAGAACTTGAAACCTTGTATACTATTAGGTCGCTTTCCTTCGTTAGGTTCAGTGTGCGGGACGAGACGCGCATGCGTGAAGTCGGTCTTTGTTCCACTAGGTACTCGTTCACTCGCTTGGCGCATGCGTAAAGTCGGTGGGCCAGTGTTGCTAACTCGGATTTTGAAAAAGGCGTAGACCACGCTTGAAAAAGACGTAGATTTAGTAAAAATTTCGAATGAAAAGTTCGTAGATCTACGTACTTTTTTTCTCAGCAAAATGAAGAGAATAGGGTAGCTAAATTTAAATAAAACGAGTGTTTCGTATAATGCAATTTAATCATTTTTATCAATTTCAGCCTCAGGCAAATGAAACTTAGTCATAACATTTGTTAAAAAAATTAAGGTGCTCTTGCGAAGGTCCGCCGTTCTTTTTGCTATTTTTTGTAACACTAAAGGAAACATTTGAGTTGAATCGCCTTTTTTTGTTTTCGAAATAAGGCGCCAAAACTCGTCTACTTTAATTATCTGTTTCTCTTGAAATGGAAGATTTATATTTCTTATAGTCCTTCATTCCCTGTCTAATTCCATCAGATCAGTCGGAAATAATCCTGAATGCAACTTTTTTGCGTTTTTTAATGGGAGTAACAACATTATAGACCAGGGTAGAAGCCTTTAAAAATAATAAAAAGTGAAAAAAAATAATAGTAGGATGAAACCCATTAGAAAAGGAGGAGAATATTATAAAAATGAAAGGAAAAATAATTTACGGGCGATCTGAGGTCGGGAAGGGGATGGGGGTGAGTTTTTAAGGGTAAAAAACGGTGTTTCTCGATTTCCGGCAAAACTAAAAGTCCTATGGAAAAAAGTCAAACGGCAAAGTTGTAGATAATAAAAAGATCTAAAACTTTTGTATTTACACTTTTTTCACATAACCTCAAAATTTATGTGAAAAATTCAAAAAACCAAGTTTTTGGTTTTTCATTTTTATCTTTTTAAAAAATAATTTTTTTTTCACGAAATTTGGTGAAAACTTACCTTTTTATGTTCCAAATATGCTGTAATTTATTTGATTAGAAATATTTATTTTTTCACCTTATTTTGAATTAATATCGAAAAAGCACCCTAATTTTCAATCGAAAAATCACCCGTCAAAATATCAGCTTTTTTCAAAAAGTTGGTATATTTTCTGTTCGTTGAAATCTCTACTTTCCGATGGTGAAAAAAAATATATATGTTACCATAGTAAATCTTCTCAGAAAATGCAAAAAATCGAAAAAAACTCGAATTCGACAATTTTTTTTTATTATTATATACAATTTTGAGCTATTTATTTAAATTTTACACTTTAATTACTCGAAAAACGTAAGATTACATATTACATTGATAAAAAAAAAAAATTGCAAATCAAAATATACTACTATAATTAACAAACAAATAAGTTAATAAAATTAATATTCAATAAGACATCTACAATATTTGGAGAAAGTAGTCGAATCTTCTTTAAATTATATGCGTAGATGCCTATTTATAACTATTTTTAGATAACTTATATACCTGAGTGACCTACGAAAAATTTTAGCCCATCAAAAGGTATTTCATAGAGAAGTGGGGAAGGGGCTAGGCGGGTCTGGGTCTTACTACATACATACCTACTATTTCTTAGCAGCTGTAACAACCGTTAGCCTAGCCAGTACCTATTCGAAATACAGTACAGTATACAACATCGTTTATAAAAATACACGTGCATGCTGAGTTTCTTTAATATAATTGTGACAAGTTTACTTAAAAAAAACTAACAAGATTAAAAAATAATAATCTCCTTTATTTTGCACAAACAAATTTAGTTACTCCCATGAAAAAAAAAAATTCAAAATACATAAAAAATATATTAAAAATCTATAATAAATATATATAAAATATTTATCGTAAATGTATTTTTAATAACTAACTTTTGGCCGATTTGCATATATATTTTATACATTTCAAATATATTTTAGATACATTCAAAATATATCTTAAAATACATAAAAAACATAGCTAAGAATATAATATATATATATATATATATTTATTATAGATTTTTAATATATTTTTTATGTATTTTGAATTTTTTTTTTTCATGGGAGTAACTAAATTTGTTTGTGCAAAATAAAGGAGATTATTATTTTTTAATCTTGTTAGTTTTTTTTAAGTAAACTTGTCACAATTATATTAAAGAAACTCAGCATGCACGTGTATTTTTATAAACGATGTTGTATACTGTACTGTATTTCGAATAGGTACTGGCTAGGCTAACGGTTGTTACAGCTGCTAAGAAATAGTAGGTATGTATGTAGTAAGACCCAGACCCGCCTAGCCCCTTCCCCACTTCTCTATGAAATACCTTTTGATGGGCTAAAATTTTTCGTAGGTCACTCAGGTATATAAGTTATCTAAAAATAGTTATAAATAGGCATCTACGCATATAATTTAAAGAAGATTCGACTACTTTCTCCAAATATTGTAGATGTCTTATTGAATATTAATTTTATTAACTTATTTGTTTGTTAATTATAGTAGTATATTTTGATTTGCAATTTTTTTTTTTTATCAATGTAACATGTAATCTTACATTTTTCGAGTAATTAAAGTGTAAATTTTAATAAATAGCTCAAAATTGTATATAATAATTGAAAATTTTTTTTCGAATTCGAGTTTTTTTAGATTTTTTGCATTTTCTGAGAAGATTTACTATGGTAACATATATATTTTTTTTCACCATCGGAAAGTAGAGATTTCAACGAACAGAAAATATACCAACTTTTTGAAAAAAGCTGATATTTTGACGGGTGATTTTTCGATTGAAAATTAGGGTGCTTTTTCGATATTAATTCAAAATAAGGTGAAAAAATAAATATTTCTAATCAAATAAATTACAGCATATTTGGAACATAAAAAGGTAAGTTTTCACCAAATTTCGTGAAAAAAAATTTATTTTTTAAAAAGATAAAAATAAAAAACCAAAAACTTGGTTTTTTGAATTTTTCACATAAATTTTGAGGTTATGTGAAAAAAGTGTAAATACAAAAGTTTTAGATCTTTTTATTACCTACAACTTTGCCGTTTGACTTTTTTCCATAGGACTTTTAGTTTTGCCGGAAATCGAGAAAAACCGTTTTTTACCCTTAAAAACTCACCCCCATCCCTTTCCCGACCTCAGATCGCCCGTAAATTATTTTTCCTTTCATTTTTATAATATTCTCCTCCGTTTCTAATGGGTTTCATCCTACTATTATTTTTTTTGGTTTTAAAAATTATCGACCCTGGTCTATTACGCTCTTCATCACTGTCACTGATTGTTTCCATATTTCTATAGGTATCAACATAAAAATGAAATAACAAAGCAACATCGAATCCGTTTGAACAATGAACTTTGAATCAAAAACGAAATTACACGACCCACCAACTTATCTGTGAACTGAGTGGTGGCGACACCGTCGCTTAAGTGTTGCAAATTAATAAAAGTTACCCATGATTGGGTATGTCAGATAAGAAACTAGGTAAACATATAAACATAATTTTATTATTTTAAACAATACCTAACATTGTTTTATAATAATAAAATGCTAATATAAGTACTAAATAGTCTTCAAAAATAGGAAAATTAATGTAGGTAGATACATACATTAGCTTTTTCTCTGGCATTCAATTGATATAATGTAGGTACCCCACTTACAAACTAAATGTTTAGCAAAGTAGGCAAATGAAATTTAATAACTTGCAAATAAACGTTATATTTAAAAAAAAAACTAATTCTGCATTTTGCATAAGTACCTACTTACATGGATTCAGCAGTTACAAGCTTGATACAAAAAACCCATAGCTTAGTACTAGCTTCTCTATTTAAACAAAACTCAAATATCTAGACACACAAGATGTGTCCTGTAGGACATGACCTAGTTAATAGATAGAATAAAACAACAGTTTCATTATCATCATCAACTCATATACGTCCCCACTGCTGGGGCACTGGCCTCCCTTAACGATGCTGTAAAAAAAAACAAAGTTTGCTTAACAATAATTTATTAGAATCCCGGTTTACAATCATTATGGTCTTTTAATGAACTTCCACGCTCAACTTCATCCTGGCTGTGAGGCCATACGCCACTTATATCCATGTCATCATTATCACTTTCAGTTTCCGAATCACTTATCACTTCTATAATGAACGGTTTATCCAAATACACATCATGCTTCAAATATTCTGCTTGTAACTTGCGAACATGACTACAATGCTGAGCCCACTCACTAACCGTTATATTATCAAAAGCTTCTTGAACTAGGCGGGGAACCTCAGAATTTTTGTGGTCAATATTTACATCAGCAACTTTTCTTTTCATCGAGCTCCATATTAATTCGATGGGATTGAGATCACAATGATAGGGAGGTACAAGCATTTGTGTCCATTTTCTTCTAATATTTTTTCAATTTCATGCACAGGTTCAAGCTTGTTTCTCTTAATTATTTCTAACACCTGAGGTTTTGTCAACTCCACTCCGTAGTCAATTTTATTTTGTGTCAATCATAATTGCATATCTTTCTTTAAAGAATTAGTATTTGGTATTTTATTTACACAAATACGGTGAAAAGGGGCGTTATCCATTACTATTATTCATGGCTCTTGTGAATTAGGCACAAGTTTTTCAATAACCTACTTTTTAAAGTTAGTACTATTCATGTCGTCATGATAGTCACCAGTTTTTGTGTTAGACTTAAAAACTAGAAGAGCATTTTTTACAAATCCGGTATGCTCCCGCATGAACAATAATATATCTTTGCCCTTTTGATACAGGCTCTAACGCTCCATCCACACCCTCCCCTTGCCAGCATTTACCTGATGTATGCGATGAATGTATATAGGTTTCATCTAAATAAATTAGCGGCCGAGGCTGTGGAGATTTATAATTTTTTTTCTACAGCATGCAATTATTTTGCTCTCCAAGCTGATACTTCATTGCGCTCCATGAGCATTTTACGATTAGACTGCGACTTTTTAAAACGAAAAGGAACCCATTTTGTGGAGCAGCTTTCGTAGATTTTCTCTTTGTCCCGTGTAATTTATTTCTGTTTTTAAGACCTCTAGGCGCTTCTTAACAGTCGGTAACTCGTTTTTATTCAAATTTCAAATTTCAAATTCAAATTCAAATTCAAAATTGTTTATTGTGGTACACAGGTATAGATGAGATGTAATAATTTATAATAGTGAAGTACTTCTATGACCCGCCTTTTGGCATACAATATTATTTATAAGAGTGCTGCAACATTATATCAGTAATCAATTAAGTAGTATAATAACAATTGATATAGCAGTCAATAATTTGATAGTATTTAATACAAATGTCAACTTTATCGATGTCAATTTTTTTTTAGGTTTAATCATGTTCGATATAACAGTTAATAATTTAATGATATTTAATACAATAATCAACAATTTAATATAATTTAAAATAGTAGTCAATAATATAATTGTAGTAGTCCATAATAAAACAATTTTTAATACAAATGTCATTTTTATAGTTGTCAAAAAAGCGTATACACAATAATTAATTTATTTTTAGGCAATTATATAACAATGAAGAGTATGCAATATATTTGTGCAAATTAAAGTCTGTCATCTAAGTACTCATTAACAGAGTAATATACTTTTTCATTTAATAGTTTTAATAACGCTTTTTTAAAATCAATTATTTCGTTTATTTCTTTTATTTCATTAGGAACTTTATTATAAATTTTAGGTGCCATTCCAAGAAAACTTTTCGAAAATAATGCTGTCTTATGTGAAATAGTACATATCTCTTTGTTACGACGTTTGGACTTCAATGTTTTAAACAAATGAAAATTAGATTTGACAAAAACTGCAGTTTCAAAAATGTACATGCAAGGAAATGTTAGGAGTTTAAAATTTTTAAAATATGGTAAACAGCTATCAGTAGGTTTCAGTTTAAATATAGAGCGCACACATCTCTTTTGGGCTTTGAACACAGTTAATCTCTCTGTGGAATTTCCCCAAAATATAATTCCAAAACGTAATGTAGAAGTCACATATGCTTTGTACGATGTAAGAGCAATAGACTCGTCTACAATCTTTGCAAGATTGTAGAGAGCATATGAGTATTGGTTTAATTTTTTACAGATTATCTCTACATGACTTTTCCAGTTTAAGTGACTATCCAATTGAAGACCTAGAAATCTGGCTTGGTTTGTCTCAGCTATTCTTTGACCTTCATAAGAAATATTTAAATTAGGGGTTACAGTTTTTTGATTAAATGTCATAAGCTTAGTTTTTTCTATGTTTATTTTTAATCCATTCAAATCTAACCAATTTATTATGCAATGAATGGAGTCATTTATATCATCTTGGTAAGTTTCAATATGTTTGCATGGTACAATAAGTGTGCTATCATCAGCGAATAAAACTGTTTGAAATTTTATGCATTTTGGCAAATCGTTGATGTAAACGAGAAACAACAAAGGGCCAAGGACACTTCCTTGTGGCACACCACATGATGTATATCTAGGTGACGACATATCAGTTACTTCTACTCTAGACTTGGAGCAGATTCTCTTTAGAACTGTAATTTGCTTACGATTACTTAGATAACTTTTAAGTAGACTTAAAATATTCCCTCTTATGCCATATCGATCCAATTTACCCAATAGTATTTCATGATTTACATGGTCAAACGCTTTGGACATATCCATGAGTACTGTTGCAATAGGGTTTTTTTTATCCACATTACTAACAATTTCAGAAAAAAGATCATATATTGCCCTATTAATATTTCTCTTTTTCCGAAAACCATATTGTTCTTTAGTAAAAATATTATTTAATTCAAGAAATGAATATAACGAATTATAAATAACTTTTTCAAATACTTTAGATATTACTGGTATAAGTGAAATTGGACGGTAGTTAGAAACTGTAGCTTTTTCTCCTTTTTTGTGTAAAGGCTTAATTAAAGAGGTTTTTAAAGAATTTGGAAAATAGCCGTATTCTATGCATAAATTTATTATAAAGCTTAATACTGGTGCGATAATATGTGATACTGATTTTAAAATGTCAGAGGTTATTTCATCATACCCCGCACTATTCGTGTTCTTTAAAGAATTAATGATTCTGAATATTTCTAAAGGATCTGTAGGTTTCATAAATAGCGACTTGTGATAATATTTTATTGAAGATAGAGCCCTAGTGCAATTAGTGTTCATATTTGATTGAACAGAATCTATAAAATAATTATTAAACTTTTATTAGAGTAAAATTCATGTACTTTCCTCCGGATAACTCCCATGTCAAAATCATCAACATGAATAAACCCACTTGCCTGGGGTCCGAATTTTTGTACCAGCTTCTTCTGCTGCATGCCCTTCTTTAACTATTTTTGAAAGTAGGCCTTGACTCACACCTGAAATATTGACAAAATTAATATAATATATTTCAGCTGATCAGCCTAAAGCTGGGCGTCACACTCGATGAGCGGGACGTTGTCAGCGTCGAGCGGGTCGACGGAAGGCAACTCAACGCGACGGGTTCACGGGGACAGGCTGCTGGCGAGAGCACGCGTGCGGCGCGGTGCGATCACAGCCGACCTTGACATCCCGGGCCCAGCCGGCGGTTCTTTCTTAACGAGCGGCTCACCAAAATCCAGCTGTTTCCCAAGGCTCGTGACGCTGCTAGCCTTGCAGACTGGAAGTTTGTGTGGATCAAGCGAGGCCGCATTCTCGCCAAGAGGGGACCAGGAGACGCCACCCACAGAATACGATCTGAAGCGGACATCTCCTGTATCTTTAGACCTGTCGTTACAATTTAGTAATTACTTAGCTTATTACTTCGTGTCTATTTATTTTTATGCTGTTCTTTTGATGTTCATAGTTGTCATGGGTGAAGATGTGCGTCACTTTTGTTTTTGTGTGTTGCTCTACTGGAACTCTGCAGGTTTCTCTGAACAATTTTTTATTCTATATATATACATATACTTATATGTTACATAGCATATTACATATTATTTTAAATATACTTTTTACTATGCTGGCGATAGCTAAATTCATGTTATTAGTTTATGTGGCTATCTTTGCCTGTGCCTTTCACATGGTCGGGATGAGTTCTTCGAATCAAATAAGCTCACTCACACTTGTTCATATTCCAACATATATACCGTACACATATACAAATACAAACAGTGCCCTATACTTCCACATATCATATTTCAATTATTTACATTTACGGCTCCTAGCAAATATATCACGTTTGGTCTACTGAATGCAGGCTCTCTATGCACAAATCAAGATGAGTTTCTTATAGTCATGAGAAAACATTCTGTGGACATAATGGCCATTAATGAGACGTGGCTACGTAAAGGCAAACAGGACCGAGCTCCTAGTGTACCTGGAGACAAACTAAGGCACATACCGCGACCAGTGTCTATACGTGGAGGACGTGGCGGAGGAGTAGCTTTTTACATAAAAGATGGAATAAACGCGAGGGTAAAAGCTCATCCAGCAGCAGCCAGGAGCAGCTTTGGTTGAGTTTAACTATAAATAAAAAAAAGCTTCTTATAGGTACCGCATACGGTCCGCCTTGGCAGGATTTGGCGGTATTTCTCGACGCTATAACTGCTAGTATTAGTGCTTTGGCCCCATATGATAATCTGGTTTTGTTGGGTGATATGAATGTCAATCTGTTGGATGCAAACAGCTCAAAAGCTAAACAACTTACAGCTTTTTTGGACTACTCAAACCTGGTTCAACTCTCGGGCCGTGGGGTCCGAGTGTTCATATGCTTTTTAAAGAATTGTCAAAACGCTTGATTGACGCTTCGCGTGAACAAGGGCTGGCTTCTACCTCGGTCAGAGAATAAGCATTGCCATATAACGTGGCAATGCCGCCAGCCTTTTGGGCACACTTCCAGTCGACAGCGATGCGGAGGAGTTTTATGACGTTATATTTAGCTAGGCATTTAGTGTACATATTTTTTTTAATTATTTAAGTTATTGTTTAATTTGTTTATTATTTCTTTGTGTAAAACTTACTTACAATTCAAATATACCATTTTTACAAGAAATATTTTTCTTTTAACATGACAGTCCCGTCCAGTTCCAGTTTGTTTTTTTTTTTATAGAAATTGCAGAATGTGTGTTCAGATTTTGATGTGGTTTGTACAGAAGTCCCGATGGAGACCCGTTTTCCGACCGTGGCACTTTGATCCGCTTTTTATATATTTTTAATGGAATAATAATGATTTCGTTCGATGGCAAACGCATTTTTATCCTGCCAATATTTCCTTTTGGTCCGCAACAAGTATACTTTTCAATAGAGATAGACAGACAAGTTGGAACTAACCAGTGATAATTATAGTCGATATTTAATGAGTTACCAGGAAATGTGAATTATATTTAATTCTTATTTCCTGGTAACTCATTACTACTTTACTAGGTAAATGCACAAAATATCAAACTAACACACACAATCTATATCTAGGTATATTTTTGTATGTTTGTTTGTAATGAACAAACTCAAAAACTATTGCACCGATTAAAAAAATCTTTGTTTTCTTCACCATTGGATTGCAACTGTATCACTTAGTAACATATTTTCTATTTTCAGGCGAGTAAAGCCGTTGGTAGTAGCTAGTAAATTATAATTTGGGAAATGAATCTTAAGCGCTTAAAGAAACTAAGAACCAAAATAGTTATTTACGAAACTGACACTGGCTAGTCTATAGTCAGTTGATTGGTCTGTCATTTGAGCACTGACGTCTTATAGTGGGTTATCATTTTTATCATTATAGCTGAAAGACGTCCACTGTTGGATATAGGCTCCCAAGTGTCGCCATGACTAACGGCCCTGCGCGTCTCTCATCCCTCACCGGTGGGTAAGTCAGCTCAAACCACAGTCGGCCTATTTCTACTTCAAACATCGTTTTGTTACATAGGATTCCGTTCCTTAAAATATGAATTTATGTCTATTATTTATAACCTGAAGCGTAACAAGAGTACCCCCCTCCACATTAACCCACCCTCAAGGCACTGTTATTAACAAAACACGGAAGGTTGTTAGCCCGCTCCCTGCGGTAGGGAATTGTTATTTAATAAGGGCAAAATACAATTATTTTGGGCTTGCACAGTTCTTCCTTAATCTTCTACATGTTATTTATCAGAAAACCTTCTTGTTAGTGACATATACACCCCTACTTTTTAATTAGTACACAAAACAAAGAGGCTGTATCTGTACCCGTTACTGATCATATTTTTGTATTCAAAAGTAGAAAAAACCGAAATCCTAAAATTGACCACGAAAAGGTAAATTCGTCATAGATTCAATCTTAAATAACAATTTCTAGCAGAAAATACTGCGGGCAGTGTTTTTCCATTTTAATCGTCATTTATTCATTGATAATCAATAGCCTGCACAATATTTCCATAAATTGAGAGACATTTTGGGATAAACACAAACGCTAATAACTTTGCTGTTTATGAATATTATTTATTGAGACTTTAATTAAATAATAACAAGGGCTTTTACATTAAGCCCTTTAAGTATTTGTACTAATTAAAAATTAGTGGTGTATAACTCAGCAATCAGCTAAAATCGAAGTATCATACAGCGGTGAGTTTCTCTTAAAAGTAATGAAATTGTAAATATTATAATTGCATTATACGGTTACTCAAATAATTTCTCAATAAATTTTTATCATCATTCAACGAATGCAAAATAACAAAATTACTAACATGTGCACATTTTCATTACTAAGACTAGTTCGCGCTTTTCCGATAGATGGCGTTGTGCGTTCCGCGTTAAATCCTGAATCGCGGTATGGTTTCGTTACCTGGGCTTGTATACCTAATACCTGCCGTTGAATTTTTTTAATTGAGCTTGTAGTTTCTTGTTTATATTGGAAATTAAATTTTTGAATAGCTAGTCTGTTTATGTTGAGGCTAGCTTTATATTGAATACAATGAAAATATACTTACTGTCGTGTGTGATTAGGCTACATTTGCCAACACAATAATAAACTTGTATGAAACTCGTTTTTTATCTAATTCCTTTGTTTCGCTATCTAATTTAATTTCATGGGTTAATATTGGAATAATATATGCATATAATCAATAATTATAGGTACTGAAACCAATAATTTTATATGATACCTTCTTATATCTACGCTTATCTGCTATTTTATCCAAGTTGTTACGTAAGCTGTGACACAAGTTTCCATTGCTTTTAATTAAATTTTTGTTTGTGAAGTTCTGAAAGAAAATGTTTTGTAGAAAGTAGCTACAGTTATATTTAGATTGGTAGTTTAGTTCTACGTCGAACAACGATGTGCACACCTAAATTGTTGAGATTAAAACAACCAAGAGAGATAATGCGAATGTCATAAATTCTCACTGGCTAAAAATTTTGTGGTCTAAGTATGCAATCTTAGCTCGCATGTTTTACACTTAGAAAAACATATACTTATAAGTAGTCCCCAAAGTGTGCGTGTCTTGATTTGAAATGGCAAGTTGTGAAACTCAAAGTGCACTAGTTTGAAGATCTACCAGTTTCTTTTAACATACTCGTAAATACAAGTGAGAACTAATAATGTCATAAATATTATATTATGTATGTTCTATCTGAAAATAACGGCATTATTAGTGTTTGTTGTGTTCATTTTTCTTTATACCTACTATCGGCTATATTATTCTAAGCATTATTTTATGGTTGGTATTCGAATTCAATGCGATGCGGTGCGACGCGGCGGCTATGTCCTACGTACACGCGAATTACGACTGATGGAAAAAAATATTATTGGAAAATTCATTGCTTAAAATTATCAAATACTCAAGAAGTATGTACGACAAAGAAGTGGGACTAATATTTCATACTTAGAAAGGCATATTTATAGGAATTTCACAATTTGTATGAGGAATTACGGACTCAACCCTTGTTAATCAAGGAATATTGTCGAATGTTGCCTACAACGTTTGACTATAGTGTGCAAGCCATAGAACCTGTTTTGCATTTCACTAGTACCAATTTCCAGCCAAGGGCGGATCCAGGGGGGGGGGGTCATTGGGCTAGGACCAGGTCGTAAGTGGACCACTAATTAAAATTGTTTAACATAATGTTTTTTTTTTTCACAATATAGATTTTATGTACCTACCTACTTTTGACCTGTATTTATTATTATAGAAATTGAACAATAATTTCGTGTGAATTGACCACGAGTCACGACTATGTGACGGGGCTGCTCTCAAGCGGCTCCTGCCCAACCTCGGGGGTCCAGACGCCTCTTGCCGGAGGCTCTACTCGGAAATCGTTCGGTTCATGGCCCTTTATGGGTCGCCAGTGTGGGCACCGTCGCTGCGTCAGCAACCGAAGGCCCAGCAGAACGCATGCCAGAGGGTCATTTCAATACGGATGGTGCGGGGATACCGTACGGTTTCCCACGAAGCGGCGAGCCTTCTTGCTGGCCTGCCACCATGGGATCTGAAGGCAACAGTCCTTGCACACATGCACGAATTGCGCGTGGAGATGCAACGCCGGGGCGAAAGTCCGCTGCCGCGACAAGCGGCATGGCGGACAGAGCTACTAGGATACACCCCCATCGTTTAGCAATCTCATCAGGGATCGGTGGTCCGAAGATTTCGTCCTTTCCCTTCAATTCACCGAGTGCTTCTAGTATGTCCTGAGGTAGGGACTCCTGGGTGCTGTAGCCAGCAGTTACCGTATCTTTGCTTGTACTAGGACCTGGTGGCAGGAACTGACACTTGCAGATTTTTTGCCTCGCGTGACCTTCTGCGAGTGGTACTGCGGTCAGGTAGAAGCTTCGCCAGATTTTGGCTCAAGAGTACTGTGGACAGATGAAGCATCATTCACGAGAGCAGGGATAAGCAACATTCACAATGACCATGTTTGGTCTCACGCCAACCCTCATGCTTCGACGGAGTCGTCGTTTCAACACCAATGGCGACTAAACGTGTGGGCTGGTATCGTGGGAGATGTTGTCTTAGGACCAATTTTTTTGCCGCATAGCCTAAACGGTCAAAATTATTTAAATTTTTTGACGAACGAATTGGACGATGCGCTCACTGAAAGCATAGGCTTTCATCACGAGATTGGTGTAACCTAAAATTGATAGCAATTTTAGGTTACACCAATCTCGTGATGGACAACAATTTAATCTTCCAACATGACGGTGCTCCAGCACACTACGCACGTGATGTTCGGGAGCATTTAGATATGCGCTTTCGTCAGTGGATCGGGCGCGGTAGCAGACACGTAGCTTGGCCACCGCGATCTACAGACTAACTCCATTAGATTTCTTTTTGTGGGGGTATTTTATAAACATAGTGTACGCAATGCCGTGTGATACAGCAGAGCAAATGAGAGAGCGAATCGAAGCCGCTTTCAGGACAGTAACACCAGACATGCTACGGAATGTCCAGGTGTCCATGCACAAGCGAGTGGCCTTGTGTGTACAGTATCACGGTCGTCACATCGAACCACATCTTTAAAAAATGTAAGTTAAATTATTATTTATCATTTTCATATTTATTTTTCCGATTGCTCGGACTATGTTAAGATATTTTTTTGAGGCAAAATTTAAGTAGGCAGATACCTACTAGGCGAACAGAGCGTGTCGTGCACGCGCGCGCCGCGCGTTTCAAATTTAGGTAGACAGGTACTAGGCGAACAGATTTACAGAAGAAATGTTTCGTAATATTAGCAAGTGACTTGGAATGTTATTGACCGTCCGTAGTGTCGTGGCACGTTTGTTATGATTTGAATTCAAGAATCATACGATACCAAGGCCAAGGATACCAAGAAGTTGGTATCAATTCTTTGAGTAATTTATTTTGAGCTGAAACTTTGTGTAGAGATTCTATACAACCTGTAATCTTCAGTGCTTCTTGATGTATATACCCTTTTTGTTACACGTTGTATAACTCAATGCATCAGCTTCATATTTACACTTTCTAGATGACCTTTTAACCTCTTTGAGTCTTCTAAAAAACAGTTAATTCTGTAACATCAGTAGATGCTGTGTGACAGTTACGGCTTCTTAATTTTTTCGCGGTATTTTTAAAAACATCATGATGACTATTGAATACCTTTTTTCAATATACTAACTCAAGAAAAAAAAATTATTGTCATAATCACCACAAAAGCAAACTTTTTAAGGAATATTGGTATTTTTTCTTTTTAACAGAGCATAGTGAATAGAAAAATCACAAAATAAACTTTAGGACGAAGACAATTTTTTTTTCTGTAGAGTTGTGTAATTGATCTCAATTAGCCAAAATAAATGTTGATTTGTTAAATATTTTACAAATATTGTTTTATTTTATTAATCTTCACCGATTACACCGTGATTTTAACCGGCGCGCCGCCGCCGATAAAATTGTAGTCGGCGCACATGTCTAATTTCAATAATACCACATCAACATTTTTGGTTTTAACCTCCTTTTCTCAGGTCACGCTTTCATTAGACGGACTCTAATATTGTAATTTATTTGTTAACATCGTCATAACTTCTTTATTTATTTTTTTTATAATTTCCAATTTATCGTTAATGAGGATGAATAGCTGGCCGGCCACAGAAAAAAAGAACAAAATGGCGGTCAGTGAAAAATGAATAGCATTCTTTTGAATACAAGATAATTTCCAGGAGTTTGTAGTGGGTACCGTCTTTTAGAGGTCCGTTCGCGGCCACTGAAAGACGATACCTGCCGGATCAGCCGCGACGCCGCGTTGAAACAAGTAGTGGAGCCAACACCGACTTCACGCATGCGCCAAGCGAGTGAACGAGTAGTGGAACAAAGACCGACTTCACGCCAGGGCGGATCCAGGGGGGGGGTCATGGGGGTCATGACTCCCCCCTGGGCTAGGTCTTTTTTTTATGGTGGAAAAAAATCATGAATTGACATCCCCCGCCCTTGGGCGGAGCGGGAGATAGTGTCAGACTCTTACTGACTAAAAGACCCACCCCGTTCCTTCTAGCCTTCATACCGGGGCTCGAGCGCCCTTTCGGATAACCCTGGCCCCAGTAGGCTTCGACCCGGCTGGGTCCCTGCTGTTGCTGACAACTCCTTGAGGCGCGCGGGAACAGTGCGCGCCGTCGACGACTTGGGCTTGGTCCGGACAGTTACCGGACGGCCGGACAGTTACCGGACGGCCGGACAGTGAGCTACCCATTGCTCACTGTCCGCAAGCCCGCGTCTACGTTGGCCGGAAATCGGGATCAGAATCCCGGTGACGGCAGCGGTGATAACGCCGTTGCCTGATGCGTTCAGCCTCCTCCTTTGCTAGCATTACTGCTTCGCAGAAGTCGGCGACCGCCTGCCACTCCTCCTCGCTCCGGACCATGGCCTCAACCAAGGCCCGGCGCGAGAGGTCTCCGCCGCCGATCGCCCCCACGAAGGCACGGCGATGGCCTGGGCTAGATCTAGGACGTAGGTCGATCATTAATTAAAATTGTTAAACATAATGTTTATTTTAAGCTATTGCAAAGCTTCTATCGCGGGCCTTGAGCGTGGAGACCGAAAAGAAAACAAATGAGTGAACAATCAATCAAAATTCAATTCAATGTGTGAAAGTGTAACTTCAATTAATATCAAAGAAAAAAAAAACAAAGGAAAAAAAATACTGCATAAATAAAATAAATAAATAATTATAATTGCATAAGTTGATAAAAATGCTATGCAATAGCTTTACCGCGGCAGTCCCCGAGTGCCACACGTCTTTTTTTTTTGTTTTTTGTTCAATTTAGGTTTTATGTATTTACTTTTTACCTGTATTTATTATTATAAAAATTTAATAATAACTTCGTGTGACTAGACCACGACTATGTGACGGGGTAGCTCTCAAGCGGCTCCTGCCCAACCTTGGGGGTCTAGACGCCTCCTGCCGAAGGCTCTACGCGGGAATCGTTCGGTCCATGGCCCTTTATGGGGCGCCGTCGCTACGTCAGCTACCGAAGGCGCAGCTGAACGCATGCCAGAGGGTCATGGCAATACGGATGGTGCGGGGATACCGTACGGTTTCCCACGAAGCGGCGAGCCTCCTTGCTGGCCTGCCACCATGGGATCTGGAGGCAACAGTCCTTGCACACATACATGATTTGCGCGTGGAAATACAACGCCGGGGCGAAAGTCCGCTGCCGCCACAGGTCGCGGCATGGTGGACAGAGCTTCGGCGAGATCTCATGGTGAAATGGCGTCAGGCGCGCTCTGTGCGCTCTCGCGCGTCTCAAGGAGTTGTCAGCAACAGCAGGGGCCCAACCGGGTTAAAGCCTATTGGAGCCAGTGTTATCCGAAAGGGAAGCTCGGCCCCGGTATGAAAGGCAAGAAGAAACGGGGTGGGTTTTTAGTCAGTAAGAGTCTAACACTATCACCCGTTCCGCCCAAGGGCGGGGGATGTCATTTGGATGATGATTACCCAAAAAAAAAAACACGATTCCCTGGCGCCAAAGCTGGATCCGCCCTTGCTTCACGCATGCGCGTCTCGTCCCATACACTGAACCTTTTAGTGAAAGAACGAAGGAAAGCGACATAATATACAAGGTTTCAAGTTCTGAGAAAATCGCGTAGATGTCGCTAGCTTCGATCTTATTTATTTCGTTAACAATAAGTTTCAAGGATAACATAGGTACGCACTTCGTGGGTTCAATTATCCGCTTCGAACACCAACCACTTGAAGACAGATTACCTACTCTACATATATTTAAGCACTTGAAAACTATTTTAATATTTCAAAATCGGTTCGCACTCAACAAATCAACACTGTTAAGAATCTTGTTAATGTAAACATACGTTCCGAATTCTGAATACGATTCACACTAACTTGTTTGGAGGTACACACACAATGAAACACGTCGTGGATTTCGGAATGTCTTCTATTGGCAGTAAACAGTAATAACTTACACGAGGGCCAAAATTACAACAAGAGCTCACATCGTCTCGAGTAGCGGTAACAGTCTATATCTTTCAATATGGCGGCAGACTCTAGTCTGGCGCCGGAAACGTTTGGTGTTGTCACACAAAAATATAGTAGGCGGTGTTGCGACGTAATACGCCACAACCACCCCCCTACGGAGAAAATAACAAAAAAGTTATTTACAAATAAAAATATACATACACTTGATGACACAAGATAGGCAACAAAAAGTTAAAGAAAAAATAAAACTTAAGCTAAAGATCTAACCTATCCTTAAATCTAACCGTGCGACCTGACCGGGTGGTAACTGGTTGTTGCGCAACAGGGGGCACAGTCGGCTGTGCAGACGCGGAAGGCGCAGGTGGCGCGGCCGCAGGCGCGGAAGGCGCTTGCACGTCAGGCGCGGGTGCTACGATCTGTTGCGGAGCGGTTGCCCGGGAAAGGTCGCTCTCTAAGTCAGGTGCGATGTATGCAGGCTTCACGCGGTCGATACTGACCGTCACGCGTTTACCTGCAATGTCAATGTCGAGTAACTTGTCAGTCCGTGACATTACCTTGTAGGGTCCTGTGTAGGGCGGCTGCAGCGCACGGCGAACAGTATCGTCTCTCAAGAGAACATGAGAGGCATTCTGAAGGTCCTTGAAAATAAACGACGTCGGCCGCATGTGTCGTGAGGCCTGACTTGGACGCAAATTAGCCATTTTCGTGCGCAGAACCGTCACAAAATCGTTGACGTTGTCAATGTTATGGGACGTGCTGGCTATCAGGAATTCTCCCGGTAGGCGAAGCGGCTCCCCGTAAACAAGTTCGGCAGCCGAACACTCGAGATCCTCTTTCAAGGCAGATCGAATGCCGAGAAGCACGATCGGTAAGGCTCGGTGCCAGGTGTCGCTGTGGCACATGAGAGCAGCTTTCAATTGTCGATGAAAGCGCTCGATCATGCCGTTAGCTTGAGGGTGGTAGCTGGTGGTTCGCCTTCGCTCAGTCGCGCCAACATTCATGAGCCGTTTGAAAAGGTCCGACTCGAATTGACGGCCTTGGTCAGTTGTGACTGTGGTAGGAACGCCGAAGCGAGCAATCCAACCTTCGACGAAACGATCAGCTACCTCCTCGGCGGTTATCGAAGTCATCGGCCAAGCCTCAGGCCATCGAGAGAAACGGTCAATCGCCGTCAGGCAATATGAGTAGCCTCTCGATGTTGGCAAGGGGCCGATTATATCTAAGTGGACGTGGCGAAACCTGGAAGATGGAGCGGCAAAAGTTCCAAGTGGCGCGGACACGTGGCGCGTCACCTTAGCTCGCTGGCAATGGAGACATTCTCTTGCCCAGGTGCGGCAGTCGCGTGCAACGCCAGGCCACACGTAACGTTGTGCCACGAGGCGCGCGCTGGCGCGAGCACCGGGATGGCTGAGCGCGTGCAGGCGCTCGAAGGCGGCGCGGCGCAGAGGTGCTGGCAAGTAGGGGCGCGGCTTGCCTGTTGAGACGTCACACTGGACGGTGGTGTCCGTGCCTGGAATTAAAGTACGTTGCATATTGAGAGACGAGTCAGATAAGGTTTTTAATTCATCGTCAGTGTCTTGTGCTCGAGCCAACGCGGTATAATCGCACTCGAGCGAGACGGCTTCGATGCGCGACATCGTGTCGGCAACGACGTTATCGTCTCCTTTTACATGTCGTATGTCGGTAGTAAATTGGGAGATAAAGGTGAGCTGATTAAGTTGGCTGGGTGGCAGCTTTTCTCTACGTTGCTTGAAAGCATACAAAAGAGGTTTATGATCCGTATATATTGTGGCGTGTTGCGCCTCTAATATATACCTGAAATGCTGCACTGCCGAATATACTGCCAACAGTTCCCTATAATACGCTGGCCACACTGACTGAGTTGCCGTAAGCTTCTTGCTAAAGAAAGCAAGTGGTTGCCAGCCCTGTTCAGTCTGCTGTTGTAAGCACGCGCCCACCTGTGTGCCAGAAGCATCTGTGTACAATGCCAATGGGGCGTTAGGTACAGGATGTGCTAACCTGGTGACCTGAGAGAGGCTGTCCTTGCATGCAGTGAAGGCGTGCTCCAGTTCAGGAGTCCAGGGCATGGGTTTGGCTCCCTTAAGCTTCGTAGCTGTAAGGAAGTCAATGAGCGGGGCTTGAGTCTCGGCAGCATTGGGCAGAAACTGTCGATAATAATTTATCATGCCCAAGAACCTGCGGAGACCTTGGGCTGTTTTGGGAAGGGGGAAATCTTTCAAGGCTTGGACTTTTTCTTCCGGGGGACTTATGCCTTTACTAGAGACTTTATAACCGAGGAAAATAACCTCAGATGTGCCTAACACACACTTAGTTGGATTAACTACTACACCGTAGTTAGCCAATCGTTCAAAGAGCGTGCGCAAGTGGTTACAATGCTCCGTGGCGTCCCTGCTAAATATTAAAATGTCATCGACATATGGGAAACAAAAATCCAACCCTCGGACAATTTCATCAATGAAACGCTGAAATGTTTGTCCAGCATTTCTGAGCCCGAACGTCATATAAGGGAATTCATACAAACCAAATGGTGTTGTAATGGCAGTTTTGCAGACGTCAGCTGGCTCTACTGGAATTTGTTGATAAGCCTTAACTAAATCAATAGTACTAAAGATGGTAGAACCAGCGAGAGCATGACCAAAATCTCCTATATGGCGCACGGGATACCTATCCGGTACAGTACGAGCATTCAGCGCTCTATAGTCACCGCAAGGGCGCCATGAAGAGTCTTTCTTCGGGGCTAGGTGCAGTGGCGATGACCACGGGCTCTTGGAAAGGCGTGCGGTGCCTGCTTGCACCATATCTGCAAACTCCTTCTGCGCTGCCCGCAGTTTGTCCGGCGCGAGGCGTCGCGGCTTAGAAACCACGGGTGGGCCGTCGGTCGTCTTGATGTAGTGCACCGTGTTGTGCTTCACCTCGCGATGGATGCCAGGGGGTCTCGTAATAGCTGGAAATTCAGATAAAATTTTATGAAAATCTGAATCCTCGATTTTAACGGTTTTTACACTGACCTGGTTAAATTTAGCTACGGAAGCTGGAGCAGTAAGACCAGTAACTCCGCAGCGTATTATTTTGTTTCTGCAGTCGGGAAGCAAGTTGTAGAAGGCCATGAAGTCAGCACCAATGATGGCGGTATCAACATCGGCAACTACAAAGTTCCACTTAAAAGAGCGGCGGAGACCAAAATTAAGTGTGAAAGTGTGACAGCCATAAGTTTTTATGGTACTGCCATTTGCTGCGCATAAATTGTAGTTTACATTTGCTATTTTGTTCCCTAACAATTTTTTAGGAAAACAACAAATGTCGGATCCAGTGTCTAGCAAAAATCTGAATTTGGTGTCTTTGTCCACAACAAATAAGCGGCTGCTATTGAAGCAATCAGTCGCCGCTGCTACTGACTGTTCTGTTGGTTTCCCGACCACGAGCACGGTTTAGTACATTTAGTTGCTTTTGCACCGAATTTATGGTGGTACCAACACAGAGGCTGTCGTGCCGCCTGGGACGCAGATCTAGATCTAGGTTGATGGGACCTAGGTCCAGAGCGTCGCCTAGAGCTAGACTCCCTTGTAGTTAAAGCGGCCACCTGACGTGTAAGTTCTTGAACTTGTACCATTATGGCAGCAAGGTCAGGAGCACTAGCTGTACTGGGAGAAATGGCATTGACGGAGACGGGGTTGACCTCTAATATTTTGTCAGCCAGTTCGGCAACTTTGTCCAGGGTGAGATCACCTTGGGCAGTCAAAATTGCCTGAACATGTTTTGGTAGACATTGTAGCCACAGTTCTCTAATTATAGTGTTATCTTTGAACGACTTACCAGCCAGAGACTTCAGATGATGGAGAAACTGAGTAGGTTTCCGGTCACCGAGCTCCTCACCTGATAGTAGTTGTCTGACTTTTTGTGACTCGGAAGTGGAGAAACGCTTGATAACTTCCTCCTTTATCCACTCATAACGGCCACCTTTTGGAGGAGGGTTAGTGACCAGGTCTTCAACGTCATGAGATATCCTAGAATCAAATTGTGAAATGACATAATTGTATTTTGTTTCATCCACCGATATATTACATAAAACAAACTGTGATTCCAAGTGAGCAAACCATCCAGCGGGATGCTCATGCCAAAAAGGAGGCAGTTTAGGACGGACCGCATATGCTGCTGGATTCTGCACACTTTGGGCATTTAGTTGTACCCGCAGGTCTGCATTTTGTTGCATCAGTCGTTCGTTATTTGCCAAAATTTGGTTGAGTCTCTCCTCAATTTGTTGGCTCTCCATGTTGAATGTGTATTTAAATATATTATAAAACGAGGTATACGTTTGTTGCAGTTACCACTCAGTCAGGTTGCTTAAAACTATAACAAGCAACTTAACACTGAACACAAGGTATATACAGAATGAGCAAGATATAATTATGCATGTGCTGCAGACAAGAATATAAAAATAATCCACAAAACAAATGGGTGCAAATAGCTTAATTTAAAAATTCAATACCTTGTACCATTAGCGACTTAAAATGAGCTTCAGACAGAGCTAACTTTTAAGCAAACACGCACACGATAAACCAAACACCAAAAATATGTAAACCGAAAAAACAAAAATGTGTAAAAATAAAGATATAAAGAGATAGATTTGATAAAGTTTTGTTATTAACGTTTGAAACCACCGAGCACACCACAAGTTAGTTCCTTAATAAATGTTTAGTAGGATCAGTATCACATGCAGGCATGCAGTCGTAGGTATTTCTATTTTCAATTTCCAGTCTTCAAAATCCCGCGTTGCGATGACAGATGACAGTGACGTATAGGGTTGACGGCAGTTTAATCATTCATTCGATTCGATCACTAACCGAGAAGTTCCGCTACTCCCCGATAGGTAGCGTAGCGTATGGCGTCACTAGTCGCAGGTCTTCACGAAATTCCGTTTCCGGGTCGATGGCCTCGGAGCATTCCAAACTCGCGAAAACGCGAAAATGATGCGTAGGATGACGAAAACTGCTTGAAAAATGATGCACTAGTTAACACAAACTTTCTGCGAACCGTTGGTACGCCTTCCGATCCTCGGAAAGGCGCGCGTAGCGTGCTGGTGTGAGCCGGTAGGTAGGTAGGTATCTACTCGGCAACTTCTCGTTCGGCGATTTCCCGGCGGTTAGTGATAAAACCAGCCTGGGAACGTTGCGGAGCGTTGTCACATTAAGCAGGCTGAAGATCTCAGCGAGGTTTACTGCTGAAGTCCGGTTCCACGTTCCTGCTGTAGGTACCTTGCTGTGTAGTTGCGTCTCGTATCACGTCGGGGTCACCAATTTGGAGGTACACACACAATGAAACACGTCGTGGATTTCGGAATGTCTTCTATTGGCAGTAAACAGTAATAACTTACACGAGGGCCAAAATTACAACAAGAGCTCACATCGTCTCGAGTAGCGGTAACAGTCTATATCTTTCAATATGGCGGCAGACTCTAGTCTGGCGCCGGAAACGTTTGGTGTTGTCACACAAAAATATAGTAGGCGGTGTTGCGACGTAATACGCCACACTTGCAACTAAAATTAAATGTTAACGTAGTTGCTCGCAGCTTTTTGTTTTTCCACTTTATTAATGTAAATTCTTAAAAGTTATTACGTCCTTTTTATGAAAGTTATTAAAAATATATTTTATAAAGACATTTTTTGAGTTCAATGTATTCCATTGGTTCACAATGAACTAGCGATTCAAACAAACATGTGAAAGAGACAACGCTATACAGATCTATATAGCGCGTATCTTTTCTGTTTAGCAGGGAATAGACAAAATCTTTAAAATCGTTCATTCTTTCCCAGCTCCTAGCAGGAATACAATCATACTGAGCGATTAAGTTCATGGTACGAAATGAAGTAATATTACTTTATGATGGAAACAAAACTTTCCTGCATTAAGATATTATGATTGTTTTATTAATGTTTATGGTTCGACTCTAGTTCGCACTTTTCCGATAGATGGCGTTGTGCGTTCCGCGTTAAATCCTGAATCGCGGTATGGTTTTTCGTTCCCTTGGGTTTGTATAATACCTACCTGCTGTTGAATTTTTTCGTTGAGTTTGTGTCGTTTTTATGGAAATTTTTGAATAGCTGGTCTGTGTTGAGGCTAGCTTTATAATAAATACAATGAAAATATACTTACTGTCGTGTTTGATTAGGCTACATTTGCCTACAATCGTACATTTTCATAGAATTAAAGGCGTTCTCATACTAACTTACTGTCACTGTCACTGTTATTGTAGATCATTGTTGTGTTGATGTCAATCATTGCTATTCAAAATGATTAGGCGTTTTTTTGAAATCTTATAATAGTGTCTCTGGCTCGTTCTCTGATCATTAAACTTAAACTACTGTAAAGCCGTACCGTTAAGCTTTAATACGACGTACCGTTTGTCTGTGTATAGGAATATTTTTAGTTTGGGCACAGCTCCCTACTAAATTCGGCCATGTCATTTCGGTAAACTTTAATTTTTGCAACATTAACGGCCGTATCTTTTTTTCGTTAACTTAAAAGTTTGATTTTTTCATAGTTTCTAGGGAGCGCAGACCTGAGTCGGTAAATGGTTTTAAATTCAACTCGATACCTCCACTGGCAGACAGACAGACTGACAACAAAATGATCCTATAAGGATTCCGTTTTATCCTTTCGAGGTACGGAACTCTAAAAAGCAGTTTCGTCTGAATTTCGTAACATATTAGTCAGAACAATCAAGTTTACGTTCACCGTTATACTCACGGAAACCCGTGTGTAGACGACATTTATCACGTAGCGTAGGTATTCCCAGAAACCAGATAGCAGTGAGTCAGAGAGTATACCTAGAATCTTATGACACGTCGCCAATTGTGAAGCGTCAACTTCTCAACAGGCACGTAGACACAAAATAATTATTATTTGCACATGTTAACGTTCAAATGTCAAACAACAGTATTTAGCAGCTGTATGATACGTTGCTCTACGAGACAGATCAACGACCTTCGTGAAGGTCGCCAAAATCAGCTGTATGCGGGCTATGTAGGACCGATCGATATGACTGTACTCATTCTTGGGCCGCTACCCAGCAGTGGGTATCTTCGATGATGATATGGGAAAGATTTCATTACCTACCTATTAAATAAATAAAATAAAAATGCCTTTATTCTACTAGGTAGATACTTACATTAGTTGAGTTACCTATACCCTGTTGTTTTATAATAATTATGCTATACTTACTAGCTTTTGCCCGAGCGGCTTCGCTCCCGCTCTTCCTTGCTCCACCCTACTATACCCTACTCTACCCTAATCTACCCTACTCTAACCTACTCTACCCAACTCTACCGTTCTCTACCCTACTCTACCCTACTCTACCCTACTCTACACTACTCTACCCTACTCTACGCTACTCTACCCTACTCTACCCTACTTTACCCTACTCTTCCCTAACTCAATCTTACTCTAACCTACACTACCCTACTTACTCTACCCTACACTACCCTAATTTTCATTTTTTTTTTCCATAAGAACCTTCTCCTCACAATCACGAACTAGAACACAATAGTCAGCGTTGCGTACAAACTACCTACAGGTCATTGAACTCGCTCAGCTGACGTTTTCTTGTAGAAATTAATTTCGTACATGCGTAAATTAATACGAGTTTTGAAAAAAAGATACTTTATTCTATAATTTTATCTTTTTAGTGTTTCATGTACCGGATCGACCCTCCACGGGATTAAAACGATTAAAATTTAACGGTGTATATAGACAATATAAATCAAAGGCGTGCGAAGAGGCTAAATGGTGACCCAACCTTCAAAACCTTGAGCACAGGCGTAGGGTAGCCAGAATGCATTTTGGAGAGTGTGCGCAGGAATTTCATGACTTGATTCCTCCATCCTAATTCTACCATCGGACAACCCGACGTACGACGAGTATCCACCCATACGTTGTTGAAACCTCTACGGTCCGGACTAAGCGTTTTGCCTCGTCGTTTATACCGCGTACGTCAAAGTTCTGGAACAATTTGCCTGCTGTGGTCTTCCCGTCCGATTATAATTTAGGTGTCTTCAAGGCTACAGTGAATAGGCTCTAGTGCGCCTCACCGTCAGAGATTGCATCACTGCTTATCATCAGGTGGGATCGCAGTCAAGCTCATTTCCACCAACTAAACACAAGCACTGGTTTATATAAATAAATAAAAAAATAGTTTATCTTTAAATTGGTTTCGCGATGTCGTATTTCTCAATGCACAGCTAAATGCAATTGTGCGTTATTTTTAGAAAATTCGCGGTATTTGCTTGTTGGCACAATTTAAGTTTTATTGTTCTCATCAATAACGTTTTTATTCATTTTCAAGATACGCAATGTTATATTTATAAATAAACTTCGTGCTGCCCGGCCATGCCCTTTATTTTTTCTATATGGCCGCTTATAAATTGACTGATCATAGACAACATACCACTGTTATTTTAGAAAAATGTTTCTGTAAAAACTGTCATTTTCTCCATAAGCTGTCAATATTCATAGAACAACCACGAGCTACTTAATTTTTTAAGAAATGTATCGTATCTCTAGGTTTGTAGGTCCGCAGATGGTTGACAGCTTACACCGGATTAGTACAAATGCTAATTACATATATGGATTTGTACCCGCATGTAAGTAAATTTAATAAGTTGAGTGATTGTCCATCTTCTACAATATGTACACTAATATTCTAAAGAGGTAAAGTTTGTAATTTTGCTTGTAGGAGCTAATCTCTGAAAGTACTAGTCCGTTTAAATTTAGAGTAAACAAGGTGGTAGAACAGTGGTCGATGGAATACAGCCCATTCCCTTTCCGGAGGAGGCCTGAGTCTGATTATGCTTTTCCTCATAGGGTGGTCCACTTTTAAATATGGAACAAACTGACTGAGGTGTGCCTACTTGATATTGTTAGTATGTAAGTAGTTGGTGTAGTACCGTCGCCGGCACTTGATTTTCCTTGACATGGACGAAGATTTTCCGTGGTGAGGGAAAGTTCGCGTATGCTACACTTCGTGAA
The DNA here is from genome assembly GCA_910589285.2 of Mythimna ferrago. Classification (NCBI taxonomy): domain Eukaryota; kingdom Metazoa; phylum Arthropoda; class Insecta; order Lepidoptera; family Noctuidae; genus Mythimna; species Mythimna ferrago. The sequence continues at coordinate 6,928,193 of OU342673.1, read as the reverse complement.
AAAAAATGGTCGACTATATTTACGATTATTTTATTAGTATCCTATGGTTATTGCCATAATTTATGGTTAAAATTTCCATTATGGTCCGTCGATTTTTGTGTCGGGGAGGAGGGGAGAGGGGCTAACCCCTGTACCATTCCGTCCCCGTGGAGCCCCATAGTTATAACCATGATGGGGCTCCGCGGGGATTATAATATAATGATGATGATAAGATATGTAACAGAATCCTATGAGAAGTCATGATCAGATTATAACAATATTTCTATGGGACCAACTTGGAAACAAACCTTTCACAATTGGTCGAGATATCGGTGAACATACATAAAAAAAAAACATTCAGCCGAACATAAAACCTCCGTCTTTTTGAAGTCTGTTAAAAATTAAACTACTTATTCGCAAGAGCCGCATTGATGAGCTCGCTCCTGCAGCCGTGCGGAATTGAGATTTGGGTGCGGAATTGTATTCCCTAATGGTGGTCTTCACTTGGATGCTTTCGATTACAATGACCCAAACTTGGCCACCATTCGGTCAAAATCAAAATCAAAATCATTTATTTCAAATAGACCATTTGCAGGCACTTTTGAATAGTCAAATGTCGGTCAGTCCAAGAAAAGTGAAGCTAAATTGCACGTTCCAAAGAGTAGGTGTCTATGGAGAAGAACGTGCAAGAAACTCCATGGACACTCTTTTAAATCATATTATGTGTTACATATAATGCTTGGTTACAAATTTTCATGTTGCTTCTATTGTGTAAGCACAATGTAGATAATAAAATAAAAATAAAAAATAATAATAATTAAAAGATACAAACTGAATTAAGCCACTGGCAGCTAAGAGATGACCAGTCTCAACTGACGGCACCCGTTCACGAGCATGACGCGTGCATCAGCCCCACTCAGCTCAACCATTTTTAAGGGAACCGAATGACCCAATAACACGTGCCACCAACAGCGAGACATTAGAGTGAGCATGACAAACTCTCAACTGCCATGCTCAAATGTCAAAAAAAAAAGATGTAACATCAACTTCAAGGTCAACATCAACTTCAGCGGCCGCACCTACTGATACCAAAGGTTATACCTAAAGTCGCTGGTCACACCAGTCGGCGCTTATAGGATCTCGGAAACGGTCAAATGCGTTTGGCAATATTTACATGATTTACGCCAATTGATGCAAAAATTAATAATTTCAATAAATTTTTATGTCATTCAAGTAAATATTACAATATTTAATCACAATTGACCGTTTCGGGGACCATAAAATATCGCTCTCTCGTTTCGTTGAATGACAGTTTTAGTTTCAACAACTGTGCACATTTCTCCTGCTACACATCTACCCACATGTGTGCAAATGGACCCAAGGATTAAATAAGGAAAAGTATTTTTACCCACACGCATTCGTAGCACATCTGCATACCGCTAAAAATAATCTTACGGCTTACAGCTAGATACTTTAAACTCATGCCGGAATACCGCCGTCTTTTGATTGTTTCCCAATACTTTATAGGGAAAGATGTAAATGTCAAATTAAATGAAACTAGCGAAACTTCGGCACTTCTTTTCATTGCGTCATAATAAATTTCTGATTACTAAGTTCACTAACAACGGCCGTTGACCCAGAATCAAAAATAGATGCAGTTCGCATCGGCTTTGGTAGGTATATACTTAAAAAAATGTTATCTGACTGCTCCAGAACGAAAAATTATCCTAGTAGATTACATAAATTCATATAGTATAATACTGACTGACTAACAATAAAACTGAAAGTAGTAAAAATATAAATTTAAAAAATAAAAAAACGTTAGATGGAATGACTTTAGTCTAGATTATTTTAATGGGTCCCGACTGTTGCTGTCAATATGTTCTATAATAGAATTTATTACTTGTTTTAATTTATGTGTTAGTGAATACAATTAATAACGCTATTGGAATGAACCTGTTTTTTTTCTTTTCAGTTTTTATTTCTGCAGTAGGGTTTTTTTATTTTTTTTATTTATATTTTTATTTTAAACTTTTTAGTTACTATAATCTAATATCACTATTCACTATATTTTAAACGTACATTTATCACTTTAAAATTCACAAACCTACCTAGGCATTCGTTAAAAAAATAGGTATATTTGTTTACTAAATGTAACTAGGTACCTATATCAAAGTGTATTCGATACTTATAACAATAAAAACTGGACAAGTGCAAGTCGGGACTCGCGCACTGAGGGTTCCGTGCAAACTGCAATTCCCAAATGGAGTCTCGAAAGATTCTTCCGAATTGCAAAAAAAAAATTCTTTTGTGACGAAGGTTACAACAAATTTTTCAGTTTTTCAGATTTATTTCTATACCTGTGTTATAAGACCTTGGTTTGTGCCGAATTTCAGGATTCCGGGTCAACGGGTACCCTAGTACCTAGTACCCTATGAATTTCGATCTTTGAGAGTATCAAAATATACGTTTTTTTGCGACGTAAACGGCCATATCTTTTTTATTCGTTATCTTAGAAGTTAGATTTTTTCAAAGCTTGAAGGGATCGCAGACCTGAATATTGGCTTTTAATTTCAACTCGATATCTCCACGCGTTCTCGAGATAAAGGGTCTTGACAGGCAGACAGGCAGACAGACGGACAGCCAACAAAGTGATCCTATAAGAGTTCCGTTTTGTCTTTTTGAGGTACGGAACCCTAAAAACTGTGAATTTAAACATTTTCGGTTCATAGAAAACAGTATTACTATTGCTTTGTTAGAGGAACTTCACACTCTTCGACAGAATCATTATTGGAATAATAAAAAAATCCCTCTTTTGGTTTCGTTATATAATGAAGTAAAAGAAGATAATATAGCAGCTTCAAATCCCTTGTTGATGTTTACTCTGAGGACATGGATGACCAATATTAATATTCAGGAAGTAATTATATGGAACTTAGATGTAGTTAAACTATCTAAACAAAACTATGACACTAATCTGTTAAAATTTGAAGTTATTAGAGAGTTACAGTTGAAGTACTATGAATGGCTGAGTATATTTACTGATGGGTCGAAGAGTGCAGAAGGTCGCGGAGCTGCTTTTTATGTATCTAGTGAATCAATAAGCTGTGGAAATAATTGTCTTAAAATAGATAAGGATGTTTCCATAATGACGTTGGAGCTCATTGCGATCTCTGAAGCACTTAGGTACATATTGTAACGGCTGTCAACATAAAAATATTGTTATTTGCACAGATAGCAAAAGTTCCTTACAACATTTGGCTCGATGCGCCTCTGGTCGCAGAGGTGTTTCGCTAGCTTATTTTATTTTATCTAAAATAGATGAACTAATTCGTAAAGGTGTAACTTTGAGATTGCAATGGGTTCCATCGCATATTGGAATACAGGGCAATGAAAAGGCTGACATGTTGGCAAAATATGCGGTTAAAAATGGAAAGAAAATGAATGTGATTTTGGATTATTCGGAACTTTTACCTAAATATAAAAATAAATGTTATGACGAATGGAAGGAATATTTTGACAAGCGCTCATTGGACAAAGGGATCTGGTACAAAACCATTCAGAGTCAGCCTTTTCGTGTGCCCTGGTTCGTAGATAGTCATGTAAGTAGAAAATTGGTTGTTATAGCTCACATACTCAGATCTGGACACATTCCATGTAATAAGTTTGCTTTCATGATGAAGAAAACGAATTCGCCCAACTGTGTACAGTGTGGAGTTGTTGAAGACCTGCACCACTTATTGATGGAATGTGTTCGATATGAGCCTGAGAGAAATGACCTGTTTAGGGTCTTGAAGTTGAACAGACTTGAAGTAGGAACATTTCACAACATTTTATCTAGACCGAATAGCGATGATGCGAAGAGTCTGTTTAGGTTCATGGCCCTGATATGAGTAGAATGTATATACTTAGGATACGATGGGACTGACATACGCATAGCGATTATAAATGTCCCTAAATAAATAAAGAATAAAAAAAAAAAAAAAACATTTTCGGTTATCTGTCGGTTTGTTTAAGCTAATATCCGAAACGGCTACGCCTATTTTCACGAAACATCTACTAACGGATAGAAAATGTTACAAGCAGTCACTTAGGCTACTTTTAATTTTCTTGCGGGAACGGGATTTCAAAATATGGGATAAAACTTCGACACTTAAACAAAATTTGACTTTCATTGAGATATTATAGGTTTTTTTGAGGTGGGAAATCATCTAATGACTTCTCCCGCTCTTGAGTGGAGCGGGAGGCCGTGTCGAACATTTACTAACTCAAACCACACTTGTGTCCTTCAGTTGCCTTTATCATTCTAGGACCACAAGTTACAGGATAGGTTTAGGTAACGGCCCTGTTGGGCCCCCTACGGTTTTACAGACATCTCTTTGAGGAACGCATAGTACACGACACGCTATCGACGATTTGGGTTCAGTCTGAACAAAAGCCAGAGGGCTGGAGTGCGAGCTACACATTGCACGTAGTCGGAATGCCCGCGCCTACGGCGGCTAAAATACGAGTAATTTACATGGAGTAACCGCTAAAGTGACGTCTAGAACTCAGTACTTTTTCATGTTCCCAGGACAAATGTTTGTGTGATAAGCACGATCATTTGTTCTGTGTCTGGGTGTAATTTATCTATAATATGTATGTATTTAGAAATAGTATAAGTAATTTTATCAGTTGTCTAGTACTCATAACACAAGCTCTGCTTAGCTTGAGACTAGACGGCATTGTGTGACAGTTGAGAAAAAAAAAATTTAGCCGGTTAGACCGGGAAGCCGACATCCATAGCCAACACAATTGTAGTTGCCAAAAGACTGGCAGATTGATCAAGTAAAAAGCCGATGAGCGTCCATGTCAAATATGGCTAATAATGGCATAGGTTCATTGTTTTAAGGTTTGTTTAGACTACGACACAAATTCCTACATAAATGTCAGACATTATTGACTGTGTCGTAGCCAGATCTTAGTATTGATCACTTCATGATATCATAGTCAGCCTTTAATGTTCCCACTGCTGGGTCTCAGGCCTCCTCTTCAGGAGAGGGAATGGGCTGTAATCCATCACGCGGGCCTAGTGCAGATTGGTGGATGTCAAATGTCTTCGAATTTTTGGTTCTCGGACATGCCGGTTTCTTATTAAATATGAATATACTTATATTAGAAAAAGTGACTCCTTTAGTACCGCCTATCATTATAATCACTGGATAAAACATTCCAAAGCTCTGGTAGCCTTTCTACAAAAATGATGAGGTTCTTCGTGGTTTCTTTGCTCCACGTTAAACTCAACTCAATGTCAAACTTGTTTAAAAAATTATCAACGACACTGGACACTTGGACACAAAGTATTTACTTTGAACACGATAATTAGTGTCGCATTAGTCGCTGTGTGAACAACACAGCGACTAATGCGACACTAATTATCGTGTCACAAATTCACAATAAATTTTGCAAATAGACTCTCGTGTTCAAAGTAAATACATAGTACATTTTGATACAAGTGCAGAAAGTTTGTCATTGCAACCGAGGCGGAATCCGCACGAGCCGTAGGCAAGTGTGTTGCAACCGAGCCGGAATCCGCACGAGCCGTAGGCAAGTGTGTTGCAACCGAGGCGGAATCCGCACGAGCCGTAGGCAAGTGTGTTGCAACCGAGGCGGAATCCGCACGAGCCGTAGGCAAGTGTGTTGCAACCGAGGCGGAATCCGCACGAGCCGTAGGCAAGTGTGTTGCAACCGAGGCGGAATCCGCACGAGCCGTAGGCAAGTGTGTTGCAACCGAGGCGGAATCCGCACGAGCCGTAGGCAAGTGTGTTGCAACCGAGGCGGAATCCGCACGAGCCGTAGGCAAGTGTGTTGCAACCGAGGCGGAATCCGCACGAGCCGTAGGCAAGTGTGTTGCAACCGAGGCGGAATCCGCACGAGCCGTAGGCAAGTGTGTTGCAACCGAGGCGGAATCCGCACGAGCCGTAGGCAAGTGTGTTGCAACCGAGGCGGAATCCGCACGAGCCGTAGGCAAGTGTGTTATGGAGCCGAAGGCTACAGTGACTTTGCACGTGTTTCAAACAATTTTTTTCAATACAATCACTGAAATGAATAAACGGAAGTTGACCGGCGAGTAGTGGGGGACGACGCGTGCCCATCCTGATACGGTAAATGTAATAAAATTATGGCGGGGAGAGCACGCGCATTTTTCTGCACTAGTGCGGAAAAGAGCCTATTGCGTGCCTGTTAGCGATGGGATAAGAGCGAGTTTTCGAGTGAGTGTATTGAAAAAGAAGTATCTAAATCTTATAAGGTTTAAATAAACATATTGACTTGGCAATCGGACTATACAATCTAATATAATATCTACGTATTACTTGCAAGATACATTTTATTTTCATATGATTGCCAAGGCAAACTTATTTAAAACTGTAGGTATTATTGTTTTAAGTTTAAAACATACCAGCAGGCTTACTCTAGAGTTTGATTCCGATCGGTTGACATTGAGATTGTGACGTTTCGTACCCTTGAATTCAATGCTAGCACCAAATTGGTTCAAAATAGCGTGAACATTTTGAGAACCAAGTGAAATCGTTTATGTTGACAATATTGTTTTCAAGAGTACCAAATCACGTAACGTCAAAATTGACATTGCAATCAAATTGACTTTAGATTGAAATTGAAATTAATTTGGAGAGTAAGCCTGCTGGTCACTATAAGATTTAGCAAAATGTCCCTCAAGTTGGGGCTGAATAAATTAACCACACTTGTATAATATGTATGTACAGTACAATTCACGAATGATGGCGGCCGTGAAGTTAGCCTTTGCGAACGTTCGCGCATACTACACTCTTCTCGCACACGTACGTCGCCATTTGGTTCCTAAAACACGTTACTGCGCAGCCTTCTACGCAAACTTCACGGCCGCCATCATTCGTGAATTGTACTGTTGGTACATGTATCTCACAACTCTTTACGGCAGAAGAACTGTGTTGCGTGCGCTAGTTTTTTTACAAGTTATGTTTTAAACGGCTTAATAATTTACAGATACTAAATCCTCAAGTCTGCACTATTCGAAATACGTAAGCCCGATCAACAAAAGCAGTCAGGAGCAAGATAAAGAACAGTCTTGCAAACAATACACCACATTAGCGAGGATTTTCAATACTAACACGCCTAAATATTTTGGTACAGGCGATAAAGTTAGCATCGTTGGGCTAGATGACATTGGAATGGCTATAGTATACACATTACTAGTCAAGGTAAGAACCAAATAATTCCTGACTACTTTCAGGTAGATTGTGGTTAGACGCAAAAAAAGAAAACTGGATTATACCTGCCGGTTGGGAATGGAGATCCTTGCTACCGATCCGATCGGTTTAAAACCTTTAATTTTAACCAACGTAACCTACACTAATATTATAGAGAGGGGAAAATGAATTGAATGGAAAATGAAATGAAATTGAAAATGAAAAATGAAAATTCATGATTTAATTACCTACGTCATAATAATTCAGAATCTAACACGCGCGCATATTTTTTTTATTTTCCCCTTAAAGGAAGGCTAAGGTATTCTGATTATACTACCTATACCTTTTTTGCCCTATGATGAGTTCCCTGACAGTTCATTTTTTTCCGTGGCATGCATACTACTTTAGATTACTAAAAAATAAACTGGCAAAAAAAATAAAAATGAAATGATAAAAAAAATATTGTCTTTCGTAAATTACTAATAGACCAGGGTCGATAATTTTTAAAACCAAAAAAAATAATAGTAGAATGAAACCCATTAGAAAAGGAGGAGATTATTATAAAAATTAAAGGAAAAATAATTTACGGGCGATCTGAGCTCGGGAAGGGGATGGGGGTGAGTTTTTAAGGGTCAAAAACGGTTTTTCTCGATTTCCGGCAAAACTAAAAGTCCTATGGAAAAAAGTCAAATGGCAATGTTGTAGGTAATAAAAAGATCTAAAACTTTTGCATTTGCACTTTTTTCACATAACCTCAAAATGTATGTGAAAAATTCAAAAAACCAAGTTTTTGGTTTTTTAATTTTATCTTTTTCAAAAATATTTTTAAATTCACGAAATTTGGTGAAAACTTACCTTTTTATGTCCCAAATACGCTGTAATTTATTTGATTAGAAATATTTATTTTGTTCACATTATTTTGAATTAATATCGAAAAAGCACCCCAATTTTCAATCGAAAATTCACCTGTCAAAATGTCGGCTTTTTTTAAAAAGTTGGTATGTTTTCTGTTTGTTGAAATCTCTACTTTCCGATGGTGAAAAAAAATATATATGTTACCATAGTAAATCTTCTCAGAAAATGCAAAAAATCGAAAAAAACTCGAATTCAAAAATTTTTTTTTAATTATTATATACAATTTTGAGCTATTTATTAAAATTTACACTTTAATTACTCGAAAAACGTAAGATTACATGTTTTTACATTGATAAAAAAAAATGCAAATCAAAATATACTACTATAATTAACAAACAAATAAGTTAATAAAATTAATATTTAATAAGACATCTACAATATTTGGAGAAAGTAGTCAAATCTTCTTTAAATTGTATGCGTAGATGCCTATTTATAACTATTTTTAGATAACTTATATACCTGAGTGACCTACGAAAAATTTTAGCCCATCAAAAGGTATTTCATAGAGAAGTGGGGAAGGGGCTAGGCGGGTCTGGGTCTTACTACATACATACCTACTATTTCGTAGCAGCTGTAACAACCGTTAGCCTAGCCAGTATTCGAAATACAGTACAGTATACAACATCGTTTATAAAAATACACGTGCACGCTCAGTTTCTTTAAGATAATTGTGACAAGTTTACTTAAAAAAAAAAACTAACAAGATTAAAACAAGATTAAAAAATAATAATCTCCTTTATTTTGCACAAACAAATTTAGTTACTCCCATGAAAAAAAAAAATTCAAAATACATAAAAAATATATTAAAAATCTATAAAAATATATAAAATATATATCGTAAATATATTTTTAATAACTAACTTTTGGCCGATTTTCATATATATTTCATATATTTTAGATACATTCAAAATATTTTTTTTTTATATTTTTAGCTATGTTTTTTATGTCTTTTAAGATATATTTTGAATGTATCTAAAATATATGAAATATACATGAAAATTGGCCAAAAGTTAGTTATTAAAAATATATTTACGATATATATTTTATATATTTTTATAGATTTTTAATATATTTTTTATGTATTTTGAAATTTTTTTTTTTCATGGGAGTAACTAAATTTGTTTGTGCAAAATAAAGGAGATTATTATTTTTTAATCTTGTTTTAATCTTGTTAGTTTTTTTTTTAAGTAAACTTGTCACAATTATCTTAAAGAAACTCAGCGTGTATTTTTATAAACGATGTTGTATACTGTACTGTATTTCGAATACTGGCTAGGCTAACGGTTGTTACAGCTGCTACGAAATAGTAGGTATGTATGTATTAAGACCCAGACCCGCCTAGCCCCTTCCCCACTTCTCTATGAAATACCTTTTGATGGGCTAAAATTTTTCGTAGGTCACTCAGGTATATAAGTTATCTAAAAATAGTTATAAATAGGCATCTACGCATACAATTTAAAGAAGATTTGACTACTTTCTCCAAATATTGTAGATGTCTTATTAAATATTAATTTTATTAACTTATTTGTTTGTTAATTATAGTAGTATATTTTGATTTGCATTTTTTTTTATCAATGTAAAAACATGTAATCTTACGTTTTTCGAGTAATTAAAGTGTAAATTTTAATAAATAGCTCAAAATTGTATATAATAATAATAAAAAAAATTTTGAATTCGAGTTTTTTTCGATTTTTTGCATTTTCTGAGAAGATTTACTATGGTAACATATATATTTTTTTTCACCATCGGAAAGTAGAGATTTCAACAAACAGAAAACATACCAACTTTTTAAAAAAAGCCGACATTTTGACAGGTGAATTTTCGATTGAAAATTGGGGTGCTTTTTCGATATTAATTCAAAATAATGTGAACAAAAAAAATATTTCTAATCAAATAAATTACAGCGTATTTGGGACATAAAAAGGTAAGTTTTCACCAAATTTCGTGAATTTAAAAATATTTTTGAAAAAGATAAAATTAAAAAACCAAAAACTTGGTTTTTTGAATTTTTCACATACATTTTGAGGTTATGTGAAAAAAGTGCAAATGCAAAAGTTTTAGATCTTTTTATTACCTACAACTTTGCCATTTGACTTTTTTCCATAGGACTTTTAGTTTTGCCGGAAATCGAGAAAAACCGTTTTTTACCCTTAAAAACTCACCCCCATCCCCTTCCCGAGCTCAGATCGCCCGTAAATTATTTTTCCTTTAATTTTTATAATATTCTCCTCCTTTTCTAATGGGTTTCATCCTACTATTATTTTTTTTCACTTTTTATTATTTTTAAAGGCTTCTACCCTGGTCTATAAGTAAATTATTGTGGTTATAATTAACTGTTAATAAATTAAGTAAATAAAATGAAAAAGTATAGAACTTAAAATGTGTAATGCGTTAAACGGAACTTCTGCCAATAGAGATTGACACTACTCGACGACACACTAATCGACAAAATCGGAGCGGCCATCTTGTAATCGCATGTAACAGCAGAAAATTGGAAAAAAGTAATAGAAAAAACTCAAAAACTATAACAGACTGGAATAAATATATCCGGATCGACCGAATTAGGGACCAGAAATTAATTATCGTGGTTGGAGAAGATTCCGATTCCGTTAAGGATATGAGTTCAAATCAAGAGTCAAGTTCTGACAGTGAATCTATAATATAAAAATGAATCGCAAAATGTGTTGGTAAGCGCATAACTCAACAACGCCTGGACCGATTTCGCTAATTTTTTTTTTGTTGTGTTCGTTATTATGAGGAGAAGGTTCTTATGAAAATTAGGGTAGTGTAGGGTAGAGTAGGGTAGTGTAGGGTAGAGTAAGGTAGAGGAGGGTAGAGTAGGGTAGAGTAGAGTAGGGTAGGGTAGAGTAGGGTAGAGTAGGGTAGAGTAAGGTAGAGGAGGGTAGAGTAGGGTAGGGTAGAGTAGGGTAGAGTAGGGTAGAGTAGGGTAGAGTTGGGTAGAGTAGGGTAGAGTAGGGTAGAGTAGGGTAGAGTAGAGTAGAGTAGGGTAGGGTAGAGTAGGGTAGAGTAGGGTATAGTAGGGTAGAGTAGGGTATAGTAGGCTGAAGTAGGGAAGAGCGGGAGCGAAGCCGCGCGGGTAAAGCTAGTAATAAATAAATTATTATTTTAAACAGACTGCATTTTATTTACCACTAGCCGTCCCCCGCGGTTTCGCCCGCGTTATTTCAGGTTTTTAGTTTTTGTCAGGTTTTTGGTTGACTGTAAAATTTCATCAAAATCCGTAGACTAGTTCTTGCGTGAAAGAGTAACAAACATCCACACACACATAAAAACTTTCACATTTATCATCTATAAATCTAAAATCGGTAATCCGATTCCATTTTCTTTGCCAACTGATTCGTTATTGTAAAAAATCGATTAAATTTCGTTAGGTCATATCACTATAATTGTCAGACAAGAACTGTCAGGGAACTCATCATAGGACAAAAAAACTATAGTCTTACGTTTATGTTTTTTGAGTGAAAAGTTTTTACTATAATGTCTTTCGTAGTGACAATGGAATACGCATGTAAAATTTTCTAATGATTTTGTAGTAACTATTTAATTTTAATTAATGAATAGAGCCACTGTATTACACTCGAATAAATCAAGCCAAAAACCGCGCATATCTTAAAATGGCGGCCATAGACCAAAAAAAATATTTGAATGTACGATTTATTTACTAAATGTTTTTTTTTATTAAATAAATCGTTTCTACAAGTTAAAATGGTCAAAATTGCATGAAATAAGTAAGTAAGACAATATTTTATACCATTGAACGCAATAATTACCTGTGAATTTTTTTAGTATTCAAAATTTGTTTTACGAACAAAAAGGTTTTAACTACATTATAGCACGACTGCACGAGTGCGTAATGGTAATCAAAATGTCACAGTTTGATAACACGTGCCTTTATATACCTAAGTGTAGTGCAATAAGAGTCACTTTCTGAGCAAGTGTATTGAAAAATATACTTTATTGGTAGGTACACTGACTGATTATTCCCGAAATGTTTTTTCAATAGAAGTGTATTTAGTTTTATTGGACTTCATAGGGACTCTATCAATTTGTTCTGAGGACGGCTACTTTAAGGCGGAATCACACTGCCACGCACCACGGAGCGTAGCGCGTGAAAACGCACCTACGCACGTATTTGCGGGAGTACAGATCAGCATCATCGTGTGGGTTTTTTACGCACTGCGCACGTAAGTGCGATTTGTAAATTCACCCAGGCACGCACTCATTTCAAACAAAATCACGCACGGTACTATGAGAATCAGTGTGGCATACCTACCATGCGTGTCGCCCCGCACCCCCGCGCGTGAGTGCGTGTTTCTCCGCATGTAGGTGCCTGATCTGCATGAACGCGCGTGGATGCATTTTCAATGTGTTGGACTGTGCGTGTTTTTTATACAAACGGAGATACTTACAAGCAACGTTCAGACACGCATTCACGCACTACGCTGCGGGGTGCGTGGCAGTGTGATAACCGCCTAAGACGGCTTTTAGCGCAGTCATTTTTAATTATACTCTCGCAACTAATTAAATTAACTTATGTTTATACTTCCTTTTTTACTTTAATTTGTTTGCGTTTTTTATTTAATTGGTTTGCCAGTCCGTAAGCCTTTCATGAAATTAAATACATACTTAAATAAATAAATAGTGTCAGTGAAAAATGAACAGCGTACTTTAGAACAAAAGATAATTTCCAGTAGTTTTTAGTGAGTACCGTCTTTTAAAGGTCCGTTCGCGGCCATTAAAAGACGATACTGCCGGATCAGCCGCGATATAGCAAGTCGTGGAGCGAGCTCACCGACTTCACGCATGCGCGTCTCGTCCCATACACTGAACCTTATTGAAAGAACGAAGGAAAGCGACCTAATATACAAGGTTTCAAGTTTTGAGAAAATCGCGTAGATGTCGCTAGTTTCGATCTTATTTATTTCGTTAATGAAAATATTTCCAACAACTTCGTTTATTTTGGACTGAAAACAAGAGAGTCCAAAATAAACGAAGTCGTTGGAAATATTATTATTAACTAGACATATTTTGCCAAAGAAAACCGGAAAAAAATAGAAAAACAGTTAAAATATAGTGTGTTAGGATTTGAAAACATGAACTGAAAGGTAGGTTTTATTCAGGTTGATTGGAACTATTTAAAACTTCACTTTGCACCTAAGTAGGTACCTATGCTTCTGACCTTGCCACAACATTTTAAATCAATAACTTGTGACCTGCGCTTTTAAATCTAACGAAAACTAGGGCGCCTACGTGAAACCTTGATGTCTAAGTTGCCTTTGCTTAAAAAAAACTGGAAAGAAAAAAATAACAGTAGGTAAGTAAATAAAAAATTCATGAATTAATATTAAAAAGTATTTTTATATTTCTTAGGAATACTCCGGAATAATCCATGCTAACCAACGTTTTTAGAACTTACTATTTAGTGCTTGCTTTTTTTTGGAAATGTCAGGAAAACTAAACCTGAGAGATATAACAACTACGCCGCTCTGGAAAGTCGGCATAGGTATTTAGAATATTATAAATTACATCTATAAATAAAAAAATATTAAAGTAACTAGCTGTCCGCCCGCGACTTCATCCGCGTGTACTTCGGTTATCGCACTCTAAGGCCCGGCGCCCACTATCGGTGGGCATCGGTGCGGCTCGGTACAGCTCGAGCGCTTTACGCCGGCTTCGAGCGGCTTAGGGCGCCTTAGAGCTCCGTCGGGCGACTTCGGGTGGCCTAGGCAGCCGTAAGCATGGCTAAGGATGCCGAGGCGGTCTTCGGGTAGCTCGGGTGGCATTTTCAGATCAGACACGTCGCAGAACAGTCATTTCGATCACCGCACGCGCCTTCATTATCGTATCGTACAAGTAGACGCAAAATAACTTGGCAGTCCTGAACATAGGCTCTGCGAACTTCTGCGCATGTACATTCGTAAAGAAAACTGTTATTGGCATTTTTTTTTTAACCAAAATACTAATAAAAATGTCCTAATACTCTGTCTTAAGGCTCCAAGTTTCTCTTCTTCTTCAGCAAGATGAACAATTAGAACTAAGTCCCAATCCACCATTATAAATACACACACAAAACTGTTTTCACGGAACGTTACGAGTGACTGCTCTGCGATGTTTCTGCAGCCAGAACTATTCTTAGGCTACCCAAAATCAGCTACGGCGTCCTTAGGCGTGTTTACGACTGCCGAGGCAGCTCTCAGGCGCCCAAAGCCGCCCGAAGTCGCCCGACGCAGCTCTAAGGCGCCCAAAGCCGCCCGAAGCTGGCGTAAAGCGCTCGAGCTCTACCGAGCCGCAACGTGTTTTCCCGTAGGAATAAGATGTTTTTCCGGGATAAAAAGTAGCCTATGTTCTTTTTCATGTCAAAGACTATATGCATGCCAAATTTCATCCAAATCCGTTCAGCCGTTTTTGCGTGATTAAGTAACAAACATCCAAACATCCTCACTCACATTTATAATATTAGTTAGCATTAAACGTCAGAATGGCTTTAAAATTAACCCGCCAAAACACAGCCTCCCACTACCTTCATGACATTCACGGTTGAAATTAGTTGCCAGTACGACAAAAATAATTATCACTAACTAGCTTTTGCCCACGCGGCTTCGCTCCCGCTCTTCCCTACTCCACCCTACTATACCCTACTCTACCCTAATCTACCCTACTCTACCCTACCAAACTTCACATAAAACATCTACTAAATAGTCTGATCAAAGTCTAAACATTTGGTTTGGATAGGTGAGCCCGTTCTTGAGTTATAAAATTACAACGAAAAGTGGCATTTATTTTTATTTAACTAGATAAAAAGAAAATTGTTATAGAAATTATGCTGTTAGAGTCCGTGCGTAAAGTAAACAATCGTGGGATTTGAGGGCGCTGCAGTAGATAAATATCGTTTTTACACCACCTGCACGATAATGCCCTCATAGACGTCAAACAAGCAAGTCATTCTGTCCCTAGGGTGATAATGCAGTATGGGCGATCCCTAGGCAGCGGCAGTAGTTAACTGTTCCTCAATTTAATTTAAATATTCCTCAATTTATTTCTTTTTGCATTTATTTTTGCATTTATTTTACCAAAAAATCATTGACATATTATGCCAAACATATATACTAATTGTGCACTAAAATATTCAAATCCAACACTGAAATAGTAGTTTATGTAACTATAAAGCATGTATTTAAGTAGCGGGCGGCATGTTGAATTCCGAACGAAACGAAGGTTGCCGATTTTAATCCCGAACGATAGTGAGGGACTTATAAAATTGACTCCCGAGCATTGCGAGGGAGTTAATAAAGAAACCTGAGTGAAGTGAGGAATTCAAGCTGCCCAAGACAAAGACAGCTTTATCCCCGTGTTGCATACTCTACTTTTTACACCATCTGTGAGATAATTAAAAAACAATTTGGTCGAACAAATCATATAGGTACTAAAGAAATATAAGTATTCTAATTACAAGTTCATCAAACAAACAAAATTCACTACTCCAAGATTCTATAGTTTCAATTTTCTATAATGCAGTATTTTCTATAAGTCAGTACCTAAGCACGTTTTATTCTATTTTCTTTTTTTGTTAGTGGCCAGTTTGAATTTCGAGTCAACTTATGCGATGCACGATGCACTTACATTTTAATTCACAATGTTGACGATTTTTGCTGTTCCAAATTCAAATCTCATTATTCCCTAGGGATCGGCCACAGTGCACTATCTCCCTAGGGATAGAATGGCTTGCTTTAAGTGAGGTTTGTATGACGTATAAAACGACATTATCGAGCAGGTGGTGTAAAATAATACTTTCACCCCGAGGTAAACACTGTGCTTTTCATTACGAATACGAGGAAACTAAAAATAAAATAAAAAGTTTGTAAAACCTGAGTCGTCGTACTACCTATGATTTTAAGTAGGTATCTTTCTTCTGATTTAGGCGGTAAAAGGTATTCCACTACTGCTTTAGCCTCTTCTCTTATGAAATTAGGTGTTAAATCACTATTTTAATCTGATAAACATAACGTGTTAATACAAATCTCTGTTGTACGGAAATGTAAACGAAACTCGAAAAAACCAACGACCGATTTCCACTTTCCCGCCATTTTGTTTTTTTTTCTGCGGCCGGCCAGCTATTCAGCCTCATTAATGAAAAATTAATTGTAATCTTTTTAAAATAAAGTATTTTAAAGAAATAGTTGAACAAATAAATTACTTAAAATATAACATTATTTAATTAATACTTGTCTTTAAGTTATTTCAATTTTATATCGCGCTGTGATTGACTGGCTGTATGGAAAATTGGAACATGGTTCTTTTTTTTTATCTTAAATGCCGCTTAACGCTCAAATAATATTCTTTATTTACCGTTTGACCTTCCGGTAAGAATTCCGAGTGCACAACACCGCGATAGTCAAAGAAAACAGTCAACATGACTTTGACTTTTGATCGACTTTGGCGTGGTTTTTTCGGTTTTGGTTCAGTTGGAAGGCGCCACTCCGAAGCTTGTTGACTTGTTTACATGTCAAACTCGTAAACCCACGTCTCGTCGCCAGTAACAATGCGTTTCATGAATGTTGGGTCGGAATTAACTCGTTCTAGCATGTCCTCAGCGACTCTCATGCGATTAAGTTTTTGGAGAAAATTCAGGTCTTTGGGACTACCCGAGCGGCAACATATTTCATACCCAAATGAATAGTTAATATGGAACGGATCGACTCGTGAGATACAGAAAGTTCAGCGGCCATCTCTCTTAAACTTGAATGAGGATTTTCAGTCACTATTTCCTTCACTTTTGCGATGTTAACTTCAGTTGCAGAGGTTAATGGCCTACCAGAGCGAGGCAAATCTTCCATAACATCTCGATCGCTTTTGAATGATTTGTACCACTCATAAGCACGTGTTTTTCATAAAGTCGATTCACCATAAGCCTTCTGTAACATTTTCAGTGACTCCGAACACGAAATTCCATTGGCGATGCAAAATTTAAGACAAACTCTTTGTTCGATGTTTTTGTCCATTATGAAATTCGCAATACACACTAGATATGATATAACTAAAAACAGCACTGTATCTATAATATAAAAATGAATCGCAAAATGTGTTGGTAAGCGCATAACTCAACAACGCCTGGACCGATTTCGCTAATTTTTTTTTTTTGTGTTCGTTATTATGAGGAGAAGGTTCTTATGTAAAAAAAAAATGAAAATTAGGGTAGTGTAGGGTAGAGTAGGGTAGAGTAGAGTAGGGTAGGGTAGAGTAGGGTAGAGTAGGGTAGAGTAGGGTAGAGTAGGGTAGAGTAGGGTAGAGTAGGGTAGAGTAGGGTAGAGTAGGGTAGAGTAAGGTAGAGGAGGGTAGAGTAGGGTAGAGTAGAGTAGGGTAGGGTAGAGTAGGGTAGAGTAGGGTAGAGTAGGGTAGAGTAGGGTAGAGTAGAGTAGAGTAGGGTAGGGTAGAGTAGGGTAGAGTAGGGTATAGTAGGGTAGAGTAGGGTATAGTAGGCTGAAGTAGGGAAGAGCGGGAGCGAAGCCGCGCGGGTACAGCTAGTTTAAAATAAATAACAGATGGAACTCAAACTCCGCGCCAAAATGGAAAACAGTTGTGCCAATCTAGCAACAACAAAAAAATCTAAAATTTGAATTTGGAACCATAAACAAATCATCCATTCCCGATAATCGATAATAAACCAGCTTCTTATGTTTTATTTAAGGGAATTACAAACAATATTTGTATGATCGACATGAATGAAGATATACTGCAAGGAGAACAGAAGGACCTACAATCAAGCGCGCTTTTTCTCAATAACGCTAGGATCAACTCCAGCAAAGGTAATTACTTGTCTCAAGTATACCTAGCATTTGCCAGCGGCATCGCCCCCGTGATAGGTAGTCAAAATAAAGGACCTATTCTTTCTTTCTTTATATTCTGTATCTAGTTATCTGGAAAGCCCCCCTAACCAAGTTACAACCGTTTCGCTTGTGTCGAACGCTTCGAGTTGGCCGCGTCGCCGAATCTTTTGTTCTGACCACGTGACTGAGCGTTGAGATGACGTCATTCCCGTACATTTGAAGCTTTCTTTGTGGTTTCTACTAGCGTTAACCATTGCAGATTAGCAACTTGGCTAGGGGTACAGGTAAGTCGGTACGTGTGATATTTGAACCGCAAAATTACCATTAAATAGCTACAGATTTTGAAATAAATGTGGTAAGTAATACCTAGATGGGCCAATGACAATATGGTTTGATCTAAAGAAATCCTCATATCTAGCGTTACCAGGCGTCCGGATAAAGCCGGACGGTTTCCGGACGGCTGGACGGCAAGCTAACAATTGCTCGCGCTCCGCAAGCCCACGCCTACAGTGGCTAGAAATCTGGGTCGAGATACCGACGGCTGGGCTATAAGGGCCGTTCGCTCACGTGTGCGACCAGCTCCTTCACATCTTAAGCATTTAGCTTTAGAAGGAGGTGGCCGATTGCCATTCCTCCTCTCTCCGGACTATGGCCTGTACCAGGGCTCGACGCGAGAGATCGTTGTCTCCACGAGGACACGGCGTTACTTTGCCCAAGCAGGGCACACCTCTACCGTATGCCACACCGTAACCTCCAAGTGGTCCATACAATGGTGATACCCAGGCGTTTCTTCCGCGCGAATCCGGTGCAGGAACCTCCCGAACTTACCATGACCGGTGAGGAGCTGTGTCATGCGCAAGGTGAGGACGCCGTGACGTCTTTCCAACCACACCTCACATGAACCGGTGGGCTGGGATACAGGTAAACTTGTGCGCACCCCCAACTATAAATGCTATAGGTAATTGTTTTGCACTCAGATCCTGAGGAGACCCGCGAGTCTAGAGTGTGCGTCATCACTACTGGCACTTTTAAAGGAAGGGAGGAAAGTGAGAAAGATTATATCTCCAGGAGTGTTGGCATCGCCAGGGCGATCATCGCGCCGGTAAGATGATTTATTCCTTTATCCTCACATCGGGTCGCCTTGCTTGCGGTTACTGCTACGCTAATTTAATGCCCTACTGCTTTCCAATATATCTACCCAGTAGAGTGGTAGAGAATGCTCGCTTTCGCAGTAGCAGACCACCTCTCCTCCAGAATTAACACGTTCGCGGACGCTACCACTTGAGACTGTGTACCAAAATGACACAGTAAATGTCCATACAAATTATACGACGTATGAGTACGTAGCCTCCCATGAAAATATATTGTTTTAAAGACATCATGACACAACCGTTTTATCACGTTATCGTATAAATACGTTATGTCATTAAAAGTAAGTTAACTAGACGTGAACGGACACAACGTGTAATAACGTCTAACGTATATATATAATACGTCTGATGTATTGCCTTGTGGGTCAAAATCTTTATCCGAACCATATTCTCCATGATCGTCTTGGTAAGGATCCGCCTCGGTAGAACTCTACCGAATCAGAATCATCAAAAATGCTCATCAGTCTTGTTTTGTGCTTATCCATCTAAAACACATAAAATAACCCATTAAACATCAATTTCACAGAGTAAAATTATTAATTCATAATAAAATAGTATACTGTCTGGCTAAGGAATAATACATAAATCAAATAAACTAAATACTTACGATGTTTTGTCGCGGCAAATATTACGATACGCCACGAAATGTTTAGCGAACGCGAGCGTACCCCGCAGTGACGCAGCCGCACTGAATGTAGGAGCGCGGTAGGCGCGCGCGACGTATTTACACGTTGTGCGTATGTGAGTACCGTTCCCGCCCACTGTCAACGGCACTTATTTGAAATAGTTTAAAACTTACTCTACGTGACAATAAAGCTTCGGGTATTTTAAATGTTGTGACACAAGATACATTCAATAGGATTTTAACTTGAACGTTCATCGGAAATGTACGTTCTGTCGTAAAGTAAAAAAAATATTTGGACGTCATTGTACGTTGTGCCATATCAAAATTTCGAACGATGACGTATAATCTCGTTCTGTCCTCGAACGTGTTAAACATGAAATACCGTACCGCACACATTATTTATGAAAATTATGAGGCTTGATGATTATATAACATAAAATTGTAGAAAGAAAAAAAATAATAATATCGAGATGTCATCTAGAGACGGTTGATAATATTTTATTTTATTCGTATCTACATTAGTCGCATTTTCCCACTTAGGTATGCTCTAGTAACTCGCTTAGTAGACAGTTAAGATTTATGCCATCAATAATCCTATTAGCAAACTTACTTTCCTTACATTTTGAATCATGAGAAAGAGGTTTAATTTGTCCACAAATTTCCCTTTAAGTCGACAGTAAAAGTCACATTGCCGAGATATTTGGAGGTTATAAAAAAAGTTAAACCAACTAAGTATCTCGAATAATCTCGACTACGCGGCGATTGAAAGTCTTTCTTTGTATGATCAAGTGTTCACAATTGAACAGTTTCGCCATGTGTCTTTGCTTATAATTCATATAAGTGATCTATAGATTCAAAATAGTTTAAACCAATAACTAAGTAGTAGGTACTCACATGATCTGTTCGCTTTAAAAAAAAAAGGGTTTAACACCGAAGCAACTGCAAGAGTACCTATTCATACTGGGTTCAAAATTAGACCCTTATAACCGTAAGAATTTCCATTTCTTTATTTTTACGCGTCCGTACTCTCGGAAGGGCTTACAATGTGAACGATCTAATTGGTCAAGGGGCGTGCGTGGGTAAACTGAATTTAATGACAACGATGACTCACAATTTTCTCAACGTGACCACACCATCGTTTCAGGCGCTACCTACATGCTAAGATGCATTTACTGATTTTCTCCTCCACCAGCTAGCGAAACACAGCCCTGATGCCATATTCATAGTGGCGAGTGATCCAGTTGATGTGCTGAGCCATGTCACATGGCAACTCACGGGCTTCCCGAAGCAACGGATCATAGGAACTGGCACATTAGTCGACACGGCACGGTTCCAGTACCTACTGTCCAACAAATTAGGAGTGGCGCCCGAGAGCTGTAACGCATATATTATTGGAGAACATGGTCCGAAAAACAGTGGTATGATAATATTTTGTTTATTTATATTAATTGTGGCCAATAACACAAAAAATGTCTCTGACTCCCGATCGCGGTTAGTGAGACAGACACTTTCGGATTAAAGCGGAAGTGACGCCCGGGTGTCGCCACTGTGCGGAACAGTACATACAATCCGGATTTAAGGGCATGTCGAAAAAAATCTCTAGTATTATTAGTATTCATATAATATCGAGGAAGTACTCGTATATTATTTCTCGCAAGTTGGTTTCAAAGGGTTTTTGGTGATTAATATAAAAACTGCTAATTACGGATATGATTTTGATTTTCCTGAAATAAACCTACATTCACCAGTTATAATTTCTGACCTTTTATAGATATAAAAGATCAGATAAAAACTGAATAATATTTTTCCAAATCTGAATTCAATAGTATTCTTCTTCTTAGCGTTTCAATCGCAAGTACAAAAGAAAAGGTCTTACATAAGTTCAAATAAATAAAATAAAAAAATAAAAAAAATTTGACCCAAAAATCATGTGAAATCTGCCCACTGACGCAGTCATGAGATCCTCTGGTGTTCAGGTGATACGGCATACAACTCAAGATAGAAGGTGGGTCATTGTCTGTGGAAAGATGCCGTATATCCACTTAGGGTGAATTGCACCATTTAACTATAACGATAACAAACCCGTTAACAGTTGTCAAACCGTTAACAGGCGTCCGTTTCACGGCTGGTTATGATTTGGTTATCGTTATAGTTAAATGGTGCAACTCACCCTTAAGGTCTGATTCTGAGTCTCTTTAGAAATTTTCTTGTTGACCACAGCAATAAATCTTAATAGAACTTAGGTTAACATGAACATGACAGTTACGTATTGGACATACATATCTATTTTTTTCACAACTATCACACAGCGCCGTCTAGTCCCAAGCTAAGCAGAGCTTGTTTTATGGGTACTAGATAACCGATAAACATACTTATATATTTCTAAATACATACAGTCATATAGATAAATTACACCCAGACACAGATGATCATGCTCTTCACATAAACATTTGTCCTGGGTGGTAATCGAACCCACGACCTGTGGCTTCAGTCAGGGCCGCTAACCACTAAACCAACAGGCCAGTTAAGCCAGTATTTGCCAATAGGAATGTAAAACGCCATTCAAATTGTTTGTAAGACTTAGGAAACCCCTATCACTGGTAGATATCGATACCTGTAATATGAATTGACGTAAGGGACATTTCACTAAAATTTAAAAATGTACCTTACGACAATCGACGAAGAGTTTTTTTACTAAAATGTAAATATGTCCCTTACGTTAATTGATATTTCTGGTATCGATATTATGTGGCGTAGCGAGTTAGTTCGGGCATAAACTTGAGTTTTAAATTAAAAAAAAAAAAAACTACAACCCGGGAATCTTTAAGTCGAGAGTGAATAGGTTTCTTTTAGGTAAGCGGGTTCCATCGTCGACCGCATCGTCGCTTTCCCGCTTTCCATTAGGTGAGATAGCGGTCAAGCACGAACCTATCAACAAAAAAAAAAAATTAAAACTGCAAGTTTTTGTGATTAGAAAGCGCACTATCTAACGTAATGCCGAGGTATTTTTGGTAGTACCTACTGTAGGGATACCAATTATCCTCCGCCATGAGATGTTCAGTTAAGATTCGCTTACCTGTTGCAAAGATACCCAAACTATTTTTTCAAAGCGTTACCATTATAATAATGGCTGTGATCAGTAAGTGCTGTGCAATGTTCGGCCTCGATCTCCTTAATGTCAGCTTCTTGAGAAGTTAGTGCCAGGTCATCCGCAGGCAGATTTATTTATTTAAAAATATAAGTTCACAGTGCAGGACCAAAACACTTACATTCTAAAATCTTATAGACTAATAAACAAGACTTACAAACTAAATAAACATATAAATTACAAAAAACTTAAAAATGTACACACACTCGTATATAAATGTACAAATTTGGTATGGCTTATCATGGAAGATATCCAGATCTATGTGCTGAGTGAGCAAAGAGTTGGGCAGTGTAATTGCTCGTGCTGTAGGCTCTGCAGGTGGCTCGACGTGCGTGCACTGCCGGTGGCGTAGCAAACAGTCTCCTCCGACGACGAGGTCCCTCCAGGCCTTCACCTCCTACCAGAAATCGGCTCGGCACGCCCGCTAGACCCACCCGCTCTAGCGCAGTTGGATTATCCACCTTGTTTTTCAGGAGACGCTGGTAGTGCGTTAATAAGAGTAATTTTCGCCTGAGTTCCAGAGTGTCTAGTCCCACCATCCCCGTAACAAACAAAGGTGGATATAGATACGGGTAGTACCCGTATATGCGCTTATAAATAAAACGAGAAAACTTCCTCTGGACTCGTTCTATTAAGAGAGAATACTTGGCCTCGTGTGGATTCCATACTATGGCACTGCATTCTAGCCTGCTGCGCACGTACGCCTTGTGTAACATTAGGGCAGCTCATATTCCCTTAAATGCAAAGGAAATTCTCTTATCAAACCCTAGCATTCTATTAGCGGCTTCACATGCGGATGTTATGTGGTCCCTAAAGTTAAGCCTTGGGTCTAATGTAAGCCCTAAGTCTCGAATTTGGTTCACACGTTCCAGCGGAGCACCTGTCAGACTATAGTCAAAGTCCAGCGGTGCGCGAGAGTGTGAAAACGTCATAACTTTACAAGTAGAGACGATTTATTTTACTCCACTCCTAGATAGCGGGCCGTGTATGGGCTATCCGGTTCACGATAAAGTATATGTTGAACAGTGGCACGGTCAGCACACTGCCCTGAGGTACTCCATTTTTAGAAGCTAGAATAACTGGATTGCGCAAACATATTTTGCTGTTAAATTTAATTTTAATTCGAGAAAAAAATTACTTATAAATGTTAAAAATAGAAACACTTTTTATCCAAAAAAATATTTATTAAAAAAGTTAAATTTATGTTTTGACAGAATTTTTAAAAATCCAGTTAATCTGATTTTGGACGTGATGGTATTAATGAATAAAATCCAGATCTTTCCGTCATTACTAGCGATACAATCGGTGAGTTGCGAAAACGTGGAGATCAAAGATAATGACACTCGACTTTCTGGGAGAATATTATTATGACAGTAATACTTTGCGACCGAAAACGATGCGCATTCCTTTACCGCAACAAGCATATCGGACACAACATGACATGGCGAGGAACCAAGGCCGAACATTCCCTGAACCTTAAATATCTAATTGTGAAATTAAATAGATTCTTTAACGTATAAGTCAGACTGCTACACCATAATACAGAATCTCTGAATCCGAAATAACTAGCTAAGTCAACTTATTTCCACCAACGGGGAAGTGGCAACTGATAATCTCCATACAACTGTCATGTCCCTATAATTCCTGATGGCGAATATTTAAAACCGGCTCCACTCAATAAGCACTACACGCCAGACAGATGGCACCTCTTGCCGTACGAAGGGACGGTGGATGCGCGGTAGAAAAAAAGGATCAGGAATCTGATCCCGACATCCTCTCTACGACTTCACTTGAACTCCGGGTAGACTAAAAGTTTGTGTTACATTCTCCACAAGCGATCCTGAACAGGCCACAAAGGAGAATAGTAAATAAAGTGGCGAATAGTATTCACCACTTCAAGGCTATCACAAAGCCCAGAGAACACTAGTCTCCTGTCGTGAACCGCTGTGGCCTATGTAGGAAGCGGTGGATCGATTGCGCACCTAAGTAAGTTATTGCTAATACAGTAGTCAGCATGGTAAGTTGGAGGTTTGACCGGTCCGATCAAAAACACATTGCGAGTGCGGCGTTCCTGATCAGACCATGTCCCACTTGCTTGAAGTTTCCCTAAAGTCCGTTCACCTGCACCCTTGATGATCTGAATAACGCTTCAGGCGCAGCTAAACGTTGGCCACCTAATGGACCAAATAGTATAATTAGATGATGCGTCGATACGAAAAGAAGGAGAAATGTCCAAGTTCCGAAACAAGCACTTACGAGAATAATCACTTTAACGTTGTGTAGTAATCACTTTGACGTTGTGCTTTCTCCATAGTTCCCGTGTGGTCAAACGTGAACGTAGCTGGTGTCCGCCTCGTGGATATGAACCCACAGATTGGTTTAGAGGAGGACCCCGAGATGTGGCAGGAGTTGTACCAGGAAGCTGTGAATACTGATGAGACGGTGCGTCAACTGAAAGGGACCGTGTCGTGGTCCGTAGGACTGGCTGTGGCTGAAATTTGCCACGCGATCTTTTCAAACTTATACTCTGTGCTCCCAGTCTCTACTCACATTAAGGTATGTTCGATTCCCTTTCAATCACTGATCATGCGATCAAAATAAGAATTAAATGACTCAACAGGAATTACATGACTTGATTCCACCAGCTCACTTCTACCATCGGACAAGCCGACGAACGGCGAGTATCCACACCATTATGTTGTAGAAATCTCTACGATCCGGACCAAGCGTTTCGCCTCGTCGTTTATACCACGTACATCGAGGGACTGGAACATTTTGTCTGCTGCAGTCTTCCCGTCCAATTATAATTTATGTATCTTTAAGGCAAGAGTAAATAGGCTCTTAATAAACTAGTGCGCCTCACCATCAATGATTGCTTCACTGTTTACCATCAGGTGGGATCGCAATCAAGCACTAGTTTATATATTAATATATAAAAAAATCTGAGGACAGATCTGTGCTGGACTACGTTAAGCGAATTTCAGAAAAATATTTTAAAAAGACCAATTTCGTTTTCGACCAATATTTTAAAAAGACCAATTTGATTCCAATCCGATTGATCAACTGTAACAAGAACATGGTGATCCGATCTGTAAACCAGGCTATCGTCTCAAGCTTCGCTAGCCTGGTTCTTTTTTTTTATCTAGTTTTTTTTTTTTTTTCCAGGGTGAGCACTCAATAAGAGACGATATTTTCCTCTCATTACCCAGTGTGGTAGGCGGTGAGGGAGTTGCTAACGTCATTCGCCAGAAACTTACTCACCATGAGGCTTCACTACTGCGCAGGGGCGCGAGAAATATCAGGAGTAACATAGAGCTAATTAATAAAATTAAAATGTGATGGTTGTACGCAAAATTTGATTATGATTTTCCGTTAAAAAGTTACCTAGGGCGTACAATGTTAACTACTGTCATGTTTTTTGAGGATGCAAATGAAATGCCGCATTGCCGTAAAGACACGTGAAAATACTAAAAATGTACAGGATATATCTATATAATAATATAATGTGACGTCTATAATATGACGTTGCCGAGATATTTGAAATTAAGTACATACCTACTTTGCATCTTTGTTTTTTTTATTTGCATCAGAATAATTATTGCGGCAATGCAACATTTTAAATTATCTACTTTGTATAATTATCTACTTATTTGTGAAAGAACAAGGGATTTTTTTAATGTCTTCGACTTACATAATTATTAGTTTCATAGTTTGCCACAATTGGCAAACAGCAATTTTCATAAAATCCCGTTTATATTTATCATAATTACGTAGGTACTTACTTATGTTTTTGTTTTCTCTTAGTCTAAATATTTTTGGTTTAATTGTGCTTAATATTGAAATTTGTTTTTTAGGTGTTTTTATTAGTTTTGTCCCTATGTCATTATTGTTAAAAATGTGTGAAGAATAGTTCTTAATAAATACAGTATTTATAATTTATAAAAAAATGTGCATTTTCTTTTTAACACGCTAATAATATTTTCAGTCAGTAACTATGGGTATGTACATATTTATTTATTAAATGCTATATACATACAAAAGTACAGAGGCAGAATTAATACTTTAGGCATTTTCTACCAGTCAACTTTTGGAGTTATACAGAAAAAATAGTGGTAGGTGTAATAAAAGCCTAATAAAATAAAATGAAATTAACTAGTGAGATTATGCAGAATAAATGTACAGCCGTGACCCAAGATAATAAAATCGTTATTTATTGTAAATTAATTTCAGCACTACGCCAGGGTGTAGGGTGGGGTAGACTTCCCTCCGTGTTCCTACCCCTCCGGCGATACTCGACCATCAAGAAGCTGTTCAGGCCCTGCCATGAGAAGTATATTGACAGATCGAACAAAGTGACAGTGGTCGGAATGGGGAAAGTCGGCATGGCTACTATCTACGCTTTACTGACACAGGTATCTTTTTTAGTCTTCACGTGCATAAGTGCAACTGCAGGTGCAGTCCTATACTTAAGAACTATAGATACATATGTAGATGGCGTTGATCTCAACATTTTTAATTAATTTGTTGGATTATTATTAGTCAAGGAAATGGCACTTTAGTGAACATAGTCAAATTATTGCCTCAAAATCCACGTAATTCGCGCCACTCGTATTCGTTAGTGCCTGCGCACACTTTAGACAAGTCTGTCGACGTTTGCGACAAGTCTGTTTTGTCTTCGACACGGGGCGCTAGGACTGTTGACAAAATATCGATATTATTGTTTAGAAATATCGATATTTATTACTAATACCTACTTTTTTGACGATTTATCGATAGTTCGATATTGAAATGTAGATTTCGACACTTGATTTTTTTTTTTAATTAGTTTTTTTTGTAATTAGCTTCGCTACGCTCGGACGCCAAACTCCTTCTCGGGACTAAGTAAGTTACTTTCACCCCCTAAGGTAACAATGTATTATTTTTTCACTTCATTTTTATCGCTGACGGTACCTAGTTACGCTGAAAACAGCCCATTTATTATTTTTATTGATCTTGGTCAATAAAACAACAATCCTGATAATATAAATATTAATGATATCGTGTTTAAGTTATGCAGTGACGTACCTATTGACATGCTGTAGGTTTTAAGTATTTACAGAAGGTCACACGCAATGATAATGCCTTCAAAAACATAACTTGTAGAAAAACTAAGTTCACTATCCCTAAACTTTAAACTGGAACGGTTTTGATATTACGAGTAGCTATTGTACGAGATCCGTAGAAGAAATCTCTTCCCTCATCTGTAATTCGATTATAATAACTATTATGTGCTAGATAATGCGTTTATTAAGACATTCTGAATAGGTTGCCTAGCTAAATCTGGTGTCAATCGTGGAAATTACAGACAATAGAAAGACAATAGGTGCGCGTTCGCTTGGGGTTTAATGAGTTAAACAATAAAATTTGTCTTAGACCGCGAACATTTTATAATTTTCGACTATAGCCAAATACTTAAATTGAGTTCTATCGTTTTGACAGCTTTGATTAGACTAAAAAACACTAATCAACATGATAAAAAAACTAATAAATAAAAGATGAGGGTAAATTATGGCTATTTACTGACATCTATAAGCGAGGCAACCCTCTTATTTGCACCAAAAAAAAGGAGGCAACCTGTAGACTGGCCTGTTGGTCTAGTGGTTAGTGGCCCTGACTGCTAAGCCCGAGGTCGTGGGTTCGATTCCCACCCAGGACAAATGTTTGTGTGTGAGCATGATTATTTGTTCTGTGTCTGGGTGTAATTTATAATAATAATAATAATAAAAGTCACGACCCAACGATTGTCGGATCAAGTGCGGGTTATTCAACGGAATCACAGATTGGACGACGCCGCACTTGATAGGCTGCGCTCAGAGGTACTGAGCAACCGTATCATCTCGACTCCAACACAGACACAGACTGCGGCACCACGGGCTACAGATGCAATCATGCCGCGGTCCAATCATGGTGATGATGAAGCAGATGATAGGGTTGTCACAGTAAGTAGCCAGTGCAACGATCGACTGAGGAGCGCGCTGGAGGATGCACTCCGCGAGTACAGATCGACTCCAATCGCTCGTAGACCTCGTCTACCCCGGTTACCTATGCACAGAAAAAATAGGGCGCTAGTGTGTGCTCTGGACTCGCTGCTTGAGAATGTGTTCGAGAGCAGTGTAAACCTCGTTGATACGCACTCAATCCTCTATTGCGGGGCTATTGCGGCATGTCGTTTAGCCAACGTAAAACTATTAAGTTGTGACGAAGCTACTCGACCAAAGCCTGCCGTCCCTGCCTGGCAATATAGGATTGAGAGGCGTATCGATGGGGCCAGAGCACTCATTGGTAAACTATACTGCTTCAGGGAGGGTAACACACGACCACGTGTGATGCGCTTCGTGAGGCGAGCGTTCTCGGGGACTGGAATTAGCCCTCGAGAATACTCATCTCACGTCACGGAGCGCATCGACTTCCTGAAGCAGAAAGTTTGTGCATGGGCTAGCCGTATTCGACGTTATAAGCGGTGAGTCGACCGGTACTCGCAGAATCGCATGTTCCAGAGCGATGAGAGATGGGTATACAGAGCTTGGGAGCGACCTGAGCAAAATGTGACGGACGTGCTCCGCCCGGATGATGCTGCCACGAATGCATTCTGGCGCAGCATCTGGTCGGTGCCCGTCTGTCACACTGAGGGTGGCTGGATGCGTGATGTCGAGCGCGTGTGCGAAGCTATACCAGAAATGGAAAAAGTAATCATTAACTCAACAGATGTGGCCAGAGCAGTCCGTCCGTTACCGAATTGGAAGTCTCCAGGACCGGACGGACTGCAAAACTTCTGGTTAAAATGGTATAGCAGCTCACACGCGCTCTTAGCATCTCAATTCCAGTCATCTTTAGAGTCTGGGTCGCTACCTCAGTTTCTAACAACTGGCGTTACCCATCTGCTCCATAAGACAGGCAGTACTGCGGAACCCAAGAATTATAGACCGATAACATGCTTGTCGACGGTCTATAAACTTCTTACATCCATTCTGAGAACAAAAATTAACAAGCACATTGAAAACAACTCAATTATGTCTGCCTCTCAGAATGGATGTAGGAACGGGTCACGTGGTACTAAGGAGCTACTCCTCATTGACATGGCCATAAGCCAACAGGTTCGTCGATCCCGCAAGGATTTGTCGACATGCTGGATAGATTACAAGAAGGCCTATGACTCTGTTCCACATACATGGCTCATGAGGGTGATGGAGTTGTATAAAATAGATGCAACTCTACGCACCTTTCTTGAGTCATGTATGGGGGGATGGAACACAGTCCTTCGCTATCCGGGATGTCGAACGATCCGGGGGGACGATGAGCCTATTTGGATTAAACGGGGAATATTCCAGGGCCACAGTCTGAGTCCACTTTGGTTCTGCCTAGCCCTGAATCCTCTAAGCACATTGCTAGAGGATTCAGGCTTGGGCTATCGGTTGAGAAGAGGTGGTCAGGTTTTATCTCACCTTCTTTACATGGATGATCTGAAACTCATTGCCCCCAACAAATTACGACTGATGGAACTAGTGAAGGTAACGGAAAATTTCAGTAGTGCCATCAGGATGGAATTTGGTGTGGATAAATGTGCAGTCATGCATGTAAAGCGAGGGGAGATTATGAAATCTGAGGGAGTTCAACTCTCGGATTCCATACACCTTAGATCCCTCTCCTCGACCGAAACCTATAAGTATTTGGGTATGTCGGAAGCGTTAGGCATTAACGTCACTGACATGAAGCAATCGTTGAAGGAGCGCTTCTTTGGCCGCCTGAAAAAGGTTTTAAACAGCCTGCTGTCAGGCGGAAATAAGGTGCGCGCCTTCAACGGTTGGGTCATGCCGGTATTAATGTACTCTTTCGGCATACTCAAATGGACTCAGACCGAGTTAGACGCTCTGGATAGGCGAGTCCGTACATTGCTGACCGCAAATCGGATGCATCACCCACGATTCTCGGTGATGAGACTGTACATCCCGCGGAAGTGTGGAGGTCGTGGCTTTCTGAACGCAAAGACTCTACACAACCACGAGGTGTGCAGCCTCAGAGAATACTTTCTCAAAACCGACGTGGGTATGCACCGCGATGTGGTCGCAATGGACAAGGGACTCACCCCGTTATCCATGGCTAAAGAGAACTGGCGCAAACCTGTGGTACTTACTACTGATGACCGCAAGGAAGTATGGAAAGGCAAGGAGCTCCACGGGCGCTTTTTTCGGGCTCTTCATGAGCCTGATGTAGATTTTTCGGCGTCCGTGGCCTGGTTACGATTCAGCAACCTCTTCGGAGAAACTGAAGGTTTTGTCTGTGCAATTATGGACGAAGTTATTTTGACGAACAACTATCGGAGACATATTATGAAGGACGGGACGATTGACGTGTGTCGGGCATGCCATCGTCCAGGTGAGTCTATCAGACATATTATCTCTGGTTGTTCTCGTCTGGCTAACGGCGAGTACTTGCACAGGCATAACCAAGTAGCCAGGATTCTTCACCAGCAACTTGCTTTCAAGTACAACCTAGTGGACTCTGAGGTACCGTACTACAGGTATGTGCCCGACCCAGTTCTTGAAAATGACCATGTCACGTTGTACTGGGATCGGTCTATCATTACTGACCGGACTATTGTAGCCAATAAGCCGGACATAGTGGTGATAGACCGATTAGCGCGCCGTGCAATGATAGTCGATGTCACCATCCCGCATGACGAGAATCTCGTGAAAGCTGAGAAAGAAAAACAAATAAAATATCTTGACTTAGCACACGAGGTTGTCGACATGTGGAATCTGGACTCGGCTATCATTGTGCCGATTGTTGTGACCGCTAATGGTCTTATAGCCAAAAGCTTCGACGACCATCTGTCGAAGCTATCGTTGCACGGGTGGATCAAGGGCCTGATACAGAAGGCAGTACTCCTCGATACGGCTCGCATTGTGAGGAGGTTCCTGTCTCTGGAGCCCTAACCACCGGTAGCTTGGACCTTGCTCCCGACACCGGTGGATAACTATATTTTTATATTTTTAAATGTTTTTTTTTTCTTTTGTATAATTTTGTTAAAAAATATTTAAAAATTTAATTTTATATGTAAAAAAAAATGAATAAAGAGAATAATAATAAAAACAACTTATTTGTTTTTTATATATATATATATATATTTGTTATAAAAAAATATTTAAAAATATCAAAATATGTATTATAAGAAAAATAAAGGAGATAATAATAATATTTATTTGCAAAAAACACGGTATTAAAAGGTGTTATAATACAAAGAGTCCAAACATGTTTTGCTTAATATTAAAGCATGCAAAATTATGGTATCAAGATTACAATTTATGTTCAAGAAATTCTTTAACACTATAGAAATTATTTTCATTCAGCCACTTATATAATTTAATTTTAAAATGTCTGCAATTTAGTAATTTAAATGTATTTGGTAATTTATTAAATATACGCACACACATAGCCACACAGTTTTTATTAATATTTATCTATAATATGTATGTATTTAGAAATATATAAGTATGTTTATCAGCTGTCTAGTAGTACCTATTCATAACATAAGTTCTGCTTAGCTTGAGACTAGACGGTGTTGTGTGATAGTTGTGGAATATTATTAGTTTTTCAGTTCCTTGGGGCACTTTCAGCTGATGCTCGACTTTCCCAAATAACAAATGAGAGGTAATTGATGTCAAAAATGTAACAACAAATTTTATTGTTTAACATCATTGGCACCAGATTTAGCTAGGCAACCTATGCGCAATGTCTTAATGAACGCATTATCTAGCATATAATATTTATCATAATCTTAGATAATAAATGAAACCTTGTTTCTATTTCGTTTTCCTAGGACCAATTATTTTATTAAAATTTTTATTTTAATAAAAATTAATAAATAAAATTATACATAGTTTATTATATTATAGTTGTAAATAATAGTTTTTTTTTTGTAGTTTATTAGCCCCTAAAGATCAAATTGAGATAGTTTTCAAAAATTGGTATAATACCCTATTTGCCTATATAGCACACTATGAACTTTGTATGCGAGACTAGCTTGGCTTAGAAACCACTAGTGTGCAGTCAAATGAACACGCTTTTATTAGCCAACTTTGGGCGATCAGATTTTCTTTAAACTTTGCACACCCATCAAAGACCGATGACAATGCAATAATATGATTAAAAAAAAAATGTGGGATGTTCTTCGATTTATGAAAAATATGGCACAAAGCGCACGCTTTTGTCACAATAATATTAAGATTTTTCGTTCATTATTATTATTTTCTACCTATATTGAAAATTATTTTACGCTTTTTAGTTTGATATATGAAAGCGTATTTTTTAGTTTTTTTAAACTATATTTTTACAACGGATTCTTGGTATCAATGTCACGTTATAGTAGGGCCATTGATTGGCGTGGGGCCAGGTGAAGCGTGAGGCTCAAGACTGTATGCGATGGAGGACTACTGTGGATCCTTTCTGCCCTTTCTCTTCTCTTGTCTCTTTTAAAGTTTTCGTCTGATATTACAGAATGTGTCAAGCAACATAGTATTGATGGACATCAATAAGAACAAGATGAAGGGAGAAGTGATGGACCTTCAGCATGCTTCCAGCTTCTTGTACAGCGGCAACGCCAACATAGAGACCTGCACAGGTAAACGACATTAGTAGGTACTCTGTTCAAATAACATATCTATGATACTTATGATACAGATACCGGCACGGTTCTTGAGCGCTGACGTGAACTTGAAGTCGCGCAGACTTGAATGACAAGAGAGGTCTCTTTAGTGGTATGAAGTGAGACGCGGGAGCTGGAAGTACATCTTTGTAGTTACAGTGATTGGCTCGACGATGTGTACGATGCGCAAATTGATCCTCACTCTTTCGCCGAGCGCTCAAGATTCATTTATATGTTACTGATGACTCAATTGTTAAGTGTTGCCGCACTGGGGCCACATGCTACAATCACAAACGCCGCCACGAACAGCTAGATGCGGACACAGCCACATGTGGCATGTGACTGCTACTTTTTTTTCCCAGTGCATCATAATGGACTCCACAGAAATCTTAATAATAAGGCAATTGCCTCACAGAGATCTTAATAAGGCAATTGCCTTATTATTAAGATTTCTGTGATGGACTCTGACAAAGAAGGTTTAAAAGCGCGAATGGCATGTGGCGTGTAGCCCGTGTGCTACCCTAAGGCCTTTGTTTTTTCCCGAGATTGGAGGTATCAGTATCGTGTTTCAAAAAGGCGGAAAAATCTTCGAGACTCTCGATATTCATGCTGAACTGGACCTATTTTGGTGCAGCCGTGAGGTACACAACTATGTTTTTTTGCTTCTTTTATTTTTGTTAATAATAGTATATTATTATGTTTGGGTCTTGTTCTGTACCAAATAAATTATTTTTCATTCTTTTTTCTTTCTATATTTTCGAGACGGCCGGGACGTTCCGGGATGAAAGCCCTAAGCGACCCGTCTATTACATGAAAATCTATTCAATAATTTTTGAATGTAAGGGGACTTTGTTTAATAATTATGTTATTCAAAGATATACTATTTTCAATACACTTACTCGAAAAGCCGCTCTTATCACGCAATATACTGTTTTCCGCACTAGTGCAGAAAAGTGCGCGTGCTCGCTCCCGCTACATTGTTAATACATTTATCGTATCAGGCTGCGCGCGCATCAACCCCCGCGAGTCGCCGGTCAACTCCCGTTAGTTAATTTTTTCGTAAGTGTATTATACACGTGCAAATTTGTCACTGCAGCCCTCGGCTACATAACACTCGCCTACGGCTCGTGCGGATTCTGCCTCGGTCACAATGACGAACTTTCTGCACTTGTATGAAAATATAATTATTCCTTCCCAGATTACTCAAAAACGAAAGACTCTGCAATTTGTGTGATAACGGCCGGTGTGAGACAGAAAGTGGGCGAAGACAGACTCAGCCTGCTGCAGAAGAACGTGGAAGCACTGAAGGAAATTGTTCCCAATGTCAGTGAAATAACTCACGTATAGGGTTGAATTGAGATAAATGGAAAAGCTACATATAAAACGTTTCCCTAGCTGCCCGTTAATTTAATTTGTACTAAGTAGTATGACTACAGAATTGCCACAAAGAGGGGTCAGCAGCAGAGTGACCTACAAAGACCGATGCCCACTAAGGCTGCGGATTCTTTGTAACATCACCGCGCCCCTAGAACACAAAGGTTTCTACATTTAACTCCCTCGTAATGCTCGGGAGTTGTATAAATCTGGCGTTCAGAATTAAAGCTTAGCAATCTTCGTTCGTTCGGAATTCAAAATGCTACCCAAGACTTTGTTAAAGACAATGTTCGAAACCCCTAGTCGCATAATCTACTATTCTCTATATATCTATTATTTCCACAGCTAGTTAAGCATAGTCCGAGAACGATAATTGTAATCGCGAGCAACCCAGTAGATGTGCTCACTTACGTGACGTGGAAGCTCAGTAATCTAGAGAAAAATCGGGTCATCGGATCGGGTACCAACCTGGACTCGGGCCGGTTCCGCTATCTGCTGTCCCAGAAACTAAACATCGCACCCTATTCCTGCCACGCATACATTATTGGGGAACATGGAGACAGCAGCGGTAAGATATATCGGTAGAACTTGAGTTACACTAAGATTACATCAAGAGAGAAAGTTATGAATGCTGATCGGAGAAGCATAGCTTAATCAGTCTCTTATTGATTAACTCCACTCAGGCCTCCTCTCTAGGAGAAGGTTTTTTTTTATTATCACTATCACTTCATAGTAAGATATGATGTGTTGGACCACGGAGAGCACACTAAGAGCGTACCTATACACGAGCGGCTTGGTGCCAACGGCTGAACTAACTGCAGCCGTCAATGCCGTTGTCGCCGTCGGCGGCTGACAAACGAGTAAAAAATCTGCTATGTAGTCTGTAGACAAGTTATCTTATACTATCATAAAATTTAGTGGAGAGCCGTAAGGCGTTAAATTAGTAAAATCTCGGAATCCGTGGCCAGTCAATGAATCTTAATAGAACCTATTGGACTGTATTGTTAAAAGCTCAAATAAAAAAGTAAAAAAAAAATGTGCGCTCTTGTTTTTTTTTTTACCTGATATAAACTAGTGCTTGACTACGATCCCAACGATAATTTACTGAGAAATAAGAGGGACAAGAGAAAAAGAAAAGGTTTAACACCCAAGTTTGCAACCTTGAACACCAAGTGCTAACCCCCATGGTGCTCGAAAAACTGCGAAATTTTGTCACTTTTTTTAGATTTTTCGAAAAAAGTACCCGAAGAAAGCGTTTTTTTAAGTATAGTTGCTTATAATATAATAAAGCTAACTTAGCTAACTAAGTATACTACGAGTACAATTTGAGCTTAACCCTACTGGGGTTAGGTTAGGTTAGGGTCTAGGTTCATTAGTTACAGAGATACAGTTTGTCAAAGTAGGCATATTTTTTTTGAAAAGTGAAAATTTTGTGTTTGCGTCATATTCAAAAATTTATATCAAATTTAATTAGCTTAAAGATACCAAAGTAATGCGTCAAGGCTTCAAAGTTTTCTCAAAAATTACAAAAATATCGGGTTCGTCTATACAAATAATAAATCAGTAGAAGTTTTTCGTTGTGCGCGCATCACGTAAAATGTACGAAATCGATGTTAATAACTTTTATACCTTAAAATTGTGTGTAACTTAATATACTCGTATGACTTAGGCTTTGTCTCATCGCAATCGGTTGACTATATCGAAAGATATACTACATTTATTGACTGTTATGCGGTACGAAGTCCACAGACTTTCGCCCTTTTGGAAGGACCAGGTTTCATCCAGTCTAGATCAGTGGGGGGAGTGGAGAAGGAGGAATAATGTTTTCTGGAGGTAGGACGGGTCGGTATATGGTGTTAGGTCTTTCAAATTCTCGTCCTCTTCATCCAGGACGACAGGGTTGGCGTTGTTGCAATTTCGACCTTGGCAAAAGAAACATAGGATAGAGCACTTGAGCCTGGTCTTTCTGCAAGTGCACGTCCTTAACCCAACCAAAAAAAAATAACTGAAACAAGTGACAGAATTTTACAGTTTTCCGAGCACTGCAAGTCAAAGTATCTTCGTAACCCATGGACAAATTTTGCTCAAGTTTCGGTCAAATTGTAGCAATTTGCTACAATTTGACCTTAGCTATTTTTATATCTATCTATATCGCACTATGATTCGAGTAGGGTAGACCGGGTACAATAGTAACACGGGTCAATAGTACCATTTGAGTCCCGAGGCACCCCTCAGTCGCCGGCGCAGTTGCTGTGAAATGGGCGTGTTAGGGGCGAAATTTTGATTTTCGGCTGGCCGAGGTAAGTTTTTACGTAAAATATTATTGAATGTAACGCGTACTACCAGAGCCTTGTCGATAAGTAATTGTTGTTGTCATATTAAACAGGTATTAAACTTTTGATTTATAATAAATACGGAAACTATAAGTTTAGGATTATGTGTCTATTAGACGGTTTTTCTAAATTAGTTACTTGGGTGCAATTGTACCAACATCGGCGGGGTCAATATTACCGGTACAATTGACCCCATGGTAGAAATAACCCCGTACTAATAATAATAGAGTAAAAAAATAAATAGCTACTTAAAATATGCAATTACTTATTAGACATGTTCTTGTTATTTATGCCACGAAATAGAATAAAAAAGATGGACCGGGTCAAGAGATACTTTGTTGTATGAACTGACGTATGATGAGATTTTAAAAGGGTAGTAATAAAAGCTCCGACAAAAAAAGAAGAATTGTCCTTACTCAAAATATTAAATCTACTGCCTAAAATACTAACTTTCCGACTACTTTTGTCCGAATAAAAATGATGAAACGACCGAATGAGATACTGAAATCTTCGAAAAATAAACATGACTGTCTATTGCTGTAATACTTTTCTACCAGCATAAATTACGTTCTACTGAAAACTTTGCTTTGTAATTTTTATCTTTACTTGCCTACTATTAATTCATAAATTACCTTACATATTTCATAGATTGTGGTGGTATTTTAACTGTCACATTATACCGAAAATATTATTCTGAGTGGCTATACAGAAACTTATAAAAAATATAAAAATGTACTTGTAACAATAACATTTAATTGCATCATATATGATGAATTTTACTTACCACGGGTATGCTTCGATATCGGTACCTATTTCAGGCGTCAAAAAGTTAAAACAGTCGTATTCATGGGTACGTATAAAAATCCCGAATTTTAAATTACCGATGGACGAAATCCCGAAAATTGAAACGCCAAATGGACGAAAGTTTAAAATCCCGAAAGTTCATTTGTTCGAATGTTTAAAATCCCGAAGTTCAAAATCCCGACTCGTCCGTGTCGGGGTGCCCTAAGGTCCCGATTTGTTTTATTTTGAGAAGTCGCTTTTGTCACAATTCTAACCTAACCTATTTCAGCCACAATCTCTCGTAAAAATGTGTTTACCATTGTCTAATAGTCTATTCACAGGTAGATTGTATCTTGATTGCTCTTTGAACTGGGTGAAATAGGTTAGGTAACGTTAGAACTGTGACCAACCGCTACGTTCAAGTTGTTTCGTCTATTCGGGATTTCGTCCTTTCGGGCATTTGAACATCGGTATTTTGTTTTTCGATATAACGACTATCGGCATTTAAACCTTTCGGTATTTTGAATTTCGGTGTTTTGCACGTCGGTGTTTCAGCCATAGGTATAATGAACTTTCGGGATTTTGATACGTACCCCTATTCATGCCTTAATCGAAAACCAAGTAGATTTTGTTTTCCTAGAATATTATACTGTATTATTATTCGACAAATTTCCTAACTTTTATAATGTCAGCGAGAACAAAGATAAAAATAAAACAAAACTCAGTTTATTATGAAAATGTAGTTACATAGTAGATCCGAACCCCATCGCGCGGGCCGAACAGTTGAGGTATTTTCATCATTATTGAGAGCTAAAAAAATAAATTTGATAACCAACAATAGAAATTAAACCAGTTCATGCAAGTTGTAAAAATATGATTATTTTGACCAAACCTCTGTTGTCGGTAACTTAGTAATTTTGTCGGAGGTTCAGTATTCTATCCGGAAGTTTAGTTTTTTTATTCGAAGATCCATTTTTTTTTTTAGGAGAAAATGTAATTTGAACATGCTCTTATTTGTTGTTAAATTGGATATTTTTTTTCGTTTATGTTTTGGATTTTTTGTCGGTAATTCATTATAACGCTAGTTAATTAGATTAATAGTCGGCCACAGATCGCTGGAGATTAAATTGTTTTTCGGAACCATTATTATTTCCCATTTTAAAAGGGCGTAGTATACGCGCCACTTCGAATATGTTCAACGTTTGTCATGATTCTCTGATATATATAATATAATATAAAAACTAAAAAAGAAGCTAATCCTGACGAATTTATTTCTATGAGGTATAATCCAGCAAGTATTTATTTACTATATAAAATGGTCTGAAAGTAGTGAAGAAAAAGAAGAATGGTTTTGAGTTGTATGTATGGAACCTCATAGCGCTAGTCGCCCTATTGAAATATGGATTAAATGCGCTCAATGCCGATTATGGGCACACGAGGAATGTACACCTCTGGAGTCGATTTATGTTTGTCATAATTGCGAATCTGACTAATATTTTTATTATTATTTAAATACCTGATATTCTATGGGGGTCAATTGAACCAGGGGTCAATTGTACCTCCATACTAAAATATTTTTCTTGATTATTTCTATTCTATCATAGTTGTACAGCTAGATAATAGCAATTATGCATCAACCAAAAGCAGCAGTCAACTTTGTGTAATCAACCGATGTTTCGAAAATGGTACTATTGTCCCCGGTCTACCCTAATAATAATAAAAATATCGATACGAATCGTAGTGCGATAAGAGTCAGTTTTCTTATAAATCTTACGGCACTCCACTAATTACCAAATCTTAACTTCTAGTTTTATGATTAACAAGATACATAAACTAGGTCAAAAATTTTATTTAAAAATATCACTCAAATTATCAAATTCTCTGTAAGTATCATCGTAAATTCGTAGGACATTCTATAAAAAGCCTCGAATCCTTAAGAATTTTCTTACAGATAACTTGATTCAAGCTATTATAAATGTTTGCTTTCGCGTTCAATCTGTTGTAGGAGAAGACCGAAAAATAGGTAAAATTTGAGTGTGAAAGATATTTGGTATGATTTTAAGGACAGACTAGATCTTTACGTCTTTTGCTAGTAAATCAAATTATTGGCGTGTTTGAGAGTCGCCGTTTAGGTTCGCTACCAAACGGTTGTTATATTTTGTAATGACTAATGTATTTTGTAATAATTTTAATTAATGGAATTTCGTGTTTCTTTAATTTTATTTTAATCTAAATGTAAATGATTTGTATATGGGTCTTATAATGGTACCTGAAATAAATGAATTTTATTATTATTATTTTTTTTATAGCTCTCCATTTTATATTTGTTATGACTAATGTTTTTGTAATGATTTTAATGAATGGATTTTATGTTCATTTATTTTAAATTTTATTTTAATTTAAATGTAAATGATTTGTATAATAAGTCTTAATAATGGTAGAGTCTGTGCGGAAAGTAAACCGTCGTGGGATTTGAGGGCGCTGCTGTAGATAAATATCGTTTTTGTTATGTAAGCAACATTGTGACGTCATTATAGTGCGACTGTTAAATCTTGATATTTTGAAACTATGTTAGACTAGCTTCTTCCAGCGGCTTCACCCAATAATAAAAAATATCCTATTGGCTGAATTTCCTCACCTAATGAAACTGCAAAGTTATAGCTTATGTGCTATATTATTGCAATGTTTATGATTAAGTTCTGTCTAGTAGTTTTTGCGCGACACATCCATACATACGACTACCTCCATCCATCTTCACAAACTTTCGCATTTATAATATTAGTAGCCTATTTATTGAACTTGCTCACGTGATGAAACTTAGCAAAAATATAGGTTAAAAGCATATTATTATTGCAACGTTTATCATTAAATTCATCCGTTTATAAGTTTTTGCGTAATGAGTAACAAACCGTTAATTGTGGCGACACCTGGAGGAGGCCTATGTCGAACAGTGGACGTCTTTCGATTGTAATGATGATGAACAATTAAATGCAAACACGAACCGGTAAAGGAAAATAGCGTGAAGAAACAGCTGTACTGCCTATCTAGGTAGGTTCCACCAGCGACCACTTACCCAGTGCCAACGAAAATGGTTCTATCACTTTGACTGGGATCGGTCTATTATCACTGACTGGAATATTGTAGCTAACAGCAAGTTTATGTTTACCCTAGTTAAATATAAAGGTAAAAATGGAACACACTACCACTTTCTCGTTGTCTTCCTCAGTACATTTTTCCCTTTTGCTAATCTATGAAAAATATGAACTTAATGTCTATGAAAATAAAGTACACTTCAGAATTTGTAATGTTGCTTCGTAAAAAATCTATTTAGCCTGTAAGGGACCATCTCGTATATAAGATCTTTGGGATCACTTGGTTGTCCGTCTGTTTATCTGTTAAGACCATTTAACGCTTGGAGGTATCGAGTTAAAATTAAAACCATAGGCTCAAGTCTGCGGTCTTTTGAAGTTGTGAAAAAATCAGACTTCTGAGTTAACGAAAAAAAAAGATACGGCCGTTTATGTCGCAAAAAAACGTATATTTCTATAATCAAGGGAATCAAAGTTCATGGGGTGAATCCCGTTGACCTTAACCTTTCAATCTTGGAAATTACAGACACAATTGAAATACAATAGGTGTGCGAACGCCTGCGTTCGCTTGGGGTTTAATAAATTAAATCCTGAAATTTGGCATAAATCAAGGTCTCATAGAACAAGTACAGGGAAAAATCTGAAAATTGTAAATTTGTAGATACGCCACAAAAAAAAAATTGTTTGTAATTCGGAAAAATCTTCATAACTCAATTCGGGAATTGATTTCATAGGTAAATTTGTACAGAATCCTCAGTGCGCGAGTCCGACTCACACTTGGCCTTTTTAGGGTTCCGTAGCCAAATGGCAAAAAACGGAACCCTTATAGATTCGTCATGTCTGTCTGTCTGTCTGTCTGTCTGTCTGTCTGTCTGTCTGTCTGTCTGTCTGTCTGTCCGTCTGTCCGTCCGTATGTCACAGCCACTTTTTTCCGAAACTATAAGAGCTATACTGTTCAAACTTTGTAAGTAGATGTATTCTGTGAACCGCATTAAGATTTTCAC
This sequence comes from Mythimna ferrago, assembly GCA_910589285.2. Lineage (NCBI taxonomy): Eukaryota > Metazoa > Arthropoda > Insecta > Lepidoptera > Noctuidae > Mythimna > Mythimna ferrago. The sequence goes on along the minus strand of OU342673.1, from coordinate 6,886,040 downwards.
ACAAAAATAGAAAAAAAGCAATAAATTTTGGGGGTCCCCATACTTAGAACTGAAACTCAAAAATTGTTTTTTCATCAAACCCATGTGTGTGGGGTATCTATGGATAGGTCTTCAAAAATGATACTGAGGTTTCTAATATCATTTTTTTCTAAACTGAATAGTTTGCGCGAGAGACACTTCCAAAGTGGTAAAATGTGTGTCCCCCCCCCTCTAACTTCTAAAATAAGAGAATGATAAAACTAAAAAAAATATATGATGTACATTACTATAAAAACTGCCAACGAAAATTGGTTTGAACGAAATCTAGTAAGTAGTTTTTTTTTAATGCGTCATAAATCGAAAAAAATACACTATTATTAAAACATCGATCAAAGTTACAACACATTACAAGAGCTTTTATATTATGTTACTTGCTGCTACGGAACCCTTCATGGGCGAGTCCGACTCGCACTTGGCCGGTTTTTTTTTATTTTAGTTACTGTATCCGTACTCAAGCCTGAAAAGAAATATTTTAAGTTAGTCGAAACGCATTATAAATTTAAAGTATCAATACTCTTTATACTAGCCATAGAAAATATTGACCAAAACAAAATAAATAAATATCGTCATGTTTAAATGAATTTCCGTTTAATTTATATATATTTGGAGATAACAGGGACAGGAGTTTACCTAGGAAGTCAAAAAACATTAAAATAAAAGTGTTACGTACCAAAAAAACAGCATACCAATATTTCCCAAGGTTGTGACTTTGTTTTGATCAATAATGGTGTGATATGCCATTTGTTATCTTTGGAAAAACTGTAAAATATTAAATATTATTTCCCCTGCAGCTCAGTGAAATTTTTTATCACATTTCTGAAGATTTCAATTAAAAATCACAATAAAATAACATAATAAATAAACCGGTGTCAATATTATATGACGTTTGGCATTTGACGGATGGCTGGGTTGGGTTGCTACTTAAAATCTTTAATGTTGTTTTCACTTTACGCCACGACGGTTCTTTTATCGCACAGACAATACCTGAAATAAATGAATTTTATTTAATTTTTTTATAGCTCTCCATTTTTGATTCCTGTGGATTCTAGTTTGAGTAAACACTGCAAATATCATGGTCAGACTCTGAAAGCTTCAGCACCCTGCTGGGTCCTGCCTTAATTAAAGAAACAAAGATTGGCCAAGAGGCTAGGTACTTACTTAGTAAATCTAATGGCGTGTCATCAACAACGCTGTCTTTCGAAAAAACGTTATTGTAATTACCTTTCCATAGTGCCCGTGTGGTCAAGCGTGAACATCGCTGGCGTGAGGCTACGGGATCTCAACGAAAATATCGGCAAGGACTGCGATGATGAGAACTGGAAGGATATCCACAGGCAGGTCGTCGAGAGCGCGTACACGGTCATCAAGCTCAAAGGGTACACCTCGTGGGCCATCGGCCTGTCCCTCTCTCAGATCACCAAGGCTATCCTCACCAACTCGACCAGTGTTCATGCAGTCACTACTTGTGTTCAGGTGACAATGTTATACTTTTTACATCTTCTAATACCTACCTATACAAAAATCTAGTTTCGAACATATTCAATAATACTGTGTTGTATCGAACTCCTCCAAAAATGGTTTCACCAGTTTTTATACATTTTTGGCAATAGGTCGTAGGCTATTTTTTACTCTGCTACTCCCACCTCTATTTTTTTCTTAGTTACATAGATGGCAGAACAAAGTCTACCGAGTCACTTAGTTATGCAATATTATATATTTTTTTAAAGGAATATAAATTTAATTTCTGGTAAAAGGCATTGTGGTAGGTACTGCCATTTATGGGTAAAACACACTTAAACATAAACAAATAGTCCAAGATCCCAAGGCCACCAAACGTCACGTATTTTCTGACGAAGGAAATGTGGACGATTGAGTACTGTGATTATGTACTAAGAACGCATGCCTACCTGCTAGCTTGCTTAGACGGCCAATTTTCAGGTACCTATCAGGTAATCAAAGTACATAAAAACATTTCTTACTTCACGTAAATTCTCCAAGCTGATGTTTACATATATTTTAGGCAATATCTTTAAAATCAAGTCGCCAATACTCCCAGACACATTCCGTCGGCCGTATTGCTTTACAGACGCTTTAAAGCTCCCAACATAATGATATAACTTCACGTAAATTCTCATGCTTGGTTTTTATAATATGTTCACCAGACAACTATTTTAAAACCTTTTACAAGAAGACAGACCGATCCAAGGGGCCAATCATCCCCTAAACTCAATTTTAATTTCTCTGTGTGTAGGAGCGCGAGGTCATTATCCACGCGTATGAGACTGAGTGAGACATATACTATGATATATTAATTTCTTTCTCTCCTTCTCACTCTCTTACAGTTTACTTATATCAATTATTAATATTTAACAATAAGCCAGAGTACCTTTTTCTCATGACAATCCCAATTAATTCAAACCCTGCTAGGATACATTGTTTTATTAGGAAGTTCCAGATCATCAGATCAGTTCAATAGTAAGTACCATAAAGCCAAAGTGCATTTTATGACAATTCTAATAAGTCCAAACACGGCTAGGATACATTGATACATTACGGAGTCCAGCTCCATCATCATCATCAGATCAGTTCGATAGTACTGTAACGCAGATCAGCTCGTCGGTAGGCTCGTATCGGGATTCTTCTATGAAATCAAACACTTCGGGCGGCGCACTCTTATATTTTTACTTATTTGAACGAATTCATGATTTCCTTACAAAATTTACTTCAACACTGAAAAAAACAACACATATTCTTTTTTCTACCAACTTTCAAACCTATTCTAGAACAGCATAATCCTTCGAATTATATTTTACAAGCCAGTTCGTTGGTTACATAAAAAAAGCAACTCATGCGATCTCCTTTCGATATCATAGTACCTTATAGCCAAAGTGCATCTGATGACAATTCTAATAAGCCCAAACATGGCTAGGATACATTGATTAATTACGGAATTCCGCTGTCTATCTTCCGACTCCATCATCATGTCACTTCGATGATACCATTTTCAACATAACTATTCAGAACCATTTATTTATTCGTATTGTTATAGTCGCATAACTATGTTTATTGTGATATCTGTGTGAGTATGAAATTCCGTTGGCCATTTCTGGTCTTTTTCACCAATTCCACTTCATCAAATGTCACTATTTGAATGTAAATGCTTAAGTCCTTGATGAAAATACCAAAATAACTACATAGTTGCCTATAATATTTGAGGAGTTCCCTCAATTTCACCAAGATTCCATCATCAGATCCCGATTTAGTGACTATGAGACGATTTGGAAAGTATACCTTTTCCAACAAAAAAATATTTTTTCAAATCGGTTGGCAAGCGACGAAGCTATGCGCGAACAAACATTAACAAAAAATACAATCATCCGAAGTGAGAACCTCCTCCTTTTTTAGGAGTCGGTTAAAAACAAGTCAATCAATGAAGATCTGAAAAAACTAAGGAGACACTAAAAATTTAAGTAATGAAAATAAATTACCTGATTGTTCTTCCAGCGACTGACAAAACTGGTAATTGATCTCCATCGAACCAATGAAAATCATATGCACTGTCTTTTAATATCCAGCCATTATTTTCGGGTTTGAAAATATTTAACATCTTCAAAGTTGCATTGTTCCAAAGAATAGCAATATAATTAGCCCGTCGGAACTATTGCCAAAGCTCACTTTTGCAAGGTGGTAAGTTGCAAGCATCGTAGTTTTTCAAATTTTTTCGGTTGAATTCTTCAATATTATCAGAAACCATAAAATTGTTAATAAACAATCTGATCTGTCTGTCAGTCTGGCAGCATCTACATCAATTATTCCAGGAACGTTGTATACATCACAGATAAATTTTTGTATTAAAAATGTTGAGTATTAAATTGAGTTTAGGGGATGATTGGCCCCTTGGATCGGTCTGTCTTTTTGTAAAAGGTTTTAAAATAGTTGTCTGGTGAACATACAAGGTGTAAGGGACAGCCCTCCACAAACTTTAAGGGCTTGCTCAGTAGACGAAACTGAACAACCTACCATAATTTTTTTTTATGGTGGGTTGTTCAGTTTCGTCTACTAAGCAAGCTCTTAAAGTTTGTGGAGGGCTGTCCCTTACACCATTTATATAAAATCAAGCATGAGAATTTACGTGAAGTTCTTAGTAAATACTAACAGTACTCAATCGTCTACATTTCCTTCGTCAGAAAATACGTGACGTCTGGTGGCCCTGGGTTCTTACTCTAAAAACAAAAAACAAAAACAAAGTGATAGGTTACCGAGTTATTTGAAGCTAAAATCTTTATATCATAATTTTATAACCCAAAATGTATCATTTAAAATGACCATTTTGGTTGCAATATTTGTCCACACCCGATATTTTATTCAACAATATTATTTTTACCATGTAAGAAGTACATATTAGTATTCTGATATTATATTATCTAGCTATACTACACAGATTTATATAACTGTAGCCCATAACAAACACAATATATACCGATTTTAACTTCTATTTCATAGGTATAAGGATGGCATTAAAAGCAAAAAGTAATTAAAATACCAACTTTTTACTGCAACCGCCATTTGTCATACCACCAACGTATTAAAAGTCAAAATCAGTTGAACGGACAATATTAAAAGGTTTCATAAATGTCTAATGTTATTTTGAACAGAGTATAAGATTTTTTCACTATGTTTATTGTTTCAGTGTGAGCACGGTATAGAAGATGAGGTGTTTCTCTCGCTGCCGTGCGTGCTAGGCCGCAGCGGTGTCTTGGACATCATCCGCCAACCCCTCACCGATAAGGAAAGGAAGAAATTCCAGATATCCGCAAGCATCATGGCCGAAAATCAATCCCGAATTAAGCTCTAAGCCAGTCTTCCATGGACGCGCGTCCATTAATCGCGAACGTTGAGAGCTCCTAGCAATAATCTATGGATCCTAGTATTGTAATAATTATTGTGCTGGGAACCTTGGTTCCCCAGCAGCGTTTGAAAATAATTCAAAGCAGGTTCGGTGTACCGTCCCTTTTTTGTTTTTCTTTAGCCTATAGCTATACTTACTCACTGCTGCCCAAAGGCCTGCCCTAAATTCATCTAGGTTTTATTTTTTGAACCAACCTGGAATCAGCCCCTTGTAATAAGACGTCTATCAGTGTTATTCTCTAACAGAAAAGCCTTCAGACCAGGATTAACAATCCAATGTATAGGTCTATTGGATTGTTAATCCTAAGTGCGTATCGTCGCTGCGGCTAGCACTGCATTCAAGGCTGTCTTCATAGATAGTAGCACGCCAGGTCGTTTCGTTACCCCAGCAGCCCCAGTCCGGTTCAGTTTGGGGCCAGACGTCGGAAATGCTCCACGAAGTTCCACCAGCTGTCGAGGACGAGTCCCTGGTACTTCATCGTCGACCCGATGCCGATGTGAACTCTTCCTACCGTCAATTGGGAACCTGGTGGTGGCGCGTTCCGAGGAAGCACATAGTCTTGAACTTTCCCAACTGCTGGATCCTGTCAACGACTATCGCAACCCCGCGTGTCGCTAGATCGACCGCCGCCTGGTACGACTCTCCCTGCGCTAAAACCAGCGTGTCGTCGGCGTAGCAGAGCACGCTGACCTCGTCTGGGAAGTCGCCGCGCAGTACGTAGTCGTACCCGATGTTCCACAAGGGTGGTCACCACTCTCATCTCTACCTCGGTCACCTCTGGAGCATTGTCGTCGTCATCGCTGTTGTGGTCAGCGTCAGTAACCGCCGGTGGCGGAGCCATCTGCGGGGAGGAGTATTCCCCTCGTGCAGGGAACAGAGCCTCCACAAGCTGGGGCCGGAGTCAGCGGGGGAGCTCAGGGGCGGAGTTTTTCCCGCACCGTCTTGTATGGGCTGTACCCGAGGGGGCACGGATCTCCGTTCAGAGTCCCCAGTCACACGTTGTGGGCCTCGAGCTTGGCCCGCTTTATCTCCGCTCGGAGGGTGCGCTTTGCCAATCTGTATCCTTCATATAGCTACGCCTCTCTGGCCTCCGCATCCGGCGGGCGGATGCGATGCCTGCAGTGCCTAGCGTACCGGCGAAGCGCGTGATTGCATGCGTTGCGAAATGCCGTAATCTCCGGCGACCATCAGTACACTTGGCGCTTAGCACGTCCAAGACGGACTCGGGGCATTGCCTCGTCGCAGATTTGCGACATGGCCTTCCGGAACCACTCCGCCTCGATGTCGATGTCGACAGGCCTGTCCGGTGCTTGCATCCAGGCCTGTACCGTCGTTGCTTCCAGGAGGAGCTCCCGATCCATCTGCTTCAGCGTCCACCGCGGACCACAAGGGCTCTGTCGACTTTGTCGGACCGGCGCGGCCGAGGTTTGGGTGGTGACGTCAAGCCTCATGTACTGGTGGTCTGAGTACGTCTCCACCAGGCTCCATAATGCGCCAGTCGACGATACGCGGTGACAGAGCGGGGCTGGCAAACGAGATGTCCAGCGGGCTGGTGTTGAATTTGCCCTTGCCCTTACTTGCGCCCCCCTTCAATCGGCTCCTGGCAGTCGCCACCTTTAAGTGCTCTCGCAAGCTCGGCCCTATAGACTAATATTCTAAATTACTTATTAGTCTTTATAAACTGTCTTTACTTAGAATATGTCCAGTAGCACTATTTTTATTGTCTCAATTAATGCAAATATATTTCATGCTTACAGTTTTTTTCTTTTTATTCTTCTCACTATATTTCACATGCTGATGAAGTCTCTTTTCTTGAGCTCCTGCAGATTTTTTAATAACTTTGTCGATAAACTCAACTTTTAGTCCCCGATGGGTCATCATGTTGTATATGCCAAGATGCCTCTACATTTTATTTAGATAATAAAAAAATAGGGGACACGTATTTTTTGTTTTTTCGATTTAACAAAAAATAAAGATATAGCCCATTAAAGTTACGTGTGATGTCACCCCGTGCGAAAAAATGCAGCACGGCGGCGGCGTGACGTTACACGTAGAGTCTGACCAACGAATGATGGCACAACAAAAAGGAAGCCGAATTTAAAAATTCTGAAGCTGTTCACCTTGACTGTACGCTGCTTAAACGATGTTGATACTTTTGATTATTTATGATTATATGCGATGCATGTTCATTTAACAACTAGCCTTTTCCCGTGAATTCGTCCGCGTAGAAGTCGAAAATGTTGCTATTAGGTTTTTGATTGATTTTGTTTTATTATAATCAATATCTCTTGCCCGTGACTTTGTTCGCGTATAAGTTGGAAATATTTGTAAAGTCTAAGTAGGTATATAACACTGTTAGGCAGTGCGTACTGTGCTTAAAAAACATTCCTTATTACAATTCTACCCAAAACTTCATATGGATAAGCGACGGAAGGGTAGGGTATGCCAAACTCAAACTGTTAGAACAGCGCACTCGCATAATTTCTTCCTCTTTCTTGGACCTTTTTTTTTAATTTTTAATTTAAAAATTCTAAGGATTTAGGTACGCATTTGTGAATGTTGTGCACGCCTGTAGTTGTTTTGTTTGCACTGTACAATCTTCTGAATGTTAGTTAAATGGAAAAATATTGTAAACAAATTGTTGGTGGCACACCAACAATTTGTTAATAATAAAATTAAAATAAAGTAAAAAAAATGATAGAGTTATAACGCCCGTTTACTTACGACACACAACTCTACCGTTTTGAACTGGCGCGTGTGTTGGATCATTTGGTTCCCAATGATCCATTCCCCATTCCCAATGATGCCACTACCAGTGATTTCAAATTTTGTAGTTGAGCTAGACAAGCAGTCAGGCATTTTTATCTTCAATAGCTGTACCCGCGCGGCTTCGCTCCCGCTCTTCCCTACTTCAGCCTACTATACCCTACTCTACCCTACTCTACCCTACCCTACCCTACTCTACCCTACTCTACCCTACTCTACCCTACTCTACCCTACTCTACCCTACTCTACCCTACTCTACCCTACCCTACTCTACCCTACTCTACCCTACTCTACTCTACTCTACCCTACCCTACTCTACTCTACCCTACTCTACCCTCCTCTACCTTACTCTACTCTACGCTACCCTACGCTACCCTACACTACCCTACTCTACCCTACACTACCCTAATTTTCATTTTTTTTTCCATAAGAAGCTTCTCCTCATAATAACGAACACAACAAAAAAAAAATTGGCGAAATCGGTCCAGGCGTTGTTGAGTTATGCGCTTACCAACACATTTTGCGATTCATTTTTATATTTCTTCAATATAATCCCCCAACTTATATGTCAACTGAACTGAACTTGTATGTTGCTTGCCTGCATAATGTGCGTTTAACTTTTCGAATACTATTAGATACACAATAGAAAGACAATGAGAGAGAACGCTGGCGTTCGCTTGGAGTTTATTTACTACAACATTCACAAACAGAACATCAAAATTATCCCAATTTGGAAACTGTTGCACAACGAGGGCACTTTTTACCGGTAGTGTTCCACTTTCCTTGATTAATAGACCCTTCTTTTTTATTCTTTTCAGTGTTCTCACACTTAAGTCTGAAAACGGAAATCACAATTATTTCGAAACAGTTTAATGATACCATTAAACACAAGACATAATTAAAACAATCAAATGTCATAATATAATATAACAATATGCCTATTATTTAATTTAGTCATCCATAAGCGTCTCCTATAAACAATAGTTAAATCTAAATGATAGTTAAATCTAAAAGGTCTTAAACCGCAGCAGACAAATTATTTGATTCCTTCGATGTACGCGATATAAACGACGAGGCGAAACGCTTTGTTCGGACCGTAGGTTAGGTGTTAGGAGAAAAATACCTGTCACGGAAAATATTATTTTTTATGTACCTATTGTGAATTGTGATTCAGAAGTCGATATTTCAATTTTTTCAAGAGTTTTCAATGCCTTTGCCGTTCTGGTAATTTAAAGTTTCACCTGCTCATTGTCTATATCTCCTAAAAAGTATACTAAAGTATTACTCATTGCATTTTTTTATAAATAATCGAAAAGTATCAAGCTATTTTACTAGATATTCAAAACAATAACCTATAAATGAACTTATAGTATCCAGCCGTCGCATTTTCTGTACAGATTTCCGATTAATCTCACTTTTTTTGATTTTGACTTTATCAATCATCTTAAAGAGAAGCCTGCTCATCGAATTATTTATTGTTTAAAGCATTATTATAATAAAATAAACGAAAATAAGATGCACGTAAACACAAGATGAATGAAGTTTGAAATGTCAACGACACATTTTTGACAGTGCTTAATTTTTTTATAAATGCTGCCATATATGGACTTTAATAAATAATTCACTCCTATCTTTCGTTGGTCAAAGTCTAACTTTAATGGACTATATCTTTGTTATTTTTGGTTTAATTTACAAATAAAAAATACGTGTCCCTTATTTTAAAATAATCTAAAAGACGGACTAACTAATTCCATTTTTACAACAACCAGCCTATTACGTTCGTTCTGAAATCGTTGTATGATTAATATATCGGTCTGTTAGGTGCAGACCCACAAAGGAATACTGGCATTTTCGTGGCTGTTTCCTACCACAGCCAGGAGGACTGTATCATCAGCGAACTTCAAAACCAAAATGATTAGAATTTTGCTTTGGGCATTTTAGGTTTTCTTCTGACAACTAATACAGAAATAGGGAGTCTTTTCGTTGATGATGGCGAAGCCTTTGTGAATTTATACAGAAAAGCTGTTGTTAAGATTTACTAATAGGATGCAACATTTCTTTTTCTTTGAAGATATCAGATTTAGCCAATCTTTAATTAGAATAATCTTTCTGAGAGATTGATCTCATCAACATGCCAACATCGATCGCCATCATCATTTCAGGGCCCCAAGTCTGCTATTACAATAGTGTCAGAATTTCATAATTGTTGATTTTGAGCAAGTTTGGTAATCAACCTACTAATATAATGCCGTCATTATGACTTTCCGATGATCAACCACTGACGCTCCATTGAAAGAAGTGGGAAAGAATGGTAATCTCGTACATATTTACAAATGAATGTCTTATGTATGCGGTAATCTGCAAAATTTTTGACAGTTCCTATGATCAGTTACCTACCATTAGAACGTCATTGTGCAGTCATTGCTTTTAATAAGCTCGATATTGTCATTTTACCGCAACTCTATTACGAGACCATTGACCGATCAATGATCGATCATTATGAATTAGCAGATTAGGAACTTTTAGCGAAATGATAATGGGATCGTGTTGGAATGACGAATTTATAAAAATAGCGACTTGGGTCCCAGATGAAAGGCATCAATTGCTAGACAAAGGGTTCTCCCAAGTGTCACCACAACGGCCGATCCTGTTTATCACGCCTCCATCGAATTCACGTGAACCTTACTAAAAAAAGGTTATCGGTACCCTTGTTGCGAAGCCTGTCAACGCTGCAACTTCAGATACCCGACCGCCATTCCTGAAGCTTTCAGCTCCATCGATCGTCTGTTCTGCGAGCAATGTACCCAGCTTACTGCCACTTAAGCTTATCTTCCTCTCCATTGATCTTTGTGTAACTTAAAACCATCTGATGAGGCGCATTGTTAACGACTTCGTTTCAGAGCCAAATGTCACTACGCACAGGCAATGTAATATTCACATAGACACACAAAATATGTAATTGCCTAAAAACCTTGTTTAAGCTTATTCTTAGTAGGACTAGGGTTATTAAGATTAAGCTTATCCGAGGCTACACGTATAAAAATTAAGTAGTTTTAGCTAGCGGCTTCGCGCACAGGAAGCTGCTGGGTAAAGCTACCCTTTCTAAAAATAAGCTTGAACAAGGCTTTTTATACACTAATTACTCCGTGGATTCAAAGATCAATTGCGTTGAAAGTACGGTGATGGGGCAAATTCTAAGAGATCTTCCATACTGTAGTTGCTAACAGGAAAGTCTGAAGTAAAGTGACTAGATTTTAAGTGATTTATTTGTTAACATCGTCATAACTTCTTTAATTTTTTTTTATGATTTCAATTAATTTCTAATTTTTCATTAATGAGGCTGAATAGCTGGCCGGCCACAGAAAAAAAAAACTACTGAGGTGTCAAGGGACACCCGGATGGAACGAAGTTCCATTCTGGCTTGCTTTCTATAAGAGAGAGACAGACAGAGAAACATGCGCACGCCGCACGGCTTACAATAGCTTACTGTAACAGAAAGTGTCGTTACACCTTTTCGTGAGATTTTTTTCCGTCTAGCCAATACAATGTAACTAAAAAATACTATCCTATTTTATGTACATTTTGACAGCACTATATCAACATCTTCGAAACCATGAAAACGACACTCATGACGAAAAAGTTGATAATTTCTGACAGCCGCCATCTAGATTTACATTTTGACAGCACTATCGGCTTCAACAACCTCGAAAACCATGAAAAAGACACCCATATCGAAAAAGTTGATAATTTATTGCAGCCGCCATCTTGGATTTACATTTTGACAGTACAATCGGTTTCAACACCCTCGAAAACCACGAAAACGACGCCCATGACGAAAAAGTTGATAATTTCTTGCAGCCGCCATCTTGGATTTACATTTTGACAGTACAATCGGTTTCAACACCCTCGAAAACCATGAAAACGACACCGACGACGAAAAAGTTGATAATTTCTTGCAGCCGCCATCTTGGATTTACATTTTGACAGTACTATCGGTTTCAACACCCTCGAAAACCATGAAAACGACACCCATGACGAAAAAGTTGATAATTTCTTGCAGCCGCCATCTTGGATTTACATTTTGACAGTACAATCGGTTTCAACACCCTCGAAAACCATGAAAACGACACCCATGACGAAAAATTTAATAATTTCTTGCAGCCGCCATCTTGGATTTATATTTTGACAGTAGCATCGGTTTCAACACCCTCGAAAACCATGAAAACGACACCCATGACGGAAAATTTGATAATTTCTTGCAGTCGCCATCTTGGATTTATATTTTGACACTGCCATCGGTTTCAACACCCTCGAAAATCATGAAAACGACACCCATGACGAAAAATTTGATAATTTCTTGCAGCCGCCATCTTGGATTTATATTTTGACAGTACCATCGGTTTTAACACCATCGAAAACCATGAAAACGACACCCATGACGAAAAAGTTGACAATTTCATGCAGCCGCCATCTTGGATTTACATTTTGCCAGTAAAAGTGTCGGTACAACTTTTCGTGAGAATTTTTTCCGTCTAGCCCCCTTTCACATCGCGCGATAAGGAACTTCGTTCCAAAAAACAAAATGGCAGTCAGTGAAAAATGAACAGCATTCTTTTGAATACAAGATAATTTTCAGTAGTTTGTAATGAGTACCGTCTTTTAAAGGTCCGTTCGCGGCCATTAAAAGACGATACTGCCGGATCAGCCATCAGCCGTGTTAAAACAAGTAGTGGAGTGAGCCCACCGACTTTACGCATGCGCCCAGCGAGTGAACGAGTAGTGGAACAAAGACCGACTTCACGCATGCGCGTGTCGTCCCACACACTGAACCTTTAGTGAAAGAACGAAGGAAAGCGACAAATATACAAGGTTCAAGTTCTGAGAAAATCGCGTAGATGTCGCTAGCTTCGATCTTATTTATTTCGTTAATGATAATATTTCCAACAACTTCGATTATTTTGGACCTTCATTAATTTTTCATTAATGAGGCTGAATAGCTGGCCGGCCACCATTGAATTGGGTTTTTTGTATATCAATGCCGGCCACAGAAAAAAAAAATGGCGGGAAAGTGGCAATCAGTCGTTGGATTTTCGAGTTTTGTTTACATTTCCGTGCATCAGAGATTTGTTTAAACACGATAAGTTCATCGGTACGAGGTACGACGACTCAGATTTTACAAACTTTTTATTTTATTTTGAGTTTCCTTGTATTCATAATGAAAAGCACAGTGTTTACCTTGGGGTGAAAGTAACTTATTTCGTCCCCCTAGGGTAACAATGTACTATTAAGTGTTAATTTTTTAGAAAACTACTAAAATTAAAAAAAAAATTCAAAGTCTTTAGAACAATTCAAACTCGAAATGCTCTGAAATCATCCAATCCAAGCCGGACAGCGTGCTACCCAGGGCCCGATCTAGCTATTTAGCCGCTCCAGGCAAAGATAATTTTCGCCGCCCTTTACATACAGAAAACCATTTAAGTCATGAGTATTAAATACTTCCACTATCCAACCTAAAGCAGTTTGGAAGTTGGCACATAAAATTCTCACCCTGCCATCTAGAGTGTAGATGGCTAGTTTGAAAAATAGATATCTTTTAACCTAGCTCTCTGCAAGTAAATTTTGCCACCCCTCATTTTTTGCCGCTCTTGGCATTTGCCCAGCTTGCTCCCACCTCAGATCGGGGGCCCTGGTGCTACCTAGTACTCGTCATCCATAAGCCAACGCCTACGGTGGCTGGAAATCGAGGTCGGTATCGAACGAGATGGAGCACTTCCTATATAGGTCCATCCTCTTTAAAGTTTAGTTTAGGTCGTAAAATGGATGACATTAAAAGCTCGTAGTAGCACTGCTCAGCTCGTTGTTACTATGTCATTAGACTTTTGGAGGTATGCGAAACAGATAGTAAAGTCCCACATGCCTCCATTGAAACCGCAGGATCCTCCGACCAGACAGGTGTTATAGTCTGGTGGGCTACTGCCCGATAGATGATTTCGGGCTGTCGTGTATGTTCAAATCGTGCGGAGAACTTTGATTGCGCGATGCAGGATTTCGTACTTTCTTCGTAGTTCTTATGTGGCGCCATAGATGTCGCTACAGACTCGAGTCTAGTGAGGTAGCTTTTACGACCAATATAAAATATACTTTTTAAGTACATTGACTGATTATTCCCGAAATGTTTTTTCAATCGAAGTGCATTTAGTTTTATTGGACTTCATAGGGACTCTATCAATTTGTTCTGAGGACTGCTACCATAAGGCGGTTATCACACTGCCACGCACCACGCAGCGTAGCGCGTGAATGCGTGTCTGAACATTGCTTGTATCTCCGTTTGTATAGAAAACACGCACAGTCCAACCCATTGAAAATGCATCCACGCGCGTTCAATTATACTCTCTCAACTAATTAAATTAAGTTATGTTTATACTTCCTTTTTTACTTTATTTTGTTTGCGTTTTTTATTTAATTGGTTTGCCAGTCTGTAAGCCTTCTGTGAAATTAAATACATATTTAAATAAATAAATAGGTAGTGTCAGTGAAAAATGAACAGCGTAGTCATTTTTCAATTATACTCTCTCAACTAATTAAATTAACTTATGTTTATACTTCCTTTTTTACTTTATTTTGTTTGCGTTATCAATGTGCTTTTTGTCAATATTTCGTTTTTTATTTAATTGTTTTGCCAGTCTGTAAGCCTTCTGTGAAATTAAATACATATTATAAATAAATAAATAGTGTCAGTGAAAAATGAACAGCGTACTTTAGAATAAAAGATAATTTCCAGTATTTTTTAGTGGGTACCGTCTTTTAGAGGTCCGTTCGCGGCCACTGAAAGACGATACCTGCCGGATCAGTCGCGTTAAAACAAGTAGTGGAGCGAGCCCACCGACATTACGCATGCGCCAAGCGAGTGAACGAGTAGTGGAACAAAGACCGACTTCACACATGCGCGTCTCGTCCCACACTGTCCCACACACTGAATCTTTATTGAAAGAACGAAGGAAAGCGACCTAATTTATAAGGTTTCAAGTTCTGAGAAAATCGCGTAGATGTCGCTAGCTTCGATCTTATTTATTTCGTTAATGATAATATTTCCAACAACTCTGTTCATTTTGGACTTTCAATATTTTGTTTAGAAAATTCTGAGCCTTACTAAAAGAAATCTAAGTTTCTTTTTTAGTATTTAGTGCCTGCGTACACTTGAGACAAGACGTCTTAAAGTGCGTTTCATTAAGCGGTTCCTTCGCCGTAATGTTGGCTCCCCTGTCTGTCTACAGAAAAAACTCTACCAAAATATTTGCACGAAATATGAAATGAAATTGATTTTAACGGTACTCGCACCACTTTATGGAGAATTATGAGGGGAATGGGATTTTATTTAAAAAACTAACAGTTGTAAAAGGAAGTTGTTAATAGAGAGGTACGATAATGTGTCGTGGAGTTTTCGGTATTTGAAAGAATTGTAGGACAGTCGAAATGGAGCCCAGCGTTGTATGGGTCGAAGCCGAAGCCTACTGGGGCCAGGGTTAATTCGAAAGATAGCTCAAGCTCTCTCTCAAGAGTTGGTCCCGCCATTATGATGTTTATGATTTTATGGTGGCACGGCACTGACCTCTACTATTGTGATAGTGTATGGCACGGTCAATGATGGCATATGACTGTCAAAGATCTACGAATGACAACTGAGATCAAAGGTTTTCTGGACGAGGAGGACGAGGCGAAACGCTTACTGCGGACCGTAGAGGTATTTACCCTGTTTCGAACCTTGACGGCTTAATGGGTTGCTGTCTAAAAAGAGAAAGCGTGTGTAACCGGCCACCGACCTTCTTGCTGTCTTAGAATAGGTAGTACATTGTTACACTAGGGGTGAAAGTAACTCATTTCGTCCCGAGAAGGAGTTTCGAAGGATTCGAGGGATTAAATGGGTTACTTTCACCCCGAGGTAAACACTGTGCTTTTCATCACGAATACGAGGAAACTAAAAAAAAAGTAAAAAGTTTGTAAAACCTGAGTTGTCGTACCTATGATTTTAAGTAGGTATCTTTCTTCTGATTTAGGCGGTAAAAGGTATTCCACTACTGCTTTAGCCTCTTCTCTTATGAAATTAGGCGCTAAATAACTATTTTAATCTGATAAACATAACATGTTAATACAATCTCTGTTGTACGGAAACGTAAACAAAACTCGAAAAAACCAACGACTGATTGCCATTTTCCCGCCATTTTATTTTTAGTAAATGCTTTCAACTGACAGCTGTCAAATTATTTAAAAAAAACTAGTTCTATTTTCACCATAAGATTCTTGATCTACACATTTCTATTGAACCATTTTCCAACTTTCTATACAATCAGTTAATTACAGCGCGGTATTAAATTGTAATAATTTAAAGATAAGTATTAAATAGTATATAATATACTTTTTTATTAACGAATTTTTTAAAACTTTTTTTTTAAATATGTAATTAATTTTTTTTTATTTATTAAGTACACATATAATTTGCTATTTTTCAGTAATAAAATGAAAAATAACGCCTAAAAATAGCTGGCCGAACACAGAAAAAAAACAAAATGGCGGGAAAGTAGCAATCCTTCATTCATTATTTTTTTCGAGTTGTAGAGAATAACAGAGATTTGTATAACACTATAAGTTCATCAGATTTATATTATATAGGGATTTAACACCTGATTTCACAAGAGAAGAAACTAAATCAGTAGAGTAGCAGTAGACCTTTTACCACCAAATCAGAAGAAAGATTCAGGCTACCTAAAAACATACGACGACTCAGGTTTTACAAGCTTATTATTTTATTTTTACTTTCCTTGTGTTCGTAATAAAAAGCAGTGTTTATCTCTGGACACTTATTTAGTCCCTCGGACTATTGGCGACCTCGCTACGCTTGGACGCCAAACTCTTTCGCGGAACTGTACCTTAGAAATACCTAGTGGTATTTCTGTTTAAATTTTACATACGTGAAGGGTTCACAAAGTAATTGCTAAGACGCAGACAAAGAGTTCAGCGCATAAAAGTTTCCAATTTATTTTTGAAATCAAACTCGTTACTTAGTGAAGGTGACTGACCGCAGTCTCAAACACTCAACGCAGCCAAATTATTTATTATCACAGTATCAACCATAATAATCTAGATTCTAGACTAGTTTTATTCAACTTCAGATCTTATGACGTAGAACTGTAAAGCCCAATTTTGGCGGGAGGCAAAAAAAAAGCAGTTTCGTAAATTGAAGTCTTGTATTAAAAATGTGTGGTGGAAGAAAAAGCGATCGTACGTGCAGGGTTTATGGTGTGTTTTTGTTGGGGATTGGTGTTAATTCGGGCATGCGCGCTGGCGTGGCATCCAAACGTGCTGTTGAAGGTCACCTTGAGCGCGAGACCACCGCGCGACCGGCGGGCTGCCGTTTCCCATGAGCTACGTGACCTGCCTCACGGTATGACACCACTACACCGTACTTACCTGTCATAACTTTCCATCTCTACCAGCTCCACCAGGGAAAGTGTTGATTCATTATTTCTTTGTAAACTTATTGAAACTCTTTGATTTTATAAAACTACTAATGGTCCCGCAGAATTGACTTGCTCGAAAGCTGGCATTTTGTCTGAAACAAAAAAGAGCCCGATTATAGCGCCACCGGGCCCAAATGTTTTTTCAAACCATCCAGGGACCCACTCAAATAAATATACGTGTAAATAAACCTACGATGTTCAGTGGCGGGAGCTTTTTATAAGTTTTGTTAAAGTTCTGATTGTCAGTTGTTATCATCTTTAAGTAGGTATGGGTAACGTTGCACAATTACAAAGATAGATACAAAGTGTAGATAGAATTTTATTTAGATAGAGACCTAGAGCATAGTCACAGTAGATAATATTTATCTACTGTGGCATAGTGCACAAACTAATCTCAAAAATGTTTATGCATGTCATGTTTAAGCAGTGGTTGCGAGCGACTACACACACAGACAACTCTATTGCTAAGACATGACTTCGCCTCAACTAGTAAACTCAATGAGTTACCGTACATACCTATATAATATATAATAAAATATATTTTATTTCCAATTATATAAAATATAGTACCTATTTAGAGATATATTTTATTTACTTGGAAATATAAAATGCTATCTACCTACAAACCATCGATGATGCTTACTGGTGACACAGTTCTTTTAATTACAACATGAAAGATTTTAATTTATGAGCAGAAAGCATGCCAACTTTTTAAATTCTTCTTTTTCCTCGTTATTTTTATACGAATGACATTAAAAAGTTTCCCAAAATGTTTTCACTCGCAGTGTCTTTTGTTTTCCTCGTTTAATTTTGTTGCAAAGTTTTCGTTAAATTCATTACCTACTTACTTTTTAACCATTCGTATTCCGTAATTAGAAACAATAGAAAACAATGAGAGAGCGAACGCCGGCGTTCGCTTGGGGTTTAATGAATTAATGCTAATTACTTTTGTAAATTCTAAAAAATATTTTAGTTTGGCGGTTATCGATCAATAAAATTATTTTGCTATGGCCATTAACCCCCGTGTCCTTGCTCCTGTGTCCTTTTTTTGACCTTGTCTCACCCAACTACATTTCGTCCAATGAGCATGCGCGTGACGGACGCTCCCTTTTTTCACGTACACGCAATCACATGGCAGACGTCATTCGTTCGGTCATTCACTCATTCAGTAAACACGCATAAAACAAGACCGGTTTAATCCGCTCATTCAGTCACTTCTTGACGACAGAGAAGTGAACGTTGTTCATCTCTGTTTAGAATATCGTTTTATATAGACGTAAAGTTAACTTAGTGTATTAATTTTAAAATTATACTGTTTTGGTAAAATATTTTGGAGATGGCTGAGAATAATTCTAACAATCACAGCTACGAGAATGGCAACAGTAAGTCTAATTTATTTATTTGTACTGTAAGACTTGCGCGCAAGCTGGCGGTGCATAGCATGCAAAATGTAGTTTTAATTCCTGGAACGCCATCAACTTTGGCGGCAATTGTTTAACGTTCAATTATACCATAGTGTAATACAATAACTTTGGAAACTGTGGACATCATTCAAGTCTCGAACATTTTATACCCAAAAATGAAAGTAATACTTAATGTCCTGAAGATTTTTTACTATTACAAGAATCGTCTACAATTAACCCCCAGGCTGCTATTTGACTTTGAAAGTACAAATAATTAAATTCTTCTCTAAAATGAAATCTAATTAATAAATGCCTATCAAACAGCCATGTAGCACCCACTCCTATCAAGATCGGAGACTCTATAATCGAAGTTGTGAACGATTACGTCTACCTCGGACAGACAGTCCAGTCGGGTAGATCTAATTTCGAGAAAGAGGTCAACCGTCGAATCCGACTCGGCTGGACAGCGTTCGGGAAGCTACGTGGTATCTTCTCATCCAACATACCACAGTGTCTCAAGACGAAAGTCTATGACCAGTGCGTGTTGCCAGTGATGACATATGGTTCCGAAACGTGGTCGCTCACAATGGGCCTCATCAGAAGGCTTAAAGTCACCCAAATGGCAATGGAAAGGGCGATGCTCGGGGTTTCCTTGCGTGATCGAATAAAAAATGAAGATATCCGCAGGAAAACTAAGGTTGCCGACATAGCACAAAGAATTGCCAAACTTAAGTGGCAATGGGCAGGGCACATTGCTCGCAGAACGGGTGGTCGTTGGGGCCGAAAAGTTCTGGTGTGGCGACCGTGTACCAGAAGACGCAGCGTTGGAAGGCCTCCTACAAGTTAGACCGTTGACCTGGTGAAGGTTGCGGGAATCCGATGTGGCGACACTTGAGGGAGGACTATGTCCAACAGTGGACATCTGTCGGCTGATATGATACCTTTTTGCAGTTATTTTTTACTACCTATTTTTTTTTTTATGGTGGGAAAAAATCATGCATTGACATCCCCCGCCCTTGGGCGAAGCGGGAGATAGTGTCAGACTCTTACTGACTAAAAGACCCACCCCGTTCCTTCTAGCCTTCATACCGGGGCTCGAGCGCCCTTTCGGATAACCCTGGCCCCAGTAGGCTTCGACCCGGCTGGGTCTCTGCTGTTGCTGACAACTCCTTGAGTTTACTACCTATCTACTACGATCATATGATATTAGAATAACCTAACGTGCAAGTCTATTATTCTACCTACCTAGGTATAGCAGGGGGGTAATCGTGAACGTTCGGTCATTTAAAAAAATCTTATAGACGTTATTTCCCGTAACATTTTAATACCTACCTATAGATTTTTAATTAACGGCACTTACACTTTAAACTCAGATAGCAGTCAGGCCAGGGGGTTAATCCTAGAGGTTCCTTGTAATATTAAAAAATCTTCAGGACATTATTTCCGATGAGAATCTTGTATATTTTTATTCTGGCCTTTCATTTTTGGGTACAAAATCAAGGATGTCCTTTCGATGGGAGTAACTTGCAAGAAGAGTTCTATTTAGAAATACACTTTTTTACCTACTTTGTTAGTTGAATAATATTTTTTTATAGGTGTCGGTTGTTGGACCGGTTGTTATTTCGAAATCAAAATATTTATTTCAAATAAACAATTTACAGGCACTTTTGAATTTTTAAGAGTTTAGTCAGTCTGAAAAATTAAGCTAATTGCACATTCCAAAGCGTGACAAGATACTCCACACTCTTTTTACCCGACTACGGCAAAGCCAAAGGTTATTAAATCATGTTACAATAGGTAATTTATCTATTACAAAATAACAGCCTTTCCTTTAAAGAAATAGATGTACCTAAATAAGCAGAATGCGATGCTCAAACTTTGCAAGGGTGAAGAATTGTACATTATTTTGTACAAAACGCAAAAAAAAACATTATCTTTTTTTTTAAATACCCTGGTATTGAGATTGATACTTGTAAAAAGATTGGTACCTACTACATACGTAATATTTTGGTTTCAGTTCGTTTATTCCCCCATCTGAGTAAATAGGAAGTTTGAAAGAAATATGTTTTCATCCTCACTTCGGAATTTGGTCCGAGCAGTTTGTTTTCTCTTGTGTATTATTAGATGTGTAAATAAAAACTTGTTTCCGAAAAGTCCAGTGCAAATATACGAGCGATATCACGTACGCATGTACCCTTTTGAGTATAACGGTGGTGACATCATTCTGAACACTGTTTATTATGGAAAGGACACGCTTGCTCACTCTTAACTTAAAGATCCCTAGGTTTTAGCTATCAGGAAACACAGACTCCGGCAGGGAATTCCATTCCTTAGCTGTACCTACGTAGGGTGATTGTGCCGGTTTACCGTCCAGTTCCTCTTTTCGTCCATTTGACTAAGTTGCTACAAACACATGCGTAAAACTTGAAAACAAACCTACCTTCGCGCAAGTTTGGACTTTTTGTGATCCGTAATGTCTAAGCAACAGTTCTACGAAGATGAAAATATAATACAATTAGCGAATTTAAAAAAAATAACGTCAACGCGTTAGAAAAAAAAATGGCGACGAGAAAAGTTCATGGCATGTTTAATTAGTGATAAAGCTAGTTTACGGAATATGTTTGGCATGTATGTCTACTTATGAGCGTAATAAATACAATTTAAAGTGTTTTTTATAGTTTTTTTTAAAGACATTTTTGTTAAATATACTTGAAAAAATGACTTATACTAGAATACCAATTTTGAAAAAAAAATTGGTTTTCGTCTACATGGACGGAAACACAATCAGTTAGGTGAATATTTGTAATGGTCATTATACTTCAACAGACATAAAATGCAGAATATTTTCTCTCAATACGATCTTTATTGCTAGTAGATTAGATAACTTAGTTTCCGTCCACTCCTTTGTTAGTTCTTTGCAAATAAAAAATATTTAAAAGATGTGGACGAAAACCAAAAATAGCTTAAAAAGTTGAGTTCTAGTTTTCGTCCATAAACGAATACTGGGATGGATGAAAATTAAGAAATAGTTATTCTTTTGAAATCTTAAAAGAAATAATTAAAGGAAACGGGACACTGTCATTGCGACACATATTTCTGAAAGAATTTTTTTTTTGTTCTTTGTCTTTGTTTGTTTATACGTGCTAATCTGTGGAACTACAAGCTAGAGATATGTCGTTGATTAAATAAAAGTTTAAATAATTGGCTCTTTACATATAATTAGGCTACACTCCTTTTTCTGCACTGTGGTCGAAAACTAGCTCACACTCGGACGAAAACCAATTTTATTGGACGAAAACTAGCGAAAACCCTACTTTTTCAAAAAATATTTTTAATAAAAAAAGCCGTGAAAGTGATGTTTTGTTATGTGATGTTAAATTAAAGAAGACTATATAAGCAAACAAATATTATAAATTTATGTAAGGGTATTTATTTCGCATCACAAAGCTGGAAACTCCGATAATTGGACGAAAACCGGCGCAATGACCCTAAGCATAATGATGAATGTGTTCCCAAAACGTATCCAGGGTGCGATGTTCACTATGTAGGTACCTGTGGCACAACACCGTACGATCGAACTTACGCTTGATTGAGGTTGAGCAGCTGTTCTGGCGTGAACTCCCTACCGTCTCATCTTTGCTAAGATCCCCAATTTTTTGGCAGCCACTGTATATAAAGGAACTCTTCGGTCGGTCCTCTAATTTCTCAAAACCTTAGTTTACAACCTTAACCTCTATTTTAGCGTCCTCTATTACTCGTAGCGTTATAGAATGTAGAGTAGTTAAGTTACCTACGCCTACATTGAATTACTGAATACTGGATACTGAATTTTTGAGACAGGCGGGTCAGTAAAGGCAAGTACCTACCTAGATACATAAACCGTTGTAGCTATATTCTGACTGATTATATCAGATTTTGGAAAAAATTACAGTAAGCAAAAAAAATACCAAAATATATATAGGTAAGTAGGACGAGTTACGGCTTCACTTAAAAGATAGCAGTTCAAAGAACCTACTAATGTGAACCTTGTGGACAAGTAGGACTGAAGTAGGTACGTATGCAGATACGTGAATCAGCGCAGTCGGCACTGTAGGGATTGTGTGACGCTGTAACATAACTGCAATTTGAAGACTCAAACGCTTTTCTTTTGCGAAATGTGTCCTATCCAACCTAAACCAAACCAAACAAGCGCTAAAATGATGAAGGAAATACTCATGGGATAAACTTTGATGTAAAAATGACGTAATACGTTGATAGTTAAATACACAGTGCGAAGGCCACGGCCAAACAAAAAACCCGACGCTCAGACAGATTCAACCTAGCTTTTGCCGTGGTCGGACTATGCGACGCTTGGCGCAGAGTTTGCTGATAAATAACCTGAAGAGATCTCGACAAAAGGAGTCTATATTAACCTCGCACCTTAACGTCTTGCTAGGTAAGATGGCGACGATCAGGAAGCTGATGCAGTCCCGCCAGGAGAAGGTGGTGGACACCGGGAACAAGGTGACAGTGGTCGGAGTGGGGCAAGTCGGCATGGCTACTGTCTTCTCCTTGCTGACACAGGTAACATAGCATTTCATAATTAGATAGCTTTGCGAATGTCTTAAATGTACTGTACTTGTTTAGTGTTGACACTGTTGATCATATCTCTCTAGAGGTACAGTAGGATACATTAGCACAGACCACCCACATATCTAGACCGATTTCTGTATATATGCAGATATTTCTAAAAATATTTGAATAAGTAACTAGATTTGATGGCAATGCTGAAACGGTGATGGATGACGTGGTGAAGAAACTGTCATGACCTGGAACCAATAATCCACCCGAACTGGACCCGTGTGGGGGATTAGGCCCTATTCCCTCTTCTAGAAAGAGGCCCGAGTCCCAGTAGAAGGAACATTTTAGGGCTGATTATGCTTTTTTATTCTGAACTTTATTGTTATGCGAATGTATTTTCCGTTACCCATCGTTTTTCACTGGCAATACATAAATACAGGTAGGTACCACTAAAAATATAACAGTCTATTAAGTACATAATGTATTACTATTTCCACATGATTTCAAGTATTGCAAGTGGTTGTTACTATGCTCATACACATAATAGCGCACGGTTTCGCCACAATTTTGCCTTGATTGCGTCAGCAGCTCATAAAGGCTCATCCAGAAGCAAATATAGCTCGGTTTTCCTTGTATGATTGTGCAGTTATATTTGTAAAATTGTTTATTGCGAATATAATGTTACTTTAAGGGTCCAGTGGTGGATATGGGAGGTAATAATAATAATATTCCATAACTGTCACACAACGCCGACTAGTCTCAAGCTAAACAGAGGAGAGAGGAGAACTAAAAAAAGGTGGAGAGATAATGTTAGAAAAATTAAGAAATAATCTGCAAACCACCTCTTACTTTTCACGTAGAAACAGTTAAACAAATTAGTTATCGTCTACTAATCATCGTATTTAGTACTTTCCTTGGTTTATGTAACAGACATAAGTTTACATCCTTTTGCATATTTTTTTTTGTAGTTCAGTTAACGGAAATTAATTAGGTAGGTACGTATTTCACAAGTCTGACTTGGGTTGAAATATTTACTAAATAATGAATACCTACCTAAGTAACTACGTAAAACTAAGAAGCAACCAAAATAATAATTCAATTTGCCAACTTATTGGCATGCAGCATTGAGAATATTTATTATCTTATTGTTCGAAGCACAATAGGTTAGCTGAAGCACAACGCTGCCATACCGAAGAACTAAGAATATTTTTATCATTGTTTAACTGAAAGCAAGTAATTCCCCGGCCGAGCTAATCCCAGGTGTTTACTGAGTTTATTTGTTAATTGTTAGCTGCAAACTTGTACCTACAAATATACCTATGTACTTCAAGTAGGTTCTACCTTCATTGCCTTTGTTTAATTTCGGGTCTTATTATTCAAATAACGATAGTAGAATAGAATAGAATAAACTTTATTGTAAGTACCTACACCAAAAAGTAACAGCTTGTACATAAACTTAAATCTATGGGTTCAATGGCGGCCTTATCGCTAACAGCGATGTCTTCCAGTCAATCTTAGTAGGTATGTAGTCCCCGGATTGACTTGCATCCCATCCACAGATCTCATCTGTTGTCCTCCCATCCCAGCGGAACTCCATCATGCCTTCATGTACTGTCGGCAGCGAAAGTAGATGTAACTCTTATTATTTTATTAATTACCCGTTAACTACGTTAAGGTTGAAATTCCCTGTAGGTATTTCACCGGATTAATGTAACCTCCATAAGATTGTAAGTCATAAATCTTAAAATGTATGAATTTGTCTATATTTTTGAGGTTGGCTTTTTTGAGTTGGTCATTTAGAAATAAGCCATCAAAGTTGTGTGCATTGTAATCTAACAGTGTCTTAATAATTAAATAAACTTTAAAAAAAAATACAAATGACTTCAATTTAAAATAAAAATACTAAAAAGTGCCCCACCTTTCACCTTTCGGCTCCATCATCAGACCAGTTCAATGGTACCTTATGGCCAGAGTGCATCTCATGCCAATTTTAAATAATCTCAAACAAGGCTATATTGATATAGTACAGAATACCGGTGCCTAACTTCTGGCTTCATCATCAGATCCTTCCCCTTCTTTTTTCAGTCAGTTATTGACTACACGTATAAATAAACAAAGCAATTTTACATAGACATAAGATTCTTGACGACAGTTCTGCTAATCATAGCATCTTCGAAGTTCATCATCAATTCATTACAATATTAGTCATGACGTGTAGGTTAGTGACATTTAACCAATTCATTTTCCTAACTGTACTGTGGAAGCGAATATTGATATTTACATTGTTTCTAGGTTCATTATTGCTCAGCAGATAATGTCAGTAGGTGCTGATTATGTTAGTAGCCCGTTCGCAACCATGGAATTAATTGAAACCGTTTGTCGCACTCGCTAGTCAATCGATAGGTACTGACATGTAGGTCAAGTACAGCGAATAAAATAAAAAGATTGTTTGTGCTCGCACAAGACAAATAGCCAATTACTACTTAACATAAATTTCTAACTCACCATAATAACTAACAACAGACATAAGTTAACAACGAAATTTTTTTTATTGTTATTAACCTTTCGAATATCGTAATTAGAGACACAACAGAAAGTGTAGAAAGACAATGTAGAGTTTAATTAATTAAACAAATTAAAAGGTAGACATATTTCAAAAGTTATCCTACAAAACAGCTCTTCTAAAAATACTGCATATTTATAAAGATAATGCATAAATAAAAATACTAGCTAGTTACGAGGGCGACTTTGTTTAAGAACATGACTCTATAAGTGAACTAGCGGCCCGTCCCGGCTTCGCACGGGCAATAAATATGCCTATGTTACTCAGGGTGAATGTAGCTTTCCAATGATGAAAGAATTTTTGAAATCGGCACAGTAGTTTTTGAGTTTATTCATTACAAACATACACACAAAAATAAAAAATTTCTTGTAATATTAATGTAGAAGAACTGTTAAAAAATCGTTATAACTTTAAATGTTATTTTTTGTATAACAAACATAGATACACTTATTAAGACATTTTATTTGTATGTATAAAAATTGTATAGATAACTTTATCCAGGAAATCTATGCTGAGCTTTGAATTAGAAGAGGTGACGTTTGGTAATCTTTGTTTATTTTATTAAAACGTGTATTCTTGTTTTACAGTGTCTTCCTTAAAAAATCGTAATTAGATAAGTACCTCCCTTCCAAAGTTTAAGGTGTGGTTGAGTACAGACGAAGGAGGGAGAGGCTAAACATTTTACTGATGATGAAATGCATCCTTAACTACCTATTTTTCTCAATGTCATTGTCATGTTCTTTGAAAGCGGTAATAACTCGACATTAATCATATTAGACTAGCCGTTTATTTTTAGGGTTCTGTACCCAAAAGGTAAAAACGGGACCCTGTTGCCATCATTTCGCTGTCTGCCTGTCTGTCTGTCACCAGGGTGTATCTCATGAACCGTGATAGCTAGACCGTTGAAATTTTCACAGATGATCTATTTCTGTTTCCGCTATAACAACAAATACGAAAAAACATAACCTTTCTGGCAGTCGGGTAAAAACTGAATATAAAATAAATATTTAAGTAGAGCTCCCGTACAAAAGACGTGTTTTTTTTGCTTATTTTTGCTACGTACGGAACTCTTTGTCGAGTCGTATTTAGTCGGTTTTTATTTTTTAACCTGGACAGGACCAATGGTAGTACCTACTTAATATAACATCATTGGACAGGACATTATTTTAAGTTATTAACCGAACTGGAAGAAAATATCTCTTTAATTACCTACCTATCTAAACTAAAGGCATCCATCATTCTGTTTGAGTCGATTCTAAATGTCTATGTCTGTGCTGTGTTTATAAAAATTCAAGAGCTGTGAGTCATCTCGTATCGTGCAAATAAGCGCACTTGACCAGATGTTTGGTGATATTTTTAGTTTCTGGAGATAGCACTTCACGTTTTCGTGTTGACGTCAATCCAATGTAAATAAAATGACCATAATGATCACTGCCAACAAAAATGAGGCGAAATTCCCATTCGTCCACTTTTACGTAGGTACCATCAAACACACTTCTGCCTGACCACCGCTAAGTTCATTTTTGCTTGCACTCGATACGAAAACTTCAAAGTGTTTGCTTTAGCGTAACGCCGCAGGATTGAAGGGATTTTTTTTTTTCGTTACACTTATTCGAAAACTGGCTCTTATCGCACTACGAATATGGTTCAACATTACATGTTTATCACCCTCGTGTTTTTATTTTTAATTTATCATAACAAGGGCTTCTTCATTCCTATTTCGTCACGGTCAACCGTACCTAATTATTATTATTTTTAAAGCAAAGAGGTGGATATTTTTAAGGTTTTAATATTTAATGAAAATTAAAATTGTGTTTATGAACAGAATATCATGAATAAATAAGATTATTTACTCAATAATTTGTTATTATCATAAATTATCAATTATCTGTGTTCTAAATTCAAAAATATTTGAATTTCTATTTTTAATATTAAGTAGGATGTTAAAGGTAAGGTAAAAAAGAAGAAGCAAAGATATCAATATCTTTGCTTCTTCTTCAATCGGCAAAGGTAAAGCGCGGGAAAAAAGGCTATTAAATATTATTTTTTATTTGTGTTATATTTTGTAAAAAAAATGTCAAATTTAAGATTTGAAGAGAATTCTTTAATGGTACCATAACACCCTCGCCTATACGGCTCGGATGAATTTCGCCTCGGCTGCAATGACAAACTTTCCCCACTTGTATCAAAATGTACTATTAAGTGATCAGGCAGAAATGACCGCGATGGTACATAATGGCGAAAAAGGCCATACGAGCGTGGTTAAGTTAGCAAAAATTTAAACTAAGTAACACCACTCCCCGCTAAAATTCTTTCAGTTTCGATTAGTAATAATAATAATATAATAATAATAATATTCCACAACTATCACACAACGCCGTCTAGTCCCAAGCTAAGCAGAACTTGTGTTATGGGTACTAGACAACTGATAAACATACTTATATATTTCTAAATACATACATATTATAGATAAATTACACCCAGACACAGAACAAATGATTATGCTCATCACACAAACATTTGTCCTGGGTGGGAATCGAACCCACGACCTCCGGCATAGCAGTCAGGGTCACTAACCACTAGACCAACAGGCCAGTCAGTGCCAGCCAGTAGTGGAAGAAGCTACTAGTTTTTATCTTAAATATTTCTATGTCAGGGGGGCGACATCTTGATAAAGTCCAGAATCAAAATCGAAATCATTTATTTCAAATAGACCAGATAAAGGCCCTTTTGAATAATCAAATGTCGGTCAATTAAAAAAAAAATGAAGCTAAATTGCACGTTCCAAAGCGAGATCTCTATGGAGAAAAACATGCAAAAAAAACTCCATGGACACTCTTTTAAATCATTTATGAGTTAATATTCTAGAGTAAGTTTCAACTGAAGTCAAGTGAAGTCTTCACGTACTGCAGCCAGCCACTAATAAGGGCAGCTAGAGTTTCGCAGTGAAACAATGCAATAAATACTACAAATGAAAGGCATGTTCGCGCAGCGCAGACTGCGGGCTATAAATGTAACGGTTGCTGTGTGACTTCTGAGTTGGTGACCGACGAATCCGACGATAGTCGTCTATTTTAAATAGCATAGCATAGCATAATTAGCTGTTTTATGTTCCCACTGCTGGGACTCAGACCTCTAGGAGAGGAAAAGGGGCGTAAACCACGCGGGCCCAGCGCGGGTTAGTGAATGACACGTCTTCGAATTTTTGGTTCTAGGACATGCCGGTTTCCTCACGATGTTATCCTTCACCGTTTTGAGAGCAGTGAGAATGAAATAAATTAAGTACACAAAGTAATGCGCCTGGTTGGATTTGAACCCGCGACCTACAACCCGTAAATCCGGGCCGTTACCACTCGTCCACAACTGCTCTACCTGTATTTTAAATATGCATTAATAATAATCCTGGAATGGAACTAAACCAATATAACTCATAATATGTTACAAGTAACAATAAACTTAAGTCTTAGCAATTAAAACTATAAGCGCTGCACTTGGTACATGAAAACTACAGCTGCAGCTGCAGTAATGTGCCTAAGACAGTCCACTCCGTCAGCTATAATCCTCAGAAGCCTGTTGGAGCTAACCACTATGACTCGTGCTACCAGTGATACCGCGCTTGCGTGCGCATTGCAATTGTATCCATCAATCTCTAGCGATCGATGATTGTAGCATAAAAACAGTAAATAAGTAAATAGTTAATTCGTTGTTCGATGAGCATTACATTTTGACGGACCTGTGAATGGTACCTCAGTCAAAATGTCTTTTTGAATTCGTTGAATTATGACGTGTCTTTTTTGGTTTAGAGCGACATTAGTACTACAGAGGTACTGTTTCTCAACATTTGAAGCAAAAACACTCCACGGGCTGGAAGGAAAATCGAGTGACGCGACGTTTTTCACGTAAAAACAGTCTATAGAGCTCATAATCTAGAAATATTAATATATCTATGATAGAGCTTGATCTCCTCGCTCACGAGTCGCATCTCGTGCAGGTGAACGTCACCATATAAAAATGTTGTCATATTTTATAGCCCTGATATAGTCCATTTCATTTTACAATATAGACTGCCCGCAGAGCATAACACAGATTAAATTGTAAAACCCTCGATAAGGATTTGATTTGATACTGCTGTTGACTGTTTATGAAACTGAAATGATTCAAAATTCGGTAGATAAAACTAACATTCTTTTGGGTTATCTTTCATTAATTTACTGTATCAAAAAAAGTATGATTTAATTTAGAGAGTTGTGGTGGCCGAGTGGCAATGGCCTCGAATTACTTACGAGTTGGTCACGGGTTCAAACCCAGCCAGGCGCATTATTTGTGTAATATATTTAATAACCACTGCTCTCAAATCAATTAAGGAAAACATTGTGAGGAAACCGGCATGTTTTAGAACCAAAAACTCGAAGACATGTGACATCCTGGCAGTTTACGACCGCGGTCCATTTCCTCTCCTAGAAAGGAGGCCTGTGTCACAACAGTGGAAACATGGCTGACTATGCTATATTATGCACGGTCCAGACGGTCAGGAACTAAATTTGATTTAAAACTTCTTACCATTGGCATCGCAGACGGTAAACGGAGCGTTTGTAGACCAACCAGATGTGTCGGTTAAGCTTAGTAATAGACAAGGCGGGGGCTAGGTTAGATGGGTTAACTTCTTGCGCCCAATATTATTTACCTAGTTTATGCGATGCATAGACAGGTTTAGAGGTGAACGATTCTGTGCGCACTGCACTTTTTTAAAAACATAGACACTTATGCAGTAGGTTTAAATTAAAGTTAATACTGCTAGATGTTGTGTTTAGAACAATAGCCTACAAGTTTTACCTTAAAGTATGGTAGGTAGTCGAGTACAAAGTATGGAATTGCAAACTGTGTGTGCACAAGCGCTAGAGTAGGTATGCAGTCGTGTCCCTAGGCAGCATTAGCCTTGTCAGCCATTCGTGGCCGGCGTGAACGGTGCAATCCCTTTTATCTTATCAGTCACTACTCGGAAATTTGTGATTATAAAAATGACGCCCCACACATTATACTTACGATTGCTGACATAACTATGAGTAATCACTACAAATATAGCTAGCAATATTGACACCGTGAGTTTTAATTTATATGGCATTTACTTGCTCGCCTGTACGCCTTGACTATGTGCTCGATTTATCGTATATATATCTGTTCTGCTATGTGTAATGTGACGCATATAAAAGAAATCAAATATTTTTTATTATTATTACCTTAATCTTTATTCTGTTTATCTATTCTCGAGCTATTAACTCTGATAATGGATAAATACTGAAACTAAAAAAAAAATAACATATATTGCTCAATAAAACAATACACTATATTTAAACTCTTTCTATTATCTTGACAAAAGATACGCTCGAATAATGCAGTTTATTTTATATTATGTTCCTATATGATTATGCTCTGCTGAACGAGCCCATTAACATTGATTGATCTTGGTCAATAAAACGACATAAAATACAATCCTTAAATATAAATATATTTGTGATAACGTGATCAAGTCGCGATCTAATCAATCATAATAATCTTTAGTTATTGTATAATTATTTTTATACCAGCTAATGCCCACGCGGCTTCGCTCCCGCTTTACCCCTACTCCACCCTATTATACCCTACTCTAGCCTACTCTCTCTACCCTACTTTACCCTACACTACCATTTTTTTTCCCTAAGAACCTTCTCACAATAACAAACAACAAATAAAGAATTAGCGAAATCGGTCCAGCCGTTCACGCGTGGTGGCGTGACCAAGGGAAATAGGGATTCATTTTTATGGATTATATGGTATAATTTAAAAATTTCAATATGATGTTACAATTTGAGAGCTGTGGTGCCCGAGTGGTAATGGCCCCGACTTACGAGTTGTAGGTCGCGGGTTCGAACCCAGCCAGGCGCCTTACTTTGTGTAATTTATTTCATCACTACTGCTCTCAAAACGGTGAAGGAAAACATCGTAAGGAAACCGGCATGTCCTAGAACCAAAAATTTGAAGACATGTGACATTCACCAACCCGCACTGGGCCCGCGCGATGAATTACGGCCCATTCCCTCTCCTAGAGAGGAGGCCTGAGTCCCAGCAGTGGGAACATTAAAAAGGCTGATGATGATGATGATGTTCCAGGGCGTGACCAACAACATTGCGATGGTAGACATGAACGCAGACAAGCTGAAGGGCGAGATGATGGACCTGCAGCACGGGTCCGCGTTTCTGTTCAACGCTAACATACAGGCCGGCACAGGTACGACACACTCGCTATACACCCATCAGAAAGAATAATAACCACATAACAATCTTCGAAAAGACCTTTTTTTTCGTCGCTACAACCATATTTGGCAGGCTGTTTGTTTAGGTCGCACAGAATAACTAGGTACTAAGTACTCTTTTGAGGGTCTAGAGAGCATGAAACTAAATAGTTAATTTCCTCACAATTTTATTATGTTTTTAGGGTTCCGTAGGAAAAACGGAACCCTTATAGGATCACTTTGTTTTCCGTCCATCTGTCTGTTTGTCAAGACCCTTTATCTCGGGAACGCGTGGAGGTATCGAGTTGAAATTAAAACCATAAGTAAGTATATTCAAGTCTGCGGACTGAGCTGTAAAAAAATAAAACATGCGAGAAAAAGATACTTCTGTTTATGTGACAAAAAGTACCTAAGTAGGTACCTACATTTCGACACTCTCGAGGAAATTAAAATTCATAGGATACTTCCCATTGACCCTGAATCCTGAGAGGCATAAAGCAAGGTCTTATCACAAGTATAGGAATAAATCTGAAAACTGTTGTAACGTCATATTTTTTTTTTGCAAACTATTTACATAGGTCAGTTTGTACGGAACCCTCAGGGCGCGTGTCCGACTCGCACTTGCCCAGTTTTTTTAATGTTCCGGACAGCCGAAATGCTACCTATGCAAAACATACATATTGTAACTTGGTTTGGGCAACAGTTTCTCAAGCTAAACTCAGTTATCCTAATCGTTAGGTACTCCAAAGTTCCACTGCCATTAATTAGTAAAATAAATAGGTGGATGTAAACGTTTCCACAAGGCAGACCGACGAATCAACAGTTACTGTTACCGTTGACGTAATAAAATGCAATCGAAACGTTTACCGCGTTTGGATCTCTGATTGGGCTTGGATTGGGCCAATCGGAGCGCCGAACGTCATAAACGTGTTGATCGCGTTAACGTACAAAAACAATCTCGGTACTGTATGCGAGATGCTTCGGGGCGTTAGATGGACCTAGACCATGACGTTTAATTTATTAATCTTGTTTCAGTGTGGGTAAGAGACAGAGCTGTACAAGTTGTCTAGCGCCATCTCTTACCCACACTGAAACAAGATAAAAACAATCTTACTTTGAACGTTATGGTAACCCCGATGGTCATCTTTAGGTCTCACAATAATCTCCTCATATCCATTGGCTTCTTTAAATAAATAGTTGGCTTTATATGACAGACTATGCAATAACGGAGAACTCTCAGATCTGCGTGATCGCCGCCGGCGTCAGACAACAGGAAGGTGAGGACAGAAGGAACCTGGTGCAGAGGAACGTGGAAGTCCTCAAAGGAATTGTTCCTAAAGTAAGTAGCCACATTACCTCGTCACAAGTTGAGCCAGCTCATTTAGTTTGACCTTTTATTACCTATTGTCCGCGTTTTCGGTCGATATTTCTGATTGGTCGACCGCCCATTATTTTTTTTGTCTCGGCATGATTTTAGAAAAAATATAACCGGCTAAGGAAACTTTGACGCAGTGGTTAAGGTGCTGCGCTGCGGATCGCGGGTTCGATTCTCGCACGGAACAAATATGAAAATATTTTAAATTGTTTTTTTGTTTATTTAATCTAAAAATGATATTATTTAGCAAATAAAAAAATGCATGCATATTCACAATTGTCTAATTTTAAACGTCCTTTTAAAGCCATAATTACCTACTTCCACAGCTATTAAAATACAGTCCGAACGCGATTCTTCTAATCGCGAGCAATCCAGTGGATGTCCTTACTTACGTGACGTGGAAGATCAGTGGCCTGCCCAAGCACCGGGTCATCGGGTCGGGTACCAACCTGGACTCGGGTCGGTTCCGTTACCTGCTGTCACAGAAACTGACGATCGCCCCCACGTCCTGCCACGCCTACATCATTGGAGAACATGGAGACAGCAGCGGTAAGTTATCAGTGATATATTAGGATTAAAATGCTCAATAAAGGCCCTTTAGTAACGTATCTAAGTTATTTTTCAGGGATTTGTGTGAAAAATAAATAAAATTTCGAATCTTCAGCTCAACGTCGTGTGGTGGGCACGGCCTACACGGCGAGTGGGCCCCCCTCCCCTCACCTACGCCACTAGGCAACTTAAAAAAAAAAATTGGTGAAGCAATCACTACCACGGAACAGTAAAAACATCTGTTCCGTGTTCTCTACCGTAGTGCTACAATATTTCCTTCCAAGCCTACTCCTTCTATAGACAAGTCCCAATGTCGAATTTCTTTTTATCGTGACAACAGGTAGAGCATTAATATTCTGAGTTAGTAAATGATTAAATTTGTACATTGCCACAGTGCCAGTCTGGTCTAGCGTGAACATCGCCGGCGTGAGGCTTCGGGACTTAAACAAGGACATTGGTCTGGAGTCCGATGATGAGAACTGGAAGGATACACACGCGCAAGTAGTCCAGAGCGCGTACGAGGTCATCAAGCTGAAGGGATACACCTCCTGGGCCATCGGACTCTCCCTTACACAGATCATAAAGGCTGTTCTCACCAACGCGACCAGTGTGCACGCGGTCACTACTTGTGTACAGGTAAACACATTTTTCATATCATCATCATCATCATCATATCAGCCGAAAGACGTCCACTGTTGGACAGGCCTCCCCCCTCCCCTTTTTCATATACAACATTATTTTTAGTCTATGCGAAACCTGAATATAGTTTATTCAGAATCAGTAACAAAATGGATTCCACTAGTGTTAACATTTACACCATGTTTTATTTTTTTCCAAATATCTAAAAAGGTCACAAGTTGGACACCACCGCCACTAAATACAACACAGGTCACGGCAGGTCATAACGGGGATTAGGTCCCAGCAAACAGCAGGGTGCAAGTGCAAAACTACCCCTCAGTCGTTGAGATGGCCCGGTGACTATGTATTTTTGCTGACATAACAAGCTTATAACTTTGAGATTTTTCATGATATAGTTATGAAATTTTGTACATAAATTCTTTATATAAAACTACTAGACACGTGTTTCGCATATACAAAAACTAAGGTGGTATACTTACCTACTCTATTTCCAAAACTATTATTTAAATCAATCGTCACATCCTGGGCCTTACCATGACGTGTAAATTGTCAGTCGTGCGAGGGAGAAAGAGATGGAGCTTTACATCCTATGGTCGTAAAAAGGATCGCATTGAGAGCTCATGGTAGGGCCTTTGACCAAATCTCAAACATTTATGAAAAAAAAAAATCCGTCACTGCTAGTGTAAGTAGGTATATTATATTGGCTCGATATCGACTATAATTTTACTGGCAACGCCGGGAACAAATAAAATTAAAAGTTGCGTCAAAATATTTGCAATCTTCTCGTTCTACGTTTTCCTCATAACCCAGACTTGACAAAAGCATTCGATTCTGTAAAACATGACTCCATCTTAACTAAACTTAACGATGATGGTGATGATGGTATAATTAGAGCCACTTCTTATGTTAAGAGTCTTGCATCTCGGATTGAAAACAATATACGGAAACACCGAGAATATACATACATCCAGGGACTTAAAAACACCTTCATAAAGGTTACAGAATTATAAGTGTTACATGTTGAATGTGTAACAGAATCAAAAATGTAACACTTATATATGTGTTTTCAATGTGTTACCCCAAAACACTTAAAAAAGTGTAACCGTAACATATCTGTAACGGATATAAAAATGTTAACAGTGTTAATAAGTGTAACAGGTGAACGCAGCGTTGCCAAAGTTACAATTTACTTATTTATGGTACTGTGCAATTATTTCAGATACACATATTAACACTTAGAACAGGTTACAGTTTGATTCGGTAGCACTTCTTAACACATATAAAAACGTTACAGTTTCATTCGGTAACATTATTGTATCTATTACAATTAAGTGTTTTTCTGTTATAACTGTTTTAAAAAACAGTGTTAAAACACATTATTACGGTTACAGTTTGAGTCCCTGCATACATCATTCTACTCCAAAACTAAACTTAAATATACATGGTAGACGTCCCACCCATACGCACAAAGCATTTTAGGGAATACATTTATTGTGCGTACAGCCAAGAAGTGGAATTCCCTGCCGGAGTCTATGTTTCCTGAAAGCTACAACTTAGGGGTCTTTATGTCAAGAGTGAATAGGTTACTTCTAGGCAAGCATGCTCCATCGTCGACCACATCATCGCTTACCATCAGGTGAGATGGTGGTCAAACGCGAGCCAAAGTGTACTAATTGAGCCATTATTATTACTTTTACATTACAATTATGGCAACTTTAATCTCCGTAAGTAGTTTGATACTCACACCAATTCTACGAAATTGAAGAAAATAATACAATTGTGTAAAATTGCGCGGATGTAGCGACGCGACACCTGGGAGACTTTGCCAGCTGTGTCGGCGATCCAAGCCCCACCCCGTTTATTGGTACAGTAGGCACAACGGATCTTGAGCGCTCGGCGTCAGAGTGCGGATCGCTTTGCGCATTCCATACATTGGCGAGCCAATCGTCTTCGTTGTTAGATACATGCAGCAACGCAGGGAACGAATGAGGAGTGACGTCTATGACGCGATGGCGCGTTGAGCCAATCACTGACACTCCCCGCCCCCGCGTCTCACTTCGCACAACTAAAGAGACCGAATATTTGACTTAGCGCAACCGCTCAAGATCCGTACAGACAAAGGTTACCCGAGTCTTTTTAGGGTTCCGTAGTCAACTAGGAACCCTTATAGTTTCGCCATGTCTGTCTGTCCGTCTGTCTGTCTGTCCGTCCTCGCTTAATCTCTGTGACCGTTAGCACTAGAAAGCTGAAATTTGGTACCAATATGTATATCAACTACGCCGACAAAGAGGTAAAATAAAAATTGGAAAAAAATGTTTTATTAGGGTAGCCCCCCTATATGTAAAGTGGGGAGTGAATTTTTTTTTTAATTTAAACCCTGACGTGTTATATATCGTTGGATAGGTATTTAAAAGTGAATAGGGGTTTACTAAAATCATTTTTTGATAATGTCAATAATTTCGGAAATAATCGCTCCAAAAGTAAAAAACACCCCCCCCCCCTCTAACTTTTGAACCATAAGTTTAGAAAATATGAAAAAAATCTGAAAAGTAGAACTTTATAAGGACTTTCTAGGAAAATCATTTTAAACTTGATGGAAAGAACAGTTTTTGTAAAAAAAGACAAAAAGGTTCTACAAAATAATTTCTGGACTAAGTTTGTAGTATAATCGTATATGCAAGCATTTTTTTAAACTCATAAGTGGGTACACTTATTGTGACGGACGGGAAACTACGGTACCCTACACTGAGCGTGGCCCGACACGCTCTTGGCCGGTTTTTTTTAAATAATTCTTCAGTACGTATGTTTGTCAACTATCTTCTAAACAGCTTGACAGATTTGAAAGTATTTTTGTGTATGTATTTGAGTGGATTCTGCATGGTTTGAAAATATAATTGTACCCGGTAGGTGGCTCGGCATTCTTATTCTTATTTTTGCCATTGTCTACCGGGATCCCTAATTTATTAATACTAATTAAATAAATTAAAATCCGAAAAGAAACGGCGTACCACACTTTAAAAAATATTAAAAACCCGTTTTGCTTAGCGGAAGGTAAAATATATATCGGCACTGTACATTATTAGCACTAAAATTGATTATATTATTATTTCTCGTTGGGAGGAAATGATTACTATTTCCCAATGGGATTCCCCACGATGTGGACGCTCCCTCTAAATAGGTACATTTATTGTTAGCATCCTTATTTATGGATTCGGTTATCCTCATACTGTCTCAGTTAATACATAACCACGCGCTTTTTAGGACCTGTCGCAGCCAAAACACACTGTCTGTTATAGGAATGTTACTTACTCATTTGTTGACTGTTTCAGGGTGAGCACGGTATCACGGATGAGGTGTTCCTGTCGCTCCCTTGTGTGCTAGGCCGCAATGGCGTGCTGGACGTGATCCGCCAGCCCCTCACCGACACCGAGAGGCAGCAGGTCTTCCAGTCCGCCACCCTCATGGCCGAACTCCAAGCCAAAATTAAGTTCTAAACTAACCTGTAATGCGACTGTTAAGTTCCTAGTATCATAATAAGTTATTGTGATGGGAACGTAATCAATTCTTAATAAGTTCGGCGTCACGCCTCTTGTTTGTACTTATTTACACGAAATTAATGTCTATTTAAAATATTCAAATTGCATTTGATGTGATATTATAGTGTTTTATGTGATGTTTTAATCTTCGTCGTTTTGCGTATGATAGGTTTATTTTTTAATTGTTACATAATGTATGTGTTTAGTATTGCTAGGTGATTAGTGCACTTACATTAGTGGATTTTTAATAATATTAAGTAATAATTTATTTTAATAATATCCAGTATTAAATAAAAGGGCGAAAGAAAGATTCCTAGTCTTGCGAAGGTACGGAGGTCGTTCGAACTTACCTCCAGCAACGTCTACGTATTTTACACCAGTGTTAGACGTTCTTTTATTCCCAATTGTCCATCATAAAATAAAAGTTTGTTATAGACTGTTGTCAAATTTACTTTTAGATAAATTCTTATTCAGATAACTCTGATAATAAAATATACAGTAGCAAGATGTTCATATTTTTATCGAATTGTTCATGTGGTTTGTACATTTTCTATTTTTGTAAACCTTTTTATAAATTATCGTAACTTATCTTCATGACAAACTTGGAGATAAGCAGATTAGTGTCCACAACGAAGTTAACAACCCGCTAATGAGTTACATAAACATGACAGAAACGAATTTATCAGTTTTATCTATATGATACCTATTATTATGCAAGATAGCACTTTTCATATATTTACTGTACAATAAGGTTTGTTCTTTATGAATAAATAAACGTTGCTTATATGTAAACAATTCTTTTCATCAAGAATCCTGAATTCTTATATTCTATAATATTAAAACTAAGGTGTGTTTATTAATTGGAACGGAATTGGATAACGATCCACAAGTACAGTTACATGATTAATACTATCCTGTGCATCAACGATAGTATTTATACCGATTGCAAGTTCGTATGAAGTGATTTTCAACTTACAAGCGCGAGAAGTTGCTTCTTAAAATGAATGGGATTAAGGGTTGACAAAAAAGCCTTTTATTTTCAAAATTGTGTAATACGATTTTATAATATACATCAGCTTTAGACAATATGATATCCATAAATGACACTGGCGGGTAGCTAGCTACTTATTTATACAGATTGGAGACACAGTGGAAGGCAAATTAAAGAAAGCGTGGATTGCAGACGAGAAACATTGACGCAGCATGGCGCACGCGGAGCAAAGCCACGCTACGAACAACGAGAGCACTAATCAGTTTCATAAACAAACAAAACTTTGGTCTGGTCTCTTTAGTTAAAAAATAACTATATGTTTGGAGTGTTGCCTCAATGCGATTAAATATTTGTGCGACGCGTAAGACAGGTTTAATAAAGTAGAAACCGTCCAACATGATGTGAAACCATTTCAATCCAATAAACTTGTTCATGTGATCACAGCTCACGTGTTTAAACAATTCAGAATGAACAAGATGTTATAGAAGTCCGGAATTAGTGACAATACATGCAATACAAACGCCAAAATGCGATTGAGGAAAGGAAAAGGAACTGAATGTGTGAATAATTTCAAGATCGAACATGTATATATTCTGAATGCACCCCACTTCTGTCATTTTTTCTTTTAGAATTAGTCTGTCTAAAAAGTCAAACAACTTGGGTAATCATTAGGGTCAAATGAAATCTGATGTAGTTAACGCTGGATCAAGAGATCTTGATCATTGTTTACTAATAGAAGAACCTTAAAAAAAGTATTGAATATAAGTATTTTTTAAATGATTAAATATTATACAAGATGCCCAAGTCGTTTAACTTTTTAGACAGACTATAATAAGCCTTATTTTAGTGTTTCCTTTATAATATTTGTTTCTGTATTGATATCAACAGAGTTAAAAGCTTACAATTGTCCAAGGTAATACTTTACTTATAATAACTAAGGTTACGAGTTACTCTCATTGGAAAGGCGTCTGTTGGTGGCAGGCGCACAACGGCAGTGTAGCGGCGCTCCTTCCATCGCTAAAACTATTATATAGGTACTACATAATATCTCACGTATATACTATAATGCGTCGTTATACATCAGACATACACGATAAAAAAAATTATTTTGGTCACAATTTAGGATAAAAATGACGCAATAAAACTTAATTCTATATACATTTCGTTAGTGTATGTATTATCAATTTATTATTATTTTAATTTAACAAGTACATATGATAAAATTAGGAATAAGCATGAAAAATTCATTTTTAGCATAAATCACAGACACTTTTCTTTAAAATCGGCCACTTTAGGAATATTAATAAAACTTTACAAACCGCCAACAGTTTTCGATTGGTTGATTTGTTTTACAATACGCGGCCAGTCAATGTCGAGGTCGCGACTAGTCTCGCTGACGGCGCCACAAATGTTGCTGGATATTCCAAATAAAACATGGTAAAAGTCGTCAAACAAGTTGCGAACAAATTTCAAATAACTAAAAATACCAAACTCAATAGGTGGGCACATTGACTATAGAACAATTACAGTAAACTACAGCTTAAGAGAAAATAACGTAATCCTATTGAGTGAATATTGAATAAGATCTACATTTGGCTAGCGCCTTTGTTCCTAATTACTTGCACATAACATGTTGGCTACAAGAAGAATGGTTATTACTGAGAACATTGATTGAACAATGTTGTCGCTTCAGTTGGAATCAGTTCGAGAAGCGACGCTTCACTTGTCGCGTCATTCGAGACGTCGATGCACACACGCTATGACATGATATTCAAGAATAATGTCTAACGTAGTCGAATGGGTAGTTATGATCTAACACATGGTACTTAATCACATGAAACTGATCGGTTTACGTAGCAGAGTGGTCTGCTTGTGATAGTAAGTGATGAGCGAGTGTGTGGCTAGCACATATGCATCGAGTGGTGCGGCTAGAGTGGTCCCGGGGCGGGGTCGGTGCGGGCGGCGGCGTCGCGGCCTCAGGTGTCGTTGGGCGAGCGCAACGAGTGCAGCGCGTTGCCGTGCCCGGACGGCCGCCGCCTGTCTAGGAACGTCTTTAGTTGTGTTGCCGATAATGCTGTCGTCGGTGCCTGGAAGTATCAAAAATAAACAGTGTTTAAGGTGTTGTAAATTACTTTGACGGAACGACAGAACAATCAAACGAACTTTTTAAATTTATCAATTGAAATGTTTTGGAAGATAGCAGATTAGCTTAGCAGTGCAGGAAATTAATAATCACTTTCATACACTTTGTATGAGCCGTCGTAGACTTGAGGTGTGGCCTTTTTGATCGACTGCGTAAAAGAAAAAATAAGGTTTGGTTTTTCACGCATATATGGGTATGTGGTATTCCTTATACTTCAATGGATCCCAACGGCTGAATGGATTTTAATGAATAAAGATGTATCGATTCGCCTAGTGCGCAGCGACTCGCAGTGATCCGAGCCGCACTGAGCTTTGATAGCAGTTGTACCGACCTCGTCGAACCAGGAGTCTTGCAGCGCGGCGCGCGGCGCCAGGCGGCGAGCGGGCGCGGGCTCCAGCAGGCCGCGGATCATGGTCTGCGCGCGCTCCGCTACGCCGGCCCAGTGCTCGGGCGGGAAGCAATAATCGCATTTGATGATGTTGGCCGTCGTCTCCTCTATGGACTCGTCTAGGAATGGTGATAGCTGGGGAATAATAACCATGTTTCACTTTGACATAAAATAAGTAGGTAGTTTTCCATGGATCTGAGTGATTATTAGAATAATGTATAAAGTTTTTCTTTTTATGTCTTTATTGTTTCATTTAATTACAAGAAAATATATACATAATAAACTTAAATATAAAATATATATATATATATTTAAGTATGCTTAACCTAACTATACACACTAAAGGCCTACTAAAATATGGCGTCATAAAACTCCTCCACATGTATAAAGTTAAAAAGATAACCATGGTTATGTGCACATAGAGCACCAGTGAAAGAAACGTTGATAGAAAAATGATTTTACAAAATATGTTGATCAAACAAAAGCTGAAGCAAGTACAACGACCATACAGCCCATAGATGTCTAATAACAGGCGACGCATGTCTGTCAACTCATATGACTTAAAAATCTGATGCAAACCGCCACAGAACAATTTCCAAATAGTTTCGACTACCTTTGTGAACCGAAAACACGTCCGCGATGGAAATAAATATAACAATGGCCTATTGTTCAATAATTTGGTGTCGTAACAACAGCCAGACTTCAAGTATACCAAAAGATGGCACAACATTCTACAATGATATTAATTTTCTGATATTATTTATCACAGTTATACTGGTCAATTGGTCATAACTGAAGGTTTGAACAAAACTAGTGTTGTACAATGCATTCCAAATAAGAATAGTAAAGCCAATAAACTCGATCTGTCAAATGTTTTTTTTTATTGTTAAAAACTAGTGCTTGACTACGATCCCACCGGATGGTAAGCAATCACTGTTTGAAGACGCCTAAATTATAATCGGACAGGAAGACCGCAGCAGGCAAATTGTTCAAGTCTCTCGGTCCGGACCGTAGAGGTTGAGTGAAAAGAACGATTTGCAAA
Source organism: Mythimna ferrago (assembly GCA_910589285.2). Taxonomy (NCBI): domain Eukaryota; kingdom Metazoa; phylum Arthropoda; class Insecta; order Lepidoptera; family Noctuidae; genus Mythimna; species Mythimna ferrago. The sequence goes on along the minus strand of OU342673.1, from coordinate 6,843,353 downwards.
GAAAACTTATTTGCGTATCAATTAAGGCGTTTTTACAAGCTTTTATTTAGTTTCAGCTGTCCCGATGTTTGTCTGTAATCAAATCTTGCAAATTAAATTTCACCCACTTCCCGGTTACCGATTGGGCTGAAATTTTGCATGCATGTGTAAATCAGATGACAATGCAAAATCATTATGACGTGGAGCTGATCTGATGATGCAACTGGAAGGTGGCTATAGGAACTTGGTAGTTATACGACACAACCCCATCGAGTTTGGGCTCGTATTGTCGAGCATTAATTATAGGTATACCGAGCTATAAAAGCTTGTTACGAAAAAATGATTTTCATTAAAATCTTGTTGTTGCTTTGTATTACTAAGATTTAACATCTAGGTGAAGTAAAAACGTCATTGTTTAATAAATCAGCTAAATATGTTGTTTTAGGTCATAATTAGTATAAAAAAAAAAAAACGTGTGGCACTCGGGGACTGCCGCGGTAAAGCTATTGCATAGCATGTTTTATCAACTTATGCAATAGACCTCGCCAACAGCTGCTTAACCCCACCCATCCAAAACCAGACCTCGCCAACAGCTGCTTAACCCCACCCATCCAAAACCAGACATCGCCAACAGCTGCTTAACCCCACCCATCCAAAACTAGACCTCGCCAACAGCCGCTTAACCCCACCCAACCAAAACCAGACCTCGCTAACAGCTGCTTGACCCCACCCATCCAAAATGAGACCTTGCCAACAGTTGCTTATCCCCACCCATCCAATACCAGACCTCGCCAACAGCTGCTTAACCTCTTCCATCCAAAACCAGACCTCGCCAACAGCTGCTTAACCTCTTCCATCAAAAACCAGACCTCGCTAACAGCTGCTTAACCCCACCCATCCAAAACGCCGACAGCTGCTTAACCCCACCCATCCAAACACAGACCTCACCAACAGCTGCTTAACCCCACCCATCTAAAACCAGACCTCGCCAACAGTTGCTTAACCCCACCCATCCAAAACCAGACCTCACCAACAGCTGCTTAACCCCATCCATCTAAAACCAGACCTCGCCAACAGCTGCTTAACCCCACCCATCCAAAACTAAACCTCGCCAACAGCTGCTTAAAACCACCCATCCAAAATGAGACCTCGCCAACAGCTGCTTAACCCCACCCATCCAAACACAGACCTCGCCAACAGCTGCTTAACCCCTTCCATCCAAAACCAGACCTCGCTAACAGCTGCTTAACCCCACCCAACTAAAACGAGACCTCGCCAACAGCTGCTTAACGCCACCCATCCAAACACAGAACTCGCCAACAGCTGCTTAAACCCACCTATCCAAAACCAGACCTCGCCAACAGCTGCTTAACCCCACCCATTCAAAACCAGACCTCACCAACAGCTGCTTAACTCATTACCTTGCTATCATCATGAGGCACAGCTATTGCATAGCTTCTATCGCGGGCCTTGAGCGTGGAGACCGAATCCAGAAAGAAATAAATTGAAGTTACACTTTTTGAGCGTGGTGACTGATAAGAAAACAAATGAGTGGGGGGTGTTAGGTTATTTTCGTTACGGAATTTCTGGATTCGGTCTCCACGCTCAAGGCCCGCGATAGAAGCTATGCAATAGCTTAAAGACTATTTTCTTTCTTATTTTCATTGATAGGAACAATTTGTCTTCTTTATCCATTTGCCACTACTCAGACACTTCACACAGCGACGCAGAGATGAGCAAAATTGAAGAACTGGATTCGGATAAATTTTTTTTCGTTCACGATTCGTAAATAAATTAAATTTTAAAAATTTCTTGCTTTGTTCACTACTCAATTTCTTCGATTTGACAGTATGACATGACGCCGCAACATGGCAATCGATCGTATTCTTACTTGGGACGCATAGTACCAACTCTTATGACCACCTTTGTTATCGATAAAGCAAAAAACCTATTTACTATTTTATATAATATTTTTTCCCTAACTGCAATAAAGACTACGTAATAGAGCGGAATTTAATTGTGAATCAGTTATTGATTTTATGTACCGAAAGATCCTGATTTTAAAAATAAATGAATAATTGTAACCAAGCGAGAACAATGGTTCCTTGGATATTATTATAATAATTACAAGTACCTACCTATGTTATGTTATTACAAATAGAGAGGTTTTTTCAATTAATAAATTTTATTATTAATTACATGTGTGTACATTTTATTTTAAAATAATATCAAGATCTAGGAAGGTTGAAAAAACCAATGAATACAAATAATTGAACAAAATATTTAAAAAATATCGATATGTTCGTGATTTATTTAAACCTATCTCATCCCTAGTGTGCCGTAATGACCTCGGGCGGGCTAAATAGAACGCAGTACCCCGCTTCCTCGCACCTCAGCCAGTTGACAGAATTGTTTTGATGCGCTAGATAAAGCATGAGCCGTATATGGGCTGTATGATCGTTGAGCAAGTATTTATTCCATACTAGTATGTGCTGGCGGTTTGCCGAGTTATTGTAGCTTTCTCGGGACAGTACTTTTTATACGAGTATTTGGATGAAAGGTATTCCGTACCCTGATAAGTATGCGAAATTTTATCATACTCGATGGAGTATGCAAACTATCACACTAGTTAAGCAAAAAAACATACAACATGCAGCAGAATGATAAGTCGTGAATTTTTTTTTTAATTATTGGATGGCCATAAGATTAGAGGGCGACCAAACATAACGATAAATGAGTTGTGTGGAAAATTGTATGTATATGACTAGAAAGAAAGAGATTGAGATTGTGACAAAATAGAGACGTATGGAGGAAGAAACTGAGCCCAAAATCGTGGGTGGGATAATAATACTCACTCCCGTTAAAAATACGTAAAGGAAGACGCCGGCGGCCCAGGCATCCCAGGCTGCGGCGGGCGGCCGGCCCAGCACGCACTCCGGCGGGGCGAACTCCAGCTGCGCGGGCGCAGGCGGCAGCACCTCGCGCCCCGCCGTGCCCGCCCCGCCCTCGCCTGTCTCCACCGCCGACCCCAGGTCCACTAACTTCAGCTGAGGCACGGGACCGCCTAGTTCCACTAAGATGTTCTCAGGCTGGAAACAATACACTCAAAGTTAACATACACTCACTCTGTGTTTAGGTATATACTCGATTTATATCCTATTTATAGTTTATTTCTTTTAATATTGCACATACCACTACTTGATTCTGCATTACCGATGGGTTAACTGGTAGAAAAAAGGGGTGTTCCAACCGTCAATGGCGTGGATCATACATTAACGGTCGATCGCGATTGCTTACAAAGTCGATCTCGGTCGATTCTCAAAAAGTATACAATCGTGACAATCATATATAATGAAATCTGCTTTTTTCATGTTGACTGAAATTAGCATATTGAGACACTCATTTTAATTTACTGGGATTTATTATTTTTTCTGCGTAGTACGAAGTTGGGGGTTGATCGTTTAATATCGAAATATTTTGAGCACAAGACTCCTCTTCTCACGACTATTCTTACATAAACCTTTAAACTATATTTGTCACGTAAATAGATAGGTAGATATGCCACCAAAAGTAAAGAAATAATAAACAACATAAACTGACCCTGACGTCAAGATGAGCAACATTGATGGTGTGCAGCCAGTCGAGCGCGGAGAGCAGCTGGCGCGTGTGGTGCGCGACCATGTGCTGCGTGTAGAGGTGCGGCACGCCCGCCGCCCAGTCCAGCAGCGGCCCGCCCGACACCAGCTCCAGCACCAGCGAGTGCGCGCCCGCGCGCGGCACCTCGGCGAACAGCGCCAGCGCGCGCACCACGCCGCCGTGCGCGCCGCGTGACAGTATGCGGTACTCGCGCATGGCGTCTGCGCCGCGCCCCGCCAGCACCTGCACGTATCAATGTTCATCTTACTTATGTACTTCAAACAATTAAACGATTTCAAGTCAAGTGCAATCTTCGCTTACTTGTTTCAATGCCACTCGTTGGCCGGTTCCGGTATCTCTAGCGGCCAGCACGCGCGCGGTGCGTCCGCGGCCGATCTCTTCCTCCACGCTGTAGCGGCGCGCAAACTGCTCGCGCTGCCATGCGCCGCCGCCGCCGCATGCCGCCGGGCCTGACGCCGCCCCGGGAGCGCCGCTGCGCGTACAGATCAACCGGAAGCTATATTGTCCAGCAGGGAGCTCTTCCAGCGCCAAAGTGTTGGCGGCGGCGGGCGTCTCAGTGGCGCGACGCCATTCGCCTTCGCCCACACGGCAGTACTCCAGATGCGCCGGCGCAGGCTCGTCCCACTGCACCACCAGCCCGCCGCCCGGATGCGCGCGTACGGCGGGCACGCTTGGCGCACCGCCCGCGCCCACTGTCAGTCGCGCAGAGCTCTGCACACCACCTAGCTCATTGCTGACGAGGCAGCAATACACGCCGGCGTCAGACGCACGGCAAGCATGGATGGTCAGGGTCGCGAGCCCGTCCGGACTCAGCGAGATAGCGAACCGACCACCATGGCGCAGCGCCCGCGTCTCGGGTGCCGTCTTGCGCCAAGAGGCGGAGGCACGCGTAGCGACGGCGCGGCATGACATAGTGGCGGTGGCGCCGGGCGCGACCGTGACGTCGGCGGCCGGGTCAGACAGCTCGGGCGCGCGCAGTTCGGTGACCACGCCGTCGGCGCCGGGCTCGGCGGCCCCGCTGGCGGTGCCCGTGGCCGCGCTCGCACCGCGCCTCAGCTTGAGACCCCACGGCCGCTTGGACAGGCCCTGTCGTGTGCACACGTTGAAGACGCGCTACCGACGGGAGCCCTCTACGTCATAAGCGTCGCATGCATGCTCACCCGCGCTCCACTTTGTCGGTATCGTCCGGTTTAGGTACTTTACAACTACTATTTACAATCAATAAATTAAAACTTTACGTCAATGGCGGTTATTCCTAATCACTTAGCACATAAGTTGCGCGTCAGTCAAACGGCCCGCTATCACAGTCTATGTTAGAAATGCATTCCCGTGTATATCATACCTACAACAAAAGAAATATAGACAAGCGTTAAAATAAGACATGCAAACAAGAAGGAAAAGCTTAAACCCAAAGATTATAAAAGTGAAATAAAATATAAATGAGAAGTGACCAAACCATAGAATATGTGTAATATAGCGATACGCCCATAGGTACACTGAAGAACGTGTGAGTCTCAGTACCATCGCGGTCATATCCGCATGAAAACAAAAAAAAAAATTTCGCTAAAATCTTACGGCGCGACGTCAAACCAAACCCTTTGAAGTTTTCGTTTTGAGTGCAAGCAAAAATGAACTTAGCGGTGATCAGGCGGAAGTGTCTTTGATGGTACATTGGCTCTGAATCTCGTCATACAAACCATCACTGTTGGCCGATGTAGAAGCAGTAACGACCATCCATACTTATAAGATATTTAAACAGACTTTAAGTATACCTGTGGGTAAGTATTTTTAACTGGAGTATAATAACTATTTTCAGATATAAAACCGTATCCCAAGAAGAAGTGTTCATTACTACTATCAATCGTTGTCATAGAGCATTTGGCAAAAGCTGCTCTCTGTCAAAAATTATATATACATATATTTTATTATATATAATTATTATATTCATATGAAATTATTCGCAGATGTTAAGCGTATCGATATCTTATGTAATAAAAAGCCTTGTAATTCTTAAAGCAACTTATCTTTTCTTAGGGAGTTAATAAAGAAACCTGAGTGAAGTGAGGAATTCGAGCCGCCCAAGACAAAGACAGCTTTATCCCCGTGTTGCATACTCTACTTTTACACCATTTGTGAGATAATTAAAAAACAATTTGGTCGACCAAATCATATATTAGAGAAATATAAGTATTAAGTATATTTACAAGTTCATCAAACAAACAAAATCCACTACTCAAGATTCTATAGTTTCAATTTTCTATAATGCTCCCGTCAGTAAGCAGGTTTTATTCTATTTTCTTTTTTTGTTAGTGGCCAGTTTGAATTTCGAGTCAACTTTTGCGATGCACGTACATTTTAATTCACAATGTTGATGATTTTTGGTGTTCCAAATTCAAATCTCATTATTTCCTAGGGATCGGCCATACTGCATTATCTCCCTAGGGATAGAATGACTTGCTTTATGTGAGGTTTGTATGACGTATAAAACGACATTATCGAGCAGGTGGTGTAAAAATGATTTATTATTATTCTTATATAAGCACTAGCTGATTGCAGCTCTCATTAAGGAGTGGTATAATACCACAAACCTGCAACAGAATGCCAGAATTTGCATAAAGAGCAATGAATGGAAACTATCACAAAATTCTGTTCATATTCGTCCAACTTACTATGAATCTTTTTTTTTTTTCAAAAATATATCATTAATAATTTTGCTTTTAATTTTGTTGTTTTTATTATCTCTATTAATAAAGTCTATGAATAAAAATACCCGCCGGATCTACAAGCAACCATTTGTATATTCAGTTAAAGTAGATAATATAAAAATTTTAGTGCTGTCCCTAAAAATATGGCCACCTATTGTAAATGTTTGATTTTTTCAGTTTCAAGAGACCGCCAACTTGAGTATATGGTCGTAATTTCAACTTGACATCTTCACGCGTTCCTGAGATAAAGGGTCTTTGACAGACAGACAGAAATACAGACAAACAGACCGACAGATGGATAACAAAGTGATTCTTATGGGATCACTTCGTTGTCCTTTTTTTCCTTTTGAGGTACAGAACCTTAAAAACGCGCTAAATACACTACCTCAAAGGTGGCGTGAAAACGTGAGCATATTATGACAATTACTTCTTTCAACTTTTTGAATCATTATAACTAAATAACGGTGGCTCTTAGGAAAAAAAATTTTTAGACATTTTTGTAAATGATTATCTTTTTTTTTTATGGTGGGAAAAAATCATGTATTGAGATCCCCCGCTCTTGGGCGGAGCGGGAGATAGTGTCAGACTCTTACTGACTAAAAGACCCACCCCGTTACTTCTAGCCTTCATACCGGGGCTCGAGCGCCCTTTCGGATAACCCTGGCCCCAGTAGGCTTCGACCCGGCTGGGTCCCTGCTGTTGCTGACAACTCCTTGAGGCGCGCGGGAACAGTGCACGCCGTCGACGACTTTGGCTTGGTCCGGACAGTTACCGGACGGCCGGACAGTGAGCTACCCATTGCTCACTGTCCGCAAGCCCGCGCCTACGGTGGCCGGAAATCGAGATCAGAATCCCGGCGGCGGCGGCGGCGGCGATAACGCCGTTGCCTGATGCGTTCGGCGTCCTCCTTTGCGAGCATTACTGCTTCGCAGAAGTCGGCGTCCGCCTGCCACTCCTCCTCACTCCGGACCATGGCCTCAACCAAAGCCCGGCGCGAGAGGTCTCCACCGCCGATCGCCACCACGAGGGCACGGCGATGCTCCGCCCAAGCAGAGCACACCTCGACTGTGTGCTCCACCGTGTCCTCCGGGCGTTCCGCACAGTGGCGACACCCGGGCGTCACTTCCGCATGAATCCGGTGCAGGAAACTCCCGAACGAACCATGTCCGGTGAGGACCTGCGTCATGCGGAAGGTAAGGACGCCGTGAGGTCTTTCCAGCCACGCCTCAAAGAGGGGACTTACCGCCATGATTGTGGCGTGCCCAGCACTGGGTTGCGATAGTCGTTGACGCCATTTCACCATGAGATGTAAATGATTATCTGACCTACCGTTTTTGTCTGAGCAAATTTTATGATAAAACTTACGTTGTTTTTTTTTTGACCTTTGACCCCAAGTATTTTTTTTCCAGGTATCGGATCGATGAGGACTTTTTAGACTTCATTTATGATGGTGTTTTGAACAATCCTACCAATTTTCAACCGGGTGCGAATTATTGCAACCTCGGATGTCTAAATTGACCGTACTTTACAAGTATTTGTTCCGTGTGGGAATTGAACCTGCGACACTCGCGAGCGCATAAGCCAACGTCTCAACCACTGTGCCAACATTACTACATTGCAAGTGTCTGTTGATTCTCCACTAACTAGAAATTAGGTAAGAATTTACACATTTTTCTCTTTTCATTCCGAGTTTCTCTAGTTGATTTCATTCGTGCCAATATGAAGCACCGAGGTACATATATGTAACATACCTAGATAAGCTTTATACCTATATATGTAGATAGGCTTTAATGTTCTGAGTTTGAGTTTAGTAATTAACGGCTGGCAGGTAAGGGGCACATTGAACTACCTACAAGATTGTTGCTGTTCACTTGTTGGTCATTACAATCAGTTCATACAACTAATTAGCGGTCCTGACGAATCTAATTACATTCTTTAATCTATAATTACTTTGATACTGTATGTAATCTAAATTGAATGCTGACAGTTGGAATGATATTGAAATAATAACGATCAAATGTTGAAATTCTAGGACTTTATTGTCCACCAAAAAATAAGCATGTATTTAAATCTACATTTAGACCCAGTACCCCTAGCCAAGTTGCTAATCTGCAATAGTTAACGCTTGTAGAAAGCTTCAAATGTACGGCAATGACGTCGCCTCAACTCTCAGTCACGTGGTCAGAACAAAAGAATTGGCGGCAAGGTCAACTCGAAGCGTTCGACGCAAGCGAAACGGTTGTAACTTGGCTATGGGGGCAGATCTGTAATATGGCGACTGTTGTCCCGCCCCTTTCTTCCAGTGTTTTTGATGGTTACTTAACGAACAGACAGACCTGGTCACTTCCATCTCAACAGAAATAACTCCATGAAGGTTTTGTTACAACATACTACACCATGTAGGTTAAGCAGAGTTTCAGAGTTTTGAATATTATGAAGAGGTACATCGAAGGACTGGAACAATTTGCCTGCTGCGGTCTTCCCGTCCAATTTAGTGTCTTCAAGGCTAGAGTGAATAGGCTCTTAATAAACAAGTGCGCCTCACCATCAGATATTGCATCACTGCTTACCATCAGGTGGGATCGCAGTCAAGCACTGGTTTATATAATTAAAAAAAAATCTTAGGAAGTAAATGTCGCGGGCAAAAGACCCTGATGATTTCATTTCATTTGAGGTTTGATAAAAGTATATTGATAAATAACATTCCGATAGTCATATTTTTTGTGTTCCTCTATCAGAATACTGGTAGCACACAAGTTGCTCTCAAAGACTGATTATATGTAATTGCCCAATTTTACCCGTCACCTTCGTTGCAAACCTCCCACAGCGACACCCTAAGCCCGTAGTCTCTTAATTTTGAAGGTTTTTGCTAGCTCTGGCTGGAGGCCGCCACAGGCTAGTCCGGTTAAGCAGACGACAAACTCATGGGTTAACCTGCGAGAGGCCACTCACAAAATCAAATGGAACGACCGGAGGGCTGCCTTCGTATATGCGTTATCAATCAGCACCTTTTAACCTATGAAGTGTACCTTTCAAAGTATGAAGAAGTTTTGAAAGCTTTTGCTGTAGAATTTTCAGAAATAAATTTTCAAAATGGACTTCAAAGTTACTACGTCTATGCAGTTTTTAAGTTTAAGAGATTGTTCACTTTTATGTGTAGCCTACACTGTACACACTCTTTGGTTCGGGCTTCTGTAAGAATGATCGTAGTCCGTAACAGTCAGCATTGCCTGAAGTACTTTGTAGAACCAATATTGTCAGCTCGTGTAAGCATGAGTAGAGTTAAGGCAGTGCACTTTATTAAGCTTACTAAAGAGTACTGCCAAGAGGCAATCCTAGGTACTCAATTCTTCTTGAAAGTATATTGTAAGTAGTTTTAGTATTTTTGTACGTTGGCAACTATATATAATATAAACATATGCTATAGGTATCTCAAAATTTTATCAAGCTTTATATCCCATTGCATTTTCAAGCAGTAGCATATTGTTAGACGTATAATCTGTCGGTTAAATGTGTTTACATTGGGAGTGTTAGGTTAGGTTAGTTTCCTCCACACCTCGTCCAGATCCTAGCTTTATGGCTTATACATTATTACACCATATCCCATGAAGCACGTGGAACCATGTTTAGAGTTTCCGATGGGTTTTATGTTGTCCTTATCTTTCTTAGAGCAGATACAAATCTTAGGCGGAACGTGTTAGAGGCGGAGATATATTTTGATAATTGTGTGCTGGTATGTTATACTTACTGAAACTACAGTATTTTTAACCTAAAAGGCATTTGATTTAGTCGAATTTATGTTCCATCAAACAGTTTTATCAGATTCCACCGTTTAATATTATTGAATTGGTATTATGTATATACTTGTACCATGTAAACATATTTATATCACCGCAGACTACACAGTCTTAGTGCCGTATACTTACATTAGCTTGCGGCGGCGAGGTGGGGCTGACGGCAGAGCTGCCGCCGCCCTTTTTCCGCTCATCGGCGCGTATAGTGGTCGTGGGTAAGTTGATAGTGTTCGCCTTGGCGTGAGGCCGCTGGGCCCGTTGCCGCAGTTCGGGGGCCAGCCGTCCGCCTAAAGACGGTGGGACACTCTCCGTCTTGCGAAGCCCGCACCAACCCTCACCTACACTATCGGGACGGGAATAGGAACGTTAAAATCAAAATAAAACAAAAGAAAAACGGGTGCACCAGCTTTTTCGTTTCACTGTGTGTGGGCGAGTACTTTCTACTTCCTTGTACTGAATAGCATGTGGTCTGCAAAGTTGGTGTACGACTACCAGAGTCAAAGTACGATTTATTTATGTGATTGTGTTTACTTTTCTTATCATTTGTGTGATTATTTTTTAAACTTATAGAGAATTTTATCAGTTTACTTTCTTTTAGTTTTCAAACTTATGTTATTCAAGAAGAAAGTACTCGTAATACGGTTGAAAATAAAAAGGGATAAAAACTCAAAAGTATCAGTGTGTCCAAGAAGTCTTTTGTAAGTTCTTACTTTGTTAGTATTCAGAAGTCGATTAATGATTAATATATTTCTATTGCACTAAATATTAGAATGCGCTATAGCAAGGTAGGGTGTGGTTAGTTGGTTAGTAAGTTAGTATTAGTAACTACAGCGCTAGGCTCAGTGATCGTCTATCAGCGCCTGTTAGCCAAAGCTGGGCCCCAAATTATAACGAAACGAAACATAAAAAAGCATGCGGGACTAAAAGCAGAAAACCACAAGCAATTTTTATTGACATTTAATGGTTACTCATGTAACATAATAGTCAAGTATTACAGTGATTGTTAGATGTTAGTATTATATACATAACTTAGGATCCGATAGGCGATATATACATACGAACAGTTACAAAACTATAATACCCAAGTGCCTTGACACTCGAAGAAATTAAAAACTTTTTGGTCGAAATTGGATAGCAAAAGTAGATACACTTTCGTAGATACTAAAATATATACTAGTACAGATCATGATAGCCACGATCGTATAATATCGTGGAATTGAAACTACACATTTTATTTATTATTAATATGAATAATTATGGTTTACATAGGTAGTGTTAGTCAAGCAGAAAATATAACAAAAGAATCGTCGACAAGTAAGCCGCGCCTCAAATAATATTAAATCTAATCCATAATACAGTCTAAAATTAGGTGAGTAATTAACTAGTTAGCGATAATGAAGCGTGGGTAGCTTCTCTCTACAAGCGAGCTCCCCCTCAGCGTAACAATGGTCAGTTAACATAATACCTTCCGCGGAGAAGCACGAGCCGTGGCCCGTGCCTCCCCGCTCTCAAGCGAAATGCGTTAGCGCAGTTTCAGTACATCAACTGTTAGTCTCCTCCATCCTCAGTAGCGTAGCATAATTCAGCAAACAATATACAATACATAACTTAATCTGCACCTTACACACTAATATTATAACATCCAAAGCTGATTTCATTAAGCATTTCATGTTAATATTATCTTTAATTCTTACATACTACATGGGACTTATGTTCTTAAGTACATGATTAGGATGAAGTATAACCTATGTATGGACAAACCAAACGAACGCAATTGTTGGCCCCTATACATGAATAATTTTGAAAGAAACTATCTAACGAAAGGGTTCATTTTAATCTTGTATAACTATGGGAATTTGTATCGGGGTGTGGTTTGAGTTTGACATATTAATATTTGTGTGTGATTGAATGTTTCCTTCGTGTTAATTCATATATATTATGTAGTAACGATTAAATTGCGGTTATCACTATGTAATTATATCTAGTAAACATTTAACATCCTCGATTGGGAGCTAATATTATTGTAAATACGATAAACACCTAATACATATGTCACTTTCGTGAAAGAAAGAGTAAGTGCGGGAGCGACATCCCGTCGATAACGTGTCATTCGTAGTGGTGACAGGATTGAATATTCGAGTGAACGTCGGGCGTCTATAACTACCCCTACCGCGCACTGTATAATATATATGAGAAATGTATATTATGTGACTTACCTAAGCATGCAATACTTTCTAAGTCCGACCATTCAAAATATCGTTCACTCCTTTATATCCAGTCTTCTTCGATTCCTACTTAACAACTAAGTAATAAGTTAAATAATAATCGTTTGATCGGTGCGATACAAAACGATGCAGCACTCCCCCAGGCAGTGAGTTTCAGAGACAGAGCGTGAAGCTCACGCGAACAATCTATGACTAACAGTGTAACAAACGAAGTCCGAGTTGAAAAGCGTATCCTTCACGAAAATATTGCGAACATTACATGCTCTCAACTCCGGATACAGAACGTGAGTACGATATCTGCCTAGCTACACAACTACTTTCTGCCTTTACTGTTTTTACTTCTGGTGTCAGTGTCTCTATATTCATTAAAAATATTATCAATTACGATACCCAATGAGTATATTATTTTCTGAGTAGTATTTGAGATTATTAGATGAGTACCCTTCAATAATGGTAGGAAATACTTAGCAATGCTCTCGAAGATAGCGCAGAACACTCTCTCCTAGTAATCACCCGATGTTTAGGGTACTTAGTCAAGTCAGGGTGTGTGAAGTCTGGGCTGGTGGGCGAAGCGAAGGCAGCAGTACTGTACAATATACAACGCCACTACTGTTCCGCAGCAATTATAATCTACGACGTAGTGCCTACCAACACCCCTCTGCTACCTCCTGGCCTCGTCGCTGTGCCGTTACTTAGCCACGTTATTTCATAACGCGTATATATCAGTACGTGATGACGCACAGTGTATATAACATGGGCAGTTTCACTAACGTCATTGGCAGACTCTTACCTACTCCTAAATCTATTCAATGTACTAAAAACTAAACAGCTTCTCACAAATTTCGGCAGTGATCACTAAATGCAACTTGTTAATAGCAGTACTTTATTGATAGGTGGGATCGTGACGGTGCAAGGCATTACTTACAACACGCTTGTCTCACTCCCTTCAACACGGTCCATTGATAACGAGTTATCACTGCTATATCAGTCAGAGATTGCAGTAATAATGTCGTCACGAACACAGCTGTCTCAAATCGATCAACACTTCTTTCATTATTGCTACACTTTAACATAATTAGGTACCTATCTCAACATTAAAAAATATCTAAATAAATGTATATCTAAATATCAATTCCAGTGTTTGTTAACCTAACATGGACAATATAATAATCGCTAGTCGACGTGATGTAAGTCCGCCCACTGGCTTCGTACACAATCGACCATATTATGTTATTTATTAACGCATTCATCTCCACATTACTTACTAATGACTTTATTTAAGATCAAGCACTATCACACGTCTACGTTCTAAATAACGCTATTACGTTAAATCGTGCAACTATTCGCGTGTCACTCGAAGTGATCACGTCTAAGTGTGTTTTGTGACTGTGGTGCCGCTCTAGTCGTCCGTTAGACGTGTGTACCTATGAAGTGCGCAGTTCCTGCGAGTACGTGCATTGTGCAGTGATCCCCATTACCCACTCGTGCGATTGTGTTCTACCCGTCACCGTGCTCATACGTCTCCTTATTGGAGTCAAACTGATATAAACACATTCGTAACACTGACAGTTTCCTACAGATCTAACTTATCGCTCACATTGAATTTGGTGTGACCTATTCTTAACAGTAGTTATCCTAAAAAGATATACACGATGACAGCTACATGACGCCCATAAACTAGACGATATTGCTTATGGTTAGTTGTAAAGCTTTTGATTCCATGTCGAAGTAGTTTGTCCGCACCTTCATATTTCCTAGTTGGCAGTGCTCCGGCGACATACGAGATATTCTTTTCATACGTGGTTCTATAACTACAGTTTAAAGTTATTCGAAAGTCAGTGTTGAGATTTATTGGATGGATAACAGAGTCGCCTCTAATACATAAATACAGTTGTTAGTCGATACATATGTTGTTGTTACTGAAACCATCAATCACAGTTTGGTGGTGAGTAATTTTTACAGTTTACAAACTGATGTTAGATATTATGAGTTAGTATAGACATGTCATGCAATAACATGTGGTTGTTGGTGTTAGTAACGAGTTAGTAGTCGGTATTGAAGCGTCCGGGTGTCGTCTTTGTCCGGGTTCGTTACTTACGCGGCGGGGTCACGCGTCGGGTCGCGCGTCAACTGTTCGCGCAGATAGGCGCCCGGGTTCTCGAGCGCGGCGCCGAAGTTCTTCTGCAGCGTCAGGATGCTGGTGAGGGTGGACACCCAGTTGGCGCGTGTGGCTTCCGATGGCCGGCACATGAAAGACATCTTGGGTTTGGTGGCTTCGTCTGTGCGCACTATGAACGCGGCGTGAGCCTCTACCTCTTCCATCTCCATCTTATTCACCTGATCGATGTGATACACCAAGTCAATTATATCCAACAAATCTAGTAGATTGTATAAATAGAAAATTCTACCTGTCTGTTTGTTGCGTTATCAAGGTTACACCGCTAAACCAGTATAGAGATAGCTTCAACCCTGAGCATATAACTTTTAAAATGTTCCCATGTATTAGTCGTAGTGAACAAACCTGGATGTGAGCCTTGTAGTTGTAGGTGGGGCTGCTGTACTGGTTCTTCTTGCCGACAGCTTCGCTGAAGATAATGCACTGCTCGAACAGGAACACCTGCAGCTCCTTGCCTTTGTCGTTGCTGGCCAGCGCGTCCGACACCATCATGTACTCTTGGATCAGCAGCTTGCCCTGGGCTGTTATGTTGCCCTGGAAATGATGACAAAGTTTTCTTGGTAACTTGTACGCAGGGTGATGTCACACAGGAATACTGGAGCCACGGATTCATTGGAAATAAATTTGAGAAATAGTTGCGCAATTAAGTTGCTCGCAATGTCAGGATACAATGTTACATGGCTTCTGATAATGATGAGTAAGGATCTGACAGCATTATTGCAATAATTACAATTATACGTTGCCAGCTATATTGCAATGTTGCTAAAGTTAGTAATTTCCATACCGCGTCAAATTCCAAGTTACCAGTTATTTAAAAAAAAAAATTAAGTTGCGTGAAACTTGCCAACATGTTATGTTACCAGCTACCATATTGCAGCATTTAATATTGAACGCAACTCAATAAAATATTGCGCAACGTTTCTTCTCAATGAATATTGTGCTTCAACGCCACAGCTCGCATTTAACGCTTAACTATCAATAATATGTGCTTAACAAGCTCAATCATCTTGATTTTGCTCAATCTGGGACTCGAACTCCAGAATCTCCAAGACCAAGTGTGTGCCAAAGTGTTTACTGTTGCAACTTGCTGTTGCTGTTGCAACTTGACTAATGCTAACTATAACATTTATGCACTCGCAATTTTAATTCGCGGTTTATGGCTTCGGCAATGTTTACGCGCTGCATTTTAAGCTGCTATAGCAATCAAATATCTACAATGAGATTCTAGATTCGCTTTGCATTCTAAACATAAAAAATCGCATTTGCAGAAACATTTGTCAGAAGTATGATAAATTAGGTCCTTACCGCGAATCCCTGAAGACGGCCGACGTCCATCATGTTGTTGGCATTCTTTGGTATGATGTCGGTGCATTCGACGGCCTCGCGCAGGGAGGCGATCACGTGCGGAGGGCAGTTGGCGTGCTCAGAGTACGACAGGATCTTCTTAACCAGCAAGTGGTACTTCTGGATGCGCTGAATAGGCTTGATCAGCAGATCTGCCAGCTGAAAGACCGATGGGTGCATATTACAACAACCGCGCGCTTTGCGGAGACACCGCAAACATGCAAACACAGTAAGCGACAACATCAATCATACAATAGCGAACGTGTTAGAATGTGTGCGTGTAACGTAGAAAAAGAAACGTAATGACCCCCAAAACAAAGAGTAAATGAATGGTAATGTGAGTAGCACAAGCGCCTGCATGCATGCGGATACCTGCCATCGTCGCGTCAGTACCTAGTCCTACAGAGCGGTTAATTACACTTTTACAAACATGCACGCAACTGAACCATTCATTTCAATGAGATGCGTGAAAGAAATACACGTGGTACTACAAATAGCGGGAAGGGCGGCACGTCCCGGATCGAATGAAAATAGTTAAAAACAAAACTGAGCAGAGCTGGTCACAACTGATTGGTAAAAAAAAATTGTTTTTATTTTTTTTTTTCTAGTTTTCGGTGACTGCCGAGTGAAAGAAATGAGCTGCCAATTAGTTCAGTGTATACATAGGTACCAGCATTGCTTGATAGTCTAATATTGAACTCCACAAGTACCTGAGACAGGGTAATGCGAGCCCCGGGGAGGGAAGCCCGTTCCCTAAGGCGGACCTACAATCAAGCATGTGTCACTCAAGTATTGAGGCATGTTGCGGCACACTCGCATAATGCGCTCAAAGATAAAAATGTTTCATGAATTATGCAGTAAAAATTAGTTGACAGTTAATGAAAAAACAAAAAATAGCAGATGTTAGTCTTTTGAAGGAAGTTTGTATTGTAAGCCATGATTTCTCTGAGGATAACAGCAATAAAAGTTCCATGTGAACGAGTAGTTCCGTCCAATGCAAGTTTAATCAAAATGGAGTTTTTAAAACTGCTAGTCCTTTAAGTGCTGTTATTCCTTGCAAAGAGCATTTTGATTTAATTATGTTTTTTTTTTTTGAATGATCATGCAATGCAAGTAGATTTTTATTAGAGATAGGGTCATTATAAATTTTTTTAGATTATTTTATAGATACATATTGTTTAAGTCGACACCAATACATGAAATTTTTGGAATCTTTGAAATTAATTTCAGAGAAACATTGACTCAAAAAGTTTTCAGGAATGCTGCTCATATATCTAGTAGGTATAGTTCCAACAAAAAAATTATTTTTCAATATAGTCGAGACGTTCACGTAACGTATGGTCACTCGACGTGACGTCAACGTCAACGCTGAACAATTCCTAGGCGTTAATATATCATAGCCACGGTGAAACTAGAATCGCGCTTCTTGAAAAAAGGAGTATTTTCTCAGTTGGGTAGTTTTTTTTTTTTCAAAGTTACTATATCTTGTCAATGTATTGGTGTCTAAAGTGCGTTTCACTTATGAAGTTCCTTCGCCGTTAGCAATACGGAAAATCAGTGTTGCTATATTTTTAGCCATGCAATTACTTGATATTAGGGAGATTAACTGTTATTTCTTTACTTTTAACAATTGCCTTATTATTTAGTTTTTTTTTTCTTTTGGAAATTGTAAAAACTATTTTTGAATAAAGTATAGGACGCTGGGCTCTATTCCGATTGTTCTGCAATTCTTTCAAATACCGAAAATGCCACGCCACAATATCGTACCTCTCCAGTGAGTGACAACTTCCTTTTAGACCTGCTTTTTTTTAATAAAATCCCATTCCCCTCATAATTCTCCAAAAAGTGTTGCAACTACCGTTAAAATCAATTTCGTTTCGCATTTCGGGCAACAATTTTGGTAGAGTAGGCAACACTTTCCTTTTTCCCTTCTTTTTTCTTTAGACAGACAGGGAAGCCAACATTACGGCGAAGGAACTTCTTAAGTGAAACGCACTGTACTCTCATGTATAGTTGTGAGAGGCGCGCGTCGCAACGCACCTGCAGCTTCTGGCCGAGCTTGACGCGCAGCTCCTGGAAGTAGGAGTCGTGCTCCGACACGATGTACTCGGACACGGGCTTGTTGCGGCAGTACGCCTCGTACAGGAACATGCGCTTCTCCAGGAAGCGGCGGAACAGCGGGCCCAGCAGCTCGGGCTCCTCGACGCACAGGTGCAATTCCGTCACAAATCTACTGCACAACATAAAATAAAATCATAGTTCGTATGTTTCTGCGACAGTTTTGTAGTCGTGTTTTTCGCGAAATAATAATAAAATCAAGTTTAGGGCGCCAGCACAAAAAACGCTAAAATGCACAGCTAAACAAGTAATTCTGTTTATTTGCTGACACGAGCTTTTGTATAATAAAACCTTAAGTTGCTTAAAAAATACTCATGGCTCTAGTTTCCGACATTCCAACTATTTGAATGAAATGTTAAACACTACTAGTATTATTTCATTAATTAATCAACTAGGTTTGGTAATTATTGTTTTATTTTTATAGCTATTATTTATTTTAACTCCTCAGCCATGACACAAGGTCTTTCTTACAAAAACGACGTTCTATAAAAACATGAATTCTTATTCTGTAAACAAAACACAATCGCACAAGGCTGTAGCACATTCGCAAAAAATATCACATGAAGACTGTAGATAGGTCAAAAATCTGTTCCAAACGTTTTAGTAATCCTCCATGCCATCTTCTGATTAGTATACCTGTGTACCGCAAATGGTTGCCGTCTTTTAAGTCAACAGGCTTAATCGCCCATTGTTTTGTTAATTGTTATTTTAATATACCAAAGCCCATTCAAAAGTACAAATAAAGATAGTTATAATAATAATGAAGGTGTAGTACTCACTCGCGATGCCATTCATAAATAGCCGCGATGTTCCCGAATATCATGCGGTGTCGCCGGTCGCGCAAGCCTTCAGGCAGGCAAGGCTCGGCATTCGGATCCTGCACACCAAACTTGCATCAATGTAATTTTCCATATACGTAATCTCCTTATAAAACAGCAATGTCAAATTGATTTTTAATTTTGGAAGTATCAACTGTTTGTGGTTGCTACGTTGGTAATTATTTATGTGAGATTTTTATTTTATTTTGCATATATGATCAAAAGCCCCTGCTTGTGCTGTAAAGAAGCACTATAAGAGCTTTTAAAAAAATTTCTCTTATAAGGTTGGCCAACTATTTTTAATATCCTAGTAACACCAACTTGACCACACATTTAGAAACTTCAGCAGAATTTTAGAAAAGG
Source organism: Mythimna ferrago (assembly GCA_910589285.2). NCBI lineage: Eukaryota > Metazoa > Arthropoda > Insecta > Lepidoptera > Noctuidae > Mythimna > Mythimna ferrago. The sequence goes on along the minus strand of OU342673.1, from coordinate 6,824,174 downwards.
AATTTCAAAGCGATATTATAAGACTTGTAAAAAGTGTAATGTACCATCTGACTTGCCTGCACGTGCCGCATATAGCCTTCGCAGATGAGACGCAGATCGGACACGTATATTTCCTCAGTATCGACGAGTTCACGCAAAACGTACTCCCTCTTCTTAAGCGTGGCCTCGTAAGAGTCGGGCCCAGGGGTCACGGGCACCTCCTCCTCTTCCACTTCAGCAGATCGTCCAGACGAAGATGCAACGCCATGTTGTTCCTATAGTATACGTTTAAGGTTTTTAAAGGGGTCTATTTTTTCGATTTATGTATGGGCACAAAATAAGATTCAAAAATATGCCTATCTAAAAGCTTTTAAACCAATCAGTTCATAATAGTCACACTAAGGTGCAAAAACTATAAAAATTACTCTCTGAAAACTGATCGATGATATCATATGGTAATGTATTACCAATGCGAATTATATCTGCTAACTACGGCATATACGTTACCAGTTTGCTATATCAAATTGTCTAAATATTATATCGAGGCTGCTATACGACAAGATCAAATAACACATGCAAAATAAAATCAAATTAGAAGCCTCGACATGCATGTGACACGAAGCGATCTTACACTAATATAACGAAATAAATATGTGCTGAAAACCCAACTCAAATAGTCACACACTCTGAAGCTCTTTTGCAAGATACACAAGTATATATATTTTGAGCTTATTACTAATCAAATATTTCTTGACGACATCAAAGTACAACGTAAGAGAAAATAAACTACGGTAATATTGCACCACATACTGTTCAAAGCAGAAATTGAATAAACAAGAAAACGTAACTTGGTACGTAAATTAAGTGAGAATCGTCCCTTTTATCCGACGTTGGACCTTAAATAAATAACACGTCTATGGCTTGGGTAGGGTTGTCAAACGATATTGCGGCAGGGGTAGCGTCACTAATTCAATAATTCGCAGCAGAAATTATATTTTAGTTACGGGAACCATTTGCAGTCATTGACAAACAAGTCGGGAACTTAGCATAGATAGCGATTATTGTTCGCCATCGGCAATTTGAACAGTACGGGCAGTACAGTATTGACAAAAAAAAGGGATACAAAAAAACATGCAAAGATCATGCACTGAGATAGAGCCGAACCATTCGTTCTCGGACGATTTGCATTATCTCGTCAATATCTGCTGATCCGTTGCTGTCGGTTGCGTCCATGGCTAAAGAGTTCTGAAAATGTTGACGATAATAAAGTTTTCGTATCTTCCGGTGCACGATTATGATACCCGAAGGCTACTGATTGAATGTTTAATTAGTGAAGCGTCGATATTTTTGTCCATAAATCACGAAGGCGGTTTAGTGAGAGTGGTAGGTAGTGAGGTGGTACTTACGCGCGCTGCCGGGGCGTTGGTGACCGCGGCGGGCTGCGGTGCTTGCTGTAGCACGGCTTGTGGGTTCTGATGGAATACACTCCATGTTAATATCCGTTACAAGTCACCCGTCCTAAGCTTCTACATGTTGTATTTACTTGTACGGTTAGCCTACTATAGTAATTCGTTCTAGTATAACGTGAATGAAGAAGGAAAATAAACCATTTTTATAGACTAAACACGATCTAATTTTGGTGGGCGTTACGTCACCCGTACCTAATATCGATAAATAAGCGGTAGGTAATTCAGTACATTTGGTTTCAGATGATGGAAGAAGGCAAGTTTTCGGTAAAATTACGAACACACCTTACTTAGGCACTGTTGTTCCAACAAAGAAACTTCCGTATAAACCTATTGTATGAAACATACTGGTTTAATGCAAAATGAGTAAGGAGCAATAACAGATTCGTTAAATGATTTTAATTGGTTTCAGTCAGAATTAGATAAAATTCACTCATCATTACTGAAGTGACTGTAACATTCTCAGTACCACTTCTAAATTGCAATTAAACTTGATTTAATAGTAGATTATGTGACTAGGCATGCGGCATGTTGAATTCCGAATAAAACGAAGGTTGCTAATTGTAATCCCGAACGTCAGTGAGGGAATATATATTTAACTCCCGAGCATCGCGAGGGAGTTATTAAAGAAACCTGAGTGAAGTGAGGAATTCAAGCCGCCCAAGACAAAGACAGCTTTACCCCGTGTTGGATACTCTACTTTTTACACCATCTGTGAGATAATTCAAAGGCAATTTATTATTTACAAGTTAATCTTAACTAGGTATCACTCAACATGTTTTGAGATTCGAAACAAATAAAATTCACTACTGTAAGATTCTATAGTTACACTATTCTATTTCTTTACTTTTTTTTTAGTAACTCGTCAATAAACCACGTATTATAGGACATTACCGAGCAGTTGGTGGAAAAAATAATATAACACTTAGCAAATAATTTAATCATTAGCCTGGAAGATGTTATAAGACAACAAGACCCTCGTGTATGTCCTGACAATATAATTAGTTAGTAAAGTGCGTCTGTTATTGTAGCACTAAGCGGCTCGGAGTCACTATGTACGGTAAATGCGGTGATTTCACTTGCTCGGTGTGTAATGACTAATGAGGGACTTGTCCAACCGCATTTTCCCCGCGCGCCAGTGAGCCCGCGCCCCTACGGTGTCAACACTGCAGTTAACATTCAACTCGTCACTATTATGTGCGAACTACTCAACTTCTTCATGTGCTTTTGTGACAACTTGTTCTAACAGTTTGAAAGCGGTTTAAGTGTGTAAATGCCATGTTTTCACATACATTTAGACCCTATTGACCATGAATTATTAATAAGATCGAAATATTACGTGGTATAACTATGTAGCCACCAGTTTGATGTAGACGTCCTGGAAAGAAGTTTAGTTCTCGCCCGCAAAAGCGAGTACCTACGCAACAAACTCGATTCGTTGAGCGGCCTATCAACAACCACTTGCTAGTTCAACCCTGGAAGTACAAGCCCTCTAAAGTTCCGTTATAGGACGATGGATTTTCTAATATCTGTAGAGCACTCAAGTTTATGACCTAGATAGATCAAAAACCTTGCTTCAGATGTTTAATTGTACGAGTAAGTTAGTAAGACCTCAGTAAAATTATTAATAAATTCCCGGTTATATCAATATCATTAGAAAATACCACATAAAAGATCAGTCTTACGATCAAAGAGGCCTTTCCTGGAATATTGCCTGGATGGGTTTTAATAGGTATTGACCGCCGTTCCATTCCGACTTAAGCCCGTCAAAAAGCTTAATGGGAAAATTATAAATAAAATATGATAGGACTGAAGCTTATTTTCTTTGTGCTCAAATAATTGAAGCCACAAGAAATATAAGAAGATTTATGTAACTCATAATTTAAAAGAGTGTTTATGCAGTTTCTTGCACGTTCTTTTCCATAGTGATCTACGCTTTGGAACGTGCAATTTAGCTGCACTTGTTTGATTGACCAACATTTTGACAATCCAAAAGTGCTTGTAATTGGTCTATTTGAAATAAACGTTTCTGATTTGTGCTTACCTGTATAGGTTTCATGGGTGGTGGTAGTTCCACGTCTGCGGCTTCATCCTCGGCCTCGTCAAGCGCGCCTGGGTTGGCTTTGCTTGGTTCGTGGTCATCGGCGCGCCCATTATCGCCGTAAGGAAGCTGAACCAATCAAAATATCATATGGCTATGTGGTACCTCTCAGTCCCTTTAAGTTAACACGGTTTTGAAGAAAACAACAATTAGTCGATTACTATATAACTGCTATTAGGTCCGTATTATAGCTGCAAAGACTTTTTCTGGAGATGACGAAAACTAAAGCGATAGCTAGCTAAAACTAAAACTATAGCTAAAGCTTAGATGAAGATAATATTTGTAAGGCATCTCATGCCATAGCTTAGATTTATCGCTTTGGACTTGTAAATATCGGATTGTGTACTTTTACTGCTTTATGCAGAACTAAAGCCCTTTCTATGATATATCTCCTCATTCTTTTAAATGCAATAGAATCAATTTCTACTCAATTTTACCAAGTAGCAACAGAATGACGAATTCTCATCGAATATTCTCCGAAAACTCTGGAAGTGAAGAAACATTCGTAGGTAAATAAAATCATTCAAAAATATACCTTGAGCTTCTTATCTGATGGTATTTTCTTCAATGGTACGGGTTTGTCTGTAGTTGCGGGTGATTGTGCTCCGGTCGGACCCTTCTCGGTCTTCCCCTGGGACTGCTTGCGAATTCCCAACCATCTTTTCCTATATAACGAAAAAAGGGCAACATCAGTTAATCAATCACTTGTAAAACACAAATAAAAACACTGGAACAGTCGACAAACCCACATTATCTCAATGTTTATTATTAGAGTCATATCTATACTATTATTATAAAGATGAAAGATTTGTATTTTTGTGTGTAACGAATAAACTCAAAAACTACTGTGCCGATTTCAAAAATTCTTACACCATTGGAAAGCTACATTCACCCTGAGTAACATAGGCTATATTTATTGCCCGTGCGAAGCCGGGACGGGCCGCTAGTAAATATATAGAAGGAGAAACTGACTGACTGACGTATCAACGCACAGCCGAAACTACTGGGTCTAGGAGCGTGAAGGTGAGCAATATTATAAGAGAGGAGTTTCCAAAATTCAAAGTAAATATGGAGAAATCTACTTTTACACAGGCGAAGTCGCTGGCAGAAGCTAGTCTCTTTAAAGTAGCCAGATAAAAAAAAGAAAAAAAAAAGGATGTTAGGATCTAACTTCACAGCTATATTCTATGATGAAACTTTTAAATAGCACTAGATAACCAATTTATTGTATCCCGTCCGAGGCAATTCGTTTAAGCGCTAAATAAAACTAATCAGGTGAAGTTAATGGAATAGTCCGAGCGTTTATAGATAAATTCACAGGAAGGGTGTTTTAAAAACATATATATATGTTTTTAAAACACCCGTATCGTCCCCGTACGCGTGCATTTTGAAATTTTCTGAATGCGGGGCAATGCTGCATGGGAGATGAAATCCGCACGATATTAAAAACACCCTTACCTATCAAACCTGCATTCATTCAGAGCGCTAATATGGCAAGTTATCAGTCAGCCCACCCAGAAAATTATTTATATGATTACAATTCGTCGCGTAAAAGGCTCAAAAGTTGCATTCAACTCAACTATTTAGGCACGTCGAGTTCTGAATAATTAATTCCTAAGCCCCGCTTTAGTAATTCAAGTTGAATTTAGTTGAATGCACGTCTATATACATAATGCACCTTTAGAATGAAAGTGACCTAAATCAAAGTTCCAGTAACTTCTTAAAAAACCTGTAGTGAAAAATAGCTTAAATTATAAACAAGAAAGAAGCACGGGAGTAATACATTAGATAAAATTGTGCTCGTATCAACGTTGTACATTTTGAATCAATTTCCATTCAATACTCATTTCCAATCAATTGTATTTTTTGAGTTAGACATATCGTAACCTTAAAATGAAAGTGACCTAAGGTTCCTGCTGAAATTTGTTTTTTGGAATAATAAAGCGTTCAGCGTTGCGGTAGTTAGATAAGAGAGCCATAATATTTCGAACTAATCAGATCTTGTTAGATTTAAAGTCAACAAGAAAAGCTTTCATTAACGACTATCATAACATTTCTGCCATTGTTGTACAGTTGCCATCACGGATCTTGAACGCTCGGCGTCAGAGTAGGGATTGCTTTGCGCATTCCATACATTGGCGAGCCAATCGTCTTCGTTGTTAGATACATGCAGCAACGCAGTGAACAAATGAGGATTGACGTCTATGACGCGATGGCGCGGCCAGCCAATCACTGACACTCTCCGACCCCGCGTCGCACATCGCACCACTAAATAGACCGAAAATTTGACATCTGCGCAAGTGTTCAAGATCCGTGATGGCAACTGTACGAGTAGGTAGCTTTAAAAGAGTTACATTTTGTTTTTATTTCGTAAATAAAATAAAGATACTTTGAATCGCATGGGTTTCCCGCAGATTAAGTTTCAATCTTTGATTTTGCCCACAGAAGCGGACATGCTCAGACATATATGGCTGTGACCCGTGGGTAGGTCAGTACCAAGCTGACTGTTGGACACTGCCTGTGTTGTATGAAGGGTTCACAGCTGCATCGATTTAGGCACAGCGTCTTGCGTCGGCCATGGCCAGTTAACCAGCTATGGACCACAATACACATGTAATCCAATATGCTAACCGCAATGCTTGGACTAGATATATCATGCGTCATTCATTATACTTTTACGTTTTCCTTGTGTTTGATTGACACAGCCAGTTTAACTGGACGTTTTCAAACACAGAAATAAGTAATTGCGATCATAACATTTAGATTTGAATATTCGATGAAGACTACTTACGGAATAAAGTGTATATTTTGCGTCAGAAATCAATATCACGACATGTGAAATTTTCATTGGCTCTAAATGACGCTATTGATGTTATTATTCCGCCTGCCAATTTGAATTAGGTATCAATTATCACCTGCGAGCCTAATGGCTGATTGAACATGTAGGTTTACTACGTCAAATTATTAGGGAGCACTATATTGGCAGATGCAGTGAGCAGTTAGTTAACAAGATTACGCTGTTAGACATCGTGGATCATCCGTATAATAACGTCTGCGGGAATTAAGAGGACTTGTACCCGAGATATCAAGATAATGATGACAGCTTGACTCAAGTTTCTGACATAAAATATGTATTCTGACATAATACTCTTTGTTATGGTGAACAACAAAGATTAATCCATCTGTATATACCTATATGCCGAAAAGACTTAGTACAATCAGTAAAAAAATAAATACTATCACCAATACAGCGTTCAAGCCAATTAGTTGCGTTTAATCTAATCAAGATAAGTGTATCCACACCTGAGTACGGACTATTCAACTTATCGCGCATTGATTACAAATAAAATATATAGCTTGGGTACTTGATAATTACACTACCGCTCAAAAGTATTTGGCCAATCAGAAAAACTTATTTTTTTAAAGTTTTTATTAATACAAACTTTAAACTATTTAGTTCATATTAGTTTAAAATACCTTTAGACTACCATTTCTTTAAACATAATACTAATACTGAGTTTAAATTTTAGATACATCTATTTGCCCATTTTTAATGACAGCCTTACATTTTTTCAGCTTAAGCAACCGAGCTTAATTTGCTCAATATTGTGTTGGTTATTTTCTGTCATTCAACTTAGTTTTAAGTACAAATCCTCCTGAAATGTAGTTACTTACTACATACACCTATAGTCTTATTTGCTTATTAAACTGATCTATAATATTTCTATTAGGTTCAAATCTAGAGACTGTAGATAGAGGACATGTCATGATTTTCAAGACCCTACCGTTTTTATTCTATACATAGGAGATAAAGTGTAAAACTTATCTAGTAAAGACCTCTGAAATTCTGCTATACTGTTTAGAGTATCTTGAAGTATGTGTAAGTACCTTCGAGATTATAGAGATTCTGAATAACGATATTTTTTTCCAAAACGTTTATAGTTTTTAAAAAAGGATTGATTTTTGTTGAAACAATTTTTGTGAAATATCCCAGTGAGTGCCGGAATTTCCGAATACTAACAGAGCGTTCAGGCGTCATCTCTTTTTTCGCGTTAGCTTTTTATCAAATATTGCGTTGGCACCATACTTTTTAACCATGCTCACGTTGACGATAGCGAAGGTTCGGGAAGGGTCCTCTTAAAAAAAAACTCTTGTAAAGTTTTGATGTCTGTTTTGATTACAGTTTTGTTGAAATAGGGATTCCAGACCAATTAAACGGGTCCCAGAAAGTACTGCACTAATTTCTAATATGTTTTTATACAGTTGTTTATTATATACCTTGTCTATTCGTAAAAATATTCTGACTAAAACAGCCCCAAACTATAATATATCCCCTAATTATCATGTTAAACTTAAGCCACTATACATGCCCTACCCTTGTGTTTTAACCTTTTCCTAGTAAGCAGATGTCTCATTCTTACGCCTGGAACACGGCTTGGGGTTCCCGGTACACGAACCCACGGGGTCGGATGGTGGAGGACTGGGCTTTGGAGCTGGGCCTGGTCGTCCTGAACCGGGGTTCTGTCCCCACGTTGGTGCGGATGCGGGGTGAATCAGTGGTGGACATCTCGTTCGCCAGCCCCGCCCTGTCACCACGTGTCGTCGACTGGCGCGTTATGGAGGAGGTGGAGACGTACTCCGACCACCGGTACATCCGGTTGGACGTCTCCGCCGAAACCTCGGCCGCGCCGGTCCGACAGAGCCCTTGCGGTCCGCGGTGGGCGCTTAAGCAGATGGACCGGGAGCTCCTCCTGGAAGCCGCGACGGTACAGGCCTGGGTGCAAGCACCGGACAGGCCTGTCGACATAGACGTCGAGGCGGAGTGGTTCCGGGAGGCCATGTCGCAAATCTGCGACGCGGCAATGCCCCGAGTCCGTCCAGGGCGAGCTAAGCGCCAGGTGTGCTGGTGGTCGCCGGAGATTGCTGCACTGCGCAACGCATGCAGTCACGCGCGGCGCCGGTACGCCAGACACTGCAGGCGCCGCATCCGCCCGCCGGATGCGGAGGCCAGAGAGGCGGAGCTGTATGAGGGATACAGAGCGGCAAAACGCACCCTCCGAGCGGAAATCAAGCGGGCCAAACTGGAGGCCCGCAACGTGTGGCTGGGGTCTCTGAACGCGGACCCGTGGGGGCGCCCGTACAAAACAGTACGGGAAAAACTGCGCCCCTGGGCTCCCCCGCTGACTCAGAGTCTCCGGCCCCAGATCGTGGAGGGTGCGGTGAACGCTTTGTTCCCTGCGCGGGGGGAACACTCCCCCCCGCCCATGGCTCCGCCTTCGCCAGCGGTGTCTAACGCGGACCGCAATAGCGACGACGACGACGATGCTCCAGAGGTGACCGAGGTAGAGATGAGAGTGGCGGTGCGAAGGCTGAGTGCCAAAAACACCGCCCCAGGACCCGATGGCTTGCCTGGAAAGGCCTGGGTCCTGGCCATGGAGGCTCTCGGGCCTCGACTGAGAGGGCTCTTCAGCGCATGCCTGGAGAGGGGCCAGTTCCCACTTTGCTGGAAGACGGGGAAACTGGTCCTCATAGCGAAGCCAGGGCGCCCTGCGGACTCTCCGTCCGCGTACCGGCCCATTGTGCTGCTCGACGAGGTGGGCAAGCTCTTTGAGAGAGTCATTGCAAACCGCCTCGTCGGGCGCCTAACACGGGTGGGGCCGGACCTTTCGGACGGTCAGTTCGGCTTTCGCAGGATGCGCTCCACGGTGGACGCCATCATGCGCGTGCGAGCCCTCACGACGGGGGCTGCGGTGTCCCGGGGCAGGTGTGTCGTGGCAGTGTCCTTGGACATTGCCAACGCGTTCAATTCCCTGCCCTGGAGTACGATCCGGAGGGCACTCCGGTACCACCGGGTGCCCGAATACCTCTGTCGAGTGGTCGAGGCCTATCTGTCGGAAAGATTTATAGTCTACCCCGGTCACCAGGGAGACTGGAAACGTCGAGAGATGTCGTGCGGTGTTCCGCAGGGGTCGGTACTAGGGCCACCCTTGTGGAACATCGGGTACGACTACGTGCTGCGCGGCGACTTCCCTGACGGGGTCAGCGTGGTTTGCTACGCAGATGACACGCTGGTCCTAGCGCAGGGAGAGTCGTACCAGGCGGCGGTCGCTCTAGCGACACGCGGGGTTGCGATGGTCGTTGATAGGATCCAGGAGTTGGGACTCGAGGTGGCGCTTCACAAATCCGAGGCGATGTGCTTTCACGGTCACCGCTCTCGGAACGCGCCGCCATTGAGTTCCCAACTAACGGTAGGAGGAGTTCACATCGGTGTCGGGTCGACGATGAAGTACCTGGGACTCGTCCTCGACAGCCGGTGGAATTTCGTGGAGCATTTCCGACGTCTGGCTCCCAAACTCAACCGGGCTGGGGCTGCGCTCAAGCGGCTCCTGCCCAACCTTGGGGATCCAGACGCCTCCTGCCGGAGGCTCTACGCGGGGATCGTTCGGTCCATGGCCCTCTACGGGGCGCCGGTGTGGGCGCCGTCGCTGAAAAAGCAACCGGCGGCCATACTGAACGCCTGCCAGAGGGTCATGGCAATAAGAATGGTGCGGGGATACTGCACGGTCTCCCGCGAAGCGGCGAGCCTTCTGGCTGGCTTACCACCGTGGGATCTGGAGGCAACAGTCCTTGCACACATGCACGATATGCGCGTGGAGATGCAACGCCGGGGTGAAAGTCCGCTGCCGCGACAGGTCACGGCATGGCGGACAGAGCTCCGGCGGGATCTCATGGTGAAGTGGCGTCAACGACTATCGCAACCCAGTGCTGGGCACGCCACAATCTTGGCGGTAAGTCCCCTCTTTGAGGCGTGGCTGGAAAGACCTCACGGCGTCCTTACCTTCCGCATGACTCAGGTACTCACCGGACATGGTTCGTTCGGGAGTTTCCTGCACCGGATTCATGCGGAAGTGACGCCCGGGTGTCGCCACTGTGCGGAACGCCCGGAGGACACGGTGGAGCACACAGTCGAGGTGTGCCCTGCTTGGGCGGAGCATCGCCGTGCCCTCGTGGGGGCGATCGGCGGCGGAGACCTCTCGCGTCGGGCCTTGGTTGAGGCCATGATCCGGAGCGAGGAGGAGTGGCAGGCGGTCGCCGACTTCTGCGAAGCAGTAATGCTCGCAAAGGAGGAGGCCGAACGCATCAGGCAACGGCGTTATCGCCGCCGCCGCCGCCGCCGCCGCCGGGATTCTGATCCCGATTTCCGGCCACCGTAGGCGCTTGCTTGCGGACAGTGAGCAATGGGTAGCTCGCTGTCCGGCCGTCCGGTAACTGTCCGGACCAAGCCCAAGTCGTCGACGGCGCGCACTGTTCCCGCGCGCCTCAAGGAGTTGTCAGCAACAGCAGGGACCCAGCCGGGTCGAAGCCTACTGGGGCCAGGGTTATCCGTAAGGGCGCTCGAGCCCCGGTATGAAGGCTAGAAGGAACGGGGTGGGTCTTTTAGTCAGTAAGAGTCTGACACTATCTCCCGCTCCGCCCAAGGGCGGGGGATGTCAATGCATGATTTTTTCCCACCATAAAAAAAAAAAAAAAAAAAAAAAAAAAAAAAAAAAAAAGATGTCTCATTCTTATCTAAATATGTGTCTTCTTTTTATTCATTGTTTTAAGAAGTGACTTTGAGAACATTATGCACGAGAAATCCTGTTTTAATTGTGGATCCCCTGACAGGTATTTCGTAGTTCATGTTAGACTGTGCTCCTGTATCTGGTACAGTGTTAATATCTATAACGTTTGGTTGTGCCACTAAGCTCAAATCTTCGCTAGAAGTGGTTGCTCTTGGTCTGCCTGGATGACGACTAATGTAAATTATTATTTCTTAAGTCGAAAACTTAACAATATACCTAGTCTGACGTCTATATTACCTTGATATCATCTGCAGTTTTGACATATCTCGGTTATTTTCTTTGGATTTCTGTTATGAATATTTCTGAGTTTTACCAATTTTGTTAAAATATTGTAGGACTTAAGATATTGAGGTATAAAGACTGTTTTCTTTCTGGTCAAATGAAATTATTTAGGTTTTATAATCAAATAACAATGTTTACCTCTTTAATGGAGGTAGTTACATTTACGGTATGAATGATACCAATCAGAATGGATATAAAAAAAAAATTGTGTATATAGAAAAATGCAGGTGACCAAATACTTTCGAGCGTTAGTGTAGGTAGTCTTAATCGAAAAACTCGAAAGAGTTTGTCTCAGTTTGATTAAGAGCGTCGTTTTCAAGCAGACACATCTCCTGTTGTGATGCTATACGTTGCTATTGTGTAAAACAACATAGAACTGTATGTTTATCTTCAAAGTTAAGAGTATGTATAATCTAGTCTGTGACCCATCATGCAGGTCCTGCGAAACCCGTGACTAATAAAGGTTTATTGGCATTACCATTAGTAATAGGTAGACGAGGAATTTCATAAAAATTAGCCGCTTGCAAACCAGTACCGGGCCTGCTTGGTGGATTTCTGGGCATTCCCTTTACAAGAGAGAGGCCCCAGTAGTGGGAACATTGTAAAGGTTGATTATGTATGAAAAAACTGCTTGATATGTCATAATATCGCTTCCATTCGTACGAAAACATAATTGTTATTGAAAATCACAAGATGTTTTACGGTAAATGATGCAGCATAATCTCAACTGGAGTTATAATTAGTAGTTACAATACTTGTATAAAAAGTCTGCAAGAGGAACTTCAATGTGAGATAAGAGCGGTTCTTGTAAATAATTAGTGCCTGGTAGGTAAAATTTCCACGAGAAAAATGGAAGCATTATACATTTTATAGGTAAGCGCAATAATAAGAGTAATCTTATTTATTTCGGACAATGTTCATATTTGATTAGTAATATAAATGACTTAAAAACCCTTGTTAGTAGCACAGTTGTAAGAGATACCTGCTAAGTGCTCGGGCTAGTAAGGAGCTAATCTGATCCGAAAGAGATGCTATGGTAGAGCGTACGAATCTCTTACTTCAGGCAGTCTGGAGTGGAGTGAAGCCAATCTGGTGGAATTCAACGCCGCCAAAACACAAGCGTGTGTGTTCACCGCCAAAAGGAGTGAACGGGCTCCTTTTGGCACCAGCTTTTTAGAATATATCCCTGAAGTGCACCTTCAGTTCTTGGGAGTTGAAGTTTCCTCAAACTTTAATTTTGAGCGGTCATTAAGTCCAAAGCCAAGGTAGCTGCTAGGAAAATCGGAATTCTTGCAAAGGTCTGGCGGTAGGTACTTTACACCGGGTCAGCTTTTAATGTAATACAAAGCACAAGTCCAATCGTGTCTGGAGTACTGCAGCTTTTTTGGACTCGGCGAAAAGGTGTGCGAAGAGGCTAATTGATGATCCAGATTTGGTTAAGTCCAATCTTCAAAGCCTTGAAAACAGGCGTAGGGTAGCCAGCCTTTCGTTGTTTTACAGGTTGCTTTTTGGAGAGTGTGCGCGGGAATTCCATGACTGGATTCCGCCATCTCATTTCTACCATCAGACAGTCCGACGCACGGCGAGTATACACCCTTACGTTGTTGAAACCTCTACGTCGTTTATACCGCGTACATCGAGGGACCGAGGGACTGGATCAATTTGCCTGCTACCTTCGACACGGTGAGCATAAGCAAAGCATGAAGGAGTAACAAACACACACATATAAATATTTAGGTACCTTTATAATACAACTAGCTTTTGCTCTCGACTTCGTTCGCAATAACCGATATAGGTATATTCGGTTATATACCTATATCGGTTATTGTGGACGCAAAGTCAAAGCCAGATAAAAATTTTCAAGTTCAAGCAGTAAGCTTTTACAAAATTTCAACAAAATAAGTTCAGTAGTTTAACCGTGAAAGAGTAACAGATACACGGAGTTACTTTCACATTTATAGTATTAGTACCTATGGATTATGAAGCTTACTGAAAGTATATTGCTACGCATTTTTGTGTCATTAGCATTCATTTGTAGATTCACAAGTATATTTTGCGATTACAACTTCTTTGCAAATAATTCCTTACTTGAAGTTTCGATCACACCACTAGTAAGTCTTTTTAAGTTGATTCTTTATAAAAACGCAAAATAGTGGTCCTGTTTTTTGTCACATCGCTAAACATCAAGCTGCATTTACATTTTAAAACATTGAAAACAATTCGAGACAGTTATCACCCACATGAAAAAGTTTCATGGTTGTGATTAATGATAGTTGGTGATACAAGGTACGTACCGATAAATATAAAGTGGACCAGTAACGTGAATTTAACACATAAATGAAAAGTGTGAATTATGTGTGTTATCTTAGCGTGGACGCGCGGTCAGGTCTACGCTGAACCAAGGACTCGTCACCGCATTGCGGTCGCAGGCGGGCGACCGCCGACAAAAAATATCCCAACTGCAACAATCGGAGTTCGGATCTCGACGTTGCGTAACCCGCACAAGATCACATCACGGTAGCATTCACTCGAGACTTACTTCACACAAACGACTTGGTTCCACATCGCCGCGGTGTCGCGCTAACATCACTGTCACAAACGATCACTGCTGCCGTCACGTGTACACTGACTCACATGCAAAATGTGCACAAACACCGTTATCTAAGTTCTATTTCGAAGGAGTAAATAATCTGATCGGGGGACGGTCGACAAGGAGCGGTATCAGACGAGATATAGTCGCAATAATGTTGTAATTGTAATGAGCGTTCGTATGTGTACGACGTCGCCGCAGGCCGTGCGGCCGCCCGTCACACCGACGCGCCGCGACCATCAACGACACCCTAATTACATATCAATTAGGTAATGAACTCATCCGACCTGTCGTCGTATGTTACTGCAAACATTCACCCACCTAAAGCCGTCGTGTTAGGTAAATCGATGAAAATCGTTCAGTTACAGTTGGGACGAAGCTCGCACAGTGCTAAGTCGAAGTGAACAACATTATGAAATATTTAATTATCTCTAGTGAGGTATGTACAATGTGAATAGACAAGATTAGATAACGCGAATTGTAAAGAATTGATAAGAGTGACATAAGGGTGCTGAATGATACTCGACGTAGTAAAGAACAAATATAATATTATATTCCACCTAACTCAAAGAGAGACTAACTTTCTCGGAACGTGTCCTGAAACACTTTCTCAGAAAAAAGGAAAAAATCATGACCGCTATCAGATTCGCTCAGCTACTTTTATTGTTCTGCATAGCGTACGCAATAGCGTTTCACGTAAGTATTCCCTTCGGCGTAATGTTGGCTCCCCTGTCTGTCTAAAGCAAAAAGGAAAGAATTACCTACTCTAGCAAAATTGGTGCACAAAATGCGAAACGAAATCGATTTTAACGGTAGTCGCACCACTTTTTGAAGAATTATGTGAGGAAAGGGAATTTATTTTTAAAAAAAAGCAGGTCTAAAAGGAGTGTTAATGGAGAGAGGAGGTACAATATCGTAGCGTGGCGTTATCGGTATTTGAAAAAATTGCAGGACAATCGAAATGGAGCCCAGCGTGTATAGTTTATTTAAAAATAGTTTTTACAGTTTCCAAAAGAAAAAAGAAAATTAGAAGGCCGGAATTGTTAAACGTAACGAAATATCAGTTAATCTCTCTAATATTAAGTAATTTCATTGCTAAAAATATAGCAACACTGTTTATCCGTATTGCCAACATTACGGCAAAGGGAAATCTTAAGTGAAACGCACTATATATCAGCCACGAACAATAGAGTTATTACACTAAAAACATGGAGGTACTAATGCTTGATACAAAATTGAAGTACCCATTCTCATCATCGAAAGCTTGTTTTGATGAATAACAGCTGAGAATTACAATTTTAAAACGGCTTCCTGCAACATGTGATGCGACATGTAAATAATTCTGAATAACGAGCAGATGTATCTTTCATTTAGCTCTTACGGCCAAAGAAACAACATCAAAATGTATTCGCTTACGTCAAACCGTTACGTAATGTTTTTGCGCCCTAAGTCATTAATATGATGCTTTTGGATAAACACCTCCGGTATTTGCAAACAACAGCACAGCAAACATGTTTGATCGCGGTCACTAACACACTATCGGCATAACGTGGACCATTGCGGAATCGAAATATGAATAAATGAATTCAGGTGAAGATAACGGTCGGTGAAACAAACAACCTGATATGATGGAAACAGTTGGCACAACAGAGGCGCGAGCCGTTCGCGTCGGCGTGCATCGTGCTGCGCGCGCGACGCCTTCGCACCACTGAGCGACTGAACCGCGGTAGAATCGCGTGCGCCGCCGTATCTCCGAGGAATTAGATAAAACCATACCAAGATAAAAGATGACTAACAAATAAGAAACGAAGAATCATTCATTTTGAGTAACGAATAGATAAGGCTGTTGTTTCAGATAGAATCTACATACATAATGTAAGTGCATATTTTTATTTTGAAAATGTTATCGCGACTTTGTATTACGGCATGTGAGCTAGACAGAAACAAAGAGACTGCAGCTTCGTTGGTTGTAACTACTTCGTAATTATGATTTACTATTTTTATTCGGAACAAAAGCTAAGTCACTTACCCGCTAAACGCCTTCCGTTGTTTCACGGGACTGGCAGCGCTGACGCTCCCCCCAGGGTCCGAATTAGAGGCTTCTGCAAAAGACAATATACTTGATTAACAGGAAAAAATCTTTATCTGTATTTTTATACAGATTATGTTTACAAAATAAAAGTGTAACATTATTAATTTTGTGTTTATTCAGTAAAGGTAGGTGTTTAAAGTTCATAAGCTGTATAAATGATAACGTACAACAATATTTGCTATATATAAAATCTAAAATGATCAAGGGCAGAAGTCATAATAAAAATATGGAAATTACTTTGTTGACTATGGAAATAATAAATCACATCAGTTTAAACAATCGGATGCTAAAACAAAGGCGATATTTCTTTTGTTCCCGATGTGACATAACACTTCATTGATCAATTCGGCGTATCCGGAGAAGCGGACAAAAAACGAAAACTGTGGTAATCCCATTCCTATAATTTAATTGAAATGCTGCTTATAGTCCCATTGGCAAATATGTGTATAGGTACCTATATGAATATTTACGTTAAGCAAATAGAATGCAGTGAAAAAGGAAACTAGTAACTCTTAACAAAAACTTGAACGCGCTTTTAAAAAGGTTCGAGTCTCGGAATCCTAGTTTCCGAGACTCCGCTCTAGGCATGACAAAGGATCCCTTATTCAAAGCAATATTCAGTAAATAAAGTTCAAACAACAGGGGTGAAATAGAGAAATAAACATATGCCCAATTGCGTATTCATGTGTATCTACGCTTATTATTATTCCATTTATTACATTAATGTACATATTATTTACATTTTTAAATATTTCTTAAGAAGCACATTAAAAAAAACATTTAAAAATATAAAAAATTGTAGCCCACCGGCATCGGGAACAGGGTCCAAGCTGCCGGTAGTCAGGGCTCTAGAGAGAGGAATCTCCTAAAACTATGCGCGCCGTGTCCAGGAGTACTGCTTTACATATTATTATTATTACTTAGCCCACACTGTCCCACTGCTGGGCAAAGGCCTCCCTCCACTCCTATCGTATCTACGCTTACGTTATAAAAATGCAACTGTTGCCAAGTGCGCGGCTCCACTAGCCTACAGGCAAATGCAGCAATGTTCATAAAGGTTTTTTATTATATTTTTCCTTTATTATGAACAGATTTCTTAATTTTTGATTACAATCCAGCCTAAAATACTAATAAGCAATTTAACTCCTAACTTATTATTATACGTATATTATCTAATTAATTCATACTAAATGTGATTCCGTATTCAGAATGTCCTTTCATTTTAAGAATTTTGATTTGGATCTTAAAAACTGAAAAAATACACACTTATTACGTTGTTAAAATTCATCAGCAGACTCATTTTTTATTAAGTTTATGGCTCGTATTTAACTGAATTACATGTTACAAGAATCCTCAAATAAACTAAATTACTAGCAACAACTAGCCTTTGCCAGCGACTTCGTTCGCGTACATAAAATATAGCCTATGTCACTCAAGAATGAAGCAGCTTTCTATCGGTGAAAAAATTTTTGCAATTGGACCAGTACCTACTTTCAGAGATTACTTCCTACAAACAAAAAAACATAAAAACAAAAAAAAAAAAAAATATCTCTTTATTATATTAGTGTAGATAAGAAAGCCAGAAACCCTGATCACTAGAAAGAAAGGAAGGAGGCCTTTGCCCAGCAGTGAGACAACATAGGCTAGCTATAATAATAAATAACTATAATTCTTAACTATTTTGTTAGATATCCTGAGTGAATCAACATCAGAACTCTAGCTGGAGTACTGATTTAAAAAAATATACAATTAAAATATTTGCATGTACACATCATTACTTTGAACATAAACATAAAAATAAGAAGATAAAGACGATCAATTCAAAATTTGAATACAATTCTTATTATCATAAAATTTTCGAGAAACTACTAAGATGCAACTGAAAAGACTTGATGAAATGTTTCTACTCTCAAATGCAAACTAAGAAGCCTTCAAATATAATTAAACACCTATCTATCCTACGGTCATATCGTTGCAATTTAAAAATAAAAATTTGTAGCCTAATGATCAGTAATGTATTGTTAATTGGAAGCTTTCAGCTACGTACTTATTCTACAACATTTTAACGCACATAAGTACTGTGTTATTTTCGAACAGAATACGTAACTACAAACTAGCTGCAAGTGGCTGTTCTACCTCAGGTACAGTTCAGTCTCTGTTTAGGGCGTTCCAAGTTAGTTCACTGTCGACCGGGTTACACCGGGTTTACCACTTTGTTGTTGCATGTATATGCCTCTCTACTCTCCACTGATGAGATTTCCGCCATAAATGGAATGCTTTGTATGAAGCCTATTCCGAGAACAGGCGACGCATGAGCTTGTTACTATGTTATGATAAAAGCGTATGAACAAAGAACTTCCAAGATTAACTTCAGATACATGGAAATCGAAAGTCAAATCGAACCGCACACATAGCTGCTTTGCTTTGTGACAAGCAAAATTATTCAAGTTACGAGAACCATATAGTCAATTAACTAACATATCCTAGATATTAGTGCAGTCATCTCAGTATGTTCACCTCGGAATTTGAGATACCCAGCTTTATACTCGTATAAACTTGCATTTTAACGTTCTAAAAGTTGTCTCGAAACCACATATATTTTGTTTAGTATACGCGGAAGCGCAAAAGTTGATTTTTGTCGACTTTTTGCACATTTTTTGCCAATATCTCGTTTCCGGTGGGTTTTTCGTTTTGTTACCAATATTGTAGAGGATTAAATTCCCCACTACTTTTGTGTCAAAAATTTTTTTATACGTTGAATTATTCTAGAGATAGAGAGCGGAGAACGCGTGAAAATAATAGTTTACAGCTGGGTATCTCAAATTCCAAGATACTCACCTAATTTTGACTAAGATGACTGCACTATACATACAGCAATCAAGGATACATGAAAATTGCGATGAGATTTGCTAACAGGGACAAAAGCCATCTTTTATTACGAAATCAAGCCTCAAATATCACAAAGCGGGTTCTGTTCCACGCAGCAGGGATCTTGCAATAATTAAAACGCCGTAACCAATAGCTTTGTCGAGCAATGCGCTGGGTATACTCAGCCGCCACCGCATGACAGGAACAATGCGAATAACTTCAAGATCCGATAAAGGACTGCTGCCAACTCTTATTTATTAAATACTTGATCCCATCTAATGGAATGTTTAATAAAGAAAACAGAGACCGAGAAAAATAACTTTTTTTTTTAATATAATTATTTCTATAAAATGTCACCATCACAATGAAATTGAAGATAATGGGATTACCAGAGTGTCTGCTAGCGCCAATACGTTGATTAGCTAGAAAGCCATTGGTTTAATTTTCATCCTTCCACACCGTCCCGCCGTACCTACTTCCAGATATTCAGAGCTATGCAAATGAATGAAACGGAGCAGACGTAGAATTTGCTAATTTAATTCTGTTTACTGGGTTTCAATGGAATTTGATTGATTTGGAACTTGGATTTCAAAATTAATCAAATGGTTTCAAAATTAATCAAACGTTTTCAATTCATCATTACGAGTTCGAATTTCTTTTCTGTTAATTTTTAGTTTCGTTTATTCGGCGGCTTGAGCACTCAACTGCATCGTCGGCTGTTCCAAATTGGACATTTATCTCAGTCCACTGCTTCGTATTCGTACCTAACTACCGACATATAACTACGATGTCAGTCTGCGGCCAGCAGCGGCTGCTCGACGTGCATCCGAGCCCGATTAGGTGAGCCGGGGTAATCCTCCTTTCACACTGTTTTGACATTGTTCTATTATAATATTTAGGTACGTGTAAATAAAACAAATGTTATCTCTGGACTATCAGCCGTCGAGTACCTATGGTAATTCGTTATTAGTTATAACTGATGTCGGCTCTAAAAAGGGACTGCCCTGTAAGTCAAAAAGATAAGGAAAATGTGGTCTTTTAGAGCAACGGCTCGTAACCTGGGGGTAATTACCCCTGCGAGGGTAAAACTGGTATACAGCGGGGATAAATTATAACAGATTAATACGACCGGATCTAGCTCACCAGTGCTTTTCATGCCCTAACAGTTTAATCCAACAAGTCGGACCCTCGCTTTGAACCAACCTATCACGCCACACTAACATTTTTAATGTTACGTTTAGTAAAGTCTGTAAAGATAATAATAATTGTAAAGAGGTAAGGTAATGTGATTGTAAGAACTTGCTCAACATTTTTGTGCAATAATTAAGTCAATTAATATTTATTGAACGAATTATTTTTACACTATGCGGACTTAATGCAACAAGGCATTCTCTACCAGTCAACCTTTGGGTTAAAAAAGACAACACTGTGGTAGGTTTTAACAATAAACAAATAACATACACTTAAAACGGAAAAATATAAAATAAGTTATTTATATATATGCAACAATAGTAATTGGTCAGCACAGTATAGGTTCTGTTTACAAGTAAAACTGGGATATAGTAAACGATTACAGATACGATCAGAGTGCGTAGTACACAACTAATTGGGGCACGTAAGGCATGCGTGCCGCAATTCCATTAGCCCCCAATGATGTCCGTGTGGACCTAATATCGAGATGAACGAAGGTCAGGAGAGTTGTGGGTAAACTCTGGTTATCACCAAACACATCACACTTCTTTGTTTCTCTCACTGTAGATGGGCCTCACAACTACGAGCACTCCTTATATCAAAGAAGCATAAGTGCACATGGTCCGATGAAATTAAAGTGAGTGTAGGCCTGAACTGGACGTGTCTAATAGATTTTGAACATATTAAGTGGTGGCACATGTGAGAGCTTAATGCACAACAAATTGTTAGGGTGGCCTCAACTGAAGTAGATATGCGAACTTTCCTCACGAATGAGCATTTAGGTAATATAGGAAAGCAAGGGATTTAGTTTAAGTTACGTTTTTCTAATGGAACCGTGTGAACGCATCATAAATTAAAACTAGTTGGTCACTGACAAGGCCTTTGTACGATCAACAAATTGCTCCGGAAAAAACAACACATCAGTTCGTAGCCGAATGAATAGCATCGAATGTTGACTTGACGAATGGAAACTAAAACATGTTACGCTAATTAAATAGGATTTCATCGCCGATTTACTTCTGTTGTGGAACACTTTATAAGCGTAAAATATGATGTAGCGTTGGCACGTGACACAACTACGACCACTTGTTTATATTGTATAAGTAGGTACTTACGAAGAGGATACCCAGCGATCACTTTTAGGTTAACAAGATTAATGTTTAAGAGATTTCAAAATATTATTTTTTACGGGGAAGGCTTGTGAATGGTAGCAAAATACCTGCAAGGAACAGCAACGCTCTGTAACACCACGAACAGAGAAACATGTGGGGCGCTCGCTGCCTCGCCTCGACTGCGACCGCCGGAAGCAACACGCTACAGCGCGAGCGCCCGCCGCGCCGCCTTAGTGTTGTCCATTCATTATTCAACACGTCTAATTAAGCTAACTTTATTTTCTGCTGCTTATTTATTAACCGTAAATTAGCGACACGAATTTCATAATCGTTTCAAAACTGCGTAGCTAACTTTTTTGTAGAGTTTGATGGTAATGATCATAGAGCTTGTAGAGTTGTTTATTTAGTAGTTTATTAGATAATAAAAATGCTGAAAAACCTTCATGAAACGATATCATTCAAGAATAAGCTAAAAAACATTTTCGAAAAATAAAAATAGAAGTGTCTCGTGCCTATTGATAAAGGCTGAGTGTAGCCGAAAGCAGTGTTCCGTGAGATCGGCTCTGGAATCGGGCGGCGTGCTCAGACGAGTCACGAGCCTCATCTATCGATTCTGTCGCGTGGGCTTCTGTCCGGCCTGGCCCCCCAGATCGCCGATCTTGACACTTCTTTTAAATAGAATAAGGGATTACCTTTATTTTTACTCACATCAAACGATGCACGAAAGTTTATTTTCAGAATTTTGAAAGAAAAAGACTGTTAACTGAAAATTTTCTGTACGATACGTTTATCCATAACCCATATTTTGATAGCGATGTGTTGGAAAAACAACGTGTCATTTTATGATTATTATCTTAGCTTAAGTAACAACAGGATATTTAACGAAGGTATTAGTCGTCTCAGGAAATAGGCTTCAGTTGTCATTTTAGTAATCAGTATTTACTATTGGTAATACATACATAGACTTTATATATTTAAAGTTCCAGCCTTCAATAATAGGTTTGATACTTATTCAAGTTTGTGGTTAAGTTCTCCTTCAGTAGTAATATAATTCTAAGTGCTCAGAACAGATAAGTTTTGGTAAATTATTAATTCCAGCAAATGTTTGACATGTGCCAATTATGCCGCCTTTGCCCTAAATAACCAACAGGTGAGGGAAAAGGGCTTAAACTTCTATGAAGAGATGAATGGTATCTTTGGGAGAGCTAGCATAGATGCGATAGCTCCGAAATTACCGTAGATAAGTATAGACACGCTTTCACTACATACCGCGAGTAAGCCGTAACAAAAGTGTACGGGTTGGCAAGCAGTAAAAGCGTAACGATATCTATAATCTATTTGTTACCGATTAGACGGACGTGCGAAAGCGGTTGGCGTTCAGCCCAATTGTTATTATTTTTCACAGCACCGGCGTGAATGCGGCTGTGAATGTCAAAGAATAGCATTATGGTTTCATTGTCGCGCTTCTGTGAGACGCCGGCGCTTCTCAAGACGCCGATTGTTTATATTCTCACTCTTGAGGGCTTTCAAATTGCATTGCAGTTCTGCGTTATCTTCTTTGTTTTGTACAATACCAGATTTTAAAGTGTGTCGATTTGGTCTCGAGTGCGCACGTTCACAATACATTTTACAGTTTTCACAAAAAAAAGGTAGTTGTTAGAATTAGATGTTCTTGTTTAATTTACGTTATTTTCTTTCGTCACCTAGGAATAATGGGAGGTAAAGATTCTTCAGTATAAACGAGGTACCTTACTTATATAGCTGTTAAAGCAGATTACCGAGACCATCAAGCCAGGCTGGTCACCGAGGGCAGCGGAGGACGAGCAATAGCTAACTCGCCATCCAGCCGTCCGGGAAGGATCAAGCCCAGATCGACAGCGTGTTGAGTCACACGCGCGTCTCAAAGAGATATCAGCAAGATTCGTAGGAGTTACGGTGGTAACTACTTCGAACCAACCCTTTTACGAGAGTCACGACTCTTGCAAAAAGTCAGTAAAAGTCTGACACACCCTCCCGCTTCACCCAGAGCGGGAGAATTCTGTTGATAATTTCCCACATAAAAAGGCTGGTCCCTAAAATTATAATTATTTTAACATATTACTATTAAGTAATATTATTATGCATGTGCAGTAGTAGCATGTTCCTATGTTGATAATTATTACGATTTTTTTACAAAACATAGACTGACCATTGGCTTGATTTGATAAAACTTTGTAAATTATTTCGCCAGTATATTTCATGATAAACTGGCATGTGTGCTTTAAATGTTGTGTTTACTCATAATTGACATGTACTATATTATACCAGTCCCTATGACGACTATTTATTTTGTGTGTACAGGGTTATTCGTAAAGCACTGGTAACCTCAGGACTATATTACTAAAATCAAAGGAAGGTTGTTAGTGTTTAACTAATAACCCTTTAAATGTGCTGTGGGTGAATCTAAATAAATGGTGACATCATGTATAGACAAGTAATAATTTCATCAACCATTTCCTCGTAATTGTTCTTTATAACATCATGTTGTCTATATTTTTTTGAATTCTATACTTATGCAAAGCTATAAGGAGAAAATATAGCACCGGCATGGCATACAGGCTGTTTTTTTTTTTTTCCAAATTGTTATGTGTATGTTATACTCGTAAGTATTTCTAAATAAATCAAATGATTAAGGGTAAATGGAGAAAATGCTTTTGTTTCTTTTAATGAGAGTTTTATGTGTAACTGGTAATAACCTATTCACTTGACGTTATGGTATATGTTCAAGTTTTTTTTTTTTTTCCTAGGAATAAAATTATGTAGGTACAAAACATAAACGTTACGCATCTTCTGACGTCCGCGGAAGAAGTTTTGAGGTACGTTTGCGATTGCGCACTGTGCGCGCTTGTACGTGAATACGCTGTCATTTTTATATTTTCAGGTTAAAATTGGAACAGTAGCCACTCTTTGTGATGATGACTACATCCTTATCTAAACATCATCGCAGGAAGTGCCGACATTACAGAGACATGCAAAAATAACCTTCCAAACAATTTTCATTTAACGTTTGTGTTCTGTTTGTAATTTTGGCTAGGATTGCAAATTAAACAGAGACATAAGCGCACCAGATTTTGCCTTCTTTCGTTTCTGATACAAATATTCTGTCATTAAGCACTGCTTTTACGGCGTTGAAGTAGTCTATTAAATGTCTAATATTGAAAAATGTTGTCTAGAATTTTTGTCATTATGAATTCAGAGTTTTTCGAACCCCAAACTAAGATCAATTTTTAGTTTACGTTGCGATCTAATTTGCTAACATTGTTTATCAACAAAAACAAACTAATTTTAACTCAAAACTTTAATAAGAAGTTCATCGTTCTATCCCTTACAAAAACATTCAAACTACATATGTATTTTAAACTAGTAAAAATCGTTTTTATCTAAATACGGGATTTTACTGTATATATGTATACATTTATTTAATTAATTACCAAAACATATAAAAACCTTGTTATTGATTGACATAAACGGCTTGTTTTTAAGACAAAAACATAAATGGCTATTGGAAAACTATCTTCAAGGATTGCAAAATAAATATTTTTAATAACGTATGGTTGCTACACGCTGTATATGGAGCGGGTAACCCAGTGGCCGAGTGCGGACGGTGCCTACACCTCACCACGTTCAACATCACCAGGCACATTACAACTCTAGCAAGTAAAGAATAGAGTTTAAATTGCATAGTTGTACCGGCAACAAAAAGTTCGTACAAGTACAGATGCGAAGTTATATTTAAATCAAGGCGCTCATCTGCAATGTTAAGGTTGAATTCCGGAACGTTTGCGTCACACGAGTACACCCGTGTATGGTGTTGTACAACTTTAAACCTCATAAAAATAGGGTCGCCATAGGAAATATTAATGTGTAGGTACCTATCCGATGAAGATCCGTACGACGCAATTTTTGGGTTATTATTTTATCAGTAGGTATCTTAAAGGTTTTATGACAAGTAGTTATAATAGTCCACTCCTTCATGAAGCAATCCCTAAGTACCGACATTACGGGAGGAACTCACCACGCTAGTTTGGGGCAAGCATTTCGGTTCGTTCGCCTATACCACAGCCTATTGCCTCATGGCCATTGTCACCAGGTGCTAGTATGTACGTGGTCTGTAATTCACTTTCAATTTGCTTGCTCTATCTGAACGGGAAAGTCGTCAGCGTGGGCTTTTTATAATTTATCAAAGACTTTCGTTTCGTGCATGCGAAGATGGGAAGGGTACTAAAGTTGGAGAGGTTTCGCTTTATTATGGAAATTGGGAAATTGTTCGACGGATCTATTACAGAGCTATTCTGTATAAGTGGTTGTTATTTCAGTGTCGTTATTTTTTGTGAAGGTATAACTACTAATTTCAAAACAGCAAACGGAAATAGTATAAAAGTGATATACAAAATTATGACACAGTTCGTGGATTAAAATAATATAAAAGCTTATTTTGAGAGAGTGCGGCGGCAGCGCGGCCGCGCTAGGCGCCGCTCAGAGCACCGTAGCTCGTAGGACTGACACACTTATCAAATAAACGAAAATTAACCTTGTACTCCATGTAATTCATGACGTTTTAAGTAGGCTGACATTGGCTGCGAATAGTTTTAATATGGACGTCAGTTGATATATTTATTTTCTTCGACGCTATTCTGACATAACTTGCAAAGAAGAAAATAAAAGCAAAATTATGACTTTTCATTTCAATGTAGTCTGGATTCATGGAGCTGGGTATCATAAGAGAGAGATTGAATATATTAGAGAACTGGCTTCTGACAGCAGCTTCGCCCTCGTAAAGTCGGTTTCTCCAAACAAACTTTGGACCCCCGTTTCATCCCCTTAGAGCGTGAATTTCGGAAAATCCCATCCACCATTCTTAGTGGATGTCCACACCTCATATGAAACCTGCTTACCCGCTTATATATGTATATATATATATAGAAAAACAGAGCAATCTTTATCAGCACGCTACATTATGTAAAGAGCAACGGTGACTAAATAAGCGTGCTTTAAAAAAAATATCAAAACTCAAAAAGGTATTTCTATAAAAAGAATCGGCTTGGTTTAGGCACATATCAAACCCGATCTTTTTTCCCAGTAAAAAAATATCACTCCGTAGGTATGTTTGTACCCAACGTAGCGTTGCTGTCGTTGCTGAAATGAATTCCGATAGGACGTTTTATTTGGAAAACAGATATGATGACATAACACGTAGAATGTTTTATCTCAAAACTGTTTTTTAAATTTTAAACATAGGCATTGTTGAACGGAATGTTGATATGAATGAAACTGTACGCGCAAACAAAAATTATGTTCAGAAATCAGTAAAAAAAATTTAGAGAAATCATCATCATAAAGCGCACCTAAACTATGTCGTATGAAGTGGATCCCTTATCTTCATATATTTTATTTCACTGAGTAACACTATTTATTGGAGTAAGACGTACTATATGTAAGCTGCATTTCCGCGAAACACGTTGCTCGTATTCTAGCATTATCCTTCAGTATCTACAGACAGACTCAAAGATCTCAGGTAAGGGATAATAAACGTCATCTAGCAGAAACAGGAAATAGGCTGAACATTATTTTTAGTTAATGCGAAACCTGAATATAATTTGTTCAGAATCAGTAACTGAAAGGACTCCAATAGTTTGTACACCATGTTTATCTATATTTTTCCCAAAAAGGTCACAAGTTGGATACCGCCGGCACTAAGTACCACACAGGTCACAAGTAGGCAAAATGAAATCCCAAAATTGCCCACAGGAATTTGTCATAATTGGTAAATACACAATTGAATCAATAATTCATAACAAATGCTATTAAAAATACTACGCGCAGTGTTTTTCCATTTTAATCGCCATTCATTCATTATAATCAATGAGCCTGTACATTTTTGTACAGTACCTATCTCCATAAATTGAGTGACGATTTTGGGACAAACGCTAATAACTTGGCTATTTATAAGCCCTTTGAAACAGCTAATTGTACTTATTAAAAATGACTGGCGTATACTACTAAAAGATTCTGATATAATAGGTGTATCAAATGCTAGTGGAGAGAACAGACATTTAATTGACCCAGACCATAATTTATACTGAAATCGAAGAACACATACAAACTTTTCTATAAAACTCGCTTCATAAAGGTACCTATAGTCGCATGATTTACTTGTCAAACTGAACCCGTAACACGCTTTGTATGCCTGTAAAAGCATTTCCCTGCGCTCGGCGACCGCTGGGTGAATGACAGTTTTTAGTTTCACGAATAATGGTTTTAAAAATGCATTTAAAAGTCGTCGAAATTGGTTTAAGGTTTTTATGTTTAGCTGTACGTCGGTATGACGACGGAGTTTTATAGTAGGTTGGTTTAAACTTTTAATTAATAACGTTAATAAAATGCTAGAACCTTCGGCAAAGATGTATTGAGTAAGTGTTCCCCGGCAGTATCGAGTGCTTCAAAGGCACGCTACTCTCCCGTCATTACTTGTTACACAAACATGAAGATGTTGTTTAGAAGTATACGAGCCACGCAACGGAACGAGCACAATATTGATGTTGAGACGCGTAGACTTGGATTGTGGATGTACCGATATCCGAGTCGTGACACCAAATTTATTACTTATAAAATCTTCAGGAAGTCAGTATCAATGCAAAACAGAACACTAATAAAATACAAATAACGTACCCATTCATAAGCTGCTCAGCGTAAACGTGGAACGTACAGCGGAGAGCGTTCAATGAGGTGCAAAACTTTACGACTCCACGGCTGTTACTTGTTGCACGAGCGCTACGACTGCGGTTATTACGTATTAATGTTCCGGTTATGTTTTGTGGATTGCGATGACACCGTAAACCGCGTCTCGTTCACTGGGAACCGACTCGTGTTTATTCCGCACTGGAGGTAATTTATTCGACGTATGGCGCCGAGTCGCGAGATGCATCGTCGTGGTGAGGAAGTGGGCCGCAGACACGGGCGCGCTACGCAGTGTTCTCACCGTTGTCTTTATCCATTTACACGCACCGGCACTTTTGCAACCATCCATCAGTGTTAGATACGAGGGCAGTTAATGACTGCGTAACGCCCACCGTGGCGGTGAACCAGTGCTGCTCCTGCGCCCGCCACAAGTTCACTACTCGCGCATTATTGTGCAAGCCTCGTGCCCAGCTCTATTCAATTTCAAATATGGTAGCAGGCGCGCGCGCACGTCCTATTGGACAGCTACAGCATAGGAACGAAATAATCACAAGTCGAATCGAAAATAAATCATTGGATCTCTGCTTATAGGCGACAACTAATTATTGTATCTGTTTGGATTTCAGACAGCTACATTCCGGTGCAAAGTGTACGGGAAGTGGCGAATAACTGTGGTCTGTAAACAATTTGCGAACGTAGCTGTTTTGATTTCTTGGATAACGTAGAAATCAGTAATTTGGTAAAAAAGTAGGTACTTAACATCCAATTTACAAGACTTATTCCGTATCTAGGTAGGTAGTTAAACTAATGATAAAAAGTTCCGGTACCTAACGGCTCTACGAAATTGCCATTTAAACAAACTGCACATTGAAACTGTGATAACATTGGATTGACTTGGAATCCTAAGTTCAAAAAAAAAACTAATTTCAAAATTACTTATTGATGTTTTTTAAAACATCAATAAGTAATTTTATTGATTTAGAAAACAAAACCCAATAGGTTTTGTTTTCTAAATAAAATCGACATGATTGTAACCATAAGCTCCGAGATTTTTTAATTTTTTTTTCCTTTCATCATTAACTTTCTCTGATTAATTATCTATAATTATACAATTATTTTAAAACCAGAAAAAAAATAACAAATTTAACAGTCGAACATCACAATATCTTCGCTTGAAACTCTTCAATTTTCATAATAATTTATTGTATCGATTTTCGATGATTTCTCGTTAAAAAATAGTAAGTATACTAGGCCTAAGAATGCAACATTTTGCAAAAGGTTTCGTTTTATAACGTAGGTGAGATCTAAGGGGTTTTTGAAAATTCAACTTTTAAGGGATGAATAGGAGGAAATTCTTAGTACGTAAACTTATATTCTTAGGACTAATATAGTAGAAAGTTGGTACAAATAATATCGTAAGTAAATAAAAAAAACTACACGTATTTCATACTTAAATTGATGAAATAAAAAAGAGTGATTATCGTATTTGGGTGGTTCGACAATTCTTCGTCCTCCAGATAGCTACTCGTAGTCCGCGAGTTGACTACGATCCTGATACGTGAATGCTACGTTCGGAAATTTGGTTAGCCGGCGCCGGCAGCACAGCAGCGAGTAGTAGCGACTATGTATTATGAAACTCGTATCACATACACGTATGTTTTACTAGTAACAGTGCTGGGATAAACATGATAGTAATATATTAGGATGAGAGTGCGGATCGTTTACTATTCGCTCGCACTGACTCACTCATCTCTACTTTGTGTAACGCGGGATTTTTCACGCCACTACAACAACTATTACTTGTGCACCGGTTATGACCAAACGAATATTAGATACATAATAGGCAAGTGTTTTAAAATTTGATACTTTAGAAATGCGCGTTTTTTTACGTTTTACAAAATAAATAATTTTCTCAATGTGAATTTTGTTCTAGTAATTACATATATTCTATTTGAATAAAAACTGAAAACTTATATAAAAAAAACATACTTTTAGTTTAAACTTACCCGTGCTGCCACCATTCGTAGTGGAAGTTGAAGGTTGGTTATTACTAGAATTATTATAATCCGAATTTGTATAATTCGAATTCATATAAGTCGGATCACGATAATTCGTATTGTGATAATTCGGCATAAATTTTTGTAACTTGTTATATGCGGATTTCATGGATGGATTCTTTGTGGGGGGCGGAGGCTCGATACTAGACGACGACGGCGGCGAGGTGTCATAGTCTCCGTATTCGGTATCACTAAAGGTGGACGAACTCGTGTCCGTCTCATCAATACATAAACTAAAACAAGAAACGAAACACGTTCTCAAAAAAATTTTGAAGCCGGGAAATTAACTGCTTAAATAGAAAATACTTCAACACTTTTAAAAGTGTTGAAGTGAAATTTAATAGACTTAGGAGTTGAACGCGGCGGCTGCGGAACCAACGAGCGGTCAGATGCAATGCGTGCAATCACACCGGAACTAGGACAAGTTATGAACGCATTCGCGTAATATCTGATGTATCCCGAGCACCAGGAGGCGTGCCTTAGTGCACGGGGATGCTGGCATGCAACAGGAGGGCTCAAGCGGGGAGCTACGGGTCAGAGCAGTTGCGCGGGCGGGATAGCGTACTCTACCTCCCGCCCGGCTTATTTGCCCGGCGAAAGCACGCCCATCCATTGTCGCTAACACCTCTACCACCACGCCGCCGTACCGACGCCCGCAGCACACCAACGGCCGCTACACAACACACGCGAACGTGTTACACTTACGTGCCGCCGTCACGCACATTAACAACACTATTGGTCCGTTGTTACAACGCTCTGCTTGTAGGTTTCGTACACACACTAACAAAAAAACTTCAATTTTGTAAATACTGAGAAATTATTTCAGCAATATAATAAACAGCTCCTGTATGTACGTATAATTTTAACGTTTGTATAATATGGACACTAACTACGTCACAAAAATCTTACGAAAAAAAGTTTAAATGAACTAAGAATATCGCGTTTGATTGAGGAGCGCCGAAGACACAACAAGTCTACTGGCTGGTTTTCTTAGCACTGTGTCTTATTTAACCGCGATTATAAGCGTCACGACACTAATAATAATAGTGTGGGGCAGCGAGGAGCGTACTAACAACGTAACATCGCGCCCGCTCGGTTTTGCAATCGTAACGTGTTCAGTGTATTGTTGACAACAACAAATAGTCTTTAAAGTCAACCGCGTGTTGTGCAGGGCTTTACGTAGCGGATATATTAATTTGACATAGGACAATTCAAATTAAATATTTCTAGTCGGATCTGTTAATTAATACGCTGGCGCCAGATGTTAGGAACTAAACGTGACTTTTCTTAGAGTTATGAGAATAATTTCTGAGGACTTCCTGTAAGATCTGTTATTCTATTACGCTTAAGATTACTTATGATTTATAGTAGGTACTTCTACTATAAATCATAAGTAATCTACTTCAAAACAACGTACATTGTGTGAAATAAAATAAACCAGAAAAACTCGCGCCCAGTAGTGATAAAAATCTACATTTTAATTAAATTTTCAAAATGTCTTATATATAATAAATACCTAAACAATAAAATAAGAGTTTTGTGGAAACTTCACATCACCAGTTGGTGCCACTTAGCCGAGACGTCTTTACATTTTAAAACGTATTTACCTACATTTTTTTTGTTGGTGGGTAAAAATTATCCAAATGACTTTCCCCGCCCATGGGCGGAGTGGAAGATAGTATTAGACTCTTACTTACTAAAAACCCCACCCCGTTCCTTATTGCCTTTCGTACCAGGACCGAGCTTCGCTTTCGGATAACCCGGGCCCCAGTAGGCACGTATAACCTACATGACGTTGACGTCAATTTAAGTAACGCAAGGATCTTGTAAACTGGATTTTCATTGCTATTTCATAATTACAAGCACAAGGACAAGCAAAAGGGAAAAAATTGTTCCATCATTAACCAGCTGAGACAGGTGGAGTTTCATGATCTTATTAATATGTAGTCATTGTAATACCACATGGTGTAGTCATTGCAGCATTGCATATTAATTGATGCAGCAATACAAAGAAGAAGCTAGAAGAAGTAAAACTAAACCCGGAAAACGGCACGGTTGGCTCAGTGGATTTGATTGACTGCTGCACTGCATCTCGCGGGTTCGCACACGACAAATATTTGTAGGGCCTGCAGATAAGTGTTCCGGTCTGGGTGTCATTTATATAATATGCGAGCTTACATGTTTGTGAACAAACCCACGATACAGGAGTAATTCGTAGTGTGGGGCAAAATTAATATATAAAAAAAACGTAGTACTATGACGTGGTAATGCCTTAGTAAAAGCTCGAATACACTGTCTGTTAAATAACATGTAGGATCTAGGACCTAACATGGTTTGATGTGGCAGTTATCCAGTTCGCATATTAACAAACAAAGTGTGAAACAAAAGCTTTTTCACGCAAACGGTATCGCTGTACATTACTTTGTATGCACGCGACCAATGTGTGTGCCCAATTATCAGAGGACTCAGCCTATCGTTCTAACTTGATCGTGCTCTGGAGATTTCCCAGGCTAAATGATTAAGACTGCTAGATTTGTAAACTAATATGTATTTAGAACATAGTTATGTTTTCTTACAAATGACTTATTATTGACAATAATATCAACTTATATTTTTATAAACCATTAACAAATATTAGCGATTTAGGCAAACATCCGTTTCTTGTTGCCCGCCCTACATATTTACAAGACGATTATTCTGATTTATCTGTTCGTGGTGATAATTACTATTACTTACGTGCTAGCTTACTTCCACTACACACAATGTAAAAAAAAATAAAAAAATATATTTGTACTTTTGGGAAAAAAAAATGATTCTCTATTTTTAACGAATGATGTAAAATGCGAAAAACGTGATATTTAATGTTAGCATAATAAATACAAGCTGGATCTGTTCGTAACGTTTATATTGTATTTGCATACGCATCTCCTCGGGGTTAAAAAGAATCAACAGCAAAACCAAAAAACGACGCTGCAATCTTTATGAAGTTGACACAGCCACAAAACAGGCACATGCTGCTTGAAACTCATCGTTCCTTTTTCACAGGAAACATTTGATTTGCTCCGGCCGTCTGACCTCCCAGTCCCCCACGTCAGTGAACTACTTCAACCCGTCTGATAGGATATATATTTAGGACATAGGTGGCAGATAGACCCATAATTACATAAGTAGTGTATTTCGCGGCGGGCGCAATTGAACAGATAGTTGGATACTAACATCGTTAATCAGGACTAAAGTAAAAGATCTCAGTTTGCATTCTGCCTCGGCGCTTGGCTGGCAAAGTCGGGTTTCTAGAGTCTGCTAAAGTTTCAAAGGGACTTTGAGATATCTGTATCGTTTGAGGAACTTTTTGCCTGCAAAGATATGCTTGCTTGTGCAAAATTTAATTTATTATTAGATAAATAAAACTCTTAAATTATGACAGCAAACTGGAATGAACCGATGTGATGAAAAAAATTAAGTAAACTTAACAAGACCAACCCTGAGTCAAAAATAATAAGAAGTAATGAAGAACCACAAGTTACGAAGGCTTTAAGAGAATTGAAAAGATCTAACAATAGCTGCTAATTGAATTCGTGTGGAAGGACTTGGGCTGTACACTGTACAGTGTACATTCTGTCAAGACATCTCTGTCTTCAATGTATTACCCCAAGTAATAGCGAACACAGCTTTCGTTTCACAGAATTTTCCTAAAACTAGAACTATTGCCTAACAACGGTTCATGAATTGAGAATAAGAACTTGTCAAACTCAACATTATGTTTTTATGACAAAGTCAAGTTTGGCAAGTTTTTAACCCCAAAGGGCAGAGAGTAAAACTGTCCCCAACCACCAACAAATTTGAAACAGGAGTCATTCGAGGAGGCATTTAGTTGAATAGAGTATTTTTTTTAATATGGCACCGGATACTTCAAAAGTATGAGGTTTAGGTTTTGAAAAATATTTTTATATTAACCCAAACTAAGTGTTTTAGACCTTAAACATATTTATAACATAGTACTGTCATACATTTTTGAATGCAGCTCGGCGAGCCCGGTACGATTTTATAAAAATGTTTGACAAAGAACATTGCGTGAAACTGTCCCCAAAAATTTTTATTTATTTAACCTAACCGAACCTAAATTGTGCACACATAATGTTTATTAGGCCTGGGAAAAGTATGTCATCTTTGCGATTGGAACATTTGCATCTAAATCGCTGAAATGTTCCGAATCAGTGATATAACACAAGATACAAACGGAACATTTGGAACATCGACTCACAAGATACAAATGTTATGTGAATTGTGATCTATTATGTTGCGTCACACAATAAGTTTTATTTAATTTAATTTTGATTTGAGAATAATTTAAAGGAGATGTTTTTAGTTCAGTTTGTTAATTATATTACACTAGTTACGTTTTAATTTGAATTTTAAAGACACTGCTGGTCACACAAAGTAAAGAGTGTTTCAGTGCTCCAATTGTTCCAAATGATGCATTTAAAACATTACTGATGTTCCAATCTTTTGGAACACTAAAATGTTTCGAAACTGTGAGACGGTTCACTAAAGAGTTACACGCCTAATATTTTTGCATGGTGGAGACACATTGATTTTTTAATACACCAGCACAAATTTTTAATTATCTTTTAATACATGACTATTATTAGTAAATGTCTTTGTATGGTAACATACACAAATTATTTTCTAGAAGTTTTTTTTAATTTAAGGCGTATAGTCCCTTGAACCATCTGGCCGAAATTATGTGAACGCAACTCTCGCACTCGCCTAGGCGGCAGTACGCAAATCTGTGCATTTATTCGCGGCCAGCAGTGCCCGGAAAGCGCTTTAAATCCATTTTCTCTGCGAGATATTGATTGATTTACA
Organism: Mythimna ferrago; assembly: GCA_910589285.2. Taxonomy (NCBI): domain Eukaryota; kingdom Metazoa; phylum Arthropoda; class Insecta; order Lepidoptera; family Noctuidae; genus Mythimna; species Mythimna ferrago. The sequence continues at coordinate 6,789,231 of OU342673.1, read as the reverse complement.
TATGCAATGTTCACTTTGAAGAATATTTAACCACCAATTTTTATGTGTAAAAATGTTTCTAGAGGTCCAAGCCGTTTCGAAGGAGTAGGGAAAAGTTGCGAAATTACTAAATATTTTTTTTGACAAAAGTATTAATTGCACGAAAAAATCAAATGTTGATATTATTGTTCATAAATCTATAATAAACATTTTTTTTTATACCAATTTACCTAGCCGTTACGGAGGAGTAGGCCTCAGAAAATCACTGTTTTATGGCACTTTTCGGGCGCTTGGCCCTTAATAAAAACCATTTATAGCCTACAATACCAAATTTTAAAGACCGAATCAGCTGTTTTGTTTTTTGTGGATAGGAATGAACAAACTGACATATATCTTATGTCTGTTGGAGGGTGGGGGCGGTGTCCATACTAAATCCGGCATACCTCCTTTTCAATTTAGAAACTGGGTGGCTCTATAAAAGGAGTTATGACGTCAGTAAGCTAAAAAGCTAAAAACTATCCAACAACTTTTTCCTATTAAAATTATAAACAATACGACTGAGTAGATTCGTTTTCATTCCTAACACGCCCAATCTTCGAGACCTTGGTCGGTATTTTGAGAGCAAAGTGAATCACCATGATCCATAAGTGGAATATTAACGATCGTTTCACCGGGAACTAGATAATATTGTATTTATGCGTTTCTACCCCAGATGCCCTGAACAGCACTGATCAAGTCTATTATCTAATACCAATTCTATTTCAAATATTTTAGCATATTACCAACTTGTCCATCAAAAAGTTGATCATAAAAACTATTCAGACTATTAGGGTTTGTTTGTAAAGAACAGCAAACAGTTTTCTCCACAAAGTAAGAGTTTTCTATGGAAGTCCTTTATCAAATGCACAAAGCTCAAAATTAATACTATCATATTTTCTTCTACCTCAAAATGTAGAGTCAGCGTGATGTCTAGCGGATTGAAGGTATCTACGTATATGATACATTATATTTAAACTATAACAGGTTTAAACTATAGCACTATATATCTGGTTAAACAATAAAAGGTTAAGCGGGTCCAACCCCCAAATGTCCATCAGTCTGCAGCCATATGCGGAATGAATACCCACCCTCCGGAAAGTGGGAAACCATATTCATACGTAATTGTACACTTGTTGGCAGTTTAAGGTGCAATCATTAATTATAATTCAAAATTAAAATTCAATTAAAATCAAAATTAAAATTAAATATTATAATTCAAAGTTAAAATTGCTGTTTGTTGAGTTCTGATGGTTCTGGAGGTATAATTTATTGTAAAACAGGATACACAATGGGTGATAAAGATACGGAATCTCTCAATATGAACATGTTTAGTAGTAAGAATAGGGTTGGAAATTGTAACTATTACGGAGCTACACTCATAAGCTTATAAATAGGCGTGTCAGGATCGGAGACAGTACAGGCGCACACGTTCTCAGAACAATTGCTGGTATCCCGCTCTGGACCGCTAGCTTTATTTACGTCAAGGTTACGCAGCACCCTACGGACGTCCTTCTGATAGATGCGAATATCCGACATACTTGTATCGCAACCATCAGGATGAGGATACCGCAAAGAGTGAGGCAAATAAATTTGCTTTCTCCTCAGCGGTATCTGCCAGCTACCCGTCGGGCTTCAGCAGTGGCAGTAGTGAGGGGCGGCAGAAGTTCGTTTCAACCGACTTAGCCAGGGACCAAATTGCTTTACTAACAGCAGGGTATGAAGCTAGTTTGTTCCCGATACGGCTAATGTGGTCGAACCGAGACCTCCGCATCACCTTCTTGCAAGACTTGGCAGCTCTGTTGAAGGCTCTCTTCTTCTGGCTTACGTCAGATAGCGATATAGCGGTCAAGTGCGAACCTATCAACTATAAAAAAAGAGCTTCATCATCATCCATATTTCAGTTTGTTTGGTACCTCATGACAATAACCAGAAAATTCAATCCATTCGAGAAGTATTTGTGTATTTCCACAAGTGCTTGTTATCTTGTAAAATATAACGTGCAATAAAAAATGTTCAATTTAGCTTCACTTTTTTTTTGACTGATCGACATTTTACTATTCAAAAGTGCCTGCAAATGGTATATTTGAAATAAATGCTTTTGATTTTGAATTTGTACGAGTAAGTGGTTACTACCCCCACATCCTCTTGATAAAATCGCTGAGTCTCGACTTTTGGAAAATACAGCAATCGAAAAAGGATGGCAAGTTTTCAGAAGCAGTACCTACAGTTAAGAAAATAGAACCAGTCATCAATATTAAAGGTACCCACCATCAATTTAAAACGATCTAGCTTGCATGTTCTAGCGGTCTAGTCTACTCAGCTAAATATCGTTTATTTTTTTATAATATTTTACCACTAGGATACCGCTGTTTGCTGCATTGAGTTTATTAGTGCAAGGCCCGTCCAAATCAGTTTATTAAATTTTAAAGATGTCACCCCCCAGTAATTAAGTTTCATTCCCGCGAAAGAATAAAAAGTACCTTAAGTTACTCATTAAATAACATTTCTAAAATTATCTTGTACATTCCCGTAACTTAATGAAAGTCCTGTCGATATAGTAGGGGCGGCGAGATGGGGATTTTGCGCGAAACTCGAGCGCGCCAGAAAATCATACGGGGTGGAACCTTGCACCTTGTAATGGACCCCTTTCACATACGAACCCTTAATATGGTGGGGTTTGTTGAGGGCAGCCCTTGAGATAAGTAAAAAACCTAATATCCTCGGAAAAACTCGAGCTCCTCAGATTAATGCAGAAAAGTTATAGCCATAGTATATTTCAAATCTGACAATTTGAGCGTGGCATAAGCAAATGGGCAAGTCATAAAGTTAGGTTGTAAGATTCCTGTTAATATTTCATCGATAAGTTTTTCGTTTTTACCAAAGTTTGCTATGATAATTTTGTTAGGAACGTTGAAAATTTTACACTTATCGATGGTTTTAGCTACATCGCCCCATGAAAACCATTTCCTGTTTAACATCATTGGCACCAGATTTAGCTAGGCAACCTATTCCAAATGTCTTAATAAACGCATTACTAGTACATAATATTTATCATAATCGAATAAGAGATGAGGGAAGTGATTTCTTCTACGGATCTCGTACTATATGTATGTATATGGATGTATAGATATAAATGGCGTGCCCCATTTAAAACAACCACGTAGTATAAACGATTCAATAAATGAAGCGGGTAAGCACGCGGCAGCCAATGCCTCATATTTACAGAAAACCTTTTACACATGTGGGTTACAGATGATTTCCTACGAGACCCAGAGACTCATCTGAGATTTACCGAAGTTATTGAATTATACTTGACAGCCTCAATACACCAGCTTAACCAAATTATAAGGAACGTTATTTAGCGTACAACAATCACTTGGGTTGAACATTTAATATATCCAATCTCTACAACTTTCAAGAAGGCGGTCTTAACGAAGCAGTTTTTTATAGCCACCCACTCAAACGTAGCGTAATGAAAGTCGAGGCTGTCGCTCTATAGTATTCTCTAGCTACACCAACATTGTGTTTATCAATAGACCACTTCCTATTTTTAGGCAAGTAGACAAGTTTATATTGTACGCACTGGTTACGATTTACAAGACAGCGTTTTACTAGAGAAAATATTGTTTATTTTCTAGAAAAGTGGTTGTATTGTGGCAATCCCGATTCTCGTATGACTCTTAATGGTTCTCGCCTTGCGAGATAGTGACAAAAGTTACTAAGTAGGCAAGGGACCGGTCGTAGAAGAATTACTTGTACTAGAATAATTATATAACTATCAGTACCTACTGACCGTGACCGTGTCATTATAAAACGGTCAGTCCTAGGCGAATGTTTTGAAAAATCGTTTTATTTTAAACACGATGTAGACGGTTTTATTACGAAGAGTTACGACTGATAATAATAGCATCGTAATATTGGTTTTAAGTATATCGATGTTCGCATCACTCGGCAAGACGTTTCGTGGCAAGTCCGTGGATCTACCGCGATTGTTTCTATTGATGTTAGCGAATACGAATAAACGTGTACAAACGTATGAAGCCGGAAAGACCGGCAAGGTGTTTTACAGATGAAATGATTAAAGGCAAATTAGGTGCAGTTGTGTTGTAGTCACGGAAATTAATTAGTGGGCAAGTATCAACATGATAAAATGTTATAAGTATAATAGTGTGTCCAGATCTGGCGAACGCGCCACTCGCGAGAGACGCATAATAAAAATGTAATTAGTCTTACAAGAGTTGAGAAAAATCAAAGAAACGATGGATAAACTGTGTGGAAGACGATACGTCTTATAGAGAAGTATGGACGAAGAAATATGTTGCAAAGACTTAGTACTCATCCACGATAAAACGCGCCCGCCACGAAATATCAAACATAAAGGACTGAAACTGACATTTTCCGGATTAGGTACTCCGGATATTTATACTCTTTGTTCGACTTGTAGAAAATGCTTAAGGCATAAAGTCCTTTGTACAGTGTTTTAATTAATGCATAGAATAAGCAAAAGGCAAATAAATTAGATAAACTCTTTGAAGGCAACAAAAATCTGAAAAGTAAACAGCAGTTCAAAAAGACAGTGGAGCAACGAGTGGAGTGAGAGCGGTGTTTTACACTCGGAGCGCAACACCGCTTGGCAGAACCAAATCTATACTAATATATTATAGAGGTAAAGTTTGTTTTTATGTTTTTTTGTTTGTAGGAGGTAATCCCTGAAAGTATTCATCCGATCGCAAAAATTTTAGCTAAAATTTTTGAGTGATATAAGCTATATTTTATGTACGCGGGCGAAGCCACGGGAAAAAGACTTTGTGGTCATCATCATCACACAGGTACAAGGCGTAACGCAAAGGTATTTTAAAATCTGTTTTTGCCCATCGAAATATACAATTTTCGTCAAGGCAGTCAAGTCAGTTCCCAAAAAAGGACTGCGACAATCGTATCATCAGCTGATCTGAAATTAATACTGGTGAAATATTTCTTTTGAGAATTATTTTCTTACCTAGTTTTTTAATGCAAGTTGCTCATTTTGTATAGTCTATGTGTTAATTTTGCATAGTCAATGCAATTACGACGCACACTCCCCGAAATGCAACCAGTAGAAAACCGACAGGCTGGCAACTCGACGTCGATGCTCAAGACTTTGAAGCCTCGACTCCAGGAGTGCATCATTGCCAATAACCAACTTGGCTCGCCTCTCATATGTAGATAATAAATAATAGAATTGATGGATAAAAGTAGTCCTTAAAAAGCAGCAGCATCCTATGAGAACAAAAGCAAAATACGTTACAGGAATGCGAATGACTAATTGCCAAAGCTCTATCACCAGTATTTTTCAAAAATGCAACACAAAGGACACGAGTAAAGGGAAGCAGTGCAGAACAAATCTGTTGTTCTGTTTGACTTAACCTTTGTCCAGTTGGAATGCACCTGTTTGGCTTTTAATTGAAAGGATTAATTGCTTGTTGTTTGCAATGCAAATGGCAAACAACAAAAATCAAGTTGATAATACTTTTGCTGCAGGTTAAATACCAGATATACTCGCTTTTCAATGGTTTACAAAGAACTTTTCTAAATGTAATTTGCTTCCTTTTACCTTTGTTTACTCAACGCACAGGGAACCAGTTATAGAAGTTAGGAGGGCTTTGACAGATAGGATTAATAATGACGTTTTTACGTACGAAATCCCGCTTTCATTACGTCCTATTTGCTGGAGTGCCCCGAGTACCCGAAAGCTTGCAATGTTGCGGATAAATAAATTTCATCAACCCTATACTTGGGCCCATGTAGGTACCTTTCGGACGGTCAGTTCGGCGCGTCGTTTCATGCGCGTGCGAGCCCTCACGACAGGGGACGTGTCCCAGGGTAGGTGTGTCGTGGTAGTGTCCTTGGACATTGCCAACGCCTTCAATTCTCTGCCCTGGAGTACGCTCCGGAGGGCACTCCGGTACTACCTTTCGGACGGTCAGTTCGGCGCGTCGTTTCATGCGCGTGCGAGCCCTCACGACAGGGGACGTGTCCCAGGGTAGGTGTGTCGTGGTAGTGTCCTTGGACATTGCCAACGCCTTCAATTCTCTGCCCTGGAGTACGCTCCGGAGGGCACTCCGGTACCACTGGGTGACCGAATACCTCTGTCGAGTGGTCGAGGCCTACCTGTCAGACAGGTATATAATCTACCCCGGTCACCAGGGAGACTGAAAACGTTGAGAGATGACGTGCGGTGTTCCGCAGGGGTCCGTACTAGGACCACCCTAGTGGAACATCGGGTGCGACTACGTGCTGCTCGGTGACTTCCCTGACAGGATCAGCGTGGTCAGCAGACGACACGCTGGTTATAGCGCAGGGAGAGTAGTACCGGGCGGCGGTCGCTCTAGCGACACGCAGGGTTGCGATAGTCGTTGGTAGGATACAGGAGTTGGGACTCAAGGTGGCGCTGCACAAATCCGAGGCTATGTGTTTTCACGGCCCTCGGAACGCGCCAATTGCCGGTAGGATTTCGCATCGGCGTCGGGTCGTCGATGAAGTACCTGGGACTCGTCCTCGACAGCAGGTGGAATTTCGTGGAGCATTTCCGACGTCTGGCTCCCAAACTGAACCGGACGGGGGCTGCTCTCAAGCGGCCCCTGCGCAACCTTAGGGGGCCCAGACGCCTCCTGCTGGAGACTCTACGCGGGGATCTTTCGGTCCATGGCCCTTTACGGGGCACCGGTGTGGGCGCCGTCGCTGCAAAAGCGACGGGCGGCCATGCTGAACGCCTGCCAGAGAAATGGCGTCAGCGACAATCGCAACCCAGTGCTGGGCACGCCACAATTATGGCGGTAAGTCCCCTTTTTGAGGCGTGGCTGAAAACCTCACGGCGTCCTTACCTTCCGCGTGACTCAGGTCCTCACCGGACATGGCAAGTTTGGGCGGAGAATCGCCGTGCCCTCGTGGGGGCGATCGGCGGCGGCGACCTCTCGCGCCGGGCCTTGGTTCAGGCCATGGTCCGTCGCCGACTTCTGCGAAGCAGTAATGTCAGCAAAGGAGAAGGCCGACCGCATCAGGCAAAGGCGCACGCGCCGCCGCCGGGATTCCGATCCCTATTTCCGGCCCCCATAGACGCGGGCTTGCGGACGGCGAGCTATGGGTAGCTCGCTGTCCGACCGTCGGGTACCTGTCCAGACCGAGCCCAAGTCGTCGACGGCGCGCAATGTTCCCGCGCCCCTCAAGGAGTTATCAGCAATAGCAGGGACCCAGCTGGGTCGAAGCCTACTGGGACCAGGATTAGTTTCGAAAGACAGCTCGAGCCCCGGTATGAAGGCTAGAAGGAACGGGGTGAGTTTTTAGTCAGTAAGAGTCTGACACTATCTCCCGCTCCGCCCAAGAGCGGGGGCTGTCATTAAATGATTTTCCCACCATAAAAAAGACCCACGTAGGTGTTAAGTAAATTATTTAATATAGTAATATGCTAGGATGACAGGTGGTGCATAAAGCCCGTAAGCCTGAGACCACATCCACAGGACGTTTAATTATAATCAGCGCAGCGGCTAAGATCCGTTCAAAGTGATCGTGAAATATTAACGGACCATCAACCGACGCGGATCGTTATGTGTAAAATAAAAACGATATAAACTAAGGATAAGTATCTTTAAAACAATTTTCCTCAGATTTGTTTAGTTAATAATGTTCAAAACTCAAATGAAACACTCTAAATCGATAATATACATATATATCAATTCCAACTTACGTAACGAATTTTCATCCCACAAAGAAAGGAAGACCTGGGAAACTTTAGGAGCGTTCTTTAAAGTTTGGTCCAAATTGATTTGAAGATAATTAATAATGCGATTATTAGACTGTGCGGTTCAAGTACTTACTTAAAAAATAAGTAAGTACTAAAAGTGATACAGTAATCTACGTACGTAATTTAAAATTATTCACCATTTCAAGAGATTTTTAAGGGTAACGGGTTTGCTACCAAAGAGTACAAACTACATTATTTTCGAATTTTATTCATTTTGCTGATAAAATATATTTTGGAATTAATTAAATATTCTTCTGAAGATTCGGATGGGCGTGTAATTACATTTGTGGTTAACGAAATCCATTTTAAATACAGTATTTATTGCAGTTGTTGTAGATACAGAAATCGCAATCCGGTATGAGTGAAATTATACTAATATGAAAAGCTTAATTACACAGCTATTGAAACATACAGGTTGTTTTGATAATATTTCATAAATATGAACTGTCGTTACTAATTTTATTAAACTTTTCTTATTTATTATATCTCAAAAACGGTGGCTCTTGGTTGTATTTAGACATTTTTGTAGATAATTATCTGATATACAGTTTTTGTCGGAGCTAATTGTATGATAAAACTTCCCATTTTGCTGAAAATCGCAAAAAACTCGTTTTTGTCATCTTTGACCCTGAGTATTTTTTAAGCTATTGCATAGCTTCTATCGCGGGCCTTGAGCGTGGAGACCGAATCCAGAAATTCCGTAACGAAAATAACCTAACACCCCCTACTCATTTATTTTTTGTGCGTGGTGACCGATAAGAAAATAAATGAGTGAACAATCAATCAAAATTCAATTCAATGTGTGAAAGTGTAACTTCAATTAATATCAAAGCAAAAAAAAACAAAAGAAAAAAATACTGCATAAATAAATAATTATAATTGCATAAGTTGATAAAATGCTATGCAATAGCTTTACCGCGGCAGTCCCCGAGTGTCACACGTCTTTTTATCTCCAGGTGTCGGATCTATGAGGACTTTTGAGATTTAATCTATGATGCTGTCTTGAACAATTCTACCAATTTTCAGCTGGGTGCGAATTATTGTAACCTTAAATGTCTAAAGTGACCGGACTATCAGTCGAGTTGACATTTGTTTAAAAGAAAGTTAAATTATGTTTTAAGGCTACGGGTTTTGACCAATGTTTATACCAATGTTTTATCGTCTTAAAAATAAGCAACCCCAAAAATAAAACGTCACCTAGAACTATTGCAGCTATTCAGGACATTCGGACATAAGTTAATGAAGAGGGTTATCTGTCGTCCCCTCTTACTTTTTAATTTAACAAAACGGTTTCATACAACATTTTTGATGAGTGAAATTGAATTGCAAGGACTACATTTTTGAAACATCCTGTAAAATATGACAAATTTACACCAACGTTTGCTCGAACCATTAAATAAATAAATAATTATTAAGTAGTCAATCGACGAATATTTACACTGACGTTTGATCGAACAATTAAATTAATAAAATTATGTAGTCAATGTTCAGATGTAACGTCAGGAATGCGAGCGAATGAAAAGCTGTTTATTTAATGAGATAATGACGGCACAGCTGAACTGATATGAGAGTTCAATGGGAATTTTCATGGAATTATTATCATCATCATCATCTTCCTGATCTTGTCCCGTTTTATTTGGGGTCGGCACAACACGTTTTTTTCTTCCATTTTGTCCTGTCATTCGTTACGCTATTACCCACTCCCTTTTCTTTCATATCGCTTCTCACACAATCCATCCATCTTTTCTTTGGCCTCCCTCCCCACCTCCGTTGTAGTGTATTATAAATCCTTAACAACCTATTTAAAGAATTTATTCTCATAAGAACAATTACAGTTCACTTAAAATGAGATACAAATAGCTTATAAGTATTGAAATGTTCACATCTGGTGTGTTGGTGACATCATAGGTTGTATACATGTTTTTTTAATTTAGCTTTAAATATATATATTTTTATTCTGATTCCTATCTATTTAAAATATATATTCAGAATATAAATCAACTTTTGAATAACAATCAGTAATGGGCAAATACGTTTGGACTGACGAATGGGTTTGTTATTGCTGTCTGGTCACATACGAATGACGCTACATGCATTTGAACGAATTTTTAAAATTAGAGACCTTACGGCTCGGCTTAAAGGCTGCTTTTTCTTTTTGATTTTGCCAAGGTTCTCATCATTTCAATTGTTCTACATGAAACCGATAAATCTGTGACCAAATATTTGTTATTTAATAAGTAATCGGAATTAGTTTCAGTTCAGCTTTGTGTATAGAAAAAATGTGTTTAGATAAAATGGGAACTACGTACGTACCTACCTTTATTAAAGCGCTTGTTACACAAAAATCTGTGTGTGTGTACTTATACATTATTTTTAGTTTATGCGAAACCTAAGATTGCTATAGTTTTTACCCCATATTATATTCTTTCCCAAAAATATTTAAAAAGGTTTATCAATTGGACACCACCGACACTAAGTACAACACAGGTCACGGCAGAACATAGCAGGCATTAGGCGCAAGCAAACAGCCGGATGCAAGTGCAAAACAACCCCTCGATCTCCTGGATAGCCCAGTGACTATGTATTTTTGCTGACATAACAAGCTTAAACTTTGTGATTTTTTTATGATATAGTTATGTTTTGTACATAGAATAAACTTTATTGTATATATACCAAAAAGTAACATTGCTAACAACATAAACATAAATTCTTTACATAAAAATACTAGCTAGACACGTGTTTCGGGTTTGGCATTTACTAAAACTAATTTTGTATTATCCAGTCTAGCAAAGAATGTTTTATTACAGACTATATTTTAAATATAGATATATAAAACTCTTGTTAGCTTTTTAGTCGATTTACATATGTAGTGACAACATTTTAGTTAGCAGCCCAATCATAGATGATGATACTAACTGAGAAACGTGGTACCTAATTTGGTTAAGGTCATACAACTGTTCATGGTGGCGACACTTGGGGGAGGTATGTCCAACAGACGTCTTTCGGCTGAAATAATGATGATGAAAATGATGTGCAACTGTACATCATTTTTTTTTTTTTCAGTGTTTTAGTACATAAAATTAAATTTTGCTCTCGATTTAAGTTAAATGTAGGTGTCATCTCATTTCAGAGCAGTGGTGGCCGAATGGTAACAGTCACGACTTACGAGTTGTAGGTCGCGGGTTCAAACTCAGCCAGGCGTATTACTTTGTGTAATTTATTTCATCACCACTGCTCTCAAAACGGTGAAGGAAAACATGGTGAGGAAACCGGCATGTCCTAGAACCAAAAATTCGAAGACGTGAAATCCACCAACCCGCACTGGGCCCGCGTGGTGGATTACGGCCCATACCTTCTCCTAGAGAGGAGGCCGGGGTCCCAACAGTGGGAACATTATAAGGGCGACTATGCTATAAGTGTCAAAGCATTTCTAATATCCCTCCCTAATCAATGCTGACGGACGCTGGTTATGGTTCAACCAGATAACAAGGGCTGTATCGGATGTCAAACGTATTATTGTAACAATAATTAAGTCAGCCATATTGTCTTGTAATTAGGAGGCTGTACCATGGGCGGAGTCAAAGGACACACCTCCCGTTTTCCTAGAAATTTTGCAGGATTAAGAGCCACGGTGCAATATAAAATTGTTCGAGCAAAACACAGAATATAGCGGCTGCAGTTAATACGTACTAAAAAAACTTCATTTCATTTAAAAACAAAATTGTGACAATATTTTTACGTATAGTAGCGAACTGGAAATAAAATTGTAACATCGTAAATGACGATAGTTCAAACAAAGAGATTGCAAAACCCGATCACTCTGTTAGTGGAGAGCCGTAAGGCGTTTAATTAGTGAAACCTCGGAATCCGGGGCCAGTCAATGAATCTTAATACAAACTATTGGACTGTATTGTTAAAAGCTCAAATAAAAAAGTAAAAAAAAAATTGTGCGGTCTTGTTTTTTTTTTACCTGATATAAACTAGTGCTTGACTGCGATCCCGACAATTGATAACAACAATTTACTGAAAACTAAAAGGGACAAGAGGAAAAAAATTAACTTTAACACCCAAGTTTGCAACCTTGAACACCTTGTGCTACCCCCATTGTGCTCGAAAAACTGCGAAATTTTGGCACTTTTTTAGATTTTTCGAAAAAACTAGCCGAATTAAGCGTTTTTTAAGTATATATGCATATAATATAATAAAGCTAACTAAATATACTACAATTTGAGCTTAACCCCAGTACTATTGCAGAGATATTGTTTGTCAAAGTAGGCATTTTTTTTTTGAAAATTGAAAATTTTGTATTTACGTCATATTCAAAGACACGTTACCTACCGGCTAAACTAATAGTCCTAGAGAAAAGTATGAAGCAAAAATTTGTATCTAATTTAATAAGCTTAAGTTTGATACCAAAGTAATGCGTCTAGGCTTCATTGTTTTCTCAAAAATTACAAAAATGTCGGGTTTGCCTATACATATAATAAATCTATAGAAGTTTTTTGTTGTGCGCGGATCACGTAAAATGTACCGAATCCATGTTGATAACTTTTATACATTAAAATTATGTAGAAATACAAAAAAAAATTACCTGTAGGTAGTTAGTACGCAATGCAGACTACTACATACAGGTCATTGAACTCGCTCAGCTGACGTTTTCTTAAAGAAATTAATTTCGTACATGCGTAAATTAATACGAGTTTAAAAAAAAAGGTAAGCATATTTTTTAATTTTATCGTTACAAATCGATAGTGTTTCATGTACCGGATCAATCCTCCACGGGATTAAAACGATCAAAATTTAGCGGTCTACCCTACCCTACCTTACTCTATCCTAATTTTCATACTTTTTTTTTTACATAAGAACCTTCTCCTGACAACAACAAACACAATAAAAAAAGAATGAGCGAAATCGGTCCATCCGTTCACGCGTGATGGCGTGACCAAGTAAATACGGATTCATTTTTTTATATATAGATATAACCATAACCATACATACTTCATATAATAGAATAAACATTATTGTACAAAAAAAAGTAACATGACATAAACATAAACTCAGGGTACAACGGCATGAATCAATCAACAGCAGGGGCCCAGCCGGGTCGAAGCCTACTGGGGCCAGGGTTATCCGAAAGGGCGCTTGAGCCCCGGTATGAAGGCTTGAAGGAACGGGGTGGGTCTTTTGGTCAGTAAGAGTCTGACACTATCTCCCCCTCCGCCCAAGAGCGGGGGTTGTCACTGGATGATTTTTTCCCACCATAAAAAAAAAAGGGTACAACGGCAACTATGGGTATATTCTTTGTTTTCTGGGCCTAAAACTAGCCTCAGTCATTATGCAGCTTTGCCGAGCCTTTGTCTATGTTCGATAGTGTAGTGTATTTCATTATGTGTGTGTTCTATTTTGTGATTACTGTATAGGTGCTATTGGTTGCCTGAAATAAATCCTCTTTTTTGTATGAAATTATAACCCGTTAGCTAAAAATACTAGCCTCAATACTAGCTTAGGACATCTGCGAGTCCTAAAAATGTACGATTACATAAGATTTAATTTTATTAGGTTTAAATTTTTGGAATACTTAATGTTATTTCCATTGTCTTTAATCAAATATAATCCTTATTACTTTTCAATTTCAATCAAATATTATGTTTCAATGTCATGTTATATAATTATTTAGAAAATAGATAAGCAATGTGTACATCGTCTTAAATTCTTTATTGTACAACAGTTAATAAAAGTAAGACAGGTGACGTACACAGGGGAGCTTTACCCACAATTGGGTTTTCTTACAGCAAACCTTTGCTACGTTTATTGGAGATAATAAATAAATAAATCTAATTCAACGTCGACATTTAACCAATAGCAATTCTACAATACGACTGATTTTGAAATCTCGCTTGCACTAACATTTGGTTACCTACTGCTAACTATACAATTTTATTGATTATGCACACTTGAAACTGACCCAAATATCGATCCCCCTTTCCGTCGGCAACCTTGAACTCACCCCAAAAAGTAGTATGCAATATTTGACGGAAGATATTCTTTAATAAGGGTGAAAGCCTGCTGATCGATGAGTGTTGTGTCTGTGTGCTGTGTACGTTCTAGAGTAGTATATTTTGCGCTACATTTAATGCCAAATAAATATGGGTGTTTTTATGCGCAAATACTACTAGTGTAAATATTGGCGAATTTATAGTAAATTTATTTATACAACATCATTTTTAGTTTATGCGAAACTTGAATATAGTATGTTCAAAATCAGTAATTGAATGGATTCCAATAGTTTTTACACCATGTTATACTTTTTTCTAAAACCATTTAAAAAGATCACAAGTTGGACACCACCGACACTAAGAACAACACAGGTCACGGCAGGTCATAGCGGGTATTAGGTGACAGCAAACAGCCGTGTGCAAGTGCAAAACTTCCCCTCAGTCCCCTTGAAAGCCCGGTGACTATGTATTTTTGCTGACATAACCAGCTTATAACTTCGTGATTTTTCATGATACGGTTTTAAAATTTTGTATATAGATTCTTTACATAAAAATACACACGTGTAGCATATACTAAAACTAATGTAGTACAGTGGCAGTATCTACCAGCATTTGTAAAGAAAGCTTATAGTCACGTAAGCTTTGTTTATTTAGTAATCAAATAAATTAATAAAATGTTTTTCATACAACTTTAATATAAACAGAACTAAACATCAGCTATTGCGAGAAAATAACACAAGGTAAAGCCGAGTTTTATTGGAGCCGCCTAGTTTTTAAGGTTTCAGTTGAACGAGAAATACATATTTGTTTAGTCATACTTTTAGAGGTTTCAGCGACTCTGTTGCCTACCATGGTAAAAATTCTACACAATTAAAACTTTTCTTTTGAAGTTCTTACAATGAACATGACCTCTTTTGTTCATTCGTCTAGTTTATTAGACGACTTGTTTATGGTAAATTGTAACCAAATTACTCACGTGTTGTAGAAGTATGACATGACACGCCATTCACATTTCTGTTTGACTTACCTGTAAAAGAAAAAGATTTTTAACAATAGGTTTCAGACATTTATTCATTGTAAAACATAGGTACATTACAAGTTCTTATTTAATACATTGAGGGCGCTATGCCTACGCCTGGCAAAAAGGCGTACAAAGTAGTAATAAATACATGCAATATAATTAAAACAAGAAATTGATTTAGATTTATGAACCAACAATTAAATACAAAATGAAAAATTGTTAGCACTTATTTAAAGAATATTTAAGAGTTTGAATGATTTCTTAACTTAAAATGAAATGTTAAAATATAAAATTAAATTTCAAAATGTATAATTAAATGAAAAATGTAAAATTAAACATCGAAATCTAAAATTAAATTTCAAAATGTAAAATTAAATGTCAAATAGAAAAGTTTTATAACATTCGGTGATTGAATACTAGCATTTTTCTATTAAAAATTCTTCAATTTTCATTCTTAATGCCATCAGGTGTTCTATTATTAATGTTTGGAGCAATACCAAAGAAATATTTTTTCAGTAAAGCAGTTTTACACTTATTTTGACATTTTAACACATTTTCATATTGGGCACGAATTGCGAGTTCGATTAATTGGTGAAAATTTTTGTATTAATTGTTAATTTTCAACAAATAATGCTGTTTCAAATATGTATAATGATGGAAACTTTAATATTTTAAATTTCTTAAAGTAAGGAACACAACTATCCGTTGTTCTTAGGCCACATATTGACCGTATGCATCTTTTTTGCATCCTGAAAATAAGTTCTCTATTAGTTGGTTATCACCAAAAAACAACAGCATATCTTAAAACAGAAGCGACTAATCCATGATAGGCTAATATTAAGTGTGTGTGTGTTTACTTTTATAGATAGTTGCAATAATAGAAAGGCAGATCTAGTCAGACGCTTGCAGATTTCCTCTAAATGAGGTTTCCAGGTTGTTAATGTACTCGTATTATCTAAAGTTACATCCAATAATTTTGCATTTGTAACTTCCTATTATACTGTTAATATGGGTAATTTTAATTGGTGGATGCTTACAGCGTTGGTGGAAATGAATAACTTTAGTTTCATTTAAATTTATTACATGATTTTTTTTGTCAATCTAATTTATAATGTTCGGGATTTTTTTATGTAATTTTCATAATTTTTAGGATTAGTATATTCTACAATAGCCGTTCTATCATCTGCAAGTAGTACAATTTTTTTATCTATGGCTTTTGAGAGATCATTAATATATATTAAGAATAAGAAAAGGGGTGGTCCCAGTACGCTACCTTGAGGCACACCATACTTTATGTGCCTTGGTTTTGATACGTATTTTATCTCCAATTAGGTAGTAGGATAGATTCTAGTGATTTCTGTGCATTGAATTCGGTCAGTCAAGTATGATTCTAGGAGTTTTAAAATGTTTCCTCTTGTGCCATAGCTCTGTAATTTTTGAAGCAAAATCTTATGGCCCACCAAATATTGCAGGACTTGCAATTTGCTTCCGTGAGAGTCGAAAAGTAAAATCAAATGTTTAATAATTAATTATTTTATGAAGTTGCATATTTGCGGTCTCGGCAGTTGTTGATTTTACCTTCGGCTGGCCTGGCTGCCAGGTGAGACGCAAAGGACGTTTGGTTTAAAAAGTTAAATTAATTAATTAAAACTTTTATAGTGGAGTGACTTTGCCGGACTGTTTTGAGAACTCCGTAAATAATAAAAAACCAAGTAAATAAGTCATTCAATTGATCGAATTCGTTCAGTGTTTTGAGCTTCCCCCAAATAACATAATGGTGTTTGAGTTTTGTGTTCATGTGATCTACTTTAATAAGATGTAAAAATCGAGCTCAAAGGCGGTGGTTACAAGCAAACAAACAAACGGTGGTTAAAAGCGTGTTAAAAAGCAAACGCGTGATTTCACGTATGAACATTTTGGACGTGTCACGTTTAGTGGTCAATTTGATTCAATCGCGAGTTGATTAACTGTCTTCGTATGAACGGGATGTGAGTCACGTTGCCCGCCAAATATTTACCAAACGTACGAACGATGACGACGTGACTAACCGAAATACTTAAACAAGGAGGAAATGGTTCTGTTTTTATTTTTCCTAACTAAAATAAAGTTTAATAGGTCAGTTACAATATAGTCGACAGAAAATCTAGAGGTTGTGCCGTAGTGATCTAATTTCTTAAATTAGATTGATATCGTCTACACTAAGTCGCATCTCTAAGGTATTTATCTGTCTTATTAATTATACAAGTATTTATAAAAAAAACAAAACGCGTCGGTTTTCTAGTCTAAGTGAATGTGATTTTTCTTATACAATTGAGATTTCTAATAAGTAAAAATATAAAGTATTTTTATTTATTACACATACATAAAGATGCACCTATCATTACAATAATCCAATGCTATAGATGTAGACGAAAGTATAAATTACATATCATTTAATTTATTAAACCCCAAGCGAACGCGCGTTCGCGCATCCTTGTCTTTCTATTGTGTCTCTAATTCTCATGATTGAAAGGTTAAGTAATTAAATTACAAAAACAATAAGTTAATCAATTTAACACAAATATTTTATTATTATTTAATTATTGTCATGAATCAATTATTATTAATTATTACATTTTTTTTTATGAGAAACTTTCAAAGATGTTGATGCTCAGTTATTTCAATTAGTAGGAAGTCGTGAGTTTAGCAAAAGGATGTCGTTACCAAGGTCCGCCGATCCCAGGCGAGGCTTTTCAATCACTGTATCTTCATTTCTAAAGTACTAAATTGCGATGTACATAATTAACAAAAATAGAAAGCAAAGGATGTATTTTATACACATAGTGTTAGAATTACCCTTTGCTGATTGACACGATAATTTGCTTCGTAATTCATCAATAATTCCATACAACAGTCGAAGAATAAAACTAAATCATAGACCATTAAACTTGTAGTCAATACACCTAGGTACTGATTAATGAATCTAAATATTTGTCACAATCCACTTAGTCATCATCCTACAGTACTTAATTACGTCAAACTCGGATGAAACCGCCGCCAACAGAGTTAAGTCGCAGAAATTGTAGAAAACTAATTTTCCACGACTTCTACACAAGACGGGGCAGGTAAAGATATTCAAGAAAACATCGCGATGAATGTTGTTACAATATTTCAAATTGGATGAACTTTTTTCTTAGCCAAGATTTAGATGAAAGAAAATCTGCGAATCGAATCAGCCAACAGTTTCTTCTACAATTACTTTTTTAATATATTTCAAACTCTTAGGTACTTGGAAACAGCATCAACTTTCCTATATTTCTAGTACGTGATTTGTAATAAAACTGGTAGTGAATTCTCAACTAGATGCTGATCGACGCGGTTTCATTAACGCGACATGAAAAGCGCGAAGCCTCCCTATAAATATTTTTGATTGAAATATATTTAATTTATTTCTGTCAAAGCAGTTTGATTACATTTTTTAATTAATCTGCGCTTGGTGCCGCGGGCGGGATAAATGTTACAACAATATTGCAATATTGCACGTATTGCTCACATTTCAATCACCACGGCTGAATAGAGATTAAATCAATATTTTATATTTGTATGTTATGGTATTTGTTTAAAAATATTAATTACGAGCAGAGCTTTTCCGAAGGGGTGTATCCATTGCCAAAAATAACCAAGCTTTAATAACGCTGGTCGGCATCAAAATAAGAGCAAAAAAATGTATATGTGGTCGTGATACACATGGATACGTTAAATCCAAATATGTAGTCAGAATTCACCTACCACGTCGAATTTCGACGCAAAAGGTTTTTTTTTTGCACTAGAATGTTTTTTTTTACTCCACGAAAACATCTCGGTCAGTCTAAAAAATCATTGCGATTTTCTCGTCCTATGATATGGAAAGAGCCACAGAACCATATAAATGACTTCTATTTTTGTATGACAGAAATTAAAGGATTCTGTAGAAAAAATAAACACAAAATAAAATATTTCCGACTTCGTTCTGCTCAAATACCAATTCTTCGCTCAAAGAGCAACCAGCGCCAGTTCCACTTTTGGGTGGGCAAATTGATGACGTATTTGACATAAAAAAAATTGCTATCTATACATCAAAAGCCAATAAAAAGGCTGAAAATTACTTATAGCTGATAGAAGAACTGCATTCCTCGCATCATTAACTTTACGTCTTTAAAAATTCACGTCTTTGCATTCGCATCTATATTTTTCCCTGGCAATCTTTGTGCCGTGTCTGATGAGTATGGTGAAACATTCCACCAAGACATGCACATATGGAAAAAAGATGCAGCGGCAAGTACCTAGACCCTAGCGGTAGTAGCTAATTTTTGTTGGTAAGAAGCCGTAGTTATTTTTAAAAGAACCAATATTTCATATAGTTTTTAATGTTTTAAGTTTTTTTTTTATTATTTTTGTAATTATATTTTATTTTAATTTATTAGTATAAGTCATTAAACAGTGTATTTTTTTTTCTAAAATAAATACATATTTTATATAGATATATCAGTACCGGTATTTTATTTAAATGTAAATATCTGAAAAATTAGACGTGGTAGCTAAAATCTGTAGACTCAACAGCAAACCAAAGCCAATAGAAATCACATATAAAACTTTTTGCTCCTGGATTTTTTTTATTTTTGCCGACCAGTGTAATCAGTGTGCCCAGTGTACCTTTATGGTTTTTTTAAAGGTGGAAAATTGCGGTGAGGATTGACTTTTACTGATTAAAACCACTTTTTACTTCTTTGCCTTGAGTTCCAGGACTCCGGGTTTCCCTTTCGGAACTCATCCCTCAATCCCTCGTGCCCCCAGTAGTTTGGCCCTGCTGGAACCCTATGATTTCGCTGAAATCTCTTTGAGGCGCTCGTGGATCACTACGCGCCGTTGACGACTTGGGCTCGGTCCGGACGGTTACCGGATGGCCGGACAACGAGCTACCTTTTACCGCAAGTCCACGCCTGCGGTGGCTGGAAATCGGAGTCAGGGTCCCGGTGGCTGGGTGTAAGGATATCCGTTCCCTCTTGCATGCGGTCGGATGCGGTGCGGATAAGATGTAGACATTAGCCCTAGCCCTATTGCCTTGATCACACGTACCGAGTAAACGGGCGAGACAGTAAAATGACTCTCGCCCGAGACAGTGATGTAATGTAAGCCAGTAGCTGTTCACACATGTTAAGAAATTGGCACAGTCAGCTCAGTTCTATTGAGACTACAATTCGGACACAATGGATCTATTTTTCTGAGGTGCAAACCCTTTCAGTGCGGGAACGATCGGCGCATTTTGTTTTTAGGGTTCCGTACCTCAAAAGGAAAAAAACAAAACCCTTATATTATCACTTTGTTGTCCGTCCGTCTGTCTGTCTGTCCGTAAAGACCTTTTATCTCAGGAACGCGTGGAGGTATCGAGATGAAATTAAAACCGTATACTTAGATCTGTGGTCGCTTGAAGCTGTGAAAAAATCAAACTACTAAGTTAAGGAAAAAAAAGATATAAAAAATAAATAATAATCTGACAATAATCGACTTACTGAATCGTTATTATAGTCTTGAAAAAAGATGTCAAAATACTACTAACGTTTTTGATTGATTTATTTTAAAACAATGTAAATAAGTATAATCTTCTCACACAGTTTTGTTCATTACTCGTTTAGTAGTTATAGTAATTTTTTTCGGTTACCAGAATTGAATATTGAATTTGTCTCTGCATCACCCAAAGGTTCACTGGTATATAATGCCTTATGGCATTAAGTCCGCCTTTGTTCTCTTTTGTGCATAAAGAATAAAATAAATAAATTAATGAATTGATTTATCCATTCGATTGTGGACTGATATTAATGATTTATTTAAGTGCTGTCGTCAACATTACACTGCGTCAAACAAAATGGCGATGTTTTTTAAGTGGTGTAAAAAACTACTATTATTATTTTTACACAAGACATTATGATGTGTAAAAATATTTCTTTCAGAATTAAGTAATAATATTCTTTAGTAAAAAATATTTTTAAGCAATTTTTTTCCCGTTAGCTAAAACTGGTGATTCCCTTTAAATAAAAATAAGTAATCCAATCCAATCCGCCATCGATGCGCGAAGAAGACAAGCAAATCACAAAAGCATTTTAGCATATAATGAACGAATGAATATTAACGTTAGGGCCAGGCCACACGGTGCGGTGCGGCTCCGGCGCGGCGCCTGAGCGACGAATCGGCGGGCCGTACGAGCGGGATGGCGTCACTTGTGTGCCCGCCGATTCGTCGCTTAGGCGCCGCGCCGGAGCCGCACCGCACCGTGTGGCCTGGCCCTTATGCAAGCAAACAAACGTATTGCATCGATTGTAGTCGAAATCCCAAAGCAAATCAATCAACTGAAATCCCATTGGCAAAAACGATTCTGGAAGACACAGGGATGTTCGGTATTGTATTGACCATGTTAGTTTTCGGTAGTGCATATCAATCCATTTATGAAATCGTTTTGGGTGATAAAATGTCACTTTGTTCAGAAAAAGATCGCGTTTACATTTGATAAAATCTTTAGTTGTGATCAGACTAGCTACAGACGCTGTTTATAATAAAGTACAATTTACACTAAAATCAAAAAAATATTCGAAGCCAATAAATAAATCTTGTTTAAAACAGATAGTTATCACATATTACGAAAGATAACAGTGGTGAGCGTCCATATTAAAGACAGCTTTATTACCAGATTTCTTCTAAATTGTATACGATACGACTAGAGCATGAAATGTATATTTTAGAAAAAAACCACGTGCTGTATGTAACCTTGGAATGTGTTTAAGGAATATAGGCGCGTACAGTATTTTGTATTTACATATCTGCTGTGAACTGAATTAGTTTAGATGGAGAAAGTGTTGCTGAAGTTGCATTCGGGTTTATAATGATAAGACTTAATGGTCCGATACGTAAACAGAGCGTTTCTATACATCTCCCTCAAATCAAAAGCTTACTTTGGTCTAATCTGTACCTAACCAAAGTGGAAACTATACCAATATCAATGCGTAGGCGTGGTAAACAATCTGGTTGACGTCAAAAGACAAAAACCTCAACTGGAGTGGTATCAGGTGTCGCGTTACTGACGTCCACGTCGACTTATACGTATTTCGGACAGACAGTTCGGAACCAGACAAGTAACATAATAGATTAACTAACGCTGGCAGTTCTATTGACACTTTGTTAGATAAGGTGACTGGAAACCGATACTGATCAGTTAGCTAATGAGCATCAGTAACAATGCTGATTCCGAACCTTTTTTCGAAGGGGACATCGGACGCAGACAGCAGAGTTGCAAAGTAGGCTGAGGTTTTTTTATATAAACGTTTTCATTTATCAAGTCTAGTTGCGTGTAAATCTGCTTAAAATGTACCTTCGTCTTAAGAGCTATTTTTTTATGGAATTAGGTTTTAATTTCCGTTTTAGTAAAGTGAGTTTTTAAAATTGTACCTAGACTGTCTAGGCACGGTCGGCTTATAAAACATCAGCCCCCCTAGCCAAGTTACAACCAGTTTGTGTCGAATTCCGTTCTCTAATCGGTAACGCCTCGGTGACAGCAATTGTAGAAAACGATAAGTCGGTAGCCATGTTGACGCGCCTGTGTCGGCCGCTCGTTCTACAATGTAGCGTTTGCATAACAAAGGACGTAGCGTTAAACATCGTAGAAACGATTTTGAACGATGTGAACTTGGCTACGAATTGTCTATTCGTTTGCTCTGACCACGCGACTTTACGTTGAGATGACGTCATTCCCAACGTTTCATCACTTTTCGACAGCGTTAACGATTGCAGAATAACAACTTGGCTAAGCGTGCAGCTCTTATTGAAACTCCGTGCTACCCAAGTGCTAAAATCGAAGAACGATCGACTCGACACATATTATTTCTATTTACTCAGTCTTTTGTTCATGATCATCCTGATACGTTACTATGTAACCTATCGAAAAATATTAAATAATTCATTCTCTGTAGAATCATATAAAAATAATTACTGCATAAAGTACCTTAGGGACGATGGTAAAAATAAGTGCGAGTCGGACTCGCCCATGGAGGGTTCCGTAGCAGCAAGTAACATAATATAAAAGATCTTGTAGTTCGTTGTAACTTTGATCGATGTTTTAATAATAGTGTATTTTTTTAGATTTAAAAAAACTACTTACTAGATCTCGTTCAAACCAATTTTCGTTGGTAGTTTACATGGTAATGTACATCATATATTTTTTTTAGTTTTATCATTCTCTTATTTTAGAAGTTACAGGGGGGGGGGGGACACATTTTACCACTTTGGAAGTGTCTCTCGCGTAAACTATTTAATTTAGAAAAAAATGATATTAGAAACCTCAATATCATTTTTGAAGACCTATCCATAGATACCCCACACGTATGAGTTTGATGAAAAAAAAATTTTTGAGTTTCAGTTCTAAGTATGGGGACCCCCAAAATTTATTGCTTTTTTTCTATTTTTGTGTGAAAATCTTAAAGCGGTTCACAGAATACATCTACTTACTAAGTTTCAACAGTATAGCTCTTATAGTTTCGGAAAAAGGTGGCTGTGACATACGGACGGACGGACAGACAGACAGACAGACAGACATGACGAATCTATAAGGGTTCCGTTTTTTGCCATTTGGCTACGGAACCCTAGAAAAGATTAAACGAAAAGCGCACCGCATGCTTCCACGCAGAAATTAAACATATAGGTAATATTGAATGTTAAATATTGGCGTTTCATTTATTTACTTATTTTATTGGCCATTGATAAGAACACTTTGGTCAAATGAAACTTATTAGCTTTTACTCGTATTATCATCTTAAGGATTAATAACAGAAATCCCGTTAAGATTTAACGTATTCGATCTATTCTTGAATAGCGTGGGAGTAATTAGAATCTCATAGTAGACAAAATACCCTTTCATTTCATATAACGAGAATACGCAAAAAAGCTTTTTCAATACTCTTACTTGAAAACCCGATCTTATCCCCCTACCACTTTCAGGCACGCAAATAACTGTTTTCCGCACAAACGCGAAAAAGCGCGCGTCGTCGCCCTCGCCACAATATATTTTATCAGGCTGGGTGCTAAGCGACCCCCACGAGTCGGTCCACGGTCAACCTCTTTTTATTTATTTCTTCGAAAGTGTATCGCTCTTGGAGCTAGATTGACTCGACAATATACCGCGAGATTAGGATGGCTCTGAAGCAGCTAAAAAACTACAAGGCGTCGAGTGATGATGGACTTACGGTCGAACTCCTGACGGCGGGTAGAAACCCGACCCTTAAGTCCCTTCAGAAGCTTTGCTTCTGTCAGACTCGAGGGAAGAACGCCACAGGCATGGAGCAGAGAAGTGGTGATACTCTTCTTTAAAGCGGGCGACAATGCCCTGCTTAAGAATTACAGGCCCATCTCAATTCTGAGCCATGTCTACAAGCTGTTTTCCAGAGTCATCACAAACCGTCTCACAGGTTCGACGACTTCCAGCCTCCTAATCAAGCCGGGTTGCGAAAAGGCTTCAGCACCGTGGACCACATACATACGTTGCGGCAGGTTATACAGAAGACTGAGGAGTATAATCAGCCTCTTTGCGCGTTTGTGGACTACGAGAAAACTGTTGATTCGATCGAGACTTGGGTTGTACTTACAGTCTTTCCAACGGCGCCAGATTGACTATCGGTACAACGAATTGCTGAAGTGTAGTACAAAAATCCACTATATGAGTCCGACTTCAGAAGATCTCGAAACCTATTCTCTTGCAGCGGGTGTGAGGCAAGGAGATATCATTTCTCCGAAACTGCTCCTGGCCGCAATGGAGGATGTCTTCAAGGTAGGCTAGGCATTTATATCAATAGCGAGTACACCTTTGGTTTGACAACGACAGTAGTTATGACTTAGACTACACAATGCTCGGGGACCTCAATAGAGCTTCTGAAAGACTTTAAATGAATATGGATAAAACCAAAGTCATGGTAGACATCCATACAGCGCCGACTCCTATCAAGATCGGAGACTCACACGAAGTTGTACACAACTACGTTAACCTGAGACAGACGGTCCAGTTGGGTAGGTCTAACATCGAGAAAGAGACAAAAACCGACGAATCCTACTCGGCTGGGCAGCGTTCAGGAAGCTGCGCGGTATCTTCTCGTCCAATATACCACATTGTCTTAAGCCGAAGTCTATGATTACAAACAGTACATATAGGCGAAAATTATTATATTTCGCTGTATTTTGAAGGTAACAAAGCGAAACATTTACACTTTCAGTGAACACAGCAGCCCGATATATTCATTTTATAATTAAAAATATGGTGTTTGTCGAAATAAATTGCAGCTTCCATTTCGCATGTGTACGCTAAGCAAATACCCACAAACGTACCGATATGAATGTCAATAAAAGGAATAATAAATTGATTACATACAGATTTTCGGTTATGTACGTACACTATACCTTGATATTGGCATGCAGTTATGCGGTTAAATAGGTACAAATTTTATGACCTAGCTATATTTGCAATTATTAGTTTTTTGTTTTTTTTTTATTTAAATGACTTTTGAAAACTAATTTACTCATCAAATTTCATGAGATTAAAAAAAAAAATGAATGTAAGTGGAACTGTAAACGAATGGAACTTTTGAAATCATATGAAGCTATCTTTATAAGTAGGTAGTTTTAAAAACGGTCGTGTTCACTGAATGACGGCTGCAGCACCGTCAGGCAATTGTTTCACGTTTAGACGATTCACCGTTTTCATTCAACTTTTGCTCCTCGAAATATAAACAGCAACTTTTACTATTTAACTTTATAAACAGCTGGTATGTGCTTTAATACTCATTTCAATTACAGCGACCCATTTCTATTCTAGATTTTTTTTAAATTATAGATCGCTCTGTTAGATTTATAAATGTACTAGCTTCTGCCAGCTGCTTCGCCTGCGTGAGAGTAGCTTTCTCCATACCAACTTTGGACCCCCACTTTATACACGGAGGGGGTAAATTTTTGAAAATCTTTTCTTATTCTTTGTATATACCTACCTATCATATAAGAAACAACTGTGTAAAATTTCAGCACTTTAGGGTCCAAGTGTTGATGAGCCAGGAATTTGCCATCAATATATACGATAAATACGGAAAAGATGTCATTCAAAATGTTTTTATTTTACATAAACCTACATGGGCAGGGGCACTTATAAATCGTCAGAAGCTAGTGCTCAGTGGTCGTTTGCTATGAAAAAGCACCTGCAAGAAACTCAATTTTTACTCTTTAAAAAAATAATTCGCATTTACAAAAAAAAAAAACTACTATGACATAATTAAGTTTCATTTATTTATTTTCCAACATACAACTATCATTACAGGTGCAGGGTGACCTAATGCGATAGAGTATTTTTTGTTTTCTACTTATAAATACATACAGTTATATATATATACATAATATCATAGGTAATATTTAAATTAGTTTATAACTTATAACAAATAAGGCATTTATTGTAAATTCACTCAGAGAACAACAGAATATGTCCGTGTCAGTAGCTATGAGGTTGAGAGCGCGGAGCGCCCGCGTCAGAGGCGCCTCCCGTAACAGGTTAGTTCGAGCGTGCGGCTCCGCCAACAGAACCGCCAGTTAGAATTAATAAACTTTGCCAGTCCAAACCAAATATGGATGGTGGAAACAATAAAACACGACAGGTTACATCCCTATGTAACCTGTCGTGTTTACATAGGGCCCCCCCTGGCCAGGGAATGATTTTTGAGTAATACAAACTTCAATTAAACTACAGATATATACAAGGTGCAGTTTTAAAGGTGCAAAAAAATTCAGGAGGTAATTATGTTAGTGATTCTCGACCCGAATCAATAATAAAATGAGTAGGTATTTTTTTTCTTATATATGGAAATCGGTATGTGTGAACTACCTTTTTTATAAACTCTGCTAGTCTGATACCTCCCTTATAACCGCGCTTTCACACACACAAACGCACCATTATTTAAACCGCGCTTTCACACACATACACGCAACGTAAAGCACCAATAATCTCCCGCACGACACACCCTAGCCACGCCCCCGCGCCATCGATCAATCGATCATGTTTAGTGTAACTGACGCCGCCGACGTGTGCATACACGCGCTTGCAATATTCGCCCACAGCGCCTTCGGTTAACGGTTGCGGTATCTAGTGATGAAAGATGACAGACCAATACTCCAATGTAGAGTTGGTGGAGATAGTCCGCTTGTATGCTATCAGTGGAAACATCGTAACGTCCATCTCAAAGTGTAATACTGGCTGCTACGCAAAGACTCCGCGAGTTTCGACGATTCGGCGTTCCCCGGCTTGCTGACGGTCGCGGCAACGAAGGCCTGCTTGTCGCCTTGCAGGAAAATATCCTGGAATACTTCAAGCGAGAGCCACGGGCCAGCACGCGGGATGCTGGTCTACGGTTTGGTTTCCTCACTACGGTCGGCAAGTACGTTACTTGAAAAGGTGATCACTAGTGATTAGTGCTTTCGACACTTTAAAACGAATGTTTTTGTGCTACGAAATTAAAAGAAAATCAGCAACGTCGTGCTAGACTGCTGTCTGTTTGAACAACACCTCCAGGTAACATAAGTACCTGCTTAGGTATTTATTTTATTTTATTAGTAAGTACATAAAAAGTCATTTGTAAATACGTTGTTAGCCGAATCAATTTGATTAGTGTAAATAAATTGATTTAAAAATTTTAACTACGGTAAAAATACCTACCTAACAGGCAAGATAAATCACTTAAAAACCTACCTATCTACGTAACTAGCACAAATTATCTTGAAGTGTTTTTTGTCGGTCCTCAGCCCATTAAAAAGTACGAAGGGAAATTTCACATCCACCAATTTAATCTACAAATAAAAACGAAATTATTACGGAAAACTGACCTTGAGAATGACATTACCGACAGACTGCGTCTGGTAGATACGTTCATGTACCACTGCGTATCTAAATCTCGAGCGCGCGCGCTCGATGATACCTGCGGACGGAGGCACGGACATCTACTGTGCACGGACGCCTCATAAGGTTTATTGATCTCGGCCTAACATTTTATTCATCAGCTGATACGTAAGTACCTATCGACGCGACGTCAACGTGACTTTTAAAAGATTTTCACATTGTGATGATGCTTAAAAGCGAGTAATTAAATAGCGAAATTTAAGACATTAATGTACATTATGATCATCGAATTCGATCTACATCTAAGGTTAAATTATTCATTTCGTAAAATAAGTGGGCGGAGCCTCGTACAGGTTGATGCACTCACACACACAGTGACACGGCGTGCGATAAATCGCAACGGGTGATTCTGTATTTTTTTAAGAAGTTTATTTAGAGAGTTATTCTGAAAAACGGTTAAAATTAAAAAAAAAAAATAACAAGTTTTACTGATTATTGACCAGGTATCGTATTTTTATATGATTATTTATGAGTTTTATTACAACCTCCTGAAATATTGTGCAGTTTTAAAACTGCACCTTGTATATATACCAACATAGCGCAGTGTATAGAAGTAACTTTAGTGCTTCTGTACGTTCAAATTTTTAACTTTGGTTTGTACTCAAAATACATTTTCCGCTACGTATATTTTTTATTTCGAATTCCACAAAAATAAATCAAGTGTCTCCCTTAAATTAAAAAATCTACTGTACGATTCGTCAGATTCAGATACAAGTATTATTTATTTAGATACAAGGTACCTATGTACTGAAAACTCGTATTGTGTTCGTAAGGTTCTGGGATTAAGCGTACTGAAGCGTTTCCTCAAAGGTGAATAACACAGCGATTTTATCAAAGAGAGAAAAATCGGATCCGATTCGAAATGTTCAAAAGAGGTTTTACAGGTATTGTAGAATAGTTCTCACTATTTTCATATTACAAATACACTAGGAAATCTGTTATGCGAAACGGTTGGGTAAACCAGGACGCGTTTGTGAGCGTGAGATAACTGTAGGGTGGTGGATTAAATCAGGTGCACGGACGGCGGACAATAGCACCCGTCCTGCTCAAATATCATGTACCACGGTAAATACTCGCCTGCATTGTGAAATCACACTTTACAACAGTATCAGGGTAGTAGGACGACGGTCAGATAAGTACTTAACCTCACCGCCGTCTGGAAAAGGGCTAGTTCTTAGAAAAATTAACAACATTGGTCGTTGATACGATTCTTGTTTTTTCCATAAACTTTTACCGAATTATAACGAAGCATTCAGGCGTTATGTATCGTTTTTCGCTTCTTTATCAAATAAAGCGTTGGATGAAACAACAAGTTTTTAAACCATATTCGCGTTGACGATAGACGGCTCGGGAAGGGCCCTCTTAAGAGTTCTCCTTGAAACAGTAAACAAATTGGCGTCTAGATTCAATTAAATCGGTGATGTTGTTACACCGTAACTGACCGGATGTTCCTTATTAGCCGTGTTCCCTATCATCAAACCAATTATTAACATGCTCCGTCCACGGGTCACGTGTAAATAACATTAGGTCGACAGCGGTAAAAACCGTTCGCAATATGAAGAGATTTTAGTGCGAGGCCAGGGGAGATTTTACTAAAAATATTGCATTCACGTCATCTAACTTGCAGCATAAATCATCCAATGCATGTAACGATACGGATATTCAAAAATTATAGTTAAGTAAAGAGAGGGAGGAAGGAGGGGTATAGGGTGGAGGGAGGATGTGATGGGTTAGGTAGATTATAGTTAGGTATTATTGGTATACAATAAAGAATATATCTATCTATCTATATCGAACCGGGCGTTCGCGCTGTCATTGTCTTTCTATTGTCTCTAATTGACACGATTGAAAGGTTAAACTGACGGAGAAGAGTGCGAGGATGTTTTAATGCATCCCGCATTAAGAGCGCCCAACCCATGATACATTTCCGTACAACCGCTCTTACGTGATTATGATGTTACTAGATATTTAAGAAACACAGCTATTTTGTGAATAATATCTAGAATTCTTATGAATTAAAAAAAAAAATTGGGTAAATTTAATCCAGAAAAGACCTCTGAAAATCTGCTACTTTGCGTAAACTTTGATCCTTAATTATCTATCTATATATATATATATTAAAGAAGAAACTGACTGATTGACATATCAACGTACAGTTGAAACTACAGGACCTAGGAGCGTGGAAATTTCCACAAGGTTTGTATGACGTAAACAATCACTAAGAAATTTTCTAAAATTTACCCCATAAGGGAATTAAATGGGGGTCCAAAGTTTGTGTGGAAAAATAGCTACATTCACGCGGGCGGAGCCGCTGGCAGAAGCTAGTGTAAAAGGAGAAACTGACTGACATAATCAAAAAACTACTAGGATATTAGGACCGTGATATTTTGCACAAGGCATCCTTTTATGACGTAGGCACTAAGAAAGGATTTTTTACAGGGTATCTAACGTGGTATGGGAGACTATTATTCCTTGGGTTAATAAACTTAAAACTTGGCTAAAATCTAACCGAAATGAATAATACTGTCATTATTAGTTTTTCAAAAATACTCTCAAAATACGGTTTAGGAGGTGTTTCAAGTTTTTATAAAAATATTCTTGCGAACGAATACGAAGTCGCCAGCATTGTGCTAGTGTAATCATAAATTAAAAAGTAAAGAAAATCTAACGGAAACCTTGAACATCTAATCGAGATTCTGAATGACGAAATATTTTTCCATAACCATAATCTTATTTTTATAAACCTTCAATGAGGTTTAAAAAAATAGGACATTTTCTGGTACAAGTTTTGTTAAAAAAAATTAAGTAAGTGAGAGAATTATCGAATGCCAACAGAGTGTACAGGCGTCCAAAAATAATAGTTGCTCTTTATCAATCATATCAATATCAC
Organism: Mythimna ferrago; assembly: GCA_910589285.2. NCBI lineage: Eukaryota > Metazoa > Arthropoda > Insecta > Lepidoptera > Noctuidae > Mythimna > Mythimna ferrago. The sequence goes on along the minus strand of OU342673.1, from coordinate 6,758,544 downwards.
ATTACGTTGGCTGAAACAACAAGCGTTTAAACCATGTTTACATTGACAATAGACGGATCGGGAAAGGACCCTCTTAAAACATCTGCGCATTTGTCTAATTCTTGCATGGCAAACATGAACTATTGTAAATACTTCAAGCATATGCGAGAGTAAAATAAATAATTGTACGTTAAATTCCACCAAGTTACTAGTTTATATTTTGGGACTAGCCAGAAACCAGCACTTTCATCATTAGATAAACAGCTAGGTAGCAGTCGGTGCAACGTCGATTCCCATGTTTAAATGTACGTGGACGTTCATATTTAATGAGAAACACAACATTCAGAATAATTAGTGAGAAACAGTAGAAGCACTCTGCACTGGGTATTATTTTAACATTTCCTAATTTGCGAGAAACTAAGATTTGGGATGTTTCAAAACGACCAAGTAATGAACACGTTATACGTTACTCACTATGATTATAATTGTTTGCAAATTGCAAGCACAATATTATATTGCTTGTTTTAAAACGCTTAGCTGCATGTTTTGAAGCCTTTCACTTTGTACAACGCATCCTTATTTTACAATGAGTGGCAGATATGCAATTTTTGTGTCCTTTATCTCAAAACAAAATTTATTTTCACTGAAGCTAATTATCGACCAATAAACCAAATAAGTGAGATGAAAATAATAAGGTAGTCACATCAGATAACACTAAGAATTGAGTATGTTGCCGAATAGGCTCGATTCAGCTTTATCTCAAAAGAAAAGCGAGCAAATATCACTAGAGAGAGTTCACATGCGATTCATGCGAGTAACTGCGCAGTTTTCGGTTTAACGATGACTGAGTATCAAACAACATAATTTTCATGAAGTCTTCAATAAACTTATCGATTTGGTGACCGATTTATTGATTTTTTGCGACTTCTTAATTTGCAAACTGCCTAACTTTGTGCCTTACAGTTTGCAGTATTGACTGTTCAGCTGAAATACAGCTTTACAAAAAAACCTTAGAAGTAAAAGTGATCCAACAAAAATACGAGAAAACGGATCCTTAAAACGAGCCTTGATGAAATTCAATATGAAGAAGTTAATAAAAAATTGTGCAGTCAACGCGAAACTTGTTCGGAAACATGACTAACGAATCTAGCACGATTATCTATTTATGATTTTGTCGACACTTTGACGCTAGCTACTCGTACATACATTTAGGCCGATCATTATCCCTTTCAGTCACCTAGCTGTGACTGAAGGGAGTAATAATAATCTGAGGGACTTATCATCAGTAAAGGACTCTTTGAGGCGTGGCTGGAAAGACCTCACGGCGCCCCAGGCGCCGCTGGGATTCTGATCCCGATTTCCGGCCACCGCAGGCGCGGGCTTGCGGACGGCGAGCAATGGGTAGCTCGCTGTCCGACCGTCCGGTAACTGTCCGGACCGAGCCCAAGTCGTCAACGACGCGCACTGTTCCCGCGCGCCTCAAGGATTTGTCAGCAACAGCAGGGGCCCAGCCGGGTCGAAGCCTACTGGGGCCAAGGTTAGTTTCGAAAGATAGCTCAGCCCCGGTACGAAAGGCAACGAAGGAACAGGAGTGGGATTTTAGTCAGTAAAAGTTTGACACTATCTCCCGCTCCGCCCGAGAGCGGGGGATGTCATTAACCTTTAAAATACCGTCAATTTGAGACACAATAGTAAGACTATCTACTAACTAGTAGAAATATGTCTTACGGTTAGCTAAGTCCTGATTAGAGGTCTTAATTGGGATAGAAACGTCTCGAGATCGAATCGACATTCTTAATCGGATAGTAAATATTATCGAGGGGTATTTTCATTTATACAACATTAGTTTTAGTATATAAGAAACCTGAAACACGTGTCTAGTATTTTTATGTAAAGAATCTATGTACAAAATTTCATAACTGTATCATATAACATCACAAAGTTATAAGCTTGTTATGTTAGCAAAAATACATTGTCACCAGGCCATCCAGGAGACTGATGGGTTGTTTTGCACTCGCACCCAGCTGTGACCTGTGTGTATAACCTGATGCCCGCCTGCCCGCTGTGTCTGCGGTGTCAAACTTGTGATCTTTTTTAAATTGGTATTATTTTTGTAAAACAATATAACATGGTGTAAAAACTATTGGAATCTAGTCAGTACTACTGATTCCTACTATTATACTGATTTAATTGATTACTGATTCTGAACAAACTCTCAAACTAAAAATAATGTTGTACACATATCGACCCTTTTTAGGAATTTCTTCATTTGCGGTTGTAGCGACATCTATGGCGCCACATAAGAACTACGAAGAAAATACAAAATTCTGCATCGCGCAAAGTTCTCCGCGCGATTTGAACATACTATACGACAGTCCGAAATCATCTATCGGGCAGTAGCCCACCAGACTATAACACCTGTCTGGTCGGTGGATCCTTCCTTTTCAACGGAGGTTTGCGGGACTTTACTCTCTGTTCCGCATACCCCCAAACGGTTTTTGCAGAAATTTAAACCCCTAATTAAGAAGCATTTATTACTAGGTATTATCTTTCTAAAAATATTATGATTTATCATTCATATTACTACTGATCTATTACAATACTACCTATTAACATATTATCTACATCTTATTTATTTTATTTTCCAAATTTCTTATTTTACATTGTAGATTTTTTTTTTGCCATACAGCGAAAACCTCTCAGGGTTTATCTGTGTAATGGCGAGCCGCTCTTCGTAACTATTTTACCTGATTATACATTAAAGTTTTGTGTAAAGAAACGTTTTGATTTGTACTTATAACTTTTCGAACTCGTTCTATATAATGTTTGCTACCCTCATTCTATCTACATTCGTATCTACACTCATATAATAAAGAGGTAAAGTTTGTTTGTAATCTGTGAAAGTCCGATTGCTAAAATTTTTTCACCGACAGAAAGCAGCTTTATTCCTGAGTGACATAAGCTATATTTTGTTTACGCGGGCGAAGCCGCGAGCAAAAGCTAGTCACAAATACTTTTAATTACGTAAAGGAAAACCTCAATTCTGCAAAAAGCGTAAAATTTGGTTTATGTATGTTTTATCTTTTTGAAAAGGATTGATATGATCTTCGAGTGAGTCTAGATTTCTATAAGATGCGTATTTTTTAGTAATTAATTCAATACATTAATTTATAGTAATAAGTAAAATAAACATGTAGCTCTGTCAATAATTATATAAAGCTTTTTTAATGTTTTCGCTATGCTCATCATGAACGTAGTTTTTTTAGGATTTTTGGTGAGTATTGTATGAGCATTAAAAAAAACCGCCAATGACCAACACTAATGTGTGTAATTTGACCATTACTTTCTGATTCTTGTGTTTATTCAAGTTATGTATCCGTAATTAGAAAGTTCGTCACAACGTTGTTAAAACTTGTTGATATTTTAACTGAGCCATGAACAGGAAGTTAATGTCAAGTGCAGGGTATATTGTGCAACTAATTACGTGAAGTTTAATCGTACAAAGTTTTTGAGCTGCTCGAAGTACCTAATCGAGCTTACGTACTTCATTGCAAGATGATCGTCTGTTCTCGAACCAATCCCAAGTTAGGCAGATTACTTCGCCAGCAGTCAGTCAATTAGATGTGTTTTACAAACACTTGGATAATTAATCATTATCGAGAAGGTATCATTTTGCAAGCTGTTGTTGAGAATTGTGGGTTAAATTTGGAGCGATTATAATTTTTCCAGAATTCGAATTTAGAGTCGCCCAAAAATGTGTAACAAATGCAAGCGGCACTTTGTATTTACATAGGAAGTAGTTCATTAAATTGTAATCAAATTGTAAAGTATTAAAATATCAGCGCTGCGCTGGAGTGTCATGGTGTTCAAATCTGCAATAATCAGAAGTGGTAATCGTGATAGTTACCTAGCGACTCTGCATACGGTAGGTACATCAACAGTCTGTAAAAAAAGCAGCAACGCCTCTCGAAGCGAAATAGGAATTTAATACCTCACATTTTTGTCTCACAATTTTGTACAATGTTAATACAACAAAAATTCGCTTAGCAGATATTTACCTTTTCTTTTAACTACTAAACTAACTTGGCCCAAGAACACGGCAAAAATAAGATGATATGCTAAGCAGCTTGCAGTTAGGCGAACAGACACGTTTTCGTGGTGGTTAATGAAAATAGGGCATGCCTCTAAATAAGAAACCGACTTTGCCATTAACTTCAGTATTAGTATCTTACAAGCTTTTAGGATGCAATGAAACGAGATTACCTACTCTTTATAATGATAAGTATTAATTAGTCCAGAAAAGTTATTGTTAAAGTAAAAAACATATAAAGTTACATCCTTCAAGATATTAATGATATCTCACAAATGTAACAAAATTTGATTACTCCGCTAGAATAAACACAAATAACTTTATTTAATATCGGAAAATATTATTCTTTTGTCGTTTTGCGTACCATTTTTCCCTATGACAAAATAATAATATTTTTAACTTATTTGATTGTAGTGTTATTTTAATTGTAATATTGGCATACCTTATCAGGTTACAATGCAGCGTATTAAATTTGTAACACCTGATGAACCTGTATTACGTAACTCTACTAGTAAGACCGCGTTCGTACTATGTCGCAAAGGTTAATTTGTCGTCGGACGACTAGTCTCTAGTTGATCCCATTATAACGATTGTGGTCAATTTTTTTATCGTTTAGCGACTATCGTATTAATATCGCATTGTATACCACGTTAGTTTTTTTTGTGTTGAGTGTACTTATAATGTTTTCCATAAAATTTTGATAAGAAGGCTATTGCGACCAACCGAAGGTTGGGTCTCGCTATTTTACGGTACAAATTTCGGCAGAAAATCTGCAAAAACCTTCGACCGCACCGAAACTCTGCGTTCCTAAATTATCGCGCGTCATTCGGCTCACATCGGGAAATTTGGTGGCTCGTACGTCACTCGCCATCATCAACCGAGTTCGCCGGGCGGTCCGGCGTGATTGTGTTGTGAGTTTTATAGTCTTTGTTGTTTCTTATCAGTAATATATTGTCTGTATAATCATAAGTAATTAGTTAAGTTTCATTAAACAATATATTTTTAACCTATTTAAAAGAGTATCGGTTTTGATCGAAACTGAGATAGGTACCAACAGGGTTGTAAAAAAAACAATTTTTTTTTTTTAATTTTATAAAACAAACAGTTCAAATTGTTTTAAACAAGTGTTTTTTTTGTTTTTTTTAGATATGGGCACAATTTCAATTAATTTGACCTATAATTTTTCATTTCTAGACTAGATCTTTTCAAATTCGCTATACAAAATTAAATATTTACAAAAACTATCAATTGATAAACATTTATTTTATGTTGTGTATCTTTATTCAATACTGAACGCTTTACATTCACCCTGTATGTTCTAACTAATGTTGATTTTTAAATAAGGCTACTTAGGGACTTTTCTAGCGCGACTATATCGGCGAGAAATTTCTTATGAACTACCCTTTGAATAGAAGAAATACCAATATTTATATCTAAATAAGGGGAATAACCATTAGTCCATTGAATTACTTCTTTCGACAGTCAATATTAGGGACTTTTCTTACGGGACTTCACCAGTGCGGAAGAAACTTTTCGGGGAATTACCTATGAACCTTATGAACTATGAATTCTATTCTTTGAATAGGGGAAACACTAATATTTATATTTCAACCACTAGTCCATTGAATTTACTTCTATCGACAGACAATATTAAGGACTTTTCTTACGGGACTTCACCGATTCGGAAACGATGGGAAATTGGTATATTATGTCTGATATATGCTTAGGTAATTCAACTGCTATAGATTTGTCAATTTCATTGAAAGTAAATGACGTGGCGCTGAAGCAACAAGCCCAGGGTCTCTACAAAAAACTGAAAAATATTGCAGTTACACTTGACATCTCCCAAAAGACATCTTGTTGTATTGGTGAAGTAACGGAAGCCTGGATAGAGCTGAAAAATATGTTTGAAGGTGAGAATGTACGAATGCGTGAGTCCGAATATTCACTGAATGATCTAAAAAAGTTCAAAGCTCGTTATGAAACGGCAATGTCTTCGCTCATTTTGCAGCAAACTTACTACATCCTAAGTATAGGGGCGAAAATCTCACGAGTGAAGAAATTTCTGAGGCTTTATTATTCATAGAACATTATAACAAAGGGGCGATGTCCTGTGATGTTAAATACAGAGCAATGACGGAACCCTTTCATAATTTTCTATTTGGAGATCTGTGTATGAGTAAATCAAGTCGGACCTCTCGAATGGTGGCAGTCATTAAAAAAAAAACAAATAAATGATCAAACAATGGACTTGGTGACTCAGCTTCACACTGCAGTGGCTTCGAGTGCTGGAATTGAAAGATTTGTTTATAATAATTATGTAAAAATTTATAACACCTGGTTGTTTGATAAAATAAATTACTTAGCACAAAAATGATGTTTTATTTAGTTACAATGCTAATATAAGTTCAAAAAAAACTTTTTACAAAAAAAAAATAACCGACTTACTAAAAAAACACTAAAACCATCAAAATAACTTTAATTTCGGAAGTCGGTGTTTCTATAATAGTTTTGCCTCTTCGTTATTTAACACCGACTTCCGAAATTAAAGTTATTTTGATGGTTTTAGTGTTTTTTTAGTAAGTCGGTTATTTTTTTTTTGTAAAAAGTTTTTTATTTCACACTTTTTAGTTGCAATACACTTACAGCCAAACTACCTTTTTCTCGTGACAATTTCAATAAACTCAAACCCTGCTAGGATACATTGTTTTATTATGAAGTCCCCGTGTCAACCTTCCGGCTCAATAATCATCATCAGATCAGTTCGATAGTAGTACCTTATAGCCAAAGTGCATCTCATGACAATTCTAATAAGCCCAAATACGGCTAGGATACATTGATTAATTACGTAGTTCCGGTGCCTATCTTCCGGTTCCATCATCATCATAAGGTCACATCGGTGATACCATTTTCAATATACCTATTCAGAACTATTCATTTATTTGTAACTATGTTCATTGAGAGATCTGTGTGAGTATGAACTTCTGTTGGCCATTTCTGGTCTTCTTTACCAGTTCCACTTCATCAAATGTCATGTTTTGACTATAAAGGCTTAAGTCTTTGATGAAAATACCATAAGAACTATATGGTTGCCTATTGAGGAGTTCCCTCGATTTCGCCAAGATTCCATCATCAGATAAATCCCGACTTGGTAACTATGGGACCATTTGGGAAGTATACCCTTTCTAACAAAAAAATAATTTTTCAAATCGGTTGGCAATTGACGAAGTTATGCGCGAACATACATAAAAAAAAAAAAAAATACAAACATCCGAATTGAGAACCTCCTCCTTTTTTAGAAGTCGGTTAAAAATATAACAGCAATAGCATAGACTTAACTGGGTATATGTCAAGCTATTTAGTCTCCTAAATATAAATTTGTTTTCAGTTTATACCCATTTATATTCACCATGAAAAATTGTTTTAAACATTGTTTTTTTTTTTTCAATCGTTTTATACAATGTTTAAAAATTGTTTTAATCTGTTTTTAAACAAGTAATAAAAACACGGTTTAAATTTAAACGGTTTTAAACACTGTTTTAAACAAGTATTTTAAATCACTTGTTTTAATCATTGCCAACCCTGGGTACCAAAGATTCAGTTTCAGTAGAAAGTCGAGTTTCAGTCGGATACTACAAAACTATAGGTGCATGTGTGTACGTATGTTTCTACGTAGGAGTATGATGCGTTGCCCTGTCAGTAGCTCTCGTGTGTGAAACAATGTTGCGTAACTAATCTAATCAATATCATCAGTTTGGCCGAACTGAACAGTCACTAATATCACGCACAACATTGTGATACATCATTTCCGAAAAGTTTCACAAGCCCATAGTGCTATTTGATAGTGGCCAGCAAATAGCACTATACACGTTCTCTTGTAGAACAAGTTACTATCACACTTGCCGATACTCAAATAGTATCCTTACAAAGCAGGTGCACGTTCGCTGCGTAGCTGAGAATGACCCCTTTGATACCTTTCACCGAGCTCTGGAGCTTTGTCGCGTGACGACATATCGTAGGTACTCACTCGTATATAGTGGAAAGGCCTGGGGCAGCGTTGTAACAGGAATATAATGCTAAACGGCTTGCTAACTAATTGGTATGTCCGAACACGATGAATGGACACGTCTGGTACCTACGTTTGATGTGCCAAAGCACATTGCTACTTTATAGATGCTGCATACTAAGTTTACAGCATATTTTGGTATATTATGTACAGCATCTATAAACCAATACAAGTTCTCGAGAATATTCAAATCGGTACTTACTGTATTTGCTTTTTTCGATTGGCAATCATGAAACGACCCCAGCGGCTTTAAGTTAAGCGAGAACACAAACTTCCACTGACTAAACCGTAACCCGTGTTCCTTTAGTTACCCTTTCTGCTCCAGAACCGCGGCAACTCTTTCAAATGATCCCGCAGGCCCGGTAGATCAATTGATACTCTACTTGGAAATAGCTTTAGAATTTTGCGAAGTGAATTGAAATATCTATGTGAACGAGAAGTGACTGCTTAGACAAGGTAAACAAAGAAAGTTGAATTGACAAAGTTAATGAAATTTCGTAGCAAAAGCTCGATGCCTTTGATGTATCACTAATAAGTTTAAACCAATTAGTAAATTTTTCAAATCGTTTGGCTAGAAATGGACGAAGCCAACCATTCTGTATAAATGATTACTAATTATATATTATACTCAGTAATCAATTACGCTAAAAATAATTAGTAACGTACTTTTTGAAAATAAATAATTACCAACAATTTTTTTTCCTCTTGACTCCTGGGACAGATTTTGGAGCGCTTCAGTTTACTGATTGGGATTGGCCTGCGGTACCAAATGCACTATGTGTGCGTTCTGGGCAGCGCTTGGTCCAACTCCTATACAAAGATTGGCCATGTCCTTTATTAGGTTTCTAGCACATGACCGTGCAGTGCCCCTAAATTTCGTTTTAGGTTCAGTACATGTATATCAAATGGGTTGCAGTTTTCTAAACGCAATAAAGCTTAACCTTTCGAATGTTTACCCAATTAAAAAAGAAAATTTTAAAATTGTGAGGGATAAACCATTTACTTCAATGAAATGCCGAGGCCTTTTCTAAAGTGAGCCAATGGTGCTCACTCGACAGCCGAAAGTTTAAAACGAGATATTTATCTAACGGAAAATCGATTGGCACTGTGTACGTACATTTTGACCGAGATCGTTGAAAACTCAGCGTTACCAAGTACATTTTGAGAATAAATCATTTTGTGAACATTTATATAATTAACCGGTTACAAAAGAGTCTTTACTGCATTCGGCTTTATAATGATGAAATGGAAACGTAGAAAATAAGTGGATGTAAAATTATACCGTGCCTGTTGCAAAATTTTGTATAACGCTTTCTATCCAATTAAAAGTTATAATGTGCTGCAGTAGTATATATTTAATGTCTTTGGCTGCAGCGCAATAGCTGTTAGGTACACAGCTAACTTTTACACTAAGCCAAACGTAATTCGCTGTAAGATACCTATACAATACAGTCGTTTTACAGAGGCACATGACAGTGAACGTAACAGATAATAGCGCTCCCGATTTCCGGCCACCGCAGGCGCGGGCTTGCGGACGGAGAGCAATGGGTAGCTCGCCATTCGACCGTCCCAGCCGTAAGGGGGGCCAGCAGGGTCGAAGACTATTGGGGCCAAGGTTCTGCTTCTGAAAGGAAGAGTCGGCTCCAGTACGAAAGGCAGCGAAGGAACAGCCGTGAGTTTTTAGTCAGTAAAAGTCTCTATCTCCCGCTCCACGATTGATTTGATATATGTTAGAAAAATGAGGTACGGTTTTGTGATGAGCATCCCTACTAAATGTGTTTTTATTTTATGAACAACCATGTCAACAACCAGCGCTACTTTTATGTAGGTAGTTTTGGTTTAGACGATATTGTTAAAAACCTCAATGAGTCATTTTTATTAAATGTTAATCGATGCCCTGCCCAGAACAGAGGACATGGTCAGCACCACTAACTGCAATTAACGTGACCGGCCACCTACTTTGTTGGGAGAGATTTTTCGAGTTTTTGAAGCAAATTTGTACTAATCTGTATTAGGATCGTATGGACACATAAAAAAAACCTTTTTTTGCCATTTGCTAGAAGCAAAGATTTACGGTAACGACTACGGCAGAAAACTCGCACTAGGGTCGCTGGGCACAAAATACCTTAAAAAGTACTTCTCCAAAAGAAGGAGACGAAGAAAAATAAATAGGGTACACTACAGTTTCTGTAAATTAATAAAACACTGACCTATAGTTTCATCGCAGGGTTGGCTTAACGGCCGTCGTGACGGCGACGTCTTCTGCTGCGGGTGGTGGTGGGGCTGCAGCTTAAGGACATGGCCTGGTACAGCACCTTCCACCGGCGGCTCTCCAGGCACGCGTACCAACCACCAATCGGCGCGCGCTTGCCACGGTTCCACCACCTCAACTTGCTGTCCTTTTGTTACGGATAGTTCGCCTGTGCCTGATGCGTTGTGTTCTGCTAACACCCACGTCATTTCTGGACCGGCCTGAACAAAGAGAAAGAGCAAATTAGTTATTGTTCTGCGTCTTATCATTTGAACGACAATGAAGTGAAAGGAGATCTACGCCATGTTTGCGCGATAATTTTATATTTTACTAACTTTTGCCCGCGCCTTTGCTCCCTTCAACTGACTATTCTACTCTACCCTACCCAGCTCTACCCTACTTAGTTACCTACCCTACGCTACTTACCTACCTACCTACCTACCCTAATCACAACCTTCCCTGTATGCAGGTGAACAAAACAAAAAAAGAATTATTAAAATTGGTCCAACCGTTCTTAAGTTATAGCGTGACTAGGAGAAATAGGGGTTCATTTTCATATATATAGGTATAGATATTTAGGTGCTCAGTGAGTGAAAATTGATGTCAAAGTTCTGGTAAAATACGACAGCCGGCTGTCATGTAAGAAAGTTGTGCCTACAACATGGAACTTCCGCAAAGGTCGCGAGTTCACAACACGAGTGTTTCTCTTCGGTACTGAGTAAGACACATTTCTATTCTACACAGTATTTCCTTTAACATCTTAAACGAGGTAATTAATTTTTAACCGATTTCAAAAAGAAGGAGGTTCTATGTTCGGCTGAATGTATTTTTTTAATGTACACCGAGCGCGTACCGGAAGACGCTAACGCTGCGTCTGGTCGAAGGCCTCATATAAAGTGGAGCGATGACCTGGTGAAGGTCAAAATAACTTTAATTTCGGAAGTCGGTGTTTTATAACACAGACTTCCGAAATTAAAGTTATTTTGCACTTTTCAGTAATTTATTGTAAAAAATGTTCTATGTTACCTCTACTGTTATTTGTATTCAATCAAATAAATCTACACTAATATTATAAAGAGGTAAAGTTTGTTTTTGTTTGTAGGACGGACGTAATCTCTGAAAGTACTGGTCCGATCGCTAAAATTGTTTTCACCGAATTGATTCATTCCTTTTCACTTCAACGGGTTCCTTTCTGTCATACTACGTTAGAAAATATATATTATATTGAAAAATAAATCCTAAGTGCATTTACACAATAGAAAAGCTGGGGCTCCATTCTGGAAATTGAGTTTAATAACGAAGACACACTTAAAATATATCGAGTCGCGATCTCGAGATGTTGTGCACTTTGACATGCGCCAAACTTAAGTCTCAAGTGGTGGACAGTTCCTCGAGAGCAGTTAAGTACTAGGGCAGGATCGATTGCGGCTCGATACGAATTTGCAGATAACAGAATTCGCCAGATACGAGATAACGTCCACTGTCGACAACAATACGGACACTGATAAGGCAATATATTTAGATAACGTTTCTAGTGGTTTTCAGCGAATTTGCTATTTCATGTTGGACTGTAACGTTAGCGGTCACTCGGATTACAAAACATAATAGAAGGAAATTATTGTTGTTTTAACACAAAAATCTGCAAAAAAAAAAAATGGAGAGTGGCAGTCCATTTAAATGAATCATACATTCCAAAACGTATTACGAAAGCGCTCGTCAGATAGACACGCGCGTATTGATGTGTCGCTTCCGCGGCCGTCTCTCGCTTACCAGATGGATGAGCTGAAGGTCGTGTAAATCTACGCTTTATAACCAAATTGCTTTCCAAATAACTAGCTTTGATATTGACATCGTCTTTGTCTATCGAACAACAAGAACACTCGCCACGACAAGCAAGCCAGGTTTCAATATCCAAGCATAGGTAAAAATATACAATTGACACGCGACAACAGGTGTTTATATGTTCAGTTATTTAAAACGAGCACTGTTTGAAAGTTTTATTAATTGAATTTATTGAACAGAAATGAATCAAATAAAGTATTTAAAGCGAAGCATAATTATATTTAAGCGAATGAATGCGATGTATCCCGTCGGCACAGGTGACATATGTACATCTACAAGGTGCTCGCTATAGGGAAACATTTTAATAAGTTGATCGATTTGTGGAGGCCCGTCGTCCATTACCATTTGCCTACGATTACGTCATGGTTATCCAACTTCAATAGGCCAAAATATCAGATTGGGAGCTTCAAGTTTTTTTTTTATTATAAAAGGGTTCAGTTTACTTATCTTTTCATTGATATAAGAAACGGATACTTACAAAAAAAAAAAAGAAGTAAGTTGCCGAATTCGAGTATTATCTATAACATTTGATGAATTTAGGTGTCGCTGTTGATTTCATAGATATCCTTATAATGTTCCTACTGCTAGGACTCAGGTTTCCTCTCCAGGAGAAGAAATGGATCGTATTTCATTACGCGGACCCAGAATGATGTTGTGATGTGACATGTCTTTAAATTGTTTGGTTCTAAGAGATGTCGCTTTCCTCACGATGTTTTTATAGTTTTGAGAGCAGGAGAGATGAAATAAATTCCGCAAAGTTTTTACCAGGGTCTGAACGCACGACGTACAACTCATTACTAGTAGGCCACTACTGCTCGATGTTGATGAAAAAGTATCACTTTTATAAAAGTATTATTGACATCCGACACTTGAAACTTACATAATGATGTCCATTACTTGATTATGGTAACGCAAAAACTAACTTATGTATATGGAAACGGCCAATCCTGAAGAAAGTAATCGACTTAAGTGTTTTTCGATACAGAAAAAATATACAACTGAGAAATGTTTCTTTTGCTTCGAAACGTTCTTATGAACTGTATGTATTCATAAATCATAAAAAAATTTCAATTTAGTATAAGATGGGAAATATGAAAGAAAACTAAGAAATTGATTTTCAGACAAAACGCAGAGTAGATCGAGGTTATAGTTAAGGTAAACTTAAAGTGGTCTTGAAATGCACATTAGGCGCGAATTACACAGAAACGGCGTAAGGCGAAGGCGCGGCGCAGGCGCAGAGCAGGCAAGGAACAGATAAGGCACGGACGCGGTTTAAATTATATCAAAGAGGCGAAGAGACGCCGAAACTAGTCATTATACAGGCTGACTTAATTGTGGTAGCATGTCTTTCTTTTCAGACGACGAAGATGCGCTTACTTTGCTGCAACTCATTAATATGCAGAGACACAGAAGATGTCACAAGAGCATAGATATTTTAAAATAATGGAAAAATTATGCGAATATCCTGATCGTATTCCTACAATGTATAAAATGTCACTAGAATGTTAACTATCGTCACGCATTTTTTTGCACCTACTGTATAAACAAAAGTCGTGCAGCTTACGCGCCTCTCCAGTCGCGCCTGCTAGCGACGCGGAACAGGCGACAAAAAAACGTGCCTGCGCCATGCCTTTTGAGTATAATTCACATCATGTCGCCTGCATACATTTTGTATTGAAACGTTTTGAACAGGCAAGATGCCTGCGCACCTTACGCCTTTTCTATATAATTCACGCCTTATAGAGTACTTCTATAAAATATGACAAAATACTGAGGCACTCTAGCTTTCCCTCTGAGTATGTCCGACACGGTGGCATGTAAAAAGAGGAAATAAATTTTCCAGTCGGCCAAGCGATGTCAACGAGGGGAAGAATTCGTTGCTTTGATATTCAAAAAAGAATAAAAATGTTACAAAGGTGCGCAAGACAGCGTTATAAAGAGCAAATAACTGATAAAGTCTATGCAGTAACGGTAACAAAGGGAATCCTGCCATGAACTTGACATTGAATAGTTGTCTTAAAGTTGTCAAAAGAATATTTGCTTATTAAATCAAAGTCTTATCTGAAAAACCCGCTATAAAAATTGTCAATCCTGATGATAATTTATAATAATCTATTCTATAGTCTGTTTATTTTAACAAACGAGTACCGAAAATGTTGACTGCATTTCTATTGGTGCACGCAATCAACATAAAGTTCGTTCCACACAAACGCACAATTCAGTTGTGTTACCGACTACCTGCGCGTTGTACGTGTTTTAGTGAGTGAACCAAACGGTATATTGTATATAAAATATATTGTAAATAAAAATATATTGTATATTATTATATTGTAAATAAAGATTTATTGTATATAAAATACTTCAGTAAAACCTCTTTAAGTTGGACTCCGATAAGTCGAAAACCTCAAAAACTCGAAAAAAAATTTTATCCCCTTCCCTTCAAGCCCCAAAACCTCCATTACTCGAAAACTAAACACTTAATAATCGAATTAATTAGTGACTCCTTGCAATTGCAAGTCATTTTGGTAAATATGTTTCTATGTAACTCGAAAAATTAAAATTTGACCCTGTATCTCATAACTGTAAATAGCGATGTTTTATTTTACAACCTTTACAACTGGAATATTTGAAACAAAAACTAAGTTACCGACTTTAAAAATTTGCCGACATTGTAATTACACCATTGTTTTTTATAAAACCATTTAGGAGTATACAATAAGAAACAGGATTACCTTTTAAGGAATTTATGACTCACGGTAACACATGCAAAATTTTATTACGAATATAATATTAAGTACGAAATTTAAAAGGATAAAATTTTATTTTCTCTACAATAAATAGAAGTATTCAATGTGAACGAGCCTTAACAATTTCATAACAAGAACAAAGGCGTTGGCCCCGCCCCGAGTGATGACCCATCTCACTCTGTCAATACCGGAAATATGCGAGAGGTATACTCAGTACTCGTTTGTTAAGAAAAATAGACTAAGTACTACAAAGCGGGAGAAATTGTGTGTTTGAACGCGTTTATCTCAAGAACTTCGGTTCGAATTCAAAAATTATTTTAGTGTTGAATAGCCTAATAGGAAATATGACATCACGCTACGAACCACGGGAGCGGAGTACCTAGTAACCAAAGTCGCGAGTGGAATCGCTGGGTAATAATAATATCAAGTAATTTTTATAATATTCCTTTTTAACTTGTTTTAAGAATGAAAAGAAAAAAGTAGCTACACGTGTTCCTGATAGAATAAATATATATTCAGATATTGTTTATATCTGAGTTTTAAGAAAATGCATACAAAAGCTGAGTTGAAAACTAAAGCTAAGCCATAATGGTCATCTTTGAAAGTACTTAACTATGAGAATACAACACCTTTTCTCTATGGCTAGACTGATTTATCTACCCGCTCCAGGGAAGTTCCATGGGCTCAGATACATACAAAGCTTCAAAGGACCTTTGGAAAGCGGATTTGAGTGACTATTAAAAGGGAAGGATTAGGCGCACAATGCCACATTCGCAAAACGCCACATTAGCAAAATGCCATCTTCGCAAAATAATTGCGATACTATTTTGTTTTTTTGTATATTACTGCTGAATGCTTGTGCTATAATATGCAAATAGCTGTTTTACTGTAAACTTAAAGATATTAAAGGAAAAATGTGTTTATTTCAAATTTTAACTATAGTCTTCAGATAATCACGAGACTTTGGACGGGAATGATAAAAAAAAATGTACTACACTGAAGGTGCCCATTATTGAAAAAATATGTACATTAAATGCAGATTCTAATGTGGTATCAAAACAACTGATACTCGTACCATGATGTAAAAAAAAGTTATTGCCATTTAACTTGAAAAGGAGCTGAATTTGAAAAAAATACCCTATTTAATTTAAGTACGTCATCGATGTTGCAAAATATTTTAGACCAAGACAAGTCGTCATTGGTTTTTTTGAGTTGTAGAGTTTTGTTAAACATTTCCGTACAGCAGAGATTTGTATTAACATGATAAGTTCATCAGATTAAAATAGCGATTTAACGCCTAATTTCATAAGAGAAAAGACTAAAGCAGTAGTGGAAAACCTTTTACCGCCTAAATCAGAAGTAAGATACCTTCTTCTCTTTCTTATACGCACGAATATTGCACGGCACGGTATATTATTACCGTGACTCAGGTTTTACAAGCTTTTTATTTTTACTTTCCTTGTATTCGTACTGAAAAGCACAGTGTTTACCTCAAGGTACCTTCGAGGGACTAAATAAGTTGCTTTCACTCATAGGGTAACAATGTCCTACTTTCAATTTTTTAATTGATATAAACTAGCGCTGCGATACCACCTGATTTAGTCTTGGATAATGGTAAGGGCAGCAAGATGGGGATTTTGCGCGATACTCGAGTGCGTCCGAAAATCATGTGGGGACATGATTTTCTGACGCGCTCACGTATGCTTTATATAACCTAGCACCCTGTAATGCACCTCTAAGCATAAGCAAATGGGCGAGTCATAAAGTTAGGTTGTATTATTAATATTTTGTTTATAAATGCAATTTTTTACCAGAGTTTGCCAAGATTTACATTTCCGTTCGTTCCAACGTTCCTAACAACAAAATTGTTAGGAACGTTGAAAATTTTACACTTATCGATGGTTTTTAGGTACATTGCCCCATGAAAACCGTCAGATTATAGGTTTTTCGTAATCCTGTTAGGATTACCTACAAAATAAAAAAAAATCAAGCGTGCTCAAGTATTTCGAGGTGACGTTTTTTACATTTCTGAAAATCATCACCGTTTGGGTTGCACCTAAGGGATGCAATTAAATAAATATCTATTATTTATATGATACCTATTTATGAACCGGAAATCGTTCAGACGAGAAAACACAGCTGACAATAGAATAAGTCCGTTACCACCTTAAGGGTCGCCATATCGTTTCACATTTTCTTCATTTCTTTACAGGAACGGAAAAACGTCTACAAATATTCAATAGACACAATGCGTACCTGCGTTGTACGGAGTCAGTACGGATGCCTAAAAAGTAAACAGCATGGAGTTTTCTAAAAGTACTTTTATACCTAAGTGAGTGTTCTGAAAATTGTCCTCCAAAACTTTCTCGTTTCTTTATGGTAATAATGATAATATTTGCTTTTATTCAACTTTTTCAAATTAGTTTTTATTATTGTTGAAATCTATTACCGGGAACTGTAAATGCTATCCACTGCCTGCAATAATACCATGGATTACATTCGAGCGTGAAGCTTAGGCTATGGGTCGGGTTTATACGTAACGTACGTAAGCATCGTCATAACTGATCCGCGAATTTAATTAAAGACACGATAATTCCTGGTTGTTTAACAATAAATATAAAATGAGTAGACGGATATAACATCTAATAGAAATCTATGAAAGCTTTCTGTGTGCTTAACCTTTGGAATACCGTAATTAGAGACACAATATAAAGACAATGAGAGAGCGAATGCTTGGGGTTTAATTTAATGAATTAATATAGCTTTGAGTGAATCCAGTTGCACATATGAATAGATGCAAACAGTGTAACCGCTCAGGATTTATAAAAAATAGGAGTATACATTTCCTGTAGAAGCGCCAATTACAATTATTCATTTGTGATGTAATTTGTCTTCCATCATAAAAAGTTCAACTACTTAATTGTCAGTCCCTAGGGTGGGCGTCAAAGCGTCAGTAATTGCTCGTGACATTTATACAGCCGTAAATTGATATTCCTTGTTATAACTTTGGAAGTTGACTATGACTAGCTTTTTTCTTTATAATAGACACGCGATGTCAAAAGAAACTTACAGGTTAATTATTCAGGCACCTAAAAAAGCTTTGTGTATGGGATAAAATTGTTTGCCACAATAATGCCATTTGAAAACTTCAGACAATACTGAATAATAAATATTCCAACTAAATAAGTTGAAAGTAGAGATAAAAATGATGTGATATTAGATATTTTTTATTGAATATTTTTTTTGTACAAAATAAGAAATATCTTCTATGTATTGTTATGTCAGGGCTTACAGGATGGTTTTGTCTGAGTGTAACATAACATGATATTATTAAATTTGAACATAAAATGGGTGTTCTGATTGGAGGTATGCATCTGAGAGATACCGTTTATAGGTTATCCAAGTATTAAGGATCGGCCCGTAACTGCTGTAGTGAGTTAAATCTCACTAAAACTTGATATAAGTACATTTTGTTACAAGTGGAATGGTGGAATTCACCCGAACCACAGGCGTGGGTGTTAAAAAGCTGAGTGCTACCAAAAAAATCAAATGACATTTTCCGACACACGAAGAAATAAAAAAATGGGGGCTGCCCGGCGACTTGTGGGAGCTGCTTGACGCCAAAAAGATACGATAAAGTAATAAACTATGGCGGGAATCGCTGGCACACTTATCCACACTCGTGGCGAAAAACAGCAAATTGCGTGCTTAAAAGTGGTATTGGTACGAGCGGCTTTTCGAGTAAGTGCGTTAAAAATATATTTTACAATGCCTACGCAGCTGGTACATCGACTAAGTCATATTGTAAAACTAAAGTCAAAAATAAAAACTAGGCAAGTGCGAGTCGGACTCGCGCATCGAGGGTTCCGTACAAACTTAAGTAGGTACATTAAAACCGTTCAATTCCCGAATTGATTTACAAAGTTTTTTCCGAATCGCAAAATTTTTTTTCTACAAATTTTTCCCTATACTTGTACTGTGAAACCTTGCTTCATGCCAAATTTCAGGATTCTAGGTCAAAGGGGACTATTTTGATACCCCTGAGAGTGTCGGAATATACGTTTTTTTGCGACATAAACGCTCGACATAATCTTTTATTTCGTTTACTCAGAAGTTTGATTTTTTCAACTCGATACCTCCACGCGTTCCCGAGATAAAAGATCTTAACAGACAGACAGACGGACACCACAGTGATCCTATTAGGCCCGGCGCCCACTATCGGTGGGCATCGGTGCGGCTCGGTACAGCTCGAGCGCTTTACGCCGGCTTCGAGCGGCTTAGGGCGCCTTAGAGCTCCGTCGGGCGACTTCGGGCGGCCTCGGCAGCCGTAAGCATGGCTAAGGATGCCGAGGCGGTCTTCGGGTAGCTCGGGTGGCATTTTCGGATCAGACACGTCGCAGAACAGTCATTTCGATCACCGCACGCGCCTTCATTATCGTATCGTACAAGTAGACGCAAAATAACTTGGCAGTCCTGAACATAGGCTCTGCGAACTTCTGCGCATGTACATTCGTAAAGAAAACTGTTATTGGCATTTTTTTTTAACCAAAATACTAATAAAAATGTCCTAATACTCTGTCTTAAGGCTCCAAGTTTCTCTTCTTCTTCAGCAAGATGAACAATGAGAACTAAGTCCCAATCCACCATTATAAATACACACACATAACTGTTTTCACGGAACGTTACGAGTGACTGCTCTGCGATGTTTCTGCAGCCAGAACTATTCTTAGGCTACCCAAAATCAGCTACGGCGTCCTTAGGCGTGTTTACGACTGCCGAGGCAGCTCTCAGGCGCCCAAAGCCGCCCGAAGTCGCCCGACGCAGCTCTAAGGCGCCCAAAGCCGCCCGAAGCCGGCGTAAAGCGCTCGAGCTCTACCGAGCTGCACCGATGCCCACCGATAGTGGG
Organism: Mythimna ferrago; assembly: GCA_910589285.2. NCBI lineage: Eukaryota > Metazoa > Arthropoda > Insecta > Lepidoptera > Noctuidae > Mythimna > Mythimna ferrago. The sequence goes on along the minus strand of OU342673.1, from coordinate 6,738,663 downwards.
CGCCGGGCCTTAGAGTTCCGTTTTTTCCTTTTGAGCTACGAAACCTTAAAAATAAATAATCCTTAACACATGAGAAAATCCTAGTGATTATTATTTTGAAAATATCATCACACGTATATTATAAGGGCAAATATTTGTGAGTGTGTATTACTCCTTAAGGCCCAACCAAGCGCCCGAAAAGTGCCATAAAACAGTGACTTTCTGAAGCCTACTCCTCTGTAACGGCCAGGTTAATAGGTTTGAAAAAAATATATGTTTATTATAGATTCATGAACAACATTATCAACATTTGATTTTTTCGTGCTATTAATACTTTTGTCTAAAAAAAATATTTAGCAATTTCGCAACTTTTCCCTACTCCTTCGAAACGGCTTGGATCTTTAGAAACATTTTTACACATAAAAATTGGTGGTTAAATATTCTTCAAAGTGAACATTGCATATATAAATCAATCAATATTTCGCAAAGAAAATGGATTTAAAGGCCAGCCACGCGCTTTCCGGGCGCTGTTGGCCGCAAATAAATGCACAGATTTGCGTACTGCCGCCTAGGCGGGTGCGAGAGATGCGTCCACATAATTTTGGCTAGATGGTTCAAGGGACTATATAAGCCTTAAAGGTCGAACGACTGATCGGATTTCGATGAAACTTGGTACACGGGTAGACCATGTCTTGGAGTAGCACATAGGATACTATTTAGCTCAAGAGTATGTTCCCTTAACATAATTTTCTACTACGGCAAAGGGATATAAGTAATGTGGTAATATTTTTTTTAAACAGAATTCTACACAGTTCCAAGCAAGAACATTCATGAGACAGCTAGCGAGTTGTTACGAGCGTGAGAAGGATAAATACTCGTATTTTCATACTAATACGTATTATGCATAGGAAACTGTATGGTTTCTGTGTTTAAAAAAATATCACCACATTATTTATTGTTATATTATAAATGATCAAACGTGCTTCCTGGGGCCGAAATCTGCTATTTTTTAAAATTTATCATTCCAACACGATCCCATTGTCATTTTACTAAAAGTTCGTAATCTGCTAATTCATAATGATCGATCATTGAGCGGTCAATGGTCTTGCAATAAACTTGTGGTAAAATGACAATATCGAGCAGTCTTGTAACAAATTAAAAGTAATGACTGCACAATGACGTTCTAATGGTAGGTCACTGATTGAAGATATTGTCAAAACTTTAGCAGATTACCGTAAACTTCATTTCTCATTATGTACGAGATCCATTCTAAGCCATTTCTTTCTATCGAGTGTCAGTGGTTGATCATTGGAACATCATAATGACGCCATTGTATTAGCAGATTACCAAAACTTGTCAAAATCAATGATCGACCATTCTGACACTATTGTAGTAGCAGACTTGAGGCCCTGAAGGGAAGTTCGATCATTATTATACGAGTCGCTTCATTCGAAGATATAGTTTAGGTATTTACCAAGTAGGTAGTCCTTCTGTCCTACGGGCAACCTTCGCACGATTTTAAAGTTTTTATTTTTTACATTACGGTTCCTCTTTCATATTACTTATTAGTAGATTATGTATGTATTTCTATATATATAAAAGAAAGTCGTGTTAGTTACACCACTTATAACTCAAGAACGGCTGAACCGATTTGGCTGAAAATTGGTGGGGAGGTAGCTAAGAACCAGGAGAAGGACATAGGATACTTTTTTTTTTAGGGTAGAGTAGAGTAGAGTAGGGTAGAGTAGGGTAGGGTAGAGTAGGGTATAGTAGGGTACAGTAGGGTAGGGTAGAAGGGTAGAGTAGGGTAGGATAGAGTAGAGTAGGGTAGAGTAGAGTAGAGTAGGGTAGGGTAGAGTAGGGTAGAGTAGGATAGAGTAGGGTAGAGTAGGATAGAGTAGGGTAGGGTAGGGTAGAGTAGGGTAGGGTATAGTAGGGTATAGTAGGCTGAAGTAGGGAAGAGCGGGAGCGAAGCCGCGCGGGCAAAAGCTAGTACTTAAATAAAAATGAATTGCAATTCTGTTAGTATCGCTAAAACTCAAGAACGGCTGAACCGATTTGGCTAATTTTAGTCTTGAAATATTCATATCCAGGAAAGGTTTAAACGGTGAGAAAATATGCAAAAACTAACGAAAAAAAAAAAACAAATTCGAATACAACAACGCAATCTCTAATTAAAATGTCATTTTGAAATGAATTATGCTGGTTCTGGTAAATACTGGTAATGCCTGTAGATGGCGTTATCTTTTGACAGCTTCGCTAAAAGAACTATTATTATAGGCACTATGAAGTTTGCCGAGTCAGCTAGTATCACCAATATACCAATATACTTATCTCCCTTTACCGTACATCGCTGGCAGCTGGAATATTTTGACCGTTTCATAAAGAGAGTAAGATTGATCTCAACACCTTTAGTTAAAACCTTTGAACGATAAAAAAATATTTGTTTTCCATCTAGTTTTTTGACGATTAGTATGCTTTTATCGGTTTTGCTAGATGACTAATCCGATAATTTAGACACAAATAAAGATTTGCCTATAACTACCTAATTAAATATTAGATGAGCATGAATGTCTGACTAAATTATTTGTAACTAAGAATATGCTTTCGTTTAAGATTTAATATTTTATTTATTAATTATTATTGTTATAAAGGAGAACACGTATTTTATAAAAGTAATACTTAACTTTAATTTAAATTACACTTTAAAATAATTATTGGCCGACTGAATCTTTTAATTCGACGTAGGTACATAATTATGTGCGACGCTAAGATTCATTTAAAGGCGTTCAATTTTCCTAAAATTGTACTTAACTCATTATTTTGAGCAAAGTGCGTTTAACACGAATACGTTTTTTAGCGGCAGATATCATCAAATTACTTCTCCCGCTCTAGGGCGGAGCGAGAGAGCGTGTTAGACTTTTACTGACTAAAATCCACCTGCGTCCTTCAGTTGCCCTTTGCAATCCAGAACTACGGTAACTCTCTCACAACCTCCCGCTGCCCTAGAGGGCATCGGTTTTGCTGACATATCTTTGAAGTGCGTGTGAAACAAAACGCGTCGACGACGACTCGGGCTCGGCCTTTCCCGGAGGACGGCCGGATGGCGAACTGCTCATTGCTCATCGTTTGCAAGCCCGCGCAACACCAATATCTACCTTATTTCAATAACTGAAGGATTAGAAGCGAATTCTGTATATTAAAAGAGCCCATTAACTTAGTTGAGTAACTAATCAAACGGTCACCGTAAAACCGTTTACTGGTCTGTATCAAAATGGCATCGTTATTGGTGAATTTGATATTCAGTAATGGTATATGTTTCACTGAACTTTCAATAATATAATAACACGCTCTAATTAATGTAAAATTTATTTAAAATCAAAAATGTATATCTAAATCTCATCTTGGCTACCTCAGTTCAGTCTTTGTGCAAAACTTTCCGTTTATTAAAATTAATAATAAATTGAACCTTTCCTAACGGCGCCTATTATGATTTCTTGGAAACTACATCACGAAATTAATAATCGGCGGTAAGTACCATCAGACAAGGTTAAAATTATAAATTCGTAATTGGTAATCGATAACCAGATCGAACATATTTTGTGAATTTAGAGAATTTATGATTTAGGAATACTCAAATATTCGATACTATTAGAAACGATTTCAATACTATTCTATCCGCGAGCACTAAATTAATTATTATCAGCAATACAGGGTGTGTCCAGAATTCAGTCAAATATGGAAGATCAATAGGTATGGAACAGGAACATAAAACTAAATAGGTATTTGTAATGTTCCAAATACATGTTTTTTCGGTTCCTTTCCGATTTAAAACACATTTTAACTCATTTCTCGTTTGATAGATTGTCAACTTACAAAATCTAAGACATAAAAATCTAGTGTCACAGTGTTTATTATCGAACTCCTTCGAACAAATATCGAAGTCCTCGCAAACGAAATATCGAACCCTTACCCTTTTCACTCCACATTTTTTTCTTAGATAATTTATATGACAGAACAAAGTTTACCGAATCAGCAATTAGTAGTAGATTATTTTGTATTTACTTTAACTACATACATTACGGTACAAAGCCCTCGGCAAGCGAGAACAATTCGTACTTGACCTATGTGCTTCACAGGGTTTTTATATAACAAGGTGCTTTTCAATAAACGGGGCGAAAATAAAAAGTAATTTTATTTTCATGCCTTATTTTGGGTATCAACCTATTTACTGTCTAGGTGCATCTGTTTCCGCTCCAGTGCAATCGGGCTTTACCCTTGATCCCTTCCTACTCGTCGCGTGGTCAACAAAATATGTCAAGCAGTCTTTAAGCAATGAAACAAAGCAAACATCGTGTTATCTTATTGATTTTATAAAATAACCTCGAAGTTAGGTCGTTCTAACAATTATTAGTCATTTTATTCCGCCTTGAGTCAATTTCCACGTTGGGTCATGTGGTATATGGATTTACAGTATATTAGGTCGCTGCTGATATTATTCTCGACCCAATTTTGTATTGGTTGCCTACTAACGTCACAGTCATTAGCAAAACGCATCTCTCAGTCGCAGGTGCATTACGATCGATAATAATTTAGTTTAGTAGGTAATGTGATTAGCCAAAACATACGAGTTGGCTGTGCCACTTCCTCCGGGTTCCGGTTTATCCGGCAGATAATTTAGTGCAAGTTCTGCCCATAACTGAGGGTCCCCGGTCTAAGCATAGTTCAACAAAGAACTGTCAGTGCCATCATCATTGTGGAATATCGTCACTAACAGCGAGCTTCTGAAAGCGGTTAAGTGGGAAGGGTGCATTCGGTGCTGTCGCCCCGGCTTGGTCCTTATCTGGTGGCCAGTTACCCATTGCTCGCCTTCCGCAAAACCGCTTGTAGGGTGACCGGAGGTCGCCCTGTGACGACGACGCCTAGGGCGGCTCCGTCGTCAGGCCTGCCGTCTCACGCTTTCCAACTCCTAATTCACTCACATTATTGCTTCGCAAAAGGAGGTGACTGCTTCCCAATTCTTCTCGCTCCGTGCCATGAAGCAAAAGGTCGCTGCCCTCCAGAACCGTGAACTGCGTCAGGTAGAAAATAAGGACGCCATGGTATCCTTATTTTCAGCCAGACGACCTTTCTGGTCTCTAACTACTCCTCAAGGGGACTTACCGCCGCGATTGTGCTATGTATGCCTAGCGCCGTGTACCCCTAGACACTGCAAAGCATTTACCCTTTAAATGCCTAGCTTTGTGTCCTAGGTTACCCATTTCATAATATAATTTTTGGGGTTCCGTACTTTCTATAAAATATTTTCTCATTGGTAACTATAAATCTTCTGATGAGTATTGACAATACACCTTTTTCGATATCTTATTTTCTGAAAGACAACCCAGCGTCACGAGTGTACAGATACTTACAACGATGAGCCATACATCAACATTCGTAATTAGTAGTCATAACCCTAAACAATTTTTTACAACCGTACGAGTAGTTTCTCTCTTACTTAGATTATCAATTCCAATCCTGGGGAGTAGAGTAATACGGAACAAAATGGAAAAGCGAAGTATCGATCATAAGTTGGTTGCGATCAACGTTAACCTCTAGGGATTTCCTAGAGACTATAGTCTTCTCTCTAGGGGTCCACAGTGCCTGTTTTACTGCCCCGACGTACTCACGAGTAATCACATATCTGTGTCACCTCGTAAAAGACGCCCACTTTCGGACCGACATACCGACAAGACTTAATCGAAATCAATACTAATTTGAATTGTATTTTGGCAATTCGAGGCAAGCATGTGGAGGAATTACTTAAGAACTTGGGTTGAGATACGAGAATTGCGATTTAATATCCATTGCGATTTAATGGAGTTTTTGTTTCGTCTGAGAAGTTCTGCTCAAATGTTACTTACCAAGTCCATAAATCACGGTTATGTACATTACTAGAAACACTAGAATAGCAGTGATCTGATGCTAATGTAGCTTTCGATATTTCATTTAATTATATTTATACACAGCTAGTGCCCAACAGCTAAATAATTAAGACAAAGTGTTACTGCCATACTAACTATAATATCGCCGATTGCCTGGCCGACTATTTTATATGTACCTAGTCAACTGTTACGTACACGTTTGTCAATCGCCCTTTGTCAATCGTTTCATCTTCATACATACATAATCTAACGTCGTTTTCTGTGGAAGTTATTTATACAGAGCTCTTGCTGATATATTTAAAATCTCCTTTTGCACCGTACTGATCCCTTAGTCCCAATTTGTTTGGGCAGAACTAGTACGTCCCTCTTTTTAATAAATAGTGGACTATCATTTACATCAAACCATTCCTTGGATTCCTCCTTATTACTGTATTGTTTGCGTTTCAGTCAACGTTCTGTATATATTTTTATAACAGAATACACCTGCTCTAAAGTTGGCAGCGTTGCCCAGTTGTTTGATAACAAGCGTAAATCTGTTTTGGTTTAAACAGGCGTCGTGCATAGCCGCTTAATTGACACTCACGCGTAGCGTCGCTAAGTCTTTTTCTCACAAGATTTCCAAGATCTTTTGGTTTCATTATGAGATTCATCGTTTGATTTACGATAATCATTTTCTTCGTCGTCAAAGGCAATTAGTACGCCGAGACCAAAACAACAGAACTTGTGAATGGCACTTACGTTCAAGTGGATTATTAGCATTCGAACTGGAGGGTTTTATTATTAAGGACCTTCAGGCAATAGCAATTATAGAGCACCGGTGACAGTAATCAAACTTGAAACTTCGTTAGAAGAAGACGTCTTCCATAATAACCCCGTATCTTGAAAAGGTTAAATGTGCTTCACACACTTGACGTGTGTGGAAGTGAAGCACTTCATCAACCTCATGAAAAGGAGCAAATAATTTTAATGAACAGAATTCTTCTTGCAAATGGTCATTATAAAACAGCTTTTTTTCTTGTATGTTTGCGCCGGAAACCCTCATTACAAGGTTTAAGAGCTTCGTTCAGCATTACTAAAAAAAAGTGCTCAGCTGAACACATTTGCTTGATTTAGCATTTTTTTTATAATTTGTGTTTTGCCCTTTATTGGCATTAGTTGAATAGTAGTAACTGTTTTATACGAAATAAAAGAAATAGGTACGTGTAGCTTTTAAAAAAAACCAAACTGTTAAATAACGTTGCTTTGATTTTTTTGATCGGTTGTTATGTCATTCTGAACATTCTTTAGACGACATGTGCGCATCATAATTTTCGCGCACGTTTCTTTGGCTGAATTCCGATCTGTACGTATACTTTATTTTCACGCTCACGATATCTTGGAACTCTCTCCTGGTGCTGTGGAGATTTATTTATTACACAGAGAGTCAAACGTTCTCGCCCGGCACCTTTCCCCGGAATCAATAATCTTAACTACTCTAACAGATAACTGTCGAGCTCTTACGGGGATTCGAAACTATTTCTAAAACTGAAAGTTTCAACTAATTGTAGAAACTTGAGTGTGAAGTGACCTAAACAATTATTTCCATTACGGTTTGATCCACAGACACAACAGCTTGAAGTGCCCACTAAAGCAATTCATAATGCAAATTTAATGTCAGGGTGGTGCTTTTATTCTTTAAACATAAACGTGTTCAGGCAGGGTAGTAAAACCACCAAATGATGGCTGAGCCATAAAACATAAATGTTTGGATCTATAAATTATCACTTGTTCATTAGGAGCTAGTTAGCGCTTCCACCGCAACTGTAGTTACTACTTGTTTATATTTAGATTTTTCCGTTTTCCCTGTTGTCTTAAATACGGTACCACGTCCTTATGAACGCATATTATTCCGATTAGGTACCTATTCCCGTTAGTGGAAATTGTTACAAGTGATATAATTGAGGCAGAACTGTGAGATTGTTTATCACTTTATCTATTAGCTCAAGTGACAGATAAACGGTTCGTTATCTCGGTCAATTGGCCACGATTGCCTAGTTGCACCTATGTCACACCACTTATGAACGTGTATGCTTTGCCATCTGTTTTCAATTCTCAATATAAATAGTGATCTGCGTTAATTTCAGGCTGTTAGTGACTGGTTTCATTACAGGGAAGCATGCGAGTGGAATATAACAACTAAAATACGAATAATTGTGCCAATTGGAAAGGATGTAATTTTGCTTACAACAAAAACAATTGAAAAAGTAATAATAAATGTACACTAGACAATGATTTTATTGCTCAGATTTAATTTCTTTTTTTAACGTTCAATAATATGTATATTCAATATAACATAATTATAAAATCAATAAAAGAATATAAACCTTGTAACATTCATATTAAAGTACAACATTATTTTCATTTCATTTCTTGAATGTTTGAAAATATTGTAAACAGTATATGCAGAGACACAATTTTTCGTTAGTGTTAATCACTGTAGGTACATACATTTATGATATGGTATATGAAAATGTTGCAAACAATATTATTGTATTATCCATTTTGTATGACAAATAATTTTACGATACAACATGAATTCACATACAGTTCAAGACTTGTTAGCTAAACTGGACTTTGATTATTGCTTTCAGCTGTTTGTTTGTTGTTTTTAAGTGAAATTCAGCAAGCAGTCCCAAATCGGAACGCATAAGCGACACCTTGGATGTCGATTAGTGGTGTTATGACCTAGGATGCATGTGCAGGTGAGTGCAAGCGCGGGAGTGGCCTGCGGTGCGGGGACGCTGCAGTGCGCGGGGGCGCGGGGGCGCGGGGTGCGGCGGGGTGCGGCGGGGGCGGGTGCATCACTGGTTCGGCGGTCGGCGGCAGGGAGGTGGTGGATCACCTGGCGTTGCCGGTTGCCCTTCAGCAGGCGCGCGTGGAACGAGCTCGGTGTGTCGATGGTGTGCTGGCGGGAGAGCATCGCGTGCGGCGCGCTCACCGAGCTCTGGCGGAACCATGGCAGTGAGATCTTCCGCCGGCTCTTATGTTGTTTAGCGGCGGCTGGCGGCGGGGTGGTCCCCATCGCGCCGCCGACACGTGCCGGCGCGGATTCGCGTCGCGACGCCTCCGTCCGTCACGGCGCGCGGCGCTGTCGCCACTGACGCCGCCGCGCGTCTCACCGCGCCGCCCGCTCCTTCTGGCACGCCTGGCTCGTCCACTCACTACGCAGCCTCCGTATCGAGCTACATTTCCCGAATTTATTCCACAAAGGCACACGCCGCAGCGCCGTGCGAAGGACGCGCCTAATCCGTTCGCAGCGGATGGAGAAGCGGTTGCCGCCGTAAGCGAGGCCCAGTGCCGCCCGCCGGCTAGCGGACAGCGGCCAACGGACATCAAACATTACTTGACACATGTCGGTAGTGCCGATGCCGGCTTAATGATGATTTAAATTGAAAGACGAACTTTTGTTTGTTTTCCCAGGAGGGAAGGGTAGATAAGGTCCAAAGTCAAAGATGTTAATGAACCATGCAAAATTGAAAATATGTAGATATCTTTATAAAACAGGGGTTTCCTAACAAACGTATCACAGAAGAGCTGGAGCCATTGGAGCGCAGTGTTATCGTTATTGTCGCCGACGAGATCGACGTCTCAGCACTTAGATCCCCTTACGAGAGCAAATCCTTCAAGGCGATGTTTACCGGTTGTCACCGCAAAGGTATTGGGAACACGACGCAAATTAAGACCTGGACTTTAATCAAAAGTCACTTTAAACATAACGAAGAGAATCTCATTTCATGAGGTTCAAAGGTGATCAAATATTCCAAACCGCAAGAAATAATGAACAGCCGGTAGTTTAAACTGTTAATAAGGGAACAACACTTAATAAACTCGACCCTTAAAAGTTCAATATCGGCGTTTGGGAAACGCCTACGCCACAAAAATCCTGTACCTTATCTGTTAGCGACCTTTGAAACCCAAAGCATGTGGGAATAAAAAATGATGAGTACCTATCACATAATCTAGTTCTACAGTACTGAAGGATTGCTACACTCAACGCTTCATATGTATAAGCCGATGTTAGTATTGAATCATTTTATACAAGGTTAGGGTCCGGAATTTCGCAATCAAATTTAGTTTTGACCTTTATTGCTCCTTGCATATCGAAAAACCTCACTTGCTTGTTTGGGGCTTTCAACAGCAAGTAAGAACATTAAGTAGCCTTTCTACTCTGTCATACGGTACATAATTCTTACTTGCTTGTTTTAGGGTTAGCCCAGAAGCCATAAAAGTATCTGTTATTACATGCTCTCAGAAATTACCAAAAAAAGGTGAGTCAGTGAAAAGCAGCACCTGGTACGATTACGAAGCTTGGTAAGTTTTGAATCAGACAAGCTATGCCTAATTAAGAAAAACAGTACTGCAAATGAGCTAGTATGTCTTTAGCATCAGTAGAGGACTTGACCTGATTTATGAAGATAACTGAAAGATTCTGGGAATCCAGTGGACAAGAAGGCGTCAGTATTATTATAATATTTACTTAAAAAGACTTGATGACTACTGCACGTTGTACGCTAGCTATTTAACAAAGAACTATGTCTAAGTGGAAGTCACTAGTATAGGCAGTACAATCTTACTTTCCTAAGATATTTATTTAGTACATAGAGGAGAAGCGACAGATACTTTCCGGTTCCTATCCAGCCAGACAACTGACGGCCAAAATTTCGAATGAACAATATCTAGATACAGTCGATACTTTAAGTATCCATTAAATTAAAAGAAGGTCACAACAAGCTTCTGTATTTTACAATAAAACTCTTTTAATCGCCTTAAAACTCAGAATAATTCTTAGGCTGAAATTAGTTTGAATTAATAACGACGAAAAACCAAGTTGTGACCGAACGAAACATTATAGGTGTACATCGCAGGTTAACAGAGAATACAACCAAATCAAAAGACACTGTATATCTAAGAATCAATAACTATTGTTTCAGATTTTCAACATCAATGAATTTTGATACCGGTACGACGCACCCAAGGGAACGCAATAGAGTTGGCTATGATTAAGATTAAATTTCAGTACGGTAACAGTTCATAGCTCACTATATCACTTGTGGCAAACACTTCGACATTGTGAAATTTTGTTCGTATTGTAATCTCAGCTGTTCGCTTTCCAAACTGTAATAGCTGTCTTTCCGAGAATTTGGTATATTGCTCTTTTACATGGAAAGGCATGGAGAAAGCTTCATTTTGTATTATTATTACAAATACTGAACCTCGGCCTTTATATATCCAGGTATGTAGTATGTAGATAGTATTGTTTATATAGTTGGTTTATCACTTTTACGTACAGGAAAAAGGGTAATGATGGGCAACCCTTTCGCATACAATAATGTAAGTACCTTCTAGTTGAGTGGTAATATGGTAAAGCCACCTTTGATTTATTTGAAACTAGCCAATCGGCCGTCCTACCCCTTATTACAGTTATTTCCCTGAGGCGTGGTTATTCTACTGGAATTTAAGTGGCGAAGGAAAAGTTTAAGTGTCTTTGTAGGTTATATAACAAAATATTCGAATATCAAACGCGGGCTGTTGTTATATAATTTACTTTTTCAGTGCTTTAGTACATCCTCTCATAGGTATCCTTTTGTTAGGGTTAGAAGCGCACGTTTTCATAAGTCTCTAAAAAAGACCACAGTAAACAAACAATAATTATCTTCTGAAATGTCACCACAATCGCAAATTTTATTTCACATAAGTAAGCTTAAAATGCTAAAGGTTTAGACGACGGTTGATCAGTCACCTTCGCAACGCCAGAGAACTTTTGATCGTAACTTATTGCAGAGTGAGTGTTTGTATGCGACCCAGATGAGCAACGATCACGTAGTCTCGATATCCTGGAAACTAATAACGTCTCAGCCCGGAAGCCAAACCGAAGGGTAAAGAACAAAATAGGAAAAGAAAGTTCTGAACATATAATTGATTTCTACGAAGCGGAAGGAAGAAATGATTGATTTAGAAATGTAAAGGTGAACTGAACTATTATTAATGAAATATATTCGTGGTAAAAGTCAGGAAAAGACATTTATAATTATCTATACCAGCTGCTACCAGCGGCAGCGGCTTCATTCGCGTGAATGTCGGTTATTAGTATTACAGATGCGAGGTCGAAATCAGATAAAAAGAAGGCTTATCTTTCCTTGGGCTTCAAGCTTACTCCTCCTACTTTTCAAAACCAGTTTAGTAGTTTAACCGTGAAAGCGCAACTTATAGTTACTTTCATCTTCATAATATTAAAATGGGTAAAGAAAATTATTTCCTATCCTCTGTACTCATGGCAAAGAATCTCAGTCTTCACGAACGAATATGATTTTAATTCGCTGGATTCAATTTGCCTCAATAAGCGCCGGCAGAGTGCAATCATGTACGCTTATCGTTAGTTTGTATTCATACTATTTCTATGTAATAAAGAGGTTAACAAGCAAACATCATTAAATGTAAGTTTCATTTGATTATTATATTCCGATATTTCGTATATATTAAATTTACTTTTATTCATTTCACACTAACTTTAGGCGTAATGAAACCCAGTATTTTTAACGGTCCATTTACAACATTTTTTAAAAACCTAGACGTAAGAATACGACTATATTTTGTTATTGAATGGACCAATACCGTTAAATAAGCATGTTGGAACAATAGTTCTAAATCTAGACTTACGTTTTATATCTCTAGATTCTAGAGCACAACAATGACCTAAAAACCACAGGTAGTTAAGAGGGTGCTTTCCCACTCACCTATCGTCAACATCGATTCATGGTTTAAAAGCTTGTTACTTCGTCTAACGCAATCCTACGCAATGTTTGACAAAAAAAGCAATATGAAAAATGAGAGATAACGCCTGAAAACTCTGTTAGCATTCGGTAATTCCGTGATTTACTCGAATATTTTACAAAACTTTTTCCAGGAAATACGTATTTTTTTAAACCCTTAAGTTTTTGAAAAAATGGTCATCATTTAGAATCTTGATAAAATTTGCAAGGCTTCTATCGTTACTTCTTTTTACTTTTTTGAATAAATTATGAAGTGTCAAAGTTTATGCAAAATAGCAGTTTTTCAGAGGTCTTTACTGGATTAGTTTAACACAAATTTATAAATTGATTTCAATAGAAGCCTAGATAATATCCACAAAATACTGTGTTTCCAAAATATCTCGCGTAAGAGCGGTTGTATGAAAAACAGTGAAAATGATTTAATTTTTTTAAGCGGATGGCCCCCTTAATGCTTGAATATTAATCGTATCGTATTTTCAATGCGAGTAACTTAATGAAGTTGACTACAGTTAATTAAAAAATAAAGGATCCGTAAGCTCAACACTGGGTCGCGTGGAGCTAGCAAGTTGGATAAAATTGATGGCTTACACAATAAATGCATGGCTGTGTAGATAATCTTACATATAAGCCGGCAATCATCATACCCGCGCCGTATTCCGCACTTGTATCTTGTCTAACGAGCCGCCTTTTGTATACTTAACGAAACGTTTCGGCTTCTAGGTAGCTAGCTCGCTTCTACCCGCCTTCCCTAACGTCCTACGTTGGCCAGTTTTGAAAAGCAATCCACGAACTAGATCTTCTTTAAATATTTTTTCTATGTTACTACCATAAGTACTAAAATTGGTCGTGGAGATATCGTATTTGGAGCTTGGCATTTTCTGAACTAACTGAATAACATGAATTTTCACCTTTATTTTATTTCATTAAGATACCTTTAGATTACTGATGCAACCATTAATTCATTAAACCCCAAGCGAACGCCGGCTACTTGAAAATAAGTTAATTTGATTTCAAATGCTTTGCAAAATAAAAAAAGGTAGTGCCAAATAAGGATTTAGCTCCTCTGTGTACAACAGCTGTTTTATTTTTTAATATTTGTAAAACTAGTGTACAATAAAGAATATAGTAATTTCGCCAAAAAATGAGACACTGAAACGATTGAAAATGCACGATATCAGTCAATATGACGCACGAACAGAAATAGAAGCACCTTATTCTGCCAATGTTTGGCATTATAGTCTGCAACTACTCTAATGCCAACAATAAACATCGGATATAATGGATGGGTATTGTAACTAGATAGTAAACAAATGAATTCGTGGCGTGGCTCTGTTTGTAGAAAGGAGCTTACAAAAAGATATCGGTTTGCTTTTCGAAAAAGGTCTCGAAGTCTCGCTAAGACAGAAAATAACGAACTTTCGTTCGTGACATTGATTCGATACGCACCACCTAACCGATTCTCTCACATCCTCGAGCTTAAGGCCAAGCTCTTTCCCTCCGTGTTTGCAAATTAAATAAGATATAATAAGATTAATAAGATATAATAATAGATTCTTGTTTGAGGTTACCCGGTAAGCAACAACTCGCCATTCAATACTAGAGTTTGATTTAATGCCCAATAATGATTAAGCTCTTTTCAGCAGTGCACAAGGTTTGATATGCTTCTTACAAACCAATAAAATAGATAAGTAGATTGTTTGAAGTTCAAATAAAAAATTATAAATGCGCTTTCGGATCAGACGCGTTATTTCATGGAATAATTTATGGTACTGTCGCCGAATATGATTCACCTCCAATGGCCGCTACTGAATAATGAAATTGCACATAAGGCCTCCCACAGTAGGATTACTGCAAAATTCAAGTGAAGTTACACACATACGATCTCCTTGATAATTAAACCCGCCCAGCGAGAGCTTCCGAAACACCCATCCCTATTGTGTGTGTATTCCAGGTAGTACTGATTCGGTGAATATTTTATCAAGTACAAACCGAGATTCTGCTTTGAATTACACTCCTGCATCAATCGTTAATAGCGTTGTAATTTACTTGTCCCGTAACCATTATCCATAATAATATTATTTAACAGCCAGACAGACTTATTTTAACAACACGGTTGAACTATTGAACAAATTCGAATGAATGAATGATACATTTTTATTTGCAAGAATATAGGTAGCTAACAAATCAGTTGATGAAATTTAGTATGGATTAAACTTGAATCTCAAGAGTCCTTCACAGGCTAGGTATTTTTTGACTCGCCTTCGCGTCCGCTATAGCAGTCGTTCACAAGAACAAAGTCGTGGGCAAAACCTAGTAAAACCGCACATTTGATTCATCTAGGCCACGCATAAACGTCACGTCCTCGTCCTTTTCAAAATTAAAACCTAAGATAAAACCTTAACCTAGTTAACCTAAGTAGTTAAAGCGATGTAGAAAATGAAATCTTACTGTTACGGGTTCAAGCGTCAATTCTTTAGCAGGGTTTGTATACACTGGTAGCACAAAATATATAGGTACAGAAGACAATTTTACATACAAAGCGCGCTCGAACAACGCACACATAGACACCGCTCACGGACATGATATCACGAATCAATCGCCCAATCGCACTCGTACAGTTCGGCGCGGTGACCCTAGCGCGATCGCCGAGCGTAGGTATAAAAAGTGAAGTACGTACATGAAATTGACTGCTGTACCTATCTATTTTGTGCTGGTAGCAATATTATTTGAGAACCGCCTCAGCTTCGCATGGGCGTTACAAATCTTTGAAATTCTTAGTTTTTTTTCAACTTCCTATAATATGCTTGTGAAACACCTAGACCTTCCTCACGCATCACTCTGACTTAGTGAAACATAAAAATCCATTCAGTAGTTTTTAAGTTTATTGTGAGCAGAAAAACATATGCTTTGTTTGACCTTGTACATCCTTATGTAAAAGAACATTTATCTTCTATTCCTTTTTACGGTCGAATCTCGCAAGCTTTATTTACTATTAGTTTTTGCGTGCTACTTCGTCTGCGTGAATATCGGTCATTGCATACGCGAATTTGAAATCTAAGCCAGATAAAAAGTAGCCTAGATTCTTCCGTGTCGTTTAAGCTTTTACCGTACCAAATTTCATCAAAATCGCTTCAATAGTTTTAATCTTGAACGCGTAACAGACACAGAGTTACTTTCACGTTTATAATATTATTAGCCATTGCTGTATGCAACATAACTAAGATAAAATAATTAATAGTTCAATACCTAATGGTTAATAGCCTTGTTACAAAGTGCCTAAGTGTATTTACACGGCACACATACGCACATTTCAATGACAGGCGCTTACCGTTGGCCAGAACAAAAAGTAAAAATGCCCCTTTGATATCATAACGATTCCCCCGAACTACGATGCTAACAACCCTTTCATCCGCACGCTTCGTTCTGTTAGCTCGTCTAACCGTATAATTATGTATGGCGCCTCACGGACACAACTGGTGGGCTTTTCAAAGATACGTCAAAGTGTAATTTCTATTTTTTTTTTTTAATAACTATAAACTAGTGCTTGACTGCGATCCCACCTGAAGGTAAGCAGTGATGCAATCGTTGATGGTGAGTCGCGCTAGTTCATTAAGAGCCTATTCACTCCAGACTTAAAGAAACCGAAATTATAATTGGACTTGAAGACCGCAGCAGGCAAATCGTTCCAGTTCCGTTGATGGTGAGGCGCACTAGTTTATTAAGAGCCTATTCACTCTAGTCTTGAACACACCTAAATTATAATTGGACGGGAAGACCGTCTATTCTATTTTTATCTATTGACACTTAAATCTGAATTACTATTTAATTAATTCATCATCATCATCATTTCAGCCGAAAGACGTCCACTTTTGGACATAGGCCTCCCCCAAGTATCGCCACAATGAGCGGTCTTGTGCGTCTCGCATCCATCGGATTCCCGTAACCCTTACCAGGTCATAGGTCATTTAATTATGTTTTATCATTACAAACTTTTTTATACCACATTGTTTTTGTTTTTTTTCAAATTACCACATGGCGTAGCCAGATTATAGAATTGATAAAATATATTGAAGCTCACGAAGTACAATTGCATGAAATATTACAATGTCATGTAGTAGTAGTACTCAAGATTGTGATACAGGATTAAATCTATAACTAGAGATGTTTCACGACACACTATACCTATATCTTATTGTCAATTAGTTTAACAATAATTAAAAAAAACCGTCCAAGGACTCGTGCACGAAGGGTTCCTTATCGTCCGTAGCAAAAAATGGCGTAAATCACGTAAGTACGAGAGCTTAAATATTTATATTCTGTTTTTATTTGTTTATTGTTACAGCGGCAACAGAAATTTAACTTCTGTGAATATTCCAACTGTCTAGCTAAGCTATCACGGTTCATGAGATACAGCCTGGGTATATTTGCGTAACTCCGTGGAAGATTCCACCATGACCAATTTTTAATATATCACTAAAATATTCTGTCCACCTTGTTGGAGGCCTTCCAACGCTGCGTCTTCCGGTACGTAGTCACCACCCCAGAACCTTTCGTCCCCATCGACCATCTGTTCTGCGTGCAATGTGCCCTGCCTATTGTCACTTAAGTTTGACGAAATTGGCGATTCTTCGAGTTATGTCGATAACCTTGGTTCTCCTGCGGATATCTTCATTTGTGATCACGCAAGGAAACTCCGAGTGTAACCCTTTCCATCGCCCTTTGGGTGACTTTCGAGTCTTCTTAAGAGGCCCTTTGTAGGCGACCACGTTTCGGAGCCAAAAGTCAAGGACAGGGTCGCGGGAATCCGACAATGCCAAATCGCCACTTACAAACTTTAATAAGAATGCCCGGATGCGAAATCGAAGCCAAAAAAAAATCCCAAATATCATCAAAATCGTTTCAGCAGTTTAACCGTGAAAGAGTAACCGACAGACAGAGTTGCTTTCTTATTAATAATTTTGTATGGATAAAGCTTATTTCTTAAACTGCTACGTCATTCCAAAACTGCGTTATCACTTGGTATAATTTTAAACACTTTTTGCAATCGACGAGAAAATGTTTCAAGTTAGCAAACATTTAACTCACGTGTACCTGCTATAAAATCCGACAAGAAACTTTTATGACACCTTACTTAGCTTACGGTCTATCAAACAGCGATTCGTGCCGTAACTCTATTATAAAGCTGTTTGCCTATTACACCGTAGCATTGCTTGACAGGCGCGGTGGAGCGAGGATCTATGTAGGGTGGCTTGTACGAGAATTGAGATGAATGGCGTACAATGGGTCAGTAGGGGACTGCTATAGGCTGGCCGTGGCTATGACCGTGCTAGAAATAACTTGTCTGCCAATTAAAAGGACGGCTGTGCGTTTTATTTGTACGTTATAAATTACTTCTTTCTTTAAATAAGCATTTTTGTTTTTGTGTTGTTCGATGACAAAACAAAAATGATTACCCTGTACCTTACCGAACTCTGTAGATGCGATTCAATAAGGTCATGGTATGATCCGGTGTGATGGAAGGAAGCCTTATGCAAACTCGTCTCGGAGACGTTCAGGTACGCAATTAAAACTTACCACCAGTGGAGTTGGGGCGTCGCCGTCGTCGTTCGGAAATCTTTTGCATTCTGACAATGGCATGTTATTGATATTAAACGTCAACTATTCCTTTGCAGAATTAAAATTTAAGAGCGTCGGAACATCTTTTAATATATTGTTATGAAATTAGCTGGAATCGTTTGATTAAAACAGGTTTATTACAGAATCAGGCTAACGTAAATATAATTAAAAACTCTAAGTAAGAACAAATAGTGGGATTATTATATTACTAGCATTACTATCTTTCAGCCTCTAACATTCTATTTAATATATGGGCTAGTAAAGTACTCACATCTAAAATTATTTAAAGTACTGGATTGTTCTGGAGTTCACAAGACTATTTCGTGATAGGTAATCGCTGTGTGAGTTAATACTCACTATTGATTTATGCGATTGCCTGTGACTCGCACATATTAATCAAGGGTACCTATTGTTGATGCCCAATATTTCTTCATTACTACGTTTGTGAAATGTTAACAATTCTATAGTCCTGTCCCAGAATGTCGTGAGAAAATGGATGACAATGACATAAATACCGTGTATTGGACTATATCTATATAACCTAGGGGTCGTTAAGTCAAGAGAGAATAGATTGCTCCTAGGCAAGCGTGTTCCATCGTCGGCCACATCATCGCTTACCATCAGGTGAGATTGTGGTCAAACGCGAGCCTATCCGTTATTAAAAAAAAATCTGTTTTCATTGAGTAAAGGCGATATGGTAATATTATGTAATGGGAAAACAGTTTTGATATCCGAGAGACTATGATTTTAACGTTCGAGGGGTTCGACGAAATTTAAAACTCTGAAAACGTGCTTATTTTAGTTGGAAAACTATCCAATGACTTCTCCCGCTCTAGGGCGGAGCGGGAGGGTGTATCAGTTTTTACTGACAAAAACCCACTCCTAAGTTCCTTTCTTGCCATCGTTCCAGGGCGCCAGGGTTCTCTTACGCACAACCTATGGCCCCATAGGTTTCAACCCAGCTGGGCCCCTATGGAAATCTGAAAGCGTATTAAGCGCGCCCAAAGAAAATAATACAACAGCTCTTACGTGATTTTGACGTCACTACAAAAATTTTGTGAAATATTCGAGTGAGTGATAAAATCTCTTTTTTCACGTTGCCTCTTTATCAAACATTGCGTTGGATGAAACCAAAAGCTTTTTCATTACTCATACTCTGAAAGTAGGTCTGAAGTTGCCTGAGGAGCGGGCTGAAAGTGATACTTTTCATCCCTAGGGAGTTTTACTTTACAACTGACAGCTGTCAGTAATTTTAAAAAATTATTAAAAAAAAAATAGTTCTTTATTCACATTTCTATTGAATCATGTTCCAATTTTCCATACAGCCAGTCAATCACAGCGCGATATAAAATTGAAATAGCTTAAAGACAAGTATTAATTAAATAATGTTATATTTTAAGTGATTTATTTGTTCAACTAGGTATTTCTTTAAAATACTTTATTTTTAAAAGATTACAATTAATTTCTAATTTTCATTAATGAGGATGAATAGCAGGCCGGCCGCAGAAAAAAAAAACAAAATGGCGGGAAAGTGGCAATCAGTCCTTGGTTTTTTCGAGTTTTGTTTACATTTCCGTACAACAGAGATTTGTATTAACACGTTATGTTTATCAGATTAAAATAGTGATTTAACGCCTAATTTCTTAAGAGAAGAGGCTAAAGCAGTAGTGGAATACCTTTTACCGCCTAAATCAGAAGAAAGATACCTACTTAAAATCATAGGTACGACGACTCAGGTTTTACAAATTTTTTATTTTATTTTTAGTTTCCTCGTATTTGTAATGAAAAGCACAGTGTTTACCTCGGGGTGAAAGTAACCCATTTAACCCCTCGAATTAGCGACCTCGCTTCGCTCGCCCGCCAACTCCTTCTCGGGACGAAATGATTTACTTTCACCCCTAGTGTAACAATGTACTATTAAACCATGCTCATGTTGACAATAGACGGGTCGGGAAGAGCCCTCTTAATGATTCTTCCTCTCGTGTCGGCAACGACTGCCGACAAACTTCCAAAAAATATTTACGATGGAAAAATCAAAAGGCAAAATTGGATGCGATGATCAGCGTCAGGCCAAACCTAATGACGTAATCCAAGAGAGAAGTGTTTATAGGGATAGTTACGTCACCTGCAGCCGTGAGTAACAACGGAAACCAGAATCCGATAAGCCAAATACGGCAGTAATTAAAAAAAAACACATTATTCTCGTAGATCGCGTAAAGATGTATTTCCCGGTTTGAACAAATGTAACAACAATGACACGAATTCTGAAAATACAGGGTAAAGATATCTTATATAATTTAGTTGCATGAAACTACTAGACGAAGATAAATCTTGGGTGTCTAAGCGTGAGTTGCACCATTTAACTATAACGATAACCAAACCATAACCAGCCGTGAAACGGCCGCCTATTGGTCAATTCGACGATTAACGGCTTTGTTATCGTTATAGTTAAATGGTGCAACTCACCCTTAGTCGTTGTAATACAAAAGGTTTTATATAAATGTTGCACTGGAAATAATTCAGCGAATGTTGTTAATCTTTTCTGTCAAAATTATAATGCACTTACCTTATCTGAATCGGTGGTGTTGCCGCTACCGAACGACGCTAACGAGTTTCGGTCGAGGTTCTCCGTCGTATCGTCTAGTATTGTGTCTTCCAGATCTCTGTAAACACACGCTGAGTTAAGTGCTGCTAAAAATAAGTTCAGGAAGCGATTAGCGATGATTTAACTCAGGCCGAACAAGGGAGGCGTTGATTTCTTCTAAGAACTGCGTATAATAGAGAATAAAATGCTCTAGGAACTGGAACTATTTTCAGTAGTCATTAATAAACTATTGTTAAACGTTTTGCACGCATTACTACTGCATTTAGTCCCACCAACTTACGATATCAAAAAAAATACAGTTTTTTTTTCCAGTATATCTTTTGTGGAAATACAAAGCAAAGATTCAAAGCATTTTGTTTCAAATAAACTATTTTTGAAATATCAAGAAGTCGCAAGCGTAGATCTCTATGAAGAATGTGCAAGAAACTCCATGGAAACACAAATTACATAGCAAAATCACTAATTTTATTAGGATTTTCCTAAATAACATTAACGACTTATTATATTATTTACCTGCTAGATCGCTGAGAGCTAGTGGGCCGTACGCGAGCAGGACTGCGAGGTGGTTGCTGCAATACACCGCTAAAGTACGTTTCCTGTGGAGAGACAAGCACACATCAGACTATTTGAAGCCGTAACGAATCTCCTAATTAGTAAGTGATATCATGATTACCTAAAATATCATAAAATATTGTATAGTTTACGTAGATATGATATTATACAACATTATTTTTAGTGTGTACGAAATCTGAATAGTTAATTCAGAATCAGTAACTGAATGGATTCCAATAGTTTTTACACCATATTATATTTTTTCCCAAAAATATTTAAAAAGGTTACAAGTTGGACACCACCGACACTAAGAATAAAACAAGTCACTGCAGGTCATAGTGGGTATTAGGCGCTAGCAAACAACTGGGTGCAAGTGCTAAACAACCCCTAAATCACCTGGATGGGCCGGTGACTATGTATTTTTGCTGACATAACAAGCTTACAACTTTGTGACTTTTCATGATAGAGTTATGAAATTTTGTACATAGATTCCTTACATAAAAATACTGGACACGTGTTTCAGGTTTCGCATTATAACCAAACTGTTGTAGAGGTAGATAGGTAGAGGCTCCGGTTTGTGTAAAGTTTGTTACGTAGTCATAAGTACCTGTATAACTTCTCTGAGTCGCCGCACCCATGTCTGCTTGACTTCGAGCGAGGGAGCTTTGAGCACGATGCGGCAGTCGCTTGCCATAGGTTCGCGGCCAGTCCACACTGAGAACTTGCACTCGTCGCCTTCGATGTGCTCCGTCACGCCAAGCTCGGAGGTCTAAATGAAACGGTAAATTAGTTATATTCAGTAACGTGTCGTGTAAACAAGTGCGTGGTCGTAGAGTAGCGGATACCAGCCCGATATGCAATACAATCTTTATCTATTGCCTCGAATTAGAAAACAAAAAATGTTTCGGAGATTTAGATTTACGGGACAATCGTATTGCTGGTAACATTTCGTCCCGTTTAACTGTCCCCGCACACGGGCCTCAAAAAAACGCCGCCATAATAAAACGCTAGGAGCGCCCACAAAAAGAAGTTAGAAGCGGTCGCAAAAAACAGCTGAAGCGCGCGACACCTCTAGTGTCCGGTGAAGCTTGAAGCCGCTTCAGGCGTTTTTTTGTGGCGGCATCGCCTCACACGAGCCTCAAAAAAAGGCCGCCTCAAAATGAAGCTTGAAGCGGCGTTTTTTTGAAGCTCGTGTGCGGGGACAGTTAGTGTGAAACGACGCTACTACAAACAGCTGAATATGAATGGGGCGAAGTAATACGACAAAAAGTAAGCAAGAAATGTACCATCGATACGAAAAGAAGTAAGCGGAGCTTTAGGTTGTAAAACAAGTCAACTCACCATAAACTTAGTCTTGTAAATATACTTCGCTTTCCCATGCGAGTCTTTGACCTCCTTGGCGAGTAAGAGATGCAGATCGAAGAGAAAGACGCGTCTCTCTCGTCCTTTTTTGATAATCTGGCGCAGGTCCCATACGTGGAACGAATCTTGGAGGACCACCTCGCCGAGGCTGTCGGTGGGCACGTCGCAACCCTCGAGGAGAGATAGGTGCATGGCGTCGTTGGCCTTCTTCGGCACTGATAGCATGACCTCGAGGCCGTCCTAGTAGTAACAAAGAACCGTTAGTTTTGGCGTTCCAAGATTGAATGAGTGATGATGATTTTATTTCGAACTCAATTTGTATGACATTCGCAAATGCAGCCATTGAGCAGCATGAGCTTTCAAAGATAACATGATAGCTCGCAGGTTTGCACGCAGTTCCAGGTCAGTCAAAGAGACCCTTTTTAGGGCTTATTGTACTTCTATGTACACGTGCAGCCTGTGGGTAAATCACACCCGAAAAGCTGATATATGATGAAAAGATGATATATTATTATTATGATGATATTAAATTATACGAGAACAAGTTGTATCATCAATAGAAATAAACATTTAAATTCTTAAATGGGTTAGGCTAGGCATATCGAACTCTGAATATAATTCTATGAATTAAAAGCTTCTGGAATAGGTAAGCTTTATACCAAATAAATACAAAAAATATTTATTTCTACTATGTATAACATTGTAAGCAAAATAATAGAGGTAACCCCAGTAAGTTACAGTTTATCTTAATATTCTGTTTCTTCGTATGTTAGGGTTTTTAACCAAACAGTTACTGTTTTTTTTACAGTCGAATAGTAGCTGGGGATATATATCTAATCTCTGGTTAAATTTATTATTTATATGTTGGCAAATTGTGTAACATATTGACGTCTAGCAAACACTGTCCGAACCTTATAACGCATAGAAGCCGCGTCTAGAACAAAACACAAACGATATCGTGTGTCCACTTCACTTTCTTTGTGTGCGTTAGCCGAATGTGTATGCTCCTCAAATGCACACAGATACAGCTTTCAGTGTTACAATTAGAGGCCGTTCCCTACTAAAGTATGGGAAAATGCACTACTGTGCAGCTGGATCAAAACAAAATATTTAAAATATTACCTAATTCAGCATTTGGTTTATGTACCTAATCAAGTAATTGCAGGAAAATAATCACAAACACAGTGATTTAATCCGACTTTATTCAACTATAGGAAACTATTAATTTACTTTTGGTTTAAAAATACTGTAGGTAGCAGTGTCCATAACGACCATAATATAAATAAACATGCTTTAGTTGGTCGCACATAAATCGCCACCAGTATCCTATTTACAAAGACTATTATAAAAGACTTTAAGCCAAGTTCCAAGTTCTCGAAACTGGTAAAAAGCCAAATCGTTTTTAATAACGTGGGTACATCAAAAATGACATACTTTCACGCTTCAAACGGACATTTTTTTTTAATTGTTGTCTGGCGAGCTGTGTTCGACGGCACGGGATTCATGCGGAGGTGACGCCCGGGTGTCGCCACTGTGCGGAACGCCCGGAGGACACGGTGGAGCACACAGTCGAGGTGTGCCCTGCTTGGGCGGAGCATCGCCGTGCCCTCGTGGGGGCGATCGGCAGCGGAGACCTCTCGCGCCGGGCCTTGGTTGAGGCCATGGTCCGGAGCGAGGAGGAGTGGCAGGCGGTCGCCGACTTCTGCGAAGCAGTAATGCTCGCAAAAGAGGAGGCCGAACGCATCAGGCAACGGCGTTATCGCCGCCGCCGTCGCCGGGATTCTGATCCCGATTTCCGGCCAACGTAGACGCGGGCTTGCGGACAGTGAGCAATGGGTAGCTCACTGTCCGGCCGTCCAGTAACTGTCCGGACCAAGCCCAAGTCGTCGACGGCGCGCACTGTTCCCGCGCGCCTCAAGGAGTTGTCAGCAACAGCAGGGACCCAGCCGGGTCGAAGCCTACTGCGGCCAGGGTTATCCGAAAGGGCGCTCGAGCCCCGGTATGAAGGCTAGAAGGAACGGGGTGGGTCTTTTAGTCAGTAAGAGTCTGACACTATCTCCCGCTCCGCCCAAGGGCGGGGGATGTCAATGCATGATTTTTTCCCACTAAAAAAAAAAAAAAAAAAGCTGTGTTCGACGGAACGTGGCCTTGAGTAGTGACGGCTCGCCGAGAGAAGTTAGCCTCTGTGGCTGAGTTCTAGTTGGGCTCTCTTTTTGCACTCGTACTAGGTTTCTATGCGTTATTATTTTAAGGTTCGAACTATCTATTTCTCATCTGTTACAAATTGAGTCCGATTCTTTCTTCGATTTCCAACTAACGATATTTAGAATTAGAATATTTTTTTTTACTATATGGTTTTATTTTAAAACTTTCAGACAAGTTCAACGTGTTTTATTAATAAAAATAATAAGTATAGTATTATTTTTGACACAATAAAAATACGGTCGCTGACAATGCATTTAATATTTTTTATTTTAGGTAATGTAGCTTAAGGCCCAAGCGCCCGAAAAGTGCCATAAAACATTGACTTTCTGAAGCCCACTCCTCGGTAACGGCCAAATTAATAGGTTTGACAAAAAATATGTTTATTATAGATTCATGAACAACATTATCAACATTTGATTTTTTCGTGCTATTACTTTTCTCTAAAAAAAAATATTTAGCAATTTCGCAACTTTTCGCAACTTTTGCCTACTCCTTCAAAACGGCTTGGATCTTTAGAAACATTTTTACACATAAAAATTGGTGGTTTAATGTTCTTCAAAGTGAACATTGAATATGTAAATTAATATTTCGCAAAGAAAATGGATTTAAAGGTCAGCCGCGCGCTTTCCGGGCGCTGTTGGCCGCAAATAGAGGGTGCGAGAGGTGCGTCCACATAATTTTAGCCAGATGGTTCAAGGAACTATAAGCCTTAAGAATGGCTATAAGCTTGCACAGTAAGGGCCTGAGCACACTTGAGACAAGACAGTCTTTGACGGACTTGTTTCGCAAAAACAAGTGTGCGTAGGCCCTAAGCTCACAGAGCTGAGCATCTAAAACAAAAAGCTAGACGCTAAAAAATCTACTAGCATTATTGAACCTTTTGTCAGTAAGCAGATTTAGTCAGCATTTATACATTTATTTAAAATAGGTTTATACTCTTAAGGGGATGCAACTCGACACACATTTTCACTGTTATTCGTACAACCGTTCTTACCCGATTATGACGTTATTACACATTTTTCATTAGATATTTTGGAAACACAGTATCTTGTGGATATTATCTAGGCTTCTATTGAAATCAATTTTTATATTTGTGTTACACTAATCCACTAAACCTCTGAAAATCTGCTATTTAGCAAGAACTTTGACACTTCATGATTTATTCAAAAATCAAAAAAGTAAAACCATACATAGCCTTGGAAATTTTATTACGATTCTTAATGACGACCATTTTTTTCAAAAACTTTTAAGGGTTTAAAAAAAAAGGTATTTCCTG
The DNA here is from genome assembly GCA_910589285.2 of Mythimna ferrago. Taxonomy (NCBI): domain Eukaryota; kingdom Metazoa; phylum Arthropoda; class Insecta; order Lepidoptera; family Noctuidae; genus Mythimna; species Mythimna ferrago. The sequence goes on along the minus strand of OU342673.1, from coordinate 6,712,335 downwards.
GAACAAGTTTTGTAAAATATTCGAGTAAATCACGAAATTACCGAATACTAACAGAGTTTTCAGGCGTTATCTCTCTTTTTTTGCGTTGCATTTTCGTCAAACATCGCGTTGGATTGCGTTATATGAAGCAACAAGCTTTTAAAAACCATGCTCGATGTTGACGATAAGCTAGTGGAAAAGCAGCTTCTTAAAATAAATAAGTGAAGCGATTTATTTGCCACTGAAGATAAATTAATTATAACAAAACAAGTTTGTTCTACGTAGGTAAGTTAAAGTTCACATCACCCGTATTATTACAATGTCACATGATTCAACAGTTTATCCACGTACATAAACAGAAACAATAATAGGAAAATGTGGTAGAAGAAGGTACGTTTTGGACAAACGAATGAGCATTAATGTTAATATTACACAAATTCATTAAACTCATAAATTACTTGCATTCGCACATTGCCGCCATTTTGTCTATTGATGACTTATGTATGATGAAAAGTGAGTCCAGTCATCCTACCTACTTGACACCATAGTAAATATGGCAATGTCTATTTATTCAATTACTTAGATCTAAAAAAAAATTATGCACCTATTTATGTAGTGATTTATTTACAACTTCATTCCTAATTTAAATCAATAAGTACTCACAAGCATTTATAGAAACACCATCTTAGCATTGTTGCTATGATTATCATTACAAATCACACATTACTGACATCCAACCAAAAGTAATACGTACATTTTTAAGAGCGAGCGGGCCGATTCTGTTTGCCCTCGAATTTGTTATATACTTCAACATGATCGATGTTAGCACTTCCACTCCGAAGAAAACCATTACATTTTACTGATTTTTAAATGAATAATCACAAAACATTAACGAGACGTGCGAATCGCTCCGAAGGGAACCAACTGTGCCACATGGACGTAAGGTGGATGAGTCACGAGGAAAATATTGAACTAAATCTGTTGTTAATTACCACTAAGTGAACTAGTTGTTTAATCTCAAACAAATCCAACGTCCACGGAGTTTAAACAATACTAAAAATGTCTGATACAACGTAATGGGTTGACGCCATTACCATTACCTCGTTGGTGAGTGATAAAACCGTCTGTCGGTTTATTCGGAATATTTTATATTGCATTGTCCTGAATCATCAAGGACAATGTAAACCAGATTACTAAACAAACGGTTCAGAGGAATATTCCTCAAACAATAATAAACATGGAAATACAAACAGAAAAAATGCAGGAAATCTGATGCTAAATCGAGAGATACCTTAACAAATGATAGTTTTCATTGAAACGCACACATGCTTCAGTGCGCGCGTTTATTTTTCAGATAAAATTCTTTTTAAGAATTAAAAAAAAAAATTAAGAATTACGGACTTTGGCACACTAACTGCTCCAGCAGTTAAGCTGCAGCTGCAGTCCGTAAGTAACAGTTTGTATGTTGTTGTTCCGATGCGGTTGAGTAAACATCATGGCAATACATGCACATTAGTAGAAAACTCCCTGTTTACTGAACGAAGTCACATGTAAAAACAAACGAAGTGAACGCAATATGCAGCGGACTGCGTAATCCCATACATTTATTCATGCAAAAAATACCCTGAATGCAAGACAAATAGTCTATAAATATATATTGCATGAGACTACGACACGTCACAATTCTAGTCAGAATATGACTAATTATTTCCGATGTTAACTATCTTGGCAACGATTTTCATTAAACAACTCGGAGTAGGTACATCTTTCTCTTATTATCAAACTATAACTTGTTTGGAAATTTGTTATTTGCGATTGACGCAATTTGTCTACGAAAATGACGACTAATGTAATGGAAGCCCAATTAATAGACTCAAACTTGAACATTAACACACAATCTTAGAAAACTTGGGACTTGTAGAAACAATATACATCTACTCTAAATACTCGACGATTGTTTCTTACCTGTCTAAGATATTTTGATGAGTAAACACAACAATAGAAAGACGTTATCTGCCTGTTGTAAAGTAAGCACTAATTAAGATATTACAACAGATACCTAAACTTCTTCGCAGTTGCGGTAACCTCGGTTTTTATTATATTTTTTCACGCTAATAGTTCGTAGTATATTGTCGCGGCAACGTCTAGCGTCAGACTTTAGAGTTTTCCTGTCGACTTTATCTTATCACTAGCGGTAATCTTAAGCATACGTTTTCCGATAATTGTTACGTACGTTAAATACACTTCACGCGTTCAAAATTCTTAGCATTCGGGTATTAAACATTATGATGATCCTGAATGAAAGACGTTGCGAGTTAGATTGAAGACAACAATGAAATTAACTGCGCTCTGTTTAGTGCGAATAATCTGTATTTATGAGAAACATGAATTTATCTTTTATTATGGGACCCAAAAATCCACTAACGCACAAATTGAATGAAAAAGGGCGTAATAACGTAATCTAAATTTATATTAGGGGACGATTGGGGAACTTGTTCATAGAAAAGTTTAACCCACAGTGGCACAAGGAACGAAAGAAAATATGAGAGAACGGCTATCGTGGAGTCCAAAGTGATAACTGATAGATAACGCACTACTTATAAAACATTGAAAAGACATCAACAACATTCCTATACAAGTTCTGAGGTGCGTTTTCATGAATGTTAGAGATCACTTTGAAGAGTGCCAGAGCCGCGAAGGACGACATTTGAATAATGTTATTTTCAAAGAGTGTTAGAGATCACTTTGAAGAGTGCCAGAGCCGCGAAGGACGACATTTGAATAATATTATTTTCAAAGAGTAATTTTCCCATGTCTCCAGTTTGATTTTCTAAATTAATGCGTATGTAATAATCATCTACAAAAATGAGTATTAAGACACTCAGTATTATATCTCGTTATCAATATAATAAACACAATTATAAATATAATTGTATTTTTGCGCTGAACCAGCTAAACTGCAGTTTTTTAGCACCCATTAAATGCAAATTCATTTAAACATTCCGCCTTATTGACTAACAGGACAATTTTGTTTCTTCACAGCAAAAGGATGTCGTATTTTCCTAGTACCTACTGATTAATATTTCTCAAAAATGAGGATAATTAAATATTATTTACTGCATGCCACTGGTGAATTATTTGACGAATGTTTTATACTAAATTATTGCAGGCCACACACGCGTTAAAATCTCCGGCGCAGTTGTCTTATTTTATCAGAGCATATTATTAAAATTATACAATAGGATTTGGCATCAGTCCTGTGTTTTGAATACAGTCGTAATCCGTACAGAAAAGAGAAACCACGCAGTGTTATAAATATTTCTTGATACTACATTTCGTATAAAATTACTAAAAATAAAATGTTTCAAGCGTGTCAAGTATTTAATCTAAAATTGTATAAGTATGTAACAGAAATCACAGTTAAACTGACTGAGTGCCATGTTTGTTAAATTTATTAACTATATGGTTTTATTCCAACATTGAAAATAAACTTTTTTTCGTATCCCACGTCAATATCCGACTGCTTTATGATGTACTCGTATCAACGTACGAGGGTGAATTGTACGAGGGCATATAAATTCTTAAATCATTGAAAAAATATATATGACGTTCATATTACCCTGTTTTACTATTTAGTCAATTGTAACACTATAGCTGTGGGAACATTGAACACTTACCTTGATTTCTCCTTGCCCCTCGGCGCAGCACGCCTGCAAGTCTTTGAGCAGCAACTGATACTTGGTAATGCGTTGCACCGGCTTGATCAAGTAGGCAGCAAGCGGGTGCTCCAACTTTTTCTTACGTTGCACCCTGCATCACAAAAGACAAACATGTACAAACTAAAGCACAGTGCACAGTCCGAACGAAATGACGACCATTATCTATACTGCTTAGTTAATGATTTCGATAAGAGAATCTTTTAGTGGAATAACTATTTTTGTTGTGTACACAATGCGATATTCCTGCATCTGTACCTCCAGGGCTAAAACTAACATTTGTCAGTTCAAAGAACGAGTAGTGATGACGCCTGTATAACGATAAGTGTCTATTGTTCGGGACGTACAACAGTTTCTATGGAGCTATTCTTAAGAATGATAAGATGATAACAGACCATATAATCACCTAGTCTTCAAATCAATGGTCAGAACCAAATATGAGTTAATGAGTGTGTCAGTTGGAATGTTCCTCTTTTGCAGCTGTTTGACGGAAACTAGATAAATCTGTCTCTATCATGCCTTATGGGCAACTGAATGATATTATAGTGCATCACAAAACAAGACTCACTTGAATCGATAAGAGAGCTAAATGTGAACTAGTTTATCGGTGGTCACAAATAAGGGTAACTATGAATAACTGCAGTATATCTGTATAAATATAATCACAACTATAAGCTCAGATTCGTATAATAATATAACTTAAAACAATAATATAGTTTAAAAAATCCAACCCAATTGAGAACCTCTCTATTTTGTGAAGATGGTTAATTATTTGATAATCGCAGCAAAAATTCTTAAACTTGTATATTAAAATATAGTACCTATATCTTGAAAACAAGCACTACCACTATTGTTGCATATCGAGAGCTTCTTCTTTTTAGCGTATCGATGGTAAAACTAGTTAAATTCCTTTATCGAGAGCTATTCATCAAACACACACCGAATCACTTTTCCTAGTATAAGTGGTTTGGAAAATATAGTAAAAAAAAACTCCCGTCCACTGCTGCGCATCTTATTCCCGCGGGTTTTTATATGGTATTCATAATTTGAACAGCGCGAGGAGCATTTGTACAAACAATTCGTCGGAAATAGATTTGGGAATAACAAATGAATGTGACTGAATGATATAAAAAAACAAAAGTTAGATGACTGATTGAATTAAATGTTAGAACATAGCCCATCACACTTGCAGATTTTATAAATTATGCAAAGTCAAGTTACCATATAAGGTTACTTATACATAATACAGCTGTTATGAACTTTTTAAGTTAAAAAGTTTTATAAATTTTAAAGAACAAGCTTAATGCAGATATATTACAAATATTTGTTTGTTATTTCTTAAAAACACATAAGTTGTATAGCTGATCAATACAGCGTTATTAGCGATTGTACTTTTTTTCTAGACGATACCAGTAATCGGTTGAGGGCTGTGAGAGTTTGGTGCGGCGATGACTCAGGCTGTAGCATCGGACCATCTCTACCAAATAAATACATAATCAACAATCCGGCATGAGCTAACTGATGTCCTTTGATCGTGTTATGTACATGTTAAAGTAAATTAATAAATTTATTCGACCGGAGCAAGTTCCAAAAGCTGCTAAATCAGCGCTAGGTGTTTGATGCCCAGCATTGCTGAGTTGGTGACCCTTTCGGTTCGGGCACATTCAAAGCAAGTGTATTGTATTTCTGTGCTCTGTTTTTATAATTATTATTTTATATTGCGTTGCCTGCGCCGAATAAATGCTATTCTATTCTAGTCTAAATACACATTTACTAAAACTAAATAAAAACTTTGAATTACACATAAATATAAATACAATCATTAAGAGCGTCCATGTGGTCCATACCGAGATACATTGTCATTATTTTTCATACAACCGCTTACGTGATTATGACGTAAAGGTACTACTCCTCCTACTACTGCACAACTCTACACACCAAAGTCACCGGCGCAGCGTTTGTACCCGGCGAATAATGCCGCCGGGTTTGTTTTCGGCAATCGTACCGTGGCTAGCCCGCCGGGTGTAACCGCCTGACCCGGCTTTGGTATGCCTTTATTACATATCATTCTCTAGACATTTTGGAAACACAGTCTTTTTAGACTCTATTCTTTTTTCGCGATCCCTCTTTATCAATTTAAACATTGCGTTGGATAAACCAACAAGCGTTTAAACAATACTCAAGTTGACGATAGACGGATTGACCTACCTATTACCGTGGCATGTATTTCTAAACAATGAAACTCATAGATTTTAAGGTCTCTTTCAAAGTCTAAATATGTGACGTAAAATTATATGATTATAATGTAGGGCAACATTTGAAGTACCTACCATGGTGACGAACGTGCTGTTGGTTTCAGGTAACATATCTCTAGAAGCGAAGTCGTTTTTCTTGTAAAGGGAACCACGATTGCTGAGTACAGTCATGGACAACCCAACAATGCCACTAACACAGTTATCTATTCAAACCTTGATCCTCAATTGAAGTTATTTCCTTTAAAAGGAATATTAACTTTATTGAAATGTAAATTACATTAATTTTCACATGAAGCATTCTTGAAAATGTCATACAATATTCGAAGTTGTTTTTTTTAAATACATACCTACTTATTACCTGTTTGGAAATTAAACAGCAACCACAGCATATGTTGTCACCATAATTATTGAATCTAAACACCCAACTACACATTGCTAGATCTTCCCAAAGTATCACCACAATTATTACCAGTCCTGAAATACAGACGTACCCACCAGTGACCTTTTTCTGTGACTTCATGAAATGATTGGTTCAGTAATGGTCAGTATATCTTGTATCATGACGTCATTGACACGTAACTCACTATGGTTTGTAGTCCATGCTACCAGTGTAACTACTATTCCATAATGGGGCGTGGGCAAGGATCTATTTATTTTTATTTATTTATTAAGGAAACTAATCAGTTTTTTTTTTTTTTAATTACACGAGTTTAGAAGACCCACCCCACTATCAATGAGCAGCCCAATGCAGTTGCGTGAAAGTTACTAGCATGTAAAAGTGAGGTCTACACAGGCTGCAGTGATAGCGAAATGATGACAATTATCACTTAAACTAATTACAGAGTTCCACGGCATTTATAAAAACTAGGTTAGCCAGAAAGTGGTGTAAGGAAAGATTAAAAGCGTAAAAATACACTAATAAGTATACTATTACAATTCAATTAGGGAAAGAACAAAATATCAAATCGTGAAATTTAAAGAGGTGAAATTCAACTTACATACAATAATTAGAATGCGTTTATTTACTATTGCCAAACTTATACCACCAGATATAAATATTAAAAAATGAAATGAAATGAGTTACGGTACAAGATGTCTACTAAACAATATCTGCTTAACTTGTTTCCGATATGATTGTTTGGATAAATGAAATAAATCGACATTTTCAAAATACTCAGAGTATATACCTTTACATCTTGGAAAGCATTTTGTATGTTCGTAAAAACTTAGGACTCTTTAAAATTAGAAGCGATTTTCACAACAAAAATACACGTAGTAAACACGAAATTGTCTTACCCAAATGGAGACTAGCTAAGACTAGCAAGTCATTCTTAGTAAACAGCATTCGCTTTTATAATAAGCTGCCAAAGGCGGTAACAGAACTTAGTGAGGGAAAATTCAAATCTCATATCAAGCGTGTCCTAACCGAAAAAGCATATTACAAGGTTAAAGACTATGTCGAAGACACGCTTGTTTGGCAATGACTACCTCTGCACATGTGGCCCCCTGGTAAATCATCAATATTTTGTCTATAACTGCTCCACCTTTGTTTTAATAATTAGATATACATTTTTTTTTTTTTCCTCTGACACATTGCTTTTGCAATATTTTTATTTTTTATTTATATTTCAACTGTCATAAATTCGTTGGTAATTTATTTTGTTAACATTTTATTGATAGTTGTAATCATTATATTATACCTGATTTTTTTTATATAGCCTCTTTTTGTATTGTGAATGTGAGAACACTGTATACTCCACGAACTCTTAGACTACTTCCTATTACGACTTACTTTGTTTTTTACTGAGAAATTTTTTATTGTGCTTTTGTGTACAATATTTGACTGGTCTACACTGTTCTTACATAATATTATAATATCAATATTGTAAAAACACCCACTTTTTTAAAAGAGTAACCATGGAGTTTCTTGCCGGTTCTTCTCCATAGGAAACGACCAATTTGGAACCGTGCACTAGCTTCTGACGTTTTATAAGTGCCCATGTAGGCCTATGTGAAATAAAATATTTTTGATTGATTGATTGATTGATTGATTGATACGTGGCAGTCGGATCATAACAGCGCTTCTCCCAAATTTTGTGCGGCAGCCAGGGACATTAAATAATTTTGTATGTCTGGTACGCATTTTAGGGGTACAGAAGTTAATACATGATAGTAGATCACTGCTGTCCAAGTGACCTCGCACGATATCAAACAGAAAAGGCATGTCTAACATTTTACGCCTGTCCACAAGGGGAAGTATATCGTAATGTTTGCAGTCTAGAGCGTAGGAATCATGACGTCTACGGGATTTGAAATTTAATAACTTTACAAACTTTTTCTGTAGATTCTCTATTCTATTAATATAAATATCGTATTGGGGTGACCATATTGGGCTACAGTACTCCAAAATGCTTCGCACGTAAGCAAAGTATATAATCTTTAGAGTATGGAAATTACTAAATGGCTTACTAGTACGCATTACGAACCCTAGGTTACGTGAGGCTCTACTGGTAATGGTGTCAATATGCTGGTCAAAAAGCAACTTTGAATCTAGCATTACTCCAAGATCGGAAGCGCATTGCGCACCATGCATATCCTTAGTTCGTAAAAGTTGGCGTAGTTTTTATTAGTAGTTGAAATTCAGATATATCTTCTTCATCATTGTATCATTCATTCGTTTTTCTTTTTTTATATAACCACTTTTTCGTGAGTTTTTATTAATTAATCAAGATGAAATAAATTACGCAAAGACGTAAAGCGCTGCTTAATTAAAACTGCTGGATTTAAACTCGCAACTTAAGACTCATATGTAGATGCCGCTACCATTGAGCCACCACTGGACAGAGAAGGCCTGTGTCTCAGCAGTAGGAACATTATAGGGCTGATTATGCTTATTATATCCTATATTGTCTCACACTGCTAAATAAAGACCATCTGTACACTTTCTAAACCTCTTGTGCAATGGCAACGTAAACATGACTAGCGTCAGGTCATCACACCATACTCGATGGCGAATTTGTACTGCGAACCCACTAGACGAGAGGCACGGGACAAGTCGATGTGGTGACGCTTGAGGGAGGATCATAAACAGCAGCGGACGTTTTTCGACTGAAACAGAGACTGTAATTATGATGTCTTACCTCTCAAAGTAATCGCCTGCATGCTGCACGACGGCTGCATTGCTGTCGGGCTTGTTGCGACAGTACGACACGTACATGTCGAACTCTCGCGCCCACGTCACGAAGCAATGGCCGACGTCCTCGGGCATGGTCTCGTACTTGTCCAACTCGCGTAGAAACACGCGCTCGTGAAAGCGGTGGATCTCCTCTATATTGCCGAATATTATTTCCTCCTGAACAGAAACAAAATTGGATCAGTCTTGGATCCATTGTATTCCTGTCTTTGATTTATGTTACTTGGGCGGCGTAAACCATTTTCATCCTTCAATCTTCTCTATCACGCTATCATTCATTTACAGAAAAAAAAAGAATCAGTCTTGTAGTTTGTTTCTGAGAAAACAAAAACTGACTTCTGAGGCAGTTGCCATTATATTACGTTTGAATATTACACAGTGCTCCTTTGGCCTTTTATGGTACTACATAGTCCAACGATATCTTAAATTTAAAGTATAAAATACACACACACACAGACACAATCATATACATAATTATAAACAACACATACTTACGTATATTTCAAAGTAATAGTTATATTTTTATTTTTTGGTATTGCGGTCCGATACCTTCAATTTTTTAAATTCTTTAGTTTCTTAATTATTTATTCTTTGCTTAGATATACAATCTGCCTAAAAAGTATAAACGATAATCAAGTTAACATACCTTTCCCTGAAGCGCCTGCGGTACAGCGCCGGGGTCTGTGCGCATTTCTCGTAGGTAGCACGTGATGCACGTCTCTAAATCTTTGACGTATGCACGCTCCGTCTGCAATAGCTCTGCCATTATGAACCTAGATGACAAAGGAACAACTGTCAGACGTGTGGAAAAAGACAAGCAAAGTAGGTTATTTTCTTAAAATAATTTATTTATTGCATTTGTTATAACGAAGGAATAATGCGTACTCTTTGCGCCTGGCGCTGCGTCGCTTGTCGTCTCCGACGGCGGCGGGCTGCGGTTCCACGCGAGTGTCGTTTCCCGCCGACTGTGACGACGCTAGCGACGGTGCCACGCCTGAGTCACTCTCAGGCTCGCTCTCTCCACCCTCCATCGAACCGCTAAACTCTGCATATCTGGGTACAATACACACCAAGTATAAATTATTACACTTAATCAACTCATTTAATTTACTGACTTGGCAAGCTTTGTTAGCCATCGCTTAAAACGTGCTATCAATAAAAGTAATGAAAGTAGACTCGTGTGTTAGTTGACACTCGGCCAAAAATACGTGTAATAGACATATTGAAGATAGCATTGAATGAAATAGTTTGGCTAGTTATTACCTGGCATCAACAGCGGCGACCCACTCCTTGATCTGCACGGCATGCGGGTGTCCCTTCTCGACGAGCCCGTCAGCCAGCTGCGCGAGCAAGCGCACGCGCTCGCGGGACTCCCGCGCGACCCCGCCCGCGGCCGCCGCGGCCGCTGCGCCACAGCGCTCCTGCGTCTCTTTGATCCATTCGACGGCAGCGCGGGCCGAACGCTCAAACAAAGCGAATTGTTGACACTGTTCTAAACGCTTCTTGCGAACTGTCCAGTGTTCCAAAACCTATCAAAATAAAAGTGGTTTACAATACATCTCAAACGGTTTCTGTGTAATCACTTATTTATCACATCAAGATAGATATCACAGGGATTTTAGCAATGGGCAGAATCGTAAGGCAGCAATGGATTTAGAAGCACTATTATCATGAATCATATTCCTGTAACCACGCCTTTTTTAACACATTCCCTAGCGTTACACGCTTAAAACTTTTGATGACATGAAAATATACCGGTTGTAATATCACCATAACAAAACTCTTTATCATGTTCACACAGAGCGCGCGCTTGAACTAGACACATGGTGTATGTAGGTAACGTCCGCGGCCTGTGCTAGTCCGCCCTCGAGATACCATCGCGCGCCATTCAACAAAACCGTATTGTTTCCGACGCTATTCTAACGCGACGACACTGACACTGCCAATGCCGCAACTAATAATATCTCCCCAATAAATCCTTTTCGCATAAGTGTTTTCAGGTGACATAATTGGAATGGCCAATTCTTGTGTAAACAAACAAACAATTTCGGTTCGTAGCGAAGGAAACAATATATGTTTAATAACAGCAACGCACAAAAATAGTTTTGCTATGAAAACATCCGATTCATATCTCTGAAGGGTTTCTATTCAGTATTATTTTTACATTTCCTGCGGACAATGTAATTCTATAAACCAGTTCTTCTATCGACCTTGCCAAGTTAAAGTACCGTAAATGTTTTATTTTTATCTAGCCTTTGAAATTGAATGCTAATTCATATCATGAAATTGTTGAAAATATTAATCGACTCGGAGCGCCTAATACGATAACGTGTCTATTTTGTAAAAACGATTAATCAATAAAGCATTATGCACAAACGGTCAACACGGCTCTTGCATTTTTAAAAGGTTTCAATACGTCAAGTTCTCGAATCATGTAATGACTTTCTCCACAGCGCTATTCATTCCGAATCTTCTAAATTATTCAAAATCGACTTACTGTGCAGTTTTTCTTTAGGGTATAAATTGGAAAGCCTGTATTTAAGCTGTCAAGTCGGGCACTCGGTCAGCCTTACCCCCATCGTAACCGATTAATACTTAATGAACTAGAGTTTCTTTGTTAAAAATAATATTTCTGAACAAACTCAATAGTGGTAAATAACACTTCTTTTTTACAGTCAAGAACATGTGATGAGATGCACTAGAAGGAATCTTGATGTCTGAAGAGTTATTTTTATGTAAAGGTTAATTATTAGCAAAGTAGTTCTGTGGAGTCTGACAGTCTGACAGTCTTGGTATCTTCTTAGTCCTTGGTTTGTATTGCTTCTTAATTCTTTAAACCCCAAGCAAAGGCCCGGCGTTCACTCTCATTGTCTTTCTATTGTGTATCTAATTACGGTATTCGAAAGTTTAAACTATAAATAGCCTAAAAGGCTTGCCTGACATTATTTGTGTTACCGAAGAAATAATGACGATGAATTTGAAAGCACAACTGACGACAAGAATGCAATTTGAAAATCGAAAAGAAGGAATTCTAAAGATTAATTAATCAGTTCAGTCGAAAGTTGTCGACTGCTGTACGATCCTCATCACCAGGTCTTCGGTCCACTTTGAATGAGACCTTCCTTCACTGCGTTTTCCGGTTCGCGGTCACCACTCCAGAAACTTTCGACTTCGAACATCTATTCTGAGAGCAATGTTCCCTGTTTACGGCCATTTAAGTTTGGCGATTCTTTAGGCTGTGACGTTAACCTTGCAGATTTCTTCATTTCTGATTCGATCACGCAACGAAATTTCTATATGCCATCACTGGCAAAACACATTGGTATCACATAGACTTTCGTTTTGAGATACTGTGGTATGTCGGGCGAGAAGATACGACGCAAATTCTCAAATACTGCCCAGCCGAGTCGGATTCAACGATTGACCTCTTTCTCAAAGTTAGACCTAAATACTGGACCGTTCATCCCAGATAGATGTAATTACCTACAACTTTGAGTGGAGGAGTTTGAGGAGTATTGGGTGCTGCATCGGTATTTACCATAACTTTGGTTTTATCTATATTCATTTTAAGACCCCCTAGTTCGGATGCTGAAGTCATCGAGCATTGTACTGAGCTCCTTCATAGTCTCAGCTATGACTACTATATCGTCGGCAAATCAAAAGAATCGAATAAAAAATTATAACGTAATAATTAAATTAAAGTCAGGCTGATAGTCAGCGGTTTGTTACTGAAATACGGTGAAAATTTATGCAATAGACAACTTAAAAGTGCTTCCCAACCAACTCAATCGGTTTGGTCGAGCGTTAAAGTAAATTGATGTGCCACGGACGACTACTCAGGCCAATCGATGCCGAACGAGGGCAGTCGATTTTAGTGACAAGCATCTTAAGTAGTGGCTTAAGTAATTCGTGCGTTCAGAGAAAACTCAGCATCATCATCATCTTGAGAATGTTGTTGAATGAACATTAACCCATATGTCATATCATATTTTATTGTAAAACCATATTGTAGAGTTGTCTGTCCACATTCCATGTTGTTTGGGGTTGGCGCAACATATTTTCATCTTCTATTATGCCCAATCTAAAGTCATGGAAACTTTTTACTTTCATGTGACGCAATCATTTTTCTTTGCAGGCTCAATACTCACCGTCGCATTATCTTCATAATCTTTCAAGATAACAAGCCTGTTAAGTAGTCTAACGAGGGGCATTCAGAGGTTTCTTACTTTGTTCTCCTGCGCCAGCAACGTGTCCAGTATAGCCCTTGTCTGTTCATGATGAGCCTTGCTGGCGGCCGCTGTCTGGCCGTGCACTTGCGCCGAACGCGCCGCATACTTGAGGAATGTCTCTGCAGTCCGACGCGCCAACGTGCATGCCTTCAGGAACGCCTCTTTTTGCTCGCCATGTTTCACTATTAATGCAGCCACCTGGAATTAAAAGGAAGCACTGTGAGCAAAACTCAGATAAATGTTCGAAAGGCAGGCGAATTACAGATTTTAGATGCTCATTTCTTATGAATTTCACTTTTCGCAATACGACTTAAACCGTCTTAATCTAAAACGCGCTCAAAATATAGTTCCGGGATTATTACTAAGTTTAAACCATGACTAAATAAAACGTTATTACAAAATGAAAGATTATCACTAGTTTCTTAACTATATATGGTAATAAAGTTGAAACCCCAAGTTTAACTATGGCACAAACTTTGATGCTAATGTATATGAAGTTGACTTTGATTATTATTGTGTGTTATTCCATATAAAAATCGTAAAAAATGTTTATAATACGATTGACTTGATCGATCGGGAAGATTTGAATATGTTGGAAACGTCTCGGCAATCTAACAGACATTGTTATCGTGGGAATCCGTTTCAATTGAGTAACGAATATTTTACATATACCTAAGTATCGACTTACGAAATGTTTTGAAGAAAAAACAGTGGTTCTTTTACAAAGCACTTTTAATAAAATATTAATCAACCAATTTTAATTAAATATTTTATGTACTTTTATGCTATAAGACCTTGCTTCATGCCAAATTTCAGGGGAAGTAAGTACACTATGAATTTTGATTCCCTTGAGAGTGTCGTTTTGTGTACTTACAAGTTGGATTTTTTCACAGCTTCAAGGGACCGAAGAGTATATGGTTTTAATTTCAAGTCGACACCTCCAAACGTTCCCGAGATAAAGAGTCTTCAGACCAACATGACAGACGGACAACAATGTGATCCTTTAAGGGTTCAGTTTTTTTCCATTTGAGGTATGGAATCCTAAAAACGCACTAAGTACACTACATCAAAGGTGGCGTGATAACGCGTGCATATTATGAGGATTATCTATTTAATTTTTTTAATCATTATATCTTAATAACGTTGGCCCTTAGAAAAAAAAAGTATTTATACATTTGTAGATAATTATCTGATCTACAGTTTTTGTCTGAGCTAATTTTATGATAAAACTTCGTTTTGCTGAAAATCGCGAAAAACTTGTTATTTGTATTATATTTATGTACATAGTTAGGTTTTAGTATAAATAGTTTATTTAAGTATTTTATGTATTAATATGTTGCCCTTTTTAAAATGTTATTGTGACGTTTGACCTGAGCATTTTTTTTTTCCAGGTGTCGGATCGATGAGGACTTTTTAATTTCATTTATGATAATGTTTTGAACAATTCTACCAATTTTCAGCTGAGTGCGAATTTTTGCAATGTCGGATGTCTAAATTGACCGGACTATTGCAGTATGCAGGCTAATAAAAACAACAGCTTATGCGGTCACTATGGTATCACAGTACTCACCCAAACTAAAAACTTAAAATTTAAATATCGCATTTCAACCCCGATGTTCGTCTTGACGATGATGATGCTGAGGTGGGTACCGTATGTTTAAATATATGATGATTACGGCTGCCAGTCGGTAGACGTTAAGAAGAAAATATAAGAGTAATTCTACCCACATCTTGAAATTTTTAAACCGATTTTAACTTCAGAAATATTCAAAGGTAATTAAATGTATTATGAAGAAGATCACTTCACACTTCTTTAAAAGATTAAATTTAATTTTTACACAAAAATTTAGTTAGTAAACTCCAAATTAAATTAAAGTTACAAGGCTCGCGAGACGAGTGCACCTTACAGGAAAGGTAGCACATATAAACGAAATCGATACCGAAACGTTCTTAACTATTAACTTATTCAAATTGCCTTAGCCGAAGGAGGTAAAGTTGCATATTGTATTACGTTAGGTAATCAATAAAAGACTAATAGAGATGTTCCTTCCTGTAGAAAATCTATCAACTGTAGATTTAGACAAATGACTTCTTTATTAGCATTCGTCAATAAAAAACTTTTTACAAAAAAAAAAATATAACCGACTTCAATGTTAAAAAACACTGAAAAGTATAAAATAACTTTAATTTCGGAAATCGGTGTTTCTATAATAGTTTTGTCTCTTCGTTATTTAACACCGACTACCTGAGATGCCTTAGCGGGGCTGGTAGATCGCGCAGTCAAGAAAATATGTGCATGCAGCAACCCTACATGACATTTTATAATTTTTTTGACGCCGTGACCTGGCGGCCTAGGCCTGCATTGACCAGTGAAGTACAACCCTAACACAAATTTTATTTGTCTAAGCCTACTGAACATAAGTTGCTTTAGCTGTTGTTATTCGGACTCTAATACCGAATGAATATTATATTGCCTTTAGCCTTTTGCAAAGGCTTTAAGCGAAAGTTTAAATGCAGTGCTATTCCATAAATGAAGGGATTTTTGACATATGATATACAAAACCCGTATGTTACCGAAACTTGAAGGTAGCCTTAAACGTTAGGGTTTAACTGACAGGTTGGCCTTCACAGTTACACCTGTCAGGTAAACTTGACCTGAGTAGAGAACATACACGTGGCGGTAAACCTGTACAAACTCTCAGTTGAAGCCATTGCCTCGGCAGCAGATCTTGATGCTGTAGTGCTAATCTGCTTACTTCTCGCAGTCGCCGCCTGCCTGTACAGTTAAACTGCACAGGTATACCCATGGCCAAAAAATATCAAAATTCATATTTTTTCGGTTGCCTGTACAGGTGTGGAAACCTGCACAGTTATGCAACATACACGCTCCGGTTTACCTGTAAAACTTAACTGTACAGGCAAACCTGACAGGTACACCAAAGCCAAAGTCGTACCTAAGATCATTTTTTTAAACTATTATTAGTTATTGGATCTGATCTTGACATTGATTGCCTTCGAGACTGTAATAAAAAGTTGGGAGTATTACCTGTGCGGCTTTGTCAATGTTGAGCTGAAGGGTTTGCTCGTCGGCGGGCGGCGCGGCCGCAGAGCCGCACCAGTCCTCATCACGCCGGTACTCGCGCTCCAGCGAGTCCAGCACCGAGCATACCTGCTCAGCAGTCTTGTAGAAGTTCAAAGATGCTGTCACCAACTTGTGGCGCTCTTCAGCACACGTCACCAACCGCTGCCACCGTTCAGTTACTTCTTCTGAGATTTCCCTAAAAAAATAAAAAAAACCGGCCAAGTGCGAGTCGGACTCGCCCATGAAGGGTTCCGTAGCAGCAAGTAACATAATATAAAAGTTCTTGTAATGTGTTGTAACTTTAATCGATGTTTTAACAATAGTGTATTTTTTTCGATTTATGACGCATTAAAAAAAAACTACTTACTAGATTTCGTTCAAACCAATTTTCGTTGGCAGTTTTTATAGTAATGTACATCATATATTTTTTTTAGTTTTATCATTCTCTTATTTTAGAAGTTAGAGGGGGGGGGACACACATTTTGCCACTTTGGAAGTGTCTCTCGCGCAAACTATTCAGTTTAGAAAAAAATTATATTAGAAACCTCAGTATCATTTTTGAAGACCTATCCATAGATACCCCACACGTATCGGTTTGATGAAAAAAAAATTTTTGAGTTTCAGTTCTAAGTATGGGGACCCCCAAAATTTATTGCTTTTTTTCTATTTTTGTGCAAAAATCTTAATGCGGTTCACAGAATACATCTACTTACAAAGTTTCAACAGTATAGCTCTTATAGTTTCGGAAAAAAGTGGCTGTGACATACGGACGGACAGACGGACAGACAGACAGACAGACAGACAGACAGACAGACAGACAGACAGACAGACAGACAGACAGACATGACGAATCTATAAGGGTTCCGTTTTTTGCCATTTGGCTACGGAACCCTAAAAATGTTTAAAATGTTGTGCAGTGAAACATCACTCTCGTTAACTTTGTACGCTTATGCAAGCAGTAAGTGCATTCACACAATGCCGAAGGGATTTCTCTGGAATTTTTTGTCAATCCTTGGCGATATTATTTTATCCACTACATATCGATATCCCTTTGAGTGTCGGGAATCAACTACTTAAGCCGTTGGTCTCGGTTGTCATCTGTATGAAAAACCAAAAGGGATTTGTGTTGCCCAGTAACTGGTTTGTGTAGGATGAATATCGGTTGATTTCTAATACATAATAATAACGAATTGTGTAGACTTAAAGTTCGTATTAAGCAAAGCATTCAGTGAAATCGACCTTTAACATAAATGTTTGCAGCTGCTAAGCTCCCACGAAGAGAAAACGAATAATTATCTAAGGAGGCCTTTACAAGGTTCTATGTATATAGTTTCACCTGTCCCGATGTTTGTTTGTAATTATTATGTCTATAATCAAATCTTGCAAATTAAAGATCCACTTTTCGGTTACCGATTGAGCTGATTTTTTTTTGATATAGAAGAAAGAAAGAAAATATGTTTATTTATATGAAGTGTTATTGCACTGGCAATTTAAATTGCAAAACTATTTAGTCTTTTTATGCTAAACAAAGACACAAATTTTTATGTAATTAAAACAATTGCATTTGTAGAATGTGACGATAAATCAATATTACAAAAATAGTCGAATATAATCGAAACTTGGAATTTAAAACACGCAACCGGCTCAGCCGTCAACTCCATGTTTTATTATGCATTGCATTTAAAATGTTTTCACGAGGGGGTTGGAAATTGTTCGGGCACCTCGGTCGGCGTGTACTGGACTGGTAACCCCCTTTTACCACCTTGATGTCTTTCTAATTATTCATTAGGGCATTCGCTGTTGTAGCTAGAATAATGGCTTACTAACACGTTTACCCTATTTTTGTTTCTATAATAGTTTCGTCTCTTCGTTATTTAACACCGATTTCCGAAATTAAAGTTATTTTGTACTTATCAGTGTTTTTTTACATTGAAGTCGGTAAATTATTTTTTGTAAAAAGTTTTTTTATTTTTCAGTTTTTTGCTTATGAAACCACCACTAAAAAGTACCTAGTTAAACATCTTATTACAAGAGTGCATCTCATATCGTTTCTAATAATCTCAAACACGGTTAGGTTACATTAATTTAGCTTCCGGCTTCATCACCAGGTCAGTTCGATGCATCCCCTCCCCTTTTTCTTTCAGTAAGTCATCGACTACACGTATAAACAAAGCAATTTTACTTGTTACGACAATTCTGCTATGATCCTATGAGGAGTTCTGTTCAATATCTTCGAAGTTAATGATCAGATCATAACAATATTTCTATGGGACCAACCTGGAAGCATAACCTTTCAATCAAAAAAAGAAGTTTCAAAATCGGTCCACAATTGACCGAGATATCGGTGAACATACATAAAAAAAACATAAACCTCCTCCTTATCGAAGTCGGTTAAAAATAAACGTGCGGTGAAGTCACGTGACAGGTAATGGCATTGCAATACACATTGTAGTTAGCTTTTAGCGGGAACTTTTATGCAATAGGAGTTTCTTAGTCTACCATTGCGTGAGTTCTATATAGGATGGTACTCACCGAATCGTATGAGGGTCATAATGATTAGCGGCCCTGAGTGCATCAGCCCTGTACTTGACTTGCACTGCACTGGCGTGGGTCTTCTCCACAGCCACTTGGAACTGGTCGTGTTCTCGCTTCAGTTGCTCAGCTTCCGACAGCGTACCGGGAATCGAGAACGAAGCGGCCAACATCGCTTCGCCGTTACGTATCCAACTGACGACTTGAGCTGCGTCCTTTTGGAATTGACCTGTAACAAATCATATAACGTCACGCCTGTATTGAGAGCAGTGCTGGCCGAATGGTAACGGTCCCGACTTATGAGTTGTAGGGCGCGGGTTCAAACCTAGCACAGCGCATTACTTTGTGTAATTTATTCCATCATTACTGCTCTCAAAACGGTGAAGGAAAACATCGTCAGGAATCCGGTATGTCCTAAAACCAACAAATTCAAAGACATGTGACATCCATTAACCCGCACTGAGGCCGCGTAGTGGATTACGGCCCTCTCCTAGAGAGGAGGCCTGAGACTCAACAGTGGGAATATTATAAGGCCAACTATGCTATGCCATGCGGTATTTCGCAAAGCGGAGATGGACTTAAGGAACCCGCATTTCCCCAGTTATATTTATGTCTCTTGTAATAGGGCGAACGTATCTCGATTAACTAAGCACTAGTACAGAATCCACGCAGAAAATAAGACTTCGAGATAAAAACCAGTAATTCTGCCCGACCCAGGGAACCGTACTCAAAAAATCAAGTAGAAGCGCATGTAATATGACGAGGCAGTTGCAAACACGTAATCAACTTTTATAGACTCTGCTGCTGAAACACCGCCTCTCTTTTGCTTTCTACATTCGATGCTTCCAAGACGATATTAGGTAGTTACAATCCATTTAGAGGAATCACTTATCGGGATGAAGTTATTTTATTTAACTTGAATTACTTATACTTTTTCCATGAATAAAATGTAGGTTTAGGTTAGCTGTGTCCACGATATCGTTCGCATAACGAACGATATCGTGGACACAGCTAATCTTTATCTTTTTTTTAAACTAGGTGACTCGACCAACTTCGTATCACCGTTTCGATTGCGATGAAACAAAGCCTAAGTAATTACACACAATTTTAATGTATAAAAGTTATCTACATTGATTTCGTACATTTTACGTGATGCGCGCACAACTCCTATGGATTTATTATATGCATAGATTAAAGAACGATGATCAAATTTGTATGAGACCTGTCCCCCCTATCCAAAAGATACCAACAGATTTGAAACAGGTATAATTCGAAGCGCCTAGTTGAATAGAGATTTTTCTATTATGGCGACATACTACATTGTCAAGAAAGTACCGGGAAAAGATCAATAATGCACAAAATTTTTGTTATTCATTCAAATTTATTATATCACCTTCAAAGTATGCCCCTTCAGAAACCATACACTTACGCCAACGAATAATCCAATCATCAAAACATTTTTTAAACGCTGTTTCCGAAATTGAGTTCAGTTCTCGCCGCGAATTCTCCTTTATGTCTTCTACAGATTGAAAACGGGTGCCACGAAGTGGTAATTTGAGTTTAGGAAAAAGATAGAAGTCGGCTGGAGCCATATATGGCGAATATAGTGGCTGCTCGATAGTATTTGTTGAGTGTTTGGTCAATAATTAGTTCACAATGATGGCCTTGTGCGAAGGCGCATTATCGTGGTGCAAAATCCAAGAATTTTCTTTCCACAAATCTAGCCTTTTTCGTCGAATTTGCTCTCTTAAATGCCGCATAACGCTCATATAATATTCTTTATTTACCGTTTCACCTTCCGGTAAGAATTTTGAGTGCGCAACACCGCGACAGTCAAAGAAAACAGTCAACATGATTTTGACTTTGATCGACTTTGGCGTGGTTTTTTCGGTTTTGGTTCAGTTGGAAGGCTCCACTCCGAAGCTTGTTGACTTGTTTGCATGTCAAACTCGTAAACCCACGTCTCGTCGCCAGTAACAATGCGTTTCATTAATGTTGGGTCGGAATTGACTCGTTCTAGCATGTCCTCAGCGACTCTCATGCGATTGAGTTTTTGGAGAAAATTCAGGTCTTTTGGGACTAGCCGAGCGGCAACATGTTTCATTCCCAAATGATTAGTCATAATGGTACGGATCGACTCTTGAGATACAGAAAGTTCTGCGGCTATCTCTCTCAAACTTGAATGAGGATTTTTAGTCACCATTTCCTTCACTTCTGCGATGTTAACTTCGGTTGCAGAGGTTGATGGCCTACCAGAGCGAGGCAAATCTTCCATCACATCTCGGCCGCTTTTGAATGCTTTGTACCACTCATAAGCACGTGTTTTTAATAAAGTCGATTCACCGTAAGCCTTCTGTAACATTTTCAGTGACTCCGAACACGAAATTCCATTGGCGATGCAAAATTTAAGACAAACTCTTTGTTCGATGTTTTTGTCCATTATGAAATTCGCAGTACATACTAGATATGATATAACTAAAAACAGCACTGTATATTTAATATAAATAACAGATGCAACTCAAACTCCGCGCCAAAATGGAAAACAGTTGTGCCAATCTAGCAACAACAAAAAAATCTAAAATCTGAATTTGGAACCATAAACAAATCATCCATTCCCGATACTTTTTTGACTGAATGAAACAAAACATACAAGACATTTTACTTTAACCTAACCTAACCTAAGTATTTTTAGGCCTTAAATATATTCATTACATAGTACTATGATACATTTTTGAATGCGGTTTGGCGAGCACTGTACGATTCTATAAAAATATTTGACAAAGGGCATTGCATAAAACGGGTTTCGGGATAGTTTTACGCAATGCCCTTTGTCAAATATTTTTGCAGAATCTTGCAGGGCTCGTCAAACCACATTTAAAAATGTATGACAGACTATTTTATGACCTCTAACTCTAAAACACTTGGTTTAGGTTTGGTTAGGTTGACATAAATAACGGTAACGGTACGGTATGGGGTTTAGGTTTTATAAAACCTAAACCCCATACTGTTCAGAGATGTTGTCATAGTAAAAAATTCTTGCCTTATTAAGATCTTTTGATTGAAATACAATCATTTTAAATCATTTGGTTGATGTAAGATTTGGAAGGTCTTTTTGACATAAACCCAATGGTTTTGAGGTATGGTGCAATAATAAAAAGAACTCTATTCAACTAGACGCTTCGAATGACACCGGTTTCAAATCTGTTGGTACCCACCAGATATGAAACAGGTTAGGTTAGGTTCAAACAAAAATATTTTATAAAACCTAAACCCCCATACGTATGAGGTATGTCGCCAAAATAATATAAACGCTATTCAACTAGACGCTTCCAATGACACCTTTTTTTTATGGTGGGAAAAAATCATGCATTGACATCCCCCGCTCTTGGGCGGAGCGAGAGATAGTGTCAGACTCTTACTGACTAAAAGACCCACCCCGTTCCTTCTAGCCTTCATACCGGGGCTCGAGCGCCCTTTCGGATAACCCTGGCCCCAGTAGGCTTCGACCCGGCTGGGTCCCTGCTGTTGCTGACAACTCCTTGAGGCGCGCGGGAACAGTGCGCGCCGTCGACGACGTGGGCTTGGTCCGGACAGTTACCGGACGGCCGCACAGTGAGCTACCCATTGCTCACTGTCCTCAAGCGCACGCTTACGGTGGCCGGAAATCGGGATCAGAATCCCGGTTGCGGCGGCGGCGGCGATAACGCCGTTGCCTGATGCGTTCGGCCTCCTCCTTTGCGAGCATTACTGCTTCGCAGAAGTCGGCGACCGCCTGCCACTCTTCCTCGCTCCGGACCATGGCCTCAACCAAGGCTCGGCGCGAGAGGTCTCCGCCGCCGATCGCCCCCACGAGGGCACGGCGATGCTCCGCCCAAGCAGGGCACACCTCGACTGTGTGCTCCACCGTGTCCTCCGGGCGTTCCGCACAGTGGCGACACCCGGGCGTCACTTCCGCATGGATCCGGTGCAGGAAACTCCCGAACGGACCATGTCCGGTGAGGACCTGCGTCATGCGGAAGGTAAGGACGCCGTGAGGTCTTTCCAGCCACGCCTCAAAGAGGAGACTTACCGCCTTGATTGTGGCGTGCCCAGCACTGGGTTGCGATAGTCGTTGACGCCATTTCACCATGAGATCCCGCCGGAGCTCTGTCCGCCATGCCGCGACCTGTCGCGGCAGCGGACTTTCACTCCGGCGTTGCATCTCCACGCGCATATCGTGCATGTGTGCCAGGACTGTTGCCTCCAGATCCCACGGTGGTAGGCCAGCCAGAAGGCTCGCCGCTTCGCGGGAGACCGTGCAGTATCCCCGCACCATTCCAATGACACCTGTTTCAAATCTGTTGGTGGGTTGTCATTTTTGGGGACAGTTTTACGCAATGCTCTTTGTCAATTATTTTTTGTAGAATCGTACGGAGCTCACCGTGCCGCATCCAAAAATGTATGAAAGTACTATGTTATGATTATATTTAAGATCTAAAACACTTGAGTTAGGTTAGGTTAACATCAAAATGTCTTATAAAACCTAAACACCATACTTTTCAGAGACGTCGCCATAGTAAAAAATTCTTGCCTTACTAAGACCTTTTAATTAAGATACATTTCAAATCTGTGGGTCGATGTTAGAGTTGGGGGACGTTTGGATGCATCGTCCTTTAATGTGATTTTATACGGTACACATAGGCACGAAAACTCCGTAATAGCACAATGATGTATCCTAGCCGTGGCTTGGCTTTTTGGAATTTTCAAGCAATTTTTTGATGAAATTCTATAGGCACCTAGAACTAATAATGGTTAGGTAATACATAGAACTGATACAATTCAAGCTTAACAGAGGAATACTTTTTAGTTGTACCGCAAAAAAGAAGTGTAATCATTTTTTTTTTACATAAAAAAATATTCAATGTAAAAAAACACTAAAAAGTGCAAAATAATTTTAATTTCGGAAGTCAGCGTCAAATAAAGAACCGATTTTCGAAATTAAAGTTATTTAGCACTCTTTAGGTTTTTTTTTTTTTTGATGTTACCTTCTTCTCCCAGAGGCGTATACATAATATGTATACCACTGTGGCGTAAAATCCAAAAAAAATGTTCCATAGTTCTGTAAATTGCACATACTCACAACCTTGTCAAACACATACTAAACTATGATTATGTTGACAATAATAGTTGATTTCCTTGTTATTAATTGCAAGTATTATAAAATAGTGTAAATTTACCTAGATATCACGAACATTGCTTTACTTTACTCATTTATTTTAGCTTCCTGTGGGTAAATATAGATGTGGTTAATACTGATCTATCCTTACAATAAGTGATTAAAATATTCTTATTATGATATTAGAATGAAGTTCAGCTACTTGCAAACTCCATTCTGAGTTAGGGAGTGTGTGCTGGAAATGTCGGGCAAACGAGGGTCGGAAATCCCAACAAACGATCTTACCTATAAGATCTCAAGAGCAAAGTCAGTTTCATGAGTCAAGTCGTTCTATTGTAAAACCCAATATTTACAAAGTCAAACCGGCTCAATTTTATGACACATCCAGCTACAGAAAGAAACTTTTCTCACAGATAGACTCTGGCCAACGAAAGACGGGAGTGAATTATTTATTAAAGTCCATATATGGCAGCATTTAAAACACCTTATTACGTACAAAAGCGGTCACCACAGGACCCAAATCGACTACTTTTTAGTTAGGCGCAACAACATAAAGCACGTCAAAGACTGCCAAGTGCTGCCAGGAGAAGATCTAGTATCACAACACCGACTCCGAATCGCTAGTCGAAATAAAACGTAACAAAGGCAAAGAGCGTCCTCCCCCCAAAATAAAATGGCATATGTTAGAGAAGAATGATTGTGCGAAAAAGTTCAGAGAGCGAGTGGTGGACAAAATGATAGAGATGGGTGACATGAATGTCCGAAGTATAAATGAAAGCTGGAGTGAGATGGCTGGGTGTATCAGGCATGCAGCGAAAGATATTTTGGGAGAGACGAAAGGAAAGGGCATAATAGGTAGGGATACATGGTGGTGGCCGACAGAAGTTCAGAATGTATTGAAAGAAAAGAAGAGAAAATTCAAAGAGTGGCAGCGTGTAGAGCCAGGAAACGCTAGTTTAAAAGCTGAAAAAAAGAGTGAGTATGACATTTTAAAGAAGAAAGCGAAGAAAGCCGTGGCCATAGCAAAATCAAAAGCCCAGGACAAATTATATGACACACTGGACAGTCCTGCAGGCCAAAAAGAACTATACCGGCTTACTAGAATAAGAGAGAGAAAGACGAGAGATGTTTGCCAGGTAAGATGTATAAGAGATGAAACTGGAATGGTTATATCGGATGATGAGAAAATCAAAAAGAGGTGGAAGGACTATTTTGAAAGACTGATGAATGAGGAAAATAATTGGAGTAGTGTGTTAGAGAATAAACCAGTGAATGTGGGGTTAGTGAGAATGGTTAGTATGGATGAAGTTAGGATAGCAGTAAATGGAATGAAGAATGGTAAAGCCATTGGTCCAGATGGAATACCAGTTGAAGTGTGGAAGTTATTGCGAGTGGATGGATGGACCTGGTTAGCTTTATTCTTCAATAAGTTGTTGCAGGAAGAAGCCATACCTGATGAGTGGTGCAGCAGTTCTTTGGTGCCTATTTTTAAGAACAAAGGTGATGTGCTTGAGTGCAACAATTATAGAGGAATAAAGCTAATGTCACATACTATGAAAGTCTGGGAGAAAGTTATTGAAAGGCGACTGAGAGAAGAGAGTGAAATTTCACAGAACCAATTCGGTTTTATGCCTGGTCGGGGTACAACGGATGCCATTTTTGCTATACGCCAGCTGTGCGAGAAATACAGAGGTGCGCATAAAAACTTGCACATGGTATTCATTGACCTCGAAAAGGCATATGACCGGGTACCTCGTGAGGTTCTGTGGTGGGCCCTTAAGGAGAAAGGTGTGCCTGGGAAGTATGTGCAGTTGATTCGAGCGATGTACAGCCGATGCAGTACCCAAGTCCGGTCTTCAGTGGGCACTACTGGAAGCTTCAATGTGGCTGTCGGCTTACACCAAGGGTCGGCCCTCAGCCCTTACCTCTTCCTAATGATAATGGACGCTCTGACGTCGGACATTCAGGAAGAGGCCCCCTGGTGTATGTTGTTTGCCGATGACATTGTGCTGGTTGCCGAGAGTGGCCTAGAGGTCCAGAACAGATTGGAGGTGTGGTGGCACAGATTGGAGAGTGTTGGCCTGAAATTGAGTAGAACCAAAACGGAGTACTTGTTCTGCGATTTCGGCGGTCTCTCCAATCCAGTGCCCTTAGCTCTCGCCGGAACGCCCATACCGATATGTTCCGAATTTCGGTACCTCGGGTCGCTCGTGGTGGTGAGGTAGACCGGGACGTAACACATCGGATCAACGCAGGATGGATGAAATGGCGACAGGTCACGGGAACAACTTGTGACCCACGGATGCCCCTCAAGTTGAAGGGTAAAATCTACAAGTCCGTGATAAGGCCTGTTATACTGTATGGATCAGAATGTTGGGCTGTGAAAAAGACGGATGAAAAAAGATTGCATGTAGCGGAGATGAGAATGTTAAGATGGATGTGTGATGTGACGAGAATGGATAAAGTGAGAAATGTAGTATAGTAGTACATTAGGGGAAGTTTGAAAGTGGCGCCAGTGACTGAAAGGTTAAAAGGAAATCGTTTGTCTTGGTATGGTCATGTAAAGAGGAGAGATGAAAAGCATGTTGCTAAAAGAGTTGTGAATTTACATGTGGATGGATGGAGAGGGAGAGGGAGGCCAAAGAAAAGATGGCTGGATTGTGTGAGAAGTGATATGAAAGAAAAGGGAGTTAGTGATAGCATGACGAGTGACAGGACAAAATGGAAGAAAAAAACGTGTTGCGCCGACCCCAAATAAAATGGGACAAGGGCAGGAAGAAGAAGAAGAAGAAGAAATGAAATTATTGTTCCCAGCCGTCGCATTTTCTCTGCAGATATCTGATTGAGCTCACTTTTGGATCTTTAAATTTATCAATCATCTTGAAGGGAAGCCTTCTCGTCGTCTTTCGTTTTTTTGATGATGATGATGATATGGCACCGATAGAATAGAATAGAATAGAATAGAATAAACTTTATTGTACACCAAAATACCGACCGATAGGTCTTTCAAACGAATAAAAAATTTCGATGAAATCTCACACTCAATTTGTTTTATTTTATTTTAAAGGCAAGAAACGCTTTATTTCATAAATAAACTTACAAATATAATATTCGTTATTCATGAATTGTGAAATAAAACTAGCATATTATTTTAATAAATAATTTATATCAAAAGTATCGACTATGTTTAAGCAGCGTAGAGTCAGGGTGAGCAGTTACAGATTTTTTTAATTCGGCCTCCTTTTTATTGTGCCATCTTTCGATGGCCAAACTCTAGGTGTGATAGAGGTGACTTGGACGTTATCTCATTGTATAAATTCAATATTAACTACCAGTAATTCCTGATGAAAAATTACGATACCACATATTAAACTGAGGACCCCATGTTCAGCAGTCGCATTTTTGACAACGAGATCAACAAATAAGGCTGTTTTTTATACGTTTTATACCGACCTTAGACATCCAGAATAAACTGAGCATTACCTTTACCTTTTAGAAAGAGGCGAAACGACTGTGACGAAGTCTTGCAAGCGTATAACGTACCCCAAAATTTTATAAAATACTAATCACTTTCAAAACTTTCTGCCCTCACACCTGCGGCCCAAGTCTGCTATTTTTATAAATTCATCATTCCAACACGATCCCATTGTCATTTTGGTAAAAGTTCGTAGTCTGTTAAATTTATAATGGTTGATCACGAGTCACAATAGATCTTTTAGGTCGCAGTACATCCCCTACACTATGGGTGAAGCATAGCCCCTTATCTTCTAATGATCGATCATTGGTCAGGCATTGGTCTCGTAATAGAATTGTGGTAGAATGACAATATCAAACTGTCTTGTAACAAATTAAAAGCAACGCCTGCACGTCGACGTTCTAATGGTATTCTAGGACACTGATCTAAAATTTTAGCAGATTACGTCAGACATTCATTTGTCTTTATGTAGGTGGAAGATTACCGTTCTGTGGCATTTCTTTCAATGGAGTGTCAGTGGTTGACCATTGGAAAGTCATAATGGCGCCATTATATTAGAAAATTACAAAACTTGCCAAAATCAACAATTATGAAGTTAATGATAGACCATTTTGACACTATTGCATTAGCAGACCAGAGGCCCTGGATGTATAGGGAAAGCTCAGACCACTCTCTATGTTTTTTGTACAAACACGGCTCTAATGTCAACGACGTTGATTTTGTGCTGGCATAAGTTGCCAGCATTTATAAGCACCCTACGGCACGTACTGAGACCCTTACCTAACTGTACGCACTGCTCGAAACGTGCGCGCCGTTCCTCGGCCAGCTCCTCCAGGTCCAGTTGCCTGTCATGTAGGAACTCCAACAGCAACTGCACGCGCGCCTGCGCGTCTAGTGGCGCCGCTTCGGAGCCGTCGGAACCACTCGACGCCATTACATCGGACGCATCTGCGATAGCCGCTGCGAGCTCCTGACCTTGCTGAACCACCTGGATACAGATAAATATCGTTACTATCTAAACTATTATTATAAAGTGGTAAAAATTATTTGTCTATTCATACTTCACATAAAATTAGTTCTTATACCAAAACTACGCTATCACTGAGTGTCACACAGTTTTTATTCCCGAAAATGGAAAGTCCCTGTGAGGTAGAGATAAAAGGGTGATACCGCGAAAATAAGATATATATGTAGTAGGCAAGAGGGAGAGGAAAACCAATGAAAAGATGGATGAGTTATACAAGGAAGTGTCGGTTGACGGATAAAATGGAAATAGTAAACGTGTGGCACCAAGCTCATGTATCGCGAGAATAGGGCAGTAAGACGGCTGCTCTTGGCTGCAATTTTGCTTGCTAGGTAACGATGAATGAGGTCTTAGATGATCGTAATCAGAAAATGACTTTAAAATTACCGCACACTCTTAGAGCGGATCAGCAAAATGACAAGTAGGTACCAAGCGACTTCGATCCATGAGCGTGCAATTATTAGTTAACTATCACCTTGACTTGTCCTGCACTTACACTGCCCCGCAAACGGTTAAGGATGCGAGCTCTGACTAGTTTTGCCTTGAAGATTGACCGGACGACGTTCGACCGCTGTTTAAAACTAAACATAATGCAGCTCTGCGCACCGATCTAGATTGCCAGCGACATGCTAAGAAGATATGTCATTTACATCACTAGTGAATTGTGGTATTTCAGGCATCTTAATTGTATGAGGATCTAGTGGGGTGTGATGTTTGTTGTGGGTGTGAAACGTTTAAATCTTGTTTTGACGATCAGTAGAATAACAGAAAACTTTTAATTTGAAATCGTAAATAAATTTGAATATAAATAAATATAAAAATAAATTATTTATTTATATTAAATAAACTTTAATATAATGCATTGAAAATCGGTAATAGTAGGCGACATAAATGCAATGAACGCCTAAATATAATTGCATTGTTGGATTTTCAACACTCGGAATTAGTCCAAGCTTTCAAAATCCAAAGCTCTAGATCTATCTAGATTTTAGTTTACTTAAACAGGGTACAAGGTTTCTCCCAATATGATTTTCTGACGCGTTCAAGTAACGCGCAAAATCCCCATTGGGCGCTCCTACTATTGCCACTATCTAAAATTCTCAGTAAGCAAAGTGATCACAACCTGACACATTAAACTGCAACAAAATGATAGAGTAGTCAATACTTCATAATTTTATTGCAGTTCAACTTAAGCACGTTACACTCATTACTCGTAAAGGCGTAGCTGTCAGCCACTTATGTATTGCTTTGTTAAACCGTCATCTTTGACGTGGTCATTTGCATCGCATAAGTCATAAGATACTAAGTTTGGCCAAGGTATTCATAAGCTGGCAATCCATACGGCAGCGATTGACGAGGCATACTGACCGTCTTCTTTTCGAGCCGAAGGGCACACGAAATTATTATTAAATTAAATTAATCGACCCCAGTAAACCATGCTTAAGGTTGCGTCTCTGACGTTCCTAAGTCCCCAGAAGTACAGGTATATGGACACATGCAAGAAACACACTTGGAATAGGAGCACCGCGTACTGACCTGAAAGGTGGCATGTTGCATTCTAGCCACACTTTCGTTATGGGCAGCGAGGGCTTGTTCAGCTTGTTGAGGGTCTCTAGGAGGTTCCGTACGCTGGAGCTCGTCGCCCCACAGTTCAAGTCGCGAAGATACCTGGAAACAAAAACGAAACAGTCAATACGTGGGACAAAACGGTTCGGAGAAAAGAAATTGATCAATGCATTTGAAATTGTGTCATTCACACACATTAACTCAGGAATGAAAATTTCTAAATCAAGCATTGGAAATGTTTTATTTTTAGCACACCACAGTTTCAACGTGAGTTTTGATCTAGTGTTATCTTAGCTTTGCCGCTGTATGCTGACAATAACAAAAAAAAAATATTACAAAAACATCTGTATTGGGCGGTTGGTATTTATTTCAATCATAATGTAACCACGCAATATAAAACGATCATTCATTTCCAATAACATGTCAATAGAAATCCTTAGACTTACCGGTAAAATGGAGCACAAATTTTAATATTTTATGGAAATGTCAACAGCAGGCAAGTCTGATAGCCTATCAATTCAAGATGGGTAGTAATGGTACTTATGACAATTTACAACATTTTATTTTGTAAGGGTTCATGAGTAACGATTGCTTTAATATAAGGTCACGGACATCTTATAAATAAGGAGTGCATTTGAAAGGTTTACAACCTTTTGATTATGTTTTTGCCTGATATACGTGTTCATTGTTGTCTCATATATGTATGTATGATGTAAGCAATAGTCCTTCCATTGTTTATGGTTAGCAATGTTTAATATACCGATAGCGAACACCATTAATATAAAAAATTACGTACCTACTTAAAGATTATGAAAAGTTATAAAATTGACTTATTACCGTATAAACTGCGTTGTATGTATACATAAATATTTCATTTAAGAGCCCATTGTTTTATGGCTTGATTGGTTATGGAATAATAAGCATTATAACAGGGGAAACTAAATTCATTGAGGTGTATTCATTGTTGAGGTATTGTAATGGCGGACTATGCTCAAGTTCTTATCATATAGCTCTTCACGGGTGCATGAAAAGCTGATGGCAATCAGTGTTTTGATTGTGCAGCGCCTATCCTAGTGTGCAGTGGCGTAGATTCATGTCATTGGATCGTTGCCAATAAATTGATTTAAATTAACCAATGTAGTACGTGCACAGTATTTTTATAAACCTTAAATAATATGACCGAAACATTGACATTTGTGATAGTTAAATCTCCGGTCTCTGATAAGTTTTTATCATTTACTAGCTGTCCGCCCGCGACTTCGTCCGCGTGTACTTCGGTTATCGCACTCTAAAGGTGTTTTCCCGTAGGAATAAGATGTTTTTCCGGGACAAAAAGTAGCCTATGTTCTTTTCCATATCGAAGGCTATATGCATGCCAAATTTCATTCAAATCCGTTCAGCCGTTTTTGCGTGATTAAATAACAAACATCCAAACATCCACACTTTCACATTTATAATATGTTAGGATCGCTCATTACGTTTAGCAGACTGATGATGCCAGAAGTAAACAAAGATTTGTCTAGACGCCCTGAAAACACCACTCAAAATAAAAATGCGTGATGTCCATTCAAGACCAGTCCAGAGCAATCAATTCATTACATTTTGTATCTCATTGTGGTTGTAACTACGCTGCGATCGACCCCTGTCCATCGCCCCGGGCGGTCCAGTAACCACCCTACACAGATCCACCCTCATAATCCGTCAAAAACAACTGCATTTATTAAACAACGTATCGTATAATACCAAACCAATCAATATCACGCATACTTTTAAACTTGTTCAACTTATCGGCTACATTGTTAAACTTCTAAATTGAACTTCATTAAATTTATATAGATGTACCGTGTGCGCAGTTACTAAGCTAATGAGCATATTTCTAATGTTACCGGTAATCTAGCACGTTGGTGTGCTCAGAAACTTTTAATGAGTTTTCATCATAATAAAGTTGGGAAGTTCCGTCATAGCGACTGATGGATTCCAACATTTTTTACTTCGTAGACGAGAGCTTCGTTCATAATGCTAACAACTTGGAAAACATTATGAAGGTCATTAATAATATGAAAGTTAGTAAGCTTACCTCCAAAGCGTCTCTTTCAAAATGCCTGAGCTGCAGAGTAAGTTCGAGTCTTCTTTCCCGATCGGACCACAGCTCCTCAAGGGCGGCCCGAGTGCCCCTAAGTCGTTCCAAGGTCGTTTCTACGGCGGCAGTACTCGCCGCATCCGAATCTCCCGATGATCTGCCGACGATAAATCAATACTCAATATACGTAACTTACTGAATGGCTCCTTATCTATTGACGATTTACTTTTGTTAAGATCGATAAATAGATGTTCTTGAACAAAGGGTGTTTTTTTTTCCGGTGGGTAATAATCGTCCAGATGACAGACATCCCCCACCAAAATAGTGTCAGACTTTTACTGACTAAAAAACCCACCCCGTTCCTTGCCTTTCATACAAAAGGTGTTATACATTATTATGGAGATGACATTTAAATTTTGATAGATGAATGTTTTAATAATGTTAGTGGTTAAATACATAGTAGGTTTTACCCATAGCACAATTAGATATAGTTATCAAAACCATCATCTCAGACGGAGCCAAGCATTTTCTTTCATTCATTAAATTCCGCATACGGGGCAACCCCAACCGCTTTCTGAAACTTATTGTAGTGGATGGAAGTGGATAGCTCATTTATGGAACTTCTGTTAGAAACTAGTACTTGACTTTGTATAAAAAAAAAAACAAACGAGTAGTATGATTCTGATACAATGTTACCATTGTTTTTGCGTTAATTTTGTGTTAAGTAAGTAGTGTATTATATTATTTTTATTAAAATGTAGGGATGATTTAAATACGTTTGTAATTTATCTGAAATAAATTAAATTTAATTGAATATACAACATAGCCTGTTACAACAAGCGAACTTAGTAGTCTTTATGTTATTACTCTGAACATATTAACTGACACAAGGGCCAATAACGCTTGAAACGGGCCCATGTAACACGACGATGAGCTGAAGAAGGAATTATAAAATCACAAAGGACGTTAAAAAATATTATCTATTAGAATATCAATGCGATTAATTTTAAAAATCGATACTGAATTAAATTTAACTGTTAAAATAAAATCCTTTTATTAACAAACCCGTAGGATGTTAGCGTTACCAAAAAACTAAAAAAAAATCTATGTTGATAAAAAAATATTTGCAAAATATTTTGCGAGGTTTGTAATAAAAATGAAGTTTATTAGTTTACATAAATTGATGGCTAACTTATCTGATACTAGCTTTTGCCCGCGGCTTCACTCGCGTACATCAAATATAGCCTATAGTCACTCAGGAATAAAGCAGCTTTCTATCGGTGAAATAATTTCAGCAATTGGACCAGTACTTTCAGAGATATCATCAAACTACCTCTTTAAAATTTTAATGTAGATGGACAGATTTTTTTTCTTTACAGTTAGGTAAATCATCCAATGATTTCACCCGCTCTGTGGAAAAAGCGGAAACAGATAAAAGATTTTGAAGAAGATTGCCGTATAAAAAGTATCCTATGTCCGTCTCCTGGTTCAAAGCTCCCACCAATTTTTAGCCAAATCGGTTCAGCCGTTCTTGAGTTGTAAATAGTGTAATTAACACGACTTCCTTATATATATATATATATAATTATAATATATATATAATTCTATTTGGTGATGGGCTTTCCCTTATTTTTAAAGTAGATATATCTCAAGTAGTATATATATATAAAGTAGTATATAATCTCTTATTAAATGTGAATAAGACTAAATGTATAAAGTTTTCATTACCGAATGTTTCTCAAGTTGACGTCAGTCTAATTCTTGACAGCAAAAAACTGGCTGTTATTACTGTGTTCTTAGATATAACTATCGATTCTAAAATGCAGTGGGGCGCTCATATTAGAACTCTCTCGGGAAGATTAAACTCAGCTGCATATGCAGTAAGAAAAAAAAAGACAATTGACAGATGTAGCACAGCTAGGTTAGTTTACTATGCTTATTTCCACAGTATTGTGTCTTATGTCATCTTACTGAGGGGATCTGCAGCTGATGTAGACTCAATTTTCATATTGCAAAAGAGAGCAATACGGGCTATCTATTTAATGACTCCTCGTGAGTCCCTATAAGTTCAAAGAAATCGATATACTGACTCTGCCTCCTCTTTATATCTTAGAAACTATTTTGTATATTCGTAAAAACTTAAGACTTTTTAAAATTAAAAGAATTTTATAAAGTGTCAAGTAAAACTATGTTGTGAATGTGCCGGCCAAATAGCGAAGTCTCAAGTAAGAGCTCATACACACGAGCGGCATGTAACTAAAGGCAGAGGTAACTGCAACCGTCGACACGTCGGCGGCAGCTGTAGACGCGTCGACGTGCGATCGTCGACATTCCAACTTTGAATATCAGCGGAGCCGTCGTGTGTGTCTAGTGTCTCCATAGGTCGATGGCTGCAGTTACCTCTGCCGTTGGCAACATGCCGCTCGTGTGTATGAGTTCTTACATACCAGGTTTAACGAACTGTCGCATAACAAGAGTAATTACACAATTACCTACAAACCGGCAAAGTTATAACAAGCTCATTGCTGCTACAATTGAAAATCTTGATTGTTAATATGCTTATAATACGGATTTATGCTCATATTGTCCATTTTAATGACCGTCTTGCCCTGATAATGACATATTTCTGTTATTTCCCAATCGAACTACTGGCGGACGCTGGAAAATCTACTCGGTATTTCAATTACATTAAGAAAAGCTGTTTTTTTTTAAATTCTAATACCGATCTACATACTAATACTTGTCCCGAACATTTTACATTATTCAATGGTTTTTTTTTCCGGTGGAACAATCATCTAATGACATTCCCCGCTCTTGGGCGTAGCGAGAGATAGTGTCAGACTTTTACTGACTAAAACCCCACTCCTGTTCCTTCGTTGCCTTTCGTACCGGAGCTGAGCTATCTTTCGAACTAACCCTGGCCCCAGTAGGCTTCAACCCAGCTGGGCCCCTGCTATTGCTGACAGCTCCTTGAGGCGCGCAGGAACAGTGCGCGCCGTCGACGACTTGGGCTCGGTCCGGACAGTTACCGGACGGTCGGACAGCGATTATCTATTGCTCGCCTCCCGCAAGCCCGTGCCTACGGTGGCCGGAAATCGGGATCGGAAACCCGATGGCGGCTGGGGCGCTGTGAGCGCCGCCGTTGCCTGATGCTGTCGGCCTCCTCCTTTGCTAGCATTACTAAAGAAAGATTCGACGGCCTGCCGCTTCTCCTCGCTTCAGACCATGGCCTGTACCAAGGCCCAGCGCGAGAGATCGCCGCCGCCGATCGCCCTCACGAAAGCACGGCGATGCTCTGCCCAAGCGGGGCTCACCTCTACTGTGTGCTCCACCGTGTCCTCCGGGCGTACCGCACAGTGGCGACACCCGGGCGTCACTTCATCAGAACTTGCCGTGTCCGGTGAGAACCTGCGTCATGCGGAAGGTAAGGACGCCGTGAGGTCTTTTCAGCCACGCCTCAAATAGGGGCTTACTGCCATAATTGTGGCGTGTCCAGCACTGGGTTGCGACAGTCGCTGACGCCAACATTATTCAATGGTTGTCTTTACCCACTAAAGCTGCTGGTCAAAGTATGAATCACTCACCAAGTTTTCTACTTAAAATAGCATAATAGTATGACCAGCCTCATAATGTCCCGGGGGGTAATAGTGGGACTCAATCCTCTTCTCTGTGGGACATTTACGAACACCTAGGCCTAGCAAACGATAACCAAACCTGCACATACGGTCACTTTCATTCAGTCCAGATCATTTACTCGACAAGGCATATTAGTGAGCAATGCAGTATTAGTGTCACAAATAAATCAACTTTCTTTAAACCAGTAAGTGGTCCGTATAAAAAATCTTAATTACACCTATATTATTGCAACAATAAAACTTGCATTAATTAACCAATTAACGCAATTTAAAAAAAAAGATGAAGACTGTTATTCTATAGTGGAAATTTAGACATAAAGAAGAATATTTATGAGACGTTTGATGAAATTATTATTATCATTTCCGTATCGTGCTAAACAAAGTTGCCATTTGTTCACGATATGGACAGACGTAATAATTGCCTGACGGAATAAGTATCATGTCACTTTGCACATACACGTAAGACCCGGCGCCCACTATCGGTGGGCATCGGTGCGGCTCGGTACAGCTCGGGCGCCTTACGTCGGCTTCGGGCGGCTTCGGGCGCCTGAGAGCTGCGTCAGGCGACTTCGGGCTGCCTCAGCAGCCGTAAGTATGGCTAACGACACCGAGGCTGTCTTCGGGTAGCTCGGGTGGCATTTTCGGGGCAGACAGGTCGCAGAACAGTCATTTCTTGCACCGCACGCGCCTCCATTTTCGTATCGTATCGTATCAGTTTGTTTTATTTGACGATGACAGAAGAAAAGTTGATTATTCTTGTGCAAGCTCAAGAATGTCTGTATGACATAACATCGCGATACTATGGTGATCAACAAATTTGTGAACGTCATATCGTAAATCATTAAACAAGTTATGAAATTCACCGAAAGTACATTTTTGCTTCCAAAGCTTGTTCACCGAAAATCTTCTTTGCCTTAAGGCTCCAAGTTTCTCTTCTTCTTCAGCAAGATGAACAATGAGAACTAAGTCCCAATCCACCATTATAAATATACACGCACAACTGTTTTCACGTAACGTTACGACTGTTCTGCGATGTTTCTGCCGCCCGAACTATTCTAGGGCTACCCAAAATCAGCTCCGGCGTCCTTGGGTGTGCTTACGACTGCCGAGGCAGCTTTCTCAGGCGCCCGAAGCCGCCTTAAGGCGCCCGAAGCCGCCGTAAGGCGCCCGAGCTGTACCGAGCCGCACCGATGCCCACCGATAGTGTGCGCCGGGCCTTAATGTGAAACGATTTTGGGAATCCATAATAATGTTGTATGACTTTCCGCTAAATTCCATAATCTCGTTAGGTATTCCTAACGAGATTATGGAATTTAGCGGAAAGTTCACGTTTCATTAAAACTTCACGTTTTCATTAAAACAAGAATTGAACATTTGCATTAATGGCCGAAATTTATACCATTTCTAAATGTATTAGTGGAATTTTTACCTGGGGGAAATTCGTAGTGGACACCATTATCATACCTAGGCTTTCACTAAATCTACGCTTGACACCCGAAAGGTACTTGGCCACTGAAGACTAGTGGGCGTCATTTAGGACTTCTTATAGCGTTCATTACGAGAGCATTGAGAATAGTAGGTATTTTTTTTATTTCTCTCTTTGTGACCAGTGGTATCTCTTCGCAGGAAACAAAAGCGGCCTTAGATATCATAGCTATTTTAGAGTAAGTATGATCCAGTATTTTAGAAGAAATCTACGAAAGGATAGCTAACCTCGCTTGACCTTTCCACCTTCCCAAAATAATATGATCTTGAATGGCCTTCAAGTCATGAACACGTTGATGTCTGGTAGCGCACAATTTTGTAGGACAAGTAAAGATAATAAAAGGAGTATGCAATAAATAGTGATGTAACGAATACCTATTCGCATTCGCGAATATTCGCAGAATTCACAAGAAACATGCAACTATTTCGCAATTTTTTTTGACAAACAAAAAGGTATTTAAGTATTGATTGAACGGATGTAGAATGATAATACAACTGATGTAAAGAATGTTAAATTTTGATCAATATTCGCGATCAATATTCGCATTCAATTTTCGCGAATATATTCGCGTTGGCGAATAATATTTGCGTTCAATCAATACTTAAATATCTTTTTGTTTGTAAAGAAAAATTGCCAAATATTCGCATATTTTTTGTGAATTCGAATGCAAATGTAAAAATATGCGAATATGCGCGTGAATGCGAATGCGAATATTCGTTACATCATTAGTATGCAAATCCTGGGCCCACCATCCAATAGCTGTGTGTTACATTATTGGACAGGTCTTTTTGAACAGACTATGATTTTGAACTTGGAGCTACAGTAACTTTTGTTCATCTCAAAATTACCCAACGATATAACATACTTAACTGTTGGAAGGTGGGCCCAAATTTCATCGAAACCTTGGCAACATTCTTTATTTATCAGAGATTAAAAAAAAACATTCCCGAGGTATCGGCGCAATGCATTGAAGACAACATAAGAATAAAGTGCCCAGCCAAATATAGTTAATGCAATTTAGAGAATACAAGTTCCAACATGCAGTGCTTCATTATGGTGTATAAAAGTATACGGAAATTTGAAAGTGACAGTAACATGATAAAGAAAAACGAATAAAAAATAAGTCATACCTCCATCGTAAACACTGTACCGGCGATTTATGCCTGTGAGAGCGCCGATGATATTTGAGCATTTTGCACAAAAATGTTCATTTCACCGGCGCAATCAGATACGATAACAATAACCGTCGCTAATCGTCGTAGAAATCACTGCACTGACGCTGCGAATACTAATTGCCAGCATTTAAATCAACAGTTATATTTTAAACACGTAATAAGGTTGTTATGGGTAGCAATTACTTGAGCATAGTTATTAAAACCAGACGGTGACCCACAATGCGTGTGCGCCTACTGTTATGTTACGGTTGGATAGTGAATTTCTTACAGCGATCTGCTTCTCTTGGAAGTTATATCACAATTAATTCAATATGTGCAATTCAATGAAAATTTGTTTATACATTTCGTAATAACAGTGTTAGAAATTCTTAACTCGATTATAATAATGCTATTATGAAAATTAGACAAAAAGACTATCGCATCGAAAGCATGTGTAAACACGCATGGGATGCGATGCGAGAGAAACACCTCTGCGGCGAGATATTATTATAAGTTAACAGTACCCCTAGCCAAGTTGCTAATCTGCAATAGTTAACGCTTGTAGAAAGCTTCAAATGTACGGGAATGCGTCGTCTTAACGCTCAGTCACGTGGTCAGAACAAAAGAATTGGCGGCAAGGTCAACTCGAAGCGTTCGGCGCAAGCGAAACGGTTGTAACTTGGCTAGGGGGGCTTGACCATGTGTCAGCGTCGGGTACAAAACACATGTAAAGTGGACGGGGCGGTAACATTCGCAAGCAAAACGACTCTTTTAACCGTGAAGGACAAGATGAGTTTATTAACAAATACCCATTTTCTAAGGCATGTCGTATAACTTAATTCATTATTGTTTCTGAATAATAAAACTTTCAATAAGTAACATTCCAAGTCACAAATGCCTACGAAATGAATCATAATGCACACTTACAAATCGAGAGGAAAAAATACTAGTCTTAGAATCCTGTTATCTATCTAGATGATAAAAAAGCAAAGAAAATTCGAATGATGAGTTTTACATAGAACAATACACAAATATTGTAGAACACATAATGGCACAGAACTTTCAAAATTTTCACAGAAATACGTTGCTTTTCACAGAAATAATCGTATTAAACGAATTCATTGCGTTGAAGAGCCAATTGGTAACGTAATTAATTGTGACAAGCACATTCTTGAAGAAGCTGAAGTATACTGAATACTAACATTTGAAATGGAGTGTTAACAATACTGCAACATTCAGAGAAGCTCAAAGGCACTGAGGCTATTAGGAAGATTGCGTAAACGTTTATGCTCAATCAGGGAAGTTAAAAATTGAACAAAACGCCTGGTAATTTGATTATGGAAATACTGTGCGTTTCAAACACGTGGCAAAGTTACGCAGATGTCAGACAATCTACTCAACACTTTATTTTTCAACTATTCATATCTTAGTATTTAATTCCTAGGTATAGTTTTTCACGTAGTACCTACAGGGACGTCAAGTTTCGCAAGACGCGCGGGCAACATCCCGTCATTGTGTTCGAGGGCCGTCCAACTAGGCTACGACAAATTACCTTAATTTTAATGATTAGCGTATTTGCAAGGCTTCGTGACACACTTCGCAATCAAGTAACGGTACCAATCTTAACACTGGCTTAGAAGCTGTCGTTTGCTTCTGTGAACACAACAGGTAATGTCAACTTAGCTTTAAAACAACTTTACTTCGTCGGGACATGATTTTATTATGGAACCTTTTAACTCACGTAAGTTTTCTGTCTTGACAATATTATGCGAAAAAGCGTTCTTCGCCTGACTACAAAAAATATCTTATTAAAAACGACGTAATTTTGTAATGAAGTTAAGTTACTCCGTTTTTCATATGCACTTTGTATTGTAATACAATTAGCAACTATTAAGGCCAGATTCTACTAATTTTGGATCTTTTTGAACCCCTGGAAATCCTCAAATATAAAACAAATCGCCATGAAAAATTATTTTATTAATTGAATGTATGATCAGCCACTGGACAAAAAACAACACATGATACAAATTAGACGGCTCGATAAAAAAAAAATTACAAATCAGACCCTAACTTACGACGATTTCAAACGACAATTTATTTTGCATTTTTAGTTAACACTTGTTTTACTGAAAGTTTAATAATACTTTACCGACCATTTAGCAGAATCCAAGTAATAAGCCTAATTGTCTCTACAATACAGATCTGCAGCTTTACACTGGAAACTGTAGTCGGTTTTTGAAAAACGTAATGTTTCAAACTATTCCGACAGTAGCAGAAGCTCCCTTTTCATTGAGTTTTGAAGATCTCATCTTATTATTGTATAATGCTTTGTGTTATCTTAAGGGAGTAGAAGCAGGCTGCGATTTTGATTTCAGTATCATGCGTTGTATTTTGTTTCTACAGTTTAAAAAAAAAATATTGAAGTCGTACAGATATTTTCTGGTCAGCGGAGACCCTGACCAACACTCGGGAAACCAATCCAATCCTATGTAACCCTCAGTTCGTCCGGGATGCGGTCGAACCGACCCGTTTTAAAATTTGCGGCCTATTGAACAGCAACAGTGATTTGCGTTTTGAGTAGCTATATACCCAAGTAGGTCCAAAATCTACTTTGGTTCAGAGTTAGCTTTTACTGTTTTATCTAGGAGTTAATGCAGTTTAATAGTGAAATCAGTGTGCGATAGTGTTGTCATTTCACAACCCTGTCTTAAAAAACAATTCCCATTCCATCTTTCTACACCATCTAATCAAAGCAACAAAAGATCTGTTATAGATTTAGTTGCTTCGGGACCGACGACCAAAAGCAGCGTTTTGTGCGAAATTCCATTAAAACCAAACAATAGTTTCAACTGGTTTAGCTGTACGCGTGAGGGCCGCAATAGCTCTGACACGAGTAACCGACTAACAACAACGATATTGTGTGTGCGCACGGCGATTGTAAATGTTGATAACGTTAGACACCAGTGAGACGCGAGCTGCGTGCCTAATTCGAAGAAAGTTCCCGCAATTCCTATATTTTGCTAACATAACACTACCTACTTGTCACACAAAACCAGTTGAGTCGGTGCAATCGTGCTACCATCTCTGACAATGATCACGACATATTATAAAAATGTGCGCGCAATTCTATAACATAATACGTCGCACGGACAATGAAAGCTTTGTACTTAAGTACTATATATTGTATTGTACCTGCACTTGCACAACTCTCCTAAACGGTTTAGCTGACTGACTTCACAATTCAATAAAACTTACCAAAGCTTGGTAAATATTTTGTTGACCTAAGTAGTGGCTTTTAAAACGTTATTCACCTTTAGTTTTTTATATTCCACCCTTAATAAGTTTGTTTGGAAATAAGCTTAATACTATGCGAAACACGGCTAGTATAAGTACATTGTTTTATTACAGTGTCCCGGTGCCCATCTTGTGGCTTCATCATCAGACTTCATCATCAGATCAATCCGATTCCGAATTAAAGCGGAAGTGACGCCCGGGTGTCGCCACTGTGCGGAACGGCCGGAGTACACGGTGGAGCACACAATCGCGGTGTGCCCTGCTTGACTTCTGCGAAGCAGTAATGCTCGCTAAGGACGAAGCCGACCGCATCAGGCAACGGTGCTCTCGCCGCCGCCGGGATTCCGATCCCGATTTCCAGCCACCGTAGGCGCGGGCTTGCGAACAGTGAGCAATGGGTAGCTCGCTGTTCCCGCGCGCCTCAAGGAGTTGTCAGCAACAGCAGGGGCCCAGCCGGGTCGAAGCCTACTGGGGCCAGGGTTATCCGAAAGGGTGCTCGAGCCCCGGTAGGAAGGCTTGAAGGAACGGGATGGGTTTTTTAGTCAGTAAGAGTCTGACACTAAAGATCAATCCGATGAAACTATTTTCATCAGTAAGTTGGTTGGTTGATTTCGCCAATATCGCTTAACTACCATAATCGAGATAGTACGTGTGTTAGTGAAGTTCCGTTGGTCATCTGTGGTCTTCCTCGACAATTCTACTTCATCGATTACTTTTTAATTTTGCATTAAAAAATTATCACCAGTACCTCTACCGTGAGTTTAAAGCAATAGTATTTGTCGATACTCGATACCTACCGACTACGTAAATATTTTGTATGGCAAAGTTTGGTTCCGTAAGTGACCGCTAGAGGCGCTGTAAAATTTGCCATACAAAATATTTACGTAGTCGGTATCGAGTATCGACAAATACTATTGCTTTAAACTCATGGTAGAGGTACAGTTCCACCTGTTCTTAATGAATATGCCAAATTCATTGTAATATTTAAGCAGTTTCCTCCACTCCTACGTTCCTTCTTTGCCTTGCACTCCAGGACCCTGGGCATTCCTTACAGAAGCGAACCCATGGCCCAGTAGGCTACGGCCCTGCTAGGATATCTCCTTGAGGCGCACGTAGAACACTACATCCCATCATCAGTATGATAACCTGGATTTTGATAAAAATGTGAGCACTCTGGAAATATATTTAATCAAATGAAAAAGGAATTTTCTTCATCAGTTCATAAATGATGAAATTGTGAGGTAACAAACTTATAGGAAAAATGCCTGCTACAAGTAGGAACATAGAACAATCGCAACAGCTGCATTATGGTTTGCAAGAAAAATTGAATAAAAACTAATATGTAGAAATTATAGAGGGGAGGCGTAATCGCAAATACTGCTGGAGTGAGGCAGTGAAGTTTCCTGAAGAAAAGTATTCAGACACAAAACTATTGTCGGGAAACCACTTACATCTTAAGTATGGAAGTATTAATCTACTATATAAAAATAAGTCGGGTTTTCCTTCCTGACGCTATAACTCCAGAACGCACGAACCGATTTCCACGGTTTTGCATTCGTTGGAAAGGTCTCGGGCTCCGTGAGGTTTATTAGAGTAGAGTAGGGTAGAGTAGGGTAGAGTAGGGTAGAGTAGAGTAGGGTAGGGTAGAGTAGGGTAGAGTAGGGTATAGTAGGCTGAAGTAGGGAAGAGCGGGAGCGAAGCCGCGCGGGCAAAAGCTAGTCATGTATAAACAAGGAGATGCGAACATTCCGGCGCACAAGACGGTTTCTAGTGTCGCCGAAGCGAGGCGCATTCCGCACGCGTCGGCGGCCAATCGGAACCGAGAGATTTCCACCATATTCGTGCCAGCGTTGTTCTTATGCACTATTCATACGTTCAACTAGTTGTGTCACAAAACTGCCGCTGTTTGGGGAGAAAATGTGTGTATAATATCAGGATGGTACTATATCGACACTTCGGAAGTTGCTCGGTTTCTAATCTTTTCCAACAGCCCGCGTGTGTTTTATTTTTATTACGATGATTCTATCAATTTTATATCGAATGTTCTGAGATGATAAAGTTCAAATTATACAGCATATATCTGGACCTTAAACTTTCCTAGTTTCCTTTAATAAGTTCTTTGTTTAAGCTAAATAATTCTAGTCGCTGAACGCTGCACTATGTGCAATTCTTAAATAAAATATTCTAATTAAAAAATTTACGTGGAGAAAGTCGGCTTTGATATAAAGCTCGAAGAAGCAGAAAGGTTGCTCCGGACAGGCTTCTTACTTATAAAACCGTCACATCTGTTGA
Organism: Mythimna ferrago; assembly: GCA_910589285.2. Lineage (NCBI taxonomy): Eukaryota > Metazoa > Arthropoda > Insecta > Lepidoptera > Noctuidae > Mythimna > Mythimna ferrago. The sequence continues at coordinate 6,668,188 of OU342673.1, read as the reverse complement.
GGTTGTCCATCCTCGCCACAATTTTAATTGTAGACTTCCTTGCTGAAATGGCTACATGTACCCAACATTATTTAACGACAAAATTATATCGAGCTCTTTCTTTGAAAAATAATTGAATCCAACTGGGACAACACTACTAACTTATTAATATTAATTCTCAATGCAAATACAATTACTGTTTTATTTTCATCAAAGTACATGGATCTATTAAGACATGATGAAGACAATGCAATGGTTGTCATTGCATTGTCATCATCAATCTTAATACCTTTATGGTATTATATTTCGTCAGGGGGTTAGATATATGTCGTGTCCAAATCTTAGAAATTGATCACTTCATGAAATGGCTAAGTAAAATTGGCCAGATCGTTTTAAATGCTAAAGTTTGACGATTTTTCAATCTTTGCTTGGCGTACTTTTTTAGACCTTTTATTATTTTTCATTGAAGTCCTACATCAATGATATGGCCAAAGAAGATTGAAATATCATCTAATGTTATCGTTTAAACGATCTGGCCAGTTTTAGTTGGCCATATCATGAAGTGATCAATTCTAATATCTGGCCACGACATATATCTAACCCCCTGACGAAATATAATACCATAAAGGTATAAGTATCCACTTTCAAATAACATTTCGACGGGTCCCAAGAACAAAATCTTATTGAAAAATAAGACACTAGGTATTTTATGACTTATTTCACAGAACTTTAAAACCTCAATTGATAATTCATTTTTTTTAAATACGATTTTATTCTTGGGATCCGTCGATTTGTGTACTTCGACCTTGAAAGATACATTTGCATAGCAGTGCAAAGTTCACGAGACTTACATGAGAAAAATAGCAGTAACTAAAAAAATATATATACCAAAAGAAATAATCATATCCCGATAAAGAAAGACATAAATACAAAGGTCGTTAATGTAATGGGAATCAAAGAGCGGTTACTGTTAAATAGTTGTAAAATAACGTTATGTACACAAGGGGTTGTACACAAGGGGTTCGAAGACGAGATGTGGCTCGGTTGTGTATTTATTTTAATGACCACTAAAACTCGTAAAAAATCTGCTCTTGATGTGAACAGAAGCCTTCAAGAAGGAACTAGCTACTCGACAATTAGGGCTCAGTGGCAGATTTATGGGCAGTTAAAATGCATCCATCGACGGACATTTTATATCCGGTTTTAATGGCGCAAAGCAACAGCGCATCAGGATTAAAAAGTGGACATCGGGCGCCTTCCTGCCCTGCGCGGAGCGGACCACGCACGCCGCACTCGCCTCGCTATCTATTTACTCGACTGCATACTCATTGTGGTGCGGTACCGTTGTAATTTGTATTACTAACGCTGTCTTTCACTATAGGTATTGTATATTTTGTGGACCTCATTGCAGTAATTTACAATACCAGTCAAGCATGAAACAGTCATAAAATACAACGGGGAATAGCAACAATGAACGTGGAAATGCGAAACCCATTTGTACATAGAAAAGCAATATCGAAACGGTGTAAGTAGGAGATCGCTTGAATTGATACGAATCTGTGGTAAGAGTATAAATTATGCAGGGACACATTAAAAAAAGTCGTCGGTCGATATGCTTACAACTTAAGACGAGTATAAGATAAATATAGTTGTAACAAAGATGATGTAGATGGAACGTGGATTTTAAAATATTATCATAACGAATTGTCCCGTGGTCAGCAGCGACCATTGTGTTGACGTAGCTACGACCGTCGTCGTCGGCGCACTCCCGTACGTGGAGACTTTTTTAATAAACACATTCCGCACTTGCATTCTTGCAGTGGCGGTTACGTCAACGATCCAAGGGCATCAGATACCAATTGTAACAAAGCGACCAACCAAATTAATAACAATCGGAGCCTACTCAACTATGGTTCAGATCCAACAGGTAGTTAAGCTGCTTTTTATGACCGACTCAGCTATCTATAGCGTATTCTAGCGGAACAAGTTTATGGATGTTCTATAATTATTTTCTCGTTTATGTCAAGAACCCATCTCGCTATAAATAGTTCCACTTAATTTTGTATTTTCACTTTACAAGGATATCATTTAGGTACATCATATTTGACACTCCGGTGCTGAACGGCTAACGACACATAAATATTGTTGTGGAAGATGTTTTACTAAGTCTTTGATAATGATGATAAAAAGTCATCTGCTATTTCGAAGAAACGAAATTTTCCTAACGAACGATCGAACGAAGTTTCACTAATGAGTTTACTCTATTTTGTTTTCGGACACGCATAGATAAAAAATTCGGATTTTTATAACACTAGTTTAGTAGTTGACTAAAAGACTTCTTCCAGAGTATGTACCCTGGAAGAAGTCTTTCAGTCATTAGCAGTAAAATGGTACTGGTCAACCACTTCGGGGACAGCGGGTCACCTGTTTTAATCCCTTAAGAATTTCAAACGTTAGGGCCCTTTTCCTGTCACGCATTTTTTAGCCCGCACGCGGTTCTCGTCCGCATGCGGACTGCCCGCATCCTATCATTTGATACTTGTTTTTCCTAACATGCGGCTAGCACGCGAGCGAAACGCGGGTAAGCTGCGGGCGCGCAGCCCGCGTGCGCACTGTCCGCTGTGCGCTGCTGTGTGCGGATGCGGGTGGTGATCTTCTGCCTTCAGCCTTATTTTTACTGTGAAGCGCATGCTCATAGTCCGCATATATCGCAACCAAGTTTACCCACTGGCGACACGCACAACATTGCAGCAGCAAACGAAATCTTTGTCCCGCATGCGGACGAGACCCGCGTGCGGGATAAAATACGATGATGATGACTTGATAGTAGCTGTGTTATGGGTGTTTATATTTTGTAGTAACTGCATAAAGGGTCTATATGTTGTTTTTTAAGGGAATTGAATATTGCAGAGTGATGCTGTCGAAGACGTAGTTGTATATTTAAAATTTCTATAGATGTTGTGTTCCTCAAGTTCGTAAACAACTATTATATTATACTAATGCCGTAAATACAAAAAATACTCAATTAGTAATACAACATTTTTTTTTAATTCAATTATATATTATATAATCAATTACTTAAATAAATATTATTTAATTATTTTTTTTCATTTTTACTTTTGACAGTTTGCTTATTTAACGTTGTGCGTCTAAATCATTTTGAACTCCTGACGTTATGCGCCTAAACTGTCACTGATATATCTTATATCTATGGATATATTCTAAAGTCATATTTATAAGTTAGAGTCGGTGAATCAGCAAACAAAGCGACATAGACCTAGACTTCAAAAAGGTATCTCTAGTAGATTACTTGCGGGAGACAAGTGAAAAGTTTTAAATTACGGTAAGAGGATGCAAACTAAGTAAACAAACAAACCGTTTTTCAGATTGCATCAAATATTATTATAATCGGATAAATCAGCTGCTATACGAGTAGGTTATCACTTTTTACTATCATCAACAAAACGAAAACGCATATAACACTTGATACAAACATCACATCGCAATATCGACTACTTTCTATAACGACTACGCAAATAGTATGAGGTAGTCCCTGACAGAGTGGCGAAATATATAATTTATTACACAGATTCAAACATGAACGTTCAGCAAAGCGCGGAAACGGCACACGCTAATTGAATTTGTATAAATGCGTGAAAAGGATTATTCATTAACGCACCAACGGACAGGTTAAATTCTAATCTGGATTTATTTATTCTCATGTAAGTGAATTATAAATCTCGACTTAGCACACGCACACTTAGTGCTAACCTACATCACAAAAGGAAGCCTTGTGCAAAATTTAAACTACTAGTCCCAGAAGTTTCTCCTTTTATAGATATATATATATATATATAGCACATACAAGACTAGCTTTTGCCCGCGGTTTCGCTCCCGTCAATTGACTACTCTACTCTACCCAACTCTACCATACACCACCCTACTCTAATTATGGTGAGTTTTTTTATGACTAAAGAGGTTGCCTATCTATAACAAAGATAAAACATTGTTTTTATGCACAATTTATTTATTAAGCATCGCCAAGTTATTTTTTTTATATAAACATGAAATTGCATACCTCAAAAGGAAGAAACGGAACCCTTATAGGATCTTGCTAGGAATTTGTTGTCAGACGGACAACAAATTCTGTGTGTCTGTCTGTCTGTTAAGACTATTTATCTCAGATCGCGTGGTGGTATCGAGTAGAAATTAGAACTATATATTCAGATCTACGGCTTCTTGGAGCTGTGAAAAAATCAGACCTCTGAGTTAACGAATAAACAGATACGGACGTTTATCTCACAAAAAACGTATATCTCGACACTTTTAAGTGAATCAAAATCCATAAGGTCCCGTTGACCTAGAATCCTGAAATTTGGAATGAATCAAGGTCTCATAGCACATGTGCAGCAAAAAAATATCTGAAATTTGTAAATTTGTGGTAAGGTACGTCACAAAAAAAAAACTTTTTTTGCATTTCCGAAAAATCTTTGTAACTCAATTCGAGAATTGAACTATTTTCATTGGTTAGTTTGTACGGAACCTTCAGTGCACGAATCCGACTCGCACTTGCTCGGTTTTTTTTTTTTATATTTTAGTTACTGTATCTTTACTTAAACCTTAAAATAAATAATCTAAATTAGTCGAAACGCTTAATAAATTAAAAGTATCAACATTCTTTATACTTCCTACCGAAAAACATTGACCGAAACACCAAAAAAACAGCTTACAAACGTACAGCCATGATATGTGACTTTGTTCATATTAAATCAATAATGGTGTGAATTGACACTTTTTATCTTTGGCAAAACTGTATTATATTATTTCCCTCTGAGAATTTTTTTATCACTTTTTTATATGATTTAGAATAAAAATTACAATAAAGTAACTTTTATTGTATTAGTAATTACAATAAAAGTTGGGTTACCATATAAAAACTTTAATGTTGTTTTCACTTTACGCCACGACCTTATCGCAGAGACTCTAACAGGGTTCTTGGTTTGTAAAATCAAATGAAACATAAAACAATAGCAGAGCTAAATCAAAACGTGCTCATTAAAAATGTTTAATGATAGAAAACAAGGTTTTGATTCACTATTTCCCGATCGCAACACATGAACCCCGCTATACGATAATTATTATGTACGAAACAATGGTTCTGCGACGATAATTGAATAATTCTATGGTATGGCAATTATATCCAATAGCAAAACAAGTCAAACAGACCACAATATTTCCAGCTTAAATAGGGGGTGAGATAATTAATTAATGGTGAAAATGGTTCGATTTGTAGACATGGTTAGACAGTGGTGATTGTTTCGGGTTCCCGAATTCGAGATTTATTGTTTTGTAATGAGGCTTAATTATTTTTTTTAATGCTACATGCATTTCTATTCCAGAACTATTGAAATTGCACTAGGTGAAGTCTATCAGTCCAACATTCACACTCGATTCCAGCGCCCAGTTCAAGCTAGCCCTTGTACGCGCCCAACTCATGTCACCGCCGCTTTTTGGACCGACCACAGCAATCGACGCGTCGAGACGGTCCGATCTTCACATAGTTTTTCATTTTTAAATATTTCCATTCAAAATCTTGAAGCAAATATTTAAATATTCAAGAAGGTCAGAAGTTCACTATTAATTAGGGTGAAGACCCTAATAGACCCTTCCAGCGTAAGGATTTTTCCCTTGTCTGATTTATTATCATCATCATCATCTTCGTTTTATTTGGGGTCGGCGCAACAGGTTTTTTTCTTTCTTTCTGTCCTGACAGTCGTCACGCTATCACTAACTCCTTTTTCTTTCATATCACTTCTCACAATCACTCCTGGTCTGATTAACTGGGTAAAAAAAAAACTTCCTGAGTGAATCGATCGAAAGCGATCTCTCCTAGTTGTTTTCGATGGACGATCATTTAAGCCCATGGCGACTGAGTCCCTCAAGGGTTTGTTCTCAATAAAGTCATAAGACATAAATATCGACGGTATCGCACGTTGAGCCGACTTCCTTATAGTGATCTTCATAAAATGCATGCTAGCAGATGGAAAGTGAAATCATATGGTTAAACGTGGGCGGAGGGGGGGGGGGGGGGGCAGCGTACTGATCTTAGCACGACGAAGCCAGAAACGATGCACTGCATATAAATTAATTCGCGCAAACCTCTTTGATTCCTTCAAGAAAACTTTACAATCCAGTACACAACAAACGCGTTAACCACAAGAGAAAGAAGGTTCAACTTCCAAGAATAAAATAGTTAATAAATCGATACATGACTTTATAGCCATCACTATTAGCTCCAGTAACATGAAACAGCAGCTGTGATGAAAGTTTATGTCGGTTCAAATAAAACAGCTAATTAGGAATGTTTCATAGGCAGGAAAACACGGCAACATACATACCATTACAGTCGCAACAAAACAAAACCGTGAGAAGGAGCTTTGACTGCATTATAATAAAACAAATCAGACGGCAAGATTAACGATGCAATGGATTTATAAACAAAGATAGTTATTTGTACTTTCGAATTGTTTTAATAATAGAATTTTTCCCATAACACAATGATTTTCCATAACGTAATTTAAAAACAGCAGCAGTGTCGAGCTGGGAACAATCGAGACTATTTATCGAGAGGGTATTTGTATCAGTATAATCGTAGTGCACGTAGGTGGGGTCTAGTTGCTCCGCGTTGCGCCGCCCCTCGCCGGCGGGGTCTGCGCGTCCTTAGCCGTAGGAACGACCGGAAGAGGCGATTGTGAGACAATTTAAATCACTCTCCGCGACCCGTCACCCATTGTTGCCGACTTCCCGACCACAATCACTACACCGTCTATTACGGAGCAAAAATATGAATGACTGGATACACCGTTTATTGTATTAGTGGACCGACTTCGGAACACATTGATTGTCATGTCCAGCACGCGAAATTGGACGATCGTGTTTCGCCTAGATCTTTCATAACTAAGTTTAACACAAATTCTGATACTGTTTTTCTCCTTTCTTTCTAGTAAAACTAATTATACTCTTGCTTTTACAAGAATTCATCACAGAAGCAGTTTTTCAAGTCTTTATGAGCCAAGAAATGTCTCTAAAATATTGTTTCATTGCTTGGCCAACTCCTCTCCCGAACTCTCAAATTATCCCAAGACTTCACTTGTGTGTGTTGCCTAGGCGCTGCAGAGTTTAAAGACAAATTCTACATACTCTTAATTGCAACAATGTTAACCTTTTGAATGTCTTAAGTTACACAGTTCGACATAAGCAATTGTCTTTCTATTGTCTCTAATTACGGCATTCGATGAGTTAATTGTGTTTCCATCATATTTAAAGCTGGGTTTTAACGTTCACAAATAAATGATTTACTTTTTGCCCAACAATGATTTTAACGATTGCATAACAAAGCATAAAATTCAGTTCTCGTTACTTTCGTCAGGCAGCACTAATCGATTACATCCTAGAGAAAGGTTATGCCTGCTAGCGAGGGAAAAACCGTTGCCAACAATGTATATTAAAATCTAGACTTCCTTTTATAACTATGCATTATGAAAGAAGTAACAAGAGTAGAGTTTTCTCGTGCAGTCTTGTTGATCGAAGCTGGTCAGTGCAATCTAATAAAGGGGACAACGTACACTTTGAAGACAAATGCAAACAGATCCACATCTGATCAATATTCCGCAGGCCATGAGGGCTGAGGTTTTTGTGATACTCTTATTGCGAAACGTTGCGGTGAACCATATTATGGAAAAATTAAAAAGAAAGAAGCCTCGGGTGCAGGATTCGCAAACATTTCCTTACCCAGACAGATAAATGATTAATTTCTCGCTTTTGGTTACATAAACATAATGACCATCGTTGAAAGAAAATGATTGGGTATTTCCTTTCAACAAGTTTTATGCCAGCCAAAAGCAGAGCAGCTTGGATTGAAAGCCTTTTGAAACATTTAGCAAGTTTCGCAGAAAATTCGCCTCAGTATTACATGATCAGGTGCATATTTCAATAAAATTTGCAAGTATAATTAAGTATACTTTGGATCGGGATCAATCGTAGAGGTTAAAGTATTTAAAGTAATGGTATAACACAAAGAAAATTAAGAGGTCTATTAAACTCTCGTTCACGTCCGCGAAATATTGCGGGAACGTTTGAAAAACTTATCGTGGTACTAAAACCCACAGGACAAATGAAAGAGCACAAGTGGGTTTTAGTCAGTTAAGTTCTGACAAGCCCTCTCACTCCACCATAAGGGTGAAGCGAGAGGGGTTGTCAGAATTTAACGAGCGGGAGAAGTTATTTCATGATTTCCCACCTCAGAAAGAAAAAATGTCCGCAAGATATAAATAAGGGAAATTCGTTTATTATGATGGACAAGGAAACCATTGATTGGTTCAAGATGGTATCGTTGCTTACTGACAGTTGATGGGAAGCTAGGCTCACACCCAACGCTCCGCGTTATCTCAGTAGCTAGCATGGCAATCTTCATTATTCTCAGCAATCTGTGTACGGACATCCTGACCCGTCAATACGCTATATATTGCGTGTACCGTGTACGGTGTGCATTAAGATATTCTAATACATCGCGCACCGAAAAGAAAGGAAATGTAAATAACTTGAATAAAATAATATATGACAGCAAGACGTGTTCAGTTTCATATTCACATCACTGAACTCTAAAATGATGTATAAATAATCTTCCACCGAGCTTCAAGCGTGCCTAGAAAATTGCCGAGATTTAAGCCGTAGGAAAAATATCTTCAGATGAACTAACATCTCCGAGTTATTAGTGTAATGGCAGGTATGATTCTGGAGCCTTATGTAGGTTACATTCTGAATGCGATATTTTTTTATTAAAGTTTAAACCTTTTAAGTATAAGCACGCTACTAAATGTTAGGTCTATTAAAATCTCACAATGGTTCCATACGGTACTCACTCAATGTAATGGGGCGTCATTCACTAAAGTGCTTTCGAGTAGGTTTTTGATAATAACTGGCTTCTAGCAAAACTAGCAATTAACTTTTGTTCTGAACCTAGTAGAACTGTGGTTGAACCTTTGTAGTCTCTGTACAAACATTTAAAGAAAAAGACAGAAAGAAAAACGTTTTTTTACATTAATAAAAAAAAAACTTCATTTCTAGAATTAGTTTAGTACACTAAAGTTCAATCAAGTACAAGGACTATTTTGTTTATTTATATTCGATATTGTGTTTGACAACGTAAACGTGTATTGTACGAGTATTATGCATAGTACCTTTTATAATATATTTTTTTTGATAAATCTAATTGTCACGTCAAGTATCATTTAATTAAGTAAAATCCATATAAGGTTTAATGCACCCCGAATTCAACCTTATATGGATGATAAATTATGTAAATAGGTGAGTGGTGGCGAGGGAATAATGTTGTCGAAGCTGCTTTTAATTAGGAGAAGTTAGGTTTTATTTTATACAGAGATCATCATCATTTCAGCCGATATACGTGCACTGTTGGACATAGGCCTAACCCAAGTGTCGCCGCAATGAACGATCCTGTGCGTCTCGCATCTATCGGATTCCCGCAACCTTCACACAGGTCATCGGTCAAAATTAACATTATTTTTAATGCGAACGACTTACTCATTTATGGCGCCAGAATAACAAAAAATATCTCAACTGCTGTATCAAGTGTAGGCATTTCGTCGCAGCCGTTTGGATCTAGATCGAATGGCAGTTGGCACTGAAACTAAGTTAAGAATTTCAGAAATCTGAACCACTGCCGTTTATGGTGAACTACGAGTATGAATATGCAGTTATGTACAGTCAGACACAATGGTATTTTGTTTTTATTGGTTTTATTGGATATACGACCTATGTACATCAGGAGAGAAAAAGTGGAGGGATTTTTAATCAGTAATGGAAGTGTGGTCTGGGCTAATTTTTATTGTTTCAATACCATAGAACCTAATGCCATGTAAATCATTCAGTATTGACTTAGGACTTGATTATTTCATTTCATTTGATTGGAATACTGTTACTGTACTGCTCTTTGTTGCCGACAGTACCGTTTCAAATTTAAACTAAACTGCAAAACCGCCGGCCGACCTGCAATCGTAACTTCGTAAAGTTTACCGCCTTGACTGTCAATACGTACAGATGTAAAACACATTGACATTATTACTGTCGTTAGAGATCAGATTTCATTGGGCGTGGATTACAGGTTTACAGGTACATTACCTAGCACCTCTAGTAAAGTTATCCTACCGACCAGTAACGACTCATTAGTTAAGTATCCCTTTTGCCAAATCTATATTTGGTGTCTTAATCTACCTATTCCATGTGTCAAATACTATCTCCATTCTATCCTAATGCGCTTGTCATACAAAGGAGCCTGCATAAAGGCAAGATCCAGGTAGCATCATGGCGATTACACATGTTTGTTTGTGAGGGGCAGACGACCCCTAGCATGTGTGATACTAATCTGGAGAGACAATGAGAAGCTGTAGACAGGTAGCCATTTGATACTGTTGCGAGATCTGGTAGCTTCAAATAGCGTTCAGTGACGGCGAATGCGGAAACCAAACTTCAATAGACAGACAGATAGACAGTGTTCGGGAACAGATGTGAAAAATATTATCTCAATCACCGTGGACTGAGACAGAAAATTAATCCCCAAGGCAATAGACGGATCGTTCTCAACGGTCGGAATGTTTTGTTACCAAGAATACCTGTTTATGAGAGAGAGACGTTTTGCGGTACTTTAATTATTCTAGTAAGCGATGGTAATGCGTCATAGGACCCAAACCTTCTTTAAGGAAACCCAATAAAATACAGGTAAGGCTTCAAACCCATTAATGCTTTTTTACAGAGGTCCACGAGCCTGGGGACGCCCCGACTTTTCCAATTCCATATCTTCGTTACCACCTTCATTTCAGCCGAAAGTCGTCCACTGCTGGACACAGTCATTTCCCAAGTGTCACCAGAATGTACGTCCTTGTGCGAATTCCATGTATGAAAAACTTTTCTAGGAAAAAAAAACCGGCCAAGAGCGTGTCGGGCCACGCTCAGTGTAGGGTTCCGTAGTTTCCCGTCCGTCACAATAAGTGTTCCCACTTATGAGTTTAAAAAAAGGCTATTTGTTACGTTGACATACTAAGTTCGGAACTCTAATAAATACGGAACCCTAAAAACGGGCCCACAATGGACGATGATAACTAAAACAGTATGAAAGTAGTCAAAATTTCAGCGATTGTGCACTCGTAAAATTACGAATATATTTAAGAAGCAACGATTTTTTCTTCTAAATCTTAACATCGACTTTTAAAAAGATGACGTTATTACGCAACACATTTTGATAGATGGCGTTAAAAAAATGAATTTTAGTTTTGTTCTAAATTGCCTTAGCATGTTCCTGATAGAAGTTTTATGTAGTTATAAGATAATACCGCCAATGCCAAGGAGAGACCAACCGAACAATTCGATAATACCCGACCCCATCAACTCAGGAAAAATTCTAACAGCGCGAACGCGAAATCAAAGTACAGCGCCATCTCTCGGGAATTGGGTTACTAATTAATACATAGGTACCAGAAGAAGTTTTCGGTGGTAATTTTGCGAGAACCGATTTTAATAACTCTTTTTTTGTTTGAAAGAAGATACGTTCAGGAGAATAAAATAGTAAACGAAGTTAAAAAAAATGCTTGCATATACGATTATACTACAAACTTAGTCCAGAAATTATTTTGTACAACCTTTTTGTCTTTTTTGTACAAAAACTGTTCTTTCCATCAAGTTCAAAATGATTTTCCTAGAAAGTCCTCATAAAGTTCTAGTTTTCAGATTTTTTTCATATTTTCTAAACTTATGGTTCAAAAGTTAGAGGGGGGGGACACATTGTTTTTTTACTTTTGGAGCGATTATTTCCGAAATTATTAACATTATCAAAAAATGATTTTCGTAAACCCCTATTTATTTTTAAATACCTATCCTACTATATATCACACGTTAGGGTTGAAATTAAAAAAAAAATCACTTCCTAACGTATATATAGGGGTCTACCCTAATAAAACATTTTTTTCCCATTTTTATTTTACCACTTTGTCGGCGTGATTGATATATATATTGGTACCAAATTTCAGCTTTCTAGTGCTAACGGTCACAGAGATTAAGCGAGGACGGACAGACAGACGGACAGACAGACATGGCGAAACTATAAGGGTTCCTAGTTGACTACGGAACCCTAAAAATGACACCGAAGTTTAGTTGCCATGCAGGCAACCAACATCCCAATTCTCCCATCTCATCCATCAAAAAAATGTCACTGCATTCTAATATTACGAAAGTATTCAGTGTTCGTTATTTTGTTTTGTTCGTAAAACAACGGGCTCTGAAAGAGTAACTGTAATGAAAACAAAGGTATTGCAAAATCGGGTGAAGATCATCCCGAGCGCCGTATGACGGATGGGTCACGGTATGGTTAAATGATATCCCACCAAAAATATACCTGTTAAAAAGGGGGCTAAGTTCCTGTCGGCTAAGTTTCGCCTAAAAAGGGGTTGAAATCCAATCCAATGCCAAGTTTAGATACACTTTAAAATCGATCATAATCATCTTCATCAACAGCCTGATCATCATTAAATTTGAACTTGGCAGGTTAATTTAAGAAATCGTACCAAATTTTTTCTTTTTGTGCCACGCCCGCGTCCATTGTTAACCTTAGATCGTATTCTCATTGTATCACTGGTTCATAAATATTTTATTAAAAATACGTTATGCAATTAAGCCAACTCACGCTTGACCGATTTCTTAAATTTCTTATGACATATTTTACACCCCCTCCCCCTTTCTTCCCCGCCTCCTCTTCGTATTCTCATATCACTGGTGCATAAATATTTTTATTAAAAATTCGATATTAGATTTAGCCAACTCACGCTTGACCAATTTCTTATATTTCTTAATTTTTTGTTAATCTACATATAACACACGACCTGTGTGCCAAATGTCATAACGCTAGGACAATTGGAAGTGGCCTAAAGGTTGTTTACCGATCAGTGAGTCAGTCAGTGCCAAAATTTGCTATATTCACAGGGTCATATTTTAGGATCTACTGAAGCTATATCTATGAAATTTGGCATACTGTTTTAGTACTAGTATATGATTACTTAGGTACAATTTTATCTCTGTACTTGCAATAGGCACTGAGCTACAGGGGGGTTATAAGTGGGTCGAAACGGTTCGTGTAAATAGTGCACGACATGCGCGCGGCCTGTTGCTGGAACTTGGCCTGCGCACTGCCGTGCGCTTAGATTTTGGTTTTTGAAAGCGTCTACGCTCGGAAAATGGCCATGGACAAAGAACGTCGTGGTTAGTGAAATATTTTATTTCAAAAATATTTCAACTCGCTCAATAGAAGCTCAGTTTTCTTTCTGAAACGAAACGGTTTTGATGGTCTGACAGATTGGAACCAACATTTTTAAAGACCATCATAACAATTTATACTATTATATTTAACCGTTTTACTTAACTAGAAAATACCAATATTATTAAACTATTTTACCTTGTTTCTATCACACCGAGTCCAAATCGTAAAAACCGCCATATTTACACATTAAACTTAAAATAAAATAAAGAACATAAGAATCTACTTAAAAGCAGCAATAACAACATTAGTTCTGAACAAAGCATGCCAAACACAAAAGAATAATAGCAGTAAACTCTTTTGATTTCCTTTCGAAATGTACTGACATTGATGAAAATCTTTTTGATTCATTCTTCTCAAATCTGAGGGGAGCACGCGTTTGTCGAAGCGTAGTTGTTTAATTTAAACCATACAACATATTACGCCTAACCTATACCAAAGCCATCTCTGATAGCCGGTATATTTGTCGACGTCAATAGAGTCCCTTTTTGTTGTTGTAGCCAATATGGCTTATCAAATTCAGCCTTAGTTTAAAATCTACGCTGCCTCTGGTTTGAATAAGACTTGCGTTTGTAAAACATCGCGTATCAACTGCCCTATCGTGCAAAGTCGACTAATAAATAAATGAATATTGGGGTAGGTTTCTACGAGTGTAAATAAAATATTTTCTTCATTGCCTATCTCATCAGATATTGGATTTCTTATATACCTACACACTATTAACTTCGATGAAATAGAAGTTTATTTTGTCTTGTCTTAGTAATTTATTAATTGACATAAATGATGATGTAACACATATTAAGTACGGCAATCTTGACAATCCAAAACGAACTAAATTCATAAATATTACACAATTAACAACACCTTAGGTGGAAGTCCTGTTAAATTTTAATATTGTATCTAAAATTTAATTTGTACAGCTAGTAGTAAAGTTGCAAATAACTGTTATTAGATGAGTAGCCCGTCACCGGGCAGACTAACTAGATCCCCTCTGCGGAAATTCAATCATAGCTACCAACCAGTGTTATCGGTATAATTAAAAGGGGACCGTTAGCACTGGCCATCGATAGCAGGCCCAGTAGTTACACCGATAAAATATTTTACTTCAAAACATTATGGTATAGCATAAACAATATTTCCTGCCGACTAGAGTTCAATAAATTTAGAAGTTTAGACGTAACGCGGATCCTAATAAAAACAAGAAAAAAATTCGCAAAGCGATATAAAAGTTTATATTATGCCGTAATAAACTATAAACCGTCGGTCATGTCATGGGTTCATCGCAAAGCTTCTCCAGTAAGCGTCCAAAGCAAATTAAAAGTAGAAATAATGCACTATCCACAAAAATAAATATAACTAAACACAAAACAAACACGCTCTAAATACTGATTTCAAAAATGCTGGCAAATATATTCAGCAAATATTAGAAAACTTTGAAGAAAAATAAAAACAAGTACATTCGAATAAAAATGATTGGCGCGAAAACGCGTTAGTAGCGTAGTGTTTAGAGCGCGAGGTGTACGTCACACCGCGCTCTTTCCCGAGCGAGGACTGCAAGATGCAGCCGCCAGCCGGCGAGCGTGTAGCCGGCGACCGCGGCCGAGCTCGACAAGAATTTACTAAAGAAAATCAAGCTGCACAGTGAAAATTCACAACGTGTAAAAGAAAATTTTAAACATTACAAGTGAATTTCCTTACATTTTTTGTCTAGAAATGTGTGCTCAAATTTTTTATGAAACATTTTTCCAATACACTTCTTCGAAAACAATGTAATCACCGTCGTGTTTTATTGTTCTGATTTCGACACAATAAACAACAGTAATTATATTGATTATTTATTATGTTTCAAAGCAAAGAGACCCATATATTTAAAAGCCTTAATATCTGATGAAAATTGTATTGTATATGAAAAAAAATGTTATAAATATTTATGACTATTATCAGAGTTGGAAAAAAACACCTTTTTTTTAATTTAAACAAACAGTTCAAATTGTTTTAAACAAGTGTTCTTTTTAGTTTAAGGCATAATTTCAAATTAATTTGACCTATATTGTTTTATTTCTAGACCAGATCTTTTCAAATTCGCCATAGTAAATTAAATATATAAACACGATAAATGGATAAACATTTATTTTATGTGGCATATCTCTAATCAATACTGAACGCTTTACATTCACCTAAATTGGGCGACATTGGGACTTTCCTAGAAGTTTTTTGATTGATTTGAAATTGAAATTTTGAATATTAACTTCATCTGATACGCGTGGAAATTTGTCACTGATGCACTCGAATCGATAACACCCTCACCTACGGCTCGGCTGAATTTCACCTTGGTTGCAATGGCAAAGTTTATCCACTTGGTATCAAAATGTACTGTTACCGTGTAAATATACTCCGGACCTCTGCATGCACGATCACTTCACAACCCTCAATCAGCGGCATATATTTATGGATAACAGGATTATCTACAACGTGTATAAAATACTTTTTCAAAACACCTTTTATTAATGGTCTAATCAAACTACACTTGAATCCGCAATGAACTTTGCACCATTTGAAGTATATTTTTATTTTCAATGCTTTGCTTTACACCGTATTGTCGTGGCGATGGACGCCTTTAATGTTTTTGGTGATGGCTGTTAATAGCGACGACAGGCCGAACACTAAAATCAGTTCACAATAACCGCATTGTTCAAAAGAACGCCATGGTACTTGTATAAATTAGTTAGCTCACTGGTTATGATTCATTTAATTATGACTTAACATTTCAAAAACAAATTTCACATATTCATCACAAAACACGAAAACAAAAAGAAAAAGAAAAGTTGGCGTGGTAAGACATTTCACAAAACTAACAATGAATTACAAATAATCAGAATTTGTAAATGTTTTAAAAAATGTTTGATGCAGCTTTTAGGTGTGATGTTTCAAAAAACCTAAGAGCATCAATTTCAATCAAATTATAAGTTCAAGGTTGGTCAGTCAAAGAAGATGAAGCGGCTCGTATTTGCACGTTTTAAAGCGTAGATCTCCATGGAGAAGGACGTCCAAGAAACTCCACGGATTTCTTTTAAAATTCAATAAAAAGTTACAAAATTATAGTTACATCTATATGACAAGGAGAAACTGACTGACTCGCGTAGCGCGCCAGCCGAAAGTACTGGGACGAGGAGTGTGTGGTTTTATACAAGGCGCTTCCTTTTATGACGTAGGCGAGCAGTAAGAGAAGATTTCCCAAAATTCACCTAAAGGCATGAAACGTGTCTAAAGTTTGTATAGAGAAGCCTACGTTCACGCGAGCAAAGTCGCTTGCAGAAGCTAGTCGTTTAATATAATGTGAGAATTATGTAGAAAGAGATGCACATCAAATTCGTAGTATGGAATTAAAAAGAAAATCAAATCTGTAGTATAAAACAAAGTCGCTTTCCACGACTGTCTGTTTAGTCCGCTAACTCCTAAACCACGTTACGGATTTCGATGCGTTTTCGCTAATAGAAAGAACAATAAACGAGGAAGGTTAATATAATTTGCACCCGTGCGAAACCGAAGCGGGTTACTGGTGTTACATATATTGAGTTTAATCGTATAAACTCAATTTATGTAGCACTAGACTAGTACCAACCCGAGTGAGACAGCAGTCAAGCGCAAAATTAGCATCAAAAAAAAAATTGTCATACAATCTTTATCGGATCCAACAATGTTTCCAAATGGTAATGCTAAACAATTAGTTTGCGCGCCAGGTTGATGCCCAGCTCTTGTGGAACAGGACTAGCATGCAGCCAAGCATTTTTATCTTCTATATAATTCCCCTCCTTATAATAAGCTTGCCAGCATAATTTGTGTTCAATATCATAATTAAATTTCGACTCATCGAGATCTACAATGTTGAGAGGTATTTTATTATAACCTTTCATGAAAGATGAGGCGCCTTTAGCTAGCCTGAAAGTAATTGATCCTTATTTCTAACAATATAACAATGTCTATTAAATCTTTACAAAAAAAAATAGAAGTTTCTTTTTTAGCGTACATTATGTTTTCGTAGATTTATTGAGAAGTTTTCATAATAATGTTCATAGTCATAAACAGTTTCGTTATAAAATCATGCCAGCGGAGATAAATGGTAAATGGATCTGACAGCTCTTTTTTGCAGAATAAAAATATATATTTTTTTAATAAAATTAAAAACGATATCTCACTCTAGAATTTACTCTTGTATCGTAGAAGCATTCACTGACATGTAAACTTGATACGGAACATAGTGAACGTATCTGTAGTGTCATATTATTTAGTGCGAAAATCGAACCCGCGACACTTTGCTCAGAAAACAATTGCTCCTCCACTGCGCCAGCCTTGCCGTCCGTAGTTTGATATCCAATATTTTTATGTGAATAGCATGGATGTCACTTCGATGTTATAACCATGGTAGCATATAATTAATTTGACCCGACAGTCGGTAGAAATAAACACCGATTTTATACGGCACGTTAATTCTGGCAGTCACTTGTAGATATTTAACAACTTTCTGTCTATGAAAAACGTTTTTTTTTTTATTAGTTGTTTAGTTATTTAGCCCATTTATGTCCCACTGCTGGGCGAAGGCCTCCCTCTCCCTTTTCCACACACATCTGTCTTCGGCCATTGCGGGCCAGTCCCTCCGGTATTTATTAAGCTCATCTCTCCACCTTCGCCTTGGTCTGCCGCGATGTCGCTTTGCGTTTAATGCGACCCAATAACTGGCTCTTTTAGCCCACAGCTCATCCGACATGCGACAAACATGTCCGGCCCAATTCCACTTTAGAGTGGCAGCTTTTCGGGCAACATCTTTAATGTTAGTTGTGGCGCGCAGCTCTGTGTTCCTTATGCGGGCGGAAAATCGAACACCCAGGACACTGTGCTCCATGGCTCGTTGACAAACCTCGAGCCTGGACCTCTGCTGAAGCGTCAAAGACCAGGTTTGCGCTCCGTACGTAAGTATGGGGAGAATGCACATGTCCATAATTTTCCGTTTTAGGCATAGCGGGAGATCCTTTGAGAAGGTCTTTCATTGACCAAAAGCTCCTCCAGGCACTTTCAGTGCGTCGAGCAACTTCTTTATCTTGTCGCGCCTGAAAGGAGACTATTTGGCCAAGATACACATAATCCTGGACATATGCAATCTCCTCACCCTCAATGTACAGTCTCCTTTTATTAATACTGTTGGTCATGAGTACCAAACTCATTAAAATTAAATATTTTCTTTACTAAACCAAAAATCAATTAAAAAGCAACATCTATTTTGACTATCTTTGAGGTATTGTCCTAAAAATATTGTTACGAATGAACTGCGTACCGCAAAAAGTTATTATTTTGCTCGCGCTCTCATTTTCTTCATTCATATTTTGTTTGAAGAGTATCTGTGCAGAATGCATCTCGGTAAAAAAATTGTTATGGACCTGAAACATGTGCAGTGCAGATTCCTCATTAAGGGGATGCATCTCGACATACATTTTCACTGTTTTTCATACAACCGCTCTTACGCGATTATGACGTTATTACACATTTTTCATCAGATATTTTGGAAACACAGTATCTTGTGGATATTATCTAGGCTTCTATGAAAAACAATTTATAAATTTATGTAAAACTAAAACTTTAAGTGTTTAAAAAAAACACGTATTTCCTGGAACAAGTTTTGTAAAATATTCGAGTAAGAAATGGAAGCTATGCTTGTTTAAACTCCGAAAAATTGTTTTATACATGAGCTTCTTAGTAATGCTACTATTTAATTTAAATTAACTTTTTGTGCAATAGTGGTACATACGCGGAATTAACGCAATATGGAACTCTAGCAGTCAACCTTTGGGTTAAAAAAGACTTCGCTAGGGAAGGTGTTCAACAATAAATAAATAATACATATTTAAAATCGAACTAAGCATCGTTTGATTTTTCTCCCGAACAAGCGGGATTCCGAAAAGGCTTCAGCACCGTGGACCACATACATACACTGCGGCAGGTTATACAGAAGACCGAGGAGTATAATTTGCACTGGAAGACACAGTGTTGGAAGGCCTCCTACCAGAAGGATTGATGACCTGGTAAGGGTTGCGGGAATCCGATGGACGTAAGACGCAGGGGACCGTTAATTGTGGCGACACTTGGGGTCCTATGGCCAATAGGCCTATGTCGAATTGAACTGATTGATCCTAAGACGATTTTCGGCTGAAATGATGATGATGATGATGACGATGAAAATTGGGTTAGGTTTTTTACTGAACTGTGGGAATATTCAAAAGAATTACCGTGGCGTTGGAAAACAACGGGCAACTGAAGATACACATGTTTTTAAATTAAGCACACGGTTTTTAGTCAGTAAAAGTCTGACATACCTTCTCGCTCCACCCAGTGAGGGAGAAGTTTCTTGATGATTTCCCACCTAAAAAAAGTATATTTTAGCCTGTTGGTCTAGTGGTTAGTGGCCCTGACTGCTATGCCGGAGGTCGTGGGTTCGAATCCTACCCAGGACAAATGTTTAAGTGATGAGCATGGTAATTTTGTTCTGTGTCTGGGTGTAATTTATCTAAAATATGTATGTATTTAGAAATATATAAGTATGTCTATCAGTAATTGTCTAGTACTCATAGCACAAGCTCTGCTTAGCTTGGGACTAGATGGCGTTGTGTGGAAGATATGGAATATTATATATTATATTATATTATATTATATTATATTATATTATATTATATTATATTATATTATATTATATTATATTATATTATATTATATTATATTATATTATATATTCCTACTAATACTACAAATGTAAAAGTCTGTGTAATCAAACACGCCCCAATCTCGAAATTGATGGAGCTTGGTACATGGGTAGACCAAAACCTGGATTAAGACAAAACGATGCTGATTTATCCAGATGATACAGACAGCTGCACCAATTGGATACCCCTCTCCAATTAAAATTTCTTAGAAAAGGGGGATAACGCTGTCTTTACGTTCCGGTATGATAATTTTCCAATATCAAGCAGATTAAGTCATTAGCAAAAGGTATTCATTTAATAATTTGATTGTTTGATGTGTTTTTGTTATGTCAGAGTCGCGAAATCATGTTGATACTATAATGTTTACATAACAAGACTATAACAGCATAAACAACCGTGCATTGAGTGTTGCTGTGTAATAATTTTATGCAATTATATAGTAATTGGGCATTACGTTATCTTTATTTACGACTAAAAGATACGTCACGGCAGCTTCACACGAGCCTAATAAAAGCTAGCTCATCAATAACAGACATACTTGAATAGGCACACTAAAACTATTAGCTGTCATCTTTAAATCAGTATAAAACCACTAATTTATTTATTTAATCTTCATACAATACAAAGTAGGTACATAGGCGGACTTAACGCCTTAGGCATTCTCTGCCAGGCAACCTAAGGTGGGGCAGAGACAATATGGAAGAAACAAGAGTAAAAAAGTATATATTACAGGCATTGCTTGCTTAAATAAAGATTCCAAACCCAAAATTGTTTGTGTATAACTTTTGGACACAATAAACGTTATTATTGTTATTATTATTATATATATTACCTTTATTAACTTTTTTACATGTTACAATATATTTTTAAATATTTCTTAAAAAACAATAAAAAAAAAACATTTAAAAATATAAAATAAAAAACAGTATCCCACCGGTATCGGGAACAGGGTCCAAGCTACCGGCGGTCAGGGCTCCAGAGAAAGGAACCTCCTAACTATACGAGCCGTGTCCAGGAGTACCGCTTTCTGAATCAAGCCCTTGATCCAGCCGCTTAACGAGAGCCTCCTAAGGTGTTGGTCGAGGCTCTTGGCTATTAAGCCATTGGCTGACACGACTATCGGTACAATGATCGCTGAGTCCACATCCCACATGTCGACAACCTCGCGAGCCAAATCGATATACTTGATTTGTTTATCTTTCTCGGCTTTCACGAGGTTCTCGTCATGCGGAACGGATATGTCAACAATCATTGCACGCCTCTCCCTTCGGTCCACCACCACTATATCAGGCTTATTGGCTACAATAGTCCTGTCAGTGATGATGGACCGATCCCAGTACAACGTGATATCGCCACTATCGAGAACTGGGTCGGGCACATACCTGTAGTATGGCACCTCCGATTCCACAAGAGATTACTTCAGAGCAAGTTGCTGATGGATTATCCTGGCTACAAGGTTGTGTCTATGCAAGTATTCCCAGTTAGCTAGACGAGAACAACCAGAAATAATGTGGCGGATTGATTCACCCGGTCGGTGACATGCCCGACATATGTCAACCGTGCCGTCCTTCACAATAAATCTCCGGTAGTTATTCGTCATGATAACTTCGTCCATAATTGCACAGACAAACCCTTCGGTTTCCCCAAAGAGGTCACCGCTGCGTAGCCAGGCTACGGACGCCAGTTGGTCTACATCAGGCCCATGAAGGACCCGGAAAAAGCGTCCGTGAAGTTCCTTACTCTGCCATACTTCCTTGCGTACGTTAGTGTCAAGCACTACAGGTTTGCGCCAGTTCTCGTTAGCTAAGGAGAGCGGGGTGAGTCCCTTGTCCACTGCTACTACATCACGATGCATACCCCCGTCGGCGGCTAGGAAGTATTCCCTGAGACTGCATACCTCGCGATTGTGCAGGGTCTTAGCATTTAAAAAGCCTCGACCCCCACACTTCCGCGGGATATACAGTCTCATTACCGACGACCGAGGGTGATGCATTCGATATGCAGTCAGCAGTGTACGAACCCTCCTATCCAGGGCGTCAAGTTCCGTTTGAGTCCATTTGAGTACACCGAAGGCGTACATCAATACCGGCATGACCCAACCGTTGAAGGCACGCACTTTGTTTCCACCTGAAAGAAAGCTGTTAAGTACCTTCTTCAGGCGGCCAAAGAAGCGCTCCCTCAACGATTGCTTCATGTCACTGGCATTGATGCCTAACGCTTCCGACATACCCAAATACTTGTAGGTTTCGGTTGGTGAGAGGGATCTCAGGTGTATGGAATCCGAGAGTTGGATACCCACGGATTTCACAATCTCCCCTTTTTTTTTTTTTTTTTTTTATGGTGGAAAAAAATCATGCATTGACATCCCCCGCCCTTGGGCGGAGCGGGAGATAGTGTCAGACTCTTACTGACTAAAAGACCCACCCCGTTCCTTCTAGCCTTCATACCGGGGCTCGAGCGCCCTTTCGGATAACCCTGGCCCCAGTAGGCTTCGACCCGGCTGGGTCCCTGCTGTTGCTGACAACTCCTTGAGGCGCGCGGGAACAGTGCGCGCCGTCGACGACTTGGGCTTGGTCCGGACAGTTACCGGACGGCCGGACAGTGAGCTACCCATTGCTCACCGTCCGCAAGCCCGCGTCTACGTTGGCCGGAAATCGGGATCAGAATCCCGGCGACGGCGGCGGCGATAACGCCGTTGCCTGATGCGTTCGGCCTCCTCCTTTGCGAGCATTACTGCTTCGCAGAAGTCGGCGACCGCCTGCCACTCCTCCTCGCTCCGGACCATGGCCTCAACCAAGGCCCGGCACGAGAGGTCTCCGCCGCCGATCGCCCCCACGAGGGCACGGCGATGCTCCGCCCAAGCAGGGCACACCTCGACTGTGTGCTCCACCGTGTCCTCCGGGCGTTCCGCACAGTGGCGACACCCGGGTGTCACCTCCGCATGAATCCCGTGCAGGAAACTCCCGAACGAACCATGTCCGGTGAGTACCTGCGTCATGCGGAAGGTAAGGACGCCGTGAGGTCTTTCCAGCCACGCCTCAAAGAGGGGACTTACCGCACAATCTCCCCTCGCTTTATATGCATAACCGCACATTTGTCCACACCAAACTCCATCCTGATGGCACTACTGAAGGTTTCCGTTACCTTCAGTAGCTCCATCAGTTGCAGATTGTTGGGGGCAAAGAGCTTCAAGTCATCCATATAAAGGAGGTGAGATATAACCTGAACACCTCTCTTCAACCGATAGCCTAGGCCTGAATTCTCCAGCAATGTGCTCAGAGGATTCAAGGCTAGGCAGAACCAAAGCGGACTCAAACTGTCACCCTGGAATAAACCTCGCTCGATCCTTACCGGTTCGCTGTTCCTATGGATATTTCGACATCCTGGATAGCGAAGGACTGTCCTCCATTGCCTCATACATGACATCAGGAAGGTGCGAAGAGTTGCATCAACTTTATACAACTCCAGCACCCTCATGAGCCATGTATGAGGAACTGAGTCGTAGGCCTTCTTATAGTCTATCCAACATGTCGACAGATCCTTTCGGGAACGCCGAACCTGTTGGCTGATGGCCATATCGATGAGGAGTAGCTCCTTCGTACCGCGGGACCCATTCCTACATCCATTTTGAGAGGCAGACATGATAGCGTTACTATCAACGTGGTGGTTAATCTTTGCTCTCAAAATGGATGTAAGAACCTTATAAACTGTCGGCAGACACGTGATCGGCCAATAGTTTTTGGGTTCCGCGGTGCTACCTGATTTGTGGAGCAGGTGGGTAACTCCTGTTGTAAGAAACTCGGGTAGCGAGCCAGACTCTAAGGCGGCCTGATACTGAGATGCCAAACGAGCGTGCGACCTTTGCAACCACTTTATCCAAAAGTTGTGCAGTCCGTCCGGCCCTGGAGATTTCCAATTAGGCAACGGACGGACTGCACGGGCCACATCTTGGGGGCTGATTATGATTGCCCCCATTTCTGTTATCGATTCGCACGCTCGTTCGACCTCTCGAGTCCAACCACCTTCAGTATGACTGACAGGCACCGACCAAATGTTGCGCCAGAACGAAGTCATGGCGTCATCATCCGGAAGGCGCGTGTCAGTCACACCCTGGTCCGGTCGCTCCCAAGCCCGGTATACCCACCTTTCATTACTCCGGAATGTGCTATTCTGGGTGTATCTTTCAACACGCCGCTTATACCTTCGTATACGGTTTGCCCATGCATACACTTTCTGCTTCAGGAAGTGGATGCGCTCTGTGACTCGGGACATATAGTCTCGGGGGCTGATGTCAGTCCCCGAAAACGCCCGCCTCACAAAGCGCATCACTCGTGGGCGAGTGTTGCCCTCCCTGAAGCAGATTAGTTTGCCAATGAGTGCTCTGGTCCCACCAATACGACGCTCGATCCTACACTGCCAGGCCGGCACAGCTGGTTTTGGTCGTGTAGCTACGTCACTGTTTGGAAATTTTACGTGAGCTACACGACATGCCGCTACGGCCGCGCAGTACATGATCGAGTGTGTATCGGTGAGATCTTCGCAGTCATCAAAATAGTTTGACAACTGCGAATCCAGAGCAGCCACCAGCGCCTTATTCTTATTACGCATGGGCAAACGAGGTAAACGCGGCCTAAGCTCAAGCGGCATGTTGCGATACTCCCGAATAGCACATATATATATATATTATTATTATTATTATTATATATATATATTGTGATATCGAAAGGAGATCGCATGAGTTGCAATCGCATAGAAAAATCCCTATACGAGCCTACCGACGAGCTGAGCTGCGTTACAATATATAGTTAAAATACACATACATATATATTTTAATGTAATATATATACTTCACAGGATAGTTCACAGTGCTCAGATATCGAAGGTTGTGCTTGTGAGTCACTTAATAAGTGCAGCAAATACTGGTAATAACTGTGCCAGTTGTCTGTGTATACAAGTGGTTTCGCTGGCCGGCTGGTGGCGCGACAGCCTCATTCGCCATTGTTTAAGGTTCCCGTCGTCCCATAGGAACACACCGCCGACGCCATGTTCACTTTTCCTGTTACGGTAAACAAGTTAGACAGGGGCTGATTCATTTTGTATCGCGAACCAATTAATGCTTACAAACGAGTATCACTTTATAAGGATCGGTAGATGCATTAATATTTAGCTTCACATGTTTTATATTAAAAAGTTGCTGCGTCCTAATTTAGACCGTAATCTGTACGGCATGTATCGTTGATTTAGAATCTTTCTAATTTATTATGCTTCACAGTCATGAAGATTTAATATTTTATTACAGACGCTTATTAAAAATTGATACATGTGTAATTTTATCAGGAGTATTGAACCTAATATTCGGTACAGAAAGAGTAGCTACTTAGTCATAAAAGCATTTTCGTATTGCAAACTTGCTTGAGTCAACGAAACAGCAAGTTTTTCACGCGTTGTGTAAGAGGCGAGCGTGCGACGGAAGCTAACCGAATTCTCCGACGTTTTAGGGCATATGTCGCAGTGTATTAAAGTCCACAGAGGATAAAACTAAATAGATAGCAATCATTTAATATTGATCCGACAGGGTCCATATTGATCTTAACTATATTTTTATACCAACTAATACGTATGTATGGAATGCAATAAAGTATTGAGCATTTTTTTTATATTTAATGTTCTTGTTGGTTTTTACTTCATAAAATTAAATTTAAGTGAATCTGACTTTGTAAAAATAATGAGTTTATAAACTTAACTTTTTTTTGGCCTTATTGTAAAAGTTTTTAATGATGGGTGCTTTTTCTAGTTCATTACCGACGGTTTAACCATTCATTCAATTCAAGTTTGATTTGTGGTGTGTTTCATCCTGCTAAACAAATAACACAGATCGGCAAAAAAAACTATATTTTCTCTATTTATACCTCTAAACAACTTTTTTTTAATGAATTGAAATTACATTTTATTTTAAAGCTAAGAAATCTCAAACATTACACAGAACACAATTAAAATAAGAGCTCATGCAGTTAAGAAAAAGAGAATCAAACATCCGTTGAGTTGTTCGCCGTAAAACAACCCTCCTACTTAAAACAACCCTCCAACGTAAAAGTATTTTTTGTCGAATGGCTCCAGTTATTTTCAATAAAATTCCAAGACAATTAATAAATCTTAATAATAGTATGTTTAAAAACAACTGCGGTACCTACGATAAAAAATAAGGTAAAAAATTAAGCAAAATTTAAGTAGGTTTTAGCCGCATATTAAACACATTTTTTAAGCTATAGCATAGCTTCTATCGCGGGCCTTGAACGTGGAGACCGAATCCAGAAATTCCGTAACGAAAATAACCTAACACCCCCCACTCATTTGTTTTTTGAGCGTGGTGACCGATAAGAAAACAAATGAGTGAAAGCAGCTGTCGGCGTTTTGGATGGGTGGGGTTAAGCAGCTGTTAGCGAGGTCTGGTTTTTGATGGAAGAGGTTAAGCAGCTGTTGGCGAGGTCTGGTTTTGGATGGAAGAGGTTAAGCAGCTGTTGGCGAGGTCTGGTATTGGATGGGTGGGGATAAGCAGCTGTTGGCAAGGTCTCATTTTGGATGAGTGGGGTTAAGCAGCTGTTAGCGAGGTCTGGTTTTGGATGGGTGGGGTTAAGCAGCTGTTAGCGAGGTCTGGTTTTGGATGGGTGGGGTTAAGCAGCTGTTGGCGTTTTGGATGGGTGGGGTTAAGCAGCTGTTAGCGAGGTCTGGTTTTTGATGGGAGAGGTTAAGCAGCTGTTGGCGAGGTCTGGTTTTGGATGGAAGAGGTTAAGCAGCTGTTGGCGAGGTCTGGTATTGGATGGGAGGGGATAAGCAGCTGTTGGCAAGGTCTCATTTTAGATTGGTGGGGTTAAGCAGCTGTTAGCAAGGTCTGGTTTTGGATGGGTGGGGTTAAGCAGCTGTTGGCGAGGTCTAGTTTTGGATGGGTGGGGTTAAATTATTGTCAGCACAGGTCGTCTAATATAATGCGCTGCGGGATTGTTCGAAAAAATCACTCTTGACTTAAAACCTCCAGGCTATAGCTATCAGGAAACAGACTCCGGCAGGGAATTCCACTCCTTAGGCTGTACGCATAATGAATGTGTTCCCAAAACGCTTTGTACGTATGGGCGTGTCCACCATGTCCCGGTGGTGCAACGCCGTACGTCTTGTGTTCCGATGATGGAACGGACTTGGCGGAATTAAATTGTGCAACTTCAGTACACACTCCCTTTTTTTTATGGTGGGAAAAAATCATGCATTGACATCCCCCGCCCTTGCGGGAGATAGTGTCAGACTCTTACTGACTAAAAGACCCACCCCGTTCCTTCTAGCCTTCATACCGGGGCTCGAGCGCCCTTTCGGATAACCCTGGCCCCAGTAGGCTTCGACCCGGCTGGGTCCCTGCTGTTGCTGACAACTCCTTGAGGCGCGCGGGAACAGTGCGCGCCGTCGACGACTTGGGCTTGGTCCGGACAGTTACCGGACGGCCGGACAGTGAGCTACCCATTGCTCACTGTCCGCAAGCCCGCGTCTACGTTGGCCGGAAGTACACACTCCCCGAAATGTAAACGATAGAAAACGGACAGGTTAGCAACTCGGCGTCGATGCTCAAGACCATGAGACCTATGATCTTCTTACCACGCAAATGATGTTGGATCCTCGGCAAAATATACAAGTCCTACTAGATGTACTTGGTGACAAGGACGGTGTCTTATTTTTATTAACTGGCGACAATAACACGTGTGTTTATTGGGCTGTTATAATGTGTCTGGCATATTTGTGTTACGGAAAAAAAAAATATTTATGTCACAATACATCGCTGTTACGAAACCTCTGAAGGAAATGATCGGCCCCTAGGAGCGATGCTAATGAGGGTTCCCTCAGGTAATGACATCCGTTAAAGTGAGCCGTACCGATTCCGACATAAATAGTTGACGTGCTAATAATTTAGTATCGCGGAATACTTTTTACGGTTCCTTGGTTAAAAAATGTGTGAACAGAATGGTTTTATTTAATTTCAGGAAAACTGAGTTCTTAAAAAAAAACCAGCTCCGATGGAAATTATACGTATCCCAAATGATCAAATAATAAGTAATAAAACAATAACCAGTTATTATCAAACATAAAAAATTGCTACTTTTATTAACCAGGCATCGATATTGAAAAATAAAAATAAATAACAAATAAAAATTGATCTAAAGGAAAAACACTACATTTTGACCGCCACCGCAAATTGTCTTTCAAGTACAAATTGCGCATTTTCACGGTGTCCATCTCTCCAATCGTTACATACGCTTGCCTTGTCTTTTCCACGTAAACCCGTCAGTTCTATAAAATGTAAAAGATTCAAAAGCGATTGCTCCAAAAAATACTCGGAGCTCCATAGTATGTCTCAAAATCCCCACTATCCAGCAGTTCATGAAACGCCTAATTTCAAGCGTTTCTTATAAGCTGCAGTGAAACACCGCAACTCCCTGATCGTATCGGCCTTCCGTTGCGAACCCTCCCGTATTTCCAGAGCTGCAATCCACGCTGCTCCAAAAGAGCCGTATAGAAACCAGCACCCTTCGCAAATACGAATCACCGTCCTTCGGTCTTCGACTCGATTGGCCGCACAGAAGCGATCTATTTTTTTTTAAATTAGTATAAACTAGTGCTTGAGTGCGATCCCACCTAATGGTAAGCAGTGATGCAATCGCAAAATCAATTATATTTGGAACTCAACAGTTATATTATGTGGAAACACGTCGATTCTCCTACATAAGAAACGACCATCTGGAGCCGCGCATCAGCTTCTGACGTTTTATAAGAAACTATGTAAGATGTGTTTTTTAAGTAAATTGAATTGATGCAAAAATAATAAAACAATGAAAAACAAGTTTTAAAATCGACGCCTAAAAAATAGAACTAACAATTTTTATAAAATTGTCAGTAAGGATGACGATCATAATTAGCTATTATTTTATTCCTTCTTAATACCGATAATTTGATATAAATCTCTTTTCCGCTGGAGCTGGGTTTTTTTCTATGGAGCCAGAGCATTCACCTTTTCAGCGTAAGATTTTTCTTGATAACTTGAAAAACTATTACATACGCATAGGTAGTCTGTCTACTTAACCGTATGACATCATATAGGTAATCCAACAAGTACCTAGTAGACGCCTGAGTGACAGTCCACACAAAAGCGCAGCTCGCTTCCACGCGCGGCGTTTTTGTTCCAGAGCCGCCACGCGGGAAAACAAAGAAGTGTGTTTAACAAAACATCAATTTATGAAAGCTTAGAATAACATGCAAGCAGAATATCGTAGTAGCTATTCGACGTAAAACGAGAGCTTGTACAAAAATAAATTATCCATTAACGTCACATTTTTCTCGTACCTCAATGATGTACCGACTACGTAAACGATAGGCTCTGAACGGAGCGAGACAATAATTACGCACAGACAGCCGTCAATCTCATCCGGTAAGACGCTTTGATAAATTATACATTGTTCGAGCCACATATCTGCGTCGCGTGTCCGTCCACACTTGAATTTTCACTGAAAACAGAGTAACGCTCCGGCAATGCGCGTTCGTCTTAGAAATTGGGTCGCATACCGTTGTGTAACGTCCCGTGAGCGGTGCGACCATTACGGCTATTGTGCACGAATTTTTAATATCGAAAAAACCAGGATTTTCTTACAAATCACGCCAAGTTACAAATACTTTGTACCAACGCAAATAAGACACGAAAGGGACGTTTACAAACAATGGGAAAATTGGGAAACCGGCTATAAAATTGAAAGGATATACAGGGGAAATCTGAGAGCAGTCCAAATTTGGCCTCTACCTGTGTTTATGCGTAAGCTAAAAATATTGCATCTAAAATCAATTTAACGATCACCTTAAAATTAGATTTGGAGGAAGTTTACGTTGGTATATTTTTTTCTTGGGCTCAAAGTCAGTGGTAGTAAATCTCAATTTGTACAATAGGTATAATTTAAATTAAAGTAATTGAGAAGCGCGGCCCCTACATACTTTTACAATCGACTTGCTTATCTAACAACTGCAGAAAGGCCATCCGTTACAGGATTAAACATCCCTGGAAGAGGTGTCCATACGGTTGCGTCAAGTCGACGCCGGCGCCTCTGTGGCGCAAGACTGTATCTTCAGTTAAGCAAAGTGATGCAGGTATTTTATTATTCGAGACTGCCGCTTCCAGGTCGTGCATTTGTAACTATTTGTATGCTCACGATCGTTAGTACGAGTACTTTAACAGCCACGATGTCACAGGAATAATATTCAAGTATTTTTATAGTAATCGTAGTGAACATTAAAGCCATATATTCAGAGACGCGTAACTGCCTCTTCACGCAGGCGTACACCAAGCGTATTATGGCGAATACGCGTCTATGAAGCTACGCGTCCGTGGACAGTAGGCCTGATGCAACTATTATGCAAGAAGTAGAAGTAAGAGTCTGTATAAGAAAAGACACTTTAACATGATCTAAGGGTCTAAACAGACGGACCGCATTTCAACTGCAATCCAACTGCAATTTGCAGTTGCACTACTGCAAACACGATTGCAATAGAACTGCAAACCAAACTTGCGATCCGATTGCAGTCGTGTGAACTGCAAACCGACTGCATCCGAAGTGCACCATGCGCGGGAGGGCGGAGCGTGCGGGCGGGTGGGTATGATGCAGTTCGGATGCAGTCGGTGTGCAGTTCACACGACTGCAATCGAACCGCACGTTTGGTTTGCAGTTCTATTGCAGTCGTGTCAACTGCATTCAAACTGCACTTAAACTGCAATTTGCAGTTTAAATGCAGTCCGTCTGTTTAGACCCTTAGACAAGCACCCCACATCTTGTGGTGCGTCCAGATCTGGCGAATGTTCGTTCGCAAGCAGCTCACGGGCGGCTCGCGAGCGGCGCATTCCCCAAGTCTGGACACACCATTAGGCAGACATGATGCCGATAAGATGCTTCAACAGTTTTTGTAAGCTTTACTTTAAACTTTTGAAGCTAAACTAAATAGTTAGAGAGGAAAGTACATAAAATATATCTTCAACATGTAGCGTTCAAAAATAGTTCGACAGTGTGTCTGAATAGAGCACATGTCAAAAGAAAACTATATCTCTTCAACAGATACTCGGCTTCTAGATACGCGTAACTTTGTTCACAACACTGAATACTCGACCACTCTCCACTGCCAAAAGCAACTTTAAGCCGGACAAGTGTAGCCGTCGACGATATAAACCAATCGCAGGCAACATCTACAAACTTTATTTGTACTCTTTGTCTACTACTGTATAATACTACGGCTTTTATAAACACCACCTACCTGGTTTAGATTTTTACGAGGATGGATTGAAAAGTTCGCGGCCTCAGCAAGAAAACAATATAAAATATAAACAAAAGTAATTTTATTTTTCCACGTAATCTCCACTTAAGGGCCAAGCGCCCGAAAAGTGCCATAAAACAGTGATTTTCTGAGGTCTACTCCTCCGTAACGGCTAGGTCAATTGGTTTGAAAAAAATATATGTTTATTATAGATTCATGAACAATAATATGAACATTTGATTTTTTCGTGTAATTAATACTTTTGTAAAAAAAAAATATTTAGCAATTTCGCAACTTTTCGCAACTTTTCCCTACTCCTTCGAAACGGCTTGGACCTTTAGAAACATTTTTACACATAAAAATTGGTGGTTAAATATTCTTCAAAGTGAACATTGCATATGTAAATCAATCAATATTTCGCAGAGAAAATGGATTTAAAGCGCTTTCCGGGCTCTGCTGGCCGCAAATAAATGCACAGATTTGCGTACTGCCGCCTAGGCGAGTGCGAGAGTTGCGTTCACATAATTTCGGCCAGATGGTTCAAGGATGGTTCCATCTGGTTTCCAACGCCTGTATGCCAGTCATAAAAAAAGTTTCTTCAAGGCCTTATAGAATTTTACAATGTGACAACCAGAGAGTAAGCAAATCGAATGAGGTCAGTTACATTAAAATAGTTCAAGTATTCATGTGTTAGGCCGCGAATATTTCGATCTACTCTCTATTGATCAGTAGTTGCACGAAGTCTACAAAAGTGTTTTCGAGTTATTATCCCAATAAGGTCGCCCCAATTTACATGCGACTAAATAATATAATTAGCAAAACATTAATGTGTTGGTTCACACGTCTGCCTAACCCGTCGGAGAGCACATGCGTGTTATGTTATGATATAATCATTACGACTACATTTATTTATTATTATTATTTATTATTATTTATTATAATCTTTATTGTACACCAAATAAACAAAAATACAGGACAAACATTTAAAAGAATAAGTGCACAATGGGCGGTCTTATCGCACAGGGCGATCTCTTACAGACAACCTTTGGATGGACTGAGAGAAAGGAGATAGATTAAGGGTTGTCAGTGTACAAACATCAGATATAATACTAACAAGATACATTAACACAAATACATACATACAATACTAAAAAAAAATATACTAATAAATATCAAATATATAGTTGAATCAGGAGAAGAAAAATATATCAAAGAGAAAGGTAATGCTCCTTCACCATCTTTTTAAATGTTGGTAGCGTTTGAGCACGCCTTACTTCTAAGGGTAACGCATTCCACAAACGTGCTGCTTGAATTGTGAAAGATTTGTCAACGAAGGTAGTGGAATGCGTGCGAATACTTAATTTTAGGTTTTCCGATGATCTCAAGGACCTACTATGTGTGTCACTAAGGAACTGAAAACGTTCTTTAAGATAAAACGGGGTACAAGGATTAAATAGCACATTATAAAGCAAAGAAAGTATATGGGCGTTCCGGCGAAGGCGAATAGGAAGCCATTTGAGCTTAGTACGAAATTCAGAAACGTGGTCATACTTGCGCAAGCCAAATATGAACCTGATACAAAGATTTTGAAGTCGCTCAAGCCTATCCAATTGGTCCTGGGTGAGATCAAGATAGCTGGCAGCAACATAGTCCAGGATTGGAAGAAGAAGAGATTGGGCTAACGCAATTTTGGTATTGATGGGAAGAAAATTACGAAGACGTCTCAGGGAGCCCGCTGAAGCAAATAGCTTACGACTGACTTCCTGCAGTTGTTTTGTCCAGGAAAGAGTGCGATCGAAATAAATCCCCAAGTTCTTCACAGTGTAACTTAAAGGAATAATGGTATTATTGAAAGAAACCTGGGGAAGTTTCGACCAATCCACTTTAGACACAGTCCGAGGACTACCAATAACAATCACTTGTGTCTTAGTTGGATTGATCTTCAACCCAAACTCAGCGCTCCAGTCACCTATTCGAGCCAGGTCTATGTTGATAGTATCAATGGCCTCAGATAATTTACCGATAGGGGCTTGAGCATAAATTTGGAGATCATCAGCATACAGGTGGTAGAAAGAAGATAGTCGTTGAGTGATAGCGTTTATAAAAAGTGCGAAGAGTAGAGGAGACAAAACGCCACCCTGCGGCACACCGGCAGAGGTTTCACACCAAGACGAGAAAGCTTCATCAATACAAATACGCTGCCGGCGGCCAAACAGGTAACTATGAAACCAGTCAATTACCGATGGAGATATGTTAAAAGAGTACAAGATGCCGAGTAAGATGTCGAAGTCAACGGTATTGAAAGCATTGCTAAAATCAAGTAAAGCAAGTACCGTCAACTTCCCCATCTCCATACCCGACCTAATATCGTCAGTGATATGCACGAGTGCTGAGGTAGTGCTATGTCCAGGTCGAAAACCAGATTGGAAAGGATTAAGAAGATTATGCTTGCTAAGGAACATGCTTAGTTGTTGGTGGACAAGCTTTTCAAGGACTTTGGATAGGAATGGAAGAATTGAAATGGGACGGTAGTCAGAGAAAGATGAAGGACGAGACTTTTTAGGTAAAGGGATAACTTGGGCATCTTTCCAGGCTTGTGGAAAGACTTTACTGGAAACAGAGAAATTGAGGATGTGAAGAATGCCAGGAAGGATGATATCAAGGATAGGAATAATCATCTTACGACTGACACAGTCACTACCCACAGCGTTAGATGTTATCGACATAATACTCCTTTTAACATCACAAGCTGTGAATTGACTAATGACAAAAGGGGAATAATCAGGTATCGGAAGGTTTGAAAGATGACTTAGTGTAGCAGTTTTAGTGGCCCTATCTAATAAGGGCGAAGAAGAGAAATGACTATTAAGTAGGTTGAAGTCTAAGTCTTTAGGAATCGTGTCAGGAGACTTTTTCCCGATACCTAATGTTTTAAGGAAGTTCCAGACTTTGGCTGGATCACCATTTTGAACGGAACTGTGGATATATTGGCGGTTTGCGTTCCTACACACCTTGTTGCTGAGATTCCTAATAGAGATGTATTTCTCCCTGTTAATGTCATTGGGCCGAATTTTAAACTTGAACTTCGCAGCCGCTTTTTTATGGAGCAAAAGTTTAATGTCATCAGTCAGCCATGGCGCTGGAAGATGTTTGACTTTTACAGCTCGAATAGGTGCATGTGTGTCATAAAGCCGAATCAAGGTTGAAGTCAAGAATTCAACCTGTTCATCTACGGACGTGAAAGTGACCAAAGGCGTCCAATCAATATTGTTGGCGTCTTCTCGAAGACGATCAAGGTTCATCCCATCAAAATTGCGAAGCAGAAGAGTTTTGGACTTATGCTTAGGTGGACGAATTTTATAAGAAGTGAAAATAAGATCATGATAGGAAAAGGCGTCAGCAGAACATTGACCATGTTTTGCGACGTGACCGGGAGACGAGACGAAAATAAGATCGAGAAGAGAGGGGACAGCGTTAGGAAAATGGTGAGTGGCATTAAGATCCAGAATAGAGAGATTGGAAGATTCAATAATATTGCAAAGAGAAGTACTGCGCGAGTCTTTTTTAAGAAGGCATGTATTAAAGTCGCCCATGATGATGCTATGACTGTAAGAGGGAATTAAAGCTTCTAAAATGCGTTCAAAGGAAGAAAAGTAGTTTATTCGAAGAGAAGGGCAGTAGTAAACCCCGAGAAGAATTTTGGAATGATGGAGTTCAACTTCAAGGAATAGATGTTCACCAGCGTTTGGTGGGGGTGGCTGTGAGGACATGTTAACAATAGAAAAAGAAATGTTGTCACGAAGATAAATGGCCACTCCACCACCACCACCGCTGGCTCGATCATTCCGGATGAGTTGAAAACCTGGAAGAGAATAGGAGGAAGAGGGCAAACAAGGTTTAAGCCATGATTCAGAAACAAGAATTGCATGAATATTCTTACAGTCAAAAGTGGCCAGCATATCGGGAAAATGAGCCGGAATACTCTGGGCATTTATGTGGACTACATTGAAGTTCTTGGATACATCGGAAAAAGAAGAAACGAGAGTGTCAGCTAGGGAAGGAACACTTACAAAGCTTTCATCATTACTTGATAAAGAATAAAAAGTGTCAGAATCACTGCTACAGCCAGGGCTGAGCATAAATAAATAAATATATATATATATATATATATAAATATATTAAAATACAGCAGAACAATAAAAGTGTGGTGGTAAAAAAAGTTTACGTCCACCTGCCAGTTGTGCTTCACACGAGTGTAAAAAAACAAAAACAAACAATTTTTACGCAGTCCAGACACCAATAAAAATTATAAGTTTACTACACAAACAACAAAGAAAAACAAAAAAAATAAATAAAAATAAACAAAGAAATTATATAAATAAAAATAGGAACGTGTAATAGAACAAAAAAAGAATGTCAGTGTTTAATGTTGTCCAAATGTTGTCAGTGCAAGTATAATGGAACGCAAACATGAACTAACTTCATGTTTGCGTTCCACTACACCTGCACAGACAGTGATTCATAGACAAACCTTGAGTTCCGAATCGCGCCAAAAGCGATCATATCGCGAATCCGACCAAATTTAATAGTTATAAACTATTAGGGCTATTGAGTAATATTTTCTACGTTGTGCGTTGGAAGGAATCGCAACATTACCGCCCCTTTTTTTTTTTTTTACCAGTTATAAACTAGTACTTGACTGCGATCCCGCCTGACGCAACTCGGAACGCATGGCTAATGACATTGACATGTATGACATTGACACAAACAAATATTGCAAGAAAAATAAGGTACACAAATAAAATGTGATAATACATATTGTTACGCCATTAAACGTGAACCCGCCATATCTCCGAGAAAATAAAGAGTAGCACGTAATAATTAAAACGCATTGCTGTTCGAAAGGTCTAGAATGGTTGTACGTAGCCAGCGTTAGAAAAATCTCGAAACATCCACAAAGTACTTACAAGTAGTAGTTAGGTATTTATGGGAAATGGTACTCTCCGACGTTAACAATAGAGTCGAAATTCGCATGAAAGTGACTGTTATTACCACGAGTAATAAAAATGATTTATGACTTCGAGAAGCGATTCAATTGTTCTGGAATTCTGGATCGTTCGTGGGAAGTCGGTATCTAGAATTTTCTTGGCTCCGCATATAAATACGAGCCCCCGGCCGGAAGCGAGTCAGTTGTGATTTCGACTGCGATCAAGAGCGAACTACCCTAGTACTTGAAGTGATTTTATCTAACGACCTAAGCGATAGTGTAACGGTACTCTAGTGTTAATTGCGATTCGGATTATTGTTGACTGGACTATTTTGTTACTGTTAGTGGTGAATAAAGTTGTCTCTTAGTAAATCGGCATTTGATTACCCACGTACGTAACAACTGGTGTCAGAAGCGAAATGCCATTAACACCGAGGGACGACGAACAGCGACCACGAACAAGGAGGCAAATGGAGATGGATGCTGCGCGTCATCGTATGGAGGAGGAAGATCAGGCTGATATGGGAGCAACAGCAGCTGCTGAGGCGCCAACGGAATCATCCTCGGAAATGAGCCTCGCTACGGTGTTGGCCGCCATGCAAGCTAGTATGGAGGCCAACCAGCGCAAGCTCCAGGACCTCATCGCGGCTAACCAAGAAGAAGCCCGTCGCGAACTGGAAGCCACTCGCCGCGAGCAGGAAGCCGCTCGCCGCGATCAGGAAGCCGCTCGCCGCGAACAGGAAGAAGCTCGCCGAGATCAAGAGGCTAAGCAGAACCTGATCCTCGAAAAAATTGATCACGGCCTCGTCACGTTGGGTGAGAAAGTAAAGAATCTCACCTTAGAGGTCAAGGAGGTTTCCGCCCGAGCTGATAGCCTAGAAACAAGAATTGATGGCCACGAAGATCGCCTGCTGGACATCAACAAAAAAATTGTCAAGCTCGAAGCACGCGAACCCGTTGTTGTCGGCTCACCATCGCACACTCCCTGTGCATCCGCCGCAAAATTTGATGTGCCGCGTTTTGATGGCACGTCTTCCTGGACGGCATTTAAGTACCAATTCGAGACATTGGTCGAAACAAACCGCTGGGATGATAAGCAGTCTTTTGCGGCATTAACTTTGGCTCTACGAGGGGACGCTCTGCTGGTCCTAGAGAACCTTCCTCCGAACAGCAGGACGTTGGAGCGTCTCATGGAGGGATTAGACACTCGCTATGGAGACAAGCACCTCGAGCACGTTTTCCGCGCGCAGCTTCGCGAGAGAACGCAGAGGTTGAACGAGAGCCTGCAGCAATGGGGAGTTGAGGTTGAACGACTGGTCCGGCGTGCGTACAGGTCGATGACACCAGAGACGGTGGAAGTTAATCTGGTGCAAGCATTCATCGACGGTCTACGGGATCCTGAAGTCAGGGCTACGGTGCGACTCGGACACCACCAAACTCTAAAAAGTGCGATGGCTCACGCTCTGGAAGTAGAAGCCGTACGACAAGATTCACGTACGCATAGAGTTAGGGAAGTGGTGGTCTCGCCTTCAGCGCGACCACGTCACCGAGAAGTGGTGGCTTTTTCTCCAGCACAGTCCCGCTATATTCCAACGTGTTACGGGTGCAGAGAAAAAGGGCACATTC
This sequence comes from Mythimna ferrago, assembly GCA_910589285.2. NCBI lineage: Eukaryota > Metazoa > Arthropoda > Insecta > Lepidoptera > Noctuidae > Mythimna > Mythimna ferrago. Next base: position 6,630,141 of record OU342673.1, on the reverse strand, counting down.
GCACCGATTGTCCTAAGAAAAAGAGGGAAAGTGTGGACTCCGGAACTCAAGTCAACGAGGAGCCGATAAAATTTAATGTCGCCAGGGCCACAGCCCCAACCATCACCATCAATCAAGTTCACAACGGAAATAGTTTGATCATCGAAGGAACGCTGAATCATCGTGCCTGCAATTTTACCGTTGACACCGGGGCGTCGCGAACCATTGTAAGGCCGGAGTTGCTGAAACGAACCATCTCATGGCAAAGAGAGTCTCCAACCTGCCGACTTCAGACAGCAACCGGCCAGTCAGTCTCCGTCCTCGGTGATACAGAAATTGAGTTCAAAATCGGTGATCAAGTGTATATCCATCCTGCGTTAATTGCGAATATTACCGACGACTGCATACTGGGTCTTGACTTCTTGCGGAATAACCGATGTATTTTAGATATCGACAGGGGAGTATTGAAATTCCCAGATCAAGAAGTCTTCCTGCGAGGAATTACCTCATGCAACCTTTATTGTTTAAAGGATACTACATTGGCTCCGAGAACAGAAACCTTAGTTGAAGTAAAATTCCCCAAGAAAATCAAGCAACGAAGATGTGTAATGGTTGAAGATATTGGCCGGCACCCGGAGCTCATCACTGCCAGAACATTAGTTATGACGAAAGGGAAATCCAAGGTAAGGATTGTGAACCTTGGGAAAGAAGAGTTCCAACTGAAGAAAAACAGAGTTGTTGGGAGATGTGAAGAAGTTCAGTATCTCCGTCAAATCAATACATCTCCAGCAAAGCAAAACACGACAAAAGTTGAAACGGATCACATCCAGCAACTTCTGGAAAATTCTAAGAGCAATTTATCGCCTTCGGAATTGCAGCAAGCCAGGGAATTTCTGCTACGGTTTCGAGATATCTTTGCAACGGGAAAAGACTGCGGGAGAACAGGTCTCGTCAAGCATGAGATAGATACAGGTGATGCTAGACCGATTAAACAGAGACCGCGCCGCATACCCTGGGCTAAGGAATCTGAGGTAGCAGGAATGGTAAAGGACATGGCTGATAGCGGAATAATTGAGCCTTCTACGAGTCCATGGTCTTCTCCAGTCGTTCTGGTAAAGAAGAAGGACGGCAGCACAAGATTCTGTGTGGACTACAGAATGCTGAATAATGTGACGAAGAAGGACAGTTATCCCTTACCAAGGATAGACGATACGCTGGATATGCTCAGTGGCATGAGGTGGTTTTCTACCATTGATTTGAAAAGTGGCTACTGGCAAGTGGAAATCAGCGAGAAAGATAAAGAAAAGACAGCGTTCAGTACGGGTATTGGCAGCGGCCTGTGGCAATTTAACGTCATGCCTTTTGGGTTATGCAACGCCCCAGCGACGTTTGAACGCCTCATGGAGAGAGTCATGGTGGGCCTTCTTGGTGACGTCTGTCTGGTATATTTGGATGACGTCATTATAATGGGTCGCACATTTAAGGAAAACCTGAGGAATATGGAGAAAGTGTTCACCAGGATACGAGGGGCTAACTTAAAACTAAGCCCAAAGAAGTGTGCCCTGTTCAAGAAGGAGGTCAGCTACCTAGGACATGTTATTTCCGCCGACGGGGTGAGAACCGACCCTGAGAAGATAAAGGCAGTCCAACAGTGGCCAGCTCCAAGGAACAAAACGGAAGTACGTGCATTTCTAGGGTTGTGCACATACTATAGGCGTTTTGTCAAGAATTTTTCGGACATTGCAAAACCTTTACATCAGCTGACTGAGGATAAACGAGATTTTATCTGGGACGAGGACTGTGAGTCAGCATTCGACGAGCTAAAGCAACGGCTATGTGAAGCGCCCATACTGGGGTATCCAAGCAGAGACGGAAGATTTGTCGTTGATACCGATGCCAGCAACACGGGAATTGGAGGAGTGTTGTCACAGGTGCAGGGTGACAGACAGGTCGTAATCGCTTACTTCAGTAAGGCACTTTCAAAGCCAGAAAGGAACTACTGCGTGACTCGACGAGAACTGCTGGCTGTGGTAAAAACCTTGCAGCATTTCCACAAGTACCTTATAGGAAGACAATTTACATTGAGGACTGATCACGCTGCATTGAAATGGCTTCTACAATTTAAAAACCCTGAGGGCCAAGTTGCAAGATGGCTCGAGCAGCTGCAGGAATTTAACTTTGTGACAGAACATCGTAGTGGAAAAGGGCATAACAATGCTGACGCCCTGTCACGACGTCCATGTAATGAGGACTGCAGACACTGCCAGCAGAATGAAGCCCGAGAACACGTTAATTTAATTAGGGCTGAAGGCGACTTCAAGAAGTCCCAGGAAGAAGATGACGATATTCGACCTATACTGGACTGGAAGCGTAGCGGAACTAGGCCCCAGTGGAGTGAAGTATCGTCACACAGTCCCGTAACTAAGAGCTACTGGGCACAGTGGGACAGTTTAGTCCTAGAAAATGATGTGCTTTGTAGGAAATGGGAATCGAACGATGGCAAAGAGGTGACCACACAAGTAATAGTACCACGATGTGAAGTAGTCCCCCTGCTACAGGAAATACACGATGGTGCTTCTGGAGGACACCTGGGCATCAAGAAAACTCTACTGAAAGTGAGGCAGCGGTATTACTGGCTCAATTGTAGAGATGACATAGAGCAATGGTGTCGGAAATGTACAGCGTGCGCATCTGTGAAAGGACCACAGACTAGGAGCAGGGGCAGGCTTCAGCTGTACAATGTGGGAGCCCCATGGGAACGCATCGCTATCGACGTCGCTGGACCTTTTCCAGTTACAAATGACGGAAACAAGTACATAGTGGTGATCCAGGACTATTTCACAAAGTGGCCCGAAGTCTTCGCCATACCCAATCAGGAAGCGACGACAGTGGCGAAGAAGGTGGTCGAAGAAGTAGTATGTCGGTATGGCGCACCTTTGGAAATCCATTCCGATCAAGGCCGTAACTTCGAATCTGCGCTGTTCCAGGAAATGTGTACACTTCTGGGAATTTATAAGACACGCACAACACCTGCGCACCCTCAGTCGGACGGAATGGTGGAAAGGTTTAACCAAACCCTGGAGAATCACCTGGCTAAGGTGGTCGATGACCATCAGAAGGACTGGGACCGGTATATTCCACTATTTCTGATGTCTTACCGATCGGCAGTGCATGATAGCACGGGACATACCCCAGCAAGAGTGAATTTCGGCAGGGAGATGAGACTTCCAGTCGATGCCATAACTGGCGTGCCACCTGACAAGACTAAGCCAGTTACGGACTACGTAAGTGACCTTCAAGATCAATTGGACGAAGTGCATAAACGAGTTCGTGAGAATAGCATGAACACCAGCGTAAAAATGAAAACTAGATACGACCGTAATGCCAATGCCAAGGGATTTGAGGAAGGTACACTGGTCTGGCTCCACAACCCGCTTCGACGGAAAGGGAAGTCGCCGAAACTCCAAGCTCGATGGGAGGGACCTTACACCGTGTTAAAAAGGATTAATGACGTGACCTACCGCATCAAGAAAGGGCTAAGAGGGAAACCCAAGGTTGTCCATGTGGATAGATTGGCGCCGTATCACGGATCTAATAATGCTCGGGACGAGCATGACTAAGAGGGGGGCACTGTTACGCCATTAAACGTGAACCCGCCATATCTCCGAGAAAATAAAGAGTAGCACGTAATAATTAAAACGCATTGCTGTTCGAAAGGTCTAGAATGGTTGTACGTAGCCAGCGTTAGAAAAATCTCGAAACATCCACAAAGTACTTACAAGTAGTAGTTAGGTATTTATGGGAAATGGTACTCTCCGACGTTAACAATAGAGTCGAAATTCGCATGAAAGTGACTGTTATTACCACGAGTAATAAAAATGATTTATGACTTCGAGAAGCGATTCAATTGTTCTGGAATTCTGGATCGTTCGTGGGAAGTCGGTATCTAGAATTTTCTTGGCTCCGCATATAAATACGAGCCCCCGGCCGGAAGCGAGTCAGTTGTGATTTCGACTGCGATCAAGAGCGAACTACCCTAGTACTTGAAGTGATTTTATCTAACGACCTAAGCGATAGTGTAACGGTACTCTAGTGTTAATTGCGATTCGGATTATTGTTGACTGGACTATTTTGTTACTGTTAGTGGTGAATAAAGTTGTCTCTTAGTAAATCGGCATTTGATTACCCACGTACGTAACAATATTATAAAACAAGAGAATATACGGAAGGATTGAAACATGTACAATATTCAATACGTGTACCTCCTTAATAGAGTAAAAATAATTATTATAAATAATAAATAATATATTAATAATTTAAATACCTTTCTAATTTTAAAATATTTATACGAAAGAACGTTGGTTAGGCAACCAGCAAGAGTCTATTCCTGTCTAGGAATAGGCGCTTGCTGGTTGCCGAACCAACGTTCTCTTGTATAAATATTTGCCAAGGAATAGACGCTTGTTAATGACGTCACTACCTGTTCGCAGAATATGGGTGACAGCATCGATATATATGTACTACGCACTAGATTAGGCGTGCTGAACACTCACTTCAATCGAATCGGTTGCACTGAATTCTAGGCAAATTGACATTGATGACTTCAGTGCAATTTTGACGTTTATACAGTATGAGAGCGGCGCTTATAAATTCAAAAGAAAGTGAATTTGGGACGTAAATAATAATTTAGTAGTCATGAAAGTAAAATAATTGATTATTCAAGCAATTAAATAGCTTCAAATATCGTAATAGTATGTTACAAATTATATTATTTTATTTAAAAGCTTTTCCATTTTACAATCATAGACTAAAACATGCAGATGTTCCCTCCCACAAAAACCGGGTTCTTACCTACAACTGCTTTAGTGAACACGAACTTTGCATGATGTTATTCCGTTTATTTTTTTTTAATATATTTTCTTTTTTGTATAAATAATAGGTACCAATAATTATGAATACGTCTGTTTTTCGATACTGTAAAAACTCAGCAAGAAATGCCAGCAAATCATTGGGTATCAGTTTTCATCGCTAAGTTTTGTATTTAACCATTCTGTTATTCGTAAGCACTGAGGTATTACGTACCTACTTAGATATTATGTACATAGATTAGTATTCAAATATAAATTAGATTCAGTTGAATTTGTAGTCATAATTATGTGTAATCTATGTGATACATCACTAAGTGATCATTATATTTTTTATTGAGATTTCGTCCTTCATAAACTATAATTATATTTCAAGTTTGTTCACTCTGGTCAGCCGAAAAGAGAAAAATTGAAAAAATATCTTCAAGAGGATAGACATGAAAACACGTGGCTTCCTACAAAATATTCGTTTATCTGTTCTGCACACTGAAACTGATGATATTAAAACTGGAAAACGTTTTCTAATGAGTCGGCTAATCCTTCAGAATGTGCCTTCAAACATTTATAGCTTCCCCTACATAATTAAACCAAGTGCAACTGACTCCGAATCAAATTTTGATCCGCCACGGAAAATTATTTGAAAATAGATTAGTTTTTTATTTAATTTATTTCATCTCCACTGCTCTCAAAACGGTGAAGGAAAACATCGCGAGTAAACGAAATTTCGAAGACATGCGTCATTCACCAACCCGCACTGGGCCAGCGTGGTGGTTTACGGCCCATTCCCTCTCCTAGAGAGAAGGCTTGAGTCCCAGCAGTGGAAACATTAAAAAGCTGATTATGCTATAGTTATAGTTGTTGTTTGTTTTGTTACTAAATATTAGCAGCGCAGTCCTGACCATCATTCACTAAAGATAGCTGTCCTTTAGAATGATGATTACAATAAATGGTTTCATTATTTTACACGATTTTGAATTCACTTATTTATTAAAGTAGTAGACGTAGTTTTCTGAATTTACACTAACGTGGACTATTGGTAAAATTTTGAAGTAGAGTTTTATTGTAATGAAGTATTGTAGACAAAAAAACTGTGTCACTTCTGCGGTATAAAAATCTATATGGATAACATGTCATTACACTATGTTGAACTAAACGCGTAAATACTACGAAATTCATGGCGCTTAAAACGTTTTGGTCGCGAAAAAAGTATACCCTAAAAGCTATCGGTGCTTTATATTTTAATAGTTCTGTTAGACGACATAATGCCAATGTAGCGCTGCAGCAGATTTCCGTTTTAACTATTCGATATTTTGACAAATAGTTTCCATGAAAGGGCTTGTCTATCACTAGAATATAAGTCAGTGGGTGACAGCAATACGGCAATAGGAAAGGAAAGTGCTGTGACGGAAAATATAGTTTACAACACAAAGCTAATTGGAGGACATAACCTATAGGATGAAAAACGCTTTTGTTCTATAATTTTATTGAATGCCGATTGTGCTACTCGAATCGGCATTCAATGCTACTCAAATTCATAATTAAAACGTAGCCGTGTGCGTACGTACAAACACGAACACGAATATAGCAAACACAAATACCAAACTTGAACATTTGGTTTGTTCGTATGGACGGTATTTTCGAACACGAACACGAACATAGTTTGAATCGAGTTCGCGTACAACAGTCCCCGAACTCTCTTTGTTAGAAGTGGTCGATTGGGAAGTAAAGAAAAGTTTTTTAGTGTTCGCATTGATTCATGAATAACACCGTCCATACAACAAAACACAGGAATTATACAGTAGATAGACGGAGTAAGTAGGAGGGGCGCGCGTACCCCGAGTTTTGCGGTGTGCCGCTTATGCTCCATTGCGCATGCGCCGCGCACATCAGTCTAGTTACGGTCGCCCGGCCACGGTGATAATAGATAGTTAAAAAAATATAAAATGTCCTGCTGTACTGTTGTAGTGTTTGCAACACTACAATAGAACCAAGAATTTATCAAATGGTGGTATAACATATCGGGTAGCCCTGGTTTATTTTATTTAAAAAAATATATATACATTCAGTCAAAAAAGTATCGCGAATTGATGATTTGTTTGTGGTTCCAAATTCGAACAAAGAGTTTGTCTTAAATTTTGCATCGCCAATGGAATTTCGTTTTCGGAGTCACTGAAAATGTTACAGAAGGCTTACGGTGAATCGACTTTATCAAAAACACGTGCTTATGAGTGGTACAAAGCATTCAAAAGCGGTCGAGATGTGATGGAAGATTTGCCTCGCTCTGGTAGGCCATCAACCTCTGCAACCGAAGTTAACATCGCAAAATTGAAGGAAATGGTGACTGAAAATCCTCGTTCAAGTTTGAGAGAGATAGCAGCCGAACTTTCTGTATCTCACGAGTCGATCCGTACCATTTTAACTAATCATTTGGGTATGAAACATGTTGCCGCTCGGCTAGTCCCAAAAGACTTGAATTTTCTCCAAAAACTCAATCGCATGAGAGTCGCTGAGGACATGCTAGAACGAGTCAATTCCGACCCAACATTCATGAAACGCATTGTTATTGGCGACGAGACGTGGGTTTACGAGTTAGACATGCAAACAAGTCAACAAGCTTCGGAGTGGCGCCTTCCAACTGAACCAAAACCGAAAAAATCACGCCAAAGTCGATCAAAAGTCAAAGTCATGTTGATTGTTTTCTTTGACTATCGCGGTGTTGTGCACTCGGAATTCTTACCGGAAGTTCAAACGGTAAATAAAGAATATTATTTGAGCGTTATGCGGCATTGAATAGAGCAAATTCGACGAAAAAGGCCAGATTTGTGGAAAGAAAATTCTTGATTTTGTACCACGATAATGCGCCTTCGCACAAGGCCATCACTGTGAACAAATTTTCGACCAAACACTCAACAAATACCATCGAGCAGCCACCATATTCTCTAGATATGGCTCCAGCCGACTTCTATCTTTTTTCCTAAACTCAAATTACCACTTCGTTCGGTTTGGCGCCGCGCCGCAGGATTCAAGCCAATTTTTTTTTAAGTGATCAGGATGAAATGGCCGCTATGATACCTATTGACTAATTTGACAAGAGTGGTGAATCTTTTTCGTCTTTAAAGTTTATAATGACCTATACACTAAAATATAGTTATTTATATTTTTAACTAGCTTTGCCCGCGCGGCTTCGCTCCCGCTCTTCCTTACTCCACCCTACTCCACCCTACTATACCCTACTCTACCCTACTCTACCTTACTCTACCCTACTCTACCCTACTCTACCCTACCCTACTCTACTCTACCCTCCTCTACCTTACTCTACCCTACACTACCCTACACTACCCTAATTTTCATTTTTTTTTTCCATAAGAACCTTCTCCTCATAATAACGAACACAACAAAAAAAAATTAGCTAAATCGGTCCAGGCGTTGTTGAGTTATGCGCTTACCAACACATTTTGCGATTCATTTTTATATTATAGATAAAGTCGTTGCCCCATACTAGGAATAATAACTGTACGTTTACAAACATATGTTAAATCAAATACAAAACACCAAAATCTGGAAAATTTATCTGTATGCCATATAAATATTAGTTCAGTGTAAGATTCGAACTTAAGACACGCAGCGCAGCAGCTAATCGTTCAACCACTACACCAACTGTGTCGTCAAAAAGAATTAAAAAATTAAGGCTATCGCGCCTTAATTTTCTAATTCTGTTGGTCATTCAAAAAACTAGACAAAAACATTGCGTTTTCAAACATTTCGTTCATTTACTTTTCAGTATAATTTTCATTACGGCTTGCAGTTAGCATTTTCAAAGCTGCAAAACTAACCGAGTCCTTCATAAAACTGGAGGCGCAGTGGTAAATCGTGGGAGGAGATACATAAGACTCAAGCGACAATATTTTAAGTATGCTGTTTGAACTAATTATTCGAATCCTGTACCCTAGTTTTTAATCCCTGACGCAAAAAGATTTTACAAAAAAAATACAACCGACTACAATGTAAAAAAAACACGCTAAAAAGTGCAAAATAACTTTAATTTTGGATGTCAATCAGTTATACCTGGGCAGTCCGATAAGTACTTAGCCTCACCGCCCGATGGCGCCACTACCGTAAGAGAAATTTATTATCGTGTAGTATAGTCGGTCTAATAAGTCAACCGACTTGGGAATTTTGTATAATATTTAATCATTTAAAAAATACTTATATTCGATACTTTTCATAAGGTTCTTCTGTTAGTAAACAATGATCTCTATCTCTTAATTAACCTTGATTATTAAACCCGTGTTGACTACATCAGATTTCATTAAATCCTAATAATTACCAAAGTCGTTTAACTTATTAGACAGAATCTACATGCTTATAGACGGCTTCTGTCAAAATTTCAGCCATATTGGATTTATAGTTTTGTTTTAACCGCGTGTAGAAGCGGGCTTGTCCGCGGATTTTTGAAAAAAGGGAAAAAGAGCAATATCAGTCGGTGATTCGATTCTTGTTTTTGGAAAGGAAATCGCGCAGCGAAATCAATGAGCGCATGGATGCTGTGTACGGTGACTCTTCTCGTTCAATGGCGACCGTCAAAAATTTACCTTTTTTTTTTTTCGATGGGAAAAATCATCTTATGACAACCCCCGCTCTTGGGCGGAGCGGGAGATAGTGTCAGACTCTTACTGACTAAAAAACCCATCCCGTTCCTTCAAGCCTTCATACCGGGGCTCGAGCGCCCTTTCGGATTACCCTGGCCCCAGTAGGCTTCGACCCGGCTGGGCCCCTGCTGTTGCTGACAACTCCTTGAGGCGCGCGGGAACAGCGCGCGCCATCGACGATTTGGGCTTGGTCCGGACGGTTACCGGACGGCCGGACAGCGAGCTACCCATTGCTCACTGTCCGCAAGCCCGCTCCTACGGTGGCTGGAATTCGGGATCGGAATCCCGGCGGCGGCGAGAGCGCCGTTGCCTGATGCGGTCGGCCTCCTCCTTAGCGAGCATTACTGCTTCGCAGAAGTCGGCGACCGCCTGCCACTCCTCCTCGCTCCGGACCATGGCCTCGACCAAGGCCCCGCGCGAGAGGTCTCCGCCGCCGATCACCCCCAAGAGGGCACGGCGATGCTCCGCCCAAGCAGGGCACACCGCGATTGTATGCTCCACCGTGTCCTCCGGGCGTTCCGCACAGTGGCGACACCCGGGCGTCACTTCCGCTTTAATTCGGAACAGGAACCTCCCGAACTTGCCATTTCCGGTGAGGACCTGTGTCATGCGGAAGGTAAGGACGCCGTGAGGTCTTTCCAGCCACGCCTCAAAGACTTGACAAAAATTGACCTTGAATTCCAGAAAAAAAGGCCCCATTTGGCGAAGAAAAAAGTGCTCATCCACCATGACAACGCACCGGCTCACACCTCCGCCGTCACCACGGCCAAATTGGTCGCATTAGGCTACGAACAGATGCCCCATCCACCGTAATCTCCAGATTTGGCACCTTGTGACTTCCTTTTTGTTCCCAAACTTGAAAAAGTCACTCGCCGGGCAGAAATTTGAGACGAATGAGGAGGTTATCGCCACCACGGAGGCCTACTTTCCAGACCTCCAGAAAACGTATTTTTCAGAGGGGTTAAAGAAGTTGGAGCATCGCTGGGTCAAGTGTATCGAGTTGAAAGGAGACAATGTTGAGAAATACATCGCCACTTTTCCAAAATTTTCGTTTTTCTTTTGTAGGGTAAATACTTATCGGACTGCCCTCGTAATTCAGGGAATTTAGGTTGCTATATTACCTTTGTTACTTGTTACCTGCCAAAGCCATCAAAATAATTTTATGTCACGAAACATAATTTTATATTACAAGCGATAATCATCATCATCATCATTTCAACCGATAGACGTCCACTGTTGGACATAAGCCTCCCCCAAGTGTCGCCACAATGAACGATCTTGTGCATACCGTATCCATCGGATTCCCGCAACATTCACCAGGTCATCGGTCCACCTTGAAGGAACCCTTCTAACGCTACGTCTTCACCACTCCAGTAGCCTGATTCACGTAAAATCAAACAAGCCAAATATCGTTGAAGTTTTATAGTCGTTCGATCGAAGTCCTATCCAAAAGCGGTATTCACGAATCTATCGACTTATTTCCAGTTACATTAATAAGTATTCTACTAGGATAATGTAATACAGATTTTTTTTTAAATCGACGGGTTTCAAACGACTATAAAATCGGTGTCGTTTAAACTCGATTGACGGATGTGAATACGGAAATGGTCTAAACGACTAAATCGCTACGATATCGTTACGGTTTTCATTACGTGAATCAGGCTACAGAACAAGCGATCGTTTTATGGTATTGCTACAAGTTTTTACGTATGTTCAATGGTTTTTTTTTTTCATAAACAACCGTTAACAGACTGTTATGAATAGTTGTGAGGGCTAAAAATATGGTCCAAAGTGCAATAGGAGTAAATATTAAAAGTCGCAAAACCCATTGCGACATTCTTTGCATCCAAGAGCCAGATAACTAGTTAAATTCTGAACCGATTCAATATGTACACAAATCGAATTTCGCCATCGATACCACAGCTAAGAATAGTCGCAAACAGCGTTGTAAGACTTACCGTAGGTCTTGTAATAGTGCTTCCCCCTGAGCTATGGTGGCAGCACAGGCGTCGAGGCTGGCGGCGCGATGTTGTGCGCACTGATCGAGTGCTCGTCTTGCGGCCTCCGGTGTGTCGTCCGAGGCACAGACCCCGCCGCCACTCCGCAATGTTTCGAGCCATTGCAGCAGCTGATGGATAAAGATTTTGTCATAACAGAGCTTCAAAAGATCTTTTGCCGTTTGAATTGCTTCATTTTGTTTGTAAACGAATGCCTTTGGATATTGTGAAAACATCAAAAAATTAAAAACTACATAATAAGTTTCTAATTTAGGAATGCGCAAAGCGATCCCCACTCTGACGCCGAGCGATCAAGATCCGTGATGGCAACTGTAGCTTTCTACAGCATTTTTTTAGTTTTCCATATTCAATTGACAAATCAATATTTATAAGCATCTATCAGTAACGAAGTAAATGAAAACTAAATCCGATGAAAAGTCTGACTGTATCAAAGATTCTAGTTTCTGCAAAACATATGCATTCCTCAAGTTTAATGAGCTACCGTCACGCCAGGAAAAGATTTATAGCAAATTGACTTGAGAAAAATAAAATATATGAACGAAAAGTGAAATCTTGTTTTAAATAAAATACAGATTCTTGGCAGTGGTCAGCATATAAGTGTTGGTGAAAGTCTAAGCTTATGGCAACGGCAGACAGGCGGCTTGTTTAGCTGGGAGCTGGCGATGATCCAGGTAACACAGGCACGTTCGAACGCACACCTATCGATCTTAGAAAGTGTGGTGGAAGGCGACGGGATATGAAAATATCATCGTTTTGAGGTAAGAACCAACACAAGAAACCGCAGAAAGTATCCGAGCATCGTAACTATAATCTAAACATATCGCTTTTAAAAACAAAAAAATTGTTTTCAAGTTCTATTAAATATGTAAATTGATATTCAAGTTATGGTTAGCCTAAATTGTTCAGCAACCATGTTTTCAATTAATTTGACTTCAAGCTTAGAACTTTTTATCGAGTTCGCCCAACTCACTCCTCCAGCCACCTTTTACGTATTCTGTTACAAAACTGAGTCCTCAGCTCGTGAATTAAGGAATAATTAGGTGAGGGGTCTTACCATGACATGTTAAAATATCAGACGTGCGAGCGAGGAAGAGGGATATAGATTTACACACTATAAAGCTCCACCCCTTTAACAATTCAGTTTGGGTTGTAAAATAGATCGCGTTAAGAGCTCGTGGTAGAGCCTCACGCTAGTTAATATTGTGGCTTTACGAACAATGTCGTTTCAATATAGGTATTGTTTTTTTTATCAGTTATAAACTAGTACTTGACTGCGATCCCACCTGATGGTAAGCAGTAATCGACTATATAAATGTTACTAATTTTTTTATCTATACTGTTTGGTCCATTGCAAGGCGACGCATCCAAATCATTTGCACTGCGCAGACTTACCCAGCGGTCATTGACGACCATTACCCAACCAATCCTTTTAGCGCCAGGCAGCCTTTTTGCTCACGTACATTACGCCTGCTTTAGAGCGCAGCGTGACACTCCCTATTTGGTCTGTTCTTTTTACACCCAGAATGTTGCACCATAACTCTCTAGCAAACTTCGGCGAAACCTTTGATATTCGATGAAATATTTATCCATACTAATATATAATACTCTCGTTTGTCTGTTACGCTTTCACGGTTAAACTACTGAAACAATTTCGATAGGTACGGAGTAAACTGGAACCCCAAGGAAGGTCTTAGGTTACTTTTTATCTGACTTCATCATAGCATCCACAATAACCGACATTCAAGCGAGTGCAGTAATTGGAAAAAGCTAGTTAACTTTAACCTCTCGAATGCCGTAATTAGAGACACAATTAAAAAGCCATTGTGTCTCGCGTAGATCTGCGTTCCGGCAGTCAACGGGTTAAAATAACGTAACAAACCTCTTTCTCGTGCGTATACAAGAGCACGGCTAGGTCGAGGCGCCGCCGTCTGCGGTCGACACGCGCTGCGAACGCCGCGACATGCGCTTCTAACTCTCGTGCTACGCCCAGCACTTCTTCAGGGTCGCACTCGCCAGACCTGGCCAGCTCTTCAGCGCCAGCGAGCAGTTTTTCTGCGTTCGTATATGTGTTCTGTTGGACAAATAATTAATTATTTACTTGTGATTTACGAAAGAACTTAACTTACTTCTTCTAAACCACGCAATGGATTATGAAACACACACCTCACTAACAGAAAGAGCGATAAACAAATAACGTTTTTACAAAATGGATAAACTTCACTCGTGCGAAGCCGTGATAAACCATCATAGTAATAAAATAGCTAGTTAATACCAACTAAACCATAGAACAGTTTTTATTTAATCAGCCCCACTACCATTGGTAGTTGAGTAGTATTTTGACCTAGGTAAGAGCTCCCTATATCCAGACCTAGGTATCCTCGTAGAGTTTGCGCTGATTCGATATATGATGATCATATAAGAAATGCACAGTTTCACTAAGGCAAGACAAGAGAGAGAAAATTATAATGAATAATAATCTTTCAATGAAACTATAACTAAGACAGATACGCTCTTTACTGTAACCATAAAAAGAAAAACATAAAATTAATAGAGTATTAAAATGGGCGTTCTAAAAACCGTCAGGTAACAGGTTTTTAATCAAGTAACAGTTTTCGAAATACCTCAAACAATAATTAATAATTTCTTTAAAAGTCGATGACGACAGATGTTTATCTTAGGGAAATTAAGTTCATAGTGTAACAACTTACCTGTGCTACGTTTTCAAAATGTTCATGAGATTTCTGATAAACTCTAGCTTTATGGAGATTCCTTCCTATACCAGTATTCTTCTGTAAAAAAACTTCGCCGTGATTTGCCAACCAATCAAGGACCTGTAACAAAGACAATTTATAGTCATATCGTCAATATTAGGATGTTTGTAATAATGCTTGCTTATCATAACATCAGGTTCAGTAATCAAGGTAAGCCTATTATACATAGACGTTTCATATCAAATAAGCTTAGAGTTATTACTTCATCGTATTTATATGATAGGAGATCGCGTCACAATAGTGTGCAGCTCTGGCAAACGCAAAGTATTTCGCAAGTATTGGCAACACAATGTAATGTAACCTTCATAGCCTGGTATTGAAGCCAACTTTTAGGTTGTATGTTTAAGCATTAGATGGTGGTCCCCCGCCCTTGGGTGGAGCGGGAGATAGTGTCAGATTTATACTGACTAAAAAACCCACCCCGTTCCTTCGTTGCCTTTCATACTGGGGTCGAGCCTCCCTTTCAGAACCAGACCCTTGGCCCCAGTAGGCTTCGACCCAGCTGGGCCCCTACGGTTGCTGACAACTCCTTGAGGCGCACGGGAACAGAACGCGCCGTCGACGACTTAGGCTCGGTTCGGACGGTTACTGGACGGTTGGACAGCCAGCTACCCATTGCTCGCCGTTTGCAAGCTCGTATTAGATAGGTTTGTTTTCTGCTACTATTTTATGTGTGATGATGTGGTTGTCGATGGTTCAAGCTTCAACATCATCGTATCAGATGAATGCCACTCGTGATTTTTACTACGATCAGTTCGGAGCAGCTCGCAACAAATGCCTGCGCTCTAAGTAGCCAGGCCGAGCTGTTTCTATGACTGTTATTTGCAACTGAACCGTACAGGTTACAGTCATGAATCAATACTGATACACACAAGGGGTGCTATTCTCTAAGAAAACAGCCTTGAGCTCAGCGCTGGCACAGCGACGAGTCATGAGCGCAGTACATTGAATAAACAACCCAATGCCCCTTTACATTGGATTGTTAATTCAATGTACTGCGCTCATGACTCGTCGCTGTGCCAGCGCTGAGCTCAAGGCTGTTTTTTTAGAGAATAGCACCCCAGGTCATGTTGCTAAACCTCGTGTGATTGTAACTAAGGGCCGGGCCACATGATGCATTGCGGCGCCGCACCACAAATAACGACGAATCGGCGAGCACACGAGTGACCCCGGCTCTTAAAGTTGTTGAGCACACTGACCTGCCTACAATCTTCTTTGTACAACAGCAAGGCTAGCCTCTGATGCAGCTTGAGCCTGGCCTGGTGATACCTCGCCTCCAACGCTCTATGATGTCCTAGTATCTGATGGATGACAGCTAGGACGTGGTTTGCGCCGGAACTGTAGTCGGCAGCTGGATCGCCGCCGCTGCTGCCCGCGCTGCTTACCGTACCGTCGTTCTGTCGGGATATATTGCGAGTGTTTTAAATGCTTTATTGAATGAGTTATAATGAATCAAATAATATTGTCACCATTTCTAGCCTAATTGCATTAGGAAAATCTTCATTATTACTCAACTAAACCACGCCCCTTGATCAACCAGGTCATAGTAAATTACAAACCCGTATTCACATTGACCAGTTAACGTAAAAATGAATACCTCATTTGAACTCAAGATTTAAACGTAAAGATGTAGAAAAGCTGCTTTATGACGTTCAACAATAGACTCAAACAAAATTGGAAAAATACTTAGACTGGTTGATTTTTTTATCCCAGTATGTGAACACACCTTTACTTTGCAGTAGCACTGGTATATTTCATAAAGAAAAACAGCAGAGGAAAAATAGAATGAAAGTGAGTACTTGTGCAGATTGTCGGTGTTTATTAGTAGGCGATTTTGTCACCTCGTACAGCCAAGGAGTGGAATTCCCTGTTTCCTGATGGCTACAACTTAGGGGGTCTTTAAGTCAAGAGTGAATAGGTTACTTCTAGGTAGACTGGCTGGGCAGATATGTTAATATTGTCGCAGGTAAATGATTATTTGTTTAAAATACTGTACTCTTACCATATCAGCAGGATCAGTTTGATGGCACACTTGAACAAGATGATCCAGCTGGTACAACAGCTTCTTACTTGTAGAATGGACCTAAAACAAAACGTTTTATTTTTACTGTTCAGCTTATTAAGAAGCCAAAGCCTCATAAATGTTTTCTGATGTCTTTTGTTTCGTTTGTTTTTTTCGTTGGCTTTGACCGAGGTCATAATTCTTTCCACAAATATTTTTTAAACAGGCTTCAACAATTACCTAAAAATAAATAGATATAAGGGAAGGAAGAAAATCATAATAATAATAATGATCTCAAATGAAGGTAACTTAATGATCTCTATACCCACTATCTGAAAGCAGACTTCTCTCCTGGCCTTATGATCTTTCACATAATACATTAATTTTTTTGAGCTACCTTTTTCTAACGTCAATAAACTACCCGCGATTAATGTTCTTGGCTTGGATACTAAGTCTTTAAGTCATGTCTTCATATGAATGGTTACTTTGTTTACTGTTAGAATGCGGACATAAAACCTAATGTTTTAGTAACATTTTACAGTAAATATATCGAATCAGCCTTCTCGACAAACTTCGCTGAGGTAGTCAACACTACAATAAAATTGTCGGCTCTGTTTTACCGAGATCGCGCCTGCTTCAATAACTCCACATATTGTCAAGTTGTGCAGACACTTGAGATGCAAAACTTAACATTTACATCACCAAGTAGATACTTAAAGGCCATCAAATCTAAGAAGTACCATTTGACTTTTCACACTGTCTACACTAATATTAGAAAGATGCTTTAATCATGAGTGACATAGGCTATATTTACGTGCAAAAACTAGTATTTAATATCACTTAATTTTCAGCTGACATACAACTATCAACAAAAACGCATAATTAAAGTTAGACATAATTATGTAAGTTATTGTTATTTTAAACTAGCTGACCCGGCGAACTTCGTACCGCCTATTAGTTATGTTGTGATACCTTTTAGCTAAGCTGTCAACTCTACCCCACTCTACCCTACCCTACCCTACTCTACTCTACCTTACTCTACCCTACCTTTCATTTTTTTTTTCCTATGAACCTTCTCCTGAACAAAAAAAGAATTAACGAAATCGGTCCAGCTGTTCACGCGTGATGGCGTGACCAAGGAAATAGGTATTCATTTTTATATATATTTATAGATAAATCTTTGTCAGCAAAGTCACTCTTGAAAATCAATAATTTAGAATGTCGGTTAGGTTGGAATGGAACTGAAAAATTCGAAATAATACGTCTCTTATATACATCTGACATTTACCTACACACGTTGCTAGTTCTTAAGATATATTAATCAAGTGTAAGATATCCCAATAAGGGGCTATACTGTAACATATAAATCGGTAAAACATTAATTGATTAGACAAAGAAATGAAATCAAAATCTCTTTATAATCGGAAATATCGATTTCTTTGACTGCAATTTTTAAGAAGTGTCAAACGTCTACTTCTTAGTGTCCCCGAACACAGGCCACAAAAAAAGTCGCTTCAAGCTTCTTTTTGAGGTGGCCATTTTTAGTGGCTCGTGTGCAACGGTGCCGCCACAAAAAAGCTTCAAGCCGCTTCTAGCTTTTTTTTGTGGCGGCACTTTTATATGACGGCCAAAATGCCACGCCATTTACGCATTTAATCCTTCCTTGTCAGAGTCCATTATGATACTGCACGCATGGCCACAACCTGTCACTCGCTTCAGTTTTTTTTTTTTTTGTGGCCGCTACTAGCACTTTTTTTGTAGCGGCGTTTTTGTGAGGCGGCTTTTTTTTTATTAGAAGGGCTTTAAAATAGCAACTAACCTCAGTATAAGCTTGGCACATATGCTCATACAGCTGTCGATGTCTCTGCGCATGTTGCTCGAGCGCTCTGGGATCGTTGCAGGGTGCTCCGCCCTGCCCGGTAGCCAGTTGAAGAGCCACCGCGCACTGAGCGCCCCAGCCACCGACCGCTGACACGTAGGCTTCCGCTTTGTGGTGGAATACCACGGAGAGAGATAACACTGCTGAACGTTCTTCGAGACCTGTACACAAAGATTTTTGTATTCAAATAAAAAGGAAAACATATTATTTTTCTTAGTTTCATTTAATTAAATCGGCCAGCTGCCTAGAATTCAGCTACATGACTTTTCCACTATCAATAAAGTCCGTCGGTCTGTACCACATTCACTTTTGTTTGCTGATTTCAATAATAATTTAATATTTATTGGTATCTACAAACAAAAGCGTGACGCAAAAAGTTCGGAATACATTTCTCAACACATAATAATTCTATATTTAGGGCTTATTTTATCTCGTTTTTGGGAAGAAAACCTGATCCTACGATGATAACTAAGCTGTACTTTATGGGATCATGAGGGTTCATGGTGATCTTATCGCTCACATCTATATGTATAAAAATCAATGCCAGTTTTCGTTGTAATTTTATAACACAAGAACGGGCTCACCTATCCAAACCATTTGGTTTGGATAAGTGAGCACGGTTTAGGCTTTGTTCGGACTAATTAGTAGATGGTTTATGTGAAGTTTGGTAGGGTAGAGTAGGGTATAGTAGGATATAGTAGGGTAGAGTAGGGTATAGTAGGGTAAAGTAGGGAAGAGCTTTAGCGAAGCCGCGCGGGCAAAAGCTAGTGTTTCATATTTATTTTAATGTAATGAGAGTCAAGCTACTGAAGTTATCGGAAAATCAATAAAACTCAATTTACAGTGAACGCAATAAAAATTACAAGTAATTATAGTGTCTACTGTAATTATAATACAAGTTAGTATCAATTAAGTTATTATGGTACTGTTTCGAAACCAGCCTACATAGATTTTTCCGTTTTAATATTTTATCGAAAGTATTAAAGAAACATGAAATACCGACTTCTGTTGCGTTCTTCTGACATGTGGAAGATTACTATATTTTTTCATATAAAACGGAAAAACATGTTTTGAGTGCAATGAGTAGTCATTACAGTAGCAAACATGCATACAGCTTGGAAAGCAGGCAAATACAATGAGTTTCAAATAAGGATAGGAAAATCAATGACCTTGTTCCGTCAAATGTTCGACTGGCAGATAATGCCTAAGGCATTAAGTCCGCCTTTGTACAGTTTTTTTGTGCATAAAGCTTTAAATAAGTAAATAAATAATAAATGTTTTGCAAAGAATAAGTACTTTTTTGTTTTTTTGTTTTACTGTTTCTTTGACTCTGATTTAAATCTACAACGGCGCTCTCGCCGCCGCCGGGATTCCGATCCCTTTTTCCGGCCACCGTAGGCGCGGGCTTGCGGACAGTGAGCAATGGGTAGCTCGCTGTCCGGCCGTCCGGTAACTGTCCGGACCAAGCCCAAGTCGTCGACGGCGCGCGCTGTTCCCGCGCGCCTCAAGGAGTTGTCAGCAACAGCAGGGGCCCAGCCGGGTCGAAGCCTACTGGGGCCAGGGTTATCCGAAAGGGCGCTCGAGCCCCGGTACGAAGGCTTGAAGGAACGGGATGGGTTTTTTAGTCAGTAAGAGTCTGACACTATCTCCCGCTCCGCCCAAGAGCGGGGGTTGTCATAAGATGATTTTTCCCATCGAAAAAAAAAAAAAAAAAAAAAAAAAGGTATAACGTAATTGTTTCATCTAAATTAGCTAAATTATATTGTTTAAGTCATATTTAGTTATAAAACAGGGCAAGTGCGAGTCGAACTCGCGCACTGAGGGTTCGAAGATTTTTCCGAATTGCAAAAAAGTATTTTTTTGGTGACGTAAGTAACAAAAAATTTACTGTTTCCTATACCTGTGCTATAAGACCTTACTTCGTGTCAAATTTCAGGATTTTGTGTCAACGGGAAGTACCCTATGAATTTCATTCTTTGAGAGTATCAAAATATACGTTTTTTTGCGATATAAACGGCCGTATCTTTTTATTCGTTAACTTAGAAGCTTGATTTTTTCACAGCTTGAAAGGATCGCAGACCTGAGTTGTGTGCTACATGGTTTTAATTTCAACTCGATACCTTCACGCGTTCTCGAGATAAAGGGTCTTGGCAGACGGACGGACGGACAACAAAATGATCCTATTAGGGTACCGTTATTTCCTTTTAGATAGACCCTAAAAAAAACTAATTTCTTTCTTATTTTCATTGCTAGCAACAAATCGCCTTCTTCCATTCGCCACTACTCAGACACTTCACACAATGATGCAGAGATGAGCCGAATCGAAGAATTAGATTCTGATTAAACTTTTTTGTTAATTATTTGTAAATAAATTTGATTTGAAACATTCTTGTTTTGCTCACTCTATCTAACTGATTCGTTTAGACAGCTATGACGTCATAACAACGCGCTAAATCGATCCTATTTTTATTTGTAACACAAAGTCATATTCAAATTTGCACTAGTTTGTGACTTCAAAATGTTTTACCATTTGAAATATATTTCATTTCGAATTCTGAATATGAATATAGCATAAACTCACCAGCCGACAGTTGTTTGTAGGCTCGTTCGAGGCGGTGCGCTAGCGCAGAGATCTCTGACTCGGCGTAATGTCGCTTGTCGGCGAGCCGTCGAGCCGCCGTGGTGACTCGCGCCACACTCGGTCGTCCACCACCAGTGCATGCTGCTGCAAATCTGAAATATAATATGGTATATTTTAAAGTTATTGAAAGAAAAAAGGAAGAAAACACATTCATTAAGCAACAGCAGGTCATCTTGGATTTTTTAATACACACCACATAGTAGTAAACTAGCAAGCCACCCACCTGATCTTAGTAGGCAGAATTAATAGAACCCATGTATATATGTATACACATTTTGCTTTTTCAGTTCACATAATCCTGTCGTACAGGGAAGTATATTATGTGGATTTATATACAGGTTAAATTAAGAATATGAAAATAATATTATGACATTTCTACAGTTGATTAAAATAAAATGTTTTTACCAATATAAAATGCATAAAAATAAAGTTGAACGACATGAACCCTTTATTTGTATGATACTTGTAAGTTAGCAAGCAACACTTGTTGTAATTATAAAAAAAAAAAAAACGCAATCGGTCATTATTTTGAATGTAGATTTATGGTTGTATGAAAGTAATTAAAATATCACAATTTCAAAATGGGTGTGTAATGTGTGTATAAGCAACCCTCTATTTATACGGATACATTCTAAAGTCGTGTTCTTTTACCCTTGTAAATTCCTGTGTTTTTAAAGACGCTGCTTTCTAATCTTAGACGCCATCTACTAAAGATAACTCTAATTTACCTAACGTTATTGACATTGATTGATACGTGATGAGATTATAAACAGATTACAATCGTCTTTAATTAAATGAAGAATTGACCATCAAATATTTCGTAGGTAAAACAAAACGCATAGTATACCTGGCGTGTTCTTCCTGCAGCCGCTTGGCAGCGGCGCACGAGCGGCCTATCTCCACGTACGTCGCCAGGAATGCGGTGCGGTGATTCACAATCCACTCCAACATCTGCGGTAGCCACGGTATTTTTATGAATGATTTGTGTAACAGACTTTACCTGAGATTAACCTTATGGGTTTTAGAGGTCAACCAATTATTTCCAAATCAAACTGTGATGTCGGGATATCTAAAATCATTGTACATATTACAAATAAAGAACAAATGTAAGTTTTAACACATTTTAGTCAGTCAATTGTTAATAAACATCACATGATGTTTTCTTGACAGATAATATATATATAAAAAAAGTGTCGGTCGCCACGCACGGGCCGCCGGCCACAACAACAAAACGCCGCCGCTGGCATATTTCCTGTTCTAGGTTTCTCTTAGTTTTGTTTTTTGAATATTAACACCGGCTTCAGTCACTTACTACTTTCATGTAAGTCGGAAACGAAAAAGGCCAGTAGATAAGGTCATACATAGGCTTGCTGGCTGAAAAATCGTTTTGCCATAACATGCATTAAAACGATTTTTTATCATTTGAAACTAGATGAAACCATGCGTTTTTTGATAACAGAATTTGGGTACAGAACACTCTTCTTGCACCCTGAGCTTCGGTTATGACAAGAATAAAACAATAGTTATAAAACTACTAACCTTTTCGCAGTCCTGCTCAAACAGCCTCAGTTGAAAGCACTGGTCAAGCTGCATCTTCTTGTGCTGCCACAGCTTGTGCGCGTGTGCATGCGCCGAGCGCACAGCCGACAGTTGCGCGCGCACGGCTCCCGGCGAGCCGCAGTGGAACGCGGCCTCGCCGCCGCTGCCGCTAGCCTCGGAGCACACTGCTTCCGCTGCTTCTAAGCGTTGTAAGACACGTTCGCCTGTGGAACGAATATTTCGTTTCAATGTTAAGGCTGCTAACATAAAATCATGCTGTAATGACTTTTATAGAGGCTTGATCGGCTTCAATAAAGATAACAAACGTTTTTCTTCACATACGGTTATATATTCAACATACACCCGTTAAAAAACGTTTTTGGTCCAATTCGAATAGAAATTATTATTTTAAAGTAATTTTATTGTAAACATTCGAGCCGGCAGTTGGTTACCTATCAAAGTCTTGATCAGGAAATACCTCTGATAGCCCGGTTACTCCGACAAGTCAGTTGTTATCATCATCATGTGCATAATATTTGCACACAATGTAAATTGTTTTTTTTTTTTATATAAATCAATGAATATTTAACACCAGTGTTAGCAACTAATTTTCGAGATAAGTTTTTGATGCATTTAGGCGCTAATATGCCAAACTGCAGCAAATATTACGGGTACACACTGATCCCCTATTAATTGGTGAACTTAACTAACTATATATTGTGATGCAAAAGTAAATATTGCTGTCTGTTATATTAAGTCGGTCAATGCAGTCGCAAATCAAGCAGAAACTCATTATGGCGGATGATGTAAACCGCATTGAGTTCGAGACTGCCATCATAAACGACTGAAAGTTGCAGATTGAGTATTGTTTCACTACCTTATCACCTTTCATCAGCACGGAAGACCATTTCTATCAAGAATGGAATAGTAAATATGTTTTTAAATGCACATGCCACAACGTCGTCTTGTGCAAATGCAACTTTCTGTAATCGAACGATATATGAAATAGTGGAAACTCATTATAGGTAGTCATTACACATGTAAATGAGTATGGTTTATTATTATAGCTGTTTCTACAATAAAGATTTGGCAATGAGACTTTTTACCAGTGCTAACTGGTTCTGGTAGTCTGGACACTGCAGATGGAAATGTTAACTATTGAAAGAGATCCTGTCTTGCCATTTTATAGTCATAACTTAACTAATAAAGCATTCGTTTGCATGGAGGAATGTGACAATGGGCAACTACAAAAAATACAAAATAACTCGTATCGTACCAGGCTGTTCAGAGCACCACAGACAATCGAAACACATCACTATCATTAACACTAAAGGTTCATAACACGACACCCTTCAGCGTTCCACTACAGCGAATGCGTGCAGACCACCCGCGCTGAAACCTGAGGTTATACAACAAGTCGACAGCGGCCTGACCACCTCGCAGGCTGGCCCGCGCGCGCCATTCAACCATAACCAACGTTATATGAATCAAAAATAAATAGACAAGCAATTCCGCAATTTAACGTTTTCTAATGCACTTTATCATTTATTATGCACATACTTTAAACGTATATGGATACGTAATTATACGATCGATGTGCATTTAACACTTCTAACTTTTTGATATCGGGTTTAATTACCCCTTCAAAATTACGTTTTCAGCTAAAAAGTGAGCTGGTAATCGTTGCGAAATTAATAATTATTTTGGCAGGTCTGTAGAATTTTAAGGCAATGTATGTTAGTTCGTGTTCGCATAATTATGATTACACTAGTGTACTAGTTGTTACCTGCGAACTCATTCGCGTGGAGTCTAAAACCATTGCTCTCTCATTTTGGGACAATCGTGTAAAGAAATATTATTATCGATTTCGGAAATGTCTCCCCCCCCCCCCGCCCCTCCGGAATTTAAGCACTGTTCTCGTGAAAAAATTAAAAAGTAGATTAAGTTACTCACTATAACATTATCTACATATATCCTAGTAAAAGTCCTGTCAAAATCCGTCGAGCCGTTTCGGAGCCGTATATATTCCGTAGTTCGAAATCCCGTTCATCATCATTGACATTACAAACAGACACTTCAATTTTATTTATATATGTTAGATAAACACAAGTACCTTGCCCCTCCAGTTCGTCGACGGGGACCTTAGCAAGCCGTTTACTGATATCAGCGTGCGCGTCGATCGCTCTCCTTGCGCCCGTGACGTCATCGGCGAAGTCAGCCCTAGCGACATCTTCTTGCAGGTCGTCGAGCCTGTCTAGCAGCTCACCAGCTTGCCACATTAGCTCCTCCAAAGCCTACGAACAACACCCTTTGTAAACTATATTCAGAGTAAAAAATAACAACAGGATATTGCCATACACTGAACTTAATAAGGGACCGACAGAAACGTGAGTTTCACTTTTTAGGTATGACTTCTTCACTCTCTGAATAAGGGTATCCAACTAACAATAGTCAGACACTGCATTATTTACGTCCCGCTTACGACGATTTCGAGGAGTGGTGGCGAGTGGAGTGGATAGCAGAAACAATTCACCAACTCGCCGAATACTTTGTTTTACACATTTCTACGAAACATATGTTGACTGTTTCTATCATTACGACAGTTAGCGCATTCGTTTTACTGCTCCGCGTAGCAAAGGTATGTAGAGTAGAGGAGTAGGTACTGTTTTATGTGCTACTTATTTTTCCAGGTTGTGTGCCTCGTAAATCGAGGAAACATAATTATAATTTGTGTATTTATACACACGCTCCAAAACAGTTTCACCAACGCGATGATGATGACGTCATTGGTGTCTGAGTGCGCGACGACAGAGGCGCACGTATGGCGCATACGGAAAGGTGTGGGCAATATGGGAAGTACGATAGCATTACTCATAATCTTCAACAACGAATTCCTGTAATTGTAAAATTTAGACTAACAAATAAATGTATGCTCACCAATCTAAGGTCTATCCATTGCGCGTGATCATATTGCAGTGTACCTTCTAAATCGGGTGTAAGTTGAGAAATATCTATTACTTTAGGCAGTGCTTCTAAGCTAATCATGGTTGTCTGAAAGAGAATTAATATCTTATAGTAAATATAAAGAATATTACATTGATGTTTCGAACTTCAACTACTCGTTTTACATTTTTAATGATGAAAATACTTACCTCAAACTTGTACTTATGTGCTCCTATGGTTGTGCGTTGCTTTTGCCAAAAATTGTCAGGTTTAACTACCAGTGCCTGATGGACGGATGAAGGAAAGTGTTCTTGCAGAACTTTTAGGATAGGTTTTATTGCTGCCCATGCTGAACCTCTCATATCAATCAATATTGTGAATCCATGTGATCTCACCGAATCACTAAAACAATGAACAAAATGATTATGTAAATCTTTTTGAATAATAGGTAAATTAAACAAGGTAAAGAAGTCTGAACAATCACGTAATTTTCGGTGAAAGTACCATTTATATTGATTTAAACCAATATTATTCCAAATATAAAAGACAACTAGACAAATACTGTCGTCAATTTCCATCATATTTTCTTTTACACAGTAATTGAGCTACTTTTCCTACAGTAGTACTCATTAGAACAAATTAAGCAGAATGGAATATTAACTAACCACGGGGAAGCTACCATACTGTACACAATTTCTTTGAAGTTGACTAGTATGTTGTTGAGCTTGAACTCTATTGTTCAGCTCCGTGTTAATGGACAATATTACTCATTATTTGCCTTCTACCAGGAACACTCTGGTGGCAACATTAATCTTCACAATGGTGTCGAAATTCACTTGTGTAACAAATCAATAGACTATGTTTGATACAGGTAACAACGTGTGAACTCCCAACCAAAATAGAAATCATGAGAGCTCACCGTCTGTTCTATTGACCTAAATTAAAATAGGTAGTAGGTTCCCCAATATTTGTAACAGTCCATTTTTAGTATAGGCCAGGTCAACATTTAAACAAAATAAGGCCAGCCCCGCGCTTCGTAGGTGGATAGTGAGTAGGACCAGTGACACACATTGGTAAATGGTAGGTACCAAAAATAAACGAAACACTTATTTCTAATAAACGCAATCGATCTCGTCTGGCATTGTCAAGTTCGCTAAATACCTTTTAACCTGTAAAAAAACTGCATCAGGCATCTGTAGCACCAATCTATGGCATGATGTACACTCTAATCGGCCAACAATTTTTATAGGGGACTTCTCTCCTACAATTTGGAGGTGACAATCTTCATCCATCATTCAACAATAAATATTTAAAAAGTAATATTAACCTTGGTATACTGATCAAATAGTGCAGCAAACGCCTATAGTCATCTGGCGCGACTCGGTCTCGCCTGGAATTTGCCGGGAACCATATAATAGGCCCCCCGCGGCGGTCGCGGCCGCCGGTCAGGGCCGCGACCCGCTCCTGGAGTAGCGGGAGCACGTCCAGGGCGCGCGCCCCAGCCTCCATCGCTGCCCCTACTCAGCAACCACTCTGAAGATGCCTGTATAAGGAGAAATAGGAAATATTACTTTTTGTGCAAACATTACTGAAATGGTGACGATGAGCAGTGTTGGCAAAACCTTAATCAAATTAACGTTTAAAAAGTTAATCGTGATTAAAGCTTAAGATTCATAAATCGTAATCTTTTTTTTTTCATAATTTCATTTAGTACTAACCAGTCAAAAAAATAAGTTGCTGTTGTAAAAACAAATTTTTGTACAAACTGCTTTAGCATATTTTTGGATTTAAATATTATGAAAAAATCATAGGAATTAGAATTACTGAAAAACATATTTGTTGTTTTTTTTTTTACTTTTGAAGATAATTTTATATTTCGTAATAAGTAAAATTAAATTTATGATTACTATTTTCTCAAATAAATCGTTAAAATTTTGTATGACTAGGGATCTGTTGTGCAAGATTACTCATATGGGATAGAATTTTATAAGAGTAGGTTCAGATGACGCACTGTTCTGTTTATTTATTAGGGTCGCCGCACACGGTCCAAACGCGACAGCCACACACGCCGCCACGAGAAGCTAGAAGCGGCCATACAGGTAGCTGAAGAGCGCGACACACAGACTTATATTGACTGTGGTCGGCGGTCGATACCCGGCGACGGTGGCTACTACTTTTTTCCCCTATTACTGTAACTATCGCTTTTTGAATCCCACATCGCAGGACGGGATTGAATCTTTGATATAAATAATTCTGTATCCATATTTATTTCAATCAATAACATACTACGTGCGTACTTGCGTTGCCTTCGACTCGAACAGGTTAAGGTGTACAGTCCATTGAACATATGGCCGTAGTTAAATGCAGACATATTCGTTTGCCGCCTTCACTCGCATAGATCCTCGCTGACCTTTAAAACCATTTTCTTTGCGAAATATTGATTGATTTACATGTATGCTACAATCATAAAGTATACAAAAACGACTTAAGAATCTCTTTCTTTTTTAGAAGTCGGTTATAAATTTTCTGAACCTCAATTTCAAGAAATCGCGACAATATTTTTTGCTTTAGCAACAATCACTGGCGGCGTTTTTGATTGTGACCGGTGGTAGATTTTTACCTTACCAAAGTGGAATGGAATATAATTAATGTCAGTTTGTCAGTTGGGAAAGTGGAGTTGATATTCTGTCCGCTCCTCAGCAGCGTTACTGTCACAAAGTGCGTAACCATACTTTATTTCAGCATATTCAGGATTAGAGTATCCATCCAAAGAATAATCAGCTCATATGAAGGCAGAGAACATCACAAGAGTAAGATACGCGGCGACAGTTAGTGGTGCACTGACCACCATCTTGCAATTTTTACCTGCTTCTCATAAAACTCTCTTGTTCCCTGTCACACATTCAAAAGTATTGACAATCATACCTACCTTTCTGAATGGCTGATAAAGATATTTTTCTAGTAGTTTTTTTTTTTTTGCGCTAGATAACGTTTTGTATGAAGTATTAACAAAAGTTACATTTTCCTTCCTTTGATTAGTGAAATTTTCCAAAGATTTCGTAATTTTTGGACTTTTAATCACTAAGAAAGATCTGCTACGGCATCAATTATTGTAATAACTTAAATATCAGTACAGTTGTGCCATAAATAGTTTTGGCTTCAAATGATACCTTTCAATCGTGGAAATTGCAGACACAATAGAAAGACAATAGGTGCGCGAACGCCGGCGTTCGCTTGGGGTTTAATGAATTAATCTGGGATTTCGCATAAAAAATCTAAAAATCTTACTACCTCAGAAACCACAGAATATCAGTAGAAAATTTAATTGTTGCATTTTAGTCCTACCCTGACGTCCTGCAAGTAAAACATTGAATTACCAGTAACCCTGTATGTAGATAGATATAACATTATATTTAGGTATGTATTTTTAAAAACACAATTAAGTCACAATAAATAGTAAATTAAAAGAACAATTATTGAAATACTGACACAACTAGTCTTTTTGTTTTAAGCAAACAAACTTACCACTGGATTGGCCAAAGAGCACAAGAAACTGAATGCTTACTTGAAAGGAGTCAATGCTACAATGTTTGTTATTCTCAAACAAACACATTAGCAAGTTATGATTGACTGCCATTGCACATGCAAAGAATACAAATAATTACTCCTTGTACCCTATTGCATCAAGGTTTACAATGCACAGTATGAGATTTATTTTTTCTCTCTCTCGAGTTTTGTTTATTTGAAAAGGTCAATGCCTTAAAAGTCTTGTTTTGAATTCATTCAAAAAGATTAACTTTTACATGCTTGCACTTAGTAGGTACATAATGTAGCTTTTTAAGAGAAACAAAATAAATATAATTATTATTATAATAATGACATTGTAAATAAAACCGCATTTAACAGCAACATGTTCAATTTATTACAGACAGACAATGTTAGTGTTGTTTACCAAACAGAAAGCAATGTAATTATGATATAATCAAGTAATAAGGATGCACATCCATTCTATTAGCCTTACTTATCTATCAGGAAGGAGCTATGGATTCCTCACAATTAATGTTTGTAAAAGTCTAATTGGCTCGATTACCCAACATGCTTATCAAATTAATTAGTAAATTTAAATAGTTGACCTACAATGACTCATGGCCATATTTTGTGATAAGTGTAATAAAATAATTGGTTACTTCCACTATTAGACGTTGCCTTGGGGAATATTCAGCGTTTTGACAAAATCAGATGAAAGGAACATGCTTAAATACTAAATATTATTTTGGTTAAGTAATTATCAGCATGCTTGCATTTGAAAATATTTGCAACTAATAATAATGAGTTTAAAGAAACAAGCTATAAACTCAAATTAGGTTGAAGGAATCTAATTATTCACATTTTTATAATTATTGATAACAACAACAAACATGCAGTAAATTATTAAATCTTATGATCATCAATTTAAACAAAACTTTACACTTTTTGTGATATACAGGCAGAATGCTGATGCCATGATATTATTATAGAATCAGCCTAACACAGTACCCTTTCTGAAATTTAAAAGTGTTTCTTTATTCTGCAATAAGTTTCAAATATAAACTTACAAATATTTAAACAGTGCAAAACTAATGCTAATAAAAAAAACAAACACAAATAGTATGTGCCAATACAATACAGCAACATTAGTATTAGTGGGCATGCAGAAGCTATTAAAATAAATTCTGTAATCAAACTATGTTCCTTCCAACTAGTCATTGAAGACTGATATGTATCATATTACTTTGAGGTTCTTTCATACCTGTACACAAACTTCTAGTTAATAACTTATTTATCTTGGGAACTCATTTGTTAAATTACACACTGGAATCAAATTCATTACTGATTAGTTTGCCTCAGATTGCAGTAACACAAATGGCAAAAGAAACAACAAAACTTACGTTCTTTGTAAAGCTTACGTCCAACGCCAAGAGTCGCGGAGCTTGTATTGTGTGAACTTATGAAATAACATGCTCCTAATTTCATTGGGCTGTGCAAAATAGATACGAAACTAATGAATGGTGCATTTCTATGTCTCGAAACATTTCTATGATAATTTTTCTAAACGCTGATGACAAATTGTTGCAGATATTATATTATAGCTAGCTATGTCACAACAAATAACCTCAGCCATCAATTTGAACTAACCGTGGTGACTCAAAGCTGCTCGTTAGTCAGGTATAAAAGGTTCGGCACGCATTATTGTCACTGTTGCTTTTTTCAGTATAACGTTCGTAAAAAAATATTTCATTACTGTCCCTACTCTTATTTAAAAACACACAAGCTGTAAGTAAATGACAAACTGAGGAACACCAACCACCACAGCACAATGGCGCGCCAGGGCTGTTCCAGACTGTTCAAACTTCAGAAAAACCGGTGTCATGTAACGTATTTGTTTCGATACTACAATCGATATAAAAATAATCGAGTAAAATAATATAAAATCGGTACCAAAAATTGATTTACTCAATTCAGTGACAATCAACTCTCAACAATAGGCAAAAATATGGTTCATCTTTTAATCGATAAACAACAACAAGTTACCCAAGCAATTTACTTTACAAAGAAATCACCGTAATAACTTGGTTTAATAACGTAGCATTTGACAAACAATACATTTTTATAATTTTTTTCTCATTAAATAGCATATTATAGAAGGTGCCAGATACTGATAACCGTGGAATAAAGTACATTGAACTTCTCATAATATCTCTGCGTACCCGAAAAACAAACAATGAATTACTTTTTATAGTTTGGTAGATCATGTAAAGCAGGGTTTTTCAATCTTATTCATACCGCGGCCCCTTTATTAAGAAGAAATATATCGCGACGCCGTTGCGAATAGCGTAGCCGTAGCGATACCCGTTGTTTTTTTTTTTTTTGTAATCCAATACATTTACTTATTTTCACAATTCGGATAAATACATCTATATATATAAAACTCTTCCGTTACTGAGTGACTGACAGACAACGCACAGCCGAAACTACTGGCAGTAAAGAGCTGAAGTTTGGCATGTGTGTTTGTTGGGAGGAGTAGGCTACAACTAATAGAGGATTTTTGGAAATTCCCCCCCAAGGGGGAGAAAATGGGGAATTTTTTTTTTCTTAACGGATTCACTTAAAACTTTGTATGTAGGTTCCACCAATGAAGCAAGAGAGTACTAAGAGAGAATTTTTGGAAATATCCCCCCTAGGGGGAGGAAAGGGGGGTAAATTGAAATTTTTTATTTCTTAATGGATTCACTTGAAACTTTGTATGTAGGTTCCACCAGTGAAGCAAGTACGCAATAAGGGGGTTATGGGACATCTCGCCCACGTAAAAACTGGCCTGTGGGCCAGATGTCCACTTTTTAAAATGTGCATGGGTAGATTCGCCCGAACCAGTTTAGTAAAACGGGCCAGATGTCCACTGTTAAAAATTGAAGGGATATTTCGTCCTAATTGGTTATTTATTAATTAAATAGCTGATAAATCTGCAAATCATAGCATCAAATGAAAATTTAACCTTTCAATCGTGAGAATTACAGACACAATAGAAAGACAATAGGTGCGCGAACGCCGGCGTTCGCGCGGGGTTTAATGAATTAATAGTTTTTACAAAAAAAAAAAAAAACAGTAAAGCACCTAATCATCATATATAAAACTATTATATATTAAACTAGTCTAAAAGAATTAGTGGATCAAGAGATAAGCGTAGGACACTGCATTGA
This sequence comes from Mythimna ferrago, assembly GCA_910589285.2. NCBI lineage: Eukaryota > Metazoa > Arthropoda > Insecta > Lepidoptera > Noctuidae > Mythimna > Mythimna ferrago. The sequence goes on along the minus strand of OU342673.1, from coordinate 6,598,118 downwards.
AAAATTATGTAATTTGTAAAATTATGTATTATACGTAATTAGGGTATTTGTAAAACACTAACAACCCTGTAGGACTGTATAACTTACATCATAAACAACAACTTTTGTTCTATGACTTTTTACAAAACATAACACATTTACCAAAAACAAACCTTCAATATTTCGTTGTACTATCTAACCCATTTCAACTCTGTATTTTGCTGTAAGTACCCTCCTACGCCTCCCGCGCACGATCTCCGCTCCCCTCCGTTATTGTACTATCGCTTGCTTCGCGTAGACTTTGTAACATTTAGAACGCTCAATCTAAATATTTTTATTTTTGTATGAAAATCTTATGAACTAAAATATGATAATTTTTTTAAAGTCATAGAAAAAAAATGTTGTTAATGATGTTCTTAACATAGTCCTGAAAGGTTGCCAGTGTTGTACAAATAACCCTGTATAATATATTCTTTAAGCAGTTCATTAAGTCCAATGCCAAGGTAGCTGCTAGAAAGTTCGGCATTCTTGCAAAGGTACGGCGATACTTCACACCGGTATAGCTTCTAATGTTATACAAATCACGATCTGGACTAATCGTTTTACCTTATCATATAAACCGCGTACATTTGGAACAATTAGCCTGCTACAGTCTTCTCGTCCGATTATAATTTAGGTGTCTTCAAGGCTAGAGTGAACAGGCTAGGCTCTTAATAAATTAGTGCGATTCGAAAAAAACTATGTAATTTAAGTTTCAAGTTATACTAATTATGTACTTAAAAGTTTAATATATGATGATTAGGTACTTTACTGTTTTTTTTGTAAAAACAATTAAATTATCATTTGATGCTATGATTTGCAGATTTATCAGCTATTTAATTAATAAATAACCAATTAGGACGAAATATCCCTTCAATTTTTAACAGTGGACATCTGGCCCGTTTTACTAAACTGGTTTGGGCGAATCTACCCATGCACATTTTAAAAAGTGGACATCTGGCCCACAGGCCAGTTTTTACGTGGGCGAGATGTCCCATAACCCAATAAGGGAGGGTTTTTGGGAATTCCCCCCTAGGTGGAGAGAATTCAATTTACCCCCGTAAATTGAAAATTCAAACTAAACAACATGTGTAACATTAGTACACATACAGATTTAGACTTAATTAAATCTACCACTACTCCATGTTGTTACTGTCTACTAATGTTACACATGTTGCAACATTGTATTGTGTGTGTGTGTGTTGTGTAGTTAATTTAATAAAGTCTAAATCTGCATGTGTACTAATATTACAAAGAGAGACAAATTGATTTTTGAAATGTTTGTTTACACACGTAATCGATAGACCATGGAAAAGGCGATAACTAAGCGAAAAACCCAAATTCTGCCGGAAGTCATTATTCCACGCGGACGAAGTCGCGGGCAAAAGCTAGTAATTAATACATTTTTTACATTTTTCTTAATAAATCCATAGAAATGTTATTGTTTCTTTTTTTACTGCTATAGCTTTCCAAACCTTTAGCAACTCCACTATAAAAGCTTCGCGACCCCCCTGAAGAGGCTTCGCGACCCCCCTTAGGGTCACGACCCACAGGTTGAAAAACCCAGATGTAAAGGATCACGTTATGTCGATTCAAGACAGCTATGCCATTACTTCCGTTTTTGAAATTATGAATGTCAACTAATGTAGGAGGGTCAATAGGCATTATTCCACATTAATTTGGCGCCTAACTTAGAACATATAACATTTTCTATATTTTTATTGGGCTTCTTGGAACCGGGCGTATTTTTTGTGTCGTGTCATTCAATGTTTGTCAACGCTGCCGCTATTATTCTCTACACTCATCCATTTAGTAAAAAGGAAAAAAACAGAACTTAATCTCCAGTGTTTTCAAGGCAAGAGTGAATGGGCTTATAAACTAGTGCGTCTCACCATCAGAGATTGCATCACTGCTTACCATCAGGTGGGACCGCAGTCACGCACTACTTTATAACAATAAAAAAAAACATAAGATGCCAGAGTGAGCGAAGCGAACTCGGGACTTTTGGCATCTCGAATTAGACAGGCTAGTTTAGAAGATACAGACTCCGCCATCCCCTTCGTGGTTATTTTGTTGAAACTACCCAGAAGTAAGAGTCCCGTGAAGTGGGGCTACAATAACCAGTCCTCCGGCAACATGAGGAGGGAAAAATCATCCTTCCTCCCATAAATCCTCCCAGCAGAAGAGCAAGTTTTAGTGTACCAAAAATACATGCTTATTTTTTTAAGGTACATTTAAATAAAATTATGGGACAGTTAAGTACAACCCATTAAAAATTATAAACACGATATCACGCAATAAAATTAAAATTGTAATGTTAAAAAAAATATATACCGTATTTGTCATACAAATTTAGCCTTCAAATATAACGAAATACGTATGTTCATATTTGTTGCACAATACCACAATACCGTCATCATGCGTGATCGACTAGAAAATGTATCCCTGTGTTCCAAATTACGATATCAGTATGGTTAGCGCGCCTCTACAAATCGCCTGATGTATGCGTCTCCGGTAATTCGGAACGACTGTTGGTCTGCTAACATCGAAAATACCTTAATTCGGAACGTGGGGTTTAAAATTATGTTTAGTTTAGGTAAGGGATGTCAGAAATGCAATAAAGTATCGATATATTTCGATATCGATATTTTTATTTAAAAATATCAATATGACGATTTATCGGTACGATACGAAAAAAAAATGGTCTTATCTACTTCAGTCATCTTAGGTAGGTACATTACTAGATAAGTACTAATCAATACGTAAGTATTTATTAACTGAACCAATATTTATTTGATACAGACATAAGAAAAACTCTTTGATTTATGTGCACGGCTGTAAGCTGACTTCTGCTATTGGGTACTGCGAGACAGCCACGAGCCAGCAGCCGTAGCAGCCAACTTAAAAACCAACACAAGTACCAAATTAAAAAGCAGTTAAGCAGCAAATTGAGTCCACCAAATAAAAACAGGCTTAATCTGCATGGTTCTCTTAAGATTTGACCATTACATGTTTTGCTGTATGTACTTTGACCCCTGAGTTTGTTTCGGTGTTTCTTCTCAGGGTAGTCGGCTAGGACACACCGGCCTCATCTAGTCTTAATTGTCGAAAAAAAAAATTTTCGATCTTGGACATTTGATATCGATACGATATATCGTTATAAAATACATCGCTCAAAAATATCGATATATCGAATTGAAAATATCGACGTATCGATGTATCGATATTTATTCCACAAGCCTAGCTAGTATATTATGTCATACAAGTAAGTACTAAGTATACAATTCTAATTATATAAATAAATATTTTCCTTGAAACAATATAGTATTTTGCAACGTATTTACATTATTAAGATAAATAACCTTTGTTGTAATCTTGGTAGGTACCAATAACAGGCGGTTTAAGAAACCAAAAATATGACAGATTCAACATACAAATTGCATTATTTTAGTGTTCGACCGAAACTGGTTTTTCCACCGAAACCGAAACCAAAAACGAATTTCGGCAACAGTCTCAGTTTTAGCCAAAACCGGAACCGAAACTTTCTTTCGATCATGTTGTGAGGAAAAATAAAGAAAACGTTATTATAATCAGTCAGTCCATAATTCTTTTTATTGCTTTTAAAATGTAGGTATTCATATTCGTTGAATATCATGAATTTTACTGCACTCGATTTTAGTTTGGGAGTAGGTAAGACGAACTGCAAACACAAGCCAGTCACAACATGGTTAAGCACGTGGACACGGCAAAATGTATTCGTTGCTTACTCGCTTAGAAAGAATTTAACGCGCTGAACATGATCGATCACAGCTGTGAGAACTATCTCAGGCTTTACCGCTACATTAGGTAAATTCGCATGCCAGCGGTATAACGCCGGATCCACAACATAACTAGAATGACTTTAACAAAGAGTATAGTAATATACACGGACCAATACACGGACTAGTTACCATATTAACAATATATAATAGTCACATACGTATTTACTTGCAAACTAGCGAGGTAATGATACCTTTTAAGGTTCATTTTTTAAAAACTTAGAGATTAATAGAGTGCGTCTACTGAAAGCGTAACCTGGAGTTTTTTTTTAAATTAAATTGGCAACATTGTTTTGCTGCCAAAATCACGTCAAAGTCTATGGTTGCAATTGTCAGTTTTTGGAAACAGATATTTATTTTTCAAGAATAATTGCTAATTATGGGAAAAACAATAAACACTATGGTTAATAAATTCAAGCAAAAACAAGAAGAGAAAGAAGGTGTTTTCAATGAAAACCAACAATGTTTATATACGATTTCTGAATTTTTAAGTTAGTATGACGTTATTATCTTGATCCTTGTTGACTAATATTATTAGATAGTTATATTTACGATATAATGAAATTTTCTTTTTCTTATATTTCTAAATAATCTGACATATTGCGAATTTCATATTTGACAAAAACATCGAACAAAGAAGACTTTTGGTGAATCGACTTAATCAAAAGCTAATAAGTGGTAGAATGCGTTCCAAAGCGGTTGAGATGTAATGAAATATTTGCCTCACACTGTCTGGTAGTGCATTCAAGTCTTCAACTGAAGTTAAAATCGCGAAAGTAAAGGAAATAGTGACTGAAATCCTAGTTCAAGTTTGAGAGAGATAGCTGCTGAACTTTCTGTGTCTCACGAGTCGATCCGTATCATTTGAAACAATCACTGGAGTATGAAACATGATTCCACTTTACTAATCCCAAAAGATCTGAATTTTCTTTATGCTAAAACGAATCGATTCCAACCCAACAATCTTGAAACACATTATTAGTGTTGGTGAGACATGATGAAGTTGAAATTATGTTGACTATTTTATTTGACTATCGCGGTGTTATGCACTTGGTATTCTTGCGAGAAGGCCAAATGGTAAATAAAGAATATTTGAATATTATGTAATAGAGAACAGATAAAATAAATTAATTTGGAATAGTAACTAACATTTTGTGTGTTATTGACCTTTACCATCCACCCACCAATAATTAAGTCTACAGTACACACACGTTTTTGACTAAAATTTAAGTTCATATACAACTATTATACAATTGTCATAAATAAAAAAAATACTCAAGTATCAAAACTTTTTTCTCCTACTATTTCAAAAATACCAGATTCAAAATTTTTGATTCTAACCTCTTTTTCTTAGGTCACGCTTTCATTAGACGGACTTTATTCGAAAACATTATTGATTGGAAATGTCTACAAAAGAGTAGACGTAATTTTATATATCTCATACCTTTGTTATAGGTACCTACCTCCTGATAAAAATCGATAAAGCAGTGCCTCTTTTCAGGTTCTACGTAGCGTATTTAACGTATTTCAAATTTTACCACTAATTATGGGGTAAATTCCTGACACGGTAACCCTAAATGTAGTGAAGTATTCTACCTACTTTTTTTGTCCCTTTCAGCGAGCGACAAGCTTTCCATCCATATAGAGATCCATAATCTAAGGTTCAAGGCTATAGGGTACGTAAAATCCTTGGGCTAGAGCTTACCATCGGGTGGGATCGCAGTCAAGCACCTGTCTAAATCATTAAAAAAATATATAACCACATTCGAATTAAAAAATACGGTTTTGGAAACAGTATCCTAATTGAGTTATCAATTGAATTTTGGAATATCAATGGTTAATATTTACGGTTTTATGAAAAATCGATTTAAGAGCACTTCACTAACTCGGAGTGTTTATTGATTTTTTGACATTACTGCAAACTTCGTTTGAATTCGTTTGAACTTGGAAATCTGGACGATTCGAAATAGATAATTCCTTCATTTTACTGATAATGTGTAAAACAAACAGAATGCCGTTACAAGTGCGTCAGGTATATTTTTAATTGTAACAAAATTGTAAATAAAAACAGTTGCATTACGTACACAAACTTTACATACTACCAAATAACGTACTGCAATGTACACAGTAAAAATCGTTTGCGAAAAAGGTGTGTTAGATTTTAGTTAAATTCTGCCCAGAATAATGTGTTAAGATAGTAGATCGCCAGCTTTTGCGAATTTTAGTGAAGAAACGAAAATTTTGCTTGCTACTGTTCTACATTTTTCGTTAATCTAATCCACCAAATGATGGAAATTAATAACTATAAAATTGCTTAAAAATAAAAAAAATGAGCATCAGAAAAACTGAGCATCAAAAAATCAATTTCGTATTTTGGTTTGTCATGTACATCATAATTATTTTTTAAATAAAATCTGACATTTTATGTGATCAATCACACTTCAATTATTTATTCTAAGCTTTTTTCAGCCTTGGCAGTTAAGAGCTGAACTAAAAAATTAAGAAAGCAGATTGTTTGCTTCTAGCAACACTAAACTACTGCTACCCATTATTAAACATATTTGATGCTAGCTTTACTAATGTTTTTGTGGCTCGGCAAATGAACTACAGTACTGTTTTTATAAATGTAATGCGACTGAAATATTGAATGTGTACCTAAAAATAATAAATTGCTAAACATAGCTATTGTATACAACGTGATGCGCAATGGTGATCTTGCAGAAGTAAAAAAAAACCAACATGGCTCTAAGGATGCAAGTGCCGGAGTTAAGATGTATGGAACCTGAGAACTATAAGAAATATTTTAGAGCACTATGTTGGAGTGGTACCAAGTAAGTGTAATTAATTTTTCCTTGTAGACTAATAAATGTAACAGGAGTATTTTTATTAAACCCCAAGCGTTGGTGCATCTATTTTCTTACTATTGTGTCTCAAATTGACGGTATCTGAAAGGTTAAGAGAGCAAAGAAGAGACCATATCACAACTTTAGTAATATTTAATTTGCAACACATCTATGTATGAGGGGATTAATTTCATTACCAACTCATTAAGCTACTAAATCTCATCATTAGGGTCCTTAAGTCAAGTGTGAGTGACGTGTGGTTACTTGTAGGCAAGCCTATTTCTACTTTATGTAAGATAGTACCAACTTGAGCAATAAATTCATAGTTTTGTACTGTACAAGAATAAAAAAGAATAATTTAACTACTATGCTTTTTAAATGAGGTTTGTTGTTGTATTATTTAGAATAATATTCTGTGTTCTTTGCCTTACTCTTCATATAGAAAAATTTACATCACATTCCTGTCACATTGTGATGATATATCCACCTTAATAATTGTGCTATTGTATAAGAAGCAACAGCTCGGCTATTCAATCAGTTGAAAACAAATGACACAATTTACATGTCAGGAATATTGGTTCAAGTATTTGCAACATTTTTCACATAAACAAGTCAATGACCTTAAAGATCATTCAATATAAGTAGAACTCCCAGAACTAGTGATTACCTTAAAGCGAGGTCAACATATAATACTGAAATTATTATATATAATTAATAACTCTTATTACATATGATCGCAAAGCTAACACACATACCAAACAAACCAAGTTAGATACACTTCATTTTAATTACCTATTTCATTTGTTTAGATACCTATAAAGTGTAAACAATTTCTTGACACTTCTATGAGATGACTTTTTAAAAATACATTAAACCTTTGTGTGTCCCGAACTTTTTAATTGTGTCACTAATTATGGCATACGAAAGGTTAATTATAGTATGGATATAAGAACATAGAAAATAATAAATTAGGTGCGTAACTACTACATAATTTTAGAAAATCTGATCATATTTTATGTAATAAAACGTAAGTAAGTACCTTTTTCACATTTTTACGTATCGCATAGTGGAATAAGGGTCAGACTGTCTTACTCGGGAAGAAAAATAAGACGAGTCTGAATATCGCACGCGTTATTCAGCGTAGTGTATTAGGCCAACATCGCAAGAGCGGCCTGTTCAAAGGCGCTTATCGGGCATAAAAAAAGATATTCTCGCAGCGTGGACTTAAGGTACATTTTCATTTGTTACGAGCGCGACAGAGACTCGTACGCAAAATTTTTGAAGGTCTCGTCCGTGCCATGCTATGTATTATGAACATTAGCTGCGTTGTTAGTAGGTTTAGCATGTTTTCTTTCGAAGAGTGAAATTTCTGTACCTACTTGTACTATTACTTATTCTGTGGCCAAGGTACAAATAAAGTTCCTTTTTTAGAGGCTACAAATAAATTGAGTTTTTAAATTGAAAAAAGTAGTTATTGTAACATAACTATAATATTTGGACATAATGGTGTCCCAACATTTTTGAGTTAAATCGTAACATACAAACAAACAAATCAAATATTTTCTCCTTATAATATTAGTTAAGTTGATTGCATGATCATCATCTTCTAGCTCAGGGGTTCCTTAATGCTATCATATTTATTACGCTGTAGATACGAGTATAAATTAAATATCCCGTCAACATACAATAATATAATACAATCTAAAGGCAACATAATTATACTATATTCCACAACTATCTCACAAAGTCGTCTAGTCTCAAACTAAGCAGAGCTTGTGTTATGAGTACTAGACAACCGATAAACATACTTATACATTTCTAAATACATACATACTATAGAAAAAAAACATACATTCAGCCGAACATAGAACCTCCTCCTTTTCGAAGTCGGTTAATAAATTACACCCAGACACAATACAAATGATCATCACACAAACATTTGTCCTGGATGGGAATCGAACCAACAAATCGAACAACAATGATTATAATATAATCATTGATATTATCTAGATATTATCTAGCCTATATTGTCCCACAGCGGGGCAAAGGTCTCCCTTCATTCCTTCCGTTGTGCCAGTTCTGAGCCTTTTCTGGCCAATTCTTAAGGAAGGCATCCAAGTCGTCCCGTCATCTCCTTCATGGTCTGCCGCGACCTCGTCGTGCGATTTCAGGGCACCAATTTTGTGCAGCAAATTATCTTGAAAACCCCCTGCTCTAGGCCATATTTCATATTATCTGGATAAACAACTATTTATATAAATAGTTGATCTTTATGAAATGTGTTATACCTTGCTCTGAAACGGAAGTTGTAGGCGTTATCCCAAGAACCCGAGATGAATGCCCATTGATTATCTCAAAACAACATTGTTTCCTAAAATAGAAGATGTAATGAACATGTCGTAATACGTTATTCTAGGAAAAACTATTTACGGATAACTAAAATTCCGTTTAATAGGTTTATCCTTTTCTGATTTTCTGAAAAGCTTCTTATATCAGGTTTTTTAGGCGAAATACTAATTCTTTCATCAGATGCCTACCGATTAGCTTTAAATGTCCTACTAATATAATAATTATAAATGTTAAAGTCAGTGAAGATGGATAGATATTTGTTTGTATCGTTACAAACATCCATCACGCATAACTGCTGAACGGATTTTGATGTAACTTATAACAGTTATATAGCTTGTACACCAGAATAACACAGGCTATTATTTACACAGGGAAGTTCTAATAACACGCGAGTTAACTGCGGTCGTTAGTTTGTAGCAATAAAACTTCTAAGGCTGCTATTGAACAGCAGATGACGATGATTATCTACCTAGAATCTAACAAATAGTAGTCGCACATGAGTGTAGTAGGAAGTGTTTAACCTTCGCTGGCCAAAATATCTGTTGAGATAAAAAATACGAACCTGAAAGATAATCTTCACACTACCCTCATCGCACCCTCGACCGCAATGTCCTCTTTCAGGAGATAAGTAGAAGATACATGTTCTCATCTTCGCCAATCTTTCTTATAGGTACAGGTAAAACTATTAGAAAGATATCTCAGAGCGAGCGCACACGACCAACTTTTGTCTTCGCAACTAATTTGTTTCTCAAATAATTGTTGGGCTAAGTAACTAAGTTGCCCGTGGGCGACCTCTTACTCGCTAAAAATTTAATTGTGATTGTTTTTAAAACAAAATTAAATAATTTTAGGAAAGAAAGGAAATCCCATAAACGGATCGGTAAGAAGGAGAAACTCCGGCGGCTAAAAGCAACCAATGCACTCGCTGTTTGCTATGCTCCTGCACTCCTTGCCAACCCATCACAATTTGCGGTGTACGCCAGCGTCCGGAAGTCCATACTCGCTCGCTGGCGGCATCTCCATGGAAGTGCCGAGTTGTCAGACGACAGCGACTGCGAGGACTCCTCACCAGTCCCATTGAGCAAACTACCAAAGGTAAGGAATACTTGGCATTGGCTCTTTAATAATAGATTATAGCGGTATTCTGGGAAAATATATGCGATGGTCTGGTCGCGGGAATCCGATGGATGCGAAATGCACTAGGACCGGTCGTTGTGGCGACGCTTGGGGGAGGCCTATGTCCAACAGTGGACGTCTTTCGGCTGAAATGATGATGATGATATGCGACGGGGATTAGATGTGATGACGCCTGCAATCGTCTATAATTTCGTAATATGTGGCTTTTGTAATAATATCGAATTTGGACGCCATTACCAATCGGCGGTTTTAAATATTGGTTAGGCAGTACGATGAGACCGCGACTCTTCGAATTACCCGAGCATATATTTAGCTTCTGTAAGTGAGTCGGTAATAGCAATAATAGATTATTTTAAAAGCTTTATATTGCTATCGATTCATAATACGCGTATCCATTTTTGTTTACAGATTACAGGAATAGGCCTTAAATCCGTCTTCTCCCTGATATCGCAAGCGCGGTCCACAAATGCACAATTTTGTGAACTTGCTCTCTCTGCTTTATTGGATGTGCTACAGGGACATGCGCCTGAAGAACTGGCGCAAGAGCCTACTGACGTAAGTATTTAAAAGTACTCTAGTGGCGAAATAATTACAAGGAATCCCATGGAAAGTATGCGCTTTGGAAATACGAACATGTAAAAATCAGGTTTATAGATCTGTGACAATCATGGAAGTAGCCTAGGTACTATCTTGTTTTGCCATGATTACAAATTTATTTGTAAAACAATGTACAGTATTATATTACTTTAATCTATTCTATTAAGATACATTTTTTTTTTTTTGTAATGATTGGATATCTGCGACCGAATGAAGCCCAGGAAACTACGTACATACGCGCTTAGATAGGTGCACTACTAAAAAAGTACAAAAAAAGTTTGACTACTGTGGACTGGTTCTCTGTGTCTAGCTGTTCACCCTGCTTCGATAATACGAAGATAACTAAAACTTGGTTTCTGGGTAATTTTTGGTTAATAACTATTTTGCATTGTTGCTAGTAGAGCCTGTTAAATTTCCAGATTATATTAAACCTCCACACCATGCTCGTGGAGGTAGCTAGTGGCAGCGGGCCAGGCGGCACGGTGGAGCACCCGAGCAATCTAACCGCGCTCAGTAGCTCGTGCCTCATAGCCCTCTCAGTCGCCAGGGGTGAAGCTGAGCTCATCCTGAACGCTGTGGCATCCCTTACTATGTCCCCGCCTGCACTCTCCGATCAAGACCTACAGGTACGATTTCAGTAAAACCAGAAAAAAGAAGGATAAATTTATTAGGGAAAAAATCGGAAACTAAGTCTTTACCAACTTCAATGGTAAGTCTAGTCTCTCAACATGGTTCCAGCAACATGATGTTTTGTTATTGAACTCACTTTTCAAGTTCATCTTAGGGCGCTTTCAATTTATGCGCCCGTCAACAAGCGCCTAAATTGAATAGGTACGTGTCTGGCTGCCATGTGTTTGTAAGCCAGTCATGTGCGCTACTTCGACACCGAATTGAACACGTGGTGCTTGTGACGTTGTCGAGCGTTCGCCGTACGGTTGCCTTTACGGCGCGCTTTGTATGAAAAATACGATCGTCCGTACGCAGTACGATTAACGCACTGCAGCAGGCCGTCAAAGAACGCATAAATTGAAATCACCCTTACTTGCTTTCTCGCTAGATCACAAAACATGTTGGTTTAGATATTTTAAAGAGTTTTTACAATTTTGATGTTACAGTATTGTTTTTCTTTAATTGTTAATTTATATGATTGACGGTACTATCATTAGTAATAATATCAACCATTATTTTCCAGGTACCATCAAACCTAATAACTCTTCAACGGAGTGTCCAATCAGTGATACTAGGTTCTCCGTCCCGCAACCTTTGGTTGAACTATGGCGTCCCCCACCAGTGTCTGGTGAATAGCTTCCCCGTAGACTTGCCCCCCCAACTGACCGGCACCGGCGAGCTCGTGGTCCGCTCCCTAGTCTCCGACGGCTGCTTCCTATACGTCTTTACGTCCAAAGGCCTGCTGAAAATCGGATCAGGGTATGGCAGCTCCATAAGGCAGCATGTATATTTGCACAAGCCAGACTTCTTTGCTAGCGATCGACATGGCTGGCTAGGTTATTGTAAGGTGAGTTTATAACTTCGACTGAAATACATTATGGCAGCAGGTATGGGTGGGGCGACTAAGTTTTCTATAAGAGGGGGTAGTTTTGAAAATTTCTGTGGTGAGGTATTAGGGAATATAAGTAAAAATACTGTTACAACATTCACTCGCGTTTTTACTTCATCATATTTAAAATATAGTATAAAACCGCACCATATTGTAAATCGTGAGGATCAGTAGTTTTTCCCCATACGAAATTGCCATATTGTATCAATATTGTGATGTTCATTCTATTAACCTACAGAAACTTACATTACTGTCTCATGTTCCAGAATAAATTATATCTAAGGATAGGCAGGAAAAAGACTGAAGTTTATGAAATAGATAGAGAGACTTTGGAAGTGAGGAACATGATACGACTGGAGCCCGGCCAGCCCGCCGCAGTGGAACCCAAGTCAGCGGTGTTTACGGACGGGAACCAATTAGGACTGATATTATTAACCAATTTTGTAAGTTGTTTTTTTTTACCACTATTCTCGTCAACACAGTATAACAAGGAAGACATCGCTTATCGCGTGTAGCCTAATAAGGGATGCGTCACATTTCAGTTTGTTCATCCTTTTTCTGTTTCTTATGGTTTCCTCTTCTACTAAATTTGAAAGCTTTTTAACTTACTTCATTTTGAATGTGTGTGAAATTAAATTTTACCATTTTTACCTGTGTTTAAAAATTACTTTATTTTTAGACACATTTTAATAAAATGAGTCTAAAAATAAAGACCGAATTTAGATGACGAAGTCATATAAGTAGTCGCCTTATTAAAATTCTGGTTACACTAGAAACTGACCACAGCATGGTTGGTAGATGATACTTGACCAGACAGTAACATCCAATTGAATCTCTACACATGGATTTTAGCACGCACACGAGCCACAGACCAAAATCCCAAAACGGCGCCACCAATTTATTTCCTTTAGTGTTTCTTACATTTTATATGGATTCGCCGCACACGATGACGCCAGTGATAGCCTGCCTAAAAAGTCAAACGACTTGGGTAATTATTATAGCAAAATAAAATCAGATGGAGTCAACACTGGTTCAATAATCAAGGTTGATTAAGAAATCTTAATCATAGTGTACTAATAGAAGAACTTTATAAAAAGTATCGAATATAAGTATTTTTTTAATTATTAAATATTATACAAAGTCGTTTGACTTTTTAGACAGACTATAGGTACGCTAAAATCGGCACGTCAACACACGCCACTCGCGCTATACCCCACCCCTCTCTCCCTACGCTTCACTTAACCATTTCGAATCAAAGGTACGGACGCAAATTGTCCCTTTTTAACATTGATTGGAATAATGGATGTTATAGAATTACTTATATTATAAACCGCAAGTGTCTACCTCCGACCGATAAGTGTCTCGTACATGTAGGCAAGCTCTGCAGCTACTTCTTCAAGTGGTTGTATTTGTGGCAGTCGCGTATGGCCCGTGTGCAGCCAGGGTCATAATGCTTAGATTAAGTTCAATAGAATTTCATAAAAGTGGCATATTTTAGCCTTTTCATTTATCTCAGCATTGCTTGCTTAACATCATTCTTTTTACAGGACAACCTTACAATCCGAATGTATGACGCTGACGCACAGCCGGAACGCAACGAAGGCACGGCCACCACGACACTGACCTCACAGAAAGAGATTAACGTCCATCTGCTCAGACGCAGGACTTTAGTACTCGGCCGTAGTCCGTTTGAAGATGGAGTGTCGCGACGAACGGTGGAACTGGATGCACCAATCGCGATGCAGCTTGATGATTGTGATGAAGATCCTCTGATGAGCATATGTGGTGGGCAGGATTTCGCACTCCTGACTACAGCCTCTGGGAAGGTAAGAGCTCACGTTGTAGGAGTTGCCAGTAATGTAATAGTATTACAATCTATTCAAATGTGTTGTTGCTTGCCAATAGCTGTCTACAGCCAGTTGTAGGTCTCTACCAGGATATTTAACTTGAAGCTTAAGCTCATCCAGCTGCTTTGCCAAGTTGGTTTTTATTTGATTTTAAAGTGCCGTGTTATATTTTTAAACTCATAGAATTCCGCCTTAATTTAATATACTTACCTAATAATTGTTCTTTTATTTTTTTCGTAGGTGTACTATACTGGTAAAGGAGCCAGTCTTGGCTACAAGGCAGCTTCGCCTCAAACCGCACGATGGACTCTGATGAAGGAGACGATATTCTCCAGGAATGAAGCCCCCAACGTCAAGAGGTGCAAAGTTATACAGGTGAGCCTTTTACTACGAACTTCGAGCAGTTCGAGTAGAGTCGACTAACACTTTAAGCATGACAAAACACCTCGTAACTTTATTTAATCTAAAAATGCCTGAAAGTCGGTAACTCGAAATCTCAAATTGAAGAACATGCAAATAATGGTTTTATTATATCATGTAAGTTGGTTGGTCCGATCATTATAATAATTTGTGAAAATCCTTTTAACCGATGTTCACAAATTACAATTAAGATCACAGTACCAGTCGCTAGATGTAATAAGAAACTATTTATTTTACATTTTTATAATATAAGTTTTCGATTTTGTTTGCAACTCCGCCATAGTTTCGCAGCAATGCTGATAATGTCTCTTTCTTTTGAAAGGTGGCGGTAGGTCACGAGGGTGTCCACGCAATCCTGGTGCTGGACAATGGCACCGCGCTGTTCACGGGCATTGCGCGCCGCGGCGAAGATGGTGACGCTATGAAACATCGGCGACAACCTAAGCCTACGCGTCCCAAGAAAATATTCAAGGTAAGATCTCTCTGTGAAAGAGCTCGTCCATAGTACTAACACCATGTTTACGTTAACCGCCAAGTAGCGATGCTGTGTTTTGAATTGAAGTGTCAGGGCATCGGATTAAACTTTATAAAACATCTAGAATGCTTGAGATATGTAAGATAGCGATGAAGACTATAAGGTTGGCTAAGTAGTACACTACTCCAGCAGCCAGCAAATAAACTTGTTTGATTTTATGTGTGGTCTAATGGCCTCAACATTGTTGTTTCGGAATTTCTGTATTTTCAACTTTTGACGAAATAAATGTTTTACTCAGTAATTGTTGTATGCAATTGATTCATACTTTGGACAACTAAACAAACACGTCATTTTCCAGGCGGAAGGCCACTTCGTGGTATTCGCCGCTTGCAACTACGGGTCAACTGCCCTGGTGACAAGGCAGGGACATTTGCTAATGTTCGGCAAAGACACGCAACACTGCGACTCGGCCGGACAAGTAGTCGGGCTAAGAAACGAGAGGATAGTGCAAGTAAGTTTGATTGCTAAGCGATCATGTTTTGGAGATGACTACCTGTGCAGGTGACTCTTTTAGTTTCTCAATAAAACATCGGGTGGGCTCCTTCTGAGGTAGTCAGGTATAAAGTGAATAAATAAATGAGAGTGTACTCATTGCAAAATCAACTTATTTATGAATAAATAAGGTTAATATAAGGTCCTTACATATGAAATTGACGTTTTGTACGGGAGGAATATAAAGTAATTTTTTTTTAAATAAAGTAAATATATTTAATTAACCAAAGTATGCACCGTTGTTATCTATGCACTTTTGCCGCCTCATAGGTAGTTCATTGATCCCTTTACTAAAAAAACCATGGAGGCGAGAATCAATAAACTCTTTGAAGGTGGTTTGGACTGCTGCATCGGAGTTCAATTTTTTCCTTGTAAGAAGTGGTTCAAATTTAAAAAAAAAATGGTAATCTGTTGGAGTAAGGTCCGGGGAGAACGGTGGATGTCGCAGACATTTCAATTGTAGCTCATCTAACTTAGTGGTTGTTTGTTGTGCAGTGTGTGGTCTTGCGTTGTCGTGAAGCAGCAGTGGCCTAGAGCGATTGACCAATCTCGGTTGTTTAACAGCTAGTTCTTCCTGCTGACAATAGATATCTGCCGTAATCGTTTGGCCAGATTTTAGAAAGTTTTTATATATTTAATATAAACACTGGGCCCGCGTGGTGGATTACGGCCCATTCCATCTCCTAGAGAGAGGAGGCTTGAGTCCCAGCAGTGTTAACATTAAAAAGGCTGATGATGATGATGAGAATTTTGCAATATTTCGCCTGTGTGTGACACAGTAAAAAGCGAAGCGAACTGGAGATGTATCGAACTCAGTATATGATCTGATTGTTCATAACAGATTTCAATTCTACTTAACGCGCAATGTCAATAACGTACACATATAAAAGAAACTCATTTTGTTTCGTCATTGAGATAGATTCATGACAGCACAAGTTTAAACCTTAATGGTTTTTAGTTGCTGTTTAAGTTAAATAATCCTGTGTTCTTTTGTATAAATGATAAATAAATAAATAATTTAAAACAATCAATTTCCTTCAGGTCGCTCTTGGTAAAGCTCATGCCGTGGCATTGACAAATTTCGGACAAGTATACACATTTGGCATCAATAACAAAGGACAATGTGGACGCGAATTTGGATACACTAAAGAAAGTAAGTATAATATTATTAAATGCTGTTTTTGTTACAAGAAAAAGGTTATAATCTACACTAATATAATAAAGAGGTAAAGTTTGTTTTTTTTTGTTTTTTGATTGCTAAAATTTTTAGCAATCAAAAAACAAAAAAAAAACAATATTTTATGTACGCGGACGAAGTCGCGGGCAAATGCTATTATATTATAATTTACATAATCGTTAATCTAGTTTTTTAGAAAACATTATCTACCTACCAAGGTCCAAGGTCCTCAAATTCCTACTGATTGACTGCACTACGGTCTAAATAACTGGATTTGAAGACATGATGATTTAATTGGAACGTATCATCACTGTATTACCAAAAAGCAACGGCAAAAGCAAAAGCAACGGTAATACAAAAACACGGCGAAAAGATATTTCGATATTCCAACCAGAAATGGCACAAATGTGGTGTTGAATGTCAAAAAAAAAAACAATGAGAAGTGTTTTATAATGAAAAATGATGTCGTTCTTCTGTAGAGATGTACCTGCCTCGCCGCCGCAGCGAAACCAAGGAAGACTCTCGACTTTGCACGACGACTCACACTTGGACAACAGATTACTGCCGCGTGTGTGTGCTGTGCCGCGACTGTACGGGCTTCTCTAGCGCATGCCACTGCTCGCATCTGCCTAACAGAGTGGCTGGGGAGTAAGTACATTAATGCAGTATAAAAAGTGACTTTCAGATCATTCTTCTCACAAACTCTAGCGCACCAACTCTTACGTTTCGCGTCTAAGCCATCTTGCCACCTCTTTCTGGGCCAGACTCGATTGTACTTTCCATTGTTAAGAACCCAGCGGTCATTGTGTACATGCAACTGACTTGATCTAACCAATACCATTGAGAGATTGAAGAATGAGGAGTTCTTTATCCAGCTTTGCCTAGAATTAACCTGTGACTTTGTAATTAGCTCTGTAGAGTCTGTCTAATAAGTTAAACGACTTAAGTAAGTATTGTTATTATGATTTAATGAAATCTGATGTAGTCAACACGGGTTCAATAATCATGGTTGATTAAGAGATAGAGATCATTGTTTACTAACAGAAGAACCTTATGAAAAGTATCGAATATAATTATTTTTTAAATGATTAAATATTATACAAAATTCCCAAGTTGGTTGACTTATTAGACAGACTTTACTTACAGAGCCTTCCCCTTGAGCGCCGATTGTATATACGGTTGTACAACTTGAATGACCATGAAATATACTTAATTGTCGTATTGTACACACGGGTTTACGAAATTTATTCGGCCGAAAAATTTTGGTCTCTATATTTTCGTTTTCCCTTAAAAAAAATTGGAAAAATATTTTTTTTTGTGATTTTACCAAAAACATCCGTCGCGCGAGGGGTTAACAAATGCACAAGTAATGTTACCTCTTCAGAATCTTTCTAATTTTAAGGTGCACTTCTCAGAAGATCGGAATCATCTGTGATAAATTATCAAGGCATTTTTATTTTTAAGTTTTTTTTTATTTTTTATTTTTTTTGGAAAAACAGTCCGAATTTTAATCACCTAATCGTGATTTATTTTCTCCTTTTTATGTTCTTTAATTGTTATTTCTCTTAACAACAGGAAATGCGGCTGCGGTGAAGGCGACAGCGGTTGTGCGGTGTGCGGCGTCTGCCGGCGATGCGCCGATGCGTTTGTGGTGGCAAGTCGTCCCGAACGACCCTCCATTGTGACCGTCACAGACCTCGATGATGATGGCGAAGCTTCTGCTAGACCCGACTCGAGAATTGGTAAGAGAATTAATGTTGTGATGTAACGATTTTCTGTCAGAATATCGAATTATTTTTGGCCGATTTTCATTTCGCTGAAATGGTTAATTGCTTTACATGTTACAGATTTTTTTATTTAAGTAACTTGTATGACGTATTACTACTACATTTATAACACAACGTATCTAAATTATTAAATAATACCAAGCTTGTAACGCGTTATGTTGTGTAGTGTAGAAAAAACACTGAAACATATTTTACTATTGCGAAACTTATTGTATAAAAATAAGTAATTATGATTAAGTTTTGCTAATCGTCTGCTTCTACCTACGCCTGCTTAACCAAATTCGGCATGTTTTTGTTTTTCTCATTTCGAAATCGATAAATACACACAACACTTGTGAGTTCAGACACTTTGTAGTATTACGGGAACGAATACCATTTCACGTAATAGTGTTACGCGTTGGCAGAGTGAAATAAAAAATATTTGATATTATTGTCAGCATGACACACAACAAATGTTTTAATTTAAAACATTGAGTTTCCAAACCGCAAAACACGAAGCCTTCTCTGTCAATGCCTTCTTGCGCATTGAGATTCGACCAAAAATAATTTGGTTTGTTTCAATGACAGAATGTGCAAACTTAATTTCGCATAGACACTCTTAAACATACGTTCCGTCATTATATCACAGATCTTGACGATGATGGAGAAGCACCTGCTAAAGTCGACCCAAGCGGTGAGCAATCACTATGTTACATAGACATAAGTACAGATAGATGACAAAAAGAAAATAGAACAGATCAAAATGTACTAAGCCCCTAGTCAGCTGACAAGAAGAACTAGTCACTTTAGGGCTATCTTGGACTCTTAGTACAGGTCGCGCGATGAATCAAGATCGCTCGGCAAAAGTGGAAGGGGCATGCGCAGTATTCAATTCTACGGTCTATTTGGCGACGTACGGGCGGGTGTGCGCCGTCGGCGACACGTCTTTGGTAGATAGAGTTGCTCTTCAATTCCCGCGTTGCGTTCTCGCCTCTCATTGGATACTGTTGTACTTGGGTACTGTTGCGTACAGCTTGTGTTATCGTAATAGTAATACGTAGTCGTAAAAAAAATGTTTAAAAATAAAGTTTTAAAACGGCTAGCCAGAAAAATGGTTTACGACGTGAATTATTACGTTAAAGAAAGAAACTAACGAAATTATTTTTTTTAATTTTATGTTTTATTTAAAAAAAAAAAATTTTTTTTGAATTTACCTACTTACAAGATAAATTACAATCAAAAACTAGTGTTATTGTAAGTTATGTTACTAAGGTTCAAACATACGAAATTAAAAATAAAATCCTAACATACTAAGAATTTCTGTGCGCAATTGTACACATGCGCCGATTGCCCCCACTACTTTCACCGAGCGATCTTGATTCACCGCGCGACCTGTATTAGGAAAAATAAAGTGAAGATAGATAAACCCCATGGTCAGCTGATAACTCAATAAGTCAGTGGTAGCGGAAGGAAAAATATCCTTGGGTTTTAAGTTCTCCCTAGTCAAGCAGATGTCAGTTACAGTGGCGTAGCTAGGTGACCGAGGGCCCTGCGGCAAAAACATTCAACATCAATATATTTAAAAAATATTTATACAAGGTTACTTTTTAGTCGTTTTAATCCCGTGGAGTGTCGAACAAACACTATCGATTTGTAAAGATAAAATTAATTTTTTTTTTTTTTTTTTTAATAACTCGAACCAATTCTCGCATAAATGAATAAATAATGCAAACCATTAGTAGACACCATTCCACAATAACAATAATAATGCGTTCACCTAGTCAACGTGGACTCACTAAAAATAGCCAATCCTAGATCAAACACGCCTCCAAACCCTATTTGATTGGCCATGCGACCCGTGCGCCCCGCCCTCCCCGCGCGCTAAGTGCATCGCGTGAGTGACACGTCATGGAATAATTCAGTTTCCCTCAAGACGTCATAGGTGTGGTGTCGTCGCGCGAAAATAATGGCGTCTCGGAATTATGTGTATTCCAACCTGGAGTTGGTGACGAAATCGCGAGTCTTGTTGCGCAGGCGTTTTTACAGTGCCAAACCAGCTTTCTTTGTGTTAAACGTGCAAGATTATGTATCCAAAGGAATGCTATGCTCCTGTGAAGTCTATCTAACCAGTGACGATTCGGAGGTGATTAGTTATTAGGTTTATAACAGCCCCTAAGACGACCCATTGACCCAGAACTCTTAAAACTTTGAACAATTTAACGTGTCGTTTAAGTGAACAATTTAAGTGTTAAATAAATAAAAATACAAAGGCGATTTAGGTAAGTACCTAATAGGACTTTCTTTAAATCATTGTAACAGAACTTTTTTTAAATCATTGTAATCAAAATTATTGATTCCACATTTTTAAATACGCCATAACTAGCAGGCCTGTAGAGATTTATTTTTACATGTAATGTAATTAATTACCTAACACTTTTAGCATAAGTAATTATTTTACTAGGTATGTCTTAGGCACAAAGCAGTTAAGTCCGCCCTAAGTCTGTAAAAGTATGAAGGAAATTTGGGGCAATTTTATTTGTTTTAGGCAAAGATCAGCTGAGCGAGTAAATGACCTTACGAGTACTTGAGCAGGCGACCGAGACGTAGGTACTATCTCGTGGCGTTACCAATTGTTTCATGTATTTTGCGAGTATTACCTTATCACTTGCTGTTTTTTTTTTATTTTAAAAGTTACGTCGCTCTACAAGCTTTGGATGAATAGTATTTTATAAGTGAAACCACCGGTTCTAAGGATTAAAACGATTAAAATTTAACGGTGTATACATATTTGAAATATCCCAAGTTATAAGAAGATTCATCATTAGCATGCACATGCAATGATATAGAGACATGGTCGTCGTTAATATAATTGGCAATGATATCTTTCATAGCTTAATTACCGAATCTTCATGAGTAGGCTTTTCAACCAATACCGCAGTGGTCATATTATCTGATTTACTATCAAAAGAAATAATTTTCGTAAAATTTTTCGTTCATTCATTAAGTAGTTTGTTAATCAGGTCTTAAATTATGTTGTTTTAATATTACTTTCCAAATTGATTTTTGTGAATATTCCGATGTAAAATCGGTATAGTTTTGTATCATAAGTGTCTACACAAGTGGATTATATGTAGAATCATTAAAACAGGTGCGATCTTGCTAAAATAGAGCTGTGATTTTTATTGTTAAGTGACGCCTGCCAAGAAGGCTAATTCAATACATGCCTTATACTAAACAAATATTAAAATTTGTAAATGTGTATTCGCATTGTAATAAAAAAAAAACAACGTCACTATATTTTGTACCAAAAAATAACTATATAATGTACTTTCTTTTGATTCTGGCTAAATGCATAAACTGCAGGAAGCCAAAAGAAAATAAAAGAAAGTAGATAGGCAGGTGGTACATTTAAGGGCACAATAGACAGCAGTATTAATTTATCTTCATCACACAGGTCTCGATAATGCCTCTGGGGGAGCTTCAGCTAGGATCGAAAGAAAAAGCGGTAAGTATAGTTTATTTTTCGTGAACAGGAAAACTGTCCTTGCTGGTTGACCTTTTTCATGGAAGGAAAGTATGCGTAAGATTATGTTTAGGTCCTTTGCATTAAACATGAACACTAATTTGTTAGAGAAAATGTCCAAAACAACTCCCAAAAACATCTGCTTCCTAATGTTCAAACTTTATAAAAGAACTGACACAACATACTCCCAAACAATTGAAATGGAACATGCCCATGCCTTGAAATAAGGGCACAATATTGTTCTAAAGGATTTGCAACCTTTGCCAAAAGATAGGTAGTCATACTAAAGTATGTTCCGTTGTCACAGATCTAGATAACGCCTGCGGAGGAGCCTCCGCAAGAGTGGACAGACAAAGCGGTGAGCAATCTCTGAGCAAGCTTAAGTAGAGCAAAGTTGAAACAGGGAAAGATGTATAAAACTGCTAACTAAAGTAGCAGCAAAGTGCCAATGTACGCTAAAGTTGTTCTGGAGTGTTTAGACACGCAATAAAAGAAACAGTTGTAATTAATGAATTCAATCGTAGTCTTTAGTTGGTATTAGACATTTTCAAGCGGGCAGGCAGTTTTAAACGAGCCCTCTGTCACAGATGTTGATGACATCGCTGAAGTCTTCGCTATACTTGACTCGAGGAGTGGTGAGCATTCTATCATAATGTTTCGTAGACAAGCTATGCTAGGTAATTGTGTGAAAAATAGGATAGCATTGAACTTAGGAGTTCTTGACCCCTAGAGCCTAGATTGTAGATTTGCTGTTAGATGAGTGCTTTAAAATTCAGTAAAATCAACAGGGCCCATTATAGTCCCTAGATTGCAAAGTGCAACTGAAGAAACAGGTGGGTTTGGTTCGGTCAAAGTCTTGTACTGTCTTCTGCTACTCCCAGGGAAGGAGTAAATTAAATTTGAAGATTTCTAAATTCCCCCCGAAGAAGAAGAAAGAGGATTGCTTTTATAAATAGGATCAATAATAATGAAACCTGGGGCTTTACCATGACGTGTTGCGTGTTGTGTGCGAGCGAGAAAGAGGCATGGAGATATACACTGTTAAATTTTGATCGTTTTAATCCCGTGGAGGGTCAATCGACCATTAGGTAAGAATCGAAGTTGCGTACCAACTACCTATAGGTTATTGGACTCGCTCAGCTGACGTTTTCTTAAAGAAATTAATTTCGTTCATGTGTAAATCAATACAAGTTTAAAAAAAAGGTACTTTATTTTTTAATTTTATCTTTACAAATCGATAGTTTTCCGTGTACCGGATCGACCCTCCACGGGATTAAAACGATCAAAATTTAGCGGTGTACACACTATATAGTTCCATCCTTTTAACAGTTCAGTTTAGGTCGTCGAATGGATCGCGTTAAGAGCTCGTGGCAAGGCCTCAGGTAACTTAGTGTGATGCTGAGTTAGCCTTCCTATCAAATAGTACTCCTCAAAACCAAGTTAGCCGCTTACCGTTTCCTGTCTGCTGTCACCAAAGTTGGGTTGACACACTGCAATGAAGTGGAATCGGATGGTGGACAATTTACTATAATGGCACATATTACGTGGTCAGTGTTGCACTATTGGGTACTTCGCCTTGTTAATTTTTGTACAATATTGTGTTGTAAACAACAAATAACACGAAAACGCTGTATTTTTTTGAAAACTGCATTAGAAAAAATTGGTTTCAAAATAAAGCAGCTATTAGCATTTTAAATGGTCTTAGGAATAGTGGGTGTGTGGTGAGAATTTTTTTTGTGCATCCTTTCTCTGTCACTTGATAGTTTTCCTTTACACCAGATTTGAAAGGTTTCTCATCATGATATTCCCTCCCATGTCTCGTTTTATTTGGTGTCGGCGCAACACGTTTTTTTTTCTTCCATTCTGTGTCACCCGTCACGCTATCACTAAGTCCTTTTTCTTTCATATCATTTCTCACACAATCCGTCCATCTTTGATTACTCATAGACTAACTGTTTTAGTAATACGCTTTCCATCCCTACACTTCCCTTTCAAACGATTTCCTTTCAACTTTTCAATCACTGGTGCCACTTTCAAACTTTCCCTAATATACTCATTTCTCACTTTATCTATTCTCGTCACACCACACACATCCATCTCAACATTCTCATCTCCGCTACGTGCATTGTTTTTTCATCCGTCTTTTTCACAGCCCCACATTCTGATGCATATAGTATGATAGGTCTTATCATGGACTCGTAGACGGACTTGTGTTGTCTTTGAAAGTTTTTAAAAACTTACTTAATTTTGAATGGATTTAAAACAGTATTTCTATTTGCGAACTCGGATAAAATAATAAGATGTTTTTTGATACAATTAATTAAAAAATACAGTTAAGTACCTAATTTACATCACAATCAACGGTCATGGATCGAGATCGACCGCGTAATGACGCCCATATTTTTGTTGCTTTTTAAATTAATCAAAATAATTTCAACGACTTTCTTTCTTACTTTTTTTAGAGAAAGAAAACGTCCGGTTCACGATATACGAAAGTCAAGCAGCCAGTTCGGAGGTAGATCGCGATGCCAGTATTAAAGTGTCCTGCTTACCGCCGGCGCGTGTGGCGGTACCTGGTGGACATCGCATCGCTGCCATAGCTTGCGGCTTGCACCACACAGTGTTGATAACAGAGCATGGTAAGAGGACCATTGGTGAATGTAATAGAAAACTTCAGTATTTATAAGTAACTCCGGTATGGTAAGTGGAGGTTGCCATCGCCGAATATGATCGGTCATACGATAACGGTCGAATGATGATGTTAATAGTAATATCAAGAGTTTTTGTAAATACTATTCTTGCAGCGGTGTCAAAATATTATTTACTAGCTGCTGCCAGCGGCTTCGCCCGCGTGATAGTAGACAATTATGTCAAAAACATAATATAGCCTATGTTACTCAGTGAAGATGTAGCATTCTATAGGTGAAAGAATTTAAAAAATCGGTTGACTAATTTTTGAGTTAAATCAA
The DNA here is from genome assembly GCA_910589285.2 of Mythimna ferrago. NCBI lineage: Eukaryota > Metazoa > Arthropoda > Insecta > Lepidoptera > Noctuidae > Mythimna > Mythimna ferrago. The sequence continues at coordinate 6,573,069 of OU342673.1, read as the reverse complement.
ATTTTTGATCACCTTTGGTTTAGATTATGTAAGTATGTAATGCAGGCAATGTTAGATCATACTTTCTGGTAATTTATTAGAGATGGCAGTGCTCTTTTTCGATCTCCAGCATGAGGAACGGTACCAAAGTTACATATCAGCTTAGAAGCGATACCTGAAAAATATTAATACTGAAATAAGGCGTCTTACAAACGTGTTTATGAGAAGTACATAAATGCTGCTTACACCATCAAAAGATTGACAGAAGATCTTAGCTGATCAAAGTCGTTACTGATATCAATAGTTGTCGTAATGATGAATGAATACCAATAGCTATAATCTATCCATAGTATTAATCAATTTTGTACTATTCTTCTGTTTCCTTCTTCTGTTCTTATATTGTTATGTGTACATAAATAGTTAAATAAAATAATAAATAATGACAACGCTTCTTCCCAGGTGAAGTTCTAACCTTCGGCTCGAACCAGTACGGGCAGCTGGGCGCTGGCGACATATCGGTTCATCACAGGATCGTGCGCGTGCGCGTTCCCAAGGCGTCAAGCGTGGCAGCGGGCAGTAATCACACCGCGGTACTTACTAGAGAGGGAGAGCTCTACACGTTCGGCAGCTATCAGGTTTGTTGTTGGTGTCATTTATTTATTTAAAAATATAAGTTCACAGTACAGAACCAAAACACTTATATTCTAAAATCTTACAGACTAAGACAAACTTATTAAATACTAATGTGAATAAACTACAAAAAGCTTAATAATGAATATATATATTTTGTATTTACCAAATAGGGTACCGTTGTGTTTCTAACCAAAGAGATATCTGTGTGCGATCGCACACTAATGGGTCAAGTCTGCGTCGACGAATTAGTGGTATTTAGACTTGAATGAGAGAGAGAGAGAGAGATAAATCTCATTATCATGTACGCTTTATTTTGCACACAATATTATATAATACAATAATAATAATATTCCACATTTTTCACACAACATCATCTTGTCTCAGCTAAGCAGAGCTTGTGGTATGAGCATAAGACAATTGATAAACATTCTTTATATATTTCTAAATATTTACATATAAAAATGAATAGCTGTTCGTTAGCCTCGCTAAAACTCGAAAACAGCTGGACCAATTTGGTTAATTTTGGTCTTGAAATATTCGTGATAGTCCAGGGGAGATTTAAATGTTGAGAAAAAATCGCTATCTTTAATTAAAATGATTTATGCTGGTTCGAGCAATGCCAGTCATGACGTTATATATTGACAGTTCACCTAAAAGGTATCACAACATTCATTGACTATTAGGCGATTCGAATTTCGCCGACTCATCTAGTTATAGATAAATTATACCTGGACACAGAACAAAGGATCGTGCTCAACACACAAACATTTGTCCTGGGTGGGAATCGAACCCACGACCTCCGGCATAGCAGTCAGGGCCACTGACAACAAGACCAACAAGCATTTACATTCCAGCTAGTTTGCTATTTAAAATGATTGTTAAAGATTTGCTTGATCCTTATAAAACAAAATACGATCGTGATCAATCTGGTAACAAACAACTCATCTTTCCCCAACAGAAAGGCGCGCTTGGTCGTCCGCGTATGGAAGAGCCCCTTCGAACAGACCGAAGCCCTATCTGGTATGCAACCCCCGGCCGGGTCCCTAGACTAGGCCCCCGTCACTCATGCAAGGCGGTGTGGGTGTCTGCCTCGGGAGATCAGACCTTCGTGCAGGTGTCACAAGCGCTCATCAAGACGGATACACTGTTCAGCTCGACTATTACAGCGAATAGTAACACTATAAGTAAGTATTGTTGGTGATGTTATTTAATTCATTAAACCCCAAGCGAACGCGTTCGCGCACCTATTGTCTTTCTATTATGTCTGTAATTCCTACGATTGAAAGGTTAATTGCGGTGCACAGAAGCGTTGCACAAATAACATGTATAAAATGTTTATGTAACAGCCAAAAGGCTGGTAGTCCAAAACGTGTATTGGAATAAATTTGGGACCTATAACGTGTTCTGTGCAGTTATGGAACATATATCTTGGGTTTGACCTGTGCAGATACATCTTCACTAGTAGTTCTCTTTGATATATCATTGCGTGTCAGGCTTATAAATAACGACTGACTCTGTGTTTTCTTCCTATAGCAACTACTATAACCAATATTTTTTTCACAGTAATCCTACCAAACCGTGCCGAACACACGTTCAAATGCATAACCATAAACAAAATGGATGGGTCATGCAACACATGGACGGGTTCTGAACAAGTGGACTTCGTCAACAGCCTCGCTTGTCTCGACCCGCTGTACGACGTCCTCTGGTGTTACCAGCCACAGATGAGGGTCATGAAATGCTACAACATACTCGCTTTCGACTCGCACAAACTGCAGAAGTGCTGCAACGACCCTGAATCTTATTTCGGGGAAGGCGATTTCGAATACCCGAATTACGGAAGCATGAAACGTTTGGAAGATTTTAAGAATTTGGAAAATTTTGATCTGTCTTGTCGAGATGAAGATAGGCCGACGGATAATGTTGCGTTGTCAAATATGTCGGTGTTGAACCAAGAGTTGGCTATACCATCGACTTCTGGATGCTCTGTTACGAGGATGCATGCTGCGTTGCATCTGTTGGGGTGCTTGGATTCATTGACTTACGCGCATGACATGAGGTACGCGATAATAATCAGGTGATGCTACAAATATCTACTGACTCTTCGATCTTTTTGTCTGTTAAACAAATGTTTGTGGAGTTCGCATTGAAAGAATATGGTGAAGATTTTTTTTTAGTTATGGCCACTCATTACAATGTACTTGTACAGTTCTCACTAGATAGCGATCAACTGAAGTCGATCAGTCGATATTAATAGCTTCAAAACTATGTTGGCTACAACCATTGAAGGTCAATATTTAATTAATTAATTAATTGTTTTACAATTTGACATCCGATCGATACAGATCGGATGTCAAAAACACCGAGTTGATTTAAACGGCCAGTCTTCGAGTAGCGTCAATTGATGGCAAGTTTCCTGCGATGCAAGCGTCGGCGCACACCAATTTATGACTTCTTATTTTATTTACATATTCTTCATATTCCTCTTTTTCTGCCAAAAGTGTGATAAATACTAAGTCCCAATCAATCATATTGAACACTTCTGCCAACGTCGGATTGTGACCTCAAACCGACTATGCATGTCAGCCTGGCAATCCAGAGCATTTTTAAAAGAGCTTGCTCACCGAGGGGCGATCACGCCGCGTGTATGGCCAAGTAGTCAATTTTACTCGACCATGCGCGAGCATTTTGTAGTTCGGTGTGCGTTGACCCTTAAAATGAAAGCTACGGGCGAGTCTGAGCACGGCCATCTTTTCGCTAGATGGCGCTGAACTCAACTTTTTTTTTGTATTTCATAGGTATATTGAGTCAAAGAAATGGTAATATCGAACATTCCACTTTATTTAACTTAGTCAAATTATTGCCTCCAAATTCACCTATAAATGCTGAGTTCAAAGTCAACTAGCGAGATCTTGGCCACACACACGCTTGTAGCTTGCATCTTACGTTGAAATATTTGATGACAACTAATATACCACATTTCTGTTTTCTGTATAGGTTAAATTCACAAGATTCCAAACGAGATAACTTGGGGTCGCCGATACTTCCGGTCAAAGAAGACTATCTGACTGTGAATCGGTTCGACAGTAACGGTGGTGGTTGGGGCTATTCTGGACACTCGGTTGAGGCTATACGTTTCATGTGCGACACTGATATCTTATTGGGTAAGTGTGTTAAACGTAACGTATGGATAACAATATAAACTTGAGTACCTGTGTTAATCGATCTAACGAGATAAACGATAAAAATAGGTCACTTCTAGGCAAGCATGCTCCATTGTCACACCACACCGCTTTATCGCTTACCATCAGGTGCGATAGTGACCAGCGCAAGCCTATCAATAAAAAAAAAAGTAAAGTTTCTGAAACAACCATTTATACGTGAGAATACTTAGATGGTTGTGCGGAGATTTCCATGATGTCCACAACTAAGGATTTTAGTAAACAAAATATATGCTTAAATAGTAGTAGAATAGAATCACAAATTTGTTTTAACCATGTTAACTAAACATGCGTAAGCGCAGTTTTGATATTCGTACACAATTCTATAATTAACAATCAATGTTATTAGGTGGTATCGGTCTGTACGGTGGGCGTGGCGACTATACAGCTAAAGTGAAGGTGTACGACATCGGCCCAGAAGGAGGCGATCAAGAAGGCGACGGCGAACTACTGACCGAGAGCGATGAGATCGTGTACGAATGTCCTCCTAGGGACCGCTTCCCTGTCATGTTTGACAACCCTGTACCTCTTGTGGTGAGCTGACTATGTTAATAATCGTGAATGGCAAAAATTGTGGCACTAACGATCATTAAAAAAAATACGCTCTAGATATAATAAATTAATAATAAATTCTAATTTGTATACAGTCTCGTGCCATCTCTTGTATTCTTCTTCATACTTTGCTTATGTTCTTGAAACTTCATTATAGTCTTGCATCTAGTTCAAATATAGATGAAATCCCTTCACTCAATAATTTTAGTAGATTGATATTGTAACAGATATTTTATTAGTTCAACAATTTGCTTGCAGGCTAACCGTTGGTACGTCGCATGGGCATGCATAAGTGGACCATCCTCAGATTGCGGTTCTTCAGGCCAGGCGATGGTTATTAACGATGAAATAGGTTTTCATTTCAAAACCTCAAAGAAATCCAACAACGGAACTGACGTCAACGCAGGACAAATCCCATGTTTTATTTACAACACCGTGAGCCCAGACCATACGTTACCTCTTAAAATAGTCGACTTCGGAGAACCAATTATAGTCCTATCTAAAAATTTATCGAGAAAAGTAACCGTATCGTGCTTCAAATCGCTTATAACTCTTCTACAATGGAGCTGGGACACCTTCAAAGAAATAATTCTAGAAACCAATGGCCTAGTCCCGATCAATTACCAGAAATTGACTATAATGAAGCATCAGAAGAGACTGGTGTATGTAATCAGAGCATGCTTGAGACTGGTTCGGTCTTATATCAACGAGATATATCCTCAGAATAACAGGAAACGGAACTCTCACGAGTACATGTCGTACTTCGAAGCTATTGCTGAGGTCCGGAATCTTATTCAAGCTATAATGGCGGATCAGACGCCCACTTGTTCGATGTTACCCCGAAAACCAGGGAAGAGTAAGGCGCATAGAGTGTGCTACGTACAGTTCGCATTAGAATTGACCACTTCGATATTGAAAGAGGCGCACGACACGATCACTGCTTGCTTTCATGCCTTCTTTCCTACTCCTACGCTGAAGTGGAATCATCTATGCTCTATGCTGTTTAACGTCAAGGTAAATTAAATTTTCAAACTGCATTATATATTGTTAATCATTATGCTGACTGTAATAGCGTGACAGGTGACAGGATAGAATGCAAACGTGTTTCAATGTCTCCGACTAACACGAGACACGGACAGGAAGGTGATGATAATGCTCCTGGCTTTATTTTAATTTATTTGGAGCAAACCCAACATTTCTTGGAATCTTGAGTGCTTCTCTAACGTCATCTTCCATTTGGCATCTTTTAATTTGTCACACAATCCATTCATCTTTTCTGTGGATTTTTTATACTTTCATAACTAAGTTTTAACTTACAGGAAGGTGTAGTACCACCATCACAGATTCGTGAACTAACGTCAACTTGCGCGGCTATGTGCGCGTCGCGCAGTTTGCGGGACGTGTTACAATATGTAGTTCCTGTAACACAGAGTTACATCAATACCCATGAAAATAGACGGCCGGATAGCAAGGTAACAATGTTTATAAGTCACGAAACTATATCATACTATACTCAAATATATTCTCTCTCTGTTACTCAAAGGTTTGCTGGGAGAAAACTCATTGCTGAGTTAAGCTCGCCTTTGTACGTGAACTGTCTGTATCTCCATATGTTATCAGCTAGTATAAAATTAAAAAAAAGTGATCCATATTGTGCCTTTACAATCATGTAACACTTATTTTTTTAATGTTTTTTTATAGGTACTTAAAGAAGTTCCTTCCAAGTCGGCGACAGTTCCACGATCGTCACATGCTCAAAAACCACCACCAATACCTCCCAGGGCCAACAATAGAGATACACCAAAGGTTAGTTAAAAGTTTGCTCGTTTTAGGATTCCGTACCTCAAAAGGAAAAAAACGGAACCTATATAGGATCACTTTGTTGTCCGTCCGTCTGTCAAGATCCTTTATCTCGAGAATGCGTGAAGGTATCGAGTTGAAATTAGAACTATATACTCAGTTCTGCGGTCCCTTAAAGCTGTGAAAAAAACAAACTTCTAACTTAATGAATAAAAAAGACGGCCGTTTATGTCGCAAAAAAACGTATATTTTGATACTCTCAAAGATCAAAATTCATAGGGTATTTCCCGTTGACCCAGAATCCTGAAATTTTGCACAAAGCAAGGTCTTATAGCACAGGTATAAGAAAAAATCTGAAAACAGTAAATTTTTTGTTAAATACGTCACAAAAAAAAAAAAATTGCTGTTCGGAAAAATCTTCGAGACTCCATTCGGGAATTGTAGCTTGCATGGAACCCTAGTCTACTCGCTCTTGCCCAGTTTTTTATAATATTTTATTACTACAATCTATTGTTGCTGGCGAAGTTTAGCTAAAACATTATTTTTCTTTTTTCTTTCTTTAGTTTTTAAATTTTTAGCCCAAAAGCTGATGATTTGAGGTATGTCGTATCTTCTATTACTCATAACAATGTGTTAACTTCTACAGCAACCAGACCCAGCTGAATTCAAACCAAATCACACCGAATGGCACTTACTAGACGTGATCCCACGCATGTTGGATATCGTGATGATTCCCATCAAGCAGCAGATGATGACGCGGCAATGCGGACAGCCGCACGATCATGGAGAGATCAAGCAGTACGAGCGATTGTCGGAGTTCTGCTGCAAACTTACTGCGAGGATAGTGGCCGAACTGTCCACCAGCGCTACCAGCATTAGGGTGAGTTATATACTCGTAACATCTTATGTTAGACTCGGTGTTGTGGGTAGACATGAGGGGTCAAGCTATACTAGTGATTATCGAAGTTATTCTGCAAGAACAATGGCCGAACTGTCCACCAGTGAGTCGAGTATTAGTTTTTTGTAACTTTTTCTAAAGAAGGTTTGTGACGTAACACCTAATGTGCTATCAATGGTCACGTCAAAAAGACGTGCGCCTCGTCATGTATCAAACACCCGGGAGATATTTTGAGTTACATGTTGTAAATTATTTTTTCATTACTCATACTCTGAAAGTAGGTCTGAAGTTGCCTGAGGAGCGGGCTGAAAGTGATACTTTTCATCCCTAGGGAGTTTTACTTTACAACTGACAGCTGTCAAATCATTAAAAAAAAACTAGTTCTACCTTCACATTTCTATTGAACCATGTTCCAATTTTCCATACAGCCAGTCAATCACAGCGCGATATAAAATTGAAATAACTTAAAGACAAGTATTAATTAAATAATGTTAAATTTTAAGTGATTTATTTGTTCAACTATTTCTTTAAAATACTTTATTTTTAAAAGATTACAATTAATTTCTAATTTTTCATGAATGAGGCTGAATAGCTGGCCGGCCGCAGAAAAAAAAAAAACTTAATGGCGGGAAAGTGGCAATCAGTCGTTGGTTTTTTCGAGTTTTGTTTACATTTCCGTACAACAGAGATTTGTATTAACACGTTATGTTTATCAGATTAAAATAGTGATTAACGCTTAATTTCATAAGAGAAGAGGCTAAAGCAGTAGTGGAATACCTTTGACCGCCTAAATCAGAAGAAAGATACCTACTTAAAATCATAGGTACGACGACTCAGGTTTTACAAACTTTTTATTTTATTTTTAGTTTCCTCGTATTCGTAATGAAAAGCACAGTGTTTACCTCGGGGTGAAAGTAACCCATTTAACCCCTCGAATTAGCGACCTCGCTTCGCTCGGCCGCCAACTCCTTCTCGGGACGAAATGAGTTGCTTTCACCCCTAGTGTAACAATGTACTATTAACTAGCTTTTGCCCGCGGCTTCGCCCGTTAGGTACTTAAGGAATCGGGATAAAAGGTAGCCTATGTTCTTTTCCATGTCAAAGGCTATACGCATGCCAAATTTCATCCAAATCCGTTCAGCCGTTTTTGCGTGATTAAGTACAGGTCGCGCGATGAATTAAGATCGCTTGGCAAAAGTGGAAGGGGCATGCGCAGTATTCAATTCTAAGGTCTATCTGGCGACGTGCGGGCGGGTGTGCGCCGACGGCGACACGTCATTGGTAGATCAGTAGCTCTGCAATTCCCGCGTTGCGTTCACGCGTCTCATTGGATACTGTTGTACTTGGGTACTGTTGCGTACAGCTTGTGTTATCGTATTAGTAATACATATGTAGTGGTAAAAAAAATAGTTAAAAATAAAGTTTTAAAACAGCAAGCCAGAAAAATGGTTTTCGACGTGAATTGCTACGTTAAGAAAGAAACTAACGAAATTATTGTTATAATTTTTTTATTTTAATTTTAAAAAACATAAGTTTTCTGAATTTACCTACTTACAAGATAAATTATAAGCAAAAACTAGTGTTATTATAAGTTATGTTACTAAGGTTCAAACATACGAAATTAAAAATAAAATCCTAACACACTAAGAATTTTTGGGCGTAATTGTACACATGCGCCGATTGCCCCCACTACTTTCACCGAGCGATCTTAATTCGCCGCGCGACCTGTAACAAACATCCAAACATCCACACTTTCACATTTATAATATTAGTTAGGATGTATGGGAGAGAATGCGCCGACGCAAATATTTCCGCCGATGTAGCACTACTGTACATGGAGTTTAAATAAATAATTTATTCGATACCCTGGAATTACCTTATACCTTTATACTGAACATTATATTGCTACGAAGCAAAATCTTGATCGTAAAGCTTTCTTAAACTGGATAGTTTATTAAAAGAAACTTCGTAACGAACTGGTGAAAAGTAAAACACTCGGGGGATAAGGGTAAGTCATTTTTGTGTAAAATCTGACTTTATAATTTGTCTAAAATCTCCTTGCAGGAAGACACCGACTCCAACACGGTCAAAAACCTGGTAACTCCATCCCGCTTCATGAGAGTGAACCAGTCCCGAGCCTGGAACACGGGCAACGGCAGCCCAGACGCCATCTGCTTCACCGTGGACCGTCCTGGGATCACGCTGGTGGGCGTTAGCGTGTACGGCGGCCTCGGCAGCTACGAGTACTCGCTGGAGCTGCTGCATGATGTACGGGTGAGACGTACTGCCTTTCTCTTCTTAGGAATCAGAATCAGAATCATTTATTCGTAAACATGTGATAACTATATTCAAGATCTTAAAAATTTGGTAGTGCGCTATGTTTTGTCAATTGACATACAAATTATTAAGAAAAAAGCGTGCTCCATCGTCAACCACATCATCGCTTACCATCAGGTGAGATAGTGGTCAAATGCAAGCCTATCAATAATAATAATTAAAAAAAAAATTAAAATATAAATTCCCAAGCCAAAATAACTCAGAATGTAGCTGTGCAATCTTTTATGTACAGGGATAAGGGTTGAATGAACACTAATCTTTAAAATAGTTCTTATGAGGTTAGGCGTAGTCAAATGAGTACTTATACACCTACATCACCTGACTTTCTTCCTTTTTGGTCTGCTGTGGTAAATGGACGCAGCCTGTACTTTTCTTTCTTTTCAACTATTTTCTTTCTTTTTAGCTCCGTGCATCAGCCGACGAAGCCAATCCTACACACTGCTGGGTTAGCGTGGAGATCGCGCATGGAAACTTCAGCGCTGCAGACCTGCAGCATGACACCGTACAGCTCAAGTTCGAGCGACCTGTTCCCCTAAAGGTAATAAATCATTTTGATTTCAATAGAGCGGCTGTGGTGCCCGAAAGAATTGTTCTACTGACCTATTGTACGGATAAATACTGTCATTTGTAAGCGGTAATTTAATTTCTAAGCGAAACTTCGCAATAATTGCGAATGGCAGAGACAAGTTGTTCGATAATTTGTGAATTCCAAACTCGTAGCTATGTTCGAAGTACCTAGTTATGATTTTCGTTTAAATATATTATGCACACATTCAAAACTGCGCTCTTAGCATTTCGGAGATACGTATCGTATCATTAGATATGACTAATTCTCTTCAGTTTAATATTATTACGGTATCATGACATAAATTAGCGCTTTACTGCGATCCCACCTGATGGTAAGTAGTTATGCAACTGTTGATGGTGAGTCACACTAGTTATAGAGCCTATACACTCTAGCCTATTAGGCCCGCACTGGGCCCGCGTGGTGGATTTCGTCCCATTCCCTTTCCTAAAGAGGAGGCCTGAGTCCCAGGAGAGGGAACATTATAGTAGAGGATACGGTTAAGAACGACCTTCACCGGTTTGTTTAATGGATGAAACGAATTTTATGGTAAATTTAGTATATTAAATAATATAACGAGGGTGGGTTGCCTGAGAAATTCCTGGCCAAACAATTTTTTTTTTTTTTAAATGCACCGGTGTGTTTAACTATTAAATTTAATACTAACCGAAAGAGTGAAGCCTTTAGAACATAAAAAATAAATTTTGGGTTGCCTATTTGTTTCCTGGCAAAACTGGGTTGCCAGGTATAAACAGGTGTGTTTATTTTGATATACAACAAATTCTATATCAAAATAAACGCTGTTTTATTACGAATACAATGATATAGTGTTGTCTGCAAAAAAATCTGGTATGAATAACGGTTGGGCATTTTTCTAAAAAAAAAAGTAAATTTTCAATTTTTTATTAATAATAGTCTGGCCAGGTATTTCTTAGGCAACCCACCCGCGTTATATTATTTAATACACTAAAATTATCATATAATACGTTTCATCCATTAAACAGACCGGTGAAGGTCGTTCTTAATCGGATCTTAGACCATTAAAAAGGCTGATGATAATGATGATGATATCTACAACTATCGTTTCCTTGCTTACAGGAGGACCTTCGCTACGCCATTCGTCTATGCAACCACGGAGGTCGTACGTCCAACGGCGACTGTGGCTTACCTTCAGTGAAGGGACCTGATGGGACCACCTTCCGTTTTGCATCCTGCTCGCTAAGTTTTAACGGGACCACACTGGCTAGAGGGCAGATACCAAGCCTTGTGTATTATGGGTATGATTTCTAAATTAAGCGATAGGTTGCAGATAGGTCTTATTTAGGGAATGCAAACCGGTTAACCCGAAAACCGAAAAACCGGTTTTTCGGCATATTTTTAATGATTAAAAAAGCCGGTTATTTTTTTCATGTAACCGGTTTTTTCGAGTATTTTTATTACTGTCAATTGACACTATTTTTTTTGCAAACATTGTTTTAAAACGTTGTTGAGACTTGATATCAGTCGTGGGTTGGTTTATACAGGGTTATTTTTAAAACACTGGCAACCTCTCAGGACTTTGTTACTAACATCATAAACAAGAACTTTTTTTCTATGAATTTAAAAAAAAATCATATTTTAGTTCATTAGATTTTCACACAAAAATAAAAAGATTCAAATTGAACGTTCTAAATATTACGAAGTCTATGTGAAGAAAGCAATAGTAAAATAGCGGGATTGGGTGGCGGGGGTGCTTGATGCACTTGCGTCGCGTTATACAGATGTAGGTAGGTATAGCAAAATACAGAGTTGAAATGTGTTAGATAGGACAACGAAATCTTGAAGGTTTGTTTTTGGTAAATTAATTATGTTTCGTAAAAAGTCATAGAACGAAAGTTGTTGTTTATGATGTTAGTAATACAGTCCTACAAGGTTGTTGGTGTTTTACAAATAACCCTGTATATATGTACCATAGTGATATAGCTACACCAACTGTACAGTTCTTCTGTTTACGATCATTAAATGTTCAAGCCGGCCGTGTGTTGTGAAAACAGGCAGTGAATGCTGTCAGGGCCAGAATTAAGATCTCGTAAGGACACAAAAATTCTTATTCGCAGATAGAATACCCACCGTTGTTACTCATCATAACATCATTACCTTAAACGAGTCGCTCATATAGAAGATAACTCTCTTCTATAAAAGCGACTCATTCAAGGTAAAGGTAAAGATCAAAATCTTTGCTTGTTCGTTATCGTTACACTGATGAAAAACTCAGGGATATTCTTGCTACCAATGAGAAAATTTTCACAATCAAGGAATATTACAACAAGCAAAATGATCGGGTGTAAGCTTGTAACTCCAAAGAACTCTCTCTACAGGTTATCAGAGTCCTGAATGATCATCATGCGGCATCAGTAATAGTTTGGTAAGGGTATCACGGAATGACCAAGGTTCATTTTCGTGAAAATGGGCTACTCTAACTTCACCCAAAGATCAAGATCAAGATACTATCCTAAACGCCATAGCAAAGCCTCTTAAGGCCTCTGTCTTTTTGATATCATACTAGGGTTATTTCAGCAAGACTCAGTATCCGGTCACAAGGCACGTACTACAAAGGCTTGCCTTGTAGCGAATGTTTCGGTCATCATTAAGGCTGATGATTTACCTTTGGCTAGCCCAGACTTCAACCCCTGAACTACGAATTGAAATCTATATTAGAGGGCATAGGCTGCACGTAATAATAATTTAAAATCCTTAAAAATTCTTTACGATCAGCGGTGGACAACTTTCCAATGGTCTCCGTGCGTAAACCGATGACGCATGGCCTGAACGCTTAAAAACTTGTGTTAAGGCTAATGGTAAAGAGTAGAAGTATATATTGATTTCTGGCTTAGATTCTCTATGTATGACATCATTCTGAGAGATTCGTTTTTATGAAATTAAGATTTTTTTATTTTTAACAGAATTCATGGCCATATTAAGTATAAGTACAATATTTTTTTTTAATAGATAATTATCAAAATAATTATTAAAATAATTATTTAGAATTGCAGTAAAAAAAAATACACTTAAAAAAAAAAGACTCATTTTAAAACCGGTTAACCGGTTAACGGTTTTTAATTTTGGCGGTTTTTGCATTCCCTAAGTCTTATTACCGTTAGGGATGATATTTCTAAAAAACATTGTACATTTTAATGTACTCGTAATTAATTTGTGAAAAATATAACTTGTATGGCAGCGAAATGATCTCCTGTGTCGGTTCGCGAACGTATTTCAAGAGTTTCACTGGTAATCAAGGAATGTGTATTCCAAAATTCCAAGGTTTATAAGGTCCGTGGTGGACCTTATAAACCTTGGAATTTTGGAATACACATTCTTCCCTAAAATAGTCTGTTTAAATTCTGTGATGATTCTGAAAAAAAGTGCACAAATTATTCTGATGATTTTATTTTTGATCTTTTGGAAAAATAATCGTCACAAGAATTGCCTTACGCAATTCTTGTGTCGATTACTTTTCCAAAATACAATATACATCCAAAATGTTTTAAAAGTCTCTCTAAAATAGCCAATGAGCATATGATCTGTAACATGTATTGTAATTCTTTTATAGGTCATCAAAAACTTTATCAAACTCATCGGAATCAGCTGACAGTTTGCTTTGCTCGCTCCGCTCCATCACTCTCCGCGTAGCTTCCATAGTTATGGAGCGTGGTGCGGAGCTGTTCTGCACTCTTCGCAACGAGCTGACTGCCGAAGATCTGAGGAGAAATGCCACAGTCTTGCAGACTTCGCCGGCTATCAATATTCTGATACCGTATACTCTTGCAAACTTAGATGGTGTTGACGATTCTAAGGTGAGAATGATTTTGTTGAGATTCCCTTTTAGCCGGTTTTGATGATACTCACGTGGCCCTTTGTTCGGCTTTTTCTACAGAAGTGCCGACTATGACGTTAGCCGACTAGCCGATCACAGTTTCGGTAGTATTCGGCTATTTCCGTGACGCTTCGTTTACAGCTTACCCGTGCGCAAGTTCAACCACGTCGCTTGCGATCATGTCGGAACATGTTTTGTTACTTCGCATAGTTTGATGACTTTCATGATTTCCAACCTCAAAAAAGGCTAGCGTATGCTTTTTTGACTACAAACTGTTGTTAACAAAACTCAAATGTTTGGAATGCGAAACACCAGCGAACACTATACTAACGATTTTGTTATTATTATTTTTAGGGTTTCGTACCTCAAAAGGAAAAAACGGAACCCTTATAGGATCACTTTGTTGCCCATCCGTCTGTTGTCTGTCTGTCTATCTGTCTGTCGGTCTGTTTGTCTGTCTATCTGTCTGTCGGTCTGTTTGTCTGTCTGTCAAGGCCCTTTATCTCGAGAACGCGTGGACGTATCGAGTTGAAATGAAAACCATATACTCAAGTCTGCGGTCTCTTCAAGCTATGAAAAAAATCAAACTTCTAAGTTAACAAATACTTACAAAAGATACGGCCGGCAAAAAAACGTATATTTTGATACTCTCAAAGATCGAAATTCATAGGGTACTTCCCGTTGACCCAGAATCCTGAAATTTGGCACAAAGCAAGGTCTTATAGCACAGGTATAGGGAAAAATCTGAAAACAGTAAATTTGTTGTTAGAGTGCGTCTACTGAAAGCGTAACCTGGAGTTTTTTTTTTAAATTAAATTGGCAACATTGTTTTGCCGAAAAAAATCACGTCAAACTCGTGAAAGTCTATGGTTGCAATTGTCAGTTTTTGGAAACAGATATTTATTTTTCAAGAATAATTGCTTAATTATGGGAAAAACAATAAACAGTAACGTGCGAAAACTGCTACACACTATGGTTAATAAGTTCAAACAAAAACAAGAAGAGAAAGAAGGTGTTTTCAATGAAAACCAACAATGTTTACATACGATTTCAGAATTTTTAAGTTAGTATGACGTTATAATCTTGATCCTTGTCGACTAATATTTTTAGATAAGTACTTATATTTAGGATATAATGATAATTTTTTTTTCTTATATTTTTAGATAATCTGACATATTGCGAATTTCATAATGGACAAAAACATCAAACAAAGAAGGCTTTTGGTGAATCGACTTAATCAAAAACACTTGCTAGTGAGTGGTAGAATGCGTTCAAAAGCAGTTGAGATGTAATGAAAGATTTGCCTCACTTTGTCTGATAGAGCATCAAAATCTTCAACTGAAGTTAAAATAGCGAAAGTGAAGGAAACAGTGACTGAAATCCTAGTTCAAGTTTGAGAGCTGTTGAACTTTTTGTGTCTCACGAGTCGATCCGTATCATTTGAAACAATCATTGAAGTATAAAACATGTTCCCACTTGACTAATCCCAAAAGATCTGAATTTTCTCTACGCTAAAACGAATCGATTAAAACCCAACAACCTTGAAACACATTAGTGTTGCCGAGACGTGATGAAGTTGAAATCATGTTGACCATTTTATTTGACTATCGCGGTGTTGTGCACTTGGTATTCTTGCCAGAAGGCCAAATGGTAAATAAAGAATATTATTTGAATATTATATAGCGCCATTTTTTTTTCCGATTTGAATAATTATCCTATGACAACCCCCGCTATTGGGCGGAGCGGGAGATAGTGTCAGACTCTTACTGAATAAAAAACCCATCCCGTTCCTTCAAGCCTTCATACCGGGGCTCGAGCGCCCTTTCGGATAACCCTGGCCCCAGTAGGCTTCGGCTGGGCCCCTGCTGTTGCTGACAACTCCTTGAGGCGCGCGGGAACAGTGCGCGCCGTTGACGACTTGGGTTTGGTCCGGACAGTTACCGGACGGCCGGACAGGGAGCTACCCATTGCTCACTGTCCGCAAGCCCGTGCCTACGGTGGCCGGAAATCGGGATCAGTATCCCGGCGCTGGCAGCGGCGGCGATAACGCCGTTGCCTGATGCGTTCGGCCTCCTCCTTTGCGAGCATTACTGCTTCGCAGAAGTCGGCGACCGCCTGCCACTCCTCCTCGCTCCGAACCATGGCCTCAACCAATGCTCGGAGCGAGAGGTCTCCGCCGCCGATCGCCCTCACGAGGGCACGGCGATGATCCGCCCAAGCGGAGCACACCTGGACTGTGTGCTCCACCGTGTCCTCCGGGCATTCCGCACAGTGGCGACACCCGGGCGTCACTTCCGCATGAATCCGGTGTAGGTACCTCCCGAACGAACCATTTCCGGTGAGGACCTGCGTCATGCGGAAGGTAAGAACGCCGTGAGGTCTTTCCAGCCACGCCATATAGCGACATTTGAGAGATCAGATAAAATGAAATAATTTGGGATAATAACTAACATTTTGTGTGTTATTGACCTTTACCATACACCCACCAAATAATTAAGTCTACACACATGTTTTTGACTAGGATTAACTATTATACAATTGTCATAAATACAAAAAATACTCTAATATCAAAACTTTTTTCTCCTACTATTTCAATAATACCACATTCAAAATTTTTGGTTGTAACCTCCTTTTCTCAGGTCACGCTTTCATTAGACGGACTCTACTTAGGTTACAAAAAAAAAAAAATGCAATTCGGAAAAATCTTCGAGACTCCATTTAGGAATTGTAGTTTGCACGGAACCCTCAGTGCGCGAGTCCGACTCGCACTTGCCCAGTCTTTTTAAATCATATTTTAAATTATTTTACTTACAGAGCGTCATCAAAATCTTGGAGATGATTCACAAGTTGCTCCCTCACGTCGCTGCGATGAATCTTCTCGTCCCAAACCTAGAAGAATGTACTACAACCACGGGGCACTACTACACCTGGCTGGAGAGCGACCACCCTTATAAGCAAGCCACTGTCACTAACATGAGGTATGAAAACTCTTACTTTCACGAGTAGTAGTCGTAGAAGTAGCCGTGAGTGTAATCTAATTACCGGTAAAGCTTATTTTTGGCACCACTAGTATCACCCTTATTAGTGACAAAAATCAGTATTTTGCTTTAGAGATTTTCAGCACGGTCGATAGATAGGCCCTTAGTTATTATGAAAGGGTGGATGTTGTGAAAGATAGTGATAAATGGTTGGATATTGACATGGTTGAAAATAATAGAATAAAGAATACGACAGGGTCAGAACTCTACGGATAAATGTTCATAAGGAGATCGAAAGTTATGTTTTGAATCTTTCTTGGGTTTATCAACATAATATTCTACTTTTCCAGTGCAAATTCTGCTCTAGCCAAATCTAAACCTTGTAAAACGCGATCTGGTTGACTGGGGTCAACCAGTGTGTTTGCTTCATCGAAACATTAGCATCATAATCTAATGAATTTACTATTCAAATTACTGATTCTTTTTCTGTTCCCAGGGTCCTATTCCCAACGAGCGTATCCTGGATAGTCCTAGAAATGGACCCCCGAAGTATCACCGCGCAGCCGGAAGACTCCCTCACTTTGTACGCGGTCGCCGGCACTCCGAAACACCGATGCCATTGCGCTAACGAGGTCCGGGTCTCAGACCCGCCTTTCAGAAAGGTATATAAGGTAGAAAGTCGTCCATCACCCACGTCATTCATTCTAGTGCTATTGCCTGTTATATTGTGTCAAGGCATTCTCTAGAGTTAGTAGAAGAAGACTGAATAGGGCCCGCTCTGGTGCACCAAAGCGGAAAGAAATATGTTTGTCTCGTAATAAACCAATACTTAATTGTGTAGCGGGCAGGTAGAGAGATAACGACTTATCCCTTTCCTTTTTCTTTTGGACGGAATCATCACACAGATTTAAACGTATAGTTGAGAGGCTTCAATAAACATACGTTTGAACAAAGACACATGTTCTGTGATCAGTTTTGATTTATTCTAATATAAACAGGTAAAGGCTCTAATACGGTCGGACAAACCAATAACGAATTGAGTATCCTTATAAAAGTAAGTATAAATACAACGTAAATTCTTGGCTATATTTCACACTTAGCCTGGGTGATGAGTGCAATAAAATTACGCTCAGCTATCTTCATTCATTGTAGAATTCCTTAACTTTGGAACCTGTTTAGCGGTTCCTTTCATTTCCAAGTAGTTTTTTTTGCCTCTAGTATAAATAGAAGAAATAGCGCCTGAATTATGCTTGAGCGATACCTTTGGTTCTAGCATGGAAGCGTCTCAGAATTGGTCTTTACGTTAGAAGTCCTCGAGAATTGTTCCCTCTATAACCTGTGTCGCCATCCGCCCCATTTATTACAAAGGGCTTGACCGCTATGGCATGGGGCTATTTTAGTAGAATACCTGAGTGTTATGTAAACTGGGTGAAATATAGAAATCATTGGCATATTTTTAGGGGGTAAAAATATCTTATCAATTTGTAATAAGATCAACTCCGAAACATGGCAAAAATTTAATTATTTTTAATGTATTTTGAAAGCATGCCAATAGATTTCTATGTCAGCTGGTATTGCAAACATTTTGGTGAAAACAAAAATATTAATTTTACTTTTGTTTTTTATTAGCGGCTAGTTCAGCTGACGAATGAAGGCGATGTTGAGGAACTGGGAGACGAGCCTGATAGTGACGGTGTGTGCATGCATTATAACTGCACATATGTCAGCGTGACTCCGCGACTGTCTAACAAGTAAGTTATAATACTGAATGCCGGAAACGCCAGCGCAGTGGGCGGCGTTTTGACTGCTGAAGCAGAGCTTAGGCGTGGAAAGGCGACAGGGTTATCCGAAAGGGAAGGTCGGCCCCGTTTCGAAAGGCAAGAAGGGAAGGGTTGAGTTTTTTAGTCAGTAAGAGTCTGACACTATCTCCCGCTTCGCCCAAGGGTGGCGGATTTCATTTGGATGATTTTTGACCACAAAAAAAAAACACGGCGCGGCGATACTTGAAAGTAAGTTCTTTTAGACACAAAACCAACAAAAGTTATTTACTCATAGCTATAGAGTGAAGTTGTAGGTAGTAACAGCATTTCATGTGTCCATAAGAGTGATAGATGAAGGCCTACTATGAGAACTATTTAAACATTCAGCTGTGTAATGCATTACCATAGTTTGGTTATTGATCCATTTTTATAGAGAAAAAGAAAGTGAATACTTAATCCAGATCAAATAGACAGATGCAAGAAGTGTCGGGTTCCATTCTTGGTCGCTGTACCAATTTGGGAACACATACCGAAACGAGTATTCATGCTGTTAAAATTTTCGTAGTACAAACCGCAAAAACGCAAGAAACACTGTATAGAAAAAGCGTATTCGTGTCTTATTCAGCAGAGTCGTGTGATTGCGACTTGGTACCACATTTCGTTTAGTTTTTAAATCCTCATAGATAGGTGATAGAAGAGCTGACGAGATGCAATATTTAATATAATATATTCCACAACTACCACACAACGCCATCTAGTCCCAAGCTAAGCAGAGCTTGTATTATGGGTACTGGACAACTGATAAACATACTTATATATTTCTAAATACATACATATTATAGATAAATTACACCCAGACACAGAACAAATGATCATGCTCATCACATAAACATTTGTCCTGGGTGGGAATCGAACCCACGACCTCCGGCATAGCAGTCAGGGCCACTAACAACTAGACCAACAGGCCAGTCAAAATCGTAATCGTAGATGTGCGACCAAGGCGGAATAAATGCGAGAGTGTTTGTCGAATGTATCCGACGTAACAGTTAAAAAGCTCAAAAAAGAAAGGACATCAGCATCATAAACAACAACTTTTGTACTATGACTTTTAAAAGTTTGGTTCATCAGATTTTCATACAAAAATAAAAATGTTTAAATTGAACGTTCTAAATGTGATAGTACAATAGCGGGAGTCGTGCGCGGGAGGCGTATTCTGCTGTATCCATCTGATACAGCAAAATACAGAGTTGAAATGTGTTAGATAGAACAACGAAATTTTGAAGGTATGTTTTTGGTGAATGTATTATGTTTTGTAAAAAGTCATAGAACAAAAAGTTTTTGTTTATGATGTTATTAATACAGTCCTGAAGGGTTGTTAGTGTTTTACAAATAACCCTGTATATTTACTCAAAGTTTCCAATAAATTCTTGTAGTTTTTTTTGAGCTTTAATGGGTTAATGTGTTTTTATTGTTGCAGTGTCAGCGACTGGCCACAGAAAGCATTGCTTATTCCAGGAAATGAAGTTATATTCTCTCTAGAGACTGCATCCGACTATTTGACCGAGTTCAACAAGTCCAACAAGTAAGTTATTGAGTGCTAAGGTTTGTTCTGATTGTGAGCATACTTCACAACATTGATATTATTTTAGTTATTAATAATAATATTACATTATAAATACACATTTACATAAATACTATTTCTTTATTGGTAAAACTGTAGCTACTCTTACAATTTCGTTACGGAATGTAAATAAACTCCTGTACTATGACTACGAAGGAAGTAGATGAAACTAAATAGTAACCATCAACCACGATCCCGGTGGCAGCTAAGGGGTGACCGATGGGAATGGAGGAGTGCCAACTGCCATCCTGGTGGAAAACGCAGGGGTGGCCGATGGGAATAAACCGGCCTACATGGGCACTTATAAAACGTCAGGAGCTAGTGCACGGTTCCAAATTGGTCATTTCTTATGGAGAAGAACCGGCAAGAAACTCCACGGTTACCCTTTTAAAAAAGTGGTTGATGTTACAATATTAATAGATACTAAGTAAGACGTCATGGTAAGGCCCCCTGGTCAAAGTTTAAAAAGTGGCTTACCTATGTATTGGGGTGTCATTTGGTTAAAATGTTGATGATGAAATAAAACCATTGTGAACTAAAATAATTTTCCATTTTCAGTGAAGACAACCGCTTCGGCTTCCGCTGTCTATGCGTGGGCTATGAAGACACACCGCTGACCACTCAACGCGTAGGGCTTGTCGCTCTTGAAATGGAGTTAGTATACGCTGGTGCCGCTTGCGCATCTAAGCTCTTGGCGCCGGACATTGAGATACCACCACTGACTTTTTGTAAGTAATTTCTTATTTATTTCTTTACTAGCTTTTGCCCGCGGTTTCGCTCCCGATCTACCTTACTCCACCCTACTATAATACACTACCCTACTCTACTCTATACTACCCTACTCTACCCTACGCTACTCTAATTTTATTTTTTTTCCATAAGAACCTCCTCACAATAACAAACACATCAAAAAAAGAATTAGCGAAATCGGTTCAGCTGTTCTCGAGATTTGCGGTTAGCAACACATTTAGCACTACACATACTTTACACATTTTTTTATATGATGTAGGGCTATAATATTGTGATTATAACTGAAGCGTGTTAGCATGACATTGACGAACGTAAAATTACTTTAATTAATTTCATAAACAGAAATAGACTGTATTACGATCATTCTTCTCATTTCCGTGTCTGTTGACTACTGACTGAAATGATGCCCGACCAGTATTATGCTGTTATCCTAAATCGAAATCAATTTTGAGCATCAACATTTTTAGGACTATAAGACGATTCAAAGATTCCTATCAAGACACATGGAAACGGCAACGACTGTTATTGCCATGTTAAAACGAAACAATAGGCTAGTTGCCGTAAAAAAAGTAATTAAAGTAATTAGTCTGCCCGTCTTTTAGATTATTCAAAAATAAGGGACACGTATTTTTTTATTTGTAAATTAAACCAAAAATGACAAAGATATAGCCCATTAAAATTACGTGTAACGTCACGCCGTGCTGCATTTTTCGCACGGGGTGACGTCACATGAAACTTTAATGGGCTATATCTTTGTTATTTTTTGTTTAATAGAAAAAAGAAAAAATACGTGTCCAATATTTTTTTATAATCTAAAATACGGACTAAATAAAATGTAATTATTTTGACCCTGGAAACTACCCTATTATAATTGGAAAGCCTGACACGAAAATAACAAAGGAAGTAGTGGGAAGCAACCGGATACGAGAAGCACATATTCCGTTACGTGACAACTCTTGAGGGAGGCCACTGGTTAGCAGTCGACGTGTTTCGCCTGACACTAATGATCATTATGATGAATAATTTTTATTTACACTAATATTATAAATAGTGAAAATTTGTATTTTTGTGTGTGTGTATATTTGTAATGAATAAACTCAAAAACTACAGAGCCGATTTCAAAAAATCTTTCACCATTGGAAAGCTACATTCACCCTGAGTAACATAGGCTATATGTATTGCTCGTGCGAAGCCGGGACGGGCCGCTAGTTTGTATTTATATAAAAGGCAAAATGCTGACTCACACACTGACCTTTCAAGCCCAGTCCAAACTCTCCTAAAAGCGTCCTTATATAATGAGTACTTACAAAGAATAAAAAAGCATAAATCCAAAATTTACTCCCTAAGATAATGGAAAGGGGTACAAAAGTTTTTATAGAGAAATCTACTTTCACACGGTCGAAGTCGCTAGCAGAACTAGTTCAAAGATTTAAATTTTTTGAGCTCATCTCGATTTAATTATACACCACTAATTTTTAATTAGTACAAATACTTAAAGGGCTTATTAGAAAAGCCCTTGTTATTATTTAAGTAAAGTCTCAATAAATAATATTCATAAACAGCAAAGTTATTAGCGTTTGTGTTTATCCCAAAATGTCTCTCAATTTATGGAAATATTGTGCAGGCTATTGATTATGAATGAATAAATGACGATTAAAATGGAAAAACACTGCCCGCAGTATTTTCTACTAGCAATTGTTATGTATGATTGAATCTATGATGAATTTACCTTATCGTGGTCAATTTTATGATTTCGGTTTTTTCTACTTTTGAATACAAAAATATGATTAGTAACGGGTACAGATACAGCCCGATTTTTTGTGTACTAATTAAAAAGTAGGGGTGTATACGAGTAGTTCCTAAAATAGTCCTAAATATGACAGCTAGTCACAAAGTGCAAGTATATTGTTTTGTAACAATTAACGGGATGCATTAAGTTTATGAAGCATTAGCAAGTGAGTAGTAATACTCAATTGCTCAATTAGACAAATAAATTTTGTGCGCCCAAGTTGTATCGAGTTGAAATTCATCAGGTGAGTTATATCAAGTGACATTTGAAGATTAGATCTTGTCAAGAGATAGAAGAATAAAAATAAGAAATGATAGCAGCTCAAATCGGAAAAAAAATGTGCGAGCGCCTATAACGGCACTGTATATCCTCAAGGCTATTTTTTATGAGGTAGGAAATCGTCAAATGTCTTGTACAGCTCTAGGGCGGGGCGAGAGGGCGTCTCAGGCCTTTTATGGCTAAAACCCAACTGTGTGGGCGTTAACTCTTTCAAAATTTCCCGTGGCTTTAAAGGGCATTGGTCCTACTGGGCCGCTACTGTTTTATTGACATCTCTTCGCATGAACACTATGCGTCCTCAACGACTCAGTTTCAGTCTTTACTGCAGACCCGCGCTTATGGTAGCCTTCTGACAACCAGGGCTTCTCTTATGGCTGGGGATGAGGTTGTCCGTCCCCTCTCGGTTGCGGCTCTTTCCTTCGCTCGCATGTTGCGTTTTATCGTGGTAGTGGAGTTTCGCCCCGGCGTTTTACTACTATGCGCAAGTCATGCATGTGTGCAAAGTATTTTTCCTCCAAATTCCACGGTGGTAGGCTGGCAAGATGGCTTGTTTCACGAGAAAGCGTGCGGTAGTTTCCTTAAGCTGTGATGTTATAAGAAACATTCAGCTTGCAGTCCGACCGTGCCTATACGGCGCCTGGTAAATCCCCTGCGCTATTAATAAATTATTGTATTTTGATTATATTGACGTAAAGAAAATAACAAAAGAACGACACGCTCATAAAACATAGTATAAATGTTGAGACGCAACTAATATCCATTTTTCATCACATCAAATTCATTTGCATGATAATAATAGGAAAACGTGTAATACTTCAAGGTTAATATTTTGTTTCTCGGTAACTACTCGTATCATGTATGTATATATAATAATTATTTTTATGATTCCGTTTTAATGGCTTCTTGTTTAAACTGATAATATTATGAATGAACGAATTATTCATTTGTGGTTAGTTCACTAGCGCCAGCTGAGCTGCTATTATTATAAACAGAAATATATTTAACAAAGAACTCTCTGTTCTATTATAATTATACCAGTTCAGAAACAATACTTTGATTATATTATAAATGTGTCTCAACGCATCAAAGTTGTAGATTTATTTATTATAAAACTAATTTCAGTCGCAATTCATAAATATGTATGAATTTCAAAGCTTTTTCACCTTTTAGTGTAAAGGTTACGAGTATTATTTATATACAATGAATGAGTAATATTTATATACTTACACAAAATTAGCAAATTCAAAACGTATAGCCTCGAGATAAGGTTGCCTTTCCATAAGAGGTCGTATCAAATCACAAATCTGGTTATCAGATAAATGATTTATTTTCGTGTAATGAGATATTGTTCCTAATCACATCGCGAACCCCATTCGTGATCAGAATGTGTCGGTGCAGGTGTTGGAAACCATTGTGGTCTTGCTCACATCCTTTGTGGCATACTAATCGACGTTACTATGTATGTCGAAATGTACCAATTGAAAATAATTTCTGGCAATTGCAGTTTGATGCGTTGTTTCATTGCGGTGAATGTACGAAAGAGTTACCGTGGGTCTGGAGTGCAAAGGGCAACTAAAGGAACTTAAGTGGGTTTTAGTCAGTAAAAGTCGGACACGCCCGCTCGCTCCAACCTAGAGCGTGAGAAATTATTTGCATATTACCCACCGCAGAAAAAAATAAATAAATTATAAATTAATGTGCATTAGAATCTTTAGTATAAAACAAAGTCACTTTTCGTGTCTGTCTGCTTATCTGTTAGCTTCTCCTAAATCTATACATATGTATAAATAAAATTGGATTGTCTGTTTGTAATATTGAAATAACCGCTTTTTACTACATGCATATGAATATAAATATATACGGTACATACACCAAAATAACATTTTTTACAATTTTTTTCTGTTTGTCTGACTGTTGTTCCGGCTAATCTCTGAAATGGCTGGATCGATTTTGAGGGGACTTTTTTGGCAGATAGCTGATGTAATAAGGAGTAACTTGGCTACTTTAATTTTAGAAAAAATAAATTCAAAATCCTGTAGTCCACACGAACGAAGTCGTGGGCACAGCTAGTCATGCAATAAAATACAACTCTGACTCGCTTGTCTCAGTTTTTCGTTTTCAACACCCGCTTTTAAGCTACTTACAGACGAGCAGCACTTCGCTAGCTAACTTCAGCTGTAGATAGAGATTACTACCGCTATTGACAAAAGCAAGTTCTGTCAACTCTTTTACAATGTTCTAATATTCAATGTCTCTGTTATCTTTTTGTTTAGCTACACTAGTGGAGGTTCAAGTAAACGCCATGATGGGCGGGAGTCCCGTCGGCGTGGAAGGCGATTCACCACACGATGGGAGCGAAGCACTCTTGCTGTCAAGAGGACTAGAACTGTCCTCACCCCCGTCCATACACCATGTTCTGGACGGACAGCCACTGTTGCGGTAAGTAGTTTGATTTATTGACCTTGTCTTGCATTGGGAACAAATACATACTTACAAATACCGGTACGGATCTTGAGCGCTGACTTGAACTTGAAATCGCGCAGACTTGAATGAGAAGTGAAGTATTGGGTCTCTAGTGGTATGAAGTGAGACGCGGGACCTGGGAGTAATCTTTGTAGTTACAGTGATTGGCTCGTCGATGTGTACGATGCGCAAATTGATCCTGACTCTTGCGACGAGCGCTCAAGATTCGTGCCGGTATTTGTACAGGGTGTAAAATGAACCATCAGAAGATGTTGGAAAGCCGCAGAGTGTGAAGTAATTTGTGCTTCATTGGTGTTATCGCTGCAAGGTAGGTATTCCAATGCGATAATAAACGAATATATATCAAAAAAGGCGTACACCTGTACATTGAACTAAGTCACTTTGAATAATCGAAAAGTATAAAATAATGGCTGGAAGAAGAATCTTGTTTGATGTCGCGTTTGATAGCGCGCAATCGCAATGTAACAGAAGTTGGAACTCAGTAACCACAAGGTACATTAAAAACAAGTGACTATCATCTTCGTAATTTTTTTCACACCGGAGTGGTCTAGAAAGATACAGCACTAATATGTAACGACAGAGATTTCTTTTTGGAAAACGGCTTATTTTCCTTGCGTTATAATAGACTACGTTCTTAAAAAATTACTATTACTGACAAGAATGTACAGTAATCGATTTTGCATTTGAAAATTTACGACTATTGAAGACTTATAAGTGGAATCTTAATAATTATAATTATTTTACGATTAACATTAGTACTCTGTTGAACAAGTCGTATATATAAGCAATTACATTATTGAGAAATCTTTTCATTCATTTTAAATCTAAAGTTATTATTATACGAATATAATCATACATTATGCTTCCTGCATTCAAAGTAATTACAATCCACATTGTTGTAGTTGTTTACTAACATATAATGAATGCAAGTGTTATTGCATAGCGAAGTATGTTTGGCAGCTATAATTACATGAAACAGTATGCTTTTGTTGCATGTGCGGTGCATTGTTTTAATTTGAAACTTACATTTTATTGGAATTTGAGCCTGAAGATATTAACGACAAAAACTGTCTTTGAAAAGACGAAGATGATGTACCGGTCTGCGCGAGATAGTCCTTAAAATTTATAAGAGGGCCATAAGTCAAACAAATTCATATTTCATGACTTCAATTTCGATCATCGCGTTATTTATGTGTGTGTGTTGTATCTACAAATATTCGTCCTTTTTTTTGTAACCTTCCCCAGGAAACGACGCGAGGAGATTATCATTTTTATTAAAACAACAAATCAAGCACAGATAATATCAACAATTATTTTAATAACATTGTATAAAATCAGTAGAGACAAGATCATCGGGTTGTTGCATAAATTTTACATACACCATTATATAATGAATGCTACCGTAATAGTCCCATTGTTAGCTATATCTCTGAAGGCAAAGGTAGCAAAGAATTCTCGACGGTCTACTCCTACGGCAAGTATGTGATTCGAATGAAATACGTATGACATGAAATTTAACAGGTACACAGGATCAATCATCGAGGGCGAACCGTAAGTCTGAATAACTGTTGTGTCTTCGACTCTAGAACTGGTGGCGATTCCCTTGTTCACAATCTAATCTTGATTTAGTATAATTTCGTCTTATTTTCTTTTAAAAAATAAGAAAGAGAAGGACGTATAAGAATAAAAGCACGAACGCATAGACTAAAATATGGTGAAGAACACACGAACTTGGAATTATCTAACTTGCCTTTTTTAATATGGTTATTATTATAATTATGTCAGCGTCCTTTTTAACTGACTTCGAAAAGGAAAACGTTGGTTCTCCTTTCGGTTGTAGGCTTAAGAAAAAAACTATTTTGAATGTCAGGAAAAGACGTCGATTCTATTATTGTAGTTTAGTTTATGGATCTGGGATTCAGTGTTACTGTCCACAGCAAGAAGATCAGAGCTATTGCTTTTTTGCTTATCAGTTGGCGTCACAGCAGTAAGCTTTAAAGTTTGTTTTCACGTGCACAAAAGAAAATTTTTAATTGAATTTAAATATTTCTAATGCAATGAAAGTACAATTAAGTATATTATCGATAATTTCCACAAATGCCATTAATGAAGAGTTGAAGTTGAACATCGATAATCGCGTAGTCTCATTTTATTCGGAAAAATGACGGATATAATAATTATGTTTCCCATATAAAAATCTCTCAAAGCAGTGATCTGGTCTATCACTCTCTTAAACCGTATTTTAACCTGTCATAATTAATAGGTTGTTGTAAAATATTCTCATTCACAGATTACACATAAAACATAGGTACACACATTTAGTAAATAAAATCAAGTAAACACAAACAGCGTTTGACATATCGAAAACTTCGCACTGCATTAGCGCCTCTAGTGGTGAATTCAAACGTTCTCATTAACGTAATAATACGATCATACAGACTGGAAATAACCCATCTGTAGGTGTACAGTGTTGTCTTTATATTAGATTCATGCCGTGTCCCCAATCATAAGGTAGATGATATCTGACCTACTACTCCTCTATGCAGGGCTAGCTAAGTTAGATAAAGGACTGTATCTTTCAGCTGTACTTCATTTTAATGTTCAATATACAAAGCCGCATTAACTAGGTATGTTTACTTTTACCAAGAGGTACTTACATTAGAGCTCATTGTTAAGTCGGCCAATAATGCCACCGTTGTGACGATAGAAAATTTATTTCTTCTCGGCAATTGTTTGAAATCAGAGTGTAGTGTGTTCACTCAGCGACATCATCGTTAAACCATTATGCCCCTTTATTTCTAGGCACTATGGCTCCTAATAGTTCAGCACCTCACCGATCAAACGGCTATAGGTCAAGTCGTAGAATGTCAAAAACGTGCACAAGTCGCTGCAATTGGTTAATGTCTATGGTAGAATAATACAATATTGCTAATAAAATAACCGCACCTATACCTAGGTATCAAGTGGCTGAGCAAGCTAAGTCATATAGAGAATGTCCACTAAGGTAGCGCTCAAATTATGTTGTCTACCTAGATGAAATAAATAGGAGACTGGAACTGCAGGTTGCACTAACTACAAAACACTACAACTATTCATTCTGCATTGAACATCGCAGCAATAACTATGCTAAAAGGCCCATTTAGACGGGGAGAGTTTCTCGCGCGTTTTGGTTCCAGAAATCGTAAGTAATAATCGCAAGCAATAATCGCCATAACATTATCGTATCAAAATGTTTACATACAGGCAAGAACTAAATTCTCGCCTACGATTATGTCATACGAGATTCGCAAGTACTTTATCGCATGCGATAAATTACTGCGACTGTTTACACAGCGAATAAAATATTAAGAAGATTCTTGCTTACGAGTTCTCGACTTGTATAAACACGATCTCGTATGACATTTTTTCAAGTTCATACGAGTATCGTACAAATCGGTTTGAACCGTTTTGAGTGCGAGAGTTGCCATTCGAGTTCAGTGATTGCTATTATAGTTCAGTATTGTTCTCAAAATGACACAAAAATCATTTAAATTTGGTACTGCTGATAATGTTAAGTTCATTGAAATTTATAGAAATTACGAGTGTTTGTGGAATACGGAGAATGAGCATTATAAAAATCGTGATGCAAGAAATGCAAGAGAATTGGGAGTTGAGGAATTTTCTCGCAATCCATTTTTTACCCAACATCTTTTTTTCCGTTTTCGTTTTAATAACTCTTGTCTTAGAAGAGCAGATACAATTAAAACACCCTCGCGCACTGCAGTCATGGTAACAACTGGCACAAAACCTCGAAATACGATTCTCGCTTTGAAGTTCTGTTTAGACGGAGACAGATATATTCTATTGCAAGGCAATTGTCGCCCTAGAGGACAGGCGACAATCGTGAGTGTTTACACGGAGAAACTTTTTTATGTTCTTTCGATAATCGTATCTTCTAGTCGAGAAAATATCTCCGTCTAAATGGGCCTTAATGTATAAGTGGTCGCATATCAGCAATTACAGTAGGTATAAATTATGATAGAGCGTTTAGTATTTGTGTAACTCCGGTGTTGTATGAGTACATATTGTCGTTTGCAAAACTTCTAGAAATGCACTTGCATCCAAGTTTCACGTTAACAAGTAGGTCGCCACAGCAGTAACACACGCAATTTTATAGTCCCTTATTGACTTGTAAGTCATTTCCTCACGTTCGCAGTGCAGTGCGTCACTAAACATAATTGTTACTTAAGCAAATATCCGCACAGCTTACATCTATCGCAAAAATGTCACAATGAAACACAATTTTCGTTGTACTTTTTATTAATCACAATAATTTAACGCTACCATTAACAAAAACTTAAGTAGTATCTTTTGCAACACCACATCGCGTAATACTGATCTGTGTAAAATTAATGTTGGCACTTTTATAATGACGGAGCGGTGGAGCTCGGATGCTGCCACAATTACGTTAATAACGTGATGTAGAGGCCACGCGGCGAGCGCGTGCCGGGGTCGCGACATCAAAAACGTGCCGTGAAACTGTTGTCAAATCCAGCCAGACCTATAGTGCAGCAGCATCGAACCCCTGAGGTAGACACGAACGCGCAGATTATAATTTTACGCACCGTCCGATTTATCGAACCAGTCATCTATTCCTTGCCACATGATACACAATAACAGAGATCAATTGCTCTCACAACACAAACCAATCATAAATCTGTAGTCAGGAGCTCTGCTCTCTCGACAACGATATGGAACTCAGTCTCCCTGTAAGTCTTTCCATCTGGCATGACTATTTGCACTTTCTTTTTCTTTTCGTTTTCTCGTCTAACTATGAAGAATATAGCTATGGCCGCTAGAACTAACACAACAATGACCCCTATAACTACGAATATCCAGAAGTTATGTTTGAATGGGCCACATCTACTGTCCACGTAGGTCGGCAAAGATACGTAGTAGCCTTCGAGCTCATACCAACACGTCACAGTACCACCTTGTTCTTTTAACACTTGACGCCAGTTGTCAGCTAGCTCACAAGAACAAGATGTGTTTAGGTTTAAGCCGTCCACTCTCATAGTCAGTCTCGTACGGTTGTACATTAATGAGGCCGGCGTTAAATTCGTCACAGTATTGTTGTCGATCAGCAGCTCCTGCGGCCCCATGACCGACGCTATCTCCAAGTCCACAGTGAATCCAAAAAACGCACCCTTTCTCAAATTGGTCACTGTATTATTTCTAAATGTAATTGGTCCTCTCGTAACTATGTGAAATCCGTCGCTTTCCAAAGTTTCCATTTTGTTACTTTCTATGAGGACCCTCTTTGGTGAATTGACAAGAAAAGTTAAACTATACAAATACTTAACAGTAACACCTTCCATCCGGAACAAGTTGGTCACCTCTACGTCAGACAGAAACCTGCTCGGTAGCGCATTTATACTGCCGCCGCGTAGTACAAAGTTCTCCACGGTGAATTTCTTAAAAGCCTGTATTTCTATGTTCTCAAAGACATTGTCTGACAACTCAACGTTGTTGACTCCCGTGAGGCTGGAGAACGCGAATGGCTTCAAGGCTTTGATTCTACTGTTGCTGATGACGATATCGTTGACGCGTCCCTGTATGGCGTGAGAGGCGATCTCGTCTATCGTGCAGTTGTTTATCGAGATCCGAAGTCCTGGGTTCATTTCGTTCCGATTGGAGAACGGAGACCAAGATAGCGCTCGCTCGTTAATGACAACGTGATCCACATTTCTTAGTTCTATATTGCGAAGTTGTATAAGATTTCGAACTGTGTCGGGCAGGAAGGTTACCCGAGTACAGTTATCGATAATGATACCAGTGGCGGTAGATGGAACTCTGTAAGCACCGTCCGGCCGCAGGGTCACCTCCTGCAACAAATGTTATCTAATTAATTTGTAATTATCACTATTGAGAATTTCAATTACCGGTTTCATACAAACCATTTCTACGTTCGTTTTATGAAACCTGTGGAGTTAGCACTTATACCTGCTTCGATAATATAATAGATACAATATTAACATACGCAGGTAGTGATCACTATTTTATGTTAATTCTAATAAGATCATAGATGATATGACTCACGGTTTCGAGATTAGGTCACCCTTGAAACAGTGAATCTGAGCAAACTGTGCGAAATAAGTATTTATAAACGTTACGTACGGAATATTCTCTGGTACATGTGCATATGACTCTGGTGAAGGGGTCGCAGCGACAGGCGTCCTCCTCGCAGACGGTAGGCGTGTTGGACTGCGCGAGGGAGCGCGCGTGCAACGCCACCACCACCCACCACCAGCTCGACCAGCGCATGCTGTCCTTACGTCACCATCTCACTCTGTTATTCACGCACTGAAAACAACAAACGCGTCAATTAGTAATCTAGCATCATCCACACCACAAACAATTATTGTGCACTTCACTAACATTAGTTTTCCTTGTATTTAAAAAAAAAAATAGCGACGTAACAAATAGACCAACGTATTCACGGGCTAATGAAGTCAATCTGAGTCAGCTAGGTATCGGACGTTATCGCGACCGCTGTTATCAGATACGCGGAGGTAGGTACAGTACCGGTGCCACCTCGAAACCTCAGATAACGGCCAGTAATCAAACTGCAGATAATAATAATAATAATTTATTTGCCAGAATGTAGGTATACAAAGTAGTATGATCATAACATTAATAATAAGGCCCCTTTACATTCTACCATTACATGTGGTGTGCAAATATTTAATTTCAGATTAAGTACCTACATACAACTTAATAATAAATGTCATAATATCTCTTTAGTTATTTAATCACTTTAATTGTTAAAAATGTCAGATATTATACTAAGATTGCGATATCCATCAATAATATTAAAATGTCAAAATCAGAATAATAATGTCAGAGATAGTTCTTGAATAATTTGGTGTTCGGAACTGACCAATCAATTTGGTTAATTGAGAGTTCGTTAATGCGTGATCGAACGTCTTACACAGCTTATTGTAGTACCTGACTGACTGAGCATTGTTAATTTAGTTTGTCGGAGCGAATGACGTATCTCTGAGTTTGACTGGCATAAACCTATAGCACTGTTTGTTGCCTGTAAACCTCCGTATTACTCAGCGTACTGTAGGTACATGAATTTAGCAAACAAGAGATATAACGTTCCTCAAACACAATGATAACGCCAGCTACGCCATTGTGAGTTTGTTTACGTATTGAACGATATCTGAAAGACAGATATAAAACTTTTAATTGAAATCGATAAGGTATTTGTAGAAATGCAATAGCTCGACTTTTCAGAATAACTCGTTTGCTCATTCAAGAATTCAATAAGGCGAGTTTTCTAACAAAGCGTTGACGTACTATGCAATATATAGATATCTATAAGTATGACAGGCATTGCCACATCAATAATGCATCATTCTAGATTTTCTTTAATTAAACCTTTGGCTTGTACGCGACAGCCCGAATATCTATCTAAAAAAGGGCAGTATTGAGTAATCTAGAATACAAGCGTTCGTCAGCAACTTAGTTTTAACTGTTAGTTGTTACGCACACCAAACTTTGTCGTTACAATATTACCAGCAACTCGAACTGCGAGCTCGGTGTGAGTTTAAAACCTATTCCCAGCGAGAACCTTTTTTTTTTGAGGGTGAGAAAACTTTTTCCGCTCTAGGTGGCGTGGTTTTTTACACTCGGCATGACACAACGCTCATCACTTTGCTTATAGTCAACTACTGATTGCAAATGAACACAGAGAGAAAAAAAAGGTGGTGTGGTGAGAGAGGGAGTGTTAGACTTTTACGGACCCACCCATGATCCTAGAGTTGCCCTTTGCGTTGCAGGCCTGCAGTAGTCTTACGTTGTGTGAACCTTACTGGTTGATTAACTATCTGAACACGGACTAAACGATAACTAAGATGCTGCAACTTCATCAGATGTTTATGCCCCAGTTATTGGGGCCGTAAGTGGCAACGTGAACACAAAGGAGAACGAATGAATGGAGGTCCAAACAACGTGTTGCCTTGGAACCTAGTTCGTTAGATAGGCTTTATTAGATAGCACACCCTTGAAATTTATGGCCTAGATGCATTGAATTTAGATTTATATTAGTAGGAGAGGCATGAGAATTTTCAATAATCTAAAAAAAAAGTCACTTCGAAATAGTCGGCAGTGATTGGCTTGCCGCGCCATCGTGCCATAGACGTCACTCGTGTGAAGTTGGTATAAAATCTTAATTGAAAGTGGTTATAAAAGGACTTGATTCGATGGCATGGTAGGTATAGATTTCAGTTTGAATAAATGAACCACATTGACTATTGTCCTTTCGATACATTGCCTCTGTGAGATCTTTAGAGAAAGTTTTAAACATGTTCTATTACTTAAAATCAATGTGTGTAAAAGAGGACGGCAGGGGAGGAGGTGTCGTCACTTTAGGGCACCCTGACATTGGATGATTTTTCCCACCAAAAAAAAAACCCTGACACGTCGATTTTTTTATAATCACCCTGAAATAGTAGCCTTACTTTAAACCTCGATGACAAAAATAGGACCTGAGTACTTGTAACGTGAAATTAAAAATTCTTCTGGCCGCAGCTAGCTGGCTGTGGCCAGAAGAATTGACGTAACAGGAAATTACGTCAGTTCCTTCTCTGCTCCCGTCTTTTACACACATTGATTTTAAATAATAGAACATGTTTCATTTTCGCGTAATTTTTTAGGTAGGAACACTCATAAATATACTTAAACTAAAATGTATTAGTATATTGGGTGGGGGCCCTGCAGTGTTCCTCTTTTCGAACCAGTTCGTTGTGTATAAAACTAGAAGCCTGAATTTTCAGTAACCAAACAGGCATTCTATAAACACGGTATATTCATTAATACAATTTGAACCGGTACTTTAAGAATTATAACTGGTCAAAGTTTCTTAATTTTGTCACTCACTGACTGATCGTCAAAAGTATATGGCACTTCTGGCAGACATAGAAGCTTCAAATTTAGAATGCGTAAATGAATGTTTAAATCAACATATATAAATATTTTGCAATTTCGGTACAGTTTTCTAGATACAGCAACTGTAGAAATAACTTTGTAATGCCATAAAAATATTTAAGATTGATAGAACCAAAAAGAATCTACAAAAAGAAATGAGATGCCATCAGAAACATAACTTGTCAAAAACCTAGGCGCGCAACTCAGTTCTTCTACCGTAAAAAGTTGTGAGATCCATGTAATACCAAGTCAGTTTATTTATTCAGTTCACTTGATGACTTAGATTGACTTGGCAATCGGACTAAACAATCTAATTTACATGCGATTGCCAACTCAATCTAGAACCCCGCAGTCGCCCGTATGGCCCAGTGAACATGTATTTATGCGGACCACTAGGTAACATAACAAGCTTATAACTTTGTGATTTTTTATGATACAGTTATGAAATTTTATACATAGATTCTTTACATAATAATACTAGACACGTGTTTCAGGTTTCTTATATACTAAAACTAATGTTTTATAATCAAAAATTTAAAACAACGATTGCTAAAAATCTATAAAAAATTTAAATTTTACTACTTCGCGTTCCAGATTTCCATCAGACTCCTCCTAGTTCTAGCATCTAACTTTTATCTCACAGATGGTATAAAAAGTATTGTATCCAACACGGAGATAAAGCTATCTTTGACTTGGGCTGCTTGAATTCTTCACTTCTCTCAGGTTTCTTAATTAACTCCCTCGCGATGTTAGGGAGTTCATTAAATAAATCCTTCACTAACGTTCGGGATTAAAATTAACAATCTTTGTTTCGTTCGGAATTCAACATGCCGCCCGCGACCTAAAGACACTGCTTTATCCCCTAGTCACATAATCTACTAATAATAGTAAAGTATTTATCCATTAACTGTTTAAGATCCCTGCGACAGCTAACAAACGAGTTGATGACCATGAAAACCTAAACGGATATTCATAAATTGTATCTAAAAACAATCTCGATAACGTCAGTTTTCAAATAAAAAAACCGCATTAAAATCGATCCATTCGATTAGGAGCTACGATGCCACAGACACACACACAGATACGTCAAACTTATAACACCGCTCTTTTCCGTCGGGGGTTAAAAAGGAGAAAATGACTGACATATGGACGCGAAGCCGAAACTACAGCAGCATATTTTGCACAAGGTTTCCTTTTATAACGGAAGCGAGAAATAAGATTTTCCAATAATCACATCCTAACGGTATGAAACGTTAAACAAAGTTTGTATGGTATGGAGTAACCTACTCTCACGGGGGCTAAGCCACTGGCAGAAACTTGTCACACAAATAGAATTAATGAAAATTGTTGTTTAATTGAAAAATGAAATCCAAAAATAAATTAACATACACAATAGTTTCGGGCAAGCTCTGTTTATGGCCTGTGAAAATTGGCGATATATCCACTTTAACGGAATGTTACACAGATGTTACGAATAGATAATTTGCACATGTATAAGTTTGAAGATTGAGAACTTGTTGATGATATAAGGTAAATACTTTTGTAGTGTATAGATACTATACATAAAAAGGTATTAATTAAAACATTGGTGTCATACTATACGATATAGGTACCGGCACCAATCTTGAACGCTCGGCGTCAGAATGGCGATCGCTTTGCGCATTCCATACATTGGCGAGCCAATCATCGTCGTTGTTAGATACATGCAGCAAGCGCAGGGAACGAATCACGAGTGACGTCTATGACGCGATGACGCGGCGAGCCAATCACTGACATTCCCCGCCCCCGCGTCTCACGTCGCACCACTATAGGGACCCGATATTTTACTTCTGCGCAACTTGAAGCCAGCGCTCAAGATCCGTGCAGGTATCTATACAAAGTCACGTTTATCTTTATCACGTTTTAGATAGCTTTTGTTATGTGAAAATATCATCATACTTGTTAATATCATACTTGTTATTTGAAATATGAAACACAGTACCTGTCCATTGTAAACTTTAAGTAAACCTGTACTTTACAAAAAGTAATTAAATCGTCGCAGTATTCACGTTTGCTCCAGTATCACGGTGCTTTCGATCGCTTGGCCGCACCCTCGCACGGTCTCGTTCGTGAGTTTACTTAAATATAGCAGGGTAGTGTAAGAATGTACATCTGTAAGGACATTCCATCTTTAAAGCGTCTGCTGGCTATGCTAATTACGATCTTTGAGCTTTTTTTTTTTGCTTTAAAAACGCCACTGAAATATACGCGTGTCTACAGTTTGCTCTGAAATATGTCGGCTGTCTCCTGTTTGTCTCATTATTGCGACTTGAATCATTTTCGCACTACAGCCAAAAGGCTAAAAATTGATCCGTATTTTTAAGTAAGTTCAGTAATCACGGAAAGCTTGCTATTAGTTAGCATTGCAGCACGTTGTTAGGGTTATACCTCAAAAGCGTACGTTTCTATGGTTAAACCCTAAAAAATGCTTTTTTCATCGATTTGTCTCATTTTTCTCAGGAACTTGTAGAGGTATTAAGTTGAAGTGATATCAAATATGTAGGTCTACGGTACTTTGTACACTTGAGAGCAAAAAAATCGCACATGGCTTGTAATTTCGTTTAATACTGTTTTTTTCTTAAATCTACAGATATTGAGTACAAATTATTTAGCAAAATTGAAGCATACAAAGTTAGCTTTATAAAAACACAAAATTAAGATCATTGACCTTCACGTAACTCACAAAAACCAGCGGTATACCCAATTCCCCAAATTCACCCATTTTCATTTCACTATTTGCGCCTTTACCTAGAGCTACAAAAAGGGTGCTGTTTTGGAGTTTTAATCAGTTTCCGTTAAGGTGATAACGTCTCTATTAGCAACAGACGGATTTACTGGAAAAATATGGATACCACGCCCGCAGAAGCCGTTCAAGTTATTGCCATGCCCAAAACAGGCCATAATCAAAATGAAGTCGCCCAATACCTAAATTTTAGCTGCTTTACTGTTCGTCTGGTATATCATAGGTTTTAAGAGACCCGTGGGTATATTCGGCGACTAGGATATGGCCGGTGGCGCATAGGATCAGGGCGTGATTATCGCTTTTCTGTAACAAGTACTTTGAAAAATCGGCTACTGAGCACGATTGAACTGACACAAAAGCTTCAAGAAGTTTGCAATATCAGTATAAGTCAGTGGACGATTAGGAAAAGACTGGATGAAGCAGGCCTGACTACACGTCACTCCTCAAATGGAACCAAATTGACCACAGCTCACCGACAAGCGCGGTAATAATTTGCCACGAAACACTTAAATTGGATGTTTGCCTAATGACAAGCTGTTGTGTTTTCTGATAAGTGCAGAATGACCTAGATGACCATGATCAATGCTGCAGGGTCTACAGAAGGTCATCAGGGCAATTTTAACAATGCTGCATAAGCGAAGAAGTGGGTTTTGGAGGCGAATTGGGGTGGCATAATGTTGGACATTAATACTGACATTGTATTCACCACTGGGCCATTACTGGCCTGATATCGAGAGGGTTGACGGCTTTATGATACATGAAAAAAGTGTTCGAAGAATGTGTGAAGCTACTTGTGTGGCTTATGGTAGATTTTTTTTCCTTAATGCAGAACAGCACCAGATCGCATGTCGCTAGAACAGTTTGCGACTACATGTAAGACATTGGAATCATTACGATAGAGAGGCCAGCTCGTAGTTCTGATCTTAATCCAATTGAGCATATCTGGAATGACCTTGAAAGAAACCTTAGTGCAGAAAGCCTGGCTCTCCACGCCTCCAAGAGCTTCAATTTGTCATTGACGAGAAGTGAGACGTTATACCCTAAGATTTCATGGTAAAATTAATACGGCTGATGAAAAATCGAGTAACAGCTGTAAATAACGCTAAGAGAGGGAAATACACTTTATTGACAAACAGGATGACCAAGAATTTTAAGTTTGACTCTCATTCTTTCTTAAGTGAAACTTGGTAATTTTTCCCATTTGTTGAAGTTTGTGCTCTAAACCCTTTCAAGGATATTTTTTTACACTGTATTTCATATCATTAGAAAGGTAATTAAATAGGCTTTCAATTAGTGTACGACATGTTTTCAATTACTATTCACATTCATGACAAAAACTGCCTTAACAAAAAGAGTTATGATGTGCGATTTTTTTGCTCTCGAGTGTAGATATGTAAAACCAAAACTTTTAAGTCGCACAATCACAAGATACATCCGTTGATATTGCTAATAGTTTTGACACACACGAAGTAATCAAAACCATACGTAAACTAGTGTGCCTCACCATCAACGATTGCATCACTTCTTACCATCAGGTGGGACCGCAGTTAAGCACTAGTTTATATCAATTAATAAAAAAGGGTTACTTCTGGTACCTACATATCATGAAATTTGGTTCGAAGCGAGGTGTCGCAGCAATTTGTAGTTTTACCACATTTTTTTTTTTGCGGTTAGGTACTAGTTTTCACATTGACAGTTAGTTAGTTGGACAATGGACAGCGACCTAAATATTACCTTACGATGAATGGGAAAACATTTTCAACTAAGTACTAAGTTTGTTTTTCAACACTCACCGGAATATGTACGGTGCAGTATTTAATAAGCTTAGTAATGTTGGTTTCCTCGGTATTTCGCTTTATTGTCCAGAACCCTCGAGGCTGACTCGCAATTTGCTAGTTGTCCTTGGAACAAAAGCTGGATTTAAAGTGAAAATGATTCACTCGAAATTTAAACAGAAGGTACTCAGTAATTTCTGTATTGCGAAAACATGAATAATAATTCCATGTAACGTTCATTAGTTATGAGTTGGCCGTAATTTCCGTTCATAAAC
This sequence comes from Mythimna ferrago, assembly GCA_910589285.2. Taxonomy (NCBI): domain Eukaryota; kingdom Metazoa; phylum Arthropoda; class Insecta; order Lepidoptera; family Noctuidae; genus Mythimna; species Mythimna ferrago. The sequence continues at coordinate 6,533,765 of OU342673.1, read as the reverse complement.
TATACTAAATAAGTCATTTGATAAACATAGCACAAGTTTAGTATATTTTGGAGACCTGATGGACGCGTCATGCTCGCTAACAGACACTGTCATCTGAGACTGGTCATCTCTTTATTGCCAGTGGCTTATTTTAATTTCTATTTTTAATCACTTTTTTTTCATTAATTACATATTTACATTGTAAAGATATATGAAATATGTAGCTAGGAATTTTGTAACTCATAACATTATTTATATGTGTGTTCATAGAGTTTCCTGCACGTTCTTCTCCATAGACATCTATGTACTCTTTGTAATGTGCAATATAGCTTCACTTTGTTTGACTGACTGACATTTGGACAATTCAAAAAAATAATAACAAAAATATTTTAAAGAACCCCTGACGCATAAAATCTATAAAAAGTAAAAGAACTGGTTAAGACGTGTCTAATGAGCCCAAACTCGACGTGTTTACTAGTAGGCATTCCAGGGTTCCATTAGCAACCTCCCAGTTCTAGCATAAGGCCTCATCATCATGAAAAATGTTTAGAACTGGTTAAGACGAATCTAATGAGCCCAAACTCGACGGGTTTACTTGTAGGCATTCCAAGGTTCCATCAGCCACTTGCCAGTTCTAGCATCAGGTCTTCCTCATCATTTTCTCGTTGTGATGAGAAACGAATAGAACTGTTTTAAACATAAATCTAAATGAGCCGAAACTGGATGGGTTTATTAATGGGCAACAGCATTCCAAGGTTAGGTACGTATTTTTCCTCCGACCTCCATCATCAGACCAGCTTGATTGCGTCAGCATGTAGGTACATGAGTATTTCAAACATTAGGTCACATAAATGTGTTTATTAGTAAAGTATATATCCATTAACTTTTTAAGATCCTTGCCACAGCTAACAAACGAGCTGCTGACCTCGAACACCTGAACAGCCCCCCTAGCCAAGTTACAAACGTTTTGCTTGCGTCGAACGCTTCGAGTTGACCTTGCCGCCAATTCTTTTGTTTTGACCACGTGATTGAGCGTTGAGGCGACGTCATTCCCGTACATTTGAAGCTTTCTACAAGCGTTAACTATTGCAGATTAGCAACTTGGCTAAGGGTACAGATCTTTATGAATTGTATCTAAGAACCATCTCAATAACGTCAGCTTTCAAATAAAAAAAAACTGCATCAAAATCGGTCCATTCGCTTAGGAGCTACGATGCCACAGATAGACACATAGACACACACCATGACACACAGACACCTCAAACTTATAACACCCCTCTTTTCCGTCGGGGGTTAATAAATGGTTTCGATTTAATTTGGATATATGTCATATTTTCATTGACAATTGGCGAAACCCTTTCACTGTTACTAATTAATCGCTAAATCCATCCGATCGTAATTGGTAACAATTAAGGGCCTGCGTTCACTTGAGACAAGACGTCTTAGACAAGACTGTTTTGACTACGACACGAGGCGCTAGGGCTGTTGATAAAATACCGATATATCGAAATATCGATATTTTTTTCGAATTTATTTTATCGGCTTTGTCTTAAAAAGCAATCGTAAGTCGGTTCAAAAATAATTTACTCAATTTATAATTCATAATATTTATTAAACAAATTAAATTATAAATGAATGAAAATGTGGCGTTCTCAGTAATTATTCTTCAATTTTAATAAAACATTTATGCGTACCAATATTTCTCAAGTGGTTTACAAATACATGTTTAAATGTTCAGCTGTTTGAGTACTGCAATAATATCGATATATTGATATTTTATCAATAGCCCAACGCTCCGTGTCGTAGACATAACTGTTTTTTTTAAGACGTTTCAGACTTGTCTTAAACAAAACAGAACAAACGTCTTGTTAGACAAGTCTGTCTAAGACGTCTTGTCTCAAGTGATCGCAGGCCCTAACTATGAGCTTGTCCATGCCACCAACTATTATAATGCTACCGACCTACCTATCTGTAATAGGCATAATTATGTAGCTCATTTAATATATTATTAACAACGTTGCATAGTATTTGCTAGCCAGGTGTTAACTTCCCAATATTAGGACCAGATTATTAATGTTTACAGTTCAGAATACTATTGGCGGCTGTTTGTTTCAATCCAATAATTGGATTGAAACAAACACACAAAGAAGGGGTAAGTGGACAATGGTGTTAACCAGGGACTTAAAAACACCTTCATAAAGGTTACAGAATTTTAAATGTTACAACATGAATTGGTAACAGAATCAAATATGTAACACTTATTAATTTAATGTGTTTTCAACGTGTTAACCCAAAACACTTACAAAGTGTAACCCTAACATATCTGTAACAGATACAAAAGTGTTAACAGTGTTAATAAGTGTAACAGGTAAACGCAGCGTTGCCAAAGTTACAATTTACAAAGCTATACTAAAACTGATTATTTCAGTTACACATATTAACACTTATAAACAGGTTACAGTTTGATTCGGTTGCACTCCATAACACATATAAAAGGTTACATACAGTTTCATTCGGTAACAACATTATTGTATCTGTTACATTTAAAAGTGTTTTTCTGTTAAAACTGTTTTAAAAAACAGTGTTAAAACACATTATTACGGTTACAGTTTGAGTCCCTGGTGTTAACTACTATTACGATTCTCTGGTAATATAGCTGCTGTTAGCACATTTTAAATCTGAAATATATACTTGATTGGCAGCTAAAACGTTTGCTAGCATCTGTAACTATGTAACGAATTAGAATTGGGGTGTTTTAAATCCATGGATCGATTTACCATCAGTTAGAACCTATATTTGTGCAAAAAAGTCGGATTTTTTTATTTTGTCAGATAACACCTTTGTCCACTTAACCCTTCTATTATCTCCACATGATTGTGTTAAAATAAATTTCAGACCTATTTTTTCCTAGTATGACCTAGGCCTAGTGTAACTGTGGCCCTGGGACCCAAAGGGCAATTGAGGAACAAAGGTGGGTTTTAGTCGGTTAAAGCTGACACTCAGTGGGAGTGTTCCCTTCCGATCGCTCCTCCCAGAGTGATAGAATTTATTCGATAATTTCATGCTTTTTATGTTACATAAAAAGAAAAATCAAAATCTACTACTGAATCAATTTCAGCTGTTTTTAAATAGATAACTTTTTATTCTAAAATAATCAAGATTTATTTTTGCATAAATATATTACTTATTTTTTTTAATTTTTGAAAAATGTTAATTGCGTTACTAGCGTTTTGGTATGTTCGTGAGTAGATGATACCGATACGCAACGATTGTAGTGCGACCGTTTCCATATTATTTGCCTTCGATTATGATAACTAATTTCTTAAAACACTAGTGCATTAAGGTAAAATTTTGCTTGAGTTATGATTTTAACTTAATTTTCTAACTGGCGTGTATATGTATAAGGGTGTGCATGAGTTACAAGTTGTGTGGTATACACATTAAATGTAGGACAAGTCAAGTAGTTGACGTCATGCCAGTTGCAATCCCACCGAGGGATCGACTACACGTCACTCCTTGGGTTTGCCTGCTTACTGACAATTTGGTTGTTTCATTTACTATAAACCTAAATGCCTAACTAGTGATTTTAGTGAACACCACAAGTTGTATAAATCAAAACTCATTTGTGCCTTTAGACATTACGTACTCTATTCTAAAATCATATAGAAGTAACAAATAATGGCGTCCAAGAGTGTTGGTTACAGTTTTGTTATCGTTTGTTTCAGGTTTCATATTAATCATATGCGGCAACCTGAGCACTGTATTGTTTATGTTTGTCTGTTGTTAGAACTGATTATGAAAGGAACTTGATATGAGAACTTACGAGCAGCGTGCATTACAGACGTGAGTCGTGAGTTATTTGTCAGTCGGTCCATCCTACCTATGAGTGCGAATTAAGACCTGTTAAGACCTGCTTAGTAATACAATTAAACACAAGGTGGGCTTACACGCAAACTAAACAATAATGAAAGATACTCTTCGATAAGGGCAGGCGACGTAGGGAAGTGGTACCCTTGATACTGCAGATGAGCGGCGGCGGTAAGCACATGCTATCCGAAGTACAAATGTATGTGCGCCGCCCGCTTGTTTATTCAAATGGTATTCTAAAAGTTGAATACAAGTCTGATTGAAATTATCGTCAACTGCATGTGAACCGCCCGGAGGACACGGTTAAGGTGTGCCCTGCCTGGGCAGAGCACCACCGTGTTCTCGCGGGGGCGAGCAATGGGTAGCTCGCCGTCCAACCGTCCGGACCGAGCCCAAGTCGTCGACAGCACGTAGTGTTGCACGCGCGCCTCAAGGAGTTGTCAACAATCGTAGGGGCCCAGGCCCACGGGGCCAAGGACAAGAAGAACAGAAAAAGGAGTGGGTTTTTAGTCAGTATAAGTCTGACACTATCTCTCGCTCCGCCCAAGAGCGGGGGATGTATTTGGATGATTTTGCCACCTAAAAACAAAACATGTCAACTGCAACTGGTCCCATTTTCTTAAATTAAAACGTATTTGAATGCAATAGGCATGACTTTAAAATTATGTACTTCTGAACTTCAGGTTAATTAGAATATCATTGAGGTCAATATTTTTCGTGATATGGGTGATATGTTTCTTTGATTGTTTATGTGATCGGCAAATGTCTAACCTTCTTTTACACTAAAAGGGACACTTTCTTAGGGCTGGTTTCACTGTCTGGCATAACATGAAGCCGATCCGACAGAGGGATATATTATGGCGGGTATGTAAAGGGATGTGCAATATCCGTAATAATTACACGCCATCCTATCTGTGCCATAGCATAATTATCAACCAGAGGTCAACTGTGTTTGATCACAATTATAAGCTTCAGGAAATGAGTTGTGTAGTAAATAAAATTAATATGTAATACATTGCATTTATCACTTGGAAAATGTAAATAATATTAATTAAACTAATCACTTAAGTTAGAAAATATCATTTATTGGAAAAGAGATATAATACCTTGATAGGGTGTATTCAAGACTAGAGTGGCTTTTAATAAACTAGTGCGCCTCACCATCAAAGATTGCATCGCTGCTTACCATCAGGTGGGATCGCAGTCAAGCACTAGTTTACACCAATTAAAAAAAAAAAATTTTTTCTCGAAAGAACATTTCAGACATTTCTCATCAGTTTTTCATGTCACAGAGTTTTGATCAAAGTAAAAGGCAAAAAAATAATTGTGGAATATCGAAATGACGAAAATATGTTTTTATTGAAACTCTTGGTCCTACAACCCAAAGGGCAACTGAAAGACACAAGTGTGATTTTAGTCAGAAAAAGTCAATGTCAATTTTGATCATGAGTTGATGATAGATTTCTCATGATCAAAATTGGTATAGGAAGCCCGCTGCCCCATTTTTTTAAAATTCCTTTTAGAAAATCTTGAAAAAATTTGACTTTTTTCTATGGTAGGAGCAGTATTGAACGTACGGATTAGGCGCACAATGCCACATTCGCAAAATGACATTTCGCAATATGCCACACTAGTAAAATGCCACATTCGCAAAATGACTTTTCTCAAAATGTCACATTAGCAAAATACCACATTATCAAAATGACACATTCTCAAAATGACACATTCTAAAAAAATCGTAATTATCGCATAATGTGCGATTTACGTAAATTAAAATTAAAAAAATTGTTAAAATTACTTATTTACTTCTTGCAGTGGGCTTTTTTTCATAAAAACATACTAACGTCCAAATAAAAAAAATCTGAGTTCGAAATGACATTTTGGCATTATGCGAAAGTGGCATTTTGCGAAAAGTCATTTTGCGAATATGGCATTTTGCGAAGATGGCATTTTGCTAATGTGGCGTTTTGCGATATGGCATTTTGAGAATATGACATTTTGAGAATATGACATTTTGCGAATGTGGCATTTTGCGTCAATATGTCATTTTGCGAATGTGGCATTGTGCGCCTAATCCCATTTTGCGAAGATGGCATTTTGCTAATGTGGCGTTTTACGATATGGCATTTTGAGAATATGACATTTTGAGAATATGACATTTTGCGAATGTGGCATTTTGCGTCAATATGTCATTTTGCGATTGTGGCATTGTGCGCCTAATCCGAACGTATGACCTCCCATTTCCTTTACCCCTACATCTATCTACTGGGGCAAGGGTTAGCTCCGAAAGGTAGCTCAGCTCCGGTATGCAAGACACGAAGAAACGGGGTGGGTTGTTTAGTCAGTAAGACTCTGACACTATCTCCCGCTCCGCCCAAGGGCGGGGGATGTCATACCCACCAAAAAAAAAAAACAACCCCTAGTATGATGCCATACCCCTCATTTCTAGTGGTAACAGATTTAGCTCACGTTATATCGAATACAACGTACAATCTCTTGAATATTCTGCATGGGTTCGTGTTGTTTGTTTCAAAGTGAACGAGCCTTATAGGCAGGCATTGTTACAACATGCATATTCCTGAAGAGTAAAGCTGCGTTGGTACATCTATATAGAGTGTAATATGGATATATCAACGCTGTTGTTATATACCAACGCTGATGAAGATATACAAACGTTTGCATTAAAAAACCTTTAAATCATAAAATACTTGAGAGTTTTTCGTTATTACAGTATTAAAAAAAGAACTCTACACTAAATTGACAATTTTCTCGAGCTGGTTTACTTATCTAAATCTAAGTGTTATGAGTAGCTATGCTACCACGATTCCGTCTCCCGATTGCATCCTACCGTACCTATTTCTTATGAAAGTAAATATATAAATTGTTGAGTTAAAGTCTATCCTAGCTGTGAAGGAGAAGAAAACTAAATAAAATGTAACAGATTTATCTCGTCTGACAGTTGTTATCACTGTAAAAAGATCACTCTAAAAACAGGTTCCAAACATCAGAGTCGTTTGAACCTTTCCCACTTGACAGTATAGCGTATACTTTTTTTTTACAAGGCTTAGCATAGCATAGTCGGCCTTATAATGTTCCCACTGTTGGGACTCAGGCCTCCTCTCTAGGAGAGGGAATGGGCCGTAATCCACCACGCGGTCCCAGTACGGGTTGGTGGATGTCACATGTCTTCGAATTTTGGTTCTAGGACACGCCGGTTTCCTCACGATGTTTTCCTTCACCGTTTTGAGAACAGTGGTGATGAAATAAATTACACAAAGTAATGTGCCTGGCTGGGTTTGAAACCGTGACCTACAACTCGTATGTCGGGGCTGTTACCACTCGGCCACCACTGCTCTTATTTTTTACTAGGGAAAACATCGAATGACTTCTCCCCTCGTAGTGGTACGAGAGGGAGTGAGTCTTGCGCGAGGGCCACAGTACTCTTTCGAACAATCTGCAGCTCTGGAGTATAGTTATACTAATGGCACGGTTGGTGCAGCGGTTGAGCGATTAACTGCTGCGCTGCGTGTCGCAGGTTCGTTTTCCGCACGGAACAAGCATTATTTCTATGGGTCTACATATAGTTGTTCCAGGTCTGGGTGGCTTGTATAAGAGAGTTTACGTGTTTGTGGATGCACTACCATACTAGTGTGGGGCAAAGTTTTAAAAAAAACATCTATGTATGGAAACCAGCATTAAATATTCGACGTTTGTTCGTTCAGAATCCATTAGGGGGATGCAACTCGACATACATTTTCAGTTTTTCGTACAACTGCTCTTACGCGATTATGACGTTATTACACATTTTTCATTAGATAATTTAGAAACACAGTATCTTGTGGATATTATCTAGGCTTCTATTGAAATCAATTTCTGAATTTCTGTAAAACTAATCCAGTAAAGACCTCTGAAAATCTGTTATTTTGCATGAACTTTGATACTTCATAATTTACTCAAAAATTGAAAAAATCAAAAAAGTATAACAACAGAAGCCTTGCAAATTTTATCTAGATTCTAAATGACGACAATTTTATGCAAAATTTTTAAGAGTTTAAAAAAATCACGTACATATTTCCGGGAACAAGTTTTGTAAAATATTCGAGTAAATCACGGAATTCCCGAATGCTAAAAAAGTTTTCAGGCGTTATCTCTCTTTTTGCGCGTTGCCTTTTCGTCAAACATCGCGTTGGATTGCGTTAGATGAGGTAACAAGCTTTTAAAATTTAAATCATGCTCGATGTTGACGATAGGCGAGTGGAAAAACAGCCTCTTAATGCTTCCAAATGATGTAAAGAAGTAATTTACTATAAAAGTTAGTTATGTCTGTTAGTGTATCATTTTACGCTCAGTTTTCCATTGATATAGCAACAAAGAAATTCCGTAGGCTTCATGATCAACATTGTGATTATTCAGAGATTACGTCATACTCTAACCGGGTTGTCCTTCGGTGAATGAGTTATGTCTAGAACCCTGTAGCTATTTTACGTTAACTTAACATTGATATCTGATACGCGGTAAATATTGAACTACGTTTAGTTTATCACGCATCGTGCCTTAAGCCATTTGAAATGAGCGCACCATCTTAGTACGGGCACAGGTAAGAAGTAAAATTGAAACCATTCAAGTAATAAAAAAAACCGGCCAAGTGCGAGTCGGACTCGCCCATGGAGGGTTCCGTAGCAGCAAGTAACATAATATAAAAGTTCTTGTAGTTCGTTGTAACGTTGATCGATGTTTTAATAATAGTGTATTTTTTTAGATTTATGACGTATTTAAAAAAAAACTACTTACTAGATTTCGTTCAAACCAATTTTCGTTGGTAGTTTACATGGTAATGTACATCGTATATTTTTTTTAGTTTTATCATTCTCTTATTTTAGAAGTTACAGGGGAGGGGTGGGGGCACATATTTTACCACTTTGGAAGTGTCTCTCGCGTAAACTATTCAATTTAGAAAAAAATGATATTAGAAACCTCAATATCATTTTTGAAGACCTATCCATAGATACCCGACGAACCTATAAGGGTTCCGTTTTTTGCCATTTGGCTACGGAACCCTAAAAAGTAATATTACTAGTGCAATAAACTAACCGTCTTCAGAAAATTCAGAGTGAATAGATTGCTTCTAGGTAAGCGTGTTCCATCGTCGGCCACATCATCGCTTACCTTCTTCTTCTACTTCCTGCCCTTGTCCGATTTTATTTGGGGTTGGCGCAACACGGTTTTTTCTTCCATTCTGCTGTCACTCGTCACGCTATCACTAATTCCCTTTTCTTTCATATCACTTCTCACACATCATCGCTTACCATCAGGTGAAATAGTGGTCAAACGCGAGCCTTATAATTATAACAAAAAAAAAATTACACTGCTAGAAGTATTGATGTTTACGAAATGGAATGAGTCCCTGCTAGTTTATTGAAAGCAAATATACTTAATGCGGAACGCAAACTCGTACGCACGTACTGGTGCAGGTCTGCAGGACGTAGGGTTATGTTTAATAACATTATAAATAAATCTATAGACTGCACACCGTCTCGAACTCGTCAACCCCAAAGGCAGGACGACGCAAAGAAAAGAAGTATACCTATTTAACGATAAACATACTTCATCTTTTTGTTTTCATTTGACTCGTATTTTTACCAACCAATAAATAGTAATCCAAGCAATTTTGTTATTAGGCTTCTAATCCTCTTTGACAACTCGTCACTCTAGCCCCCGTTGACCCTTTCCGTTTTGGGGTGCCCTAAACTCTCGAGCACGCACCTTGTTTTTTGTGTCCATTCGGATTGAATCTAATTTCATCTCAGGTCTTTATGCTTTAACCAAACATATTAGTTGTTGTTAGCGTGATATTCATATATCTTAAGATTTTTACACACGATAGGGTAGTTAGAACGATTTAATACTACTGGTATTTGTTCGAGCCCGTGTTAATTATCTATTCCGAATGGATACCACTTTTCCAACTAATACTAAAATAAATTCAAGGATCTAAAGTACAACGGCCAAAATGCTTTGTATGGGATCTTTAATTGAAATAAAATTCAGTTAAACCCAAAAAAAAGTATTTATTTAACAAATGTCTAGTAATAATAAATTGTGTACCAAACCTGCTCTAAATATCAACAAGCCACCGTTTATTTTATGCAAGTCAAGCTTTCTTTTTCCCCCAAGATGTTGAGTGTTAATTATAGCTTCCTCAGACATATCTAAATAAAGTGATTAGTTAGTGAAAGAATTTGTATATTACGATCGTATAAAAATATTAGGAAACCATAACTTTATTAGGTTTGACTTGAGCTGACTGTACTAAATTCAAGTCACTGGTATAGATTCGTACATTAAATTAAATTATTTAAAGAGTGGTCTCCGTTCAGAATAGGTAATTAAATTACTTCCAAACAAATACCAGTGGTATTAGATGAGTGGTGTTAAAATGGAATAAATCGTTAGAACTTAACCTTAATTGTCTCTGCTGACCTCATCGTCCTTAAGGTCAATTGCCTGATAGACATGTGACCTGTTTTGGTTAATGATGGCATTAAACTTGTAGTTACCACTCAATTTAATTATTTTAAGTACTTATTTCAAAAAACTTAACACCATGGCTTAATCACTTTTTTACCAGTAAACTCTCTAGAAAAACTTTGTGAACCATGTACAGTCAGGAAATCAGTCTTAAGTTAGTGGTCATTTAAATATTGTACTAGAAAGAGAGAATGCATTTTCCTTGAAAACTAAATTAAAATTGGTATCTTGTTGAATGAAAAACAGTAAACGCAAAACGCAAGCAATATTACTCAGAAGCTGTTTTGTTGTAATCTAAAATAAACTGTGAGCTATTGCGTGTTTTGCATTCACAGTTCCTGTAAGCTATTTGTTTATCAACTACTCTTTTACAGTCAAAATATATTTTTATTGCAATGCAATTATGAGAGTTCTCATTAAAGATTTTAATTAGTGTACCAGTTTCTTTATCGTCTGTCTGACCGTCTTGTGAATTGCAATGTACAATGGCAGTGTCTGTCATGATGGCGAAAGTGTCGAATGAATTAAATGGAGCACGCTATAGTGTCGCAGGAAGTGCACGGAAGACTAACCTCCCGCCAACCTAGAAATGTCACCTTTTTAACGCAGCACTGCCAATGGCTTTTCCGTTAAATAAGTTATTATATCACATTTTCAAAGTTCCGCATTTGTAAGATGTCAATTTTGACTTTTTCCTGACGGTCGTGCGATGTAAATGCAGAGTTTATTAGTATTGTTTCAAGGCACGCAAAACATAACACATCGGATTTATAGATTGTACCAGTGCACACGTAATTGCACTTTCTGGTCCGTGGCCGTCGCATGCCGAATAAAAAGTAAGAAAACTTCGAAATGTGTGTTCAAGACATTTCTAGTGTGTTACACATTCAACAGTGTCTTGTAAAAAAGATCAACGGTAAAAAGTTTAAATCACCGACCGCATATGTCATTCAATCTGGCTTTATTGAATTAAGGCTTAACTGACCATTTCCCGGCTGCAATGTCCTGCATTAATGCTGCATTCGAGTAGTTCAACAACGCGAGTTAAAAGGAATTTATAGTATTTCCAATAGTTTTTCTTGAATATTCCATTCTGCTTGCAGTCGCTCTCGGAGGCGGACATTCTTATTGTTACGTTATTCTATTAATGTTTCTACATATTGTCGGTGGTTGAATATAACATTTCTTAAACATGTACTGACTGATATAATAAAGTGGACGTTAGTCGCCGGTCTCCGTTTACATTATCGACAGTTCTCAAAACTCGGTCTCAGTTTGTTTACACTTAACAGCACTCTATGGGACACGGGATGGGTCGGCACTTTCGCCGCCGTGCTTATGTTATGAATGATGTACTCATTCCTTGAACCAATCATAGGACGTGGTTTATCCTAGTTCTATGTAATCCGATAAGACATGACTGACGCATGCGAAATGTCGCAAATTTCAGTACGTATAAAATTCATAATGATGGTAATGTAATTTGAAATAATAAACGTTCGATAAATACTGAAAGTCAATATCAATTTCATGGTTTTTACATTTTTGTACTTTAAAATAACGTTGACAGCTTAATTTACTTGCGCGAAACACGGCGTGGTTTTTAAATAAGTGCATCCCTTTCTCCAAACTGACCGGTTAAAAAACAGTACGAATTCCTTACGTCTCACGCGCAGGTCAAATATGACTCAGACATTTTAGGTTACAAGAGAAACATAAATATAATGCATATTAAAAGTAAAGATGTAATTCGTTCGCATACATAATAAATAAATCAAATTGTAGCGTTTGATTTCCGTGTGTTTATACACTTCAGTACTGACGCACAACAACTACGCTTCGTAGTCAAGAGCCACGTGTTTGTTCCAAAACTTTGATCTCGAGCCAACTCTAAAAACCGACATTTGTACGTTCAAAACCCAGTAATAGTACTCACCTCATGAGAGCAGCTCAATGATTAGCTCGAACAACTGTTTAAAGGTAAACAAAACGGGAAATCACTGTTGCACACACGCGACAAACACTTCGATAAGAATTGCAGTTTTAAATGATGTCCTGGAACTATAAAATGTCACCGCAGCATATGACACGACGATAAAAAATAAATTAAAATGAATAAATATTGTGGAACAACAATCGGCGCGTCAGTTATGCTCAGTTCCCGCGCAAGCGACTGATATGAGACTTCAAGCGAGCCGAGAGGTGCGCCAGCGCCTGCGCGGTTGCTGTGACCTTCGCTCTACATAGGTACGCCTTTAATTCACAGTGTGCTAACGTCTTGGATAACGCATTTGCTAAAGAAATTTACACTTCGCAAAATTAGATATTCAATAGCCCGATTGAAATAGCAAGTTACAGCTGAAGTTACAAGTCCACAATGAGCAATCAATTATTACGTATGAACTCGACGAATTATCATGTTAAGTCACTTAATCCCAGTACGTTGTCCATTAAAGCCTTAAAGAAAATCTAAAAAGCTCAGTTACTATTCCTCCTAGGAGATTCTTCTTGCTGCCATCAATCACTTTATATTTCGGCATAGGTATTTTATTTCACGAATTCGAGTTGCTTCAAAATACGAAGGTTTTTTCGAATAGCTAAAATGTTTTTATTTTTGGTGACGTAACTACAAGTTTCATCTAAAAAAGAGTTGTTGATTCTATTTTTGTGTAAAACTGTTTTTTTTTTTAATTCCGTGCTCTTTGATCTAACACACACAGAAAAAAATAGTGTTTGTGAACCTACACACGCATTCAAACCTTGATGAGCTAGATCCACTTTATTGGTGTTGATCCAAACCTCATATACTCTTCTTCTTCTTCCTGCCCTTGTCCCATTTTATTTGGGGTCGGCGCAACACGTTTTTTTCTTCCATTCTGTCCTGTCACTAGTCACGCTATCACTAACTCCCTTTTCTTTCATATCACTTCTCACACAATCCATCCATCTTTTCTTTGGCCTCCCTCTCCCTCTCCATCCATCCACATGTAAATTCATAACTCTTTTAGCAACATGGTTCTCATCTCTCCTCTTTATATGACCATACCAAGACAAACGATTTCCTTTCAACCTTTCAGTCACTGGCGCCACTTTCAAACTTCCCCTAATGTACTCATTTCTCACTTTATCCATTCTCGTCACACCACACATCCATCTTAACATTCTCATCTCCGCTACATGCAATCTTTTTTCATCCGTCTTTTTCACAGCCCAACATTCTGATCCGTACAGTATGACAGGCCTTATCACGGACTTGTAGATTTTACCCTTCAACTTGAGGGGCATCCGTGGGTCACAAGTTGTTCCCGTGACCTGTCGCCATTTCATCCATCCTGCGTTGATCCGATGTGTTACGTCCCGGTCTACCTCACCATCCCCTTGGACGAGCGACCCGAGGTACCGAAAGTCGGAACAGATCGGTATGGGCGTTCCTGCGAGAGCTAAGGGCACTGGATTGGAGAGACCGCCGAAATCGCAGAACAAGTACTCCGTTTTGGTTCTACTCAATTTCAGGCCAACACTCTCCAATCTGTGCCACCACACCTCCAATCTGTTCTGGACCTCTAGGCCACTCTCGGCAACCAGCACAATATCATCGGCAAACAACATACACCAGGGAGCCTTTTCCTGAATGTCCGACGTCAGAGCGTCCATTATCATTAGGAAGAGGTAAGGGCTGAGGGCCGACCCTTGGTGTAAGCCGATAGCCACATTGAAGCTTCCAGTAGTGCCCACTGAAGACCGGACTTGGGTACTGCATACTCGTATAGAGTAAATTCTTCATTCCAAAAGTAGATAAAACTGAGTCATAATGTGTCGTTATCTTCATTTTCCAGCAGTTCCACCGGACTCTGACTGGTATCTGGTACCAATGCTCCAAATATGTATCGTAATTCGTAACTTTTGAGAATTTTACTTTCCCCATGTGAGCGGAATTAATCTTATGAATTTCTCGTCTTACTTTTTTGGGTACCTAAATGGTTTAATCAAATGTACCTTTAAAGAAATGTCGCTCTCCAGTTTATTTTTGTTAGACTGCCCCCGGAAGGAAACCTCGTTCAGCTTAAGCTGATTTTGTAAGACTTGCAACCTATTTTGGATCAAGGTTCGCAAAAATCCGTACTTGAAAGTTCAATCTTATATCAACTATACATATGTATGGTAAAGAAGTAATTTTCATTCAGTAAGCATATAATGTAGATATAAATACATTATTTATAATTTCCAATGGTTAGTGTTTTATTTAAAAAAAAAATTGTACTAAACATATATTATATTATTGAACAGTTATTTTTCTGCGATGCCAATCCATTAAAGTAAATCTAAAAACAATACCCAAAAAATCAGTCGCTATAATAATTTTCCTAATTTTTAATAAAATTTGAAAAAAGAAAAAAATGTATTTGATAGGTTGGTTCTTTAGGACTTAGGTTATTATGAAGCAAGTTTTATTTATGGAATACGAATTGACGATGATGATATCATAGGTTCGTTTGATCAACAAACTATCAAAATGCTGTGTTAAATGTAAATTATTTTCCTAATTTAACAATTTGCTTTGACTCATTCGTACTCCTACTGGTTGTAATGTGACACTTGATGAAATGACCTCGGCTTCTGTGGCTTTTTTTCGACTGTAATTCAAGCCCCAAACCATAACGGAAAGGGTTACGAAATTTTAATGCACTATAGTAGAAGTAAATATTCAAGTATTAGTGGGTGGCGCCTCCAATTAGCAAATAACAGAGTTAAAACATCCAGTAGTGAATGGAACCTGACAATACATAGCATGTGTCGGAAGCTGCTGTGCTCAAGAGTGCTTTAGTAGATCCATTGATAGGAGTACCTATAGTGCCTGAAATTGCATATCAAACGCGAGACTAAGGGTCAATCATGAAGTTCTAAACCAAGTGCTTCTGCACTCATTTTTAAAAGGCACTGCATTTTTTTTCTGATAGAGATTATTTTTTAACTGATATTGTTACCTCTACCTAAACTGTTAGTGTTTAATCACTGATTTTTTTTATTATTATTATATCTCAAGCAGATCAGCATTTTACAATTTGTTTCGATATTGAGATAGATTCATGGTAGCACAAGTTAAAACCTTAGTGGTTTTTTGGTTGCTATTTAACCTAGATAATCCTGTAATCTTTGAATGATAATAAATATATAAAAAAATACATACTCTTAGGAGTTTAAATGAATCTGTATTGGGTTCTATAACAAGTAATTCAGGAAGTTATGAAGATCAAATATTGCATTAGTTTTTAATTTTGAACGACTAGTTTTCTGTGCAAGATTTTTACAATAGAGAGCAGGAGCATGCATCGTGAGTAGCTGTACCAAGCGTTACCTTCAAACACACTCCGACACACAGCAATTACAAAATAAACTGGCATCATACTGTTTCTGTATGCGTAGAACGCAATTTTCCTTTGTCGCCGGGCCAATCATTCATATAGGTAAAGTAGTACAGGTATTGCTGCAGTGTTATTTACTAAATTATTACAGTACTAGTTACCCAGGCTACTGCGAATTATGATCACCTATATTAGTCATGACATCCAGTCACGTATAGCTGGTTTTCGTAACCATTTCGAAGGGTTACTTACATTAATTTGTATCGTGGGAAGTCTCAGGTCAATGTTAGTAGTCGTTAAGTGTTTTGTTTGTTCAAAAATTTACTCTAGAATTAAAAGAATTTAACTTCACATGTACAAAAGCTCTTCTATCTTCAATAAGCGAGTATTTCCTGTACTTGCCATAGCAGCTTAACTGAGGTATTCACACAATAACCTGATAAACAAAGAGAAAATGCAGAACATTTTGTTCTGCATTTTCTCTTTGTTTATCAGGTTATATATCATGCTTTAATTTTATTTACTCGTCGGAATGGAATAGACTTTCAATATCGTGCGACTGAGCATAAATTGCTTGAGTCAAACATTTTGCAAAATATTCGAATTCTCAATTGGAGATGCATCAATAAAACTGAAATACCTATACCACCCAATTTGTTTTTATTGACTGAATATTTCGTTTGACTGGTGCAACAGATTTTTCCAGGATTCAATTTTACTCGTTGCACTTGGTTGATTTATATTCTACTGATAACCTGGGGTTAGGTGTGGGTTAATCTCGGTTCCGCACGCACATCAAAGTGCATCGCTACCCTTGCCGACAGGTCACTGCCACTGGGTTATCTACTTAGCCAAACATTTTTATCACAATCATCCGCTTGGGAATTTTCAAGGTGAATTCTTTGATGACCTTTGTCAAAGGTTAAGATATCGCCGGTTTTACGATGTAGACGTTTTAGCTATGGAACTTGTCAACAAGATTACGAATAGTCGTCGGGGGCATTAGTGTATCTACAGTTTTTTGTTTTTTAATCGTTTGACTTTTGGTAATCAACTGATCTTGCATGCAATTTCGCAACTTTTCGCAACTTTTCCCTACTCCTTCGAAACGCCTTGGACCTTTAGAAACATTTTTACACATAAAAATTGGTGGTTAAATATTCTTCAAAGTGAACATTGTATATGTAAATCAATCAATATCTCGCAGAGAAAATGGATTTAAAGTGCTTTCCGGGCGCTGCTGGCCGCAAATAAATGCACAGATTTGCGTACTGCCGCCTAGGCGAGTGCGAGAGTTGCGTTCACATAATTTCGGCCAGATGGTTCAAGGAACTATACGCCTTAACTAAAAATATAGTTCTCAAAACCGGTAAGATCTATTTTTCTTTTCGTTCTAGCTTATTTATATGTTTGTTATTTTTTTTTTCATTTTTTGCGCTTTAATTATTTTGACATAATACGCCCTAAACCGATAGCTAGAGAAAAATATTATATGACAGGGAATCAGGGATAAGACGCTCCGTTCGTGTGTGGAGTACTGTAGCCACATGTAGGCTGGTGCTGCAAAATGCCATCTGGTAGATTTAGGCTTGGTAGAAAGGCGTGCGAAGAGGCTAATTCATCAATTAGCCTCTTCGCACGCCTTTCTATATCTATTTCTATATTTCTATCCAGATTAAGCTAAATCAATTGGCCTATGTCCAACAGTGGACGTCTTTCGGCTGAAATGATGATGATGATGATGAAGAGGTCACTCTAAAGTTGATAAGTGATTGTTTAAGGGTGAGTTGCACCATTTAACTATAACGATAACAAAGCCGTTAACAGTTGTCAAATCGTCGAATTGTACAATAGGCGGCCGTTTCACGGCTGGTTATGGTTTGGTTATCGTTATACATAGTTAAATGGTGCAACTCACCCTAAACATGCAAAAACAATCTCAAATGTTCAAATAAATTAAAACAAAAATGGAGAATACAAATGCAGCGCCAATCCCAAATAAATAAACATTGCCAGTGTCCAGTGTCCCTGGTACACAAAGAGTAACTAAAGAAACAGTCAAGTTTAGTCAGTCAAAGTCTGATATTCTCTCACACTCCTCCCAGACCGGGAGAATTTATAATATGATTTCCCTCCTCAAAAAAAGGACGAAGATGTTCTCAACTTTTCAAAATCGTGTTAATCTGACACAGGTACTTATAAAAACTGCCAAGTTCAAATTTAATGATGATCAGGCGGTTGATGAAGATGATTATGATCGATTTTAAAGTGCATCTTAACTTGGCATTGGATTGGATTTCAATCCTTTTTAGGTGAACAATTAGCCGATAGGAACTTAGCCCCCTTTTAACAGGTATGTTTTTAGTGGGATTTCAATACTTTTTTTTCAAAAAATCGTACCTATTTTTTTCTTTTTGTGCCACGCCCGCGTCCATTGTTAACCTTAGATCGTATTCTCATTGTATAGCTGGTTCATAAATATTTTATTAAAAATTTGATATTCGATTAAGCCAACTTACGCTTGACCGATTTTTTAAATTTCTTATGACATATTTTATACCCCCACCCCCCTTCCTCCCCCCTCCTCTTCGTATTCTCATATCACTGGTTCATAAATATTAGATTGAGTCAACTCACGCTTGACCGATTTCTTAAATTTCTTAATTTTTTGTTAATCTACTTATAACACACGACCTGTGTGCCAAATTTTATAACGCTAGGACAATTGGTAGTGGCCTAGAGGTTTTGATTACCAGTCAGTGAGTCAGTGCCAAAATTAGCTATATTCACAGGGTCATATTTCAGGATCTACTGAAGCTATATCTATGAAATTTGACATACTGCTTTAGTACTAGTATATGATAACGTAGGTACAATTTTATCTCTGTACTCGCAATAGGCACTGAGCTACAGGGGGGTCAAAAGTGGGTCGAAACGGTTCATGTAAATAGTGCACGGCATGCGCGCGACCTGTTGCTGGAACTTGGCCTGCGCACGGCAGATCGCTTAAAAAAGCGTAGGCAAATAAATAAAATAAAAAATTACTAAACGCATATTAAGATTTGTAACTACCTACAGCAATAATAGCAAAATTACTTTTTTTAATAAACCTTCGACGCCTAAAATCTATAAAAAGTGAAAGAACTGGTTAAGACGAGTCTAATGAGCCCAAACTCGACATGTTTACTAGTAGGGATTCCAGGGTTCCATTAGCCACCTCCCAGTTCTACCATCAGGGCCTCGTCACCATGAAAAATAAATTAGAACTAGTTAAGACGAATCTAATGAGCCCAAACTCGATGTGTTGACTAGGCATTCCAAGGTTCCATTAGCCACTTCTCAGTTCTAGCATCAGGTCTTCGTCATCTGGTTCTCATCGTCATGAGAAACGAACGGAACTATTTTTAAGATGAATCTAAATAAGTTGAAAGTGGGTGGGTATTAATAGGCATTTTAAGGTTACGTCTCTTACCTCCATCATCAGACCAGTATTTTTTTATTAGCCATTACTGTCCCACTGCTGGGCAAAGGCCTCCCCCAAGTCCTTCCAGACATTCTTCTCTCGCGCCGTCTCTAACCAGTTCTCGTGATATAGACCAGTATATATGTATATAGTATAGGTATATGAGTATATCAAACATTAGGTCACATATATGTATTTATTAGTAAAGAATACATCCATCATCATTCATCATTAAGCGTTTAAGATCCCTGCCACCGCGAACAAATTAGCTGATGACCTTGAACGCCTGAACAGATCTTAATAAATTGTATATAAGATCCATCTCGGCAACGTCAGCTTTCAAATAAAAAAAACCGCATCAAAATCGGTCCATTCGCTAAGGAGCTATGATGCCACGGACAGACACACAGACAGACACACAGACCCACAGACACTTGAAAACTTTAACACCCCTCTTTTCCGTCGGGGGTTAAAAATAGCAACCAAGAAATGCAATCAATAACTGGGTCAAGTGGACTAGCCCGTGCCGGGAAATTCAAGTATTGGATTGAACTTACAGGATTCTAAAAATAAAAAATGCGCCTTTACTAGCGTACTTATTTATATATACCTATAGGGTGACTGGTAATTAGTGACCGATAATTATACAAGTGATTCTACTCGTGATTATAGACCATTTTCCCAAAGAAACTTTTTTATTTATACTCATAAATCATCTTCCTGCCCTTGTCCCGTTTTATTTGAGGTCAGCGCAACACGTGTTTTTCTTCCATTCTGTCCTGTCACTCGTCACGCTATCACTAACTCCCTTTTCTTTCATATCACTTCTCACACAATCCATCCATCTTTTCTTTGGCCTCCCTCTACCTCTCCATCCATGTAAATTCATAACACTTTTAGCAACATGCTTTTCATCTCTCCTCTTTACATGACCATACCAAGACAAAAGATTTCCTTCCAACTTTTCAGTCACTGGCGCCACTTTCAAACTTCTCCTAATATACTCATTTCTCACTTAACCCATTCTCGTCACACCAAACATCCATCTTAACATTCTCATCTCCGCTACATGCAATCTTTTTAGGGTTCCGTAGCCAAATGGCAAAAAACGGAACCCTTATAGATTCGTCATGTCTGTCTGTCTGTCTGTCTGTCTGTCTGTCTGTCTGTCTGTCTGTCTGTCTGTCTGTCCGTCTGTCCGTCCGTATGTCACAGCCACTTTTTTCCGAAACTATAAGAGCTATACTGTTGAAACTTAGTAAGTAGATGTATTCTGTGAACTGCTTTAAGATTTTCACACAAAAATAGAAAAAAAGCAATAAATTTTGGGGGTCCCCATACTTAGAACTGAAACCCAAAATTTTTTTTTTCATCGAACCCCTACGTGTGGGGTATCTATGGATAGGTCTTCAAAAATGATATTGAGGTTTCTAAAATCATTTTTTTCTAAACTGAATAGTTTGCGCGAGAGACACTTCCAAAGTGGTAAAATGTGTGTCCCCCCCCCTCTAACTTCTAAAATAAGAGAATGATAAAACTAAAAAAAATATATAATGTACATTACTGTGTAAACTACCAACGAAAATTGGTTTGAACGAGATCTAGTAAGTAGTTTTTTTTTTATACGTCATAAATCTAAAAAATACACTATTATTAAAACATCGATCAAAGTTACAACGAACTACAAGAACTTTTATATTATGTTACTTGCTGCTACGGAACCCTTCATGGGCGAGTCCGACTCGCACTTGGCCGGTTTTTTCATTCGTCTTTTCCACAGCCCAACATTTTGATCTATACAGTATGACAGGCCATAAAGGGACTTGTAAATTTTACCCTTCAACTTGAGGGGCATACGTGGGTCACACATCGTCGCCATTTCATCCATCCTGCGTTGATCCGATGTGTTACGTCCCGGTCTACCTGACCATCTCCTTGGACGAACGATGAGACTCATTATTTAACATAATTTAACCGGAACATATACACGGGTTGCAATCATGTGCTCTAATGTGACATAGCCTATTTTTGCTGTAAAGGTGCATGCACAGTGTGGACACGTTAAAACTTATTTAGACATTAAGAAGAAAGGGATAGGTATAATACTCTATCCATCTACTGCAGTCAAGACTGGCATATAGAAAAATATCATAAAATTTATTGTTCGTATAATTTAAACGTCAAAATCTTTTTCCCACCGCTTTTATACAATTGTATTACATTTATCGTATCAAGCTGGGCGCGCGGCAACCCCCACGAGACAAGTGTACTTATTGAAAAACGTCGTTTGATACATGTGCAAATTTATCACTGCAGCCCTCGGCTCCATAACACACTTGCTTACGGCTCGTGTGACTGTGAATTCCGCCTCGATCGCAATGACAAACTTTTTGCCTCTTTGCAACATTTCTCCTCTCGAAAAATAATGTAAAATCGTGTTTACGCTTGGCATTTGTCGTTTCACAATTCTGTTTTCTTTTAAGTTGTATACCTAATTAAAATACATTATTATTCAAGAGAAAAAATAGGATAATAATATTTTCCCTTTTTTATATTTTCGTTGCCTAGTGGACTGTTTTTGTACTGTATTGCAATAAGAAATACAGTCAAATTAAGTAATTATAGCAGATTTAATGTGGAATTTCTAGCAAATACGAACAAAGATCATTCAAAGTAATAATATTGAGGCTCCAGGATTTTTAATAACTTTTATATCGACCTGTTTTGTTTATAGGACCAGTTCCTCAACCTCTGTTATTTATTCACTTGTGGCATAATAGCTATCAAAGAATTTTCCGTATTGATGTTTAATTGCGAAATGCTATCTACACTAATATAATAAAGAGGTAAAGTTTGTTGTTTTGTTATATTTTGTTTTAAGCTATTGCATAGCTTCTATCGCGGGCCTTGAGCGTGGAGACCGAATCCAGAAATTCCGTAACGAAAATAACCTAACACCCCCCACTCATTTGTTTTTTGAGCGTGGTGACCGATAAGAAAACAAATGAGTGAACAATCAATCAAAATTCAATTCAATGTGTGAAAGTGTAACTTCAATTAATATCAAAGAAAAAAAAAGACGTGTGGCACTCGGGGACTGCCGCGGTAAAGCTATTGCATAGCATTTTTATTAACTTATGCAATTATAATTATTTATTTATTTTATTTATACAGTACATATTTTTTTTCCATTGTTTTTTTTCTTTGATATTAATTGTTACTGGCGAATATAGGGAATCGCTGGTATCTCGTACATTTCACACCTTTTTTTCAAGCTTATTCACACTTCCACAAATACCACGCGTAACACACATAAAAGTACTTACGAAACGTAACTAACCACATTTGTATTAATTGACCGTAAAAATAAACAATTTAACCGTTCTGTAAGAAGATCTTTATGTGTATAGAATAGAGTTGAATATCCAACATTGATTAGCGATATTTATTCAAAAAGCATAATGGAGATGGAGACACTGTGCAGGCTTCCGATAGGACGTAACTTTGTTTGAATACTGTTCGTAAGTTTACGAAACGACCGGGCGTATGGATGTTTATTTATTCGATTCCGATTCACGGCGCGCATGTTACTGTTAATACTTATAACTTATTTTTAGGGTTCCGTAGCCAAATGGCAAAAAACGGAACCCTTATAGATTCGTCATGTCTGTCTGTCCGTCCGCATGTCACAGCCACTTTTTTCCGAAACTATAAGAGCTATACTGTTGAAACTTTGTAAGTAAATGTATTCTGTGAACCGCTTTAAGATTTTCACACAAAAATAGAAAAAAAGGCAATAAATTTTAGGGGTCCCCATACTTAGAACTGAAACTCAACATTTTTTTTTTTCATCAAACCCATACGTGTGGGGTATCTAGGTCTTCAAAAATGATATTGAGGTTTCTAATATATTTTTTTTCTTAATTGAATAGTTTACGCGAGAGACACTTCCAAAGTGGTAAAATGTGCCTCCCCCCCCCCTGTAACTTCTAAAATAAGAGAATGATAAAACTAAAAAAAATATATGATGTACATTACCATGTAAACTACCAACGAAAATTGGTTTGAACGAGATCTAGTAAGTAGTTTTTTTTAATACGTCATAAATCTAAAAAAATAAACTATTATTAAAACATCGATCAAAGTTACAACGAACTACAAGAACTTTTATACTATGTTACTTGCTGCTACGGAACCCTCCATGGGCGAGTCCGACTCGCACTTGGCCGGTTTTTTTTTCATTCAAGTGTAAAGTCGTCTATCGTCGTTCTGCCGGTTTTGTAAGAACTTCATTATTATAGAACTTGAATTTTTCAAGTGAGGGTTAAGTTTGAACTAAGATCAATTTAAGTTTTTTCAAGATAGCTGATCGTTCACGGCGATGCTTTTAAGCCTGTGATTGGTTCAATGAGCTTCTTTCACAATTCTTCAATTAAAAAAACTTTATTTGTGAAATTGTAATTTTTTGTTTTAAATCTATTTGTGTTTAGTTACTACAGTAATTTTCTCAAAAGTGTTTTGAAGGTACCTAACAGTTAGGTTTGGTCCTATATCGGCACAAACGAATTTATTGTCACGCCCAATAAAAACTCCCTTAGCAGGAGCAGGGATACTAGGAAGGAATAGAATCTGTAGCCTTGAATTGAGTTTAGCCACTTGTAGCTATTCAAGAGATAATGTTGTACGTAAACAATTGTTATTTTAATGTACACAAAATTATTATTAAGCTTCGTAACATTCTGCAAAATAGATACTCGTACTAGGTACTCATTTTAGATTACATCATCGTTATGGGCCTATTAAGAACAATAATTCACACTAATATTATAAAGGCGAAAGTTTGTGAGTGTGATGGTGTGTGTGTGTGTATGTTTGCTGCTCTTTCAAGCTCAAACGACTGAAACGATTTTCACGAAATCTGGTGCATGAGGAGATCATGTCCTGGAATAGCATATGGGCCTTTTTATATGCCTATTATAACAGCACATTTTTTTTAGGTGGGAAAATCATGCAATGACACCTCCGCGTTTTTGGGCACATGGGAGTATGTTCCCTTCGGACAGTTTTTTAAATGCACGCGGGCGAAGCCGCGGGCAGCAGCTAGCATTATTATAATACTAACTGCTGACAAATTTCATCCAAATCAGCTCAGCTGTCCGAGCTTGAGGAAGTAACAAACACACACAAACCTTGAACTTTTTAATATGAGTGTGATTAAGTAGATGTTTTTACGTAGTCACTAGTTTTTTTGCCATAGACTTGACAGCTAATTAATAGCACAGTTCTAATAATGACATCTTATTGACTACTTACCCACATTAGCTATAATTTAACTGTAATTCAAAACTTGAAAGTACCGTTCGTCCTAAAATTATAAGTAGGTAGGTACTTAGAAACTAAACTAGGTGGGTTGTTCATGGCGTGTGTACTCTATTATTGCATTTAGAGACATCGTCTCGAACTAGTCCGAAAAAAACGCACGATCACCGATTAAAAATTACCTACTTATTTATGTATTTTTTATTAAGTTAGTCGACGTAACTTACCAGTAATTTCATTTGTTTGTGAGAAATAATCAAATAACCCCTCCCGCTCTTATCGGGGCAAGAGGGAGTGTCCGAATTTAACTGACTACCGGGATTTATGAACGAACAATATTTGAGAATTTTTGAAGTTAAAGTTTTAAAAAATACTCAATTTTAGCCAGCTAGCAACGTAGGTTCGAGACTTTTTTAACACGCAATTCAGATACCGGCCAATAACCATCGACCTCTACGTAGATATAACTGAATAGATTTTTTATAAAAAAATTTCAGCATTTCTATGTACTCTTTTTATTCAAAGCTTTTTCGGTTGGCTTCCACTTTTCCAGATCTGGAACTTAGTAAATTATTGTAGGTTACACCGTATCGTAGTCGTTATATAACCTAATCGCTGTATCTCTAGGTTGATGGGGCTTGCGTGCTCCAATAAACTGTATCGATAGTGTTTGCTTCGTCGTAACATGCCTAGGGTGAGAGGCCAGACTAAATCCGCAGGGCAGTTTTGTGGCGAACTGTTGGGCATTAATGACTCCACGGACCCGATCTCCCGGAAGAATTCTTGTTCTTTGTGTCCGGTTTGCTTTCATTGGCCGGCTGACGAGGAACAGAGCTCCCACCTCTCTCTTGCCTTATTGGCTTGCGTGGAGATTCCCAAGAGCAAACGTGCTCGGGAGAAGGATGTATAAACCTGGTGCTAGGGATCTTGACCGTACTTCCGGGATTGTCCTGATAACCATGGATACTTCTCCATTTTTTAAGTACCTCAGGATAAGTTGCCCTCTTGTTGCTACGTCACTTCGTGCTAGCAACCGTTTCTGGGGGCCCATGTATTGAGTTTGCAAGTCACCCCCAGCCTTTTTATCGACGTATATTAATAACATTATTCAAGCAGGGACCATAATCTTAACCAGTCCAGTTAAGATTCCAACAATCATAGCCCTATATCTTAGTTAAGTCGCAATAGTTTCCCACCGACCGGGTTTCGCACTAGCATAGCGTACAGGGATAATGGTCGGTTGGCACCACCTTCCATTAAAAGCATCAAAGGGGTTTCAGCAAGTTGGTTTCAACTCCCCGTACGCCTTACAAAGGTGCAGGACCCCAGGGTTCGAAGATATAATAACCTATGTATAACGAAATAATAATAATACATATTCCACAACTTTCACACAACATCTAGTCCCAAACTAAGCAGAGCTTGTGGTAATTATCTTCATTTCTGATGCGATCACGCAAAGAAACTCCGAGCGTAGCCCTTTTCATTGCCCTTTGGGTGACTACCTTTTGATGAGGTCCATTGAAAATAGAAGCATAAACATGTAACTCCCTCCAATGTTCACGTCTTGTTAAAAAAATAACTGAAGTGGTAAGACTGTGGTAAGAGTTTACAGAAAACAGGACCTTCTGTGGTAGCTTTATTTAATGTATTATAATAAATCCCACCAAAAACATACCTGTCAAAAAGGGGGCCAAGTTCCTATCGGCTAATTGTTCGCCTAAAAAAGGGTTGAAATCCAATCCAATGCCAAGTTTAGATGCACTTTAAAATCGATCATAATCATCTTCATCAACAACCTGATCATCGTTAAATTTGAACTTGGCAGGTTTTCATTCTATACGTAACACTTGAATAATTGTATAATTAAATTTATTATTTATATAATTAAATTAACCTGCCAAGTTCAAACTCTCTCTCTTTTCTCGAGATAAAGAATCTTGACAGACAGACGGACGGATAACAAAGTGATCCTATAAGGGTTCCGTTTTTTCCTTTTAAGGTACGGAACCCTAAAAACCATGGGGGCAATCAATAAACTCTTTGAAGGCGGTTTGGACTACCGCATCGGAGTTGAATTTTTTTCCTTGTAAGAAGTTGTCCATATTTCGGAAAAAATGGTAATCTGTTGGAGCAAGGTCCGGGGAGTACGGTGGATGTCGAAGACATTCCAATTGTAGCGCATCTAACTTAGTGGTTGTTTGTTGTGCAGTGTGTGGTCTTACGTTGTCGTGAAGCAGCAGTGGCCTACAGCGATTGACCAATCTCAGTTGTTTAGCAGCTAGTTCTTCCTTCATGGTTTGCAGTTGCTGACAATAGATATCTGCCGTAATCGTTTGGCCAGATTTTAGAAAGCTGTAGTTAACGACACCGGCGCTAATCCACCAAACACTCGCAAGTAACTTTTTCTGAGTAAATTTTAGGGCAGGTTTTGGCTGGGTCTCCAGGGTTCAGCCATTGCGACGAGCGCTTCTGATTATCGTACAGTATCCAATTTTCATCACAAGTATCTAATGATTCGATTTAAAATCCCTTCATTATTGTGTCGGTTGAGCAAAATAACACAGCAGTCGACGCATGTTTGCAAGTTCGATTCACTCAATTCATGAGGTACCCATCGTTCAAGTTTTTTTATTTTCCCGATTTGCTTCAAATGGATTAATACAGTTTTATCACTTACCCCGAAGCATGCAGCTATCTCTGAAGTGCTTTGTGAAGGATCCGCTTCTACAATAGCCTTTAATTCTTTATTTTTCACTTTAGTCTCCGGCCGTCCACGGGGTTGGTTCTGAAGGCCGAAGTTTCGGTTCTGCGCAAAAAATCTTCTTGAAATTGTGACCGAATGGCATTGTGCTGTTTTAAGACCGAAGTGGCGGGTTTTTAAAAAAGAGCATAATGTACACAAAAGGAATGTTGCGCTATCCGAAGCCAGGCTAGCATGTAAGCTCCTTAGTTCGTGTGTACTGCATGCTTGCCTAGTATCGTGCATTATGGTCATTCCGTATGCTCAGTAGTAATGGTATCGGCCCAATCGCACTGGCTCGCCGATAGCGCAAGTTTGCGGGCAAGGTACCCTGCCAACAACCAGTTTCATTGAGCACGCTGGTTTTGTGACCGATGATCAACTTCTACTCATAGCTGTATAATAATGCTGTATAATTATTAATAATAATTGCGTACAACGCATGCACCAAAATGGCATATAACTTATCTACCATACAGGAATGTACCCGCACCGAGAAATGGTCCAAAACAAATATTAATAATAAGCCGAATTCAGTCACGCCATGTGCGAATGAGATAATATTGTCAATATACTTACCTAGATTTTAATTGATTCCCTAATTGGAAAACAAAGTATTGAATTATTGCTCTTGTATACACGGCCGCCGTATTGTTAGAAGTGGAAGTGGAAGCTGCACGCATGTCGTGAGTGTGCTGTATCTACTTTTTATTGTGGGCAAGACATCGGGAAGGAATAGACGCATCAGCAAAGATTTTAGATGATGTTATTATGATGATGTTGACTAAAATGTGAATTAAAAGTGTTTTACTTCTCATTATCCTACTTTATTACTAAATATACCTAATATTTAGTAGTAGTTAAGTACAAAATAGTAAGTAGTAGTTAAGGCAACGAAGGAACAGGAGTGGTTTTTTAGTCAGTAAAATTCTGACACACCATCCCGCTCTGGTCAAGAGCTCGAGATGTCATTGGATGATCTTCCCACCTAAAAAAAACCGTGTCTATCTTCCACCTTCCGGCATCATCATCAGATCAGTTCGATATTACCTTGTAGCCTTGTGGCCAAAGTGCATTTTATGACAATTCTATTAAGCCCAAACACAGCTAGAATATATTGATTAATTACGGAGTTCTAATGATACCATTTTGAACTTAACTATTCAGAACAATTTGTTTATTTGTATTGTAATAGTCGCTTAACCATCTTCATCGTGATATCGACATGAAAATGAAGTTCCGTTGGCCATTTCTGGTCTTCTTCATCCGTTCTACTTCATCAAATGTTACTTTTTGACTGTAAATGCTTAAGTTAATTCTTGTACCTTTTCAGGAAGATCTTTGTGCCTTTTTTTAAGCATTTGGATATGGATATATGAAAACTCGTTTTATTTTTTAAATAAAAAGTCTTGTTTTGCTTAAAATAAACTTTCCCATACTTTTGAGGAATGCGACTCATCTCATTCTCCCACTCGTTTGGTTAGTGGTCGCTGGTGGGTTTGAACAAAGTGCCTTTTATGCCCTTTTTCGCGAGTTTGCTATATTTTATTTTAAATACAAAATAATCGTTATTGTAGCGTATCATATACTATTTCTCAAGAAATAAATCCCTGTCATCGTGAAAATAATTTAAAAACTATTTTAGACTAGTCGGTAAAAAACCTAAATGACGAAAGCCTAACTAAACCTTTGACAGGCTGAGTTAACTTGCGAATCGTTCTTGCAGATTTGAAAATTATTCAAATATCCCTTGAAGTGTCTTATAGATGGAAGAAACTTTAACGACATAATCATCATGTAACTACAATGTCTGTCAAGCCAAGTAGGTACATTATACCTGTATGCCAAGGTGCGACTGGAGCGAGTTGAGCAAGACGAACTTTTGTTCAACTGGGTGATGGGCATTGAATGTAGGTACTATGAAAGATCACATCAGCAATATCCCATTTCCTTTGATGGCTGAGTCTATATTCCCCGGCCTTTAGTAGACATGCAAGCCAAAACATATTTCACCCACACATGAAACGAGTTTTGACCTTCATTCTCTTTGCTGACACTATAGAGCATGGAACACCGCAACATGACCAGCATCGAATATAGACGTTATTTCCTTGAGTAAACAGTAACATTTACTGTCTAGCTTGGTTTGTGTGAAAGTTATTGACAATGCTGCCGAAGTGCTCTGTGACAATCATATATGTGCAGTTCCGTATGTGTTAGCTGTTGAAATTGATGGAGCCACTTTGGGCCGACACCTGCCAGGGCTGCAGATTGTTCAAAGGAGTTAGCACAGGCTGCAATAAAGGACAACTGCATTTAGTAGGTTTTATTTCAAAACACTGCCGGTTTTAGTCAGTTTTCTGACACTCCCACCTGCTCCACCCAGAGAATAAGTTGTTAAATAATTAAGATAATTTCACACGTAATAAAGAATGTGTTGGCTGTGTTGATCAACAGTCAACATATTCTTTATTACATGTGAGCTCCCTTTTTTAACCGACTTCAAAAACAAGGAGGTTCTATGTTCGCCAATCGTTTTTTTTTAATGAATGTTCTCCGATTTCTCGTTCCAGTGTGGACCGATTTTGGAGTTTTTTTTATTGATAAGTTATAAATGCTTCTAAGTCGGTCCTATAGAAATATGGTTATGATTTGATCATGAACTTAGAAGATATATAACGGAACTCCTCATAGAATCACAGCAGCAGTCGTAACAATTGAAATTGTTATACGTGTAGTCAATGACTGACTGATAGAAGAGGGGGAGGGGATATATCGAACTGGGCCCCAAGTCTGCTACTTTTATAAATTCGTCATTCCAACACGATCCCATTGTCATTTTGCTAAAAGTTTGTAATCTGCTAATTCATAATGATCGATCATTGATCGGTCAATGGTGTTGTAATAGAATTGTGGTAGAATGATAATTTCGAGCATATTAAAACCAATAACTGCACAATAACGTTCTAATGGTAAAACACTGATCAAATAAACTGTCAAAGTTTTGGCAGATTACCGCAAACTTCAAATATTCATTTGTCAATATATACGAGATTACCATTCTATGTCACTTCTTTCAATGGAGTGTCAGTGGTTGACCATTGGAAAGTCATAATGACGCCATTATATTAGTAGATTACCAAACTTGTCAAAATCGACAATTATGACATCAATGATAGACCATTGTGACACTATTGTAATAGCAGACTTGAGGCCCAGATCTAATGATGAAGCTGGAAGGTAGGCATCGGAACTCTGTATTATTAATGCAATTGTTTGGGATTATTAGAATTGCCATAAGATGTACTCTGGCTATAAGGTATTTAAGTTTGGCTGAGGGGTACGGTTTAATGTTGGTTAAAAAGTGTAAAATAAAAAAAAAACGAACAAATTAATAATAACTTAATTTCGGAAGTCGGTGTTAAATAACGAAGAGACAAAACTATTATAGAAACAGCGACTTCAGAATAAAGTTATTTTGCACTTTTTAGTGTATTTTTTTACATTGAAGTCGGTTGTATTTTCTTTGTAAAAATTTTTTTTTTGTCTACTGACTGGACTACTATTTATCGTCAAGTGGGAACACTGGGTTAAGCAGTAACGACACTGTAAGTCGTGCGTAGTACTCACAGGCATTATCCACATATAATACAAAGAAATTAATCAATAAGTTTTCATTAAAATCTATACTAGTCAGTGAGGTTTCCGTGTGGGGTTATGTTTTTCTTCAGTTGGCTTAGCACTATTAGCAGTGTTCAAAAGTAGGTCATAAATACAAACGGTGAGTATGAATTGATTGTGTACTACCTAATGTAGGTAAGTACTTGAAACACAAATACAAGTATGTTTTTGATTAACAGCGATAATATAGACGACAAGAAAACAGCTTTATCGTTTTTAGGGTTCCGTACCGCAAAAGAAAAAAACGAAACCCTTATAGGATCGCTTTGTTGTCTACACGTCTGTCTGTCTGTCAAGACCCCTTTTCTCGTGAACGCGTGGAGGATATTTTATACTCAGGTCTGCGGTCTGTTAAAGATGTGAAAAAATCAAACTTCTGAGAACGAAAAAAAAAAAACT
This sequence comes from Mythimna ferrago, assembly GCA_910589285.2. Classification (NCBI taxonomy): domain Eukaryota; kingdom Metazoa; phylum Arthropoda; class Insecta; order Lepidoptera; family Noctuidae; genus Mythimna; species Mythimna ferrago. Next base: position 6,502,423 of record OU342673.1, on the reverse strand, counting down.
TACGGCGGATTATGTAGCATAAAACGTGTATTTCTACACTTTCAAGAGAATCGTAAGGGGACTTCCTGTTGACCTAGAATCCTGTTTGGCATAAAGCAAGACCTTGCTTACTTGTGCTTGAGACCTCAAAGCACAAGTACCAATAGGATAAAATCAGAAAACTATTTTGTAGTAACGTGACAAATTTTTTTTTTTTGCTTTTTGAAAAAATCTTCGAATCTCAATTCGGGAATTGAACTTTTATCATAGGTAAGTTTGTACGGAACCCTCAGTGCGCGAATCCGCCTCTCACTTGCGCTGTTTTTTGAAACACATAATGATAGTAGGTTGCCTAATAACATAAGAATGGCTTACTAGTTTAATGTAACAGTGATTTCTTGCTGTGTTTAATTTCTTACTGGCACGACGGACGGCGGTTGGATGCTGGTATGGGTCCAGCATCTCAGACCCTGTAATACTCATCTTTATTCAGATGGCTGAAATTTCATTATTTTTGTGTAAGTTATGGTACCTAAGAGACAACAAAATGAACAACGCATCTCACATTTAACATTCAGTTTATTTATTATTGGAACATTAAAAAAAATGGAATAACATAACCGCATCCTCTTCATGAAGTCTCTGTAATCTACCCCCAAAATAACATAATTTTATCTTTCTCAGTAAAATTAAACATAATGACTGTTTGTTTTATGGCAAAAAAAAACACGTTACATTCAGTGAGACTTCAATATCTTTGATCAAAATCATTAAAACTATTTCTTACTTATACTAAGTTCTATATATTAACATTTAGTTATGTAAGTATAGGACAGATTCTGGACTAAAATAAATAGGATCATTTTTATACATCTTAAATAATGGTATAGATGATAATAATTGATATTTTGGGTTCAGTAAACTCGGTAAATTTCATCTAAAGTGAAGACATAAATAATTTGTATAATCTGAATTGTAAATTTTTATAGAAATACATACAATATTTGATTTGATATAGTATAACATATCAAATTAATGTCTAACAAGGATTCACTAACCTTTGGGACGACAGCTGGGGTTGATATTATTTTTAAGAGATTAACTACAACATTTATATCAATGATTCAGAAACATACAACTACAATGGTTACGTTAAACAATAAATGCAGTATAGTACTACGATAACATTTCTACTTGATCAATTTCAAATTCACATTTAGATCTGTTAAAACGATTAAATATTGTATTTTTAAATGTAATAGCTATGTATTATTGTATTTATTTTAAAATATTGATTAATATGTAATAATAGTGAAATGTGATTAAATATGTGGTATATATAACCGTTGTCCGTGTTTCATTTGCAAAGGTATCGATAGAGGAATCATTGTATCATTTATAACATCCAATGTTGCGACTTTACATTATTTTTAAAAAGCATTAATATATAAAGCATTGTTAAACAAGAAACGAACCCAATACAGGCTCACAGAATATCATTAGATCACGCCGTTGTTCGGCCCAACATTAAAATTAATTAATTACAACTCATAAATTATTTACAAATAAACATACAACTTAGTGTCTGGCTCGACACATCACTCAAAGGTAATAATTACAAATTATAGTAAACAAAATTAATATCACAGCAAAGAAATGTTTAAGCATCATCTCGATTGTCGCGTCGTTATCATTCGCCCGTTTAGGTTGTCACGCAGGGATCCAGTTCCATGACGAAGTCCTTGCCACGTTGCCCGGGCGGCGGCGACTGCGGTCGGCGATGCGATTCTTCGCGAGGGCATTTCCTCTGAGCCCTGTCGCAGAGCGCTAGCGCCGGCCGCGCAGGGGCTAACTCTCAACCAAGCCGTAAAGAGGTTCCCTCGCCCGGGTCCAAGTTGGTGGGCTTCTCTGGCAGAGGGCGGTTCATCATCTTAGCCGAAGTATTAGACGAGTTCGATTTAATGGTGGACATGCCGCGGGATGCGCTTGTGTTTAGAGACTTGGCCAGAGCGTTAGGTGGGGGGCTAGAAGCTGAATTCTGCTTTTCGCGAACGGCACGTAGGTAGGGGCCACGGGGTGCCGCCTGCTCCCCGACTACATCAGGCATATTTCCCAAAAGCGTTCTCTTTTCTTTTTCATTATTAGCTATTTCGGCGTACAGATGCACAGCAAAATCTTTAGGCTCAAAATACTCATGAACCAGCGCAGTTTGTCTATTATAGGGCGAAAGAGGCAAGAGTTTGTCAAGAGAAGGAGTCCTAGTTCCGATGCTAATCATTTGTTTTTTGTTCTTTCCAATGCGAGGAGTGGTATTTTGGAACGGTAATTCATAAATATTCTCCTCCACATTAATCAGTTTGGGTACAATGGCGTTACGGTTTTCTTCTAGTTTAGTAAGCACATACAAGTGTTCGATGGTCTCACGAGCCTCAGTATAATTTTCTGGACTCTCTAATCTTTCTTTCAGGTTTTCTAGTAGTTCTTTAGTCAACTCTTCAGGCAAAGTTTGAGTAGTTTTATCTTCTGTCGGTACGATTTGGTCATGATGCATATTTGATTCTTGCATTATATCCTGAACTCGTGTTGGTTCATTCAAGCAATGACGTTCAGAATACTCATTTACAGAAAGTCGGGAAATAGATCTTGCGTTGTCTAAACCGGTAACTACTCCACAAGTGCAGATCCGTTCGCAAAACGTACCACAGGACGAGTTCGAAGAAATAAGTAAATTCTTGACATTAATACAGTAACCCTTGTTACGTATCCATCTTATCAAACTAATTATCATCACTATAACAACACAGCCTAAGCAAGTTACTATTACTATTCCAATTACTTTCTTGTCACGCTCACTGATAATTTGGTCATGCTTGTTCTTATGGGGAAATCTTGGATTCTTTATTTCTGTAGAAGTACCATCAGCTCTTCTTATGTAAGATTCACAATGAAAAGTGAGTGAATCTTTCTTACATACTCCGTCTAGGAATTTGTCGAATAAAACATTTTGTTCCGGTTCGTCAAAACAGCGTGCTAAGAACTCATCAACTGTACAATAACTTTCTATGTTAAAAGGTTCATCTGTGTCAGTGAATAAGACTTCATTCAGCCAGTTACTTATATTGCAATAGCAAGTTTCTCCAAAGTAATTGTTTTTATACTGTACTGAGTAAGCTGCATGTTTTTGAGCTTCGCCTATAAATTTGAGACTATTAGAATGGGCTGTCTCGATTTCGTTTTCAATAAAAGTCAGGTAATGACCAGATTGTTCGTGTGTCACTGTATCCAAAGCAACTATGGCGTTTGGTAAGAGTTCATCAAATGAGTTCTTTTCCATGTGTAGTTTGTTCCATGAAGACAGTTCAATACTTCGCTCCATCAGGTTGTTGAATTCAGTATCTCGGATTTCAACGGAAGCTACAGTGATGTTGATGGCTCCTGTGTCTATATTTTCTATCCTGAAATGAAATAAGCTTAAGTTAATACGTTAGCACTGAACACAGTCGATGGAGCCTGAAGTTTGGTTTGACGATTGCAAAATGCAATTCACATGTGCTTCAAGAATGTTCAGAATAGAGACATGAAGTCACATTAACTCCGCGATTTGGGAGGAGCAAGTACAAAATTGTTCCAAATGTTGAGAGTGTGCAGCGGCACGTGCAGTCCTTGGACTTGAAAATAAAAGGAGGTCGGAATGACACCAAAAACGCTACGATCTCGAAACTCCAGGTCTTATTTATTAGGTCGGTTGTGGTTTTCTGAGATACCAGCTCTGTGCTTGGAATTTTCTTTACTTTTCGCGCCAAAGTTAGATATGCAAGTCACATTAAGACGCACATTACAGATCAGCATATTTAAACTTGCAACCAGCATGAGGAGCTAAGGAATGCGGTCGTTAAGGTCAAAATCGGCTAGAAGGCATCATCTCAGATAACGTTAAAAAGAACAGCGAAGTATAAAAAACTCACAAGGTATATGAAATATTAAGATTTCCGACGGCTGACTGAATCGCTCTTGAAGCGATTTGCTGGATTTTACAGCCGAAGAAATACAGGTTGTTAATCAGAGATCGCTGGGAGAAGGCGTCTTCATCGATGTTTTGCACGGAGGAGTTGAGCGCCATTACGACGTTGTACGTGTTGGCGGAGAAGGCTCCTGCGAAGATCTCATTTATCTTGACGTTATCCAGAACAATTTCAGCTGCAGACGATCCAAAGGTAAAGGCTGGGATGACGGGAACTGTGATGTTTTTCATCCTGATCTGTAACATGAAAAAGTTCATTATGAGCATTGTTGCTAAGTTCCCGGTGTCGGAATACCTAATTCGCATTAGCAGTCAATCTTTCGCATCGCACTCTATTTGCAGTTAATGGCTCTTTATTTGCAATTATTTGTCTGGAGAGAAGAAATACTGACCGTCATCCCAGGACCATGCTCGCCAACGTTGCTGGCAGAGGGGTCCAGGGTGAATGTGCCGGCTCCGAGTTGCAGGGTAGACACATTCGTAATGTTAAAGTGTAGTAGCCATGAGAAAGCTTGTCCCGCCGTCGCCACAGACTCGCAGTTTTCAATCGTTACGGAAAGTGGACCTGGAATTAATTAATATTATTTTGTTAATGTTTTTGTGAGTAGTTTATATCCATTCTTCAGAAACATCCTTGAAAGAATGTGTTAAATTTTTTTAAATACTAGCTTCTGCTAACGGTTTCGCCCGCGTATTTTTAGGCTATAATTTATAAAAGAGGGAAATACTGTGCGTTATTCCTGATATATAAAGCTACATTACTGTAAAGTTATAATAAAACCCATTCCATTCGCTAGATTTTTGACTAAAATGCATAGGTACTTTTACATTTATAATATTAGGGTAGATTCACGGTATTCGTTTTAATTATATTTTTACTAGTATCGCAGAAAAATTATAAAAAAAAATATTGTACTTGGTACATACTTCGGGTAGGTACATCAAATACAATCGTCGTACGGTTATCAAACTGCTTCCATTGTTTAATCCATATTATAAAAGTTTTCATGTTACACTCTCCGGTCTCATGAGTCATTATCCTTTGGCTCACTAATATCGAGTCGGAGAAATAGTGTATTTTTAGATGCAATCTGCGGACTGGCGGGATGGCGCTCCTTTGCTGTCATCTATTGACTTTGGAGGTGTCCTCGATTTGGACTTAAAATAATTTACTGTCATTATAACTATGTAATTATTTTTCTTGCTAAGGTTTAAAAGGATTGGTTGCAGTTATTTTATATACTACTATCGTTTCCCGTTAAAGTTGATTATAATATAATTGTGACATTTACAATATAAAGCTTTCTCAATGCAAGTGAATAAAACTCGTATAACGGTGCTTAAGTTCAGTAGAATGAGTACGTCGATGTGGCCCAAGCAACAAGACCCCGCAATACATGTTACTATGAGAGCAACCTATAACGAATTGTGATGTCAAGAGATCTTACTAAGTGGCTGCTACACCAATCGAGAAAAGATTGCGTTGAAACCGAAGGAACTGGTTTCCAGTAACCTACGTAAAGCAAAACAAATAATATCCTTTAATTTGGGTTGCAAGTACTCGTAACATTATTGCAGCCTAAATAAAATGACATCTGTTGGTAGAGACTAATTTGACAAATAAGTATAAAAAATAATAATATATAATAAAATAATATATAATAAAATAAAAATCAACAAACGTTCATCATAATTTATTTAATTATTTATTTAATTATTTTTTATTTAATTATAATTCTAGTTTTCGCAAATTGACATTACGTATTAGCATTATTTTAAATTGACATAATTATTATTTCTTATTATTATAAATTGACATTATTAATTAGTATTATTACAAATTGACAGTTTCAATTCTTATTAGGGAAAATAGCCATTATAAATTCGTAATTTTATAAATTGACATTACTGTTAATTTTTATTGTTAAATTTTTTATTGTATCAAAATCACTATTGTTATTGGATTTATTCATGTAAAATTGGATTATGGAATGCCTGAATGATAAAGCCTCTCCTCTGGTTATTGTAATTATCCTTCTTTGCTGTGCCCGACAGGGTCCATGATTGTTTCTCTTTGCTAATGTATACCACCTAAGCCTACATTGTGGATTGCAATAAAGAATTGAGTATTGAGTATTGAGTATAATATCGCATAAGCACATCGCTACAGCTGTCATATTAGTAATAGGTTTTTACTTAAAAATTTCTATTTTTTACCACTAAACCTATCAGATCTTGCGTGCGAAACAATCCGTCGAGACCTGGACCATCAGGTCGGCTACAACCTTCTTGACACTGGTTTCGTAACGAGTACCTATACCGAAATGGAAGAAGCTGACTACAATAATGATAGAACCTGTTGAATAATACGTATGCGTTGTAATCTAGGGTATCCTTTACACGAACCATTCGAACCACGTCGAGTTATCCAGACGAGGATTTATGACCTCCTGCATTTACCCACGTAACTCTCCAGTAAGAATACTTACGGAGAACGGTTTTTTTGAGCGATAACGAACTTCATTTTCTACGCATACTCATGTATTTGTGTAAGTTGCTAGTACTCTTACTAGCAACTTACACAAATACATGAGTATGCGTAGAAAATATCTCTATATAGGCATGGGAAATTCGAACAATAGTTGAATTAGTACACGTCTATGCTCATAATTATTTTGCAAATTTGGTTTCAGAAAAATTTGAGTTACTGAGCAACCAATACGGATCGGATGATATGGCAAGTAATAGGGTAAATATTAACACTAAGACTGGTAGAGACGCCGACCTCAAATAAATGGGGACAAGGGTAGGAAGAGCGCGATGATGATTTCAAAGTGTACCTAATAGAGCATCTCGCTTGTTGTTCTCCGTGAAGATTTATTATTTGGAACGGATAAATAGCTTCAACTTTCTAAATAACTTAACTCTTTGATATAGTTAAAAATTGTTTGTTAATAGTCTGGAATTAAATCGTTAATTATATCTAGTTGTGTCCATAATACACTTTCTGGCCAGATTACAACCTGGTAAATCCTATGATTTTGTTTATGCATACTAAATGAAGATATTATACGCATACGTAGAATAAAGATGCATGTCTAAAAACCTGCTTTTCATTGTCCATCATATGTAATTTATGAATATTTCACATTTTCGAGGTTGAATTAAAAAATAAATGAAGTGTCGATTGTCTAGAGTCCTGTTCACACAAAAAGTTTTCTCTCACAATCAATAAAAAATACTTGTTTTGAGGTAGGTACCGGGATGGATCATATTGCATTATAACCATTTCTATGAGTTACCCAATTAGTGCTCAAGAATTTTACTAACCTTTTCATTTATGGCAATGGTCAAATACCGATGTAAGAGATCCTCATAACTTAAGTAAATCACAATAATCAAAACTAATCAAGCCCAAACGTTTTATTTTTTATTATTGGCTATGAGAATTATTCTCTATATTTACGAGTATCATCCTGCTTAGTGAATTCCTGCAGCTGATCCAGTCTTACGTTACCTAGTTCAAACTGTTATAACCGTATCTCTAATCGGTTGCTAAAAAATATGTCAAACGATGCTTTTCACAACACCGTACAGATGTTTAAGCACATAATTAAGCGGCGAGTTATTCGACAGTAATGCAATGCAAACACATTAAAACACATACATATATGTAGGCCTTTATGAACGGCGGGGACACAGAAATAGTCCAGAATTAGTCATCCAGCGGCGCGCAGGCCACGTTGTGTGTAATGTAAGCGAAACTTTGTACAACTTGCGAAATATACTCGTACTTTATTGTTTAAATAACTTGTTTCTGTTAAAGCTGCCAGTTTGTACTACAAGCTTATATGTGCTGCATAATGTCACCCCCCAAAAGGGTTGGAAGAGGTGTAGGTACAACATATCGACATAGCATTTATTTTGACATCAGCAGTTATAGATACTTTTAGCTCCTATTTAAGTGGTCAATTATACTTGGACCTATGTGAGCGGAGATAACGACCGCACGTTGGCCGTATTGAACAAATTAATCACATTACGGCATTGGCACACAGTTCCAGCATTTAGTTTGCTTTATACATATCAAGCTTGACTGCTTGACTTAGAAACTAAGTCAATATTGCATTCGAACTGGTATACGATTGGGCTTCTATAATTTCTTACTAGAATGGATGAAGACGAACTATAAGATATAGTGACTGCTTTGAAGACTTGTACTGACTAATAGAAAATCCAATCTACCCAATAACTTCTTGCAATCCAGTGTTAAGTTGGGTACGTCATAATTATGGCGGTAAGTCCCCCCTCTTTGAGAAGTGGCTGGAAAAACGTTACGGCGTCCTCATCTTCTGCATGATCCTGGTCCTCACCGGACATGGTAAGTTCGGTAGCTTCCTGCACCGGAAACGGAAGGATAGGGTAGAGATATGCCCCGTTTGGGTGGAGGACAGCCGTGTCCTCGTGGGGGCGGTCGGTGGCCACGAACTCTCGCGCCGGGCCCTGGTACCGTTTATGGTCCGGAGCGAGGAGGAATGGCAGGCGGTCGCCGCCTTCTACGAAGCAGTAATACTAGCTAGGCGGTCGCACGCGTAAAAGAACAGACTTTCTGACGCCCCAGCCGTTGTAATGCCGACCCGATTTCCAGCCAACGTAGGCATGGGCTTGCAGGCAACGAGCAATGCAGCTCGCTGTCCGGCCGTCCGGTAAACTTCTGAACCGAGTCCGAGTCGTCGACGGCGCGTAGTGTGCCTCGCGGGTCTCAAAACTATGTCAGCAACATCGTAGATACCCAGCAGGATCGAAACCTACTAGGGCTATGGGTTCCCTTTCGAAAGGGAAACCCGTGGCCCTGGAACGCAAGGCAAAGAACAAAGGTTTGGGTTTTAGTTAGTAAAAGTCTGACACGCCCTTCCGCTCCACCATAGAGCGAAAGAAGTCATTAGATAATTTCCAACCAAAAAAACCCAACAACCTCTAGTGTTTGTGTTTCCTGTACAGACTTCTAAATTGTACTTATTAATAACACTTATTAAGTTTATTTAGACCAGACAGTGATTACAGTCAGCATGACTCCGTCACCGTAATGAAGACAGATGTTTTTGGCAAATCAGATCATTATAATCTACTCAACAGACATGAGCTTAGTTACACCCATCTGTCTAGATACACGAGTTTTTCTATAACCAAATTTTATAACTCGATTACCGATATATTTGCTCTATGTTCAATTTGCTCGAGTTTTAATATCCGTTTATTTTAAGAGGCCGCCAGAATTTCCCGTATTACCGTCTCGAGCTAACGTGGTCGACACACACCGTTACCATCTCCCTGGAAACCGCGATGTGGCATATGTATATTGTTTAGAACTAAAACGATGTTAAAAATAATATCCTAGTTAGCTGCAAGCCTTTTAACGATTCTTAATATATCTTCTATCAACAAAGGAGCACCGATTTTGAATTGTTATTACATCGATACTAAAATGTCAACGTTTTAAACTATATCACTGGAAATATCCAATAAGATACTTCAGGCATAGGCTTAAAACTTTAGCTTCTGAAAAATTATAGTGTCCATCGTCGACCACATCATCGCTTACCATCAGGTGACCACCAGGTCAAACGCAAGCCTATCAATAATAAAAAAAATATACATGGTTGGCATGCATATACCAACCAGTTCAACACAAAACACAAGCATCTAAACTACAACCTACTAACTAAACGCTTGAGTATTTTTACGGAGATTGTTAACTTATTGATACATTCCGCTTTCACATCGATACAACTGACCGTATCTGCCAAAATAACTGTTTGAATGAACACATTACTTACGAGGGCCCATCCCCACTCGTCTATCGTTCATCCAACGCAATGTTAAAAAAAAAGTTATAAAGAGGTAAAGTTTGTTTCTAAGTTTTTTTTTTGTTTGTAGGAGCTAATCTCTGCAAGTATTGGTCCGATTGCTAATTTTTTTTCACCGTTAGAAAGCTGCTTTATTCCTGAGTGACACAGACTATATTTTTTTTATGTATTTGGGCGAAGCCGCTGGCAAAAGCTAGTGTTTAATAAAAAGGCAATGCGAAAACTGAGAGATAATACCAGAAAGCTCTGCTGGTACTCGGAAATACACTCGAATATTTCACAAAACTTGTTCCTGGAAATATCAAATACGTGTTTTTTTTTAAGCTATTGCATAGCTTCTATCGCGGGCCTTGAGCGTGGAGACCGAATCCAGAAATTCCGTAACGAAAATAACCTAACACCCCCCACTCATTTGTTTTTTGAGCGTGGTGACCGATAAGAAAACAAATGAGTGAACAATCAATCAAAATTCAATTCAATGTGTGAAAGTGTAACTTCAATTAATATCAAAGAAAAAAAAAAGACGTGTGGCACTCGGGGACTGCCGCGGTAAAGCTATTGCATAGCATTTTTATCAACTTATGCAATTATAATTATTTATTTATTTTATTTATGCAGTATTTTTTTCCTTTGTTTTTTTTCTTTGATATTAATTGAAGTTACACTTTCACACATTGAATTGAATTTTGATTGATTGTTCGCTCATTTGTTTTCTTATCGGTCACCACGCTCAAAAAACAAATGAGTGGGGGGTGTTAGGTTATTTTCGTTACGGAATTTCTGAATTCGGTCTCCACGCTCAAGGCCCGCGATAGAAGCTATACAATAGCTTAACAAAGGAAAAAAAATACTGCATAAATAAAATAAATAAATAATTATAATTGCATAAGTTGATAAAAATGCTATGCAATAGCTCTACCGCGGCAGTCCCCGAGTGCCACACGTCTTTTTTTAAATCGAAATGACATTCAAAATCTCGATTTTTGCAAGGATTCTATTGTTTGTTTTTTACTTTTTAATTTTTGATTACATAATGAAGGGTCAAATGTGCAAAATAGCAGATAATCAGGGGTTTTTACTAGATTAGTTTTACACAATTTTATAAATTGATTTTCATAAAAGCCTAGATAATATCCACGAGATATCTGTGTTTCCAATAATAAATGAAAAATGCGTAAAACGTCATAATCGCGTAAGAGCGGTTGTATGGAAAACAGTAAAAATGTATGTCGGGTTGGATGCTCTAAACTTCTAAAGATAGTTTACCTATGACCGGTGTAGCTAGCATTTAGTTGTTCCTATTCCTGTGAAATTATTGATTTCGGCTACTTTTAAATAGTCGGTCGTTCGATCATGGCCCACTGTTATCTATCTTTGGTTGGGTGTGTGGTTACAGTATATATTATATTTTTTGTCGGCTGTAGTTATGCGGTGTGGTATGTCATGTGCGTCAGTGCACAGCTTCTGTCCACATGTCGGCATGTTGCGACATCGTTTCTACGAGTAATAATCTTCTTGCTCCAACTTGTGTGCATTACAGGAAATAATCGAGCACTGCAATTTTATTCCTTTCGATGAGATTAAGTTATACCTAGTCTGATGCTTTGGTTTTCTACCAAAGCTCTGTGGGTTTTCATTTCAATGTAAAGAATGCTATAAACAAGAGATAATATAGAAATTTATTGTTGCTTAATCTACTGTTTCTGTATTAATCGCTTTACGGATTAATAGATATCTAAGTAATACCTGGAACAGGGAGTGTGTCAGGAGTCCCCTTTAAGTAGTTAAACTATGTACTACATAGTTAGAAAGTCATAGTTCTAGATATCAGTGCCAAAGTTTCTAATCAAACATTCTTAGTGTCTATGGTGCAAACCAGTGTTATATTAAATACTTTGATACCAATAAGTATAAATAACATCGTCCGTATAAACAGTAGCAGACTATGGGCAAGGTATTATTTGACACAAATCTTGTTGAACTAAACGTTGTACATATTTAAGTTCAGAATATAGCCAACTTCGTTCGTTCTTCTTTTTTTCTGAACGGACGTAATCTTGAAACTTCTCAACTATGCAACGATTTAAGTGAATACTTATGAATACTTCTTATATCTTCGCAAGCAGTTAAGTATCAGAATGACGAAGAAGTATTACAGATGAAATGGTTTGCAACTTTATTTTACAATTTACAAATTGTTGTCGTAATCGAGTTATTAGAAACTCCAATAAAGCAGTACCTGATCGGTAATTAAATGCGGTTTTTATTAATTCGCCACCGAGTGTAAAGTGTAAATTCTTTTTGAGAAATAAATGTCTTAAACTGTAAATATAACACGAGATGGTCGGTGTTATATAATCAGTAGGTAGAGTTTTGTACGAGCGATGCTGTACGTGTACATGCGGGTTGGAAAATAAGAGCGAGATTGTCAGCAGCTAATGCAGTATATTTGCTAAGGCAGTCTCCGATGGGGGATGACACGTAATACAACAATACTTCAATTATGCCTTTGTTGTTTGCAGGTGACGCTGGTGTTTTGTCAATAGCATTGACTGACTAACCCTATGAGTCTTTAGATTATGTAGGAGCTATTACGTTTCTAGGTTGGACGAGTATGTTATCTTTGTTCAGTGTCATTGTTTAGTGTCCATAATGGCAATTATCAAAGTTCTTGTGTTACAAATGCCATTTTCCTCATTACATTACCTGTTAATTGGATTGTTTCTAAAGTTTTCACTAAATCAGCAGGCAATTTTATTCTATTTTTGTTTAGTTTGGCTAATTTGCACAAAATAAACTTCTATACCTAGCAATCCGGTATAAGCATCTCAACGGGCCCCAAGAACAAAATCGTATATAAAAAGTTATCAATTTACGGTATGAGATTTTAGAGTTCTGTGAATAAGTTATAAAATACATGTCACTGCTCAACAATAAATTTGATTTATATTCAATCGATTTCTGATTTTTCCTCGAAGAAGAAACCACTGTAATTACTACTGGTATGTCAAGATCTATTTTGATTTTATTTTTACTATCTCGTCTGATAGTAAGTGATGAGGTAGTCGACGATGTAAAACGCTTGTGAAGTAACTAGTTTGCTCTTGACTTAAATACCCACAGGTTGTAGCTATCAGGAAACACAGTCCCCGGCAGAAACTTCCATTCCTTAGTTGTAGCACAATAAAGGATCTAGCATCTTCCCACCGGAATTTGATAGATCATCAAATAACATTCAGTCAGATCATTCAAACAGTCTATTATTTAATTAGGTCTATAAAAGTTGATATCCTGGTTTCGCTACACGGAATAGCTTGTACTCGCTGAGGCTACTTTGAGCTCTGCGATAAAGATAAGAATGCTATCCTCTTACTCAAATTCACTGCTCGTCTTACTTGTCACCGTTACACGTTTAAGGAACACTTGTCAACGACGACGTCCGTTGTAGGTAAGTACACCCAGTGGCCCATAACTAATGAAATAAATAATATAATATTCCACAACTTTCACACAACGCCATCTAGTCCCAAACTAAGCAGAACTCGTGCTATGAGTAAGTACTAGACAACTGATAAACATATTATAGATAAATTACACCCAGATCTGTATATCTATAGAAACAATATTTTTTTGGAATATGCTCGACGCATTTGTTGATGTGGTTATGTGTATTTTGGCTGATATGAGATATGTAAGTGATGGTACAAGCCATTATTGTAAACAAAGTATTTTTTATACGTGTCCACACTGTCCACGTTAATTGAATAGCTTTTTAATTTGGTCCGGACAAATCTCATGTCTTTTTCGATGCTAACCTTAAAGCTTTAGAATTGTTGCTTAGTTTATCTGTCCGAAACTCTGTAAGTACCTACAGTAAGTAGGTGTAAAAATTACAAGAAATAGGACACTAACATGTAGAGCATATATGCATCAAACATTCACATCTCAAGACTTCAAGCACAATCAGTACAATAAAATAATGAACGTCGTCCATCTAGTTGAATATTGGCCGACGACCTGATAATCGGACCCATCCGGCGGCTCGCCACTATCAGGCTACCGACCCAAACCGGCTACAATCTAAGCTACAACATAATCGCATTCACACTGCTTTACATTGCTGCCTCACATTTCCCAAACGTAAATCCTCACATAAAAAATACGCTTACGCAATCCAATTTAATCGATCTCGCAATCGTTTTAAAATAAAGCAAATTTGCAAGGCTGCACCATATTGGAATGGACACACAGCGCAAGTCACGTTAAGATATAATTAAATGTAGTAGTGATGTAACGAATGTCAGATTTTTCACATTCGTGAATGCGAATGCGATTATTCAATTCAGTATTCGCGAATGCGAATGCGAATATTGACTGTCAAACAAAATGCGCGCAAAATGTCATACAGTTTGACATTTCGTGTCAGCCCAGCTTAAACAATCATAGCAGAGCCGGTCCATCAGGTTCCCGTGACCCTCACCAGGTTATCGGTCGCCCCTTGTGGGATGCCTTCCGGTGCGTGGTCGCCACTCCAGAACCTTTCGTCCCATCGACCATTTGTTCTGTGAACAATGTACCCTACCCTAGACCTATATGTTAACCAGGTTATGGTGGCACTTAAGGGGAAGTCAAGAGCCAACAGTGTACGTCTTTTGGCTGGAATGGTGTATAGAAAAGTCGTTACAGGTTGATTGAAAGAAGCTAATCACATTAGGTTTATTATAAAAGATTTGTTAGGACGTTAGTTAGTATTATTGAACCGGTAAAATGGCCTAACTTTGTTCGAATATTGTATTTTTTTTTTAATTTTTACAACTTAAATAGAAAAATTCGTATGTGACTTGTAAAGAAAAAATGCAAATCAGAACCTTATATACTATTAAAACAGTCGATTATAGGTTTTGCTTCACAATTTCTAAGAAATTACCTTCGAAATGGCCAGGCAAAGTTAATGGTATTTTCTTTTCTTTGCCTAGGCACGAATATTGCATTTAAAATGTGTTTTCAAATTAACAGATTTGGTTCCCTAAAGTATTGATACTCATATTTAAGCGGTAAGCGGGGTAAGTCTAAAACTTATTTTTTTTATTTTGGAGGTAGGCAAAGTAGAGCAGTCTTTTTTATTTTTTCGTCCTGTGGGTTCTGAGTTTATTTCCGCGCTTATAGAATCGCGAAATTGCACAGGTTTGCTATCAAACTAAATAGTGTCAACCAGCAAAGTTTTGTTAGTTATTTATAAAAAATGACATACTTACTATTGTTTTTATTTATATTACCAACATAAACTCGGTTTACAATTGCAATACATAGAGAGATGGAGGATTACTTTTCATTTAAAATGTTACCTAAAATAAGTAAAAACAGCTTGAAACACGTATCTATCTAATCAAATTGCACGAAAAAAAGCACCGACCACATTTTGTAAAATCTGATGTTAGATTACATTTCATGACTTTCTTTTGTTTTACAAAAATAACTGATGCCACGCGTGAAAACTTGTACTAGGAATTAAATGTGTTAACTAGAATAGTTTACTAATTAATATAAATAATCCGTTTGGGCATCGTAACGACAGGTAGGCCAAAAAGTGATATAAAAATAGGATTATGACTCTAAACTTCAATTTGTAACACTGAAAATATGAAATGCAAGTTGTGTGATAGTAAAATATTAAATTAAATTTAAAATTATAAAATCATATCAGTTGTATTGTCATTCTATATCCATTAAACCAAAACTTTAATACCTTTTTGTTTGTAAAAAACGTTTGCCAAATATTCGCATGATTTTTGCGAATGTGAATGCGAATGCGAATGTCAAAATGCAAATGCGAATGCGAATATTCGTTACATCACTAATATGTATGTAGTATAAAACATACTAGCAAAATTTAAAATTTTATTAAGCCCCCGACGCATATAATCTATAAAAAGTAAAAGAACGTGGTTAAGACGTGTCTAATGAGCCTAATCTTGACGTGTTTACTAGTAGGCATTCCAGGATTCCATTAGCCACCTCCCAGTTCTTGCATCAGGTCTTCGTCATAATGACAAATGTTTAAAACTAGCTATGACGAAAATAAAAAGCCCAAACTCGACGGGTTTACTAGTAGGCATTCCAAGGTTTTATCAGCCACTTCCCAGTTCTAGCATCAGGTTGTCATGACGAGAAAAGAACAAAACTATTTTTAAGATAAATCTAAATGAGCCGAAACTGGATGGGTTTATTAATAGGTATTCCAAGGTTACGTCTCTGACCTCCGACCTCTATCATCAGAACAGCCTGATAGCGTCGGCATGTAGGTACATGAGTATTTCAAACATTAGGTCACCTAAATGTGTTTATTAGTAAAGTATATATCGCGGGTCTCAAACCATAGGGGCGTATCCACAAAACCCCTACTTTTCAGGAGAGACAAAAAACTTAATAACTTTTCCTGTGATTGAGCCAGCTCGTTGTTTTTTTGCATGTAGCTATATATTTCTACTGCAATTAATGTAGGATTCTTAATTTTAGGGAATTTCCTCTATAACACTAGTTTTTGGTTGATACGCCTATATAGCATGACGACTATATTGTAAAATTCCGTCAAAATACTCCCTGAAATGTATGAAATTTATGGACGTAAAATCTTTTTTCTCAGATTGTTAATATTTATACCAATGTTTATTATTAATTAATTGGTGACTTAAAATATTGCTATTTAGGAATGAGAACCCATTGAAATTAACGTTATTTACGTAATTTCAAAAATTCATACGCCTGTCTGGCTTGTCATAAATATTGAGAGGTGTTTTAACTCAAAGAGGAAGTATAAACCAGTTTTGTTCCACAATTTTAAAAAAGGACATGATTAATAGGTAATTACACAATATTCTCGTGTTTGAAAAGAAAAATAAGCATTATAAAAATAAAATTTATTAATAAATCTGAACATAACTATTACAAATATCTTTAAAATCACAAACATTTGAAATTGAGCTGAAACAAAACATAGCTCTCAAAAACGCTGAAGGAAATCACCGTGAGGAAACATGGTGTGATGTTATTAGTGATGTTTGTGTGAATGTCTGATTTCTCACATTCGAGAATGCGAATGCGAATATTCAAATTCAATTTTCGCGAATGCGAATATTGACTTTCAAACAAAGTGCGCGCAAAATATCAGACAGTTTTCACATTTCGTATCAGCCAAATTTAAAACGAACATAACATAGCCTTAACAGACTAATTAAATGAAGTTTAACACAAAAAGTTTTTCAAGAAACACAGACTCCGGCAGGGAATTTCACTCCTTAGCTATACGCATAATGAGTGTGTTCCCAAACGCTTTGTACGTATGGGTGGAATGTTCACCATGTACCGGTGTCGCAACGCTGTACATCTTGTGGTCCAATGCTGGAACAGTCTTGGCGGGATTAAATTCTGCAATTCCAATGCACACTCTCCGAAATGTAAACAACAAAAAACCGACAGGCTAACAACTCGGCGTCGATGCTCAAAAGACCATACACGATCAAACTTGTGCTTGATAGAGGTTGTACCGTCTCGTCCTCGCTAAGATCCCGATTTTTTTGGTAGACAGTTTGGCTTTTGCTTCGATGTAGAAGCCGAAATTGAGGGTAGTCGACAGCGGCACCCCAAGAATCTCTGAGATCTAAGAGAGATCTCGGAAAGACTGGATCTGAGATCCATAAGCTCGCACGCCGGACATGTAACTCTCAACAACAGTGCTATCGTCTGTATACCCAAAGGTACTGGCTTTAAGTAGGTAATTTATGTGCAGCAAGAACAGTGTTGCCGAGAGTACCGACCGCTGAAGGACCCTGGCATTAATATCCATTTGACCCGACGAGTAGCCATCAATAACTACTCGGATGGATCGATCCCTCAAGAAGTTTACGATCCAATCACACAGACCAGTGGTTAGACCATATCGAAAGTCTTCGAGTTATCAAGGGAGACTGCAAGCGCTTCCCCATGCTTCTCGATGGCCTTGCTTTAGATGTGAATGGCATACGCTAGAAAATCCCTAATAGACCGATTTAGGCGAAAACCGTATTGCCGGTCAATGAGGATGTCGTTTGTTTCTAGGTATGCCAGGAGTTATCTGTTAAACACCCGTTCCATACTCTTACAGAGGATAGACGTAACGGAGATGGATAGGTAGTTTGCCAGGACAGCTCGACTGCCTTTCTTGGGCACAGGCTGAACGGCACTTATTCAGTCTCAGAGAGGCGAAATAGGCGGGTCAAGATTAGAGACAATTCAAGTGCACAAGTTTTAAGAACAACTGCTGGTATCCCGTCGAGGCCACTGGCTGTATTCACATCAAAGTTACGCAGAACTTTACGAACGTCTACTGATGGATACGAATATCCGAAATACTCGTCACGCACCCATCTGGAGAAACAGTTAAATTCATTTGAAAAACTTTGTGATGATGAAAATGTGAAATAAAGTTGTGTGATGGAAAAATATTAAAATATTATTTCCTTTTTGTTTGTCACAAACATTTGCCAAAATTTGCATGATTTTTGCGAATGCGAATGCAAATATCAAAAAATGTGCGAATATTCGTGAATGCGAATATAAAAAAATATGCGAATATTCGCGAATGCGAATATTTGTTACATTACTTACATCTATAGAGCTTGACAAAATGATTTCAGGTTAAAGTAAAATAAACAGTCGTATGTTCATACGCCTTTATGGTCCGATGCGATTTCCCAGGATCACGATAAAATTGAAAGTCGTACGTGCGTACGTCTCTATGGCACGTCGAAACTGCCCCAATACGCAATAATATTGCTCTTACGTCAATTATACGGCTATTTGGTCTAAAAATAATTCTAGACTCTCCAGCATACGGCAAATAATATTTTTTAATTTATGCAAAAAGTAATTAACACTAAATTATAAGAAAAATTCAGTTAATGTATCACTTATAGTAGAATCCAATGGCATTAAAAACGAAAAATCACATTTTTGCATATACGCCCCTATGGTTTGAGACCCGCGATATCCATTAAGTGTTTAAGATCCCAGCCACAACCAACAAACGAACTGATGACCTTGAACGCCTGAACAGATCTTCATAAATGATATCTAAGAACCATCTCGTTAACGTCAGCTTTCATATAAAAATAAAACCGCATTGAAATCGGTCCATACGCTGAGGCGCTACGATGTCACAGACAGACACACAGACACCTCAAACTTTTAACACCCCTCTTTTTTCCGTCGGGGGTTAATAAGAAAAGTAGATTTATCTGCAATAGATTTAATTTACAAGCAGAGTTTTTTAGTCGGAACAGTGGGCAGAGTGGAAAGGGAATGGAACTCTTTAACAAACATCATTCCAAGAAGGACTTTTCACCTAATCGATATGTCGTTAGTTAACGGCAGCTGCTCCGTCACCATTATAAAAATTTCCTACTAACGTGTAATTTATGGTTTGACCGTTTGAGCATAAAGCTAATGTTTTGCCTTTAAATCTACACTCACTGCTCACCAATAGTAAAACCTATTAATTTGTACAAGAAAATCGCTGCGCAATTTATGCCACGTTGCCACATGATCAGACTCATAAGTATATACCTAATCACATCGATACAATAAGACGTACAAGATTCTTTTAAGTTAAGCGGAGCATTATCAATCGCCGTAGGCAGCAAGAGTCGCATTGCATAAAGTTAGAAAGTTATGCACTGACCTTTGATGTTTACGAAGGCCTTCTCTTCGACTCGGAAGACGCCACAGTTTTCTACGTCCAGATGAAGATAGAGGACGTCCAGGTTGGACGCGGCGTAAGACCTCATGAAGACTATTTCGGCTCCGGTGATGTAAATGCGCCGAGCATCTCGCAGCTTCGACAGTGAATTAGCGCCAAACATAAGAACTCCTGCGCCGCTCACTATCAGGTCCGTAGTGGTTTCGGGTAGATCTCCTTCGAATATATCCAATTTCTGCAAACCACAAACATAGTTTTCAAATCTGTTGAATGCCTGACTGCAACAGTTTTGAGTATTATGACGAACTAAAATGACGTCACAATGTTATGAGTTGAAAAACATCTGCTGTTTTTAATTTTTAATTCTTTTTTTTAAGGTTTTCGGTTACAGTCTTTAGATTGAAGAAATTTTTTGTAAAATAATGAATAATATGATTAACTAAGTAGGTATGAACGTAACAAATTATTATTTAAAAACGTCATGTTTATGTTTAGCGTAGGTAAACTTGTCTGTGTTAAGACATTACCAAGCTTATAAGAAGCTGTGTTTTTGTCGATAACAATGTTTTGCATTGTACGCTAATGACGTTAAACGATATTGAGACCTATAACGAGCCTTTGCGATAAAAAAATAGGTAAGAACGTTACAAAAGCGTGCTCCGTCGTAGATCATACCGTCGCTTACCATCAGGTGAGATAGTGGTCAAGTAAGAGACTATCAACAGTAAAAAAATCTGGGCAAGTGCGAGTTAAACTCGCGCACTGAGAGTTTCGTACAAACTTACCTATGTAAATAGTTCTATAGATATAGGGTCTTAAAAAATCTACATTATTTCTTGAATATATTTATATATAGCTTGGTTGTCCAATCCTATTCCTATATTATCCAGTTAGCTTGTACGCTAAAATTCAAACTCGATAAACGATTCCGGTGGTCCTTAAAGTAGAGGGGTTCAACGGATACGGGCTGCTGATTAAATTACGCATGATGTGGGGAAAGTGAACGACTTGGCCGAGAGGACACCTACGCGCCCGCTGCGTCCCATTGACGGCATTAGCTTAGCCTTGACCAAATAAATAACCACACTCACATTCGAGCTGCACTACTGTCCCTATCAATGATCCGGTGAAATATTTAAAACAATCCCCATTCTAGACGCTACGTTATCGACTAATGGCGGCTTCTTGCACAGTATCTGTTATCGAGTCGCTGGCATTCATTCCCACTAACATAGATAACGAATATGACTCAGCACGCAAGATAGTAGAACAATGCGCGTTACGAGAAATTCATAACTGTTACGCATTTGTTCCAGTGTGCTCTGTTAATTTTGGCGGCTGTAAAATTTTGGAATAGTAACCGAAGTTGCCGCTTGGCGGAGTCGAAACTATGTAACTACAAAGAAACGAATAGATGACACGTCCGCTCTCACATGCGCGCTGCAAAATAAAAATAAACACGCACACATAGACATACCGACACCATTCGAATTTCTCGTCAAAGCCCGGCCGGCTACTTGAACTTTATGCGTTTATCTAAGTATTGGCTACTAAATATGTAAATAATTGTATTTGTTATTAGTAAAGTACCTAACTTTCACATTACACACTAGATTTGGCATCTGCATAAATAAAATTGTTATTGTAAAACCACTCTTTTCCATTTTCACTGTAATTTGCACCAATTTGTTATTTGCGGATAGTTGTGGTATGTACCGCAACTATGGCAGATGCCCTGAGGTGTTATATTATTAAATGAGTACAGAAACAGATCTATTCGTAACGCTTGAGATTATCGGTTTAATAATAGTTTGCATTCCGTGCCATGGTACAGTTTCAATGTTATAAACTGAATAAAAATTCCTGAAATGAACTGCGTTAAAGTTGTCATGTCATGGCCGCTGGCCGTTATGTCAGCCAAAAAGTATCACCGATTCACTTTTTTTATTCACAGAAAGGCGATAAATCTCACATATGTGTCGTCCCGGTGTTGTGTACTCAATCAGCGTGAGTCACAATCGAGTCTGTGCACTTTTGTAAGTGTTGCCATGTAAGGCAGTCAGTTCTGAGATGACCACGAGATACTCAACTACTGGTCCTTGCAAATTTTCGAACGCTTGAGATATAAATTTGTTTTATGTCCAGACATAATTTTATCATTATTTAGTCTGTCGAGTATTTCAAAAGACGTCAGTAGCATTGCTCTATCAAAGGCCTGACCATGTACAACCTGCAGCGGATATTGCGTTTTAATCTTGTCCTTTTGATACCTGTTTAGCAGCAAACTTGTCAGCTGCAGCTTAATCGGCCATTCAGATAAAGCACTACGCTTGAAAGCTATTAAACAAGAAATCAGAGATAAAACTTAGGATAGAATGAAAATAATAATGATAAGTAATCATCTATCTCGTAGACATAATGTTGTGGTCGGCGAATTAAGTTGGTAGTCGGCTCTGTTGCGTGCGAAACCTGTTCGTTGGGTGAGCCATACGGCAGGTCAGAACAGCATGACTCGTTTCTCATAATGCGGGTCGCAATTACACTACTACTTGTAACTTTATAAAGTCACACAAATCCAATGACGAGCTAGCATTAGTTCTTGCTCTAGTTCGTTAGTCGGTTGGACTTTGCAGAACTAGGTAGAATCGACGGAAGGCGAACACAATGCCCGGCGACTTTCGGCTGACTGATGGGCCATAAGTCAATTGAAACAATAGATGGGTGCGATCTCGATACTACTGCGCTCAAGTATTTACAATATCTGCACATGTAAATGATACTTAAGTACTCAGATTAACGTTTGGTTTGTGGATTCAAAGTGTCGTATCATTTTAACTAAAACATTGAGGAAATAATTTTAAATCAGGGTGTAATGTAACGTAACAAAGACGCCATTTTATCAATGCGACTGTTGTCTTCTTAATTACAAGACGTAATATTCAAAACATAAATACTAGTACTATTATTGCTAGAAGTATCTAAAACTACAGTCATGTTCCCATTAGTTATTAAGTTGGTGACCTGTCTGCCAGATCGGGTGTTCACCTTTTTCATTGGGCGTCAATTAGCCAGATATGCGTCGCAAAGCGCCAGTATATCTGAACGCATGCACGTCTGACGGAAAATGAACTCTACTACAGTGATGTAATGTTAAAATTGGTTTGAGCTTTGCGAGGGTACTACTCTGTACGGTTCAAGTGTAACTGAGTCATTTGAGTCACTACAGAAACGAGTTGGCGCAGATTTCCAATTACAGACAATTTACTTAAAATTTACAAAGGTACGCATGTAGGGTATAGAAACATTATTTTATTGATACCATCGATTGCGTGTTTGTGTTTAAAAGGAAAATTTCCATGTTTTATGATTACTCCTACTTCCGCCGAAATATTTCTAAGACATAACGTTCAGGGACTGTATAATTAAATGATATATACGGAATTGGTATTATAATAGTTTTCTGTTCTGACCTTGTTGACAAACAATAAAACCGTTTCATACACTGTAGTACTACAACGTATCTCATTGACAGCATGGTTCAAATGATCTGAAAGGATATTTAACCACTCGTTCATTTGTTTCTGATTATAAATGATACGTGTATTTAATGTATTAGCGGTTTTATAAACACACAATTTTTACAATAGCCATGAAAACAAACTGAGTAAATGTGTTGGCAGAGTATTACATGAGGAATTGTGTTCAAGAATATTATTGTACTTGGATATAATAAGTGGTAAATAATGCAAACGAGGTCTCTGTGCTCCTAGTGTGTTGTAACTTGTAATGCTGAAAACTACGTATTGCGAGTACGCGGCCGACTGGAGATGACAAGATAGGAAACATGTTGCCACTCGCAGGGAACTAAGACAACATAGAGAGGAATAAATGTTATTAGAGTAGATAATAACGATTTAGGATTTAAATGAAATGAACATGGATAAAACTAAAATCATGATTAACAATCACGTAGCGCCCACTCCTATCAAGATCGGAGACTCTTCACTCGAAGTTGTGGACGATTACGTCTACCTCGGACAGACAGTCCAGTTGAGTAGGTCTAAATTCGAGAAAGAGGTCAACCGTCGAATCGAACTCGGTTGTGGTTCTCGTCCAACATACCACAATGTCTCAAGACGAAAGTCCACCAGTGCGTGTTGCCAGTGATGACATATTATGGCTCCGAAACGTGGTCGCTCACAATGGGCCTCATCAGAAGACTTAAAGAAGTCACCCAAAGAGCAATGGAAAGGGCTATGCTCGGGGTTTCCTTGTGTGATCGAATAAAAAATGAAGATATATAACAATTCATTATTTCTATAAATTATTAATAGATTTCTCAAAAACAGACTTATAATTTTTTTTTCTAGATTTTCACGTAGGTAAGTAGGTAGTATCTATTCTATTCATGAGACTTTCGACTCGTTTGGGTAAACGGCAATCAACTTTACACAGTGCGATTCGGTGGAATGCCTTTTTATATAACCATCCCAGCAGAACTTGTTTAAATGGTGACGAATTCTGAAACTGCCAGTCGGTAACATTAATTCTTGAGACGCTAAAGAGTTGAGCTTGAACTTATTTAATGAACGGAGAGATGCATCCCTCCTCCCATTATATTCCCTGCACCTGACTCTCAGATAACCGAACGTAAATGCTCAATGTTAAACGTTGCTTGCCATTTAACGCAGGACTTCTAAATTACCAACACAGCGTTTCGGCTTTTGTTTAGCAATCCGGACGTTTCAATACTTTGTTCAAAGCATAGAACAATCAACTTGGGGAAAGTTGCAGAGAGCACAGTTTTATAGCACATGTTGCCCAACGAGAGAATTTTAAAGCAATTTAGATCGCATAGTTACACATTCATTCATTTCGTTCGATGTACGCAGTTCTAGCAAAGGACGTCTACGTTCGATAAGCTGAAGGATAAAAAGGAGTTGCGACTTAAATATGGAAGTTTGAATTTAACACGGTTGAAATATGAGAAAGTAGTAGTTTTTGTTATTAAACTGCCATGCAGTGACTGGTTCCTTTCTTAAACCTTCATACGGTTGCATTCATTGATACAAATGTAAAGATAGCCTAGTTATCGTCTCCTCACCGTTTTTCTGTAAACCACTTGTGCCATGTTTCGTTATTGAAATTTAAAAGTTCAGAACAGACGCGACACTCATATACGAACTTTTGAATGCTGCGACTACTTAAGAGCTGACAAGCTCAGGACACGACAGATAGACAACGTCGCAAAGTGCACGGCGGTGTATCTGGATCATTTGATTTTAATATTAGACGGAATTCCCGGTATATGGTAGAGGAGCCACTAAGATTGCGGCTATTTATGGAATAATTACTTCGACGAAAAACTTTCCAGAAAAACTATTAAATAAAATAATATTTACACGAGTCTATTTGTCATTTAACTAATTTAAAAATACCCTTGTACCTATACAAATCTCATTCCGTTGGCAGCTCACTGCATGCTTACCTAGCTCTCCACTTCATACGTCGTGTTCTATGCTTAGGCATCCAGATTTTTTTAAGCATTTCTCTGTACATTACGTTATTTTTATTAAATAATTTTGCATATACTCGCGAACTTAATTTATTTAGTAAGCTACCCTAGGTTTGACTGGAAGAGAATGCCTAAGGCATTAAGTCCGCCCCTATATCTTTTGTTGCATGAAGAATAAATAAATAATAAATCGATATAGATATCTTTTAAACATTAAAATTGTGTGTAACTTGATGTACTCGTATTACGTATGCTTTGTTTTATCACAATCGGTTGACTATATTGAAAGATATACTAAATTCATTGAATGA
The DNA here is from genome assembly GCA_910589285.2 of Mythimna ferrago. Lineage (NCBI taxonomy): Eukaryota > Metazoa > Arthropoda > Insecta > Lepidoptera > Noctuidae > Mythimna > Mythimna ferrago. The sequence goes on along the minus strand of OU342673.1, from coordinate 6,476,997 downwards.
CAGGTGGTACGAAGTTCACTGGGTTATCTAGTAGGTAAAACGTAACTACTCTACTAACCTAACAAGGAGAATCAATATCTTTAAAAAGAGAGCTTTGGCATCTCGGGATCACGTAAATATTACCATTTTCATATTATATGAAGTATTTTATCTACGGAACAGATGAAAGATTTCATCTTATCTTTTAGTTAAAATAGTTGACAGCTTACTGGTTTTGGGTAACTCGTAACCATATTCAGGTAGATTATCGTTGCTCAATGAACCTCATTAGTCATGCACAGAACACTAGCACACTAGTTGCTTCTTAGGGTCTAAACAGACGGACCGCATTTCAACTGCAATCCAACTGCAAATTGCAGTTTAAGGGCAGTTTGAATGCAGTTGACAGAACTGCAAACACGACTGCAATAGAACTGCAAACCAAACGTGCGGTTCGATTGCAGTCGTGTGAACTACACACCGACTGCATCCGAACTGCATCATACCCACCCGCCCGCACGCTCCGCCCTCCCGCGCATGGTGCAGTTCGGATGCAGTCGGTGTGCAGTTCACACGACTGCAATTGGACCGCACGTTTGGTTTGCAGTTCTATTGCAGTCGTGTCAACTGCATTCAAACTGCACTTAAACTGCAATTTGCAGTTGAAATGCAGTCCGTCTGTTTAGACCCTAACGTATTTAATATAGGTACATACATAAGTTCTTTATTGGTGTTATTAATTAAAACAATGGCCGTGATTATTTCTTATAAAGCTCTCTTTTTCGGCCCCTTCACCATGAGTAATGATGAGTCCATGTAACAAGAGAAAGTACGTTACATAAGCTCATTTTGTTGTTGTGCTTGGTTTTATAATATTTATCTATATACGACGCGTATTCAATACAAGCGCAATTTAATATTGTCATGAAAGAAGACGCTAACAAATCTCTTGATAAATAACTTTAGCGATGCAAATAAATATGCAACGTTTTTCAGTTTTACAATTCTATTCAATATGTTTAATTTTGAGAGAGTACGAGATTCGTGGTCGTGATACGGGCTGTTAACGAGTTTAGTTTTAGTTCCCAGATAGAGGCTTTACTTTTTGACAAACGAATGATATAGTTAATAAACATTAGGCTCAACAGTGGAAAGGTAAAATTGCTTAAACGCCACTTTGGTCGAAAACAAGTTATCAAACTTATTACACTTAAAATAAGGTATAAAACTTATTTCCGACCAAACTGGAACTTAAGCAATTTTACCTTTCCACTGTCGAGGCTAGCTTTTAATAAATTATACACGTTAAAAATCTATATAAAATATTTAAAAAAATATTCTCTTTCGTTTTTTTATTAGTAAGTTTCCGTTTACGTTAACATAGTGTATGAGCATAATATAAACATTTATCCACTCTTGAAATAAATATTAGTGATGCAAGTATGTACCTATAGCCAAATACTCGTTCAATGCGATTTGCGCACATCAATTTAAAATAAAACTGATTATAGATCTATCGTGAAGTATGTTGTATTTGCCGATCACTGCTCCATATTTAATAGAAGCAGTTTTAAAGTAGCTTTCATTTCATACTAAAAAGCTCTGTGTAATAGTTATTTCTCATCATATCCTAATGATGAGCTAGCCATTTAAAATCACATAAATTTTGGAAAAATTTAAATGCTATGTTCTAGACGTAAATTTAATGACGTTGCAACAGGCCCTAAATGTCATAAAAAGTTTTACGAGGCCTTCTAAATAAGATTCATCTCTACACGTTCTACTACTTAATAAAATAGTAGCGAGCAATGGTGGCTTTAAAAATAACTAGTGTACGACCGAAACTGGTTTTTCAACCGAAACCGATTTCGGCAACAGTCTTAGTTTCTGCCGAAACCGAAACTTCCTTACAAGGATAATGTTTTGAGGGAAAGTAAATAAAACGTTATTTTAATCAGTAAGTCCTTATATTTTTTTAATGCTTTTTATGTACCTATGAGTATTTATACTCGTAGAATTAGAATATCATGAATTTTACTGCACTCGATTTTAGTTTGGAAGTAGGTAAAACGAACTGCATACACAAGCCAGGCACGACATGATCATCTTCGTTGCTTACTCGCTTGGAAGGAGTTTAACGCGCTGAACATGAGCGATCCGAACTCTCGAGTGCATTTTCGGTTTCGGTCGTAGTTTCGGCAGGTTTGCCACCGAAACCGAAACTAAACCGAAACTCGTTTTTTTGCCGAAACTCAACCGAAACCGAACATTCGGTCGGACACTAAAAATAACTCAATATTGAGAAATGTAATATGTCATATCTCGCTTCTTTGTGCTGACAAATCGTTTCCTAGGCTTCCGATACTATTCTAGTGTCATGACTGGTTGCAATCAGTTTTTTTTTCCAATAATCATCAATTACAACTGGACCTTGCTTCAAATCGCCTCAAGTTATAGTCAAAATCAAAGCATTTATTTCAAGTAGACCATTTGCAGGCACTTTTGAATAGTCAAATGTCGGTCAGTCCAAGAAAAGTGAAGCTAAATTGCACGTTCCAAAGCGTAGGTCTCTATGGAGAAGAACGTGCAAGAAACTCCATGGATACTCTTTTAAATCATATTATGTGTTACATATAAAATAAGTTTGCGACTTGTTTTTACGTTAACGCAATCGTAAGGCTTAAGGCGTTTGGCTCTCTGATTGGTTAAGGATTTGATCTGGCCGAATCAGAATGCTCAACGTCACAAACGTTTCGATCGCGTTACGCGCACTAAGCTCTCGGATGTGATTCAGAAGGTTTGCTAAAGGCATTAAACTATAAACATTTTGATAATTTTCCATTCCGCGGAGCTTAGTTTATATGGTCATTGACAGTAATAGCCTACATGTTATCAAATATCCTATGAAAAGGTGGACATCGTTGGCATTTTCATATTTGCACCATGCGTAAAGTAGCTTCATTACGTTCATATTTAGTAAGCTAGCCAATGCTTACAGAATGCGCTTTTGTAAATATGTATTTTTTATCTGAACTATAAGTACATGTATAGTAATATCTTCATTATTTTACAATATAGTATAGCTGTATATACAGTTGGCTACGTATTTATCTTTCAAGGCATATTACGCCCTTAAATATTGAACGGGAATTCATAAAACCTCGTAAAACGTTACTAATGTCCGACGCGGAGTTTGTATCAGAATACCGTGAGGCCTCGGTCGTCGCAGGAAGCGATCTCTCATTACGTTTTTTTATGGTTTGTCCGATGCTCCCGCCCGGCCGCGCTGCGTTCACGATGCGTGCTGAGACCGGCTCATATGATTAGTTTTATTTATTTTTTCTACAATAGATCAGATTATTTTCAGTAAGCGCCATATTTCGATGTAAATAACTGAAATTCTATGTGAAATGATGAAAGCGTAGCTGGTGAATAAGTATTCCATTGAAATTAAATTTGGTTTGTTGTATTGTTCAGCTTAAATTCCGATGATGTTTAAAATAATTTATGAAAACGTAAAATCAGGCTCAATAACATTCTGTTCTGTTTATATTTTGTGCTGCCTTGCTTTCATTACACTGTATTTTGCCAAAAATACTCAAAGAGTTAATTAAAGGGTCGGGTGGCACGCAACGTTCAATATGGCTATGTTGTACATTAATCAGCATATCGGTGCCCGAGGCCACCCTTCGTGCTCCAAACTCTCGAGCGAGATGCAGTTACCCGGCTTCTCGAGCAACAGGTGTAAGCTTGTAGCTCTAAGCTTTTTACGACACTCCACTACGATATAAGTTCCCACGTATGAAAGTCGACTAACAACAAGCACGTGCACTCGATGCATCTTTACACCTCATTCTTGACATGTTAAAGTTGAATCTACACATAATATGATTTCCATACGCTTATATTTGTAGACCCTAAAACAGTTTGAAAACAGTTTTCAATTAAAAGTTTACACCGGTGACCGGTGTCGTTGTTTTGCTTAATATGTCAAACATGAGCGATTCCATTTAAAAGTGTTGCATCCACAAATATATAATAAACTCCCTTTTGTCAAGCGCCAACTATAAATTCTATATAATATTAATAAAATATACTATATATAACTCAAAATTTTCAATGATTGGCTATTATAATAGAGTCTGTTCAATTTTTATTGTGTGGTTTATTTGATGTTCGGTGAAACCTTTGATGGTCTCGTCCTCGTGGGGTCCGGCAGTACCGTAACAATTTGTTTATATGATTGTGCTACAATTATACCTAACTATACCCACAGTATATACCGGTCTGATGGTTCCATGGCAGGAAAAAGTCACTTCTCGTACATACAATAACCGAGTATCAGTCCCTACGGGCGGTCAGTGTTTTGGCGGATCTAAATCATTAAAAAAGAATGGATCCACATTTTTAGTTTTAACTGTAAGGTAGGTGTAAGACACCTCGTGCTCGTAGGAATTCTTCTTTATCCTTTGGCTAACCTTTAAATCCATGGTTCGTTCTCACGAGAATATTCTCTATATTTTGTGTTATTCCGCATTTTTATTCTCCTGATTTATTGAAAATATAGTGGTTTATATTTTCGATGATTTTACATCATCACGAACTTTTTCTTTGATGATAATGACATCTCGCCTGATTTCTTGATGATCTTAGATCATGTCATGGACACTTATTTCCAAGCCTTTAGTCACATTAAAAACGATCCCTCTCGGCTACAATTCTGCCAAGTAGTGCTATTTGCGTATAGTTAAGGCCGCCTTTGGTTGTGTCCCTTTCGATATCCGTATTTCGACCAGTCTTGAGTCCTATTTTTACTGTTTTATGAGTGAGCGCTTATATTTCGTTGCACTATGCGTCCATCGTCTTTACGTATCGATCATTGACAACATCTCCGACTTTACCAAACGTAACTCTTCTCAGCTGAATGCGTCTGTTAATTACCTTGTATCCTCTGGTTGGTTACCAAATAAGGTTTATTTGTTTTAAAAAGGATTCCCTGTGTCTGCATTTTTGTTTTTGCGGATAAATTGGTTGTTATCTCTATAAAGAGGTTCATATTCGTGTAATTATTAAAGACGCTTGTATTTTATATATAATGGTAATATAGACAGATTGTAATCGGCCGGTTGTTGTTCGTACACCGCATGCATGCAGATGTCGGATTCTCGTCCAGTAGACAATGGCCCCGCGAGGGCATACTGCGACAGTAATTAACTTCCTGTTTTATTCGATGCTACAATCGGTGGTCATCACTGTGTGTTGGTGTGGCCTAACGCACACGTATCATTTATCCAAATGTACCGTTTGCTCATATGAAATGGCCACACAATTCTTTTTGATGCGCAGTGTGTGTTTAAATGATTCACAGCCAATCATTAATATTTTAAGACTTTCTAAGAATTTTGCTCTTTCCTTCTTCGAGTTTGTTATCACTATTAGTTATGTTTATTATTTAGTGCATCTGTTTCTTGTCTTTCGGGCTCTATTTGCTTTTACTTTCTAGAATTTTAAAGGAATTCCGTTGCCAGATATGGCGCAACAACTATTGTTGTTGTTTTAATGTTTTCAATTGATAATGTTAATTAATATTTGAATCTAAAACGTAGGCAATACCGCAACGGTCATTGACATATATTCCTAAGTATTTTTGCGGGTTTTTGAACCATGTCCAATATTTGTCTGAGCGCTGTGTGTTTGAGATAGTTTCAATGCGAGACGCTGGTTTCCTTCATATTTTAATTTAGAATATCTGAGAGTCAACGTCTACTTGGACGCATGTATTTATGTATGAACTAGACTTGAGTTTTGCGAGTGCGCCGACACCACAAATAGCCGGGTCGGGAGAGCGCCGTCCGATACGGACCTGAGATTTGGCGTCCCAACGCCTGACCGCCTGGCCCATCTGTATTTACAATGTTATCGTTAACAAAGGATATTGTTATCAATATTAATGTTATCATTACTCGACATACATGTAGAGTTTACCTTTTCTCATTCATGTGTTTTCTGTACATATCATACTTGTATCGAAACATCAATATAAATTCTAAATAGATAAATTCTCTCCAAACGCCATAATAAATCAAGTTTAAAATAACACGGTCTTTAAATATTGACGGAGCAGTTAAGATAATATTTTAATTTTAGAAATCTGGACCCAAGTACCTAATGGCTTCGACTTATTAACAAAGACCACGTTTGTCCATCTAATTTAGCATTCGTTGTGTGTATGAGTAATGAGATCATTACAGCTCGATAAAGTGTATTATTTGAGTGACGCATAAAGAAAATATAATTTTAAAGCTATTGTAACTGCATAATATGTTAAGTTACATATATACCTATATTAAAATTCGTGGTATCGATGCACGTCTGCCTTCTTGTCGTAAGTGCAGACAATGCGTCGAGGGGCAGGGACTCAGGTAAACTTGTTTTTATTGTCAACTTTTTACTGCAGCCACTCTTTTGCGACTGCTGACTGATGATTGTTTGTTTATATCGTAATAACGCTGTTTTGAGTTGTCAAGCTCAAGCTGTAAGTTCAATACTGGTCCAAAGGCGTGAGCTAAAAGGATGATATCTTTATGTCAGCTATGAACAGTGTAAAGTCTGTTGGTGTCACAAAAGTAGGAAATACCTATCGTACGTTTTCGTGTATGTTTTGTTTCGCTCAAGTTTGTCGCTTTGTTTTAATTTCCAACAGCATAATATTGTGAAGTGTCAATAAAAATATTCCCAAATCCAGTTGCATAAAAAAGTCCCGACTATTTAAGTCTTTCCATTTAATTGGATGATTCTGTAGCGTTTATTTGTGATTCAAAACCAAACAATGTCCATTTGAAATGTGTCGGTGCTATTTTTGAAATGCTACTCTACATTAAATTAGTACTGTTGCATGACGTTTTGTTCATTTTAATACAACATTGACTCCATGGGTTTTTGTTGTAAGTTTCTTGAACATGTTCCGACGTGCAGAGAATCAGAATAGAACTCCTTCCGTTTATCGTTTCCTTGTCTAAATAGCTACTCATTATAATATATGTTTAATTTACATTAGCAATAATTAAACTACTTTTCGATTAGTGAACGTGCCTCGCCGTACTCCACTCAACAAACTTTTGAGATAAATATCTAAGAGGATAACTTTTTTGACATCATTATATTCCTAGAAATAAATTAATGTTAAAAGAACTGGAGGCGTCTGACCATACATCTGGCAAAACACATTCACTTTTGTTTGTTTGAAACATACGAGTATAGAAAGACGTACCTGATCGTGCCGGAGGGTGCAGTTGACAATTTTCCATGATGGATGCTTATCAGGCACACAACTGCAATAGTCCAAGTTACAAATTCCTATTTGATGTTCACCACTTATGAGAGGAGTTAGCGCTGCGAGCGCGAGCAACGCCGCGAGAGGCGTCATGGTGGCGCGCTGTTGCGCGAGGGACCGCGCGCGTCGGGCGACATGCACAGACTGGCGCGCTGGCACAGTATCACCGCGATCGCCGCTGTCGCTCACCATGTGCTAGTGATGCCATGCACTGACGCTCCCGCTTATTATAGATATCGATGATGCGATTTCATTTGAATTATTAACACTCAATACACTATTTAGTTATCACTATTAGAATGTTTAATGCTAAAACGTGATGATTTGATAAGATCGTAATTATGACAAATTAAAAATAATTGTTCACACATTTTCACTAGTTTTTTCTCCAGGGTCTGATTTGAAGCGTTTTTAAGTTTTATAAGTAATAAGTACCTATCTAGTTTTATTTTAATGTTAATAACAAAAAAACAGGACAAGTCGAGTCGGACTCGCGCACTGAGGGTATCGTACAAACTTTCCTATGTAAATAGTTCATCCCCAGAAAGGAGTCTCGAAGATTGTTTTGAATCACGATTTTTTTTTTTGTGACGCAGAACAACAAATTTACTGATTGTAGATTTATTCCTATACAAGATGTGTCGTAAATAGTGGTCCAACGTTAAAGGGTCCATACACCGTGTATACAACTATCACATACCACAATTTGATCCACTGTTTTGCCATAGGTCTCTGAATAAAACTAATCTTTATATATTTTTTTTAAATAACTCTTTGCCATACTAATTTGGCTCTAATTTCAACAAAAAAATATTTTCTATTCTTCTATTATTGTCTATTTTTGTATATTACTGCTGAATACATGTGCTATAAACATGCTAATATTTTTTTTACTGTAAACTTAAACATATTAAAAGAAAAATGTGTTTAATTCAAATTTTTACTATAGTCTTCAGATAATCACGAGACTTTGGGCGCGAATGGTGAAAAAGAAATGTACTACACTGTCGGTGCCCATTATTGAAAAATATGTTAATTCATACCTTTCAATCGCCGGTTCGCTTGGGGTTTAATGAATTAAACCCCAAGCGAACCGGCGTTCGCGCACCTATTGTCTTTCTATTGTGTCTGTAATTTCCACGATTGAAAGGTTAAATGCATGGGTAGCTCGCTGTCCGGCCGTCCGGTAACTGTCCGGACCAAGCCCAAGTCGTCGACGGTGTGCGCTGTTGTCAGCAACAGCAGGGGCCCAGCCGGGTTGAAGCCTACTGGGGCGCTCGAGCCTCGGTATGAAGACTAGAAGAAACGGGATGGGTTTTTTAGTCAGTAAGAGTCTGACACTATCTCCCGCTCCTCCCAAGAGCGGGGGTTGTCATAAGATGATTTTCCCCATCGAAAAAAAAAGGTTAAATGCAGATTCTAATGTGGCATAAAAAACTGATAGCATAGTTTAAAAAAAATATTTTGAGATTTAGCTTGAAAAGGTGCTGAATTTGAAAAAATAGGTACATTATTTAATTTAAATACGTTATAGATGTTGCAAAATATTTTAGACCTAATTACTTATAATTTTATTAATATTTAACATAACTATTATCCAAGAGGTATTTAGGGTTAAGATAATTGTAAAAAGGGTCAATACGATTCCCAGAAATCGGTACGTAATTTAATTAGACAAAACCGATCGCATGTCCAGAGATTGATTTTGAACTGGTATAAGTTCAAAATCAATCTCTGGACATTAGCGGTGAAATTGTTGGCCTGTTTGAATTACCGGATAACCTTAAACTGCGGAAAAATATTTGCATTTTTTACAAAATGACTTGCCCCTTTTGCTGAGAGACGTTATTCCGGAAATGCGTGAAGAACTATGGCTGCAGAATGACGGATGTCCCGCTCACTATGTAGTTAGAGTGTGGGAGTACCTGAAAGCGACAGCGACCAGGTCCAATATTGTGGCCACCTCGCTCATCGTACTTAAATCCCCTAGGATTTTTAAGTACGGTGAGCGAGGTGGCCCCATAGGATTTATTTTACTGCGGGAGTCTAAAAAAGTCATCTCTGTTGACCAATTAAGACGAAGGATTCAGTCAGCAGAGGAGCAAATTAGTGTTAGCGATTTTTCTAGACAAATTTAACGGTAATATATCCGACGATGCAGAGCGTGCCCAGCCTTCGGTGGTGGTCATTTATAACATTTAGTTTAAGGACTTTGCTAAGAATCATTTAATAAATAATTGATTTATTTGATTATTTTTCCGACCCAAATATCGACCAATAGAATTGCACCATTCGACGTCACGTGGTACAACCTACATGGTATTATACTGATAATTTTTTTTGAAAATTTTCTCTGGTCCTTGACATATATAAAAAACAAAACATGATCACTGACAGGTTGAATTCAATTGTGAAAATTGGAGATTTTGCGACATTTGGGACGGAAAAATAATCCCCCGAATACCACACGAGCTTCAAAATTATCTGGCGAATATTTCCCTCAAGGTTCCCTGCAAACAAATAAAATCGTCAAGTTTTTCAGGAAAAATCACTCGCGCCGCTCGTGATTTTTTAACCTGAAAAACTTGACTCCTTCATTTGTTTGCAACGAACCTATCGGGAAATATTCGATAATTTTGAAGCTCTTGTGGTATTATAAGTGAAAATTTATTAAAGAAATTAGGAATGATTTTTTTTCCATAAGGTGAGGTTTATTAAATATTCTTCAATAAAAAGGTAGAAAACTATTTTAAAAGGCAGATACAATCTAGTTACATTCAAATTAAGAATTATCAAAAGAAACTATCAATTTGAAATTCTAACACAGCGTCATCGATAAACCAAACATTGCACATGCCTACGCACCGAGATACAGAGGTCGACGGGTGCTCGCAGTTAGCTGCTCTGGCGAAGTAGCGGCCCTGCGAGCTGCGTATGAACTCACAACATAACCCGTGTACTCCTCGGACTCCAGTGCGTAATTACCTGATGAATGCGCTACTGTGACAAACATAAAAAACTTTTTATAAAAAAAATAAAACCGACTTCACTAAAAAAACACTAAAATGATCAAAATAATTTTAATTTCGGAAGTCGGTGTTTTTCGTTATTGTTTGTTCCTTATTTAACACCGACTTCCGAAATTAAAATTATTTTGATCATTTTAGTGTTTTTTTAGTGAAGTCGGTTTTATTTTTTTTATAAAAAGTTTTTTATTTCATACTTTTTAGTTGCAACACACTTACAGCCAGAGTACTTTTTTCTCATGTCAATTCCAATTAACTCAAACCCTGCTAGAATACATCATTTTCATATGAAGTTCCTGTGTCTACCTTCCACCTTCCGGCTCCATCATCAGATCACTTCGATAGTACCTTATAGCCAAAGTGCATCTCATGACATTTCTAATAAGCCCAAACACGGGTAGGATACATTGATTAATTACGGAGTTCCGGTGCCTATCTTCCAGCTCCATCACTATCATCAGGTTACTTCGATGATACCATTTTCAACATAACTATTCAGAACTATTCATTTATTTGTATTGTCATAGTCGCTTAACTATGTTCATTGTGATATTTGTTTGAGTATGAAGTTCCGTTGGCAATTTCTGGTCTTCTTAACCAGTTCCATCTCATCAAATGTCACTTTTTGACTGTAAATGCTTCTTTAATTCCTTGATGAAAATATCAAAATGACTATATAGTTGCCTATAATATTTGAGGAGTTCCCTCGATTTAGCCAAGATTCCATCATCAGATCCCAACTTGGTGACTATGGGACCATTTGGGAAGTATACCATTTCCAACAAAAAAAGAATTTTTCAAATCGGTTGGCAAGCGACGAAGTTATGCCCGAACATACATAAAAAAAAAAAATAAAAAAAATACAAACATCCGAATTGAGAACCTCCTCCTTTTTTAGAAGTCGGTTAAAAAGAACACCTCAAAACTGGGCTTTACGCTCCTCTCGACCTTATCTTGCGGTTCGTTTTTTGTCTGCCTAATTAATGCACCTTGTGTTTGATGCTATTTAGAAGCTTGTAATATTTTTCTAGTTTATTTGGATTGTGATACAAATTCAACGAATTTCATAATTTATATTTCTATGGAGAATAGTGTCTCGAAGGACCGTACCCAACGGTAAGGTGCATGTCCAGCAGTGGGAGTAAAAGCAAGGAAAAATAAAATTAAAACTTACATTGTCTCCTATAAAATGCTACAAGAGAAAAATTTCATTCAATTTTAATATAAAAAAAAGACGTGTGGCACTCGGGGACTGCCGCGGTAAAACTATTGCATAGCATTTTTATCAACTTATGCAATTATAATTATTTATTTATTTCATTTATGCAGTATTCTTTTCCTTTGTTTTTTTTTTCTTTGATATTAATTGAAGTTACACTTTCACGCATTGAATTGAATTTTGATTGATTGTTCACTCATTTGTTTTCTTATCGGTCACCACGCTCAAAAAACAAATGAGTGGGGGGTGTTAGGTTATTTTCGTTACGGAATTTCTGGATTCGGTCTCCACGCTCAAGGCCCGCGATAGAAGCTATGCAATAGCTTAAAAGTAAGGACAGGTATATGTAGAATAGAATAAACTTTATTGTACACCAAAATAGTACTTAACAATTTCTCTGAAACTTAAGTCTATGGGTACTATGGCGGTCTTATTGCTGAAAAAAAAAACACAAAAAATATCTCAAATTGGATTACCATATTTGAAAAAAAAAGACACGTTGAAGGTACATAAATAATATTTCAAATAAAAATAAATAAATACACATAGGGTTTTCGAACTTTGAAATAGTAATAATAGTATAGTTTAAGTGATATATTACCACAATTTTTATAAAATTTATAAGGATATTCGATGACATTATGTATGGAGGATAATATCAGCCAAATGGCTAGTGTGACTCCGCTGTAGATGTTAAATTCTGGTGGACCAATTTTGGACATCTTCACATAAATGGGACGCAATTTCACGAAGAATGCGATTTGTTGACCTTTAATTGGTTTGTCTGCATAGACTTGACTGTCGTTTGTCAGTTGATGTCGCTGCCACACAAGATTCGACGTTAGACGAATAGTGCACTGATTTTCAACAAGCAACAATTTTTGTTTATTTTTACAAAACTTAATTAATTTACCAAAAACAAACCTTCAAGATTTCGTTGTTCTATCTCACACATTTCAACTCTGTATTTTGCAATGCCTACCTACGTCTGTATGACGCGACGCAAACATATCAAACACCCCCGTCGCTGATCTCCACTTCCCTCAGCTATTGTACTATCTCTTGCTTCGCATAGATTTCGTAATATTTAGAACGTTCAATTTAAATATTTTTAATTTGTATGAAAATCGAATGAACTAAAATATGATATTATGTTTTAAAAGTCATAGAACAAAAGTTGTTGTTTATTATGTTAGTAAAATAGTCCTAAAATGTAATTGCCATTGTTTTACAAATAACCCTGTAAAGACGTTTAAGTACTTTGTAACATTTTCTAGCTGCTACAAAAGTCAGTGATAGAAACGAAACGCTGCAAAACCGACTTCACATAGTCTTGTCTGCCCTACCGTTAGAGTGTAATTTAAACCTGTGTAGGCACGGAGGGGTAGGTTGGCCCGCTAGTTGAGGAGCAGGTGATAGAAACAATGCTTGCTGCATGTTGCATGCCTGCTTGCATGCTGCATGTCTTCTTACATGCTGCATGACTGTTTGCCGTGAAGCTATTCGTTGCTTGTCGTTTATTTAATTGGAATTCATTAGGTGTATCGTTTAAAACGCTTGTGGCAACCCGACTATAAAGTGCAAAATAACTCGAATTTCGGAAGGTGATGTTAAATAACGAAGGGACAAAACTATTTACTACTTAACTATTTTTTACACTGAAGTCGGTTGTATTTTTTTTTAAATAAAAAGTTATTTTTCTATCCATCTATTTACATATTTTATAGTTTTACAACATTTATACTAGCTGAACCGTATTCTTTGGACTAACAGATCGATGATAGCACGTCGGAATTCGAAACCTGTGTAGCAGTTGTTACCTAACTTGTTGCACTAGTTGATATTTCAGTTAGTTTGTTTTCTGAACTGGAGAACTGGCTGAAACTTTAGACAGAATGCACCTAGCCTAAGGATTAAGTCCTTCGTTAGGCTATGTGCATTCTGTCTTAAATGCTAAGTTAAGAATAGCCATGTTGGTATGGCTTTGTCTAAGTTAAATATTTTTTTACAGGTGTGTTTCGACGGAGCGCCAGTTCTTGACTGATTTCGTGGCGGGTGCAGAGAGCACTGCCGGGGGTCGCCTGGCGCGTTGGCTAGCGCCTACGTCGCGCGTGGAGCCCTCCAAGTGTGAGCTGAAGGCGCCGGCGCAGCCTGTGCGCCCTACTGCCAGAATAACGCTGCCTATACTCGTTCGCGATCAATACGGTGAAAACGTATCTTCACCGGCCCTCAAAGTTGAGGTAAGTTTGTCTTTTTCTATCTGCTATCTTCTAATCGAATTAATTCCAATTGTTTGACTACTAACTATTAGACACTACTGTTCACAAGTGTACCAATTCACGAGTGCACAGTTCAGCCAAAACAAAGAAATATATTTTAAGTTACCGATAGATTTTAAAGTTATAGATACAGATGGCTTTATTGCTACCGATATATGAGTTATATACTACCGATATATGAGTATATACTCGTACTCGCTTTGTATTGCCTCGGAAATGGCCTTTCTGCGTGACTTTCAAAGAACGTTTATTTACTGTCTTTGTTGAGTGGGCAAGCTGTTTCCGGTATCAATCCTATGCTTGATCAAAGATGTTCTACCTCAACCTTTACCAATCTTTTCTGCCATTTTCTCCAACAGTTTGTTCAGGTGCTGTTTTTGAAATTACTGGCAATGGAACATTCATTTCTTTAATGTCAACAATCGATTTCCCCGCTCTTATAGCTAAATTAAACAACTCAAAAAAATTCACACCTAGAATCCATGATATAAAAATCTACTATCTTATTATATCTTCCCGTAAACTCAATGAGTAAGTGAACAATGGAATAAATTGTATGGTAAGTGCCATCAGTTGTCGAGATCATGTCCTTGTCCTGTAATCTATGGATTACATATTGTCATGGTAAATCTCCGCGAAATCACTGAGGCAATGGCCCCTGAATTTAATAGACCTACAAACGGTTGATTTAAAATGTTGATTTCAGCATAAAAACAATTGTCCTGAGGCGACTTATTGATATTGCAAATCATTCCTGTTTAAAAAAAATGGAGACTGTAACTATTGCTGCCAGTCATCCGGTGAGGGCGACCTAGTTGTTCAGGGGTCCGATGGGCCGCCAACGATTCAGAACATCGTTTTCCTTATGGCTTAGGCTTTGCAGGAGCTGCATGTACTTGTCGTTCACACGAAACGACCACAACGGTAACAAAACATTGTTTTGGCAATGTGCAGTCCCTAAAACGATGATATCCAGTAGCTCTGCAGTTCCAGCATTTCGTTAGAATTACTATCTTCTTGTTGATGGCTTTCAGTTCAGTCTTATTTTCATTTCATGATAATGTTGAGGTATTTCCCTTATATGCTAAAACCCTTTCCAGCGAATGCTCACTTCGCATAGGTTCCTTAAAATGGTCACAGCTTTATTTAGTGCGTTCTATAATTCTTAGAACCGAAGTCAATGCACTAACTGAATTGAACGTATCTCGCTCGACATATGGTCTTCTGAAAATAAGACTGTCTTCTTCTAAGTATCAATAATTTTTGTCTTTAGGGATAGGTGTCTGTAATCGATTAAACATATTCTTTATAATAGCTACCGGAGGGCCTTTATAAGTAAGAGTGACGTGAAGGAAAACTAGGTTTCTCTAAGGCGACATGAGGTATATCAGTGTTCTCAACAGTAGATTGAGAAGCACGGAATCATAACAAGCTACCAAAGGTGGTTGCTTAGGGAAAGTTCAAAACTCATATTAAGCATGTCTTAACCAAAAAAGCGTATTACAAGGATAAAGACTCGAAGACACGCTTGTTTGGCAATGATTGCTTCTGCACTTGTAGCCCTCTGGTAACTCATCTTTGTTTTATTACACATCAGTATTTTTTCTAACACAATGCTTTTGACCTCAACCACCTCTTTTTTATAATGTGAATGTGAGAACTACTACTTTCTATTACGACTCACTTTTTTTAGGGTTCCATACCCAATGGGTAAAACGAGATTCCATTACCAAGACTTCGCTATCTGTCCGCCTGTCCGTCTGTCTGTCACCAGGCTGTATCTCAAGAACCACGATAGCTTGACTACTTTTGTGGCTGCTTCTAGCTACCCGTGACGGCGTTCGTGGCTGTCGCGTTTTGCTGGTGTGTGGCGACGCTTAGTTCTAGTTCTAGTATTTGACACTTACCACAAAAGATGGGAATACAATCTGATACAAAAGATATGACTAATAGTATTGTTTCGACAATGTCCAGATTATAATGAATTTCACAAATACACATAGGTTCTGTAATATATTCAATACACATGCCATAGGCAATAATTACGCTGAATCCAGAGATCGATTTGATTGTTCATAATTGATAATAATTGACATACATATGATCGCGATTTCCGAACCCGTTTTAGCTTATGTTTCGTCGCGATACGATTGGGAGTGTTAGCTTGTGCCTGCACTTTATCTGCAACAATCGAGTTACAATCCGCTACTTATCCACAATCAATTTTATCTATCCACATAACGATAACATCTGCATTTAGCTACGTGTGCGTGAAATTGAATTATATCCGTAGCAGAATCTGTCACTTGTCTTCCCTACTCCTTTCAAACAGCTTTTGTTTAAACAAAAAAATTGATGGCCAAGTTTTCTTCAGAATGTACAATGCATATGTAAATTAATCAATATTTCGCAAAGAAAATGGCTTAAAAAGCAAATATTTTTGAAAATGATCTTGTCCACTTTTAGTTTTGCGAGATGCTTTTAAAACTATTCTGTCATTCTCGATTCTTCATGTGCTAACAATCAATCGATCTAGTCTCTTTGCAACTATGTTGTGGTTATTCCATTCTTATGTACAATTAGAGAGAGATTTAGCACATGAATATCACTACTTTACATTAAGCGACTTGCTTATACCTCCACAATCCAACTAGGTATAACGACAACGTAACCACATCTTGGACATGAGACTGGTCACCAGAGTGCCTAGTGTGAGTTTATTTTACGTTAACGCAATCGACACGTTTGTGACGTCCGGCGCTCCGATTGGCACGCTCCAAGCTCTTTACCAATCAGAAAGCTAAACGCGGCAAACGTTTCGATTGCGTTAACGTAAACACAACTCGCACTCAGCGCACAGAATTTCAGGCTCCTGCCTACCCGTAACGACTGTCAAGTACCTATCCTTCATATAATAACATGAAATGAAATAGGTTATGTCCTCTCAATTCAAACAACAATCCTTCATATTATTTTCAAATAATGACAAATAAAGTATTATAAATCTAGTTATAGATAGCCTTCATAACATCGATAAAACAGTCTATTAGTGCTGACCTAATTTATAAACTTCGCGGAAGAGGTCTTTTTAACCGTGGAGGTTCTATGTTCGGCTGCATGTTGTTGTCTGGTCCACTTTATAGTGGTGGTATCATAACTAAAAAGTGTAAAAGTAAAAAATTTTGTTTCTATAATAGTTCTCTTCGTTTTTTAACGCCGACTCCCGAAATTAGTTATTTTGTACTTTCAGTTTTAACATTGTAATCGATTTTTTTTTAATGTTTTTTTTTAATATCAAAGGTCATTTTTTTTATTCATCAAGCTTACGTTTGATTCAATTAAAATTCGTAAGTCATATTACTCCTCGATCGATCTCCTGTTTCTCAGTAGGGATTGCTAAAGAGATGGTTTATTTAAACCAACAGCTCTCCCTCATTGTGTTCTCTATTAATCTCCATAAAATAAACCGCAAGTTTATATCAATAAAAAAACCTTAACCCATGAGAGATTTCCAGCCAATTTCCAGCGAACTATTCTAAAATATGATCTCTATTGTGGGTTCCTTCTATTTGGCAGAATCTTGATACTCCGAAAATTAATTGACATAACATATAATAGATTATGCCAAGTTTTGGCATAATCTTCTTTACTTAATTGAATATTTATGAGGCATAAAAATTATTTAGCATAACTACCTATTGTTTAGCTGAATGTTGACGTATTCGAATTTACACTGGCATGCTTTTATCATGGCCGAATTTTATTTGGCATAACGTTTATGTGAAGAGACGATTGTTATTCGGGGAATTTGCCAAATGATTTATTTCACCACAACGAAAACAACATTTTACGGAATTTTGGTCATAAATATATAGGTGGTTACTTGGTAGCATTTTCAACATTAAATGAAAATAGTGTTATAAAAAGTCAATATGTTGTGCTACAAAATTTAGTGACAGAAACGAAGATGCTTCCTTTGTGTTTATTGTAACTTAAACTATGAATTCACCTTCTACTGAAATAATCTTCTTGATAAAGTTTGTGGCTGCGGAATCTGATTTATCACATCAATGACTATTGATATTTTCTAGACAGAAAAGCTGCCAGTGGTTAAACATGGAAGAAAACTTTATTTTTGTCGCTAGTATTTTAGGACACCTCGTTCATGAGTAATTTAAGATTAGCAGTCAACGTAGCTTACTGTTTTGCGGCTATTAAAAAAAATAGAACAGAAATTCCCACCCACAGTTTTAAGGCCCATAGTCCCTTGAAGGTTTGGCCGGAATTAAATGCACACATAATCGAGCGGCAGTATCTGTGCATTCCGGCCAGCTGCGCCCAGATAGAGCCCCGCTGATCTTCAAATCCATTTTTTTTTGTGAAATAATGATTGATTGATTTATTTTTATAAATATATTTTACTGTTATGTACCTACATTCTGAAGAACACTTAACCAGCAATTTTTTTGTATACACATATTTCTAAAGATCAACCCCTTTTGAAAGGAGTAAGGAAAAAATATCATGTAAATGTAAAAGTATAAGTCTTACGACAAAAACATTTGTTTATTATGTTGTACATGAATCTATAATAAAAATTTTTTTTCATACTGCTGTTACTTTTTTTCATACAGCTGTTACCGAGGAGTACGCTTCAGAAAGTCAATGTTTTATAGCACTGCTCGGGAGTTAAGGACTCAATATCTTAATTAAACTTACATAATATGAATTCATCATCAGAATCATGACTGTTGGTCTAGTGGTTAGTGACCCCGACTGCTATGCCACTGCTATGGTCGTGGGTTCGATTCCCACCCAGGACAAATGTTTATGTGATGACCATGATCATTTGTTCTGTGTCTGGGTGTAATTTATCTATAATATGTATGTATTTAGAAATATATAAGTATGTTTATCAGTTATCTAGTACCTACCCATAACACAAGCTCTGCTTAGCTCGGGACTAGACGCCGTCGTGTGCTAGTTGTGGAATATATATAAAAAAAAAAGTGTGCAGTTTAATAGAAATTCAATTTCATAAAGACCTAATGTTTTTGCTATTTTATACGAGTATTTATACAAATAATAGTCCGTAGGGTAGGTATACAAGATCCTTGATTAATACTAAATTGCAATTAATACGTCAATAGAGCAACCGTTTACTGTGGTCACGTCGGCTTCATCGTGTCCCATAATTGCTGGATAGAGTTTATAGGTGCGTAACCAGGTGCGCATGTACGAGGTAATAGGTATCCTTTATGTCATTGATTGATGTTATGATTGGGTATTTATTTATGTAATACTTCATGCACATCATGCACAGAGCCTTAATGCCTTAGGCATTTTCTACTGTCAACCTTTGAGTGATGTTGAGAAAAATAGTGGCAGGTGCAACAAAAGATTGAGGGTTAAAGTACTTATTCGGCGAATTTGTGTAAATGGATATTATTGAATTATTATCATCTAGCGCTTTCATGGAATACTGTATTAACTTCAGTAATGAATTATTAAATTACTTTCGAGTGAATTTGTTCGATAAAAATAATAAATGAAATTGTAGTTAAGCTGCCTGGCTAGTACATGCAAGAGATTTAAAAATATCCTTTCATTTTAATTAAAATGAAAGCATTGAATTACAGAGAATTTCGCAATTTTCTGCGTATTTATGTTGATCTCGGAAATATGTGAAATAAACGGGTATGTTTCATATTTTTTAACAGAAAGTTTTTATAAATTGTTACAAACGTGAGTAATTCATTACCGGTATACTAGCAGAGAATTTTATTTACCACAAATAATAACAAATCTGCCCAATCGCCGAAAACCAATCTTTATAAGTTCTAGTATCAGTTTTACTGTCGCTTAGGTCGTTATTAGGTAATGTCACTTCACATACTTAGGTATGGCAGTTGTGTTGCAGACGAGTTCAAACCGACTCTCTTTCGGTGGGGGCTCGTATTTATACGCAGAGCCATTAAGATTTTAGATGCAGTCAATTCTGGGCCAGTTTAGAACAATATAGTCGCATCGCGGTGTAATTAATCATCATTATTATTATTCTCGTGACTTCATGCGAATTTCAAATCTATCGCATAAGACTGTAGGAACAAATTCCCCTATCAGCTATTATGAACTAAAGATGTACTTGTGGCAGACTTTTTCTAGAATTCGCTGTTATTTGTTATTGTTATACAGTTGATTTCGGTGGATATATGACTTGTTAAAGTTTCTCGGCGTAACAATATAATACTTACGAGTATTTTTTCATCAATCCTGGTTAGTGTCAGGCATGATTTCATGTTCGGCTTACCCTAGGTTATTAAGGTACCACAATCTCTTTAAATTCGTATCTTATTCTATAGTTTAGCTCTATCTTGAATTTCGTGATCCGGACACATTTCTGATAGTCCAAGATCCCAGGGCCGCCAAACGTCACGTATTTTCTCACGAAGGAAATGTGGACGATTGAGTACTGTTAGTATGTAGTAAGAACGCATGCCTATCTGCTAGCTTGCCATTATTTTGGGAGCTTTAAAGCGTCTGTAAAGCAATACGGCCATATTGCTTTACAGACGCTTTAAAGCTGAATGTCTCTAAAGATATTGCCTAAAATATACGTAAAAATCAGCTTGTAGAATTTATGTAAAGTAAGTACTATTTTTATGTACCTTGATTACCTTTTTTTTTTTTTTTTTTTTTTTTTTTATGGTGGGAAAAAATCTTGCATTGACATCCCCTGCCCTTGGGTGGAGCGGGAGATAGTGTCAGACTCTTACTGACTAAAAGACCCACCCCGTTCCTTCTAGCCTTCATACCGGGGCTCGAGCGCCCTTTCGGATAACCCTGGCCCCAGTAGGCTTCGACCCGGCTGGGTCCCTGCTGTTGCTGACAACTCCTTGAGGCGCGCGGGAACAGTGCGCGCCGTCGACGCCTTGGGCTTGGTCCGGACAGTTACCGGACGGCCGGACAGCGAGCTACCCATTGCTCACTGTCCGCAAGCCCGCGCTTACGGTGGCCGGAAATCGGGATCAGAATCCCGGCGGCGGCGGCGGCGGCGATAACGCCGTTGCCTGATGCGTTCGGCCTCCTCCTTTGCGAGCATTACTGCTTCGCAGAAGTCGGCGACCGCCTGCCACTCCTCCTCGCTCCGGACCATGGCCTCAACCAAGGCCCGGCGCGAGAGGTCTCCGCCGCCGATCGCCCCCACGAGGGCACGGCGATGCTCCGCCCAAGCAGGGCACACCTCGACTGTGTGCTGCACCGTGTCCTCCGGGCATTCCACACAGTGGCGACACCCGGGCGTCACTTCCGCACGAATCCGGTGCAGGAAACTCCCGAACGAACCATGTCCGGTGAGTACCTGCGTCATGCGGAAGGTAAGGACGCCGTGAGGTCTTTCCAGCCACGCCTCAAAGAGGGGACTTACCGTACCTTGATTACCTGATACCTGAAAATTGGCCGTCTGAGCAAACTAGCAGACAGGCATGCGTTCTTAGTACATACTAACAGTACTCAATCGTCCACATTTCCTTCGTGAGAAAATACGTGACGTCTGGCGGCCCTGGGATCTTACTCTATGAGTTTAGTTAAGTAATTATAAAAAACCAAAAATGATTTATTTGTTTGACCTGAAACAGGTAAAACTAAATAAGAGTTCGTAAAAATGTATGTTTCATGTTATCAGTCCGACCAACCCTTTTGAATTTAGTTAGGCCGACACTTTATCGCATCATGTCCGAGGTTAGTCCGAGCATGAGTAATATCGGAATACTAACATTGGTCAGTATCCGCGTACCCAATTAACGTATTTATTTTACAATTTGACTGCTTCAACCATGAGAAAAATGATAATTTTTCCAACTTTTCAAACATGTTTCGGCCTTCAGCCTATGTAAAGTTATTTAACGATGCAGTGATTATTCTCTTAATGAATCTTTCACGCAGAGCATGCTCGGGAAAAAATCAACCGTTCGCGAAATAGTGCAAAGTTAGTTTTAATCAGTGGCGAAGCTAGACCCACAGGGGCCCGACATTTTTTATAGTTTCTTTTTTTTTAGTAATTATTCCCTAATAGTATAGGACCGGAACCCTGAGACAGCTGGATGGAGCCTAACTGCATGGGTTATTTTCATACTAACTATAAAACATTCGGGCTCACAATAGATGAAAAACGTTGTATTGTCATCATAATTTTAGGTCTCAAAAATGGGATTACTTTGACTGAGACAGGACAAGACTTTACTAAAAATGAGCTCGTTTATTGGAGCAATCTGGACTAGGATAGATTTCGTTTTTATTGTAATCTTATGAAGAGAACGCTAGAACAAGCGGAGCGAGCTATTCAATTGAACCTCGTGTCATATAGTCATTATTTATTCACTACAAACGTATTATCATACGATTATATGAGTATATGATACGATTTTTGCACACATCGGGGCCTCTGTGGCCCGGGGGCCCCGTATTATTGACGCGGCGGTAGCTACGCCCCCGGTTTTAATGTACAGACTAGGGTTGTTACGGATGCAAAAATTTCGACATGCGCGGATGCGGATTTCCGGATTATTATTAAAAATGTTCCAATTTTAAGTATGATGGACAGCGCATATGTTATTACAAGGCGTTGCAAGACATGCAATAGAAAGTTATTTGAGAAAAGGAGAAGGGTTGATAAGCTTCTTAAAGGTCGAGAAGAGTTATTAAAAAACATCAAAAAGGCACATACAGTTTTCAAAATTTCTAAAAATACACCGCAGAATTTAAAAAAGAAAATAATGAAGAACCTAAATAGATGACTGTGCCAACAGTTTTATTGCGAGATATTTACAAACCTATCCATGATTTCGAGTAAAATAAAATAAAAATCCTGCAAATAGTAAAGATCAACTTAGCTTTCTTTTTTTCTTTTTTTTTCTTCTAATTAATATTGTAAATTAATTAGAACTCAAGAAATTCATAAGTTCGACTTTCAAGAAATTCGTAATTACGACTTTATAGCTTATGTCAAAATCCTTTTTTTATTTAAATCCTTAATTTTAACTATGATGACTGGTCTACATAACAAATAGTTAAATAAGTAAATGTAGATAGAAATAAGCATAGAATTACAGCAACAGATTTTGAAAAATAAGAGAAAACAGTTACATGTTATGTAGTACCCAATACTATAATAGTTTACTGTATTTGTTTCAGTTCAAACCGATTACTCAAGTTTTTTATTTTATTTTAACAAGTGGTGAAAAAGAATTATCTCAGATTAAAAAGCATTGCACTCATCGTTTCATCATCATCATCATCATCTTCTTCCTACCCTTGTCTCTTGTTATTTGGGGTCGGCGCAACACGTTTTTTTCTTCCATTCTATCCTGTCACCCGTCATGCTATCACTAACTTCCTTTTCTTGCATATTACTCTTCACACAATCGATCGGCCTCCCTCTCCACCCATCCATATGCATACTCATAATTCTTTTAGTAACGTGCGTTTCATCCCTCCTCTTTACATGACCATACCAAGACAAACGATAACGGCGAACGTTTAATATAAAAAAAAGAAAATTTTGTAATTATTTTTAGTCTATTAGTCAACTTCTCAATGTGTTGGCATATTTAAGATTATCGGGCAGGATTATTTTGCATTACAATTAAGATTATCATGCGTCTGAAAAAAGTCGAATGTGGTTTTTTAATTGTGTGACCGACCAAAAAATAAAAAAAACTTTTACAAATAAAAAATACAACCGACTTCAATGTATAAAAAACTCGGGCAAGTGCGGATCAGACTCGCGCACTGAGGGTTTCGTACAAACTTACCTATGAAACCAGTTCAATTTCCGACTCGGGTCTCAAAGATTTTTAAGAATCGGAAAAAAGTTTTTTTTTTTGTGAAGTACAGCAATAAATTTAGTGTTTTCGGATTTACTACTCTGTCAAGAAAGTACCGGGAAAAGATCAATAATACACAAAATTTTTGTTATTCATCCAAATTTATTTTATCACCTTCAAAGTATGGCCCTTCAGAAACGATACATTTACGCCAATGAATAATCCAATCATCAAAACATTTTTTAAAAGCTGTTTCCGAAATTGAGTTCAGTTCTCGCCGCGAATTCTCCTTTATGTCTTCTACAGATTGAAAATGGTTGCCACGAAGTGGTAATTTGAGTTTAGGAAAAAGATAGAAGTCGGCTGGAGCCATATCTGGCGAATATGGTGGCTGCTCGATGGTATTTGTTGAGTGTTTGGTGAAAAATTCTTTCGCAAAGATGGCCTTGTGCGAAGGCGCATTATCGTGGAGCAAAATCCAAGAATTTTCTGTCCACAAATCTGGCCTTTTTCGTCGAATTTGCTCAATGCAAATGCCGCATAACGCTCAAATAATATTATTTATTTACCGTTTGACCTTCCGGTAAGAATTCCGAGTGCACAAAACCGCGATAGTCAAAGAAAACAGTCAACATGACTTTGACTTTTGATCGACTTTGGCGTGGTTTTTTCGGTTTTGGTTCAGTTGGAAGGCGCCCCTCCGAAGCTTGTTGACTTTTTTGCATGTTAAACTCGTAAACCCACGTCTCGTCGCCAGTAACAATGCGTTTCATGAATGTTGGGTCGGAATTGACTCGTTCTAGCAAAAACAAAAAGGAAAAACTCAATCGCATAAGAGTCGCTGAGGACATCTCAGCGACTCTCATGCGATTGAGTTTTTGGAGAAAATTCAGGTCTTTTGGGACTAGCCGAGCGGCAACATGTTTCATACCCAAATGATTAGTTAAAATGGTACGGATCGACTCGTGAGATACAAAAAGTTCGGCGGCAATCTCTCTCAAACTTGTATGAGGATTTTCAGTCACTATTTCCTTCACTTTTGCGATGTTAACTTCGGTTGCAGAGGTTGATGGCCTACCAGAGCGAGGCAAATCTTCCATCACATCTCGACCGCTTTTGAATGCTTTGTACCACTCATAAGCACGTGTTTTTGATAAAGTCGATTCACCGTAAGCCTTCTGTAACATTTTCAGTGGCTCCGAACACGAAATTCCATTGGCGATGCTAAATTTAAGACAAACTCTTTGTTCGATGTTTTTGTCCATTATGAAATTCACAATACACACTAGATATGATACTAACTAAAAAAAGCACTGTATTTAATATAAATAACAGATGCAACTCAAACTCCGCGCCAAAATGGAAAACAGTTGTGCCAATCTAGCAACAACAAAAAATCTAAAGTTTGAATTTGGAACCATAAACAAATCATCCATTCCGGATACTTTTTTGACTGAATGTATTCCTACATCTGTGATAGAAGACCTTTTTGTGCTAAATTTCAGGATTCTGGGTCAACGGGAAGTACCCTATGAATTTCGATCTTTGAGAGTATCAAAATATATCTACTCGTACATTTTTTTGCGACATAAACGGCCGTATCTTTTTTATTCGTTAACTTAGAAGTTTGGTTTTTTTCACATCTTGAATGTTCCGCAGACCTGACTATATGGTTTTAATTTCAACTCGACACCTCCGCGCGTTCTCGAGATAAAGGGTCTTGATAGACGAACTAAACAATTATCCTATAAGGGATCCGTTTTTTTCATTTTGATGTACGGAACCCTAAAAAAAAAGAAATACTAACGTCTGCTGATAAATAAAGCATGAGGTCAACTAATTCAGCATAGTATTGAGATATCTCTGCACATGTGCAGCGATAGATAGCTAGATAGCAATGCGATACGCTTACCTAAGCGTATCAATTTCCACTGTAGTAATTTACTCTACGTAGGTAATACTAGTCTAAGATCCCAGAGCTGTCTGACGTAACTTATTTTCACATGGATGAAACCTTAGGTTCTCAGTAGCGTCTCATGTGCTTTGAATACCTGTATGCTTGTGGACCTCCTCCTTGGGGCAGTCGGGCAGGTACCAGGTGAGAAAGGGAACTAAAAATAGGAGTTACTTAACTTAATTTTTTATGGCTGATTTTTATATAAGTATGCTTTCAAAAGTCATAGGGTACTTCCCGACCACGACATTTCACTATCCACGGAGGCACGGACCCAATCAAATACACGCACAAAGTTTTGTGCAAATTGATCAAGCCGTTTAGGAGGAGCTAGGTGACAAACGTAAAAAGAATTTATTTATTTCTTTTATATCCTTTCGTCTTGCAATAAACTACATTGTAAAGTGTTAGATTTTAGTAAATTTAATTTTATGTTTGTGAATGTGGGAACTAGTGGATTACTTTTCCTCTTCTGTAATTTTAACATGATGTCTGGCAGTTTTGAGTACTTGACGCGGACTACCCAAATGTCCTTTCTTTGGTATTGTTCGTCAAGTAATTGAGCTCCTTAGCAGGCTTAAGATTGAGCTACACGAATACTGACAAATGCTTGCACTGACTGGACGGGTCCACTCATATCTGTGTGGTTCAAAAGACTATCTGAGACATTAATCTGCATGGTTCTAATATAATATATAATAATAATAATAATAATATTCCACACCTATCACACAGCGCCGTCTAGTCCCAAGCTAAGCAGAGCTTGTGTTATGGGTACTAGACAACTGATAAACATACTTATATAATTCTAAATACATACATATTATAGATAAATTACACCCAGACACAGAACAAATGATCGTGCTCATCACACAAACATTTGTCCTGGGTGGGAATCGAACCCACGACCTCCGGCATAGCAGTCAGGATCACTAATCACTAGACCAACAGGCCTGTCTATATGATTTGACCGTTACATTTTTACTGTATGGACTTTAAAAGAGGCTTTGACCCCTCAGTTGGTTTTGGTGTTTCTTCTCAGGGCAGTCAGCTAGGAAACACTTGCCTCATCTAGTTTAAAATGATGAAAAAATATTGTTATGTAAAATTGTTTTTTAAAACCTATTTGCAAAAAATAAATATCATTTATCATTTAAACAACCCGTTCATAAGAATTATTTAAATAAAGATGTGTCTATCCTACAGGTAGTTGTTCAACGGCTGAGCGCCGGCTCCGGGCGCTCTTCAAACGTCGAGAACCAGCGCAACAAAATCCCCGACGTGCCCTACCAACCCACCGTAAGAGAAACCATGTGCTTCCATGCCATTACTATGATGAAGGTAATTATTGCGGTATAATGATCTTTAGGAACCACGGAGTAGCACATTCGTCATGAGACGCACTGATGGTTCTTTTACACTGATACGCACTGGCATGGTAGGCAGCGGTCATATCACTTTTTGTAATCTATCTCTTAAGTTATCCCTACACGGACCCATTGCGCCTGCTACTAGAAGCTTCGCTTTTACGCTAAGCTTATGAAAGTGTCAGCTAACTGCTAGTGGCAGTCGTGAACGGTCCTTAAGAGCGTCCTTTCTGAAGTACATTTTCATACAACCGCTCATACGTGATTTCTCTATTATTTTGGAAAAACAGACCTATTGTGGTTATCTAGGTTTCTATACTTCCTATTGATATCAAACCTCTACCGTATACTCCACCGTGTTCTCCGGGTCCATACAATGATGAGGGGACTTACCACCATAAATAAGGCGTGCCCAGCACTGGGTTGCGACAGTCGCTGTCGCAATTCCACAATGAGGTTATGTACATAATATGGAATGCAATAAAGTATTGAGTGTAGATCCCGCCGGAACCATGAGACCCCGCTGCAATGACATCGCTTAAAACGTATTTTTAGTTTTTCAACATTGTCGTTATTATTCGTT
Organism: Mythimna ferrago; assembly: GCA_910589285.2. Classification (NCBI taxonomy): domain Eukaryota; kingdom Metazoa; phylum Arthropoda; class Insecta; order Lepidoptera; family Noctuidae; genus Mythimna; species Mythimna ferrago. Next base: position 6,449,433 of record OU342673.1, on the reverse strand, counting down.
TTTATTCGAATTTGTTCCTAAGAATCCTCTAAATAATGTTTAACACCCCTTAAATTATTATTTTGGGGGTAGATCTGAAAAACAAATAATTGCAACCTTTTTTATGTACGTTATTATTAATTTTCCTTTTAAGTTTATTGGCACACGGAAAGGGATTTTGAATACAAACGAAAATCCCTCTTTTCATGCTTTTCACCCGTATATTGAATTTCCATGTCCCTTATTAGTGCTCGACTACGTTTATTATTCTCCACAATATTATTTTTAATTGCTAGCCTTATTTCTACGGTAACATGTAGGAGGGCACTATAATGTGGGAGACTGGTGCCTAAACTAGACTGAAGCCTGTACTGAAGCTATTAGAAAAATATAAGAGTTTTATCCCCTCTCCCATCCCGAAAAATTGAGAACAGCGGTTTACTTCAAACAAAGGCAAAATACAAACTAAACTAGGAATGATCATTCAATCATAATTTTAAGTAAATGCATTACCTTTACATCTGATCAAGTTACAAACTATTTCCTTCATATTAGACGAGATAGCGAGTCAAAATCGCAATTTTTGTAAATGGTGAATCGAGTTTAAACATCCATCAACAAAGGCTTAAAGGTGTTTTAACATCGTGCTGATTTCATAACACATGCGGGTTTGCTCCGCATGCAGAAAATTCCAAGAAGCAGAAAAACGCGTCTCGCGTGCGTTTTACCATAAATACTTGGATGAAATGGACATAAGCGTGCTACGCGTGAGAAGCAAAGCCTACATGATGAAATCCGCACGATATTAAAAACACCCTGAGGCGAATGCACTCTAGAACGTTACAATACCTACGTTAATTTACTGGAAAACCTAAGAGGAGTAATAGTGTCGTAAGTAGGAAGATGGGACGTATCTGTTACTCCGAGCTATTTTTATGCAATTGCTTTTATGTCATATTTGCAGATGCAGCACCTAAATTGATAAGAAACTCCTTTCTAAATAGTAGATTTTCAGAGGTCTGTACTGGATTAGTTTTACAAAAGTTTATAAATTGATTTCAAAAGAATCCTAGATAATATCCGCAATACAGTGTTTCTAAAATATCTAATGAAAAATGTGTAATAACGTCAATAAACGCGTAAATGCGGTTGTAAGAAAAACAGTGAAAATGTATGTCGAATAGCATCCCCATAATGTTCAGAGCAACTCGTGAAGGTACTAACAAATAGATTTGCGTTGCTAATTCGCATCGCCTTATCGGTTTCTCGAATTATCAGAAGTATCAAGAAGTCGATCTTGGTATTGTACTCGGTTTCGGTAACATCGTGGGGCCGTTTGATTGTTAAGGAATCTATTTGCAGTCTTCCTTCAAGTTCCCGCATATGATTTTAATACGTTCCCGTGATACATATAAACACGATAAGTAGTTTGCATAACATATCAAGGGCTATGTACGGGCCTTTATAAATAATTAAATATCTGCTTTCACCAGTTCGAATGAAATGATAATTTATTTTTCAAATATTAATATACATTCAACGAGAAACAAAGTATTAATAAAAATGAGTAGCAAATAAAGTCGTTTTACTGTAATTATATTATTTAAGACTGTTTTAAACAATATATAGTTAAATGAAGAATAGAGTAATGAAGCGTAGGTTAGTTATTTAAACAAATCTAATTATTATCTAATGAGGTACATTACAAAAAATAACTCGAATCCGCTGGTTTTATCAGCGCAATTATAAAGCACCGTGCGCACTGCACTAAACTATTTTACAGTAATTATTATTTAATTATAATTTTGTACGATATTATTTATTTAAACATAGACAACATTATTTTTAGTTTATGCGAAACCTGAATATAGTTGGTTCATAAATCAGTAACCGAATAGATTCCAATAGTTTTTACACCATGTTATATTTTTTCCCAAAAATATTTAAAAAATATTTACATAAAAATACTAGACACGTGGTTCGGGTTTTACATATACTAAAACTAATGTTCTATGTAGTATTTCCTTAATTGGTTGGTTAGTTTTTTACTCCATAATATTTTCCATTTCGTTTCTTTTTTTATTATGCATAGGCTCGCGTTTAACCTCTAACTCACCTGATGGTATGGTAGTTGTCTGTTGGTAAGCGATGATGTGGACTGTAGGGATGTACGAAATTAAACACTTAAGTGCCGGAATAGTATACAAGTAGTAACTGATCGTTTATTATAGAGTATCATCGATTATATAGTCTTAGAGCTAAAGAGTGTCTACATACACGACGCTTGTCTAGAAGTAACTTATTCACTCTTGACTTAAAGACCCCTAGGTTATAGCTATCAGGAAACATAGATTCCTGATAGCTAAGGATTATGCTTACAGCTAAGGATTGCCTTAGCTGTACACATAATGAATGTGTTCCCAAAACACTTTGTACGTATGGGTGGAATCACCACCATACACCGATGGCGCAATACCGTACGTCCAGTGGCATGATGTTGGAACGAACTTGGCGGAATTATAAGGGGTGTTAAAGAATTATGAAAACTGTCTCACGAACGAAGTCAATGGCAGTACCTATGCTAATGTAGAATAAGTATGGAGGTCCAGCTAGTGAAGGTATACATTATTCTAGAACTGGTTTTCTGAATAAAATTATGTAACACCAACCATGGCCAGCGGTTTTTGCTGTATCTTAGGGAAATGTATTCTCGGATTTAGTTATAAACTTTTACATTCAAATGTGACATAGTGCGTCTGCTTCCCATTGCTACAGCATTTTAAGTTCCTACTATATTTTTTAATGTCGTACAATAGAGTATAGGTATATATATATCTATCTAGCTTGATGCGTGAACTGTGTACCTGTAAAATAAGGTTTATTCTATTCCTATCCTATATGACTGTAATGTGAAGATATACCTAATAAACATTTCAGTTAAAGTCTTTTCATAAAAATAAAGTGTTCGAGTAATTAATTATTCTAAGAAGATTCCCATACTGTTGGAGACCGTTTGTCCGTCTATGCAATCAGAATAGTTGACTCATACTTTTAATTGAATATTATAAATTATGAATCGTAACTTCGTTTAAAAAACCGCGCGAAATTAATAAGTCGTCGAATAATCGGTTACCTTGTATAGTCATAACAGCCATGGTAGCAGGCAGATTACCATCCGCCATATAATTTTTTTCGAGTAAATTCCACATTTCTATGAAAGTATCCTGCCTGCCTCCCCTTTAGTGTTTCAGCCGTTCCAGCCATAAACGTAGTTTACTATGGCGTTATTTCCAAAACTGTGTTTTATGGAATTTAATGTTGAAATTTAACACTCACCTATCCAGTTTTTTATAATTATAAATATCAGCGGCGGCCAGGAATTTTGCGAGCGATATCATTCCAACTATGCTATTTAATAAAAATAGTTTGCATTTTGTTGGGTTTTCTCCGTTCACAGCTTACGTCTACGTCATTTACACGTTCTTTCTATAGGTTGGAAGTATTTAGTGTATAAAGTTCGTGACCACCGTTACTGGATCTTCGGCACGCAGCACGATATTTCTTTTGTTTGGAGTTCAAGCTTATCCTGCGCAACGAATGACTTTTTGGAGGTAAGGGAACAGAGAGTAAAGTCCCGCAAACCTCCGTTGAAAAGGGAGGATCCTCCGACCAGACAGGTGTTATGGTCTGGTGGGCGACTGCCCGATAGATGATTTCGGGCTGTCGTATATGTTCAAATCGCGCGGAGAACTGTGAATGCGCGATGCAGGATTTCGTACTTTCTTGGTAGTTCTTATGTGGCGCCATAGATGTCGCTACATCACTCCCCTTCGGAGATCGGAGATCGATGGTTCTTTGATGCTTCATGATGCGTGCCAGGCCAGTGATAGGTTGGTTCCAGTGGGTCGGAACCGATGCCGCATAGTTCTCGGTGAGTCGGAACTGTCTGCGGTGATGCCCCAGTGAGTTGGGGTGTTTGCTATCCCAGTGAGTCGGGATAATGCCCCAGTGAGTCGGGGTGATGATGTCCCAGTGAGTCGGGATGATGCTGCAGGCTCCAGTGAGTCGGAGTAGTGCTGCTGGCTCCAGTGAGTCGGAGCGGTGCTTGTGCGACGTAGGGCTTGACTGCTGGCGTCGACCAGGAGAGGTTCTTCATGGCTCTTCATGTGACTTGCCGAAAGTGCGGTGTGCCAAGCCAAGGTCGCTGATGAGGCTGAAGGTGATGACCAGGTATGACCAGGTAGGCATGCTGGTGGTCAGGATACCCTCTATAGCCGTGGGTGCTGGCTGTATGGCTCGCTGCTCGAAAGCTTTTGGAAGTGATGATGACGTCACAGTATAGCTGCGTCTGTGAACCTGGTACGCTAATTTGCTTCAGACGTAAGGCACTGTCCCCAGTAAGGAGTTGCTTCAGCTCCTGGTCCTCCAGTTGCGCTGCAGCAATCCGTTCAGCGGGCACAGGCTGAGTGATCTCCTCAACGCGCGAGAGGGTGTCCGCCACGACATTATTTTTCCCTGATATATGCCGGATGTCCGTTGTGAACTGGGCTATGAGATCAAGGCGACGTAGGGCTTGACTGCTGGCGTCGACCAGGAGAGGTTCTTCATGGCTCTTCATGTGACTGGCCGAAAGTGCAGCCTTTGCCAAGCAGCACTTTTGGCACATCCTGACTGCAACGCTAAGTTGGCGTTGGTCACGGATGCGTCAGACAAAGCCATTGGCGCTGTCTTGCAGCAGTTCAAAGTGGAAGCTTGGGAGCCCCTTGCTTTCTTCTCGCGAAAGCTCAGCTCGGCACAGGTTAAGTATTCGCCTTACGACCGCCCATTCGAGCAGCGAGCCATACAGCCAGCACCCACGGCTATAGAGGGTATCCTGACCACCAGCATGCCTACCTGGTCATACCTGGTCATCACCTTCAGCCTCATCAGCGACCTTGGCTTGGCACACCGCACTTTCGGCCAGTCACATGAAGAGCCATTGGCGCTGTCTTGCAGCAGTTCAAAGTGGAAGCTTGGGAGCCCCTTGCTTTCTTCTCGCGAAAGCTCAGCTCGGCACAGGTTAAGTATTCGCCTTACGACCGCGAGCTGCTCGCCATTTACGAGAGTGTGAAGTACTTTCGACACATGTTGGAGGCTCGCGACTTTGTGATTTACACAGACCACAAGCCTCTCACATTTGCCTTCCACACTCGTAAAGAGAATTGTTCCCCACGACGTTCCCGTCACCTTGATCTCATAGCCCAGTCACGTCGGGGTCACCAGTTTGGAGGTAAGGGAACAGAGAGTAAAGTCCCGCAAACCTCCGTTGAAAAGGGAGGATCCTCCGACCAGACAGGTGTTATGGTCTGGTGGGCGACTGCCCGATAGATGATTTCGGGCTGTCGTATATGTTCAAATCGCGCGGAGAACTGTGAATGCGCGATGCAGGATTTCGTACTTTCTTGGTAGTTCTTATGTGGCGCCATAGATGTCGCTACAACTTTGCTTACAGTCCTGCCAATATTTTTATTTTTCTCACACATTGAGTACTTTATAGTATTGTTTTATACTCGATAGTATTTTTTTAACACTTCACAACAGTTTCACTCGATTAACTTGCTATATTTTCGGGACGACGTCCTAGGGTGGTGACCAGCAGTCTTAGAGTGGTGTCAGCTTTTTCGTCCACAGGTCCCTTGTGAACAATGTGGTGAAGATCGAACCACCAGCGTGTTGTAAATTACAGGTACTCAGAATATCATCAAGATATTCGCTGAACGTCATACAGATTTATGCCCCGACCTCAACACACCGCGACGACGAAGTAGAGACCATGTATGAGAACGTATCCAGAGCTATGTATGGTTATAAGACACTTCACCGTGGTCATGGGGACTTTAACGCGAAACGAGACGGTGTGGGGCAATTTGGATTTGGGCGTCGTCGGAACCACCGGGACACATAGTGACTATTTTTATGGAGAAGGAGGGCCTCTACATGATGAACTCCTTGGCTGGGGGCGCGGCAAGCGGTGTCAGGGCTTCGCCCTCTGACTCGCTTCCGGCCGGGGGCTCGTATTTATATGCGGAGTCAAGAAAATTCTAGATACCGACATCCCCGGATCTATCCAGAATTCCAGAACAATTGAATCGCTTCTCGAAGTCATAAATCATTTTTATTGCTCGTGGTAATAAGAGTCACTTTCATGCGAATTTCGACTCTATTGTTAACGTCGGAGAGTACCATTTCCCTTATCGGTTAGATGCCTATTACTATTTGTAGGTACCTTGTGGATGTTTCGAGATTTTTCTAAGCCTGACTACGCACAACCATTCTAGACCTTTCGAACAACAATGCGTTTTAATTATTACGTGCTACTCTTTATTTTCTCGGAGATATGGCGGGTTCACGTTTAATGGCGTAACAATATGAATGCTTGATTCAATTATGAATTTAGCAATTATGAAAAATTTTCGTGGACAATTTTGGGATTTCGTTTTTTTTTTACTTTTGACTTCACAAATGTGATCAGTAACCGGTACGGATAGAGCCCCATTTTTTTTTGTACTAATTAAAAAATAATGCTGAAATAGATAGTCCGGTCAATTTAGACATCCGAGGTTACACTAATTCCCACCCAGCTAAAAATTGGTAGGATTGTTCAAAACACCATCATAAATGAAATCTAAAAAGTCCTCATCGATCCGACACCTGAAAAAAAAATTATTCGGGGTCAAAGGTCACAAAAGCGAGTTTTTCGTGATTTTCAGCAGAACGGTAAGTTTTTATTATTATTATTCTTTTATAAATTTAGGGACTTTTGGTCACAGTAAGACCATGCCAGCCCCATCGTAAGCTAATACAATAAAGCTACCTTGAATCTTATCAACTATTAGGGCAATAAAACCTTACTCACTAATTTACAAACAGCGACAGCTGCTACAACGACTCGACTAACAATAGCGACGTGCGCATTTTCTTGAAGTAGTAAGATTCAAATTCTACCAGTTTTGGTTTCAAGCTTTGTGAGTTCCATTGTAGTATGTTCAAAGTTGTTTCATATGGGGCACTATCCATTAAAAAGATTACTAATAAACATTCACCTTTCACTATTTCTACTAGAGAGTGTTTTATAGATTCAAAGACTAATTTCACATTAATTAATTAATTTATCAATTTATTATAAAATTAGCTCAGACAAAAATTGTAGATCAGATAATTATTTAGAAAATTGTCTAAACACTTTTTTCCTAAGGTGATCGTCATAATATGCACACGTTTTCACGTCACCTTTGAGGTGGTATACTTGGTATACTGTACCAACCGAAACAATTTAATAACGTGTGACTATGGCTTTTCTTTTTGTTCTGTTCTTGTTTTTGACCATCCTTTTTTTTATGCTCGGAAAAAATCATCCAATGACAACCCCCGCTTTTGGGCGGAGCGGGAGATAGTGTCAGACTCTTACTGACTAAAAAACCCATCCCGTTCCTTCAAGCCTTCACACTGGGGCTCGAGCGCCCTTTCGGATAACCCTGGCCCCAGTAGGCTTCGACCCAGCTAGGCCTCTGCTGTTGCTGACAACTCCTTGAGGCGCGCGGGAACAGCGCGCGCCGTCGACAACTTGGGCTTGGTCCTGACAGCTACCCATTGCTCACTGTCCGCAAGCCCGCGCCTACGGTGGCTGGAAATCGGGATCGGAATCCCGGCGGCGGCGAGAGCGCCGTTGCCTGATGCGGTCGGCCTCCTCAGCGAGCATTACTGCTTCGCAGAAGTCGGCGACCGCCTGCCACTCCTCCTCGCTCCGGACCATGGCCTCAACCAAGGCCTGGCGCAAGAGGTCTCCGCCGCCGATCACCCCCACGAGGGCACGGCGATGCTCCGCCCAAGCAGGGCGCACTGCGACTGTGTGCTCCACCGTGTCCTCCGAGCGTTCCGCACAGTGGCGACACCCGGGCGTCACTTCCGCTTTAATTCGGAACAGGAACCTCCCGAACTTGCCATTTCCGGTGAGGACCTGTGTCATTCGGAAGGTAAGGACGCCGTGAGGTCTTTCCAGCCACGCCTCAAAGAGGGGACTTATCGCCATAATTGTGGCGTGCCCAGCACTGGGTTGCGATAGTCGCTGAAGCCATTCCACCATGATATCCCGCAGAAGCTCTGTCCGCCATGCCGTGACCTGTCGCGGCAGAGGACTTTCACCCCGGCGTTGCATCTCCACGCGCATGTCGTGCATGTGTGCAAGGACTGTTGCCTCCAGATCCCACGGTGTTAGGCCAGCCAGAAGGCTCGCCGCTTCGCGGGAAATCGTACGGTATCCCCGCACCATCCGAATTGCCATGACCCTCTGGCAGGCGTTCAGAACGGCCGCCGGTCGCTTTTGCAGCGACGGCGCAAACACCGGCGCCCCGTAGAGGGCCATGGACCGAACGATCCCCGCGTAGAGCCTCCGACAGGAGGCGTCTGGACCCCTAAGGTTGGGCAGGAGCCGCTTGAGAGCGGCCCCAGTCCGGTTGAGTTTAGGAGCCAGACGTCGGAAATTCTCCTCGAAATTCCATCGGCTGTCGAGGATGAGTCCCAGGTACCTCATCGATGACCCGACGCCGATGCGAACTCCTCCTACCGTTAGTTGGGAACCTGATGGTGGCGCGTTCCGACGGCCGCGACCGTGAAAACACATGGCCTCGGATTTGCGCAGCGCCACCTTGAATCCCAACTCCCGGATCCTATCAACGACTATCGCAACCCTGCGTGTCGCTAGAGCGGCCGCCGCCCGGTATGACTCTCCCTGCGCTAGAACCAGCGTGTCGTCTGCGTAGCAGACCACGCTGACCCCGTCAGGGAGTTCGCCTTGCAGCACGTAATCGTACCCTCATTCGGATGCTTCAGAAAATTAAAGAATGTTCGAATATATCGTTCGTTACGCAAATAAAGTCGGGTTTTATTTTTTTACTTTTTTTATTTATTTAAACAATTTTGGAAACCAAACACGACGTATTTATCTTATTTATTTTTTAACACGAAACTTTTTGTCCACTAGAGGGCGCCACATTGAATTTTGATGATATTTTTTTGTTAAGTATCAGTGAAGCCTTATCAAATAATATCAAACACGTTACTTTTTGTCCGCTAGAGGGCGTCACTTTAAATTTGAGAAATATTTTAGAAATGTGCAAGTTAAGCCTTTTCAAATGATATCAAACACGGCGGATTTATCTCCATTTTTATTTTTAACTCATTACTATTTTTCCGCTAGAGGGTGCCACATCGACTTTTGTGACACGTCACGCCTACGCTCAGCGGACGATTAAGACGGTTCTAACGATACATCATATGTCGAGTTCCGATAAGTAGATTAAGAGCTATGAGGGAACAGATGAACATACTCACATACATAGCCTGTCAAAAATCATAACCCTCTTTCGGCTTTGCCGTAGCCGGGTAAAAAGAATAACATTGAAACCTAGCCAAATAGATTTACTTTTCCAACCACCCTATTTTATAGACCAAAATTAATGGTTAATTACTCTTCTCGGAAAGCAAGGCTGCAGCGGCGAAGATTATGAAATCTGTTCAACCAAAGCGAATCGGCTTAGCGTGATAAAAACTACATCAAGTTCTTCAAGGGCTCACGTCGCTTGCAGAGCGTTTGTTTCTGGTAGCCTCAACGAGTTTCTATGAAGAAGATAGATCAGAAGTGGAAAAAGGAAGATTTGGTGAAAAACCATTATTGCAATGCTTTTTGTGCTATGAAGCTACTGGCTTTCTGTTTCTAAAACGACATTCAATGACAATATTAATCTTTTTTTTACAGGCCTATCAAGACTTCTCGTTCGAAGAGCTTCGCTTGGCGAGCGAGTCGTGGAGTGAAGGCGGTGCCATCGGCGGCGCGTTCGTCCATGGTGGGCGGATCCCAGCTGAGCGGCTGCCGGTTCGAGAGAATCCTGATGGGTCGTATGTGGCGACCTGGGTCCCAAGAACACCTGGAGCTTATATTTTCAGATGTACCCTCGATGATCACCCAGCGTCACAGGTTAGATCAAATACATTGCAGTTTTGTTATGAATTTGTTTATAGATCCTTGCAATTTCTGCAACTGGTCAACATCTCCAGTAAAGACAATGTAAACCACCAGTCATTGTATGGCGCACCACAATAAACTATTTTGTTCCAATTCATTATACAACTTCTGTGTTGATATTTTTTTTGGTGATTCTATAATTTGGAGCAATTAACAGTCACATTATTGTACTACTACACGCCAGTCAGTAGTAACAAAAGCAGTATCAGCGCTCCGAATTCTTATAAAAGTCCGAACCTACGATCCTAAGCCAAACCAAGGACAACTAAAGAAGCTTACCAATGACGTGCTATCGACTGTACGCGTTTTTTATTTTCTCAAACAGAACGTGCCAAAATTGTGTTTTGTAAACCAAATTGATAGTAAATGACGGTGACGGTGACGCGCTTAGTGAGCAAAATCCACTGAAGTAAGCTTCCTTCAAACGTGTACCTTTGTGCTGCCACGCTCGCGTAGGTGCAGGCTTATGAGGGTTGTTGTGAGGCGATCATTTCTCTTAAGGTTCCTATCTAGCTTTGGGTAATACGAGTCTAAATTGCAGGAAGTGACAGTAGAAGTGGCGGAGAGCATCGTCGAGCCTGCTGAACGCGCCGTGCAGGCCGGAGGTACGCTCCCCACAACGCCGCCGACGAAGCTAAGGCGATTTATTTCGCGCTTTAGCGCGGGTCTCCGCGTGAGGGCCAGCCCGAGTCTGCAGGCTGAAGAGCTGGGCCGAATACCATCTGGTGCTAACATCGCGTTTGTTGAAGAAGTAAGTTTATGATATTGTTGTTACTAGACATTACCTGCGTAAGATCTAATTTCTTTTTTTTACGTGGGGATTTATCGAAGGTAATAATGTTTCGAATGTGAGATGACTTATAGTAGCCCAGTAGCAAACTGTTGAAATTATGAGGAATCTAATAATCCATAAAAACTTTAATATCTATATTCTATGGTTACCGAATACATTTTATGGTAACCTACCTGAATAAACAAATAAAATGACATTTTAATACTTGTGATTTTTGTTCGTGCAATTTCAACATATACGACAGTCCTAGATCAACTAACAGCCAGTTGCCCAAGCCAGACGATACAGCCGTCTAGTCGGAGGTTCCTCCCCTTTCAAAGGAGGTTGGCGGTCTTATTTACCCTGTTCCGCATATCTCTAGTGTTTAATTCCTGTATGTGCAGGTTGTGAACAAAGATGGCACTTGGGTACGATTGAGCTTGGATTCCATACGCTCCCACACGGATGGTGCGGCTGAAGTGGCATGGTGTTTGCAGCACCACCGACATCTTGACAGAGCTCTGCTGGTGCCCGTAGAGCCTACCACACCTCCCCCTCTGCAGGTAAAAATATATGCTAAGGTCGGAGGTCAAAAGTGATAGATAGGCAATGCTCACAATTGTTTAAAGTACATTGTTAGATTTCACAGATTCATATTTTTGTCCTATCCACCAAACTCTTTGTTCGATTGTATTTATTTTTGTGTAAAAAACAATAAAACTTATGCTTACATCTCATCGCTCTGAATTGTAGGGAGAATGTACAGGCATATGGGGCGGCTATGGCGACGCACAAGGAGATATGCAGTCGTGGTCGCAGGACGATGACGACGGCGTTTTGACTGGTAACAATACAAACTTTATTCTGACTCATTCATTCATTAAGTAAAAGTTGGTCCAACATTATCTCAAAGGTACTATACTACTGTGTTCAATCAACGGAATATATTAGAGACTAGGTATATTTAGCTTAGTTAGTCGTCGAGTTAGTAGTAAATAAGCCGCATTCCATAATTTTCCACTTCATCTCAAATAATGTGATGTGTATAAAATATTTAACGCAAATATTATAAAGACGTATAGTTTGTTTAATTGTTTCAGTCCTTTCAGAGATTACCTCCTAGGTAATCTCTGAAAGGACTGATCCGATCGCTAAAATTTTTTCACCAATAGAAAGCTGCTTTTTTTTTATTGTTGATAGGTTCGCGCTTGACCGCTATCTCACCTGCTTTATTCCTGAGTTGCATAGGTTTATATACGAAGGTGAAACGGCAACCAAAAGCTAGTACTTCATAAAATTAAGCTCGTAGCTACGAAACTCAAATACATAGTAAGTAGCCTTCATATAACAACAGACAGGGAAAAACATTTATTATATTTTTTCTTAATATCCATAGTATTATGATATTTTGCTTCTAGCTGAGTTTACCACGTAGCCTTCGAACAAAAATGTTGTTAACTTTTTACAAGATTTAATTTAATTTGCAATGTTTGTTTAGGGCAAATAGACTTTGAAACACTCTTAACTGATTGAGCTGAAATTTGGTATAAGTACCTATGTAACTTGGATGACAACGCATTGATACAGTAATAGGGTAGTGCCCAGGGTCAAAATAACATTTAATTTAGTCCGTATTTTAGATTATAAAAAAATGTTGGATACGTATTTTTTCTTTTTTCGATTAAACAAAAAATAACAAAGATATAGCCCATTAAAGTTACGTGTGACGTCACCCCGTGCGAAAAAATGCAGCACGGCGTGACGTCACACGTAACTTTAATGGGTTATATCTTTGTCATTTTTGGTTTAATTTAATAAAAAAAAATACGTGTCCCTTATTTTTGAATAATCTAAAAGACGGATTAATTACATTTTTTGCGCCTATTGTATCAATGCTGGTGACGGAGTCGAATAGTAATCACACGAACTATTAAACCCAACTGGATAACTCCATACTATTTTAACTTTTTAGAATAGTTTGTTATAAAAATATGTTTTTCATTGTAAACTTACTTTGTTACAGAAATAACCTGTATTGATGACAGAAACTTCCCTTACGGACAAATACAGGTGATTATTTTTATTTTAACAAATAGTAATAAGATATGACCTCTCGTCGTTTCGTAATTTTTCCTTTTGCAGGTCTGCTAGAAGAAATTTGTTTTGAAATAAGCTAAATAAAAAAAAATACCAGTGTTAAAAATAGCCGCCCTTACAATGTTCCCACTTTTGGGAATCTGGCCTCCTCTCTAGGAGAGAGAATGGGCCATAATTAATCCACCACGCGGGCCCAGTGCGGGTCACATGTTTTCGAATTTCTACGTACAGACTGCAGAAAAATTAAATACAGGAATAAAAACTGAGCAAATGCGAGTCGGACTCGAGCACGCAGGGTTCCGTACCGTCCGTAGAAAAAAAAATGGCAAATAATCGCGTTAGGAGCCCCTCTTATATATTTATTTTATTTTGTTTTTAGTATGTGTTGTTATAGCGGCAACAGGAACACATAATTTGTGAAAATTTCAACTGTCTAGCTATCGTGGTTCTTGAGATACAGTCTGGTGACAGACAGACGGACAGACTGATGAATAGGCAACGAAGTCTTAGTTTATAGGGTCCCGTTTTTACCCTTTGGGTACGGAACCCTAAAAAAGATAATCATTTATTTTTAAAAGCATAGAAAACCTTTATAAAATCACATTACCCTTATTTTTGGTGGGAAATCATCTAATGTTATCTCCCGCCCTTGGGTGGAGCGGGAGGGCGTTTCAGGCTTTACTGACTAAAACACACTCCTGCTCCTTCTTCTGTCTATTAGTTACACTTTCACTGTTAAACTACTGAAACGATTTTGCTGTAATTTACTACGGAGTAAGCTTGAAGGAACAAGGAAGACCATGGGCTACTATTTTTATCTGGATTCGACTCTGACTTTGTGTCCGTACATTATCTCTGACAACGAGCGCTCCGAACTAAAGCACACAGAAAAAAGTGTACTGATGTGATAGGGGGCCTATTAATCAACGGACAACGTACAGATTCTAAGCTTAATTTAAATACTTGTTGTCATTTTCAGCCCGACGGCGGCTCATTTATGATCGCGGGCTCGTCTGAACCCAGCAAACGCAGCCGCGTGGTCCGTGGAGAAGTAAGCTCGACATCATCGGCTGCGTCCTCGCCTAAGTAAGTATTGGACACTATTGTTAGTATTCGTTTTCTATTTATTTGAAGTGTGATCACAGTCTACCATGCACATGCCAGCAGTTCCATTCAAATAGGGTTTTTATTTCGTAGCAGTAAAGATGCTTTTTGAAGTTTTTGTGTAAAGGCAAATATGTGAATCTATTTACTTAATGAATAAAAACAAAAGTTTTAGCCTTTATGTTGTAAATTGGTAGTAAATCTTCGAATTGCAATAAGCCGATAAACTAAAACTTCAAATTTATTATTCGGTTCAAATAATCATTGAGTCACGTAGCATGAGCAGATGATCATCCTAACCTTTGTGTTTTGCAGACGAGCCCAACGGCGCAGCAATGGCAACAGCGACGAATGGTGGTCGCCCATCAAGCAACGTTTCGGTGACAACGGAGATGCCAACGCCATACTAGAGGTTTGTGCAAAAGGCCTGATAGCTGACCTACCGTGTAACTGAGATACGACCCTTGTAACGCCTTAAGGAACTGTCAGTAACAGCAGAGGCCTAGCTGGGTCGAAGCCTACTGGGTCAGGGTTAACTCCGGAAGTTAGATTGGTCCTGGTATGAAAGGCAAGAAGGAATGGGGTGGGCTTTTTAGTCAGTAAGAATCTGACACTCCCCGCGTTCCGAATTGCGTCAAAAGCGATTATATCGCGAATACGACCAACGCGCAAAGTCACACATAGTACTCAATAGTCCTTATATTTTGTGACTATTAAATTTGGTCGGATTCGCGATATAATCGCTTTTGACGTAATTCGTAACACTCTCTCCCACTCTGCCCAACGGCGGGGGATGTCATAGGGATGATTTTTACCCACCAAAATGATCGATGATGGAGGTCAACCACTAACGAAATAAAAAATCGTATTGTATACAATTTGGAGCTAATTTGAAACATATTTGCACTCGATTAGATTTAGAACACAGAAGTTAATGACAGTATGGCAGCTTGTGTTCTTAGAAAACGAGTGATTCATAGTGTAAATCCAGTGGATGAGTAACGATGTCAGCAGCGCTGGACCGGTTTTTTGGGAGAGCCCTATCACCAGTAGACGAAATCTTTCCAATATGACGATTTGTATGAATGCTGGCTGTTGCTGGAACTTGAGCTGTGGCAACTTCAAGAGATTATACGATTTGCGTGGATTTGACGCATATTTTTTTACAATTTCGGTTATCTCTATTTAGATTTACAATAGTGAAGCATGTAGTGCTCAAGTGTGGGTTTAAGCAAAGGTGCTCATTCACTCACCTTTACTCTCGTAGATCGATGTGACCGTGTGACGGCACGCGGACACGACCGAAGATGAATAGAATTTATTGCACTTTGCTGTTGTTTTTTGTTAATCAAACGTAGGACTGACGGGCTGACGGCTTTACTTGGTTTAAGCTATGTTAAATCTTTAGTAACTTGTTGTTTATAAATTCTATCTTATTTTCGTTATTTATGATATTTTTCAATTGGTTTACAGACCGAGATCGAACCAGAGCCGACCATTGAAAGTCGTAGCAGCAGCAAAGTCGCCCAGACCGGAACGCAGACTTCTCCGGAGAGAAGCGAGAGCATGTCGACTATACAACTCTACATCGGAACCTCCAAGGTACCTTTATGTTTCATGAATCTGACTTGTCTTTTTCCGACTACGTGTTGTCCGACCGGATGCGTCTTTTACAATGCGTGACTGACTACCTATCTGACGTCCATATCCCAGAAGCTATGTATCTCGACAGTCCTTAGCAAGACTGGTATCTGATTGTCTGTCCGTGTCTATCCGAACTAATATTTGAAGGAGGTGAAATTGTTTGTTTGTAGGAGGTTTAGTCTGGAAGCACTAATCCCATTTCCAAACCTATCAGTTATGGTGTTACGGCACATAGTGTATCCTGGCCAGTTAAAAATTTACGCTTATAGAAATCGAGCAGCGATTAAAAAATATTAAATAATAAAGTAGATTTTCCAATTGGTATTCAAGTTCATTGTCCGTTAATGAATCACGGTTAGTTCAGGTAATGCAAGCAAGCCTCGTGCCGTTTTATGTAATCGATAAGCAAGTCTTCTAACGAGGAAATGACCCAGGTTTCTTGCAAATGTCATCGGATTTTTAAAAATTTGGCTCTTTTATCTCACTTTTACCTTGGCTGGATTCCTGAGTCATAACTTGAGGAAAAAGCAAAAAGGATATAGGAATTAAATATTTAGTATTGCGACCTTCCAGCTTTATTACGTTTTTCGCGATAACATTGACAATTTTGAATTATTAGATGAGTTGTTATGCTCAGATTTATCATATTATGCGAACAGGAAAAAGCGTCACTTCGTAGAAATGGTCGTAAACAATTGTGGTTATTTACTCAATATTACAAGGTGAGGAATATAACAGTAAATAATAGTATTAAATTTTCCAAGATGAGGACATAATATAAACAAAATTATTGTGCAAGTATTTTTAATGTGAAGGTTATTAACAAACTCTTCTGTGGTTAATCATTGCCATTTATTCGCTAGTTTAGTAATTTCTACTTCCTTAGACTTGATGACGGGGTTGAAGAAAGTTATCATCGTATAGGTGTCTAGCTGTCTAGCAATATCAGATTAGTCAATTGGCTTGCCGCGTTTTTTAAGCGGATGCAAATTTATTACACTTATGTACATTGTAAACGCGAGAGGAATATCGACACCCGACAGTGCCGTGGTAAATATGCTGGAAGTAGGTGCCCATAAGAACTTACGAAACTTTAACGTACAAAAATTTTATTATTGTTCTTAAACTGTCCCTTCGTTCTGTGCTTAGGAGCCACCCGGTCGCCTCAGCCCAAAGTCTATGGCCCGTGAGCGCCTCGCAAGTCGCGCCCGTGCCTACAAGCGTGCGTCATCGCCGCCGCCGCCGCTGCCGTCGCGCTCGGCGCCCGCACCGCCGCCGCCGAAGAAGCACGCGCTTAGTCCGGCACAGGCGGAGTGCCTGCGAGCGGTATTCGCCGCTCTGCTGTGGCATGAAGGTCGAGATTTCCTTATTCTTAGCTTACAGGCACGAAACCAGTGTTATAACAAGTCACGGACAAAAGGAACGGTTACTCATTTCTCCATCTCGTACCGCTCCTTGCCACTCGTTGCGTTCCCACAGGCTTTCAAACGTAGGATTGATATGCAAGTAATATTTTTAATCACGATTCTGAGAAAACTATTGTTCTGGAACTGATCATGAACATATTGTTTTCGATAGAATTTAAACTGCGTAGGAGTTAGCGCGATGACTAAGTATTAATTACGAAACTATTTTGAAACAATGGCTTAGTTTTCAAAGAATTGCGACAAATTAATATTATTTTTCGAAGAACTATTTTACCACTATCTTATACTGTTTATAACTTCTTAGAAGTAACTTTAATTCAATTTGCCTATTCACATTAAGGGCCTTTATGAAAAAATAATAACTAGGTATGTGATTACTTTAAACACTGATTAGCAGGTTCTTAACCTTTCGAATGTCTTAAGTTACACAGTCCGACATAAGGTAATTGTCTTTCTATTGTGTCTCTAATTACGACATTCAAAGAGTTAATTCAATATTTTTCCTCAAAATATAGATATGAGTGGTAAATTACTAATTTTATTAATTACATGAAAGAGGATGTGTATCTAAATAAATTAAAACACCAGACTGCTCATTGTTGTTCTAATTCAGAACTATTTTAACTAAAATTTACTAAAAATAACTAGTAATACAAATCATATTTTCCATTGAAAAGGCAAAATATTCACACTCGATACATTCTAAATTACGCTTCATGATGTCAACTAACTGCAAAGATTTAAGACACGTCTCAAAACTCAAAGTTTGTTAAAATAAGCGAATCGATTGATAAAAAAATAGCCATATCGTGTGATTCTAAATAGGATTTAGAACCACATGATATGAGTAATTTTTTTTAGCCGTAGGTAATAAAATACAAAAAATACTATTTGTGGAATAGTATTTTTGTATTTTATTACGGCGAATTAATGATAAAAATATTAATATTTCCGCAGGCATAGTCCACGACGCGATCGCCTGCGCTGCTTTCCTGAAGTTTCACCCACAGCTACCGAAGCAGGGCGCGCGCGTAGTGACGCGGCCCGCGCATGACGTCACGCTCGCAAGACATCAGAGGCACTCCGTCGAAGTATCCAATGCTGGTGAGCCATAACTATCTTCCTACTCTCTCCTGTTATTTGGCTCTCTCCTTTTCCCTGTTAAATGTTGGTTAGAAAATACTGGATAATTAAAAAACAACGAACTTGAATGGCAACTTTGCAATAACTTACTTTCCTTGACTTAAGTTCTCGTGTCCCCTAGATGGGGTAGAGGACGTCCATAGTGCGCCGCCATCCCGTTTGTCTTGAGCTTCGCGTTTCGTTTCGCTCCAGGCCTTCCCTATGTCCTTCGCCTCTGTGACGGCTGCTCATCGCCAGTTCTGCTTAGGGCGACCACGTTTATACTTTTCTTGAGGATTCCAGTCTATGGCTTGCCTTAGTATGTGTTTAGGGTCTCTTCAAAGAGTATGGCGGATCCAATCCCATTTGAAGTGTTCGATCTGTTGGTCGGTCGCGGTTTCATCGCAGAGTTCCCACAAATTTATATTGGAGATTTTCTCGGACTAGTAAATACCGAGAATACGACGAAGACAGCAGTGGATGACCTTCCACACCCATACTATGCAATCTATATATAAAAATGAATCCCTATTTCCCTTGGTCACGCCATTACGCGTGAACGACTGGACCGATTACGCTATCGCTAATTCTTTTTTGCTGTGTTGTACATCAGGAGAAGGTTCTTATGGAAAAAAAAATGAAAATTAGTGTAGTATAGGGTAGAGTAGAGTAGGGTAGTGTAGGGTAGAGTAGGCTAGAGTAGGGTAAGTTACGGTAGAGTAGGGTAGGGTAGTGCAGAGTAGGGTATAGTAGGGTGGAGTAGGGAAGAGCGAGAGCGAAGCTGCGCGAGCAAAAGCTGGTAATAAAAAACTTACGCCGGACTGAAATCAAAGGGGATTACTGGGCGAGTCACTTTGGATGACAGGCACATCATTTTAACTTTTTTACTGCCACAATCGTGTAAACACGATAAAGAAAAATGTGTCCAGCACGCCTACGTCATGACTATACAACAGACGCTACGCGTTTTAACCTCTAATAAATCTTGCAAAAGTATTGTTTTTCTATGATACAACTAGACTCATCTCAATCTATATTATGTGAACTGCTTATTTTTAGCATAGTCGGCCTTATAATGTTCCCACTGTTGGGACTCAGGCCTCCTCTCTAGGAGAGGGAATGGGCCGTAATCCACCACGCGGGCCCAGTCCGTTTTGGTGGATGTCACATGTCTTCGAATTTTTTGGTTCTAGGATATGCCGGTTTCCTCACGATGTATACCTTCACCGTTTTGAGAGCATTAGTGATGAAATAAATTATACAAAGTATTGCACCTGCCTGGGTTAGAACCCGTGACCTACAACTCGTAAGTCGGGGCCGTTACCACTCGGCCACCACTGCTATCAATCTCTTAGTTTTCCGAACGGAATAAACGGGTTCGGAATCTGGACGTGTCTTCGCTGAGCTACGACAAGGACACTGGCCACGTGCGAGTAGAACTCGCGCACAAAGGGTTCCGTAGCGTCCGTACTAAAAAACGGCAAATAAATCACGTTTGTTATATACCCTTAAATATTTATTTTATTCTGTTTTTTAGTATTTGTTGTTGAAATACATCATCTGTGAAAATTTCAACTGTGGAAATTACAGACACAATAGGTGCGCGAACGCCGGCGTTCGCTTGGGGTTTAATGAATTAACTTCATGGTTCATGAGATACTGCCTGATGACAGACGGATAGACAGATAAACGGACGGTCAACGGAGTCTTAGTAATAGGGTTCCGTTTTACCCTTTGGGTACTAAACCCTAAAAAGCAGAATATCTCTCGAAAGGGTAGTAATATTGTTGTGCGAAAATATTGTAAAGTGAAATAAAATATTTTAAATTGAATTTATCTTTCCTTTCGTCCTCAGGTCTATACCTACGTATCCATCCCACAACCCTCGAAACCTTGACGCGTTCTGGCATGGAGGCGAGCACCAGTCGCATGCGCAAGGTCGACTTCGATATGCCTATACGAGAAGAAGACAACATTCCAGGACCTAGCAGTGACCCAGGTGCGTAAGAAGTTTCTTCATCATGTTTCTTTAAAGTTTTCTAGGAAAGACTGGATGCAGAAGGTGTTTGGCACACCTTGAGAGAGGCCAATGTCTAGTACTGGACTGTTAGGGTTCATACGCCCTATGCGGGTGCGCTATGCGGCAATACATACAGAGAGTCATTATTATATTACAATATAACAAAAAAAAAACACAAAATCATTATCATCATCATTATATTATAAGTGCAAGTCCGAAAATTAATATTTAAAAAATGAATAAAAAATAATTAAAAATCAATAATAAAAATTATAAAAACAAAACAAAACGATAGAAAAAGTAATCATTAATTAATTAATAACTAATACGTAATTCATTTGCAATCAATAGATAATAAGAGGTCGAATCAACCGCCACAGCATTCTCTGCACCTTTTCAAAAACAATCGCACACTAGAGTGGAACATTTCTACATCAGGATGCTGAGCAGTCAGTGTGTTGAGAAATGACACTGCCTGATTTGTTGCCGCATGTTGCGCGGTACGAGTCCGAACTCTGGGAATCGCTAGTAGAGGGCGCGAGCGCAGTCGCGTGTATTGAGGCGGCTCCGATAGACCACAGCGCGACAGAGCCGCAGGATTGTCGATTTTACCATTAAATAGCAAAAAGGACAAGGAGCGCACATTTACATCTCGGCTGGAGGGTGTCAATCCCCACCATTCCTGTGACGAACAGAGAGGGATACAAGTAGGGATAATACTCGTACATTTTCTTGTACCGACAGAACTTACGCTATACTCGCTCTAATAAAAGATTGTACTTTGTTTCGTGTGGATCCCATACAATCGAATTAAACTCAAGCTTACTACGCAAATAAATAGCAACAAACGCGAAATAAATAGCAACAATAGCATGTTTGCTAGTGAACCGAGCCGACTGCCTCATGACGAACCGTAGGGATTTGTGTGCTCGTGCTTACACACACCGGTTAAGTGGTCGTTAAAGGTCAGCTTAGAGTCCAACGTGACACCAAGATCACGGATTGTTGCGATGCGCTCAAGCGGAGTGTCAGATTCGTTGTACTTATGAGATGGAGGTTAAATGCGAGCCTATACATTATAAAAAAAAATCTAAGCAGTCGCGGTCGCTCCAGACTACCACATTATCGATATCCCGCTGAAGCGCATCATAGTCAGCAGCTCTCCCTATACCCAAGTAGATCTTCAGATTGTTAGCAAACATCAGACACTTCGCCGTCTTAATGACCTCAGGCAAGTCATTGACCATGATCAGGAATTGGGTTGAGCCAAAAGTGCATCCTTGACTCACACTCGACTGAGTTAAGTAGGATTCAGAACGATAATCATCTAGTTAGATATACTGCCTACGATTATGAAAATAACTACAAAACAATTTTAATAGTTGGGGCGTAAATCCTAAGGCCGACAACTACGGCATCGTTCATTAACATTTAAACGGTTCTTACTACCTTTTATAGCAGAACTTTTTGCGTCATAATATTATTTTTCAATACAGCGGACAGCATAAATTTAATTATGCTGAAAATCGTTTGGCATACACTCATTTATTATACATTCAAAACTCATAATTTCGCCAGTTAGAATCATCTTTAGGTATAAATTTCATATTCATAATAATTAAAAAGCAGAATCATCATATTGCAGAAAGTTCCCGATCAGAATCATCTTTTGGTAAACGTTTTATATCGATTTATCATTAGCTGCGATGATAATATTTATATTAAAACGATTACACATAACTAACATCAGATGGGATCGCTGTCAAAGTACTATTTTAAACCATTTTTTTTTTAAATATACAAAACATTGTTGGCGTGGATAGGGTCAGCGGAGGCCCCCGTGGGAGTCTCCTGTTTCTGGGTGCTTATAAAAAAAAACTATAATATTCTCGCCCCTAGCCTTCACGGATAGCGCGGTGCTCAAGATATGGCCTAGGTTTCATTCCCATTTTGGAGATACAAAATTCTGCCAGATAGAAGGAACCGCATTTAGAAATTAGGTTTAGAATTAGTTCGTAGGAAGTATACCATTATGTTGTGTCTTTCGGCTGAACTCTAATGATATCTTTTGTTTTACTACAAATTGCTTAATTTTTCTTGTGTTGTGTTTGGTAGCTGGATCGTCGCGGTACGTAGTGAACGTGCTGCCACCTGCGCTGCGCGCGTTAGTCGCGTTGTGGGATGCGCTTTACGATGCCGATCAACTGACTTCTGCTACTGACAAGTAATTATAGGTTTATTTTAATTTTGTTACTTCAGTCAGTGCCCTGAATTTCATCAAACCTTTAAAAAATCACAAGGAGAAGGAGAAGAGTGGCCTCTCCCACTACTGGACACTGACAGTACTTTTACATTATTTAGTAATACCGTATTTATCAATCAAACCAAGATTCGGTCAAAGCAAGTGTCTTATGCCATTTTTTGCAAAAATAAGCTTACAGCGACTGAAATATAGGATTCAACAAACTGCCCAGATTTGCTCCTAGGCTAAGGTAAGACGGTTCTACACGGCTAAATTTTAATCGTTTTCATCCCGTGGAGGGTCGATCCGTTACATGAAACGCTATCGATTTGTAAAGATAAAATTAAAAAATAAAGTACCTTTTTTCAAAACTCGTATTAATTTACGCATGTACGATATTAATTTCTTTAAGAAAACGTCAGCTGAGCGAGTTCAATTCGACCTTCCACGGGATTAAAACGATTAAAATTTAACGGTGTATAATGTAACCGCAGAGTATCATCCACAATCCATGAAATTGCCTGCCGGAGTCTGTTTCGTGGTAGCTACAACCTGGGGCCCTTTAAAACAAAAGTGAATAAGTTGCTCCTAGGTAAGCGTACTTCATCGTCGACCACATTCTGGCTTACCATCAGGTGGTCCAGCATGAGATTACCGATACTAAACAAGAAATAAATTAAAATTAATTAAGGGGCCGGCGACGGATGAATTTCCATACAAACGTAATACCACGCTCATTTGCAGTTGGAGCATATTTCCAACATATTATGATGATATTCGGTTATAGACAATATTTATCTAGATATATTATATCTAGATAAATATTGATATATATTCATCCGTCGCCGGCCCCTTAATTAATTTTAATAAAAGTAGTAAAAGTTCCTACGTCGAGAATATTAGAAATATTGTTATTTTTAATACAGGAAAAGCCAAATGGCATGTTTAAGCGTAAATGGCAATTTAAGCTGTAAAAAAGTGCGAAATACAATTCGCATAAATTTCTCTTTGTTTTTTTTTTTTTAAAGAAAGACGTAGGAACCTAAATAAATATTGTCTAGAACCGAATATCATCATAATATGTTGGAAATATGCTCCAACTGCAAATGAGCGTGGTGTTACGTTTGTATGGAAATTCATCCGTCGCCGGCCCCTTAAACAAGTGGCTTTGTCAATATACTGTATACTTTAGTATTTTTTTCCCGTGGGAAATCATATAATGACATTTCAACCCGCTTTGGGTGGAGGGAGAGGGAGTAACAGACTTTCGACCCAATAGTGTTCCTTCAGTTGCCCTTAGCGAGAGCCGCGGTCACTCTTTCAGGGTATAATTCAGTTTGAGCTGCATATTAATTTGCTTTTGGTCTCAAACTATACGTAGATTCATAAACAGTTCTTTTTTTGCCGTTCTGTTAGATTGAAAAATGTTGAGAAGAATGAAAACGAGGAACCAAGACCACAAAGCGGTATACGCAAGAAAAGAGAATGGAACTCGAGAAGTGGCAAGACACCTTACTCAGGTAATTATTATTATTGTGTAATTGTTGCTAATACTTGTTATATAATATAGCATTTATCTATGTAAATAGCCCGTAACACCTTAAATAATAATATTCAATTTAAAAGACGAAGGCTCAGAGTCTAGAAGATCAGAGATATTTTTCAATTATAATTGAGCAAACCTGATACAAGACGACAGGAAAAATATGGAATTGTGTGAGCATTTGATAATTATCTTTCAAATAAGAAACCCATCAGGCAAATATTATACAACTTGTATTTTATAAACCGGTGTTTCACGTGCGGGTGTAAACAAAAAGTATGAGACTGTATAACTTACATTCGTCGCAACTGATTCGTTTTGACTAGCCTCAACGATAACCTACTCTATACCTTTTTTTTTCGCGGTGGGAAAAACATCTAATGACATCCCCCGCTCTTGGGCGGAGCGGAAGATAGTGTCAGACTTTTGCTGACTAGAAACCCACTCCTGTTCCTTCGTTGCCTTTCGTACCGAGGCTGAGCTATTTTTCGTACTAACCCTGGCCTCAGTAGGCTTCGACCTAGCTGGGACAGCAATCCCTGCTGTTGCTGACAGCTCCATGAGGCGCGCGGGAACAGTGCGCGCCGTCACGACTTAATACCTGTGTTCTCATTATATTCACAGTGCAATGCGAACTCTGCGGCGGCTCCAATGTCGCTCCACCGTTAGCGGCACACATGCGCACCGCACACCCCGGCTGCAAGGCCGCCACGTCCAAGGGCTTCGACCGTACCGGCACCTACCAGCAGATCGACCCGCAGCCGGGACACGAGGACCTGTGCCCCTCGGCCTACTGCGGCCAGATGACGCAGGGTAAGAACAAGCATTAGTTCTGGACATGGCACTGTGTTGATCTTCTTTATGTTTTTCCAAGTTTCTGACACCAGGACGAAACTCGGACTTGTATTATGCTGGTGCTTTCTCTCTAAAAAATATGCCCTGATCCTGCAATACTAGTCAAAATCAGCAGTGGAAAACAGCTATTCATTTTTATTTCATTTGCAAGGGCATACCAATGCTGAAACTCGAAGATTTTTTTAATATGTGGGCAGTGAAATTTAGGCTTTTGACCCAAGAGGACCTAAGGCTCGGCGCAAACGAGCCACCTACCACCGCCACTTTTGTGTCAGTCTAAGAAACGAGCGACAGCCACCGGTGTTCAGAAGCCGCCACATTTTACAACCCGGACGATACATGGACGATATAAATTTATTATTATTAACATCCATTAAGGCGTTGTGCTCCATGGCGACACGTGCGATACCTACGTAGAACGGTTAACTGCGCGGGAGGAGTAACAGTCCGACAGTGGCAGATGTCGGCGTTTTGTGTGGCCCGTAGCGACCACTAGTGTCGAGTCACAGTCACTACTGTAGCGAATGGCCGCCACCGGCTACACGTGTGCGGCGTTTCTGTACAAAATATATGACAAAGTGTGTTAAACCGCTGTCACTGTGACCAGTTTGCGCCGAGCCTAAATTCTTTAAT
This sequence comes from Mythimna ferrago, assembly GCA_910589285.2. Taxonomy (NCBI): domain Eukaryota; kingdom Metazoa; phylum Arthropoda; class Insecta; order Lepidoptera; family Noctuidae; genus Mythimna; species Mythimna ferrago. The sequence goes on along the minus strand of OU342673.1, from coordinate 6,423,935 downwards.
TTATTGCGGCCCTGCGCCTTTCTCTTTACAGTGCATCTTAAAAATAAACGAGTTGGTTTCTCTGAAATGAACGATCGGTACTTATCACCTCACACTATAACATCCTTCTTATTTTTTTTTCCAGCTATCCAGCTATGGTATATGTTCTGTGAGAAATGCTACGACAAGGCGATAAAAGCGGCCCCTTCCATCAGACAGGGTAGAGCCAAGAGTCGCGCTGAGATGGTGGTCTATGAGCGAGTGGAACAGCCAATCAACATTGACCACAATACTATTAAGGAAAATGCCGTGTTCTTACTGGATTTAGCACCACTTACTACTCCAGGTATGTGGTATTTTACCCTCGATTCTTTGATTGATAGTTTTTTTTTCATAGAATGCTTCCTGGAGACCCCAGGAAGTGTCCGATAGTCTCGAATCTATTGTAGCCAACTAGACAAGACCAAACATTCGGAAGATCCTCTTTTATCAATGTTGGATGGGGAACTTTTGACCCTGTTTTTGATGTTTCTAATGAACCTAATCTATGAATCTTATTTTTAGACCCTTCAATAAATTCCATATAGATTTCTCGTTGTCAGCTTTCTAAACCACTGTTTAAATCACTCAGAACCAATCAGCATGTCAGCTTGGGCAGACAATGCGTCCCGTTCCCCACCAACGCCCCCGGGCAGTGTATGGCAGCCGGCACCACCTTTCCAGTGCCTGCCAGCATTGGGGGCCGCCCCCAAGGCCTATGCCGCGACAGATGCTGCGAGGTACCATTCCTTGGGCAGGCCTATGCCGCCTGCTGTTGCGCCGTTGGTAAGCACAGTTGTTTTACGAAAATTTTTGTTTTACTGAGAATGTTTTTATATTTCTCGACGTAATCGACAAATATTGTCCTCTATACATCTAATACACTTTATAAGGCATTTATCTTTACACTGTTTATTTATTTATTTATATTTATTTATATATACTTTATTGCACATCAAGATTATGAATTAACAAAAGGAAACCATATAATCAAAAACACACAATTGGCGGCCTTATCGCACTAGGCGATTTCTTCCAGGCAACCTTGTTTATGTGGTCGGGGTATGAAGAAAACATTGCATTTTGGATTAATTGAGTAAACAGAGACCTTTGCCAAATACTCTTAATAGAGAATATGTATAAAAATAGATTTATTTAACCAATGTACCAATAAATGTACAAAAATATAGAAAACTTACTAATGATGACAATTTTAATAATTTATTGGTTTAACAAACTACGTAATAAACTTAAATACTAACTATAAACACTTTTATATTAAACATAACTATGTACGTATAATACAAAGACACAAAATACACTCGGGCGTCCTTCTCCACATCGCTGTCATCCGGAAATGTGCCCAGATGGCTGACAGCATTGCCACGTTATATGGCAATGCTGATAGGCTATTTGACAGTATGAAAAATATTGATGTTTTTATTGCCATCCGCGTAGATTATGGATTCTAAAAGCAATTTGTATTAAAACACATTAAAAAGTATTGTTTATGTATCACAGACATCAGCATTCGGCGGCATGGAAGGCAATGGCGGCTCCAACTGGCCGCGCGTACATCGTTCCGTGTCCATGGGACAAGCCGACCACCGCGATCTCGCCAATGCGGCGCGTCCACCGCTTGCCCGCGATACACCCATGGACCAAGACACTCTAAGTGGTAAGTTATTTCGATATTGCAACAGCTGAAAGATGACTTCTGTTGGAAATTCGCTTTTCAACTGGGTCGAATTGGCTGGCCAGTGTTAGTAAACTGCTGCGAGCTTTACGAGGTCTTCAGTCCAGCTTGTAGCGCAAGAACACATCTTATTTAAGAGTTATTAGGGGAATGGTATTTTATTTAAAAAAAAGCAGGTCTAAAAGGAGTTAATGGAGAGGTATGATATAGAGGCGTGGCGTTTTCGGTATTTGAAAGAGTTGCAGGACAATCGAAATGGAGCCCAGCGTCGTATACTTTATTCAAAAATAGTTTACAGTTTCCAAAAGAAAATTATACGGCAATTGTTAAAAGTAACGAAATATTAGTTAATCTCCTTAATATTAACGTAATTTCATTGCTAAAAATATAGCAACGCTGTTTTTCCGTATTGCCAACATTACGGCGAAGGAACTTCTGTGAAATGGACTATAGTGTCCGTCCATGTTAAAAACCTAAAAAAAAATCCTGAACGCTTTTCAATATACAATATAATCTACATCTACACTAATGTTATTAAGAGGGATTTTTTATATTTTTGTGTGTATGTTTGTAATGAATAAACTCAAATACTTCTGTGCCGATTTAAAAAATTCTTTCATCATTGGAAAGCTAGATTTACCCTGAGTAGCATAGGCTATATTTATTGCCCGTGCGAAGCCGGGATGGGCCGCTAGTTAAATTTTAATCGTTTTAATCCCGTGGAGGGTCGATCCGGTACATGAAACACTATCGATTTGTAAAGATAAAATTAAAAATAAAGTACCTTTTTTTCAAAACTCGTATTAATTTACGCATGTACAATATTATTATTTTTTTAAGAAAACGTCAGCTGAGCGAGTTCAATGACCTGTAGGCAGTTTTTACGCAACGCCGACTATTAACTACCACATGTATGACATGTGAGACCACTGTGCTCAAAAATGCACTTCTGTTAATTTGCATGTCTCCAGGAGCCGGATCATCCCTCTTGGCACAACCCAGCGCATCACTCCGCCGTCTCATCGGCGGCGGCGAATGGACTGCTGGCGGCTCTCTTTCAGCCTTCGAAGCTCCTCGAGTGGACTCAGAAAATCTAATGAACAGCCCCGTTATGGCCTTCATACTCGCAAAGAGAGACCTGCATGCGCACAGGCAGAAGATGGATGCGGCTGTACGCATTAATACTGTGAGGCAGTATGCATTTGAGGTGAGCAAACTATACTATCTTTATTTTTCATTTTAAAGCGTGCTTAGCGGTCAAACGGAGTTACTCAGTTAGTGAAAATAACTATTAAAGTATGAAGGCTAAGATTAATTTACACAGCCCGTACTTATGTTTAGAAATGCTCTTTTCTCTATTTAGCTCTTATAATTTGACAGTGATAGGAATAATCCATAGCCAAAATACGTACTAATTAAGTGTAAATACGGCCTACTGATTTTGGGATTGTGCCCCTTTGTGAATTCACCAGCATTTGCGTCGACGATATCTTCCTTAAAATTGCGTATACAAATGGCTAGTAGTGTAATGCTTGTACGCATATTATAATGTTTACGTAAGTTTATCCTCTGACACTTCAACTTTGGTCGTATAATATTTAGAAACCCAATGTTTAATAAGGTTCAACGATTTATCTTATGTCTTAGTAAAATAGAAAATGATTCAAAGTATTCGTCATTATTTCAGGCAATGAACTGGCTCCTCCGCTCGGCCACCCAGCCGACGTGCGTGCATGACGTCATGTGGTGGTTCTGCAACGCTCTCGACAAGTTTGCGCGCATTGTACCGCCGCCCAGCCTCGCTATTATCGACGATAATAAAGAGGTAACTGTTTCAAGAGTTTTTTTTTTTAATTTGTTTTGGACGTTTGGTCGTAGAGCATGCTCGGAGGCTGGAGAAGAGTTACCTATTACTGCTTGCTTATTGGTATATTGCCGTTTCCAAACAAATTGACCTATTTCATTACAGGTAATAGAAGTAAAGTTGTATATATTAAACTCTTGAATAAAAAATAAAAACCATTGCTTTATTTCATAAACACAGCAAAACACAGTAAACGAGAGCTCCCGCGGCATGATCCCAACGGCATCCGCGTCAGCCATCTGTCCCGGCGCCCGCTCAGCCAGAGGCGCGCGCGCCGCTTTCCACGCGTTCCTGGGCTCGGTGAGCGCACTAGCGCCCTCCTTGCCACCCGCGAGTGCCGCGGGACTGCAAGCTGTAAGGTGCTGGGCGCTCCACTACTCGCCGCACGATAGGACGTTCCTCCATAGGTAAGTTGATAGTAGTAGTGTCTCGTCGATTTTCTTACAATATGGAGGTTTTTTCGGCAGACCAAAGACTTGACTGCAGTGATTGGATCAGGGGTAACTCCTTCAGCAAAGTCGATACTTTGCTGAAGGAGTTACCCCTGATCCATATCGATATATGTGACATTATATTTTGGGAATATGAATACTTAATTATAGATAAGTATAGATCTCCATCGGATATGATCGGATCGGCTTATGACCAACAGTGGACGTCTATCGGCTGATATGATGATGACGATAGATCACAGTTTCACATTTAAAATAAAATTGACTTAGAAGTGGTAGGATGCAGCTTCTTCTATTCTGCTGTTATTTTATTTTTCAAATTCTGCTGTTATAATTTTTCAATTCCTAGTGGGCCTCGGCCGCGGCCTTTGCTGACGTTGTTATTAGATCCCTACGTCAACAAGTAACAGGGCATGTGACGCGATATGGAAGGTGTTCAGAGACGCCGCTCAAACACTGAAGATTGTAACCGTCCGAGAATCCCCCACCTGCGGAGATTATCTTTGCTATTCCTGACCTGAGTGCGGAGTCTATTTAAAATTTTCCAGATTGGCCATGACGTTGACGCCTGGTGACATGTTGTATCCAGGCGTCAAGGTCTCAGACAGTTCGATGAAATCATCAGGATATTTAAGCGTCTTCCGTTAAAGCTCGCATCTCTCCGAGGTGGCTTTACCATGAGGTGGACTTACGCTTTCAACAAAAAATTTTAAGTCTCTGTGGCACCGAGCAGCAAGATGCAAGTGTTTCGAGTGTCTTCAGACTGCGCGTATTTCTAACATATGCATTGATGCCTTGTTGAGGCTGTAGTAGCGTCGCACTTGCGCAGTGGATACGCTTTACATATATCCATTAGACGAACGACAACACTACAACGACGCCAGATGTGATAGACGGAGAGAGAGAGGTGTGTAGTGTGGTGTGAGCTCTTCGGAGCTCCTAAAATTAACGAACTATTCAATCTTATTCCGTTACTTCAGTACTCATAACTACCATTTCTTATGTAACTGTAACTAACCACTATTGCGAACTGTTAACGCTGCTCGGATAGATCACAAGTGTTTAGTGTGATCAGCAAGATTCTGTCTCACTCTGAGGATGGCGCGTACGAGGAAGGCCTGCTCGGAGCCATCCAGGAGAGTTTCCATAGCTATCTTAACAAGGTATCATGTAAATCGTGTGTTTGCAAATATACGGGCAACTAAGCCTTACTAACTATAAAACTTAGAAGCCTAGAAATGTTATTCTATCAGCGATAATTTATTGTCAAAAACTAAAAAGAAATATTGCATCTGCCAGCGCCTTCGCCCGCGTGAAATTAGGAACTTCCCCGAGGGAACACACTGCTGGGATAAAAAGTATCCTATGTGCAATTCCAGGACATGGTCTTCCTGTGTATAAAATATAATCTAAATCCGTTCAGCCGTTTTACGTTGAAGTTGACAACGTTAAAAAGGTGACATGTCAATGAACATGTCTATTATGACGAAGTCCAAAGTAATCAACGTTTTGTCACAGGACTGTACTCATGTTTACAAATTCACAACCATTCAAAATTATCGTGCCGTGTCGTGTAATTCATAAGTACTTATATTATATTATAAATGTAAAAGTAACTGTTTATTTGTCTGTTATGCTTTCACGGTTAAACTGTTGAACCGATTTTTATGAAATTTGTTACGGAGGAAGCTTGACTTCCAAGGATGGACGTGGCTATTTTTTATTCGTTTTCGACTTCGCGTCCGCAATAATCAACTTTCCCGCGGGCAAAGCCGCTGGCAAAAGCTAGTCTGATAATAAATCAATGATGCCACTCTTCGTAAAATTAGTAGTTGGGGGGGGGGGGAGAAGTCTAAGATTCAGTGGTAAGACGCTTTCATAACGCGTAAAGCATCGTTTTAATATAAAGCTATCATCGCGCGACTACACGATCGTCGCGTTAATCTTTATTGAAAACTAGAACGCGGCGTCGCGTCGTGCTAACAGAGGGCGTTTCCCGATGTTCTCGAACAGATGCAATGTTTTCACACGATGATAACTTTGTATTAAAGCGATAAACTTTTCTAATTTTCGACAACTTACATTCACATGCTTGGATATCAAAAATTCTTTTCGATAGGCTATCACATGTCACTGCTGAAATTACAATAATTAAGTTCAATGAAAATCCTTCAATCCGTTGCCCTCAGAGTTTTCTATTCTTCTAGCATACCCCTAGGTGGTATTGTCCTATCAGATTAAACCACAAACTAACATGCTCCTAACGTTTTTTCCAGGAGAACTACGTTTGGAATTGCCCTGACGTGACTGGATGGTGTGATATCAGCGTATCCTCCCGCCAAGGCATGGCAGGTGCCTTGACTGATGGCAGTACAGAAACTTTCTGGGAGTCAGGCGATGAAGACCGGAACAAGGCCAAGTGGATACAGATGGCGTACCCTGGGGGAACTCCGGATGACCGCCCGCATATCTTGTGTGTGCACCTTGACAATACCAGGGATACCGTCGTAAGTACAACTTGCTGATTGACTGAAATTACTCGGAGTAGCATTCCAGAGTTAAGTTTTTAAGGTAGAGTAGCAGTAAGTTACGGTACATGTACAAATCTCTTAGAAACCTCCCATTCAACCACTCTTATGTTGTATGATGATATCGAATAAACACTCCGCAGTCCATCTGTACCTATGTCTGTGACCCAACTAGCAAAAAAGTTGCATAATATTTGAAGTTAGGAAGCATATAATAGTTGTATTATTTTAATTTGAACTGTGTTAACGTTTAACTTGCTTAGTTCAACAACATTAGTTCAGTTATGTTAGACTTGATAAGTTTAAATAAACGTTACCTTTATTAAATGTAAATAAGATACATGTATCTATCAGCACTTTGCCAGCTACATCGATCGTTAGATTTTTTTTTAAATATAAAAACTACTCTTTTACCTTTTTTCTGAAACATATTTCGAAGGTGGTTTTGAAAATCTATTAACGTCAGTTAAAATTCTTCATACAATCTATTGTTCTATTAAGGGTTCTGAAAGCAAATAATGTCAACCTTTATTATTTACTTAGGATACTATATTTTGTATTAACTTTCATTGGAACACGACATAAGATGTTGCATACAAACGAAATTCGCCCTTTTCCACCCCCTTAAAGTTGGAATTTTCAAAAATCCCTACTTAGTTCTCGCGTGGATCATACAAGGAAGCCTTGAGCAAATTTTATTATTTCTAGTTCCAGCAGTTTCGGCTGTGCGATAATATGTCTTTACCTATAAAATTGCTGTTATTTAAAACGAATTGCTTTGGAGCCTTATATCTTAGGATTGACTTGGGAACTATAAGTTCAAATAAACTTTATACGAGTATTAAAGGTACGTTATTCTTTTTTCGAAATTAGATATTTATTGGTTTCTTTGTATTTTCTGTAATATCGCAGTACTAATCATTTTTGTATGAAATCGAAGAAAACTAGCATTATTTTGTAATATGGTTCAATCGTACAAAACCACAAGTCGTACTTTGCCAGATTTTTTCGAAAAAATCTGGCAGTCATACAGTAGCTAGACTTTTTTTTAATAAAAATAAGAATATATATATAGGTTACTTATCTACAATAAAAAAAATAATATGTACTAGTTAGAATGGTTTATTTAAACACGAAATTGCATGAAATAAGAAGTAAGACGCTGCGCTAAAATGTGATTTTAGTTCGCATTAAACTTTTTTTTTAGGACAAACGGGTTTAACAAAAAGGTTTTAGGTTACAGTTAGGTTACAAGCACCATTATATACTTAAGTGTAGTGAAATTAGTCACTTTCTCAGCAAGTGTGTTAAAAATAACATTATTGATAACTCGTACTTTTTCACATATCGTAGAACAAAACACTGCTCGTGTCGTTCCTGTACAGCGGCGGCTCCAGCGAGATGTTCCACATGCAGGACGTCGAGGTGGACCCCAAGACCGCCACCTGGCTCTGCTATACTATGCCACGTAAGTGATGGCTACACTAACATATGATAAGAGGAAAAAAACCGACCACAAGATGCAGCATTGAAAGGCTTCTTTAGGGTTTCTTACCTCATAAGGAAAAATCGGAACCCTAAGGCTGCCTACCAGAGAAACGGAGAAATTTAACCAATAGGACTGCACAAAATCTCCGCTCCGTAGCCTCGCTCCGCTCCTGTGCACAGGCAGCCTTATAAGATCACTTTGTCTGTCAAGACCCTTTGTCTCGGGAAAGTGTTAAGGTATCGACTTGAAATTAAAACCATAAACTCAAGTCTGCGGTCCCTTGAAGCTGAGAAAAAAATCAAACTCCAGAGTTAACGAAAAAAAAAAGATACGGCTGTTTATGTCGCAAAAAAAAAAATATATTTCGACACATCTCAAGGGAATCAAAATTCATTGACCACCAGAGTTTGAGCAGTGGTGGCCGAGTGGCTAGGCTTTGACTTACGAGTTTTAGGTCGCGGGTTCAAACCTAGCCAGGCGCATTACTTTGAGTAATTTATTTCATTACCACTGCTCTCAAAACGGTGAAGGAAAACATCGTGAGGAAACCGGCATGTCCTAGAACCAAAAATTCGAAAACACGTAAAATTCTCCAACCCGCACTGTGCCCTCGTGGTGGATTACGGCCCATTCCCTCTCCTTTTGAGGAGGCCTGAGTCCCAACAGTGGGAACATTAAAAAGGCTGATGATGATGTCCACTATAAGATGGATCGATAACCTAAGAGAAAGCCAAGGGTATATGCTGAATGCGAGACACACCGGCCGGGAGTCGTGCTGACGCTTAGGAGAGGTCTCATGTCTAACGGCTTTGGTTTGACGATGACTGATGAAATGATACCTTGTCTTTCACGTGTTACGTTTAACAAACATAAATGGGTATTTATTTTTAGTTCTTGTTTTCAGAGTTTCTTGGCTTTTTACTTCCTACCTTTAAACTATAATGTAATAATACTATACATATAAGACTTTCACATTGACTTTCTTTGTTACAATAACAATTTCTATATTTGGCACCTAAGTTAACTAGCAAAAAAATTACAGATGATTAAAAGCCCAATATTTTCAAATTAATGTTTCTCCTTTTCTTATCATCCTATATACTGTAATACAAAATACTCATCCAGGAGGGTCCAGCACTTCAGTCCGGGTACGATGTGAGCTGCGCGGCCCCGAGCCGGCGGTGCGAGTACGACAAGTGCGAGTTCTCGGCTCGCCCACACCACTGGCGTCGGCCGCGGCAACTCCTGCGCATGTACTGCACGGACTGTCGGAAACTGACACCTTGAGAGTGTTCCGATTACTTACATCACAGGTGGGTGTAGTTATTGATTTATAACTTAAGGTCTCTGCACACAGCCGGCGTGGCGTGGCGGGGCGCGGCGTGGCGGGACGGCGACGCTGCGCTGGCGCGGCGGCATCGGTCACACTGCGGGCGCGATCGCGCCGACCGTATCGCGACGCTATTCATTCATCAAAAAGATGTTGAGCAATTCAGACGTGGAAACGCTCTTGCTCTTATTTGCGCTAGCTAAGAAAAAACAACGTAAACGGAAATGGGTGCATGAAATAAATCGCCCGTCCCCGCCGCTTCTGACTTGTATTCCGGCTCGGCGCGGCGGCGGCGTGGCGCGACGTTTACCGTCGCGTCGAGCGGGACGGCTCTGTGTGGCGTCGTCCGTAATATCTAGTACATTACAACTGCTCAGTGTCGCGTCGCCGTCCCGTCCCGCCGCGCCGCGCCCGCTGTGTGCAGAGACCTTTACTTACTACATAATTCCACACCTGACACACATAATTGTCCTGACACATATAATTGTCCTACAATACCACGAAGCAGTCTTTAATAATATCCTCGAACATATTTGCAGTACAAATTAGAAAATTATATCTGAGCAGAGGATTCGCTACTCCAATCTATTGTTGTCACCAAAATTGTCACATACACCACAATTTTTATTAGAAAAGCCCTTGTTATTTTATAAGTAAAATCTCAATAAATAATATTCATAACAGCAAAGTTATTAGCGTTGGTTTATGTCCCAAAATGTCACTCAATTTATGGAAATATTGTGCAGGCTATTGATTAATGAATGAATAAGTGACAATTATTAAGGAAAAACACTGCCCGCAGTATTTTCTACTAGCAATTGTTATGTATGATTGATTCTGTGATGAATTTACCTTTTCGTGGTCAATATTAGGATTTCGGTTTTTTCTACTTTTGACTACAAAGATATGAGCAGTGACGAGTACAGATACAGCCCCATTTTTTTGTGTACTAATTAATGTTTAAATTGTATATCAGAGATTTTTATTGCGTTTCACATAAGAAGTTCCTTCTCCGCAATGTTGGCTCCCCTTTCTGTCTAAAGAAAAAAGAAAAGAAAGAGAAAAGAGTTGCCTACTCTAGCACAATTGTTGCACGAAATGCGAAACGAAATCGATTTTAACGGCAGTCGCACCACTTTATAGAGAATTATGAGAGGAATGGGATTTTATTTAAAAAAAAGCAAGTATAAAAGGTAGGTGTTGGAGAGGTACGATATTGTGACGGAGCGGTTTCTGTATTTGAAAGAATTGCAGGACAATCGAAATGGAGCCCAGCGTCGTATACTTTATTCAAAAATAATTTTACATTTTCCAAAATAAAAAATAAAAAGGCAATTGTTAAAAGTAACAAAATATCAGTTAATCTCCCTAATATTAAGTAATTTTATTGCTAAAAACATAGCAACACTATTTTTCCGTATTGCCAATATTATAGCGAAGGAACTTCTTATGTGAAACGCACTATAACTCAACTAACCATAGTGTTAAGAAACGTCTATAAATACACCCCTATTTTTTAATTATATGGGGTCTATACGGATACGGGTCCGTACCCGTTAATAACGATTTCAGTAACCCACTTTTAGTAAGTTCGTTCTGAAGTTTTATTATTGATCAATATTTGTCGTTAGTTTAGTTAACTTGTCGCTATTCATACCGATCAGGTTATTAAAATAGTATCTCATCATCAGTCGCAGTTTCTTTTTTATTCGCTCGTTTTATAATTCCCCAATGTCAATGACAAGAATCAATCATTAATAACAATTGCTACTAGAAAATACTACGCGCAGTGTTTTCCATTTTGATCTTCATTCATAATTCAGCAATATGGCTTGTGCAATATTTCCATAATTTGAGCGACATTTGGGATATAAACAAACGCTCATAACTTTGCTGTTTATAAATATTATTTATTGAGACTTTACTTAAAATAATAACAAGATCTTTTCTGATAACCCCTCTAAGTATTTGTACTAATTAATATTTTGTGGTGTGTATAATCCGAAGTTTGAAAAACGTCTATCGTATCGACCAGATAGATAAGTGTTCGTCGTTTTTGACTTCAATTTGACCAGAACTTTAATCTAACTTAGAGCCACAATAGTATAATAAACCTAGTCAGTCTTTGCTTCTGAAACCCTAACTTTATACATCTTTCTTCGAAGGTGTTCGGCAAGCTCCTAGAATGGGACCGCAGCGGCAGCGAGTCGGGCACGGAGGCTGGAGCCGCGGCGGAAGACGGTGGCGCGGCAGACGACAGCGATCTTAGAGAACATGTCGTCGGCATACTGTTCGCCGGGCACAAGCTTACTACACTGCAGAGACAGGTACGGATCAACAGAAGTACTGCTACACGTAGCGATCTTTGGCTTACCAATCTAGAGGAGCCGGTGCTCACGTGGAAGCAACTGGCAGCGGCGACCCTCTCGCCCGGCCATGGTTCAGGCCTTGGTCAAGGGCTACAGGGAATGGGATGCCGGCACCCGGCTGCCTGGGTTCCGCGAAGTAGTAATGCGAACAAAGGAAGTGGCTGAAACTGAGGGAGAGGACATCCTTAAGCCCCGGGACTTGCAGGGCCATTTCGTCCGGTAAGGACCAATATCGAGTTGGCGGGGCGTTATGTTTAATGTGCGCCTCAAAGAGATGTCCGTAAAACTAAAGGGGCCCCAGTACAGTCGATGCCTGCTAGGGCTGCGGCTGTGGGAATGTTCCAATGAATGGGGTTGTTGTTATGTTGTGGCATTAGGTCCGCCTTTGTACTTTTGTATGCATAAAGAATAAAATAAATAAATTTTGGAAAGAGATACTATGGCCCTGGAACGCAAAGAACAACTGAGGGTACACAGGTGGGTTTTACTTGGTAAACGTTGGTATCGCCCCAAACAGAGTGGCAATAGTACATTATTATATAAGTGTGTAATGTTAGTGATTACCGTTGAGGCGGTATTTAGACCCGAGCCGGCCGAGAACGGTAATCATTAATTACTCATGTGGATCATACGACGTTTTTCAATACACTTGTGAAGAAAATAACTGTAAAACTAGTAAACTTTTGTGGCGGTAAAAATCTGTTTTCAGCGCGCCCATTTTTTTTTTCCTTTACTCGTGGGGGACGACGCGTGCCCATCCTGATACGATAAATGTAATAAAATTATGGCGGGGGAGAGGTTGAACAAAAAGGTTTTAACTACATGGTTGAACAAAAAGGTTTTAACTACATTATAGCACTAGTGCGTAATGGTAATCAAAATGTCACAGTTTAGTAACAAGTGCCATTATATACCTAAGTGCAGTGCAATAAGTGTTACTTTATGATCAAGTGTATTGAAAAAGGACATTATCGAGCAGGTGGAGTAAAAAAGTTATTGATTGATTTCTACCTAAACCAAAAAAGCGTACCAAACTAGAGAATGTTACTTTTTCAACAGTATAAAGGTCTAAGAATTAACTTCTGTCTTTATTTTATAATGTTATCTGTTGCGTTTTAGGTGATGACACACATAGTATCCGCTATCGGTTGCGAGGCAGCTCGAGTACGTGACGACTGGGAAACGGCGCTATTGTGCGCGGAGGCAGCCGAACGCACCGCCGAAGAACTGCCCGCCAGACCACCGCCGCTCATGCAGGATAACTACTGCTTCGAGATGCTATCACTGGTAAGAATTCATCATTTAGAGAATGCAATATTTTATTTGTTTCTTCCGGGTATTCATTAAGCATGTTTATGGACTGTTTACGACGTGTTTAACACCAAGTTTACCGTAAACACTGTTTGCACACCGTCCAAACTTGTCAGTTGTTGCTAGGGTGTTGCCCGAGGAGGTAATGATGCTTTCTGCTGCTTACATTATAATTCATAAGAGTGCGATTAGAAAAAAAAGACAAAAAGATGGTGGATTCGAAACTATCTCTGAAGTAGAAATTATACACACATATGACCGCGCGGCCCGGAGGACACGGTGGAACATGCATGGTGTGCCCCGCTTGGGCTGAGCACCGTCGTGTTCTCATGGACGTGATCGGCGGCAACGACCTCTCGCGCCGGGCCTTGGTATAGGCTATGGTCAATCCCGATTTCCAGCCTCCCTTAAGAGGTGCGGGCTTGAGGGTGGCAAGCAATGGGAAGCACACCATCTGGCCATCCGGTAACAGTCCCGACCGAGTTCAAGCCGTCGACGGCGCGTAGTGTTCCGCGCGCGCCTCAAGGAGATGTCAGGAAAACCGTGGGGATCCAGCAGGCGGCCGCGGCTGAAAGGAAAAGTCGGAGCCCTGGAATGCAAAGCAACGAAGGAACACAGAAGTAACAGTCTGACAAGCTTTCTAACTCCGCCCAAAGGCTCATGGCGATTTCCCACCTAAAAAAAATACACATGACTTTATCCAATTCTGCAGCAATGTCGGCCCAAGCATTTTTTTTAAATTTATCTTTATAACCTTTATTTGAAAAATCCCAAAGTACATGATGCTGTTGATAAAGCTCCGGGAGCATCTAAATCTGGTTGGACCACACTACTTCCATCTTTACTAGATGGTTCGTCTTGCCTTCCATTCAAAGTGGGGAACACAGCAACATGTTTCATACAATTGTGTGAATATCAAAAATTGAGGTGCTTTTGTGTTTTTGTCGCTAGCTGGAACATCGATATCATCTGCGGATTTAGCTGTAGGCACGTTTTCTTCTTCAGGATACTCAGATGATAACTGTCTCGCAACATACAGGTAGCCCTAGTTTGAAAAGCAGGGTTCATTACATGTATTTTTACTGTGAAAAATAAATAGTTGCTATAAAAAATACCACCATTATGGATAAATAAATGTAATCTTTTCATGCTAATAAATTATTATTAAATATTATTTCTATTACGGATTCTTTTTGCAAGATAGGATTTAAGCAACAGATAGTTACTGTAGGGAAAGACTATTCGTAAAGGCCCTTATGCCAAACTATTGGCGCAGCTATTGGGACCGACGGTGTTGGCAGTTGCAAATCCTGATTTATAATGTCGTCCACTTCTGTTTCTAATTCGAGACCAGGCTTCCGGCACCTCTAATATGAAACTATCGGTTAACCCGTGTATTCGTAATTATTTAGTATAGGTACTTACAACACTATTGTGAACTATAAAAGTGAAATTATAATTAATTGTGAACTGTGAAACTGACAATATAACTAACTGCTCAAGTGCAAAGTTACTAAAAATCCCATCGAAATGAACCCAGTACCATTGAATCGAAATGATGACGGTGATATCGCTCAGCCACTCCTGGCGCCGTCATCAGACACATTTGGTTTATAGACGGGTTTAACAAGGAAAGATCAACTAGTTGAATGTTCATGAACAGACATCTCCATACACCAGGTCGCCGAGCCACTAACTAAACCTGTACAATTACAGTTGCTGGCGCTCAGTGGCAGTGCAGTGGGTCGCGCACACTTGGCGCAGCGGACAGAGCTGCTCGCTGACTTGCTAGCTTTACTGCACACTGGCAGCGAGCGTGTGCAACGCCAGGTAAGCACATAAAGGGGAATGCAACTCGAAATACTTTTTCATTGTTTTTCATACAACAGCTCTTACGCGATTGTGACGTTATTGTACATTTTTCATAAGATATTTTGGAAACAGAGTATCTTGTAGATATTATCTAGGCTTCTATAGAAATTAAAACATAAATTTGTGTAAAACTAATCTAGTAAAAACCTCCGAAAATCTGCTATTTTACATGAATTTTGTAACTTCATATTTTACTCATTCAAAAACTTGTAAGGGTTTATAAAAAAACACGTATGTCCTGGAGCAAGTTTTGTGAAATTTTGCTAACAGAGTTTTCAGGCGTTATCTCTCTTTTTCGCGTCCCCTTTTCGTCAAGCATCGCATTGAATTGCGTTAGATAAGGTAACAAGCTTTTAAACCATGTTCACGATAGGCAAGTGGAAAGGAGCCTCTTAATACTGTAATACAGAAATGAAATAAACAGTAAGGACGTAATATCGAATGCTAACACAGATGAATAAAAAATAAACATGAAAACTAATATTTGTTATCGATCTTGTTTATCAGTGAACAAAAATAGAATACTAATTATAAAAACAATATCAAAATTGGTAAAAAATCAAGCAAGATATAACAAGAAATACTCTATCGCAATATGTCACCCTGCGCCTGTAATGATAGTTGTATGTTGGAAATAAATAAATAAATAATTTTAAATAAACAAATATATCTGTCTCTCTCGCCAAGACGCGTTAGTTATGGCGGCCGTACGGATAGGAATGGTGCAATTGTGATGCTTTGTAACTTCGATGAAGATATTTTATTTTTTAAATCTTTCGTATTTGTTTACTAGAGCTAAAAATGATTTAAAAATATTTAGCAAATAAAAACAATTTGCAGGCCTAACCCCTACTGATTTGTAACATCGTTTCCAAAATGACTATCTGAGATTTTTTGTTCTTGTAGATCTGTCTAGTGTATAATTTAGTTAAAAATCCTATTATATGTTAGTATATCTAAGCAAGTACAAGACAAGTATTCCGTTTCAGTTTCAGGGTGAGCATTGAGTAGGACTGTCGTAACAGTAGTATAAGCATCTACGATACTTCTAATTTGCAGGTTAATTGTCTTAAATGCGAATGTTCCAGGTGATATCATTACTCAGGCGCATGATCACAGAAATACCTCCACAGAAGATGTTAGCGGCTGTGAATTACGGCAATGAAATAAATGCAAGGTAAGACTTTTTTTCCATCATTTTGAAATTATATTTATTAATTTGTAGTTTTCACTGGAATATGCTCAAAGTTTCTTGAGTCACCTTGACACTCAATAAAAAGCATTCAGATATCTACATCATTCCTCTGTGATTGACGTAACGATGATTAGGCTCATTTGTTTTATATTTTTCTGCTCTTTGTACGTTTTTTAACTGTAAGTGTCTTATCAAATAACTATTTTACTTATTTGTATACTTTAAAATGGTTACTGGGTACTTTTCGCTCCATTATTAATCTTATACTGATTTCTGTCATTGACATGTCTGTGTCTTTTCCAGAGTGACTCTCCTAGACCATCTTGTCTGCTACTTGGGCAAGGCGATTACAGTCCAGGTTAAAGTGAAGGGCACCAGTGGCGCCACCCCCGCCTCGGTGACGATGGGCGAAAGCGTCGGACAAGCTGCGCCCGCGACCTGGTTCATGAGGGGAGAGACCACGAAGAAACACGCACATTTAGTAGCAAAATTACTGTCGGACATGGCTGAAGTATGATTATCTAAACTATTTTTTTAATATGTTAACCCTTGCAGCATATCATCAACAAATATTTAACTGCTGTATATCTGGCTACACTAATCTTTCTTATTACCAAGTCGGAGCCTTATTGTACGTCCTCTACTGGACACAGACCTCGCCCAAACATTGTTACAAAGACCAGAAATAGACAGTTACAAATATACAGGGCAGCCGTTTAACTGAGGCGCTGTACTCCGCAATTACGCGATTGGAGAGGGATGATAACGGCTCGCGTATGAGTTTGTATTCCAACTGCACGTCACGTTTTACGTGCGTGCATTAACCGAGAGGGCATCGTCTCAGTTTTGCGGTAGTTCAAGACTCAGATTTCAACGTATCGTGTTGGGTTGAAGTGGTAAATTCAGTTTCATTGATTTCCATGCACTAACTGCTTAACGTATACGTCGCGATAAACTCTAATCCATGTAAACATTTTTCCAGGACAAAGTGTCCCCGGCCTGGGGCCTAGAAACCCGCAAGTCTCTGGCAACATATGTGTCTGCTGTAGCTCAGCTCTCCGAAGCGGAGCGGCGGCCCACGCGCTGCATCGCGGCGCCCACGGTCTGGGTGGCGCTGGCGGCACTCTGTGTCACAGAGCAGTCACACGTGGAGCTGTGAGTCCTAGTACTCTTAGTGTTCTCATCTTTATTTTAGATCTGAGCCAGATACCTTTACACAATTTTTCAAATTCCGATCTATAATATCTAACCTTTACAGCTATGGCAGCATTGTTGTTTTTTTGTTCAATACTTTATGTAAACAAGTACAGAGGCTATCATGGGCATTTACTAGCCGTCAACCTTTGGGTGATACAGATAATAAAACTGGTAGGTGAATTATAAAGAAAAAAAAAGCGAACTTAAAGAAAAGAGGCAAATAAACCATAAATATATAATACATCTATATATTATGAAACAGTAAAATTGTGGACCAATGGTATTGTTACGCCATTAAACGTGAACACGCCATATCTCCGAGAAAATAAAGAGTAGCTCGTAATAATTAAAACGCATTGCTGTTCGAAAGGTCTAGAATGGTTGTACGTAGCCAGCCTTAGGAAAAATCTCGAAACATCCACAAAGTACTTACAAGTAGTAGTTAGGTATTTATGGGAAATGGTACTCTCCGACGTTAACAATAGAGTCGAAATTCGCATGAAAGTGACCCTTATTACCACGAGTAATAAAAATAATTTATGACTTCGAGAAGCGATTCAATTGTTCTGGAATTCTGGATCGTTCGTGGGAAGTCGGTATCTAGAATTTTCTTGGCTCCGCATATAAATACGAGCCCCCGGCCGGAAGCGAGTCAGTTGTGATTTCGACTGCGATCAAGAGCGAACTACCCTAGTACTTGAAGTGATTTTATCTAACGACCTAAGCGATAGTGTAACGGTACTCTAGTGTTAATTGCGATTCGGATTATTGTTGACTGGACTATTTTGTTATTGTTAGTGGTGAATAAAGTTGTCTCTTAGTAAATCGGCATTTGATTACCCACGTACGTAACAACTGGTGTCAGAAGTGAAATGCCATTACTACAGAGGGACGACGAACAGCGACCACGAACAAGAAGGCAAATGGAGATGGATGCTGCGCGTCATCGTATGGAGGAGGAAGATCAGGCTGGTATGGTAGCAACAGAAGCTGCTGAGGCGCCAACAGGACCATCCTCGGAATTGAACCTCGCTGCGGTGTTGGCCGCCATGCAAGCTAGTATGGAAGCTGTCCGCCGCGACCAGGAAGCCGCTCGCCGCGAACAAGAGGCCAACCAGCGTAAGCTTCAGGACCTAATCGCAGCGAACCAGGAAGAAGCTCGCCGCGAACAGGAAGCCGCTCGCCGCGATCAGGAGGCTAAGCAGAACCTGATCCTCGATAAAATCGACCACGCCCTCGTCACGTTGGGCGAGAAGGTAAAGAATCTCACCTTGGAGGTCAAGGAGGTTTCCGCCCGAGCTGATAGCCTCGAAACAAGGATTGATGGCCACGAAGATCGCCTGCTGGACATCAACAAAAAAATCGTCAAGCTCGAAGCACGCGAATCCGTTGTTGTCGGCTCACCATCGCACGCTCCCTGTGCATCCGCCGCAAAATTTGATGTGCCACGTTTTGATGGCACGTCTTCCTGGACGGCATTTAAGTACCAATTCGAGACATTGGTCGAAACAAACCGCTGGGATGAAAAGCAGTCTTTTGCGGCATTAACTTTGGCTCTACGAGGGGATGCCCTGCTGGTCCTAGAGAACCTTCCTCCGAACAGCAGGACGTTGGAGCGTCTTATGGAGGGATTAGACACTCGCTATGGAGACAAGCACCTCGAGCACGTTTTCCGCGCGCAACTTCGCGAGAGAACGCAGAGGTCGAACGAGAGCCTCCAGCAATGGGGAGTCGAGGTCGAACGGCTGGTCCGGCGTGCTTACATGTCGATGACACCAGAGATGGTGGAAGTAAATCTGGTGCAAGCTTTCATCGACGGTCTACGGGATCCTGAAGTCAGGGCTACGGTGCGACTCGGACACCACCAAACTCTAAAGAGTGCGATGGCTCACGCTCTGGAAGTGGAAGCCGTACGACAAGATTCACGCACGCACAGAGTTCGGGAAGTGGTGGTCTCGCCGTCAGTGCAACCACGTCAACGAGAAGTGGTAGCTGCTTCTTCGGCAAAGTCCCGCTATATTCCGACGTGTTACGGGTGCGGAGAAAAAGGGCACATTCGTACCGATTGCCCCAAGAGGAAGAGGGGGAGTGTGGACTCCGGAACTCAAGTTAACGAGGAGTCGTTAAACTAAATGTCGCCAGGGCCGCGGGGCGGGTGCTGGCTGGTCAACTGAAGGCCCCAACCATCACCATCAATCAAGTTCACAACGGAAATAGTTTGATCATCGAAGGGACGCTGAATCATCGTGCTTGCAATTTTACCGTTGACACGGGGGCGTCACGGACTGTTATAAGACCTGAGTTGCTGAAACGCACCATCTTGTGGCAAAGAGAGTCTCCATCCTGCCGACTTCAGACAGCAACCGGCCAGTCAGTCTCCGTCCTCGGTGATACAGAAATTGAGATCAAAATCGGTGATCAAGTGTATATCCATCCTGCGTTAATTGCGAATATTACCGACGATTGCATACTGGGTCTCGACTTCTTGCGGAATAACCGATGTATTTTAGATATCGACAGGGGAGTATTGAAATTCCCAGATCAAGAAGTCTTCCTGCGAGGAATTAACTCATGCAACCTCTACTGTTTAAAGAATACTACACTGGCTCCGAGAACAGAAACCTTAGTCGAAGTAAAGTTTCCCAAGAAAATCAGGCAAACAAGATGTGTTTTGGTAGAGGATACTGGCCGGCACCCGGAGATCATCACTGCGAGGACATTAGTTATGACGACAGGGAAATCCAAGGTCAGGATTGTGAACCTTGGGAAAGAAGAGGTCCAACTGAAGAAAAACAGTGTTGTTGGGAGATGTGAAGAAGTTCAGTATCTCCGTCAAATCAATAAATCTCCAGCAAAGCAAGAAACGACCAAAGTCGAAACTGATCACATCCAGCAACTTCTGGAAAATTCTAAGAGCAACTTATCGATTTCGGAACTACAGCAAGCAAGGGAATTTCTGCTACGGTTTCGAGATATCTTTGCAACGGGAAAAGACTGCGGCAGAACAGGTCTCGTCAAGCATGAGATAGATACAGGTGATGCTAGACCAATTAAACAGAGACCACGCCGTATACCCTGGGCTAAGGAAACTGAGGTAGCAGAAATGGTAAAGGACATGGCTGATAGCGGAATAATTGAGCCTTCTACGAGCCCATGGTCTTCTCCAGTCGTTCTGGTGAAGAAGAAGGACGGCAGCACAAGATTCTGTGTGGACTACAGAATGCTGAATAATGTGACGAAGAAGGACAGTTATCCCTTACCAAGGATAGACGATACGCTGGATATGCTCAGTGGCATGAAGTGGTTTTCGACCATTGATTTGAAAAGTGGCTACTGGCAAGTGGAAATCAGCGAGAAAGATAAAGAAAAGACAGCGTTTAGTACGGGTATTGGCAGCGGCCTGTGGCAATTTAACGTCATGCCTTTTGGGTTATGCAACGCTCCAGCGACGTTTGAACGCCTCATGGAGAGAGTCATGGTGGGCCTTCTTGGTGACGTCTGTCTGGTATATTTGGATGACGTCATTATAATGGGTCGCACTTTTAAGGAAAACCTGAGGAATATGGAGAAAGTGTTCACCAGGATACGAGGGGCAAACCTAAAACTAAGCCCAAAGAAGTGCGCCCTGTTCAAGAAGGAGGTCAGCTACCTAGGACATGTTATTTCCGCTGACGGGGTGAGAACCGACCCTGAGAAGATAAAGGCAGTCCAACAGTGGCCGGTTCCAAAGAACAAAACGGAAGTACGTGCATTTCTAGGGTTGTGCACATACTACAGGCGGTTTGTCAAGAATTTTTCGGACATTGCAAAACCTCTACATCAGCTGACTGAGGATAAACGAGATTTTATCTGGAACGACGACTGTGAGTCAGCATTCAACGAGCTAAAAGAACGGTTGTGTGAAGCGCCTATACTGGGGTACCCGAGCAGAGACGGAAGATTTGTCGTTGATACCGATGCCAGCAACACGGGAATTGGTGGAGTGTTGTCACAGGTGCAAGGTGACAGACAGGTCGTAATCGCTTACTTCAGTAAGGCACTTTCAAAGCCAGAAAGAAACTACTGCGTGACTCGACGAGAACTGCTGGCTGTGGTTAAAACCTTGCAGCATTTCCACAAGTACCTCATAGGAAGACAATTTACGTTGAGGACGGATCACGCTGCATTGAAATGGCTTTTACAATTTAAAAACCCTGAGGGCCAAGTTGCAAGATGGCTCGAGCAGCTGCAGGAGTTTAACTTTGTGACGGAACATCGTAGTGGAAAAGGGCATAACAATGCTGACGCCCTGTCGCGACGTCCATGTAATGATGACTGCAGACACTGCCAGCAGAATGAAGCCCGAGAACACGTTAATTTAATTAGGGCTGAAGGCAACTTCAAGAAGTCCCAGGAAGAAGATGACGATATTCGACCTATACTGGACTGGAAGCGTAGCGGAACTAGGCCCCAGTGGAGTGAAGTATCGTCACACAGTCCCGTAACTAAGAGCTACTGGGCACAGTGGGACAGTTTAGTCCTAGAAAATGATGTGCTTTGTAGGAAATGGGAATCGAACGATGGCAAGGAGGTGACCACACAAGTGATAGTACCACGATGTGAAGTAGTCCCCCTGCTACAGGAAATACACGATGGTGCTTCTGGAGGACACCTGGGCATCAAGAAAACTCTACTGAAAGTGAGACAGCGGTATTACTGGCTCAATTGTAGAGATGACATAGAGCAATGGTGTCGGAAATGTACAGCGTGCGCATCTGTGAAAGGACCACAGACTAGGAGCAGGGGCAGGCTTCAGCTGTACAATGTGGGAGCCCCATGGGAACGCATCGCTATCGACGTCGCTGGACCTTTTCCAGTTACAAATGACGGAAACAAGTACATAGTGGTGATCCAGGACTATTTCACAAAGTGGCCCGAAGTCTTCGCCATACCCAATCAGGAAGCGACGACAGTGGCGAAGAAGGTGGTCGAAGAAGTAGTATGTCGGTATGGCGCACCTTTGGAAATCCATTCCGATCAAGGCCGTAACTTCGAATCTGCGCTGTTCCAGGAAATGTGTACTCTTCTGGGAATTTATAAGACACGCACCACACCTGCGCACCCTCAGTCGGACGGAATGGTGGAAAGGTTTAACCAAACCCTAGAGAATCACCTGGCTAAGGTTGTCGATGACCATCAGAAGGACTGGGACCGGTATATTCCACTATTTCTGATGTCTTACCGATCGGCAGTGCATGATAGCACGGGACATACCCCAGCAAGAGTGAATTTCGGCAGGGAGATGAGACTTCCAGTCGATGCCATAACTGGCGTGCCACCTGACAAGACTAAGCCAGTTACGGACTACGTAAGTGACCTTCAAGATCAATTGGACGAAGTGCATAAACGAGTTCGTGAGAATAGCATGAACACCAGCATAAAAATGAAAACTAGATACGACCGTAATGCCAATGCTAAGGGATTTGAGGAAGGTACACTGGTCTGGCTCCACAACCCGCTTCGACGGAAAGGGAAGTCGCCGAAACTCCAAGCTCGATGGGAGGGACCTTACACCGTGTTAAAAAGGATTAATGACGTGACCTACCGCATCAAGAAAGGGCTAAGAGGGAAACCCAAGGTTGTCCATGTGGATAGATTGGCGCCGTATCACGGATCTAATAATGCTCGGGACGAGCATGACTAAGAGGGGGGCACTGTTACGCCATTAAACGTGAACACGCCATATCTCCGAGAAAATAAAGAGTAGCTCGTAATAATTAAAACGCATTGCTGTTCGAAAGGTCTAGAATGGTTGTACGTAGCCAGCCTTAGGAAAAATCTCGAAACATCCACAAAGTACTTACAAGTAGTAGTTAGGTATTTATGGGAAATGGTACTCTCCGACGTTAACAATAGAGTCGAAATTCGCATGAAAGTGACCCTTATTACCACGAGTAATAAAAATAATTTATGACTTCGAGAAGCGATTCAATTGTTCTGGAATTCTGGATCGTTCGTGGGAAGTCGGTATCTAGAATTTTCTTGGCTCCGCATATAAATACGAGCCCCCGGCCGGAAGCGAGTCAGTTGTGATTTCGACTGCGATCAAGAGCGAACTACCCTAGTACTTGAAGTGATTTTATCTAACGACCTAAGCGATAGTGTAACGGTACTCTAGTGTTAATTGCGATTCGGATTATTGTTGACTGGACTATTTTGTTATTGTTAGTGGTGAATAAAGTTGTCTCTTAGTAAATCGGCATTTGATTACCCACGTACGTAACAGTATTAATTCGCGCAAAAAACTACTGAAACAATCATGTTCTAATTTTGCGTACACAATCCTTCTAGGCCAGGTCAACCTGTTAGGCTATAAATTATCACGCTATTCGCTACGGGGGGTGAGTAATATTTAAAAAAAATGTCATTATTTTATCTTCTTTTTTGTAATAAAATGACTTACCATTTTTTCAAAATAACATCGATATTTCTATTCTTCCAAATGTTTTGTAGAAATTGATCAAAAAACATCATAAAATCAAAGTGGCGACTAAAATAACGTACGTTATGTTACTTTATTCCATTTTGCTACAAATTTAACTTCTGAATCGAAAATTATTACATTATCATCGATATGGAGCCAAGTAGTCAATTATGACGTTTATATAAGAATGTCCATTTTGAGTAAGGGAGTTGGTGATAGAGTAATCGTTGACAAGACCGAATAGAAGAAAAAGTCCTGTGGCACCAACCCCCTAATAACACGACACTAGGGTAAAGACGATGTTGAAGTACTAATTTGATTATTTATTAATTGAATTTTTTTTTTTTTTTTTTTTATTAATTGAAGTTTTGTATAAGCTGTATTACTTTTTGGTGTACAATAAAGTCTATTCTATTCTATTCTATTCTATTCTATTATTTACGATAATATATCACAAACACCATACTATATCTAATTATATCGTTTCGCATAGGCTGCTTCTTATTTCCAAAAAAATGCTTAATTCTTGGGTATTCCATCAATCTCAAGAGTAATACCGTGGGAAGCAGCCAACGTAACATGATATCCAGAATGTACTTGAATTTGAATTTGTGACGTATTTGGTTTTCAAAGACATTAATGCTAATTTCATAAATAAAACTAAAACTTTAAAACACATAAATCTCATAAATATATTAGTAGGTATTGGTACTTCACCGTCGATATATTTAAAGTGTTCAAAAAGTAAAATTTGACACCACATGCAATTCAGATATACTTGCAACGCCATCTTTTTTTTAAGACTTGTAAGTAGAAATAATGATGACAATGACAGTTGAACTTCATATTTGATAGAAGGTAAAACATAAATTCAGCCGAACATAGAACCCCCTCCTTTTCGAAGTCGATTAAAAATAAATAGTGCGTTTCACATAAGAAGTTCCTTCGCCGTAATGTTGGCAATACGGATAAACAGTTTTAAAAATTGCCTTATAATTTTTCTTTTGGAAACTGTAAAAGCTATTTTTGATTATAGGATACGTGGCTTGATGCTTACGATTGATACTCGTTGTTATAGTGTCAGGATAAAATAGTAATTAATTACATTTTTTGAAGTTCCTTTCAATATTTAAATCAAAACAGCACAGATTTTTAACGACTTCTTCAACTATCATTGCCATATTTTAGAAAATTGCTTTGAAATCTGCATACACATAAACCTGTTTCTTGAATTTACAGCATACAGACAGCGGAGGCGGGGGGAGGTGGAGCTTACTAATGATGCCAATTTAATTTTTGTCTATTTGTCCAGCATAAATAGTACCGGTGATGGGCGTGAATCTCGTCGTGGCGAGTCAGACGGCCGTCCTTTATGCGCAAACCACGACGATGGCACCACAGCGGCCGTGATCGAATGCCGTAGTTGTGGTCCTCTTTGCGCTGAATGCGACCGGTTCCTGCATCTCAACAGATCGGCCAGGACCCACCACAGACAGGTTAGTCTCATGGCTCTGATTAGGGAATCCAATCCCGCGTTAAAATTGCAATCCCGTATGCCTGCGGGATTGATGTTAACAATTCCGCGGATCCCGCGGGATTTGCGGGATGGGATTTTTAATTTCTTTATTATTTAAAGTAGTAATAAACACAAAAACCGGTCAATTACGAGACGGACTTGCACATCGAGGGTTTCTTATAAAACCTACTTATACACCGCTAAATTTTGATCGTTTTAATCCCGTGGAAGGTCGATCCGGTACATGAAACACTATCGATTTGGTAAGATAAAATTAAAAAATAAAGTACCTTTTTTTCAAAACTCGTATTAATTCTCGCATCTACGAAATTAATTTCTTTAAGAAAACGTCAGCTGAGCGAGTCCAATGAGCGGTAGGTACTTTGTACGCTACGCCGACTACTACCTACAGGTCATTGGACTCGCTCAGCTCGATCGAAAGTATAAGGCTCCTCGCTAGCAGTCTTCTCTTCTGTCTCACTAGCAGTCTTGTCTGACCTTCATTTGCGCAGAAGTCAAATATCGGGCCTATTTAGTGGTATGAAGAGAGACGCGGGAGCGGGGAGTGTCAGTGATTGGCTCGTCGCGCCATCGTGTCATAGACGTCACTCGTGATTCGTTCCCTGCGCTTGCTATATGTATCTATCTAACAACGACGACGATTGGCTCGCCAATGTATGGAATGCGCAAAGCGATCTCCACTCTGACGCCGAGCGCTCAAAATGCGTACCGGTACCTATACTCAGATTAAGAGCAGTACAAATATACATAAAGAAAACCACAACGGCCTAAATGGTGAAGGGTTGCCCCCAAGGGGGTGTTCTCTCTCCCTTACTATTAAACTTAGTTGCAGAAAATGTCATTAAAAGACTTAACACTAAAAGGTACAGTTGCCATCACGGATCTTGAACACTTGCGCAGAAGTCAAATATTCGGTCTCTTTAGTGGATTGGCTGGCCGCGCTATCGCGTCATAGACGTCGCTCCTCATTCGTTCACTGCGTTGCTGCATGTATCTAACAACGAAGACGATTGGCTCGCCAATGTATGGAATGCGCAAAGCGATCCCCATTCTGACGTCGAGCGTTCAAGATCCGTGATGGCAACTGTACCTACTTGCCGTAGGATATATAATCCTACGATATAACCATTATATAAAACGGCATCCACGAAAATGCAACTTCATGCGACAGGCCTTGAAAATAGTAGAAGACTGGTGCAAGAAACTCCAACTGACTTTGAACCCCACCAAAACTGAATTGGTTCTCTTCACCAAAAAAAGAAATTGGCAGCTAGCCTAATCAACTGAAGTCAAGTACCTGGCCACGATCTGACTGTCTCTTTAGACAAACAGCTGAATTAGCAAAACACACCGAGTACATAACCAAAAAAGCCAGTATATCAATGTGGCAGTGTAAGCGCATGTTAGGCCGAAGCTGGGGTATAGCCCCAAAGATATAGAAATATACGCAACACTGTGATACTGCAGTAGATTAAAGGACATAGCGGCTCACTGGGCAACGATGCGGCGGACGAACTGGCCAGGAGAGGCTCTGTAGCGATGGCTTTCGGGCCCGAACCCATTGTGCCGGTTCCCTTTGGTCAGCTGCGTAGTTGGCTACGTGAACACACATATACAAGCAGAGCGCTGATGGTCATTGATACCAGAATGCAGGCAGGCCAAGGAGGCCCTTCCACACCTCAACAAAACCCTCACCAAAAATCTCATGTGACTGAAGGCGAGGACCATCATTGGACACTGCACACTGAATAAGAATCTCCACACAATATGCCTATTGTGTGGAGATGCTTATTCAGTGCGCACGGAGAGCATGCTTGGAGGGATAGGGGGAGGAGGCAATTGCGCATGTGCTCTTAGATTGCACAAGTGTCCAGGGGCAGTGTGAAAGTGAGACCCGGGGCCCAGGGACGAAGGTAAAGAAGGAATATTAGTGGGTTTTAGTCAATAAAAGTCTGACACGCTCTCCTGCCCCGCCCAAGAGCGGGAGATGTCATTGGATGACTTTCCCACCTAAAAATAGGAGCACATGCGCGCATGCGCGTTCGTTTCCACTGAAACATGCACATGAAACTTAGGATACCCAGAACTCCCTCATTGATGGCCTGAAAAATCTAAGAGGCCTAATCTGTTTTGGGAGACAGGTGGGCTGGTTGGAATTAGCCCACATACAATTGTCCGCATAGGATTTTTCCGCACTTAGGTGCGGAAAAAAAACCATATTCAGACCATGGTAATTTATAGCCGGTCAACAAATTGAAGCTTATTGCCCGTTCCAATGCGTAGATTATTATACAATACACCAGATGAGAACCATACCTTAGGTGTAAGTTAGATTTTTCAACCTCGTTTTGTCTTCCATAGATATGCAAAGAAGAAGAAAGCGCCATCCGCATCGACATCCATGAGGGTTGCGGTCGAGCCAAGCTGTTCTGGCTGCTTCTCTTAGTCGATCGCCGTACTTTGAAGGGCCTGGCCGAGTTTAGAGGCATGGAGAGTGGAGTTTGTGACAACGGTGTGGGAGAGAGCGCGGCCATATTACCCGGCCCGCCCGGGCTAGCGGGCACGTGCCGCTTCTGTGGCACTCGGGGCAATTCCGGCCTGCTGGCAATTGGAAACGTATGTGCAGATCAGCAGTGCCAGGTAAGAATTATTGTTCAAAAAGTAAATATAAAAACAAATGATCTATGATAAACAATTTTTTATCTGACTGTCTTCTGTTGTAGTTTCACCATTTGACCGCTTTTGTTCCATTACTTTGTAATAAAGAAGGATGCAAATCCTGGGCCACCTTCCAATAGCTATGTATGTTACTTCGTTGGATAGGTATTTTTGAGATGGCACCATGTTCCAAATCTTAGTCTCTTCAAAGTTATTATTTTTCCATTTCTGTCTTTTATCTACGTAATACCTAAATACCCATTCTAAAATATTACTTGCGGTATTCTACTCCCCTAATCTACATATCAACTATTTTGATTCTTTAGAATCATCGCTAAATAATCTTTGTCCATCATACGAACACGTTATCTTAATGGGTGATTTTAATACCTGTTTACTCAAAGATGACTCCCGTTCACGCAAACTCTGTTCTCTCTTATCCTCCTTTAACCTTCAAATTCTTCCTCTCTCTGCGACTCATAACTCTCCAAATTGCACGCCCTCTCTCCTGGACTTAATGATCGTATCCTCACCTCATAATGTTGCTGAGTTTGGGCAGCTCTCTGCAACCTTTTCCTATCACGACCTCATCTATCTATCTTATCGTATCCGACCTCCCAAACGTAAACCTCGCTTCTGCTTTCTCCGTAATTTTAATGGAATAGATGTTGAGGCGTTGACGCGTGATGCATGTGATGTCGATTGGACTTCTGTCATTGAAAGCACCAGTGTCGATGAGAAAGTGACTTGCTTCAATTCCAAACTGCTGAGTCTCTATGACAAACATGCGCCACGTCGGCGAGTGAAAATCAAGCATGATCCTGCTCCGTGGATGACTGCCGAAATTAAGAGCGTTATTGTTCGTAAGGACAAAGCGAAGAGTAGGTACAGACGTAGACCTACGGAGCAGAATCTCGCTTACTTTAAAAATCTGCGTAACCACTGTAATCGTCTGTGTCGTGATGCAAAGAGACGCTATTTCCACGATTCTCTTGTAGATCGCACGTCCTCTGATGTCTGGAAATTCTTAAAGACAATCGGTATCGGCAAATCTCCTTCACATTCTTGTAAAGATTTAGACTTAAACGCTCTAAATAAACATTTTTCTCTTCCCCCTGTCTCCCTTAATCCAGATGTTAAAGCTTCCACTTTGCTTGAGCTGTCTAAAATGTCGTTACCGAATTGTCCAATTTTCAATCTTAGTCCTGTCTCCGAAGACGATGTAAAAAAATCTCTTCTTGCTATCTCCTCCTCTGCTGTTGGCCATGATCATCTGTGTTCAAGAATGATTATTCCTATTCTCCCTCAACTGCTTCCCATTCTCACTCATATTGTTAATTTTTCCTTATTTTCTGGCACATTTCCTTCAGCCTGGAAACAGGCTCATATAATACCGCTTCCCAAGATACACAATCCTTCATCCTTATCTCACTTCAGACCCATCTCCATTTTGCCTTTCCTTTCTAAAGCTCTCGAACACATTGTTCATGGCCAAATCACCAGGTACCTATCGACATACTCTATTATTTCCCCTTACCAGTCAGGCTTCCGCTCTGGTCATAGCACTGTAACTGCGCTTTTGAAAGTCACTGACGATATCCGCTGGGCTATGGACAACAAATCTCTCACTTTACTTGTTTTGCTTGACTTCAGTTGTGCGTTCAATTCAGTGGATTTCGACATACTTCTTGGCGTTCTTAATTCTATTAACTTCTCTTCCTCAGCGTTAGCCTGGTTTGACTCTTATCTTCGGGGTCGCTCTCAGTGTGTCCGCCTTGAAGAGACTTTCTCTGATTGGTGTGATCTCATTGCTGGTGTACCTCAGGGTGGCGTTCTCTCTCCTCTTCTCTTTACTATCTTCATAAATACTGTTACTAAAGTTATCACTTCCAACTTCCATCTTTACGCAGACGATTTGCAGCTGTATCGTCAATTCCTATTGACTGATGCAGACTCAGCGATTAATGCCATGAATCGTGACCTGGAGAGTATTAATCAGTGGGCCAAGTCTTACGGCTTACAGGTTAATCCCTCCAAGTCCCAGGCCATGATCATAGGCACTCGTTACTATCGCAATGCGCTAGATATTTCTTCTTTGTCGCCTTTATCTTTCAACGGCTCAACTATTGCGTACTCTGACTTAGCCAAGAATCTCGGTGTCACTATTGACAGCAATCTCTCTTGGCGAGCGCAAGTGAATGAGGTTAGCCGTAAAGTTCACTTTTCCTTCCACAGCCTTAAATCCCTTCAAAAGTTCTTGCCCTTTAAAACCAAGATATATTTAGCTCAAACTTTGATTCAGCCGATCATCGACTATGCGGATGCCTGCTACCTGGATGCCACTGAGGAGCTATTAAACAAGCTTGAGCGCTTGCAAAACCTATGCATTCGTTTTGTTTTTGGCCTAAGAAAATACGACCATGTCTCTCAATTCCGCAAGGATCTCAAGTGGCTCCCTATCCGTCTTCGTAGGAACACTCGGGTATTATGTCTCCTATACAACATCCTTTTCAACCCTGCGTACCCTGGCTATCTGCGTGATCGTTTTTCGTTCACTCGACCTGCCGACGCCCCATGCAGATCCCACCTTAAATACCATCTTAATTTCCCATCCCATAATACTCATTTTTATTCCAACTCCTTCTCTTTTCATGCAGTACGACTGTGGAACTCACTTCCAGCTAACATCCGTGACGCTAAAAATATATCTATCTTCAAAAAACTAGTCAAAGATCATTACCTCTCAACCATCTCGTAATGTCTTATTTTATAGATATTTTTTATTTATAATATTATCATATATATATATGTGTATGTTACGTATTGTATCTATTTTAGTGTTTTAATTACTGGTTATGTTGTATTTATATATGTATTATTATATAAGTTAATTTAGTAAATTCTTAATTTTCTCATTCGTTTGTATACACTGTGTCTACATCTCTCTTCCAACTCTCCTGTCGCAGGTCTGCTGGAAGAAATTTCATTTGAAATAAGCAGTACCTTTGTACTCTTTTTTTCTGTATTTGTCCATTTCATTTTTAAGTGTTTGTGTGTGTACATAAATGAATAAATAAATAAATAAATAAATTTTGTCGTTAGTTAGATTTTACTGCGTGAAAACAGTGAGCAATATCACTTTTTCATTTTCAGCAGCCCGCGCGGTTTCACCTTGTTTACTGTGCAAGTGATGCAAGTGCGTGGTAGAGGTGACGTGTAAAAATAAGCCATTTACTCACAAAATACATTATCATTGTTTTATTTGTAAAAAAGAAACATTTTAATAACTCTGAACGGACTAAAATTGGAGCTTGGTGCCACAGTAACTTTTATTCGGCTCAAAATGACCTATCCAACGATATAACACACTTAGCTACATATACTACACACTAACATCATTCTTTCATTATCATGATAATTTAGCAAAATGTGTTTCCGTAGCCGACTGTGGGTTCGCTGAGTAGCTAACGATACGTGACGTGATTACTTATAAACCAGAAGTGTAGCTGCAGTTGGGTACAGAACCACTCGTCAACTTCACCGATCATCACTCACGAGTAACCTCGTCTGCAAATGTATGCACATACAGAACGTGCAGGGAATATAATGCTCTTTCTGCATGTGCATCAACTTGCGGGTGGTAGTACAGCGCTGCGTTCTCCGGACCGCAATGGACCTCGCTGACACAGTTCAAGTATTATTGTAACATCATAATTAGACAACTTCATTTGTACAATTTATTCATTTTGTAGGTACTTTTCTATCGAATTTTTTTAAAGCAGCTTTCTGTAGGTGTCATTCTGGAGAAAACGTAACGTCGCGTAAGATTTTTGACGTACCCAGGGTGTATACGCCTTTATTTCTTCGAATGTAAATTCGGAGTTGACACTTATACATTTTTTTTTCTGAGGTGGTCGGCAAATACTATCTGGCTTCCAGAACCCAAAAACGACATAAATTATGGCGATATTTAGTGTATGTCCTCTGCGGAACTGACCAACCAGTGCATGCCGAGGCGTTACTTGGGACGGTGCGCTGAATGCGAGTTATTTTTACGTTATCGCGTTCGAAACATTTGGCTCTCTGATTAGTCAAGAACTTAGAGCGGCCCAATCGGTGCGCCGAACGGCATAAACGTGTCCATCGCGTTATCATAAAACAAACTCGCACTAGGGCACTCAAATGAACCTTAAGTACTAATTAGGGTTCTAACGGAGTTTCGCCACCGCTTCCGTTACTGCGGAAATTCCGCAAGAAATCGTATCTCCACTTCTGCCTTCGCCACTACAAAATTTTTACGGAGTTTTATTTACGTCATAAATTCGTAATCATCGAACAAACCCTGCAAGCAGCGACTCGACGACGACTCAGTCTCCACGTGTTCCGTGTGAACTGCTCAAGAATCAAGAATTGATGCGTACGCAGTGGAAATAGGCTTGGGTGGGAGCGGGCTTATGTCAATATTTAACATGACAGGAATCAACCTGACGAATTCCTTCGATTCGTAGGTTAAATTTAATAATTTTAAAAATATAATATTTTAACGAATCCGAAAAATACCGAAGTATCTAATTTTCATTAGGTACTTTATAGCACATAAACCAGATGTGATACGGAAATTCTAACGTATTCAGAAGCTCACAATAAATGTATCATTAATTAAGGACATATAAAACATTGTATTTTTTGAATCCGCCTCCACCTCCGTTACAATCCTAGTACTAATGTGTGTGACCCGTGTTTGACTGTTGTCTCTAAATGTGGCAATTGGAGTAATTTATTTTGTTAGCTTAGTTTCGTACCCGATAAAACAATTATGGGTAAAACAAATTCTAACTACATGTTAATCTGCTTACTCAAATCTAGGAGCACGGCAAGGAAGCGTGCAGTCGCGTGCTCCCTTGTAATCACTTGTGCGGCGGCGTCCGCACTGAGCGTACGTGTCTGCCATGCTTGTTCGGATGCGCGGGCGGCGACGAAGCAGCGCCGCTGCGGCAGGACGCCGACGACATGTGCATGATCTGCTTCACTGACCCGCTGCAGGCAGCGCCTGCTTTACAGGTGAGTCCTTACTGTAGTGCAAGCTGCCGACCGACGCAGTTCTACTGATTTTAGTAAATTGTTCAAAAATATATCATAATGCGTGATGTAACGATTGCCGAAGCATTTGTTTGTATTGTATGTAACATTACAATGATGCGTATAATACTTTTAAAATCAGAGTTAATAAAAAGGTTTATTCGCGCATTAGTGTAGGAATTATTCTTATGAAATTACTCGTTCATATTATTATAAAAAATAATTGATTCTAGCAGACAGCAAAAGCAACAGAGTTTGCTTAGAAGAATTTATAATAAAACAACGTCTTTACTTTTACAAAATTATCAAATAACAAGTAAATTGATTTGAATGGGAGAGTGAGGAGACTGAATACTCGTCATTTTCATATAATATCAGCTTTATAAACGTGAACGTGATAAGACCTTATCCGGTGCTACTCCGCTACCAGTAGGAATCGGAGATAATAAAAGGGCTTATTCGCGTATTAGTGTAAAATTGATTCCTACGAGTTTTCTTTTACATTATTATAAAAAATCACTCGCGCCTTCCGGCCTGAGCTATCCTAGTTCTATTCGGATAATATTATTACAATAGTGTTATTACTTAAATTAGCGTTACTTTTGTTAATTCTTATGTGCCACGAGTTCTAAACTTTGTAAAGAGGTCCTAACACTATAATGTTTTGTATACAGTTAAAATGCGGCCACGTATTCCATCTGCACTGCTGCAGGAAAGTCCTCGCCAACAAATGGATAGGTCCCAGGATAACCTTCTCCTTCGCACAATGTCCCATTTGCAAGGTAAGTTGATCGTCATAAATATACTTGGACTAACCAAGGACCACTCTAAATTATGGGTGAATTGGCTGATCCACAAAGACTATTCACACTTGCGCTGTGCGTAACAGCGCGGTCATAAAATGGGCCAAATGGAAACAATATCACCTTTTTTTCATCTTGAAGCTTAAAACTGAAATAGGAACGAGTCTATCTATGGTTTTTGTGCAATAGGCTAATTGAATAATTAAAATTCATTTAGAAAATTATCATATCAAATAGAATATAATCCAAGACCATACTGTCAATATATTCTGCCACATGGACGTTTAAGGGACCAGTGAGGGCCCACGAGCAACTTAGTAGTCCAGCAACTTGTTCTGGTCTCTTTTGCACTTTTATAAAAACCCGTAGCTTGACGGGAGAAACAAATTAGTCGTGGATATAAAGTTACTCGTATACGCTATAACATCTAAATATTGAGTTATATAAATGAGTAATTATATTATATGATAAATAGGGGCGGATAATAGGGAGGCCTATGTCTAATAATAGTGGACGTCTATCAGCTGAAATGATTGATTGTTATGATAAATACCAGCTACATCACCGATTTCTCGGTTAATTGTAAACCGATTTTGTTTTTTATGGATTGCTTTTACTTCTCAATTGGTCTTAAAGAAATATTCTCATGATCTGATGATCAATTTCGGAGATATGGCACGGAACTCCTCGTAGGATCATAGCAGAACTGTTGGTAACAAGTTAAATTGCCTTGTTGATACATGTGGTCGATGACTGACTTAAGGAAGAGAGGGAGGGGGTATATTGAAATGATCTGATGTTTAAGGCTGGAAGCTAGACACCGAAACTCCACCACTACTTCATTTGTGTTAACTAGAACATATACGTAATATTTACGTAATTAAATTATCAGATAGGTTAGGAAACAAATATGGATTAAAGATTAAATTGTACAAAGCATAGAGTTAAGTGTCAGAATGTTTATGCGTTTTCTTTTTAATATGTCACACAACTTTTCATTACCGGAAGTCCAAATGAACATCCACGTCCTTGACAGTTTCTATTCATATTTTTAGGAGGACATGAACCATTGGACTTTAGAAGAACTTCTGACTCCGATTCGACAACTGTACGAAGAGGTGAAGCGCAAGGCTCTCATGCGGTTGGAGTACGAAGGATGCGCCTTACCAGGCGGGGCTAAGGGCAAGGTGTTACCTGATCCAGCGACCTATGCCATGGAGAGATACGCTTATTATGTGTGTCATAAATGTGGGAAGGTGGGTGTTATTAATATAAACTTGGTCTGGTTCAGCTTAAGGTAAGCTCACTATAATACTCCGCGATGCTTCAATGCTTGAAGAGGCTGGTTGATTCGCGCTGTACTGTGGGGTGTGCTACTTGCTTAGCAGCTTATAAGCCACGTAACTGAAGCATCGTTGCATCGTGCTATGCAAGCCGTGATGGCGTTTCAATATATCAAACACGACGATGAACAATGGATAGCTCACCGTCCGGTCGTCTGGTAACCGTCCGGACCGAGCTCAAATTACCGACGAAAAAGAGATGTCATCAAAACCGTAAAGGCCAAGTTTTGAAAACGAAGCCTATAGTCCTAGAACGCATAGAACAACTGAATGACAGAGGTGTGATTTTAGTCAATAAAAGTTTGAGGGTTCACCATAGAGCACTAAACGTCATTGGATGTTTTAATGCCTCAAAAAAACATAATACATTGTTATAATTTACAGGCATATTTCGGCGGCTTAGCCCGCTGCGAGGCCGAGACGAGCGGCTGGTGGGAGCCAGCAGAGCTGGTCTGCGGTGCTTGCAGCGACGTTGCCGGCGCGCGCACCTGTCCCAAGCACGGCGCCGACTTCCTCGAGTACAAGTGTCGCTACTGCTGCTCTGTGAGTACATTGTCTTCTCGCAGTCATCATCAAGACATCCGCTATGTCACAATGTGCGGGGCAGGTCTGTTTAGCATAGGCTTGTCCCACAAATCGATGACGTCTTGAAAGTACTATCATAATTCCTAAGTGTGTTGACTTTTGTTGGTTGATCCTGTATGTATGTACCTACAATGCGTTTTTTAATCCCAAATGATGATTTGACAAGTGCAAAGGTCAACCTCTACAAATATGTTGCAAGTTTTTGTTGACCATGTATTTCTACGGACAGGCCGGTAACATAACTTTGGGATTTTGATGATACGTTTTGAATTTTTGTACATGGATTCTTTTCACATATACTAAAACTGGCGTTGTATAATATCACGCTAAGGCCCACGGAAGTGGAGCAGTAACTAAAGACGCGGGTGAAACTAAGTGGCAGCAACCGAAGCATTTTTCTGTTCCAATGGCTATTTTTCCTTTCATAGTTATGGCCGGCCCACTCTTGCTTTGGCTTAATTATTCTATTAGCCATATCCTCCAGCCTCCAGCTCTTTTCCGGGTTTGGCCTGAAGCCATGGTCTGGAGCAAGGAGGAGTGGCAGGCGGTCGCCGATTTCTGCGAAGCAGTAATGCTCGCAAAGGAGGAGGCCGACCGCATCAGGCAACGGCGCTCTCGCAGCCGCCGCCGGGATTCCGATCCCGATTTCCGGCCACAGTAGGCGCGGGCTTGCAGACAGTCAGTCAATGGGTAGCTCGCTGTCCGGCCGTCCGGTAACTGTCCGGACCAAGCCCAAGTCGTCGACGGCGCGCGCTGTTCCCGCGCGCCTCAAGGAGTTGTCAGCAATAGCAGGGGCCCAGCCGGGTCGAAGCCTACTGGAGCCAGGGTTATCCGAAAGGGTAGCCCCGGTATGAAGACTAGAAGGAACGGGGTGGGCTTTTAGTCAGTAAGAGTCTGACGTTATCTCCCGCTCCGCCCAAGAGCGGGGGTTGTCATTGGATGATTTTTCCCATCATAAAAAAAAAGCTATTTTCCGGGTAGTGTTTCCTTACCCTGGAGAAATACCATCAGGAACTGACAGATCGACTGTCCATACAATTAGAATATAATATGATCCATGCTGTTTGTGTTACAGGTGGCCGTGTTCTTCTGTTTCGGCACGTCCCACTTCTGCAACTCGTGCCACGACGACTTCCAGCGCGTCACCAGCATCCCCAAGCATATGCTGCCGCAGTGCCCCGCTGGTATGTTGACTAGTCAAACGTCGATGCGATAACTAGCATATTGAGGTAGTGTGGAAGAAGTGGCAGCTTCAGTATTGGTGATGGTTTATGGCCTCATGATATTTTATGAAATAGCCATTCAATAGGGTAAGATGAACTGAGAGGATTGTATTGATTATTGTAATGATTTTAATTCCGTAAATAAATACAATGACTCTGACAAATACACAAAACTAGAGAAAATTTAAATCAATAAATTTTATCCACTGACGTCTACTATATAATTTTATCTATATTCCCACGATCGACTGAAATCTATGCTCACGGCGCAAATGACGCGCGTCGACGCAGATGTGTTGTTGCGGATTCGATTCTTGTATGGAGCAAATATGTCTGGGTTTCCAGTGCATGTGAGTTTCACAAATACTCACCCGTGATACAGGAGTTCCTAAAAACATCCAATATGCTTGTTAAAAAGCTACGAGTATGATGACATAGTATATTCATCTTGTCTACAGGTCCCAAAGGCGAGCAACTACCCGGCTCATCAGATGAATGTCCTCTACACGTGCAGCACCCGGAAACCGGCGAAGAGTTCGCCCTTGGCTGTGGCGTGTGTCGGCACGCGCAGGGCTTCTGAATGAGGGAGTGCGCCATACGCGACCATAGAGCACCGGGATTCTACCGCGATGGCCAATAAACATTTTAAAACAAGTGTCGAAAACCACACTACGACGAACCGTTACGATCCTGGTGAAAACATCTTTTTGGCTGTGACATGTCGAGTGTAAACGAATTCCACTTAACTACGTCGTTATCAGAACAATGATGCGGACATTAAACAACATTATAAAATACTACGTAAGATATACGACAAAATTACGACATTTAAATTGTAAACACGAAATAACATGAACAATACTTATTATTTTGAGCTATGTATTCGCCAGGCAACTGTTGTTGCTCACGCGCATGAGCACTGTTGCAGGATGGCGCGCAACATGACGTGCACCACTTTACAATCGAGTGCTTAACGTCGATCGCATATCAAATAGTTGTCTCGCCAATACACGCATTTATCAAAGTAAAAGAGATTTGGAAATAAATTATTAGAAGTTTGAAGATAACTAATGGAGCAATATACGAACACAAAGGTTTAACCAAATTTCCCGGATATGGAACTAACCTACAGAAATTTGCCTGTCAAGTTCGAGGCATTCTCATCATGCTACTATATTGATGAATATGTTCTAAATTTATTACATTAAACTCTTGGTTTTTACGTTAAATGGATATTATGTACTAAATATTAAATGTTTTCAGAACAATAATCTCAGTGTTGTGGCAATTTGTCTCTGGTTATGTGTCTATGCTAAAAAAAAAAAATTTAATAATGACAGTTATTCATAATGTTTCTATATTGTTAGCTCAATAGATCAGTGTCGTATTTGACGTAAATCTGCGATCATCGATGTCCAATGTATAATTGTTATGACTGCAGTGTTCTTGTTCTATCCACTTGACGGAAGCCGTGTCCATATCTTTAGGATGTCTACTCTATCCTTAGACTGACATATTTTAGTCAGTTTTCTGGCTGTTATTTTAGGTAGATAAAGTTAGTTTAAGTCTGTATATTACTTTAAGCAGATTTTTTAAAACAATCTCTTGGCCTCGGTTAAACTGCAGACGAAAGCTCGCTTCTAGAATTTTTGAACTTATATGCATGATATAAAACTTATTCTTACTGCTACTTCATCATAAATGTTACTTCTGGGGTTTCTAATTCCGTTAATTTGCAGTCCCCAATGAATGGCGTGAAATTACACGATGGATCTCTCTCGACTGATATTTTTGTACACCACAAGCAAGGCTTCCTTTTTGCTTACATTTTACTGTGCACTGTACTCGAATGGAACAAATTGAATCTCGTTTTTCTTTAATAAATTATTATAACATACATAGATGTTGTAGGAATAGCAGAATTTTATTGTTGTTGTACCATTCATTGAATGTATAAACTTATCGTGATAACATATTAATAGTTGTAATAGAATAAAAGTATTTAATTCTCTCCGAATTCATGCGTCTTGTGATAAAACCTGCGCAGGCACAACTTTCTAATAAGTAACATTTCTTGACAACCATAATTTGTTTTTAAAGGGACTGACGACATTTACTTCATACAAACTTTGTGGGGTGATAACTCTAATATTTGTATAGTACGTCAAAGTTAAGCATGGCATCGATTTTATTAAGAGTAGAATATTTAAATGAAGACTTGTAAAGGTATGAGCCAAACTTGACGTAATATTTTGGCATTCGTAATTAAAAAAAGGTTTATGAAAACTACAATTTTCAGGTATAGATTTATGTTATTCAAGAAATCATGATACTTTGTTTTGAATTATATAGCATTTAGTGTTTTTTTTTTCACTATTACCCCACAACTAAAGATATATTCATTACGTTTATCGATATTAATTATCGCGCTTGTCGTCGCTCAATCACACGACTTGAGGCGAGACAGTGCGCGTCCGCCACGCCCACTGATGAGACCGTGCCCTCGACTACCGTCACCTTAACTATATTAAAATTAAATACAAGGAGTAAGCTTACTTTGCTTTCACTATGAATCGACTTTTGCTGAAATAATTAATTTTAACAAATTTGTTTTATTTCACCTAATATTTTTTTACTTTGTGTTAATAAAGCTTTACTGTAGCAATTCTTGGTTCTTCCGTAAATGGAATGAATTCCTTCTAACGGAACTGTAATGTTAGAATAAGACTGCATTTGAAGACTTGATAGTGGAATTTCGAGCGAAGTTAAGACAAAAATGTTTATTGGAGCAAATTAAGAAAATCGATAGGAGTGCTTGTTGTTTGAGTATTAAGATGAAGGCGAAAAGGGGAGGTGTCTGTTTCTTCGTGGCAGGGGCATTAAGTTCTCAGCCCCAAGTATTTTGAATACTACACAAGTCTACGAACTTGAAAACAAAAATATGATATAATTACATCATATTTTCAACAATAGTGGTCTAATTATAAGCATATAATTTAAATAAAACTATTGTTTAATAGATAGATACTATCAAAATCTCTTTTTGATGATGATTTTACAATGTTATATCGTGGTTAGCTTAATTTTGGTAATTTTTTTTGTTCAGATTTTTATGTTATGACACTTAAAACTGTTGAGTTAAAAGACTATGGGTATTTTATTTCTTTTTTTTAATGTGATCGTCATTGTGATATGAGATGACAAGCAGTCAACGAATAAATAATATGGGAAGTGAATGTCAAATCTTACGTTTTATAGAATGTCATGTGGGTTCAATCTACATGATATCTTTGATCTTCAAAGTCTTGTCTTGTGACGCACGGAGCACGGAAAGCCCCCAGAGCCCAGCAGCAGCTGCTAGAGTCGGCACTGTCGACAGTGTCCACACAGCCCGAACAAACAACGTGGCATCCTTTATTCGCTCTACGACACTAATCACGTTGCGCATGCAGGAAGCTGACAGCTTTGAATAGCTATGTTGATTTGTTGTGCGTTCGACGCACTTTTTGGTGCTGAATTCGGTTAGTGCCGTCTCGGCTGGCGCGGCAATCCCTTGCTCTGTGTTCTGATGACATTTCACAAAACGGCTATTTCTTACTGTTAGTTTTTATTAAAATAGTCATTCAAAACATAGTAAGAGAAAATATTGATGTATTATTATTATTATTGTATTTTAATTGAAAGTTTACACAAAAATACTATACGTTAAAAAAAAAACAAAATTGCACCTTAGATAACTCTTGATGTAGTTATTAAATATAGTGTTGTTAAGATAATAATTATTTTACAATAAAGCTTAAAATCCATATCTATTGTTTTATTTTACTTTTGTGGTCCTTTATGAAACGCAAAACTATGATAAGGCTTAAATAATGGTATCTAAGTACTAAATATTTAATTTAAATGAATATTACTTTTAGGGCCGTGACACACCGGTAGAGCAGCGGCATACTTTTAGCTGTCAGTTACATTTTTTTTATATCACGTTTTATGTCACGTTCCACGGGGACAGGATAAAAAGTATCCTATGTCCGTCTCCTGGTTACCTCCACACCAATTTACGCCAAAATTTAAATATTTTAAGCCAAATTGGTGCAACAGTTTTTAAGTTATAAATAGTGTAACTGAGACGACTTTCTTTTACATATAGATAGACCTACGACTCTGTGCCACACTTGTGACTCTCGAAGGTGTTGGAGTTTTACCTGCAATTAGATTCAACTCTCTCATATATCTTATACCCCTGTCCTTGACTGAAACTTCTAAGTATTTGCCATATTTGGGCATGTCGTAAGCGTTTGGCGTATGTTGTTCCGGCCACCGTAGGCGCGGACTGCGAGCAATGGGTAGCTCGCTGTCCGACTGTCCGGTAACTGTCCGGACCAAGCCCAAGCCGTCGACGGCGCGCTCTGTTCCCGCGCGCCTCAAGGAGTTGTCAGCAACAGCAGGGGCCCAGCCGGGTCGAAGCCGACTGGGGCCAGGGTTATCCGAAAGGGAAGCTCGGCCCCGGTACGAAAGGCAAGAAGGAACAGTGGGTTTTTTAGTAAGTAAGAGCCTGACACTATCTTCCGCTTCGTCGAAGGGCGGGGGATGTCATTTGGATGATTTTACTCACCAAAAAAAAAACACGACTATGTGACCACTGACCCCCCCTGACGCCAAAGCTGGATCCGCCCTTGCATCCCACTGTCTGGGACGATGGATTCTCGCACAACGCCTTGTTCGGGCAAGCCTTTTTCCAGGCGCTCATGGCATCGGCCAAGCACGGCACCTCACAGCTAACTAACGATGGAGTT
This sequence comes from Mythimna ferrago, assembly GCA_910589285.2. Classification (NCBI taxonomy): domain Eukaryota; kingdom Metazoa; phylum Arthropoda; class Insecta; order Lepidoptera; family Noctuidae; genus Mythimna; species Mythimna ferrago. Next base: position 6,382,127 of record OU342673.1, on the reverse strand, counting down.
AAAATTCTATTGGTCGACGGTTGAGTCTTGTGGACCGAATACAGGAACGCCCCGGTAGGCTTACACTAGTAAATGAATGGATAGCATGGCTTGTAGCCACGCTCGATCATCCAGGGTCTCATATAAGATGGAAGTCAGATTATACCTACCGAATTGTCTGATCAATTTTGTCCAAGAGATGTGGCTGCTTCCATAAAGGCGAAAAGCGGAGAAAATATTTGAAATCAGGTGCAAAACAGAAATATCGTATGAGGGTGAAAGTCGAATGTAGATTAATTTTGGAAAGTCTTTCCGAAATTAACATTTAAAAAATTTTGTCGTCAATGAGTAAAGAAATAAAACCTAAATATAGGTACCTACTCGTAGTAAAGAAAACTGTTGCCATTCCAAATGATTAGGCACTATTTTGTACAATAAAAGCCTAATGTATTTTTACCTAATGTTACATGTATGATGCTCAAACTTAAATTCATGAAAGAAGCAATTATTGATACAACAAGCTTTTATAAATCCTGGCACAACGTCGGAACGGCTGGTGAAAACATGTTTAGGGCATTTCGAATGTATAATTAAAGCAATTATTGAAGAAATGTAGCAAATATAAGCAAATGGATAGTAGGTAATTCTTGAATATACTTTCAGAAGTGTTTGCCATAGGCAACCAGAGATTCCGATTTATGACGTAAACTTTAATTTGTTCAGTTTTTATTCACAACAGTCTTAGTCACATTTCTGAATGAAACCGCTTCTGTCAAACAAGAAAGAAAACAAGAATTGATATAAATAATTACTGTGTGGAGTCACAGAGTGTACCTACTTTGTAACATGTTAGAAATCGTGATTGGATTGCTATTCGGATTCCCAGTCTCACTATAGGTTTCTTCCACGATGAGAGAATCTTAAGGGGCCGGCGGAGGATGAATTTCCATACAAACGTAATACCACGCTCATTTGCAGTTGGAGCATATTTCCAACATATTATGATGATATTTGGTTATAGACAATATTTATCTAGGTTCCTACGTCTTTCTTTTTAAAAAAACAAAAAGAAGTTTAAGCAAATTGTATTTCGCACTTTTTTATAGCGTAAATGGCAAAACATGCCATTTGCCTTTTCTTGTATTAAAAATAACAATATTTCTAATATTCTCGACGTAGGAACATAGATAAATAATGTCTTTAACCGAATATCATCATAACGCACGCTTAATAATAAACCGGAATAAGTCAAAAATTAAAGATTTCTACTTTTCTTCATAAAACGAACCAACTCCGATAGAAGTATCTACAGGAAAAATCCCACCACGCGAAACAAAAAAAAATGGCCGATTATTAGATCACCCTTCTCTTTTCTACAAAAGCACGCGGTAATGCATTTCATGCGACAAAGAATCATTCAGAAATGCGCTAGCCGTGACGTGAGATAGGTGTCGTTGTTTTGCGTCTACAGTGGAGTAAAGTGTAATCATTCAGTTTCTTTACAAACGCAGGTAAGACTATTCTAATTCATATTTTTTTCTAAACTAGCATAATTTCGTTTTATTTCACTTTAGTTGAAAACGGTGTTACAATACTGCATACACTACTTAGACTTGTTGCAGTTTATCATAAAATTAAAGTTGTAAAAATATGAAAGATTGCATATTAGTGCAGTTTAGTATAAAATGATTACTTTTATTTCCGAAGCAATCCATTTTGTTTCACTTTATTACTAAAACTATTGATAGATTTAAAAAAATACTTGTGTTTATTTCGGTTTACGTTTTAAGTGATCCTAAAATCTAATAGTGTTTTAGTAATTGCTGCAGTTTATTACAAAATGACCTTTCAATTTATTTTAAATACCTACTAATAAAAAGTATTTCTTTTCTATTTCTATAGTTTTATTCTTAAAGATGACGTCTGCAAATAGGAAGCAAAGGTGCCTAAAACTTGTAATGATGAGCGATGCTGGATGTAGTGACAAGGATTATGTGAAGAATGATAATGTTGCATGTACTGTTACTGATTGTAAGCTAGTCGCAATAAAAGTAAGTAAATAACGTTGTGTTAACAAGTACGGTACCCCGACTGAATTTGCAAGTGAACGTAACTACCGCGATTTCGTTATGATTTTTATTCGTAGGTACACTAGGTACCCTCATATTCTTAGCATTATGATCTATCAGTTATATTTTAATGCAATTGAAATAGTCAGGTTTACTGCCTTGCAATCGTACATTTGTATGCACATGGGTACAGTTTCCATAATATATTTTTACTTAATATTCTCCGAAATAATTGAGGGTTTTACCGTCTTTATTCCTAATTTGTTATTGTGCACAAAAACATAATGTAGCCACTACACAGCACATCAACATAATATATGGAAATAAAGACAGTTTATGTACCTTTTTATTTCATGTTATGTAATTATTTATTTTAGAATTTGTTCCATGAAACAGACGACAAAGTCCAGTACGGCATACAGGAAGACAAGGTCTCTAATTCACCCTACAGGAAGTCCACGTCACCATCAAGCAGTTCTTCAAGTTCTTCTTCAAACTCGTCTTCCTCGGACTTTCTTTCTTTCAAATAATTGAAGATATTCCTCCACGTTCTATTAGAAAAAATACCAACGTACCTAAGTAGTAACGTGTTATTAAACTTTTTTATTGTTATAAGTACCTATCTACAATCATTTAAGATAATTTATTTGTTTATCTATAATTTCAGAATGAAGAAAAATTATCACACACGCCTGCTAACGCCATTACTAAGAATTTACTAGTTTCATATTCTGACTGTTCTTCTCAAGACGACTGCGACCAACAATTAGTTAACCAGAAATCTGTAGATGTTCCTAATAAAAAGAATAAGAGAATAAAAAAAATCTTAAGTCCGGCCCAATCTATACCCCAGTTCAATATATAACACTAATTAAAAATGCAAAAAAATGCAACCCCCCGATCATCATCCAGGAGCTAACATTCGACAGTATTCTGGACCTTAAACTTGCAAGAGGAATGTGGCTTTAATTTTGGTACAGATGCAAGCGTGAAGAAAATGTCAACTGGAATGATATAAAGGTTAACCTTTGAATATCTTAAGTTACACAGTTCGACATAAACAATTGTCTTTCTATTGTGTCTCTAATTACGGCATTCAATGAGTTAAAGGTCACAAAAAAGAATCATTTCTATTTTACTATAATCAAAAATCACATCAATCTCCAAACCCGCTTCAAATCTGGCAAACGACCCAAAAGCTAGATTGACTCGACACTACACTGAAGATATCCCGGACGTCAGCCTGTATGAGATTAGGATGGCTCTGAAGCAGTTGAAGAAAAACAAGGCGTTGGGTGAGGACAGAATTACGGCTGAGCTCCTGAAAGCAGGTAGAAAACCGGTCCTAAAGGCCCTTTAGAAGTTGTTCGATTCCGTCAAACGCGAGGGCGTTTTTGCCACAGGCATGGAGCAGAAGTGTGGTGGTACTCTTCTTTAAAAAGGGTGATAAAACCCTGCTGAAGAATTACAGGCCCATCTCACTTCTGAGCCATGTCTACAAGCTGTTTTCCAGGGTCATGACGAACCATCTAGCGCGCAGGTTTGAAAACTTCCAGCCTCCCGAACAAGCCGGATTCCGAAAAGGTTTCAGCACCGTAGACCACATACATACGCTACGGCAGGTCATACAGAAGGCCGAGGAGTATAACCTGCCTCTCTGCCTAGCGTTTGTGGACTATGAGAAAGCTTTTGATTCGATCGAGACTTGGGCTGTGCTGCAATCTCTCCAAATTGACTATCGGTACATCGAAGTGCTGAAGTGTTTGTACGAAAACGCCACCATGTCAGTCCGACTCCAGGACCGGACCTCAAAACCTATCCTCCTGCAGCGAGGTGTGAGGCAGGGAGACGTCATCTCTCCGAAACTGTTCACGGCGCAATGGAGGATGTCTTCAAGGTTCTGGACTAGAGTGGACTAGGCATTAATGTCAATGGCGAGTATATCACTCACCTTCGGTTTGCCGACGACATAGTAGTCATGGCGGAGACTATGGAGGAGCTCAGCACAATGTTCAATGACCTCAGTAGAGCTTCTTTATGAGTGGGTCTTAAAGTGAACATGGATAAAACCAAAATCATGATTAACAACCATGTAGCGCCCACTCCTATCAAGGTCGGAGACTCTACACTCGAAGTTGTGGACGATTACGTCTACCTCGGCAGACAGTCCAGTTGGGTAGGTCTAACTTCGAGAAAGAGGTCAACCGTCGAATCCAACTCGGTTAGGCAGCGTTCGGGAAGTTAAGCGGTATCTTCTCGTCCAACATATCACAGTGTCTCAAGACGAAAGTCTTTAACCAGTGCGTGTTGCCAGTGATGACATATGGCTCCGAAACGTGGTCGCTCACAATGGGCCTCATCAGAAGGCTTAAAGTCACCCAAAGAGCAATGGAAAGGGCTATACTCGGGGTTTCCTTGCGTGATCGAATAAAAAATGAAGATATCCGCAGGAAAACTAAGGTTGCCGACATAGCACAAAGAATTGTCAAACTTAAGTGGCAATGGGCAGGGCACATTGCTCGCAGAACGGATGGCCGTTGGGGCCGAAAGGTTTTGGAGTGGCGACCGCGTACCGGAAGACGCAGCGCTAGAAGGCCTCCTAAAAGATGGACCGATGACCTGGTGAAGGTAGCGGGAAACCGATGGATGCGGGACGCACAGGAACGTTCGATGTGACGACGCTTGGGGGAGGCCTATGTCCAACAGTGGACGTGTATCGGCTGAAATGATGATGATGATGATAAGACATCTTACAAGGACGAAAACTACAGAGAAGTTAATGTGCGAAATAAGCGAAAGAAGATGAAATCAGTTGCAGAAATAACCATGAAGGCAGCATATACGCAAAAACAGGAAATAAGCGCTAATAAAAAGAAGGATTTGAAAGAATTAATCGAAAAGGGGCTTATTCCATCTTTGTATACTAGTTTTTACAATTCGATCGTTTAATTTTTTTGTCTTTTGTTATTTTTTTTTTTTTTTGAGTAGTCACAACTTACTTGACTGATTAAGACTAAACAGAACCTATTTAGTTTTGTTGATTATAATGTTGGTAGATATACCAAGTATAAGTAGGTATATCTTATAAATTGTTATTCTTTTGTATTACAATGTTTATTTCTTTAGCGTAATTATACGTAAAGCTAGATCTCTTAAGCATTTTGTGATGACTATGAAGCTTTAATTACTATTTTGTGATAGTTAAAAAATACGTTAGTTACAAAGTACAAAACATGATTATGAGTTCCTACAAATATTACGAGTCGTAAAGGCGTTTTGCGAAATATTTCTGTATTTTATTTCTGTTTTACTTCAAAACTGCAATAAGTATTATATATTTAAATAGATTATATTATTTATTAATAGTAAACTGAATTATTAAATAATAGTTTGCAAGAAATTTTAGAACTGATCAGCAACTTTAATACTAAACTGAATTATTTAATATTAGTTTGCAAGAAATTTTAAAATTGATCAACATTTTTTATACTAAACTGACATAAGTCGAACGGCTAGAAAATAAACTTCGTTTATTTATTTCACATAAATGTTATAATGAAACTATTATGACAGTTATATTCACTATACATCCCTCTACAATGTAACACCAAGAAAATAAAAATAACACTATAAATACGTGAAAACCATCAAAATGTTTTCAACTAGGTCGACACTCAAAACTTTGACTGCGATTTCCCAAAAAAGTGAATTTTTGAATTATTCCGGTTTATTATTAAGCGTGCGATAATATCGCACTGCTAACACAAGACTGTATCAACTCAAAATGAAGCTTTTTTCAGAAATGATGGAAAACTGATTACTCGTTTTCTATTAACGAATGTAAAAAAAGTGAACACTGTTTTAAAATTAGGGATAAAATTAAGGGGTTTCTATAATTATGAGTAATTTCTGAGATTGCGGATTATCAAGTTATTTCCAAATTTCGAGTTAATACAGTATTGTGTGAGAAATAAAAAATAAAAAAAGAATTATTTTTAGTTGCGTAGTTATAAGTGATATAATTTTGACTTCCTACATTTTATTTTGATTTTATTTGAATGATTTTAGGTAAGGTATTTTGATTTAGTATACTTTTTCATTAGATCTGTTATTTTAGATACTATATTAGGGCATCAATAAAGCAAGATAGAAGTCAAATATTGTATTTATCAAAAGAAACCATAAAAAATAATAATACAAAAACCATAATTATGGCACTTACAACAGTAAAAATCAACATTATGAAGTACGTATTTTAGATTAATTAAAGTTTGTTATTTATTTATTATTCTTAGGCAATTCTAGTTCAGTCATTTTACAAATAATCACTAATCTTTGTAAATTCTTATGTTATGAAAATGTATGAGCTATTATAAATTGTCTTTGTTATTGCAAGTCTCCCAAACGCCAGTAATCATTAAAAATATCTTGTCTCGAGGTCTCATCTATTTTTGCTCGACAATTTAATCGACATTTATCTCCACACAAAGGATCTATCTTCCTAGCTGGGACTTGTTTTTTAACATTTGATGTGTAATCCTTACCTGTGTTTCGAAGTGTTTTTGCAATTTTACTTTTCCAATTCTTTTCATTTCTCCCTTTTCTTGCCTCATACGATTTCCTGTACCTCTGAAGCATTTGTCTCTGTAGTTATTTGACCTGCTGATCCACTAGTAGAAGCAATGTGGTCTGACTTATTTTCGGCTTCATCATCTGAGCTACTTGATGAAGATGAACTAGAACTACTTGCAGAAGAGCTACTTGAGGAAGAACTACTTGGAGGTCTCGCTTCACCTTGAAGTAAACGGGAAACATTAACTGTTGACCCAGGAATAAAATGAGGTTCGCAGTCCGAATCGTCAAAATCTCTCTGATCACTGTGCAGGGGTGAAATGTACCTAGTATTTTCTGTGGTCAGATGCAGTGTTTTGATCGTTAATATTATTTTCCTTGTCTGTTTCATCGATGAAGGTCGTTTTGGTCGCCATATTATCTACCAGAAGACGCCCACGGTTCATGCTACAAATAATACTATAAAATATAAATATCAAATACAATGTAAATTGTTCCTGATAAATAAATAAATAAATAAACAAAAATTAATGTACCTGTTTACGTAGCGAAAATATTTTTTCGTCACCTAGGATGTTGTAACTCAAAATAAGGTATTTTGTAAATTATAGAGAAATGTTTTATTTTGACTTTAACATAACTGATTGAACGTGCAGTTTTAAATACTATTAGTAACAGCAATTATATTATTGAAATATGAATAATTTACCCCAAAAAACTTAGTAAACAAAAAATTTCATCAAAACTGCATTAAGTCTAAAACTACTAACTAAACTAACAAGAATGTCGTTATTCAAAATATCACTTCAAATCGATTCCTTGTTAACCAACAATAATGTAACAACTCGAAATACACTAACTTCATAATTAGGTTTTAATCAACAATAACGTATTAAGTCGTAAAAATACGTCAATTTTTACATACCTGATTCAGCAATAACGCAGCAATTCAAAATAATGCGGTCTTTTACGCAAAGTGACTCGTCCTTACCACTCAAATTTTAACCGTAACTAAAGATAACGCAGTGTTGCGCGGGGGGTTATAACAGTTGCTAAATCATGAAAAGAGACTTATAACGCCATCTCGTAATTGTTTCTTGCGCTATTTCAGTGAGGGTTTTATTGACGCGTAGAGAATTAAATTTAACATAAGAAGAATGAGTTATCTCGAATTTGTCTTTTTTGGAGTTGATACAGTCTTGTGTTAGCAGTACGATATGTTGTATATATGCTCCTCCTAGAGAGGAGGCCTGAGTCCCAGCAGTGGGAACATTAAAAAGGCTGATGATGATGATGATGATGATGATGATCCTCCAACTGCAAATGAGCGTGGTATTACGTTTGTATGGAAATTCATCCTCCGCCGGCCCCTTAACTAGACTAGTTTAAGAAGTTTTTATACTTCCGCCACATTTTATAACAAATGCAGGTTGACAAACCGATTTAGTGTTATCACACGACGTCGGTATGGTCACGATTTTTAGTGGGATTTCAATACTTTTAAGCTATTGCATAGCTTCTATCGCGGGCCTTCAGCGTGGAGACCGAATCCAGAAATTCCGTAACGAAAATAACCTAACACCCCCCACTCATAAACTCATTTGTTTTTTGAGTGTGGTGACCGATAAGAAAACAAATGAGTGAACAATCAATCAAAATTCAATTCAACGTGTGAAAGTGTAACTTCAATTAATATCAAAGAAAAAAAAACAAAGGAAAAAAATACTGCATAAATAAAATAATAAAATAATTATAATTGCATAAGTTGATAAAAATGCTATGCAATAGCTTTACCGCGGCAGTCCCCGAGTGCCACACGTCTTTTTTTTCAAGAAATCGTACCTATTTTTTTCTATTTGTGCCTCGCCCGCGTCCATTCTTAACCTTAGATCGTATTCTCATTGTATAACTGGTTCATAAATATTTTATTAAAAATTTGATATTCGATTAAGCCAACTCACGCTTGACCGATTTCTTAAATTTCTTATGACATATTTTATACCCCCTCCCCCCTTCCTTCCCCTCTCCTCTTCGTATTCTCATATCACTGGTTCATAAATATTAGATTGAGCCAACTCACGCTTGACCGATTTCTTAAATTTCTTAATTTTTTATTAATCTACATATAACACACGACCTGTGTGCCAAATTTCATAACGCTAGGATAATTGGAAGTGGCTTAGAGGTTTTGATTACCGGTCAGTGAGTCAGTGCCAAAATTAGCTATATTCACAGGGTCATATTTCAGGATTTATTGAAGCTATACCTATCTATGAAATTTGGCATACTGCTTTAGTACTAGTAAATGATAACGTAGGTTCAATATTATCTCTGTACTTGCAATAGGCACTGAGCTGCAGGGGGGTCAAAAGTGGGTCGAAACGGTTCGTGTAAATAGTGCACGGCATGCGCGCCGCCTGTTGCTGGACCTTGGCCTGCGCACGGCCGTGTGCTTAGATTGTATGGGTTTAGGTACACAGATTTTCAAAAGAGGTACGTAAAGGTACACAGAAGGTACCAAATAACTGTAATAGGCAAATCTGGAAATTACACCCGCCATTCCGATGCACACACGGTCATGGTTTTTGGCACGTAGATGGTAGAAGTAGGTTGTATACCTAGTCATTTAGGTATGAGTGGGCTTTACACTTACTCTTTTACGTATGGGGGATGAACTGCTCGCGTCCGTAGGATTTACTTGACTTTTGATCACCCTACACGTGTCCCCTGGGTAGTGCTAAACGAGCAGTAAATACGGTGGTAGGCCATATCATCGGCTGCCGGCTTAAAGGTTACCACCCACCAGATAAAGTCATGCCGCCAAGCGATCCGTCGTGTTCCGGCATGTTATCTGGTGAAGCCGTAAGGTGGAGGATGGGTCTGAACAGTTGTGTTGCGATGTACGCCGGGTATGATGCACCAGTTGCTGTTGTGTCGGAGGTTTGATCATGGAGGGTAGCGGGATCCGAAGCACGGTGCTCCGCTGGCCGACCGCAGATAGTTGGGGGCCCAAGTAGTGTGCCAGCCACACACGAAAGGCTGCCCCGCCAACTGCGAAAAATCCCAGGGTGGCCCCATCGTGCCGGTTGGCGACCGGATGAGAGGACCCGATGGCGATCTCTGGGGGGGTTCGGGCGTCCCCGCAGTCTCCAAATCAACCCTCCATTGGCGCAGCAACTCTGGTTGTGTTGTTGGGTTTGACATCGCATCACCTCGCTCAACTGCCATCTTCCATCAGCCCTATTCACTAAAATTATATACATGAAAGCTAATAAAAGGAAAAGTAAGTGTGTACAGCGGATGCACGTCCTCTCGTTCCATGTGCACCTCTCAAACATACGAGGACTGCACTCCAATCTCGATGCAGTCCACCACCACCTCGAGACTGACAAGCCCCACTTACTTTTCTTGACGGAGACGCAGATCAGATGTCCGTCTGATGCGGCGTATCTCGACTACCCGGGATACTCTTTGGAGCACCATTTCCTGCAGCGTGCCGGGGTCTGTGTATACGTCCGCAATGACATCTGCTGCCAGCGTCTCCGTCACCTTGAAGACCCCAGTTTTTCAAGTTTATGGTTACTGGTGGACACCGGTGTGGACAAAATTGTCTACACCTGTGTTTACCGGTCGCACAGTGGCGACCAGGAGACGACTCGGCTGTTTGGCCACCTCAGTGAGGCCGCCGATGAGGCTCTGCATCGGCACCCTGATGCGCAGTTTGTCGCTCTGGGGGATTTTAACGCCTGCCATCAAGACTGGCTTTTCCCATACCAGAGGACCGACCACGCTGGGAGGGAAACTCGAAACTTTGCAGTGTCGCTGGGCCTCTCCCAGTTGGTAAAGCAAGCGACGAGGGTGCCTGATGTAGTTGGTCATACTGCCAATTGTCTGGACCTACTGCTGACCACCGATCCGGACAGATGTATCGTAACAGTTTCCTCACCACTTGGAACTTCAGATCACTGTCTGGTGAAGTCTGTATCGTCCTTCTCCCCACCTGACCGCGACTCACGTGGCGAACGGCGAATGTGGCGATACAGGTCGGCAGATTGGGATGAGATGCGGCATTTCTTTGCGTCTTATCCTTGGCAGCAGGTCTGCTTCTCTTCTGAAAATCCGTCGAGCTGTGCGGATGCTGTAACCGATGTGATACACCAAGCTATGGAGTATTTTATCCCTTATAGCGATGTACGCATCGGTGGCTCAGCTCACCCGTGGTTCAACGCCGATTGCGTTCAGGCTGAAGAGCGTAAGCATTCGGCGTTTCTCGCCTGGGTTGACGCTCGTGACCGCAAAGCTCCGGATCTGAATTCAAAGAAGAGAGCCTTCAACCATGCTGCCAAGTCCTACAAAAAAGCATTAAAGAAGGCACGCTTCGACCGCATAACCCATATTGGCAAAAAACTCTCTGCACAGCCGTCCGGTAGCAGAGCATTCTGGTCTCTTGCCAAGTCGGTCGAGGCGAACTTCTGTCGGCCCGCTTTGCCTCCGCTGGTAAAGCCTGATGGAACACTGGCTCATACGGCAAGAGAGAAAGCAGGACTCTTTGCATCTCTCTTTGCCCATAATTCTCGTCTTGACACTAGCAATGCTGCTCCACCGACTCTGCCTCATTGTAACTCTTCAATGCAGGAGGTTCACATGAGGAACAGAGAAGTTCTGAGAGAGCTGCGTCGTCTAGACGTGAATAAAGCCAGTGGACCAGATGGCATACCAGCGATTGTTCTAAAGGCTTGTGCGCCCGAGTTGTCTCCTGTATTGACGCGCTTGTATCGCCTCTCATTTAGGACTGGTATAGTGCCCAAGTCCTGGAAGCTTGCCAACGTGCAACCCGTGCCCAAAAAGGGCAGTCGTGCCGATCCTGCCAACTATCGGCCGATTTCGGTAACCTCCATACTCTGCAAGATTATGGAGCGTGTATTGAACTCGCGCCTCATGGCATACCTGGAAGGTAACGATCTCCTCAGTGACCGACAGTACGGGTTTCGCCGCAAGCGGTCTACTGGGGACCTACTGGTTTATGCTACCCACTTGTGGGGCGAGGCCCTCGAGAAGAATGGGGAAGCGATTGCCGTTTCCTTAGATGTCTCGAAGGCCTTCGACAGGGTATGGCACGCTAGCCTATTGAGTAAGCTTCCAGCGTACGGCATTTCCCCTGGTCTGATTAACTGGGTAAAAGACTTCCTGAGTGAACGGTCTCTCCGAGTTGTTGTCGACGGATGCTCATCAGAGCCCATGACGATTAATGCCGGAGTTCCTCAGGGGTCTGTTCTCTCTGCAACTCTCTTCCTGTTGCATATCAACGATCTGCTGGTGCCCGGTATCTATGGGTATGCAGATGATAGCACAGTTGTAGAGAGATACCTGCCCAGTGCTCGGGCTAGTAAGGAGCTAATCCGGTCCGAAAGAGAGGCTATGGTAGAGCGAACGAATATCTCACTTCAGGCAGTCTCCAAGTGGGGTGAAGCCAATCTAGTGGGATTCAACGCCGCCAAAACACAAGCGTGTCTTTTCACTGCCAAAAGGAGCCCGTGCACCTTGGTTCCTACTTTTCGGAATTTATCCCTGGAGTACACCGACCGCCTTCAGCTCTTGGGGGTTGAAATTCCCTCAGACCTTAACTTTGGGCGGTTCATTGAGTCCAAAGCCAAGGTAGCTGCTAGGAAGCTGGGCGTTCTTGCAAAGGTCCGGCGGTACTTCACACCGGGACAGCTTTTAATGTTATACAAAGCACAGGTCCGTTCGTGTGTGGAGTACTGCAGTCACATATGGGCTGGTGCTGCAAAATGCCACCTGGCAGCTTTGGACTCGGTGGAAAGGCGTGCAAAGAGGCTAATTGGTGATCCAGATTTGGTTAAGTCCAACCTTCAAAGCCTTGAGCATAGGCGTAGGGTAGCCAGCCTTTCGGTGTTTTACAGGATGCATTTTGGAGAGTGTGCGCAGGAATTGCATGACTTGATTCCGCCATCGCAATTCTACCATCGGACATCCCGACGTACGGCGAATATTCACCCTTACGTTGTTGAAACCTCTACGGTCCGGACTAAGCGTTTCGCCTCGTCGTTTATACCACGTACGTCGAAGGACTGGAACAGTCTGCCTGCTGCGGTCTTCCCGTCCGATTATAATTTGGGTGTCTTCAAGGCTAGAGTGAATAGGCTCTTAATAAACTAGTGCGCCTCACCATCAAAGATTGCATCGCTACTTACCATCAGGTGGGATCGCAGTCAAGCACTAGTTTATCTTAATTAAAAAAAAAAAAAAAAAAAAAAAAAAAAAAAATGAAGTTTAATTCTTTAGGCAGTAATCGTAGAAAGACCACGCATTCAGTACTTGTCACCCTCACCAGTCGCGCAACACTGCTACTGGCATGTGGGCTAGAGAATACGTCACAAGGTTATAGCAGCTCATGAAATGGTGAACTAGTTAAGGATTTAGGTAAATAATAATAATAATCAATTTATTTCAGGCAACATGTACCCATATCATAAATACCTTAAAGACTAACATACATAATAACTTATAATAAATCATTTTGTTAGTAAAGCCGGGCGATCTAGTTAACACACCATCGATAAGCTGGCGTGGCAGGCAGAGAAGGAGGCAAGACGATACATGAGTCACGGGAGACTGTGTGATATCCCCCACCGTCCGAATAGCTTATGAAGGCTAAAGTTTCGAGAAAGTATAGCTTCACTTGTTGATGAAAATTAAATGACAAAATATACGAGTAAGTATACAGGCGTCTAGATAATATTTGATGAGTTCCAGTTATTTATTTATTTACTCATAGGAGAACCAACAGCTATAACAAAAGGATAACAGCAGTCTAGGAGACATTGAGCTAAATACAGGTTCTACGTTAGAGTAATAGAAAACTTACGATCAATAAAAGCACATAAAAAAAAGAACATAATTAAACATCCCCCTATTATAATCAGCACTAGGGGATAGGGTGGCAAGATGGCGTACTTAAGATTTAATGGTCAATAACATAAAAAATTTCATAGTGTAACAATCATATTTATTTTTTAATTAACAACTAATTATTATTATTATAATATTTGGTGTCATTAGGAACTTTTGGTAACACATTTAAGAGAAATAAAAATAAAAATAAAAAAAGGTGTTTTGCCCCGTCTTGCCCCATGGTGCTGGTAAGATGGGGTAATGAGAATGATCACAGAGAAAGATGATTATTTGGGATGGCAGAACTCGCAGACCTAGATGGTTTCGTCATCATCATCATCATCATCTATTCCTGCGCAACTATTATGAGCCGATCTTCCACATACCGAGTATGATACCCATCCTTCAATGGAAACGGAATATACTTCCTCACAATACATAGTGGTGTGTCCTCCTTTTCTTCACTTTCATCTCCAGATGACGAAACTCTTCGTCGTTTTGCTGTTTTCGCTGATCGGCTATTCATTTTTGATTTTTTATTTTGAGCTTTTGTAGTAGTTTCTTTTTCTGTTGAGTGAGATAGTGTACCGTTACCCCATCTCGCCTGCAGAGCCATTTTATAAAAAAAAAAAAACAAAAAAAGAAACAGCCAATAATCTTAAGGAAACACAATGCCTACCTTATTATAGGTTACTTTAAGCGTTAATCACAGCAACACCTCACCAGCTAACGTTATTTAACAAACCACAGTCACGTGTCATACCAGAAGAAAATATGATAAGCAATTTGCAGTAATACACTTTTTTTGATTTTTTTTTCTATTCTGCGCACTTGTGAGCCATTAAACAACGGTCGACTGTTATGTATCATGGCAGCGCGTCGAATGATGAATAAACGAGCGTGATTGGTCAATTTGAACTGTGAATTTCGCTGGGTACCCCGTCTTACCTCCTTCTCCCATATAATGCACTTTTGAAACAGTTCGCATTTAACTGAGTGCGTGCAGAATAGGTTTTCGTAGTAAACGAGTCAAAAGAGAATTCTTTATGAAGAACATTAAAGTCCTTACTCGCTCGCACCATGTATGAGTAAGAAAAATGAACTCGGATTGAGGCACCTCAACCTTTTTTCAAAGTCGGTTAAAAAATAAACTGGCAAACAAAAAAAAACAGAAAATTGCAAAATTACTTTAATTTCGGAAGTCAGTGTTATAACGAAAAATAAAACCAGAACCACTGGAATATCATGATATTATGACATGTCGTAATTCATCATCATCAGCCGATATGTCACAGGTTAAAATCTTGTCGTGCAGAAAATGGATCCTGTTTGCCTACAGCAACAATTTTAAAATATGAATGCTGCGAATGCGCTTGTGTAAGAAATAGAAAATGTCACGTTAATCTGGATCATTTACAACTCGTCTCAAGAAACATGACAAGTCAGGTACTTGGGATATAATTATTCTACAAAACCTCGGCATCCCGGCGAATATTCTCATTAATCCATTTGAGGTGTGGACTTATCGGGGTTATGAAATCCATCATGACCAGACCATTTTTATTAACCGCCGAGCACAATCTAATATTTTCTAAACTCAAGGTGTTGATGCCGATGACCCCCGAGGAGTGCAGCATGGGTCCCCCCGAGTCCCCGTCGCACAGGCTCGACGACGCTTGACAGTGCATTGCCACGCATTTTGTTGGAAGCGTTGATTCGTTTTTATTATCAAATCTTACTATAAAAAGTTTCAGCAACTGTGGTGGAGTCTTCATAACCAAAATATCAGTTTCACCTATTCTCAAAGATCCATTAGCGTTTGTGTGACCAACTAGTGTGACATCATGGCCTCCTATAGTGTTGATGTCTACTGTGCTCAAAACAGCGAATTTCTTCAGCCGGATAATTTCCGTTCTCAGCAGTCCGATGTCATTATGCAACTTTAGTTGGGGATCATGGAAGCTAGGATGGAGGACGGACGATATCACTTCAACGGTGCTGCTGTTGACAGACCCATATCGCACAACTGTTTGGATCCTCAGGTTATCAGACAGGTCCTTGGTGGGGCCGGCGCTGTCGACGCAGTGGCCAGCCGTCAGCGTCCACGTGGGGCTCAGCGCCACGCAAGTACACAAATGAACGTTATTCTCAGCTTGCATTTTATTGCCGAATGTTAATATTATTCGGCTTTCCAATCTCACTATGAACGGAAATTCATCATTATTTGCGTCTCTACCGCTCTCAATTTTCAATCCTGAAGGCACGCAACCAATTCTGAGTGAAAAATTCGTAAATAATAATATGTACACGATGCGATGCATTTTGTAATGGAATGCTTACGTACATCTTATTTTGTTCATAATGGCTTTGTTTTACGACCATGTTATCAAAAGGTTATGTGGAAATAAAAAACGAGTTTTACAAAAAAAGAGTTTTCACATGTTGTTAAACTAGACGTAGTACTTATGAATTCGAATATGAGTGTGTGCAAACAAGCCTAAAGGGTCACATCTGTACATCCTCAGTGTTGACCATGACGTGGACCCTGACAGCCGCGCACTGCATTAAATTCCTTGATCGATATTCACTCCACCATCCTGGCATAGAACACAAGAATATGATAAGAACGCAGCCCAACGAGGATTTGTTTGAGATTTGGTCCCAGTATAAACACTTAGCCTTTAAAGGTATTATTGTTAACGAATTATTCATCGAAAATGACATAGGCACAGTACTAATATTATTACCGTGACATAGGTATGCTGAAGACTGAGCCTATATTACTGAGAAGAAGATGAGTGCGCTTGACTTCGCTGCGGTCAAAGGTAAGGCGGCGAACGCGGTGGGGAACGGACTTACTACATAGGCCTCCTGGGCCGGCCACAAAAAAAAAGCTAGAAGCGGCCGCAAAAACAGCTGAAGCGCGCGACACCTTGTGTGGAGACCGGAGAAGCTTGAAGCCGCTTCAAGCGTTTTTTTGTGGAGGCACCGCCGCACACGAGCCACAAGAAAAGGCTGCGTCAAAAAGACGCTTGAAGCGGCGTTTTTTTGTGGCCCTTGTGCGGGGACAGTAAAGTCGACAATGGCCAGCCGGCGCTTAGGCCACTGTTTTAGATGTAGTCGTAGTTCAATGCACTGACAGACTGAATGAGACGATACTGACATCGAGAGGGAGCGGAGGGCTTTGGCTATTATAGGTAACATGATAGCTCGCAGGTTTGCACGGTGTTTCAGGGCAGTTAGCAGACCCTTTTGAGACCTTTACTCATGTTCACGTGCATGGGTGAATCACACCCGAAAAGCATACGAAGCCCGCCGTGTCCAATATAACCACGTGTTCAGGGCGCTGATGGGGCTGCGCTGCGTAAGCGGAGCGCATCTCTGGTGCGCAGAGTGCGCGGCAGCCCCAACAATGTGCTGATGATGATAGCCGACAGGCTCGACGGTTCTCACATAAGGCGCTGCAGTGACTTACATGTTGCCTGCCCCCATAGCCAAGTTACAACCGTTTCGTGTCGAATTCCGTTCTCCAATTGGTAACGCCTCAAAAACACAAGTTAGTCGCAAAACGATAAGTTGGTAGCCATGTTGACGCACCTCCCGGGTGTCGCCACTGTGCGGAATGCCCGGAGGACACGGTGGAGCACACAGTCGAGGTGTGCCCTGCTTGGACGGAGCATCGCCGTGCCCTCGTGGGGGCTATCGGCGGCGGAGACCTCTCGCGCCGGGCCTTGGTTGAGGCCATGGTCCGGAGCGAGGAGGAGTGGCAGGCGGTCGCCGACTTCTGCGAAGCAGTAATGCTCGCAAAGGAGGAGGCCGAACGCATCAGGCAACGGCGTTATCGCCGCCGCCGGGATTCTGATCCCGATTTCCGGCCACCGTAGGCGCGGGCTTGCGGACAGTGAGCAATGGGTAGCTCACTGTCCGGCCGTCCGGTAACTGTCCGGACCAGGTTTATCCGAAAGGGCGCTCGAGCCCCGTTATGAAGGCTAGAAAAAACGGGGTGGGTCTTTTAGTCAGTAAGAGTCTGACACTATCTCCCGCTCCGCCCAAGAGCGGGGGATGTCATTGCATGATTTTTTCCCACCATAAAAAAAATAAAAAATGTTGACGCACCTGAGTTGGCCGCTCATACTACAATATAGCGTTCGTACAACAAAGGATGTAGCGTTAAACATTGTAGAAACCACAACAATTCATTTTATCTTTTTGAAGGATTGAACTTGGCTACGAATTTTCTATTCGTTTGTTCTGACCACGTGATTAAACGTTGAGATGATTTCAGGGATTCATGACGGATGGAAATGCCCCCGCTCACGGGCCTCAAAAAAACGCTGCTTCAAGCTTCATTTTGAGGCAGCCTTTTTTGTGGCTCGTGTGCGGCGGTGCCGCCACAAAAAGCGCTTGACGCGGCAGCGGCTTTTTAATCATTTTAAATACATTTTTTTCTTCTTCTCTAACACATTACTTTTGCAATATTTTTTTTATTACTTAGACTTCAACTGTCTTAAATTTGTTATTAATTTATTTTTTTAACATTTTATTGATAGTTGTAGGTAATTATTTATATTATTCCTGATTTTTTTATATTTTTTTTTATATAGTCTCTTTTTTGTAATGTCAATGTGAGAACACTGTATACTCCACGAACTCTTAGACTACTTTCTATTACGACTTACTTTTTTTATTATGATTATTTTTATTGTGCTTTTGTGTACAATATTGACTGGTCTACACTGTTCATACATAATCTATCAATTTTGTAACAACAACCACATTTTTTAAAAGAGTAACCATGGAGTTTCTTTCCGGTTCTTCTCCATAGGAAACGACCAATTTGGAACCGTGCACTAGCTTCTGACGTTTTATAAGTGCCCATGTAGGCCTATGTGAAATAAAATATTTTGACTTTGACTTCAAGCTTCACCGGACACAAGAGGTGTCGCGCGCTTCAGCTGTTTTTTGCGGCAGCTTCTACCTTTTTTTTGTAGCCGCAAATAGCGTTTTTTTGTGGCGGCGTTTTTTTGAGGCCCGTATGCAGGGACAGATACATTTAATTATTTTCGACTAGCGTTAACGATTGCAGATTATCAACTTGGTTAGGGGTACTGTAGTCGTGAGTGATGATTGTAACTGTGTGAATTAGATGTTGTTTGTTTGTTGATGTTACATTTTATGTGTAATTAGTTATCAGTCTTAGTTACTTGCACAAATAATTTATTTATTAGAAATTTCCCTTTTTAGGGTTCCGTAGCCAAATGGCAAAAAACGGAACCCTTATAGATTCGTCATGTCTGTCTGTCTGTCTGTCTGTCTGTCTGTCCGTCCGTATGTCACAGCCACTTTTTTCCGAAACTATAAGAGCTATACTGTTGAATCTTGATCAGTAGATGTATTCTATGAACCGCTTTAAGATTTTCACACAAAAATAGAAAAAGAGCAATAAATTTTGGGGGTCCCCATACTTAGAACTGAAACCCAAAAAATTTTTTTTCATCAAACCCATACGTGTGGGGTATCTATGGATAGGTCTTCAAAAATGATATTGAGGTTTCTAATATCATTTTTTTCTAAGTTGAATAGTTTACGCGAGAGACACTTCCAAAGTGGTAAAATGTGTGTGTCCCCCCTCTAACTTCTAAAATAAGAGAATGATAAAACTAAAAAAAATATATGATGTACATTACTATGTAAACTACCAACGAAAATTGGTTTGAACAAGATTTAATAAGTAGTTTTTTTTTAATACGTCATAAATCTAAAAAAATACACTATTATTAAAACATCGATCAAAGTTACAACGAACTACAAGAACTTTTATATTATGTTACTTGCTGCTACGGAACCCTCCATGGGCGAGTCCGACTCGCACTTGGCCGGTTTTTGTATTTATGAATGGCATTGTGTTTTAGTTTTTTTGATTAAGTCGTCGTCTTAATAGAAAGCGATCATTTTGGGAATACGCGTTTGTTCGTAACTACGTCAAAACGGGTTATCTGACCGCGTCATCCGTGCAAATTTAGGCCTACTGTCCACAGACGCGTAGCTTCATAGACGCATTGGACTAGTTCCTATTTGTTTATTACGACACGACGGCATGATGATGTGATGTTGATGATGATGTTGATGACATGATGTTGCCTACAGAGATTCATAGTTTTGTGTGAAAGCTATGAGCACCAAGCGTATAATAACAAATACGCGACTATGAAGCTAGGCGTCCGTGAACAGTAGGTCTAACGCAACGATAGCGGATTCGCTCGTTGTTTATTAGATCGACTCCTGACTGTTATTGAGAATAGACGGCTATGGCTTTCATCTATTATCTAGACCAGTGTTCCGAAAACTCTTTGTGTTCAAGGTTCTTCTTCTTCTTCTGAGTCAGTACACTCTTGCCAGAGTGGTCGTGGTCATCACTGTGAATCACGATGTGTGAGTGTGATCATCTTTGTAATGCGGTGCCATTCATCGCGTACTGCAGCTCTCCGGGTACATTCATAAACCGAGCACTTAGTTGCGGCCTTGATCTGGTCTGTCCATCTCATTGGTGATCTACCACGTGGCCTGGTGTCCTCAACTTTGCCCTGCACTACGAGACGCTCTATGGAGTCATTACTACGACGCGATACATGGCCGAAGAAGATCAAAATGCGCGACTGCACTGTGGATGATAAGCGCTGTCTGATGCCGAGTTCTTTTATTATGGAATCATTCGTACGAAACTCTGTCTACGACACTCCTAGCATCCGTCTTCAGCACCAATTACAACCAGTGTTCATGGTACACCTTGGAAATCAAAAAAATTTGGAGGCACACCCTATAATTCAAAAAAGGTATTTAATGCAAAACGAGCTTGTATAATTGAGTACTAAACTATGTGGTCCAAATTTGGAGTAATCGGTGACAGGGTTGCTCGCTTTAACCCAGAGCGCGAGGAGGCATTGGATAATTATCTACCACAAAAAAAGATCTAGGTAAATGAGCTTCTGAATAATATTAATGCAATTGGTTTTCCTTTCAAACCGTTCTTCTCCTCGTTAAGCGGTGTCATGATTAATTTCTCTGAGGGTATAATCAGAGAATGGATTTTAAGTCCAGCTCATGGGTTGATCTACATTTTTTCCGTGTGTCTAGTAATTTTGAGAGGTAACCTTATTTTTCCAAGGCACACACTTTATGGAACACTGATCTTACTAATGATGATCTGACTCATTCTTTTTATGTTTTAATAATATGGATATTAAAACATAAAGCACAACGAAAATCACAAAGCAAATTTAATTAAAAGTGTAAAGGTAAAAAGTTAAAAAAAGTGTAAAGTTAAAAGTTAAAAATTTCAAGAAAAAAAAAATGTATTACAAATCGCGGGCAAAACATTTGTAAACCTAACTAATGAACTTGTTAGCGCAAGTTCTATAGCTTTCATATTCATACATTGTTACCTTTTGAAAATTATAGTCCTAGAACCTGAAGTGTCATTTAACTTCATGTTGATGTATTTTTCACCCCTCGTGCGTCAGGCAGACGGTGTCCGGACCACGCTCGCTACCGACGCGGCGACGCCTGCGGTCGCGCACCTTCCGTTGGACATTTAATTCATTGAAAAAAAAACAATGAACACGGAGGTACGTAACGAAGCTTATTTGTTTTCACACCTTCATTGGAGTTATACTATCTACTTCATCTTTAATGGAATGGTGCGCCCATTCAGGAAATTTTACAAAGAAATCTCTTTTTGTTTAGTAAAAACTTCTTACCACCTTTTTGGGCTGGTCTTGAGGTCCATTTTTCGTTTGATTTAGGTGACTGTAGCCAATGCCTTCAAGCCTCAAGACGTTCATCGTTGTGTTGTAATTCTGAATTAATTCACTGAATATAAAATTACACCATTGGAATTCCAGTTATTAGATAAATTGCATATTGCTGTTGTACATGCATCTGGTCATGTAATTTAATGATTTAGTTACCTACAATAATTGAATAAAGTTTGTATTTATTTCTAAATTAAATCTAGTTATTACGTTTCCTGAACAAGATTATCAGCTACTTAATTAAGGGGACAAAATACTGTAGAATTCTGCTTAGATCGTTCAATTTTGATGACTGAACTCGGAATGCACGATCTCGATAGGAACTCAATGCACTCTCAAACCAATAATATACTCGTACCTACCAAGCAGTGAATCTAAAACAGATAATGTTTACTAGTAAATAATCTCCATAGTCTAGATTTTGTTTTACAAAAAGGTTATAAACCCTAGTGTTAGTAAACAATATTTGACAGTCATTGTATGGACATAAATAGCTATTATTTACTTTCCAAATAGCGTCGAGTGAGTCACGAATTTGGTCGCGATGTCCTAGCTCATTTGTATCTTGCTAGTGGCTTGATAACGACGGAACACTTGAGAGCAACAGCGGTACTGATAAGCTGCCTTCACAGATCGATTGTGTCGTTCAATTGATATGGTGTTTTATCTCCTAGTTATCTAGAACATTGCTAAATCTTCGTGAGTTCTGGTGCTGTGTTGTTATGTCAACAGTCGTGTTTTAGTTACATGTAGGTGTGATGTGTTCGTAGTGGCTGGACCCTGACCAACAATCAGTTGGAGATGGTCGGTACTTACAAAATAAAGGTAGGTTTTATTCATTGTTTTGTTACGAGTTGCTTGGTTACGCTAGTTCTAACATTAGCATGATGAAACTTCTAGTTGGTCAGTTATAATAACTTGTCAGTTACTTATCAGTAATTTTTATCTCATTTTTTTTAAATAGTTTCGATCCCAGAAGCGTTATCTGCACAGATTATTTAGAATTCAAGATTTTTAGGGCATTTTTCTGTAAACTTACCTAAACTATGACACAATTATTTACTATGTGACTATACCTACATGAATACAACAAGATCCCATAACCAATAAGTAGGTAGGCGTTGAAGTTTATTGTAAAAAAACTGGGCAAGTGTGAGTCGCACTCGCGCACGCAGGGTTCCGTACAGTCCGTAGAAAAAAAAAGGTAAAAAAATCGCGTTTGTTGTATGGGAGTCCCCCTTAAATATTTATTTTGTTCTGTTTTTAGCGACTGTTTGTTGTTATAGCGGCAACAGAAATACATCATCTCTGAAAAAATCAATTATCTAGCTATCACGGTTCTTGAGATACAGCCTGGTGACAGACAGACGGACGTAAAGACAGCGAAGTCCTAGTAATAGGGTCCCGTTTTTACCGTTTGGGTACGGAACTCTAAAAAGTGATGGAGGGTGCAATTCCATAAGACAGAATAAAATAAACTTTTAACGTGTATTTATGGTTAGCGTTGGACCAGTAACTCATGAAGGCGTAGATTTTGTCCATTCACCATATTTATTAGATATTTTTGTATTATGTCTGTCTGTACCTACTTATTCAGCAAAAAGACGTTCATTGAATCTAAGCAAGCAATAGTTCATAAGTAAAGTCAACAAAGGAGATTTGTAACCAGCGTTAACAGAATTAGTTGAAGTTCTCATGGAAACCGATGAATGAAGAGAAGAGAATGAAGAGGCTATGAATGCATTTTAATTTTATTAATTAGTTGTTTATTTACTCTGAATTTAATTATGTTTAATTTATATTCATTCATCGGTTGCCATGAAAACTTCAACTGTATCTGACGATCCTGGTTACTATCTATTTTGTTCATTGTACATCACCAACACCGCGAATTTTGTTTGCTAGAATTACTATTGACCAATACGGAGATAATATTCAGAGGTTCTATTAGAATCATAGAAACTACTGGCTGTAGTAGGTAATTGTAACTCCCATTGGACTAATAGAACAAAACGTTTTTGTTTAATGTAATTTTTTATTTTTTTGTGCCGCCGGGCTTCTAGAGGTTAACTTTATTAGTTCTTAGGCCTTTCACAGCAATCCAAATTCCGCTGACTGGTCTGTTAACTATAATTATAATATTTTATGTTTTGTTTTTAACGAAAATATTATCCTCAGCAGCCGTTATCAGGTACTACGTAATATCAACCACTTTAATTTTAAGGGTTCTGTACACCTAAAGGGCAAAACGGAACCCTATTATTAAGACTCTGCTGTCAACATAACATAGAACCTTCTCCTTTTTGAAGTCGGTTAAAAATAAAGACATGACGCTGTCTTGAATCGACATGTATCGTGATCCTTTACATGATTTAGTAATGAAAAGCACTTCATTTATTTATTTATTTATCTATTTATGTACACACATGAAAATACAAGAAAAGAGGAAGGAAACAGAAAAATAGTACAAAGGTGATGCTTATTTCTAATGAAATCTCTTCCAGCATACCTGCGACAGGAGAGTTGAAGAAAAAACAGAAGTAGACACCGTGTGTAAAAGTAAAAGGAAAATTAGTACACACAAAATACATAGTTAACAATGAAATAGTATAAAAAAAAAGTTGAGAGGTGTCAAGGGACACCTCTCAACAGAAGGGAAGGGAAATAGAAATGAAAATATCTGGCTTGCTTTCTATAAGATAGAGAGAGAGACAGACAGAGAAATCTCTGTTGTGTTTACAAAGTCCCGCGCATCTATGACGTGTATGAAAGAATAGACAGACAGAGTACATATATATATATATAATATATAAAAAAAAAACTCACGAAAAGTTGTTGTTGTTGTGTTGTTGTTGTTGAGTTGTTCACACATATATATATATATACTATAAGAGAGAGAGAGAGAGAGAGAGACAGACAGAGAAACATGCGCACGCCGCACGGCTTACAATAGCTTATTATAGCAAAAAGTGTCGGTACAATTTTTCGTGAGAATTTTTTCCGTCTAGCCCCCTTTCACAACGCGCGATAAGGAACTTCGTTCCAAAAAAATAATTAAAGATATACATTCTGCTATAATTATAAACATACACATAATAAAATAAATATCACACAAATACATACTAAATAATACCTAAAATAAAATAATACATATTAGTATATACAATTATGACGAAATAGAAAGATCGTGGTCTTTCACTCTTCTTTTAAAAACTGCAAGATACTGTCTACTGATACTGTAAGATGCTGTGTTTGTTTTTCGGGTACCTACGCAGAGATATTAGAAAACGATCAACGTACCTACTTTATTCCACGGTTATCTGGCGCCTAGCATGTGTTTATTTTATTTTATTATATGTATTATATATTATATGTATAGATATTATTATTAATTACCATTAAATATAATATAATATAAGATGAACCTACATACATACTTTTGAAATTGTCTTTTCCAGCCTTTTAATTTGATACACGACAATGTCACGAAAAACACCAAAATTCGCCATTGTTTTATTTTTATTATTTCCATGTAAACCAGTGTCATTCTCAAAACTAATATAAATCTAACGACACTTCGAAAGCATAAGAGATTTATAAAAGGTGTAAGGGACAGCCCTCCACAAACTTTAAGGGCTTGCTCAGTAGACGAAACTGAACAACCTTCCACCAAATTTTTTTTCAGGAAACGAAAAGAAAAATCAGCCTCGCCATACAAAATGATTGGACAATTTGTATGGCAAGGCCGTTTTTTTTGTTTTGTTTCCTGAAAAAACATTTTATGGAAGGTTGTTCAGTTTCGTCTACTGAGCAAGACCTTAAAGTTTGTGGAGGGCTGTCCCTTACACCTTGTATACATAGGTAGGTACTTACTTTTGATTGCCTATAATTATGTATAATATAATGTCATACTTACATTCACTGGAAAAACATAACCCCATTCTGACGCAGTTGGGTTATATAGTAAATATTCGCAATGGTCCCCAGGTATGGATAAGTTGGCCATTGATACGAGCGCACGTGTGCACAGCGGCGGTGGCGGTCGGGTTTCATGCTACGTGGCACTGTCCGCGAGGGGCCTTCATCCACGGCGGGGTGCAGTACGGGGTGGTGGTGACCCTGGCTCTGATGGTCGTGGCACTGCCCTTGGCGTTACTGCAGCTATCCGTCGGACAGCTGAGCCAGCAAGACGCTGTTGGAGTTTGGAGAGCCGTTCCTTTCTTCAGAGGTAAAGATGATACACCTACATGAATCTTACACTATTATCGTAATTAGAGACAATATAAAGACAATGCAAGAGCGTTCGCTTGGGGTTTAAAATGAATTAAATAAATAAATAAATCTTACTACACCTATTGCTAAATGATTCATAACATCTCCCCACAAATAAAAAATAGTAAAATTGATGACACACGAGAGCGCAGACTAATTAACTGATTGTGAAATGTGTGAAACTTTATAAACACTATGGAGTTTCGACTACGAACTTCTGGATTGTTACATACACTGAACTAGGGTTGCACATTTCTTAGTAGGGAAAAAGTATAAAGTATAATTACTAAAAATAAAGTAGGATGAGTTATAAAGTATGGTTGGCGACCCTGCACTGAACATCTAATTTACTAGGACCATAAAGTTCGTAGCGTTATGTATCACTAGCTTCTGTCATTATTATCCCTAGGAATTACTCCCGGGAAGAAAGCATCCTATCCCATATTATGCTATTCCAGGACTTGCCCTACCCGTGTAAAAAATCTGTTCAGCTGTTTGAGCGTAAAGGAGTAATAAACATACACACACATAATCTTAGTGTGGTAGGTATTGTTTGGTTATTATATCACTAGCTGTTGCCCGCGACTTCGTCCACGCTAAGTTCGTAAAACACAACAGTAAATAATAATTCTGTGCTTGCAATTCATACCGAAAGGAACCAATTCATTTATTTTTCTGTCAAGACAGTTATAAGTCAAATCGCCAATTACCTTGTGAACTTAAACGAAGCAAAAGGAATATGTAAGGGTCGCAGAAGTAGGCGATCTAAATAGTTGCTTACTCCACGGGAAGAGGCGTTGGTTTATGTAGGTTTCCATTTTATATTACGATAAAACAATTTAAGATTATAAAACGATTTGTTTTTCAAGAAAAGCATTTTGACACACAATACAAGTTGTAACGGACAGCCCTCCACAAACTTTAAGGGCTTGCTCAGTAGACGAAACTGATCCACCTTCCACAAGATTTTTTTTCAGGAAACGAAAAAAAAATTCGGCCTCTCCATACAAACTGTCCAATCAAGTTTATCATTTTGTATGGTGAGGCGGATTTTTTTTTTGTTTCCTGAAAAAAATTTTTGTGGAAGGTTGTTCAGTTTCGTCTACTGAGCAAGCCCTTAAAGTTTGTGGAGGGCTGACCCTTACACTTGTATATGGGTGAAAATCATTTAAAATTACCATTGTGACAAAAATGAAATAAAAATGAAACCCGCAACAAAAAGTAACAAAAGTGGAATAACAAAAATTAGGGCTCGTTTACAATGCACATTATAGTCAGACTGTTATTTATTTTTCTATCATAACTAGCACTTTGCCAGTGACTTCGTTCGCTATAAAAACTTTAACATCCATCCCTAAACCGTATTTTGAGGGCAGTTTTGATAAATTAATAATGACAGTTTTCATTATACATATTGATTAGAATTTGGGCCCAGTTACAATTTTATTTGTCTTGTTAATCTTTAAAACCAATAAAAATATCTATAAATAAGTTAATCTTTAAATTTGTCTATTGGGGTCAGTTCTGATAACAAGTAATAATAATAAAATAATGTAAGTATATAAATAATAAATAATGACAACGTTTATTTTTTAACTAGGTTTTGTCCAATATTTGAGGAATTTTTGCACAAGGAATGAGATGTTTTTTATGGCAATTGATCCGGTTGCGACTAACGAGATTTTGAATACGAATGAAAAACCCCCTTATTACCCCCCCCCCCCCTCCCCTGCTTTGGCTGAATTTCCTAAGACCCCTTCTTAGTGCTTGCCAACGTCCCAGCAGTTTCGGCTGTGCATGGCAGTCAGTTTCCAATTTTACATAATTATCTAGCTTATTCTGTGGGGCAAAGGCCTCTCTCCATTTCTTCCATTGGTTTGGTAACTTTCTTAATTGTGGTTTTTCTTCCAGGTGTTGGATACCTGCGGTTACTGGTGTCGCTGTTAGGCTCGGTATACTCCATCATCTTCTTAGCCATGACAGCTACTTATTTACTTTACACGATAAGTAATTCCCTGCCATTTTGGGAATGCATTGAGTTGGTTCTTGAACAAGTAAGTTGTATGAACTCATCGATATATATGTACTTATTACGCACTAGATTACACCAAATACTCACTTCAGTCGACTCAGGTGTAATGTAGTAGTCCGTACACTTTGAACAATATACTATGTGGTGAAACGAAGTACCACGAATTTTTCATCAAAAGCTATCGTAGTACACTATGTTTTAACAGTTCTGTTAGACGACATAACGCCAATGTAGCGGTGCAGCGAACTTTTATTTTAAGTTTTCAGTATTTTAACAAATAGTTTCCACGTACGTGCTTGTCTATCACTAGAATATAAGTCAACGTATGCACTTTAATAGTACTCATTATGATATAAGTGTGTAATGTTAGCTGATAACCGACGAGGCGGTATTTAGATCCGAGCCGTGGCGAGGGTCTTAAGAGAGCCAAGAACAGTAATCATTAATTACTCACGTGTATCACTTGTGAAGAAAGTAACTATAAAACTAGTAAACTTTTGTGGCGGTAAAAATATTTTTTTTTTTATTTACCTTTCAATACACTCACTGAAATGAATAAACGGGGGTTGACCGGCGAGTCGTGGGGGACGACTTGCGCCCAGCCTGATACGGTAAATGCAATATAATTATGGCGGGGAGAGGTTGAACAATAAGGTTTTAATTATATTATAGCACTAGTGCGTAATGGTAATCAAAATGTCACAGTTTGGTAAAAAGGGTCATTATGTATCTAAGTGCAGCGTATTAAGAGTCACTTTCTGAGCAAGTGTATTGAAAAAACTTTTATCGTTACTCCTATCTGTTATTCTCTTTCTACCCTTCCTTTTAAATACAACACCTCATATCTTGAAGTTCAGTACTTTTCAGGCAATAATATCTTGTATTTTTATTTTCAGGAGGAATATGTCAATACTATGAACGCGACCACATGCCTCAAGTAAGTTTGATTTAATTTTTTAACTTTCCTAACTTTCTTTCCTTTGATTTATACAACGTTATTTTTAGTTTATGTGAAAATATAGTTTGTTCAAAATCAATAACTGAATTGTTTCCAATAATTTTTACATCTATTTTTTCTCAAAAATATTTAAAAAAGGTCACAAGTTGTAAATCGACACTAAGTACAACACAGGTCATGGAAGGTCATAGCAGGCATTGGGCGCTAGCAAACTGTTGTGTGCAAGTGCAACCCCTCAGGCGCCAGGATGGTCCTGTGACTATGTATTTTTGCTGATAGAACAAGCTTATAACTTTGTGATTTTTCATGATACAGTTATCAAATTTTGTACATAGGTTCTTTACATAAAAATACACGTGTTTCGGGTTTCGTATATAATATACTAAAACCAATGTTGTATATATACAGACTAACTGACCCAACCAACGTTGTTATGTTATATCTATATATATATAAAAATCCATGCCACTTTTCGATGTACTTTTATAACTCAAGGACGGGCTCACCTATCCAAACCAAATGTTTAGGCATTGTTCAGACTATTTAGTAGATGGTTTATGTGAAGTTTGGTAGGGTAGAGTAGGGTATAGTAGGGTAGAGTAGTGTAGAGTAGTGTAGAGTAGGGTATAGTAGGGTAGAGTAGTGTAGAGTAGGGTAGAGTAGGATTGGGTAGGGTAGAGTAGGGTATAGTTGGGTGGAGTAGGGAAGAGCGGGAGCGAAGCCGCGCGGGCAAAAGCTAGTGTTGTATAAAATTATCGAAGTCCTTAGAAATGGCTTAACCGATGTTTTTACGTTTTTTTGAGTATATTTGATAGGTCTGGATATAGATCATAGGCTATTTTTTGCAACTGAAGGAATATAGCTCTAATAATTTTTGTCAGCAAAAGTCTGACTCGGTCTTTCGACCCTAGAGCGGGAGATGCCATTAGATGATTTCTCACCTTAAAAAAAGGATGTAGTTTTAATATTTGCTCTTTTGTTCCAGGGATACATTTATGGGACCTGTGAGCGACAGACCAGAATATTATCTAGCTGTAGCTCTGATCATACTTGTCCTTTGGATAGTGTTTCCATTTATGTAAGTATTGAAAGTTTATTTAGAGTACCTATCTAATAATAAACAAATTTTTAATAATAACTCTGTAATTCCTCTTTTATTCTTCTGAACAAAATTTATCATTGTAATCGAGGTGGCATTCTATAATATTGTTATGGAGCCGATGGCTGCAGTGAAAAATTTCCACATACATCAAACGACGTTTTTCAACACAATTTTATTACATTTATCGTATGTTGTCGCTGCAGCACAATGGAGCCGACTCCATAACACCAAAATGCCGCCTCGGTCACAATGACGAACTTTCTCCACTTGTATCAAAATGTACCTACTAATCTCAAATTCTGAAAATAGTAAATGTAGTTTGTTCCAACGACGATACTACACTTAACAATTTTATCAACAGAGTATTTTTCAGTTTTTACAATCCGGTAAAACTGATGAAACGGATTTTCTACGTGTTGGGTCCTGTCGTGATAATCCTCATAGTGGTCATCATGGCGTCTGTCAGTACCGGGGAGAACCTGACTTCGTTTTCGAAGGTGGAGGACTGGAAGAGTTTCCTAGAGCCTGGCATATGGCACGGGGCGATAGTACAAGCGCTGCTGGCTTCGCAAGTAGCTGGGGGCTACCTCATTTCGTCTGGCGACACTGTGTATTCCAGTACAAATGTGCAGTGGTAAGTTTTTATGACTTTCATTTTCTTTTCATACCTGTCTAGGTTTTACCCGCGAATTCGAAATTCGAAAGTTCGGATGTCAGATATTGCGGAAGTGATATCGAAGTCGAGTCGACCACGTCTCCGATTCCTTTATTCTGACCACGTGACTAAGCGTTGAGATTAATTATATTCCACAACTATCACACAACGCCGTCTAGTCCCAACCTAAGCAGAGCTTGTGTTATGGGTACTAGACAACTGATAAACATACTTACATATTTCTGAACACATACTTATTATAGACAAATTACACTCAGACACAGAACAAATGATCATGCTCATCACACAAACATTTGTCCTGGGTGGGAATCGAACCCACGACCTTCGGCATAGCAGTCAGGGCCACTAACCACTAGACCAATAGGCCAGTCAACATGATATGTCCTTTCCTAAAAAAAATTGGCTCGCCTTTTAGTTAAAGCTATTTAGTATTGGGTTTTAAGGGTTTTAACGAAGGCGGAGGAGGGTTCACCACTCCGCCTTCATCAAAACTGACGCGCTTGACGGACGTAGTGAAGTACGGTGGTTACAGCCTGACCTCCCCTCGCCCCTTGAGACTGCCGCGCATGCGTAAACGACCCTATCGTCTAAACTAAAAAAGGGGTGCTTTTTTCTATAGAAGCATACAGAAACATTTCAACTTTAAATTTTCTTTAAGTATTTCGAAGAAACTGTAAATATGTTCTGTACAAATGATCGTGCTCATCACACAAACACTTGTCCCGGGTGGGAATCGAACCCACGACCTCCGGCATAGCAGTCAGGGTTACTAACCACTAGATAAACAGGCCTGTCAAACAAGACGATGAGATGACGTCTGAACAAAGGAATCGGAGGTGTGGCCGACTCGCCATCGACGAAAAAGAATCGAAACGTAACGGTCGTAACTTGGCTAGGCCTGCTGATATCCAATTGCATCTGTGTTGGCTGGAAGTCGACTCCGACACAGTTGGAAAAAGGTTTCGCAGATCTATTATGGTATTTAAACACAAGTGTAGGTACATTATACAAGGTGCAGTTTTAAAACTGCACAATATTTCAGGAGGTTGTAATAAAACTCATAAATAATCATATAAAAATACGATACCTGGTCAATAATCAGTAAAACTTGTTATTTTATTTTTTTAATTTTAACCGTTTTTCAGAATAACTCTCTAAATAAACTTCTTAAAAAAATACAGAATCACCCGTTGCGATTTATCGCACGCCGTGTCACTGTGTGTGTGAGTGCATCAACCTGTACGAGGCTCCGCCCACTTATTTTACGAAATGAATAATTTAACCTTAGATGTAGATCGAATTCGATGATCATAATGTACATTAATGTCTTAAATTTCGCTATTTAATTACTCGCTTTTAAGCATCATCACAATGTGAAAATCTTTTAAAAGTCACGTTGACGTCGCGTCGATAGGTACTTACGTATCAGCTGATGAATAAAATGTTAGGCCGAGATCAATAAACCTTATGAGGCGTTCGTGCCTCCGTCCGTAGGTATCATAGAGCGCGCGCGCTCGAGATTTAGATACGCAGTGGTACATGAACGTACCTACCAGACGCAGTGTCATTCTCAAGGTCAGTTTTCCGTAATAATTTCGTTTTTATTTGTAGATTAAATTGGTGGATGTGAAATTTCCCTTCGTACTTTTTAATGGGCTGAGGACCGACAAAAAACACTTCAAGATAATTTGTGCTATTTACGTAGATAGGTAGGTTTTTAAGTGATTTATCTTGCCTGTTAGGTAGGTATTTTTACCGTAGTTAAAATTTTTAAATCAATTTATTTACACTAATCAAATTGATTCGGCTAACAACGTATTTACAAATGACTTTTTATGTACTTACTAATAAAATAAAATAAATACCTAAGCAGGTACTTATGTTACCTGGAGGTGTTGTTCAAACAGACAGCAGTCTAGCACGACGTTGCTGATTTTCTTTTAATTTCGTAGCACAAACACATTCGTTTTAAAGTGTCGAAAGCACTAATCACTAGTGATCACCTTTTTACGTAACGTACTTGCCGACCGTAGTGAGGAAACCAAACCGTAGACCAGCATCCCGCGTGCTGGCCCGTGGCTCTCGCTTGAAGTATTCCAGGATATTTTCCTGCAAGGCGACAAGCAGGCCTTCGTTGCCGCGACCGTCAGCAAGCCGGGGAACGCCGAATCGTCGAAACTCGCGGAGTCTTTGCGTAGCAGCCAGTATTACCCTTTGAGATGGACGTTACGATGTTTCCACTGATAGCATACAAGCGGACTATCTCCACCAACTCTACATTGGAGTATTGGTCTGTCATCTTTCATCACTAGATACCGCAACCGTTAACCGAAGGCGCTGTGGGCGAATATTGCAAGCGCGTGTATGCACACGTCGGCGGCGTCAGTTACACTAAACATGATCGATTGATCGATGGCGCGGGGGCGTGGCTAGGGTGTGTCGTGCGGGAGATTATTGGTGCTTTACGTTGCGTGTATGTGTGTGAAAGCGCGGTTTAAATAATGGTGCGTTTGTGTGTGTGAAAGCGCGGTTATAAGGGAGGTATCAGACTAGCAGAGTTTATAAAAAAGGTAGTTCACACATACCGATTTCCATATATAAGAAAAAAAATACCTACTCATTTTATTATTGATTCGGGTCGAGAATCACTAACATAATTACCTCCTGAATTTTTTTGCACCTTTAAAACTGCACCTTGTATACATTTACATTTCTGGAAGTAGGTAAAACAGATGGTATTTCAGTCCGATTTTCAAAAAAAAAAGGATTAGAACCTACGGGGTTACGGGTTATATACGGGGACGTACAAAGTAAGATTATTTTAATCTTGTTTCAGTGTGGGTAAAAATGGCGCTAGACAACCTGTATATCTCTGTCTCTTACCCACACTGAAATAAGATTAAAACAACCTTAATTTAAACGTCATGGTAACCCCGTTGATCTTCTCTCTTTTCCATTTCAATTAGTGCAAGGCCTTACAGAGCTCGTTAGTGTGACCATTAATGGTCGCTCAGTCCCATTTCCTACACAATCAAGCAACCTTGGTTATTGTACTTGTGAAGGATATCCACTAGATGAATAATGGAAAACACAAGTACAGCCTTAACGCTTCTTCAGACTGCCACAACACAACAGAGGAAAAGTCATCGTTGGATTTTTGGTAATTTAAAACCATCCAGATTCTTAATCTGTATGGTTCATTATCATCAGCCTTTTTAATGTTCCCACTGCTGGGACTCAGGCCTCAATTCTAGGAGAGGGAATGGGCCGTAACCCACCACGCGGGCCCAGTGAGGGTTGGTGAACGTCATATGTCTTCGAATTTTTGGTTCTAGGACATGCCGGTTTCCATGCGATGTTTTCCTTCACCTATTTGAGAGCAGTGGTGATGAAATAAATTACACAAAGTAATGCGCCTGTCTGGATTCCATTTTAGAACTATTTTCATGGAAAAATGTCGTCGTCGTATCGTTAAAGCACTGTCCGTCGGTCTGCAAGAGCCTTGAAGCCTCAATGAGATCGCACTTGATTTACAAGCTTATGATTACGCCCACTTGCATGCAGTTAACCTAACAACATAATAGGCGCATCAGGGGCGACGTTAATTTGACAGTGTATTTGTTTTCCTTGGTTCAAGTCATAATAAACGCTTGGTGTTTTATTAACGACATGCTCTGACAGATGCTTCCTGTGCCTCTGATATTAAACCCGTGGAGGCCATTTTGTGTCACAGAGGTATTGGTCATGTTTAGAATTGGTACTGTGTTAACAGTCTCAGCTACTGGTAAACATCATAGATGAGCTAAAGCTAATTACCGTGTCACGTTTTAAATAAATACGTAAACTTTGTTTTTTTTTATTAAACCCATAATTTATCAAGATGTATTATCCAAGTAGCAATGACACTATGATGCCATGTTTTAACTATGAGTATCATTAAAAAAAACTAAATAATAGTTTAAATTAGTTAGGTGTTTTTTGTTTTAGTACTTTATTTATACATAAACTTGTAAAACATTATTTTAGTTTTCTAAATTGCTAAGCAGTAAAATTCAAGATTCTTTCTCCTTCTCTGTCAAATTCATCTATAGGTAGTCTGTAATAAATTGTGCCCATTGTTACACCATATTCTGTATTTTGATGGTGTACTTACAAGTAGAGCATGTCTTAATTTATTTTCTGACAATATTGGTCCTGAGAGGTTTACCTTGAAAAAATCATCAATATCGCCATTTTCGGCGATTTCAATTCATTTAGGATCAGCGCAGTGTGTACATTCTTCTTCTATTGGTCTCAACTTAAAAGTCACCTCTTTTCTGGCCATATCACGTTTTACACAATCCATCAGTAAAAAGAATAAGCAACTTGACTACTTGTCTGAAATTTATTATCAAGAAACATTATAACTTAATCTTCACAACAAGGAAAATAGAGTTCATAAAATATTTGTAGAAATACTATAGTCGTCCTACGATTAGGATCGTAGTTTATTCTAGTGCCTTCCACTCTCTGACACTGCACAAGCGCAGCACCAATTGAGGATCAGCTTTAATGGAGGGCATCCGGTCGCCCGATCCCGATAATAGATATAATAGACAGAAACTTCCTAGCTCGACGATGCCACCAATCTTTAGAAGACTTAGATTTCCAACGTTATGAACTTGAAAAGAACGGGTACATGTCTCCCAAATCCACTATGATTTCATGGAAAAGTATCAATCATCAACAGCGTATATTGCACATGTTCATGTGTATAGATTTCAATGGTGGTGGTGGTGGTGGTGGTGGTGGTTTTGATTGATTGATTAATTTTTTAAATTTTTAATTCACAATGGTGTCCAACGCACGAGACCATTGTGGAGACACTTGGGGGAGGTCTATGTGGGCCTCCCCCAATGGTCTCGTGCGTTGGCCACCATTGTGGCGACACTTGGGAAGACCACTATTGTGGCGACACTTGGGGGAGGCCTACATAGGCCTCCCTAGTGTCGCCACCATAGTAATGATTTTTCTAAAAAAAATTGAAAGTCCAAAATAAACGAAGTTGTTGGAAATATTATCATTAACGAAATACTACTCTGTCAAGAAAGTACCGGGAAAAGATCTATAATACACAAAAGTTTTTGTTATTCATCCAAATTTATTTTATCACCTTCAAAGTATGCCCCCTTCAGAA
This sequence comes from Mythimna ferrago, assembly GCA_910589285.2. NCBI lineage: Eukaryota > Metazoa > Arthropoda > Insecta > Lepidoptera > Noctuidae > Mythimna > Mythimna ferrago. Next base: position 6,346,568 of record OU342673.1, on the reverse strand, counting down.
ACGATACACTTACGCTAACGAATAATCCAATCATCAAAACATTTTTTAAACGCTGTTTCCGAAATTGAGTTCAGTTCTCGCCGCAAATTCTCCTTTATATCTTCTACAGATTGAAAACGGGTGCCACGAAGTGGTAATTTGAGTTTGGGAAAAAGATAGAAGTCGGCTGGAGCCATATCTGGCGAATATGGTGGCTGCTCGATGGTATTTGTTGAGTACTTGGTCAAAAGTTCGTTCACAATGATGGCCTTGTGCGAGGCGCATTATCGTCGTGCAAAATCCAAGAATTTTCTTTTCACAAATCTGGCCTTTTTCGGCGAATTTGCTCTCTTAAATGCCGCATAACGCTCAAATAATATTCTTTATTTACCGTTTGATCTTCCGGTAAGAATTCCGAGTGCACAACACCGCGATAGTCAAAGAAAACGGTCAACATGACTTTGACTTTTGATCGACTTTGGCGTGGTTTTTTCGGTTTTGGTTCAGTTGGAAGTCGCCACTCCGAAGCTTGTTGACTTGATTGCATGTCAAACTCGTAAACCCACGTCTCGTCACCAGTAACAATGCGTTTCATGAATGTTGGGTCGGAATTGACTCGTTCTACGAGTAGCATGTCCTCAGCGACTCTCATGCGATTGAGTTTTTGGAGAAAATTCAGGTCTTTTGGGACTTGCCGAGCGGCAACATATTTCATACCCAAATGATTAGTTAAAATGAAACCGATTGACTCGTGAGATACAGAAAGTTCGGCGGCTATCTCTCTCAAACTTGAGTGAGGATTTTCAGTCACTATTTCCTTCACTTTTGCTATGTTAACTTCAGTTGCAGAGGTTGATGGCCTACCAGAGCGAGGCAAATCATCCACCACATCTCGACCGCTTTTGAATGCTTTGTACCACTCATAAGCACGTGTTTTTGATAAAGTCGATTCACCGTAAGCCTTTCATGCCTGTAACATTTTCAGTGACTCGGAACACGAAATTTCATTGGCGATGCAAAATTTAAGACAAACCCTTTGTTCGATGTTTTGTCCATTATGAAATTCGCAATCCACACTAGATATGATATAACTAAAAACAGCACTGTATTTAATATAAATAACAGATGCAACTCAAACTCCGCTCCAAAATGGAAAAAAGTTGTCCCAAACTAGCAACAACAAAAAAATCTAAAATTGTGAATGTTGAACCATAAACAAATCATCCATTCCCGATACTTTTTTGACTGAATGTAAATAAAATCGAAGCTAGCGACATCTACGCGATTTTCTCAGAACTTGAAACCTTGTATATTATGTCGCTTTCCTTCGTTCTTTCACTAAGGTTCAGTGTGTGGGACGAGACGCGCATGCGTAAAGTCGGTCTTTGTTCCACTACTCGTTCACTCGCTTGGCGCATGCGTGAAGTCGGTGGGCTCGCTCCACTACTTGTTTTAACGCGGCTGATCCGGCAGGTATCGTCCTACAGAGGCCGCGGACGGACCTCGAAAGGACGATACTGACCGAAAAAGCAGATATATGTGTGATGAGCACGATCATTGTGTTCTGTGTCTGGGTGTAATTTATCTACAATATGTATATATTTAGAAATATATAAGTATGTTTATCAGTTGTCTAGTACCCATAACACAAGTTCTGCTTAGCTTGGGACTAGACGGCGCTGTGTGATAGTTGTGGAATATTATTATTATTATTATTAATAAAAGATACTCTGTCCGAATACTATAAAGTTGCGTTTCAATAATTATTCTCATTGGCAGGTGTAGTCCGTAAGAGTTAAGGGCCAAGCGCCCGAAAAGTGCCATAAAACAGTGATTTTCTGAGGCCTACTCCTCCGTAACGGCTAGGTCAATTGGTTTGAAAAAAATATGTGTTTATTATAGATTCATGAACAATAATATCAACATTTGATTTTTTCGTGCAATTAATACTTCTGTCAAAAAAAAATATTTAGCAATTTCGCAACTTTTCGCAACTTTTCTCTACTCCTTCGAAACGGCTTGGACCTTTAGAAACATTTTTACACATAAAAATTGGTGGTTAAATATTCTTCAAAGTGAACATTGCATATGTAAATCAATCAATATCTCGCAGAGAAAATGGATTTAAAGTGCTTTCCGGGCGCTGCTGGCCGCAAATAAATACACAGATTTGCGTACTGCCGCCTAGGCGAGTGCGAGAGTTGCGTTCACATAATTCAAGGGACTATACGCCTTAACTTGAGACCTGAGCGCCGTTGTGTACTACCTACTGTGGTCTCAAGTTAACTCTTGCGGATTATAGTAAAAGGCTCTTTTAGAATGAATGTTTAATCTCCGCTATTAAAGCTCACAACAATTAATTAATTTAATTTGAAGTTATAGTGGTTTTTAAGTAGGTGAAAAAAGGGGCCCTAAACATAAATTTATTCTTTAAGTGGGTAGTCGACAAAATAAGTTTGGGAACCCCTGGTCTAAAACGTCTTGTTGCCTTTTCAGGACAGCCATAACATTCGTGGTCGTGAACGTTTTGTCAACTTGGGTCAGCGTGGTGTTCTGGTACTCTATAAGTGGACCCGATAAAGACACCAGCGTGTTTGCAGTGCTGATCCAGGCGTACCAGCTCGGAGATGACTTTAACACGAACTTGGCGTGGCCGGTCATTATCTTTATCACTCTGCTTCTCTCTGGACTAATTACTATGGTAAGTTTTGACTAGCTCGTTGAAATTGTTGTTGTCTTGATCACACTTACCGAGTAAGCCGGCGAGACAGTGCTCTCGGCCGAGTACTAGGTACGTGTAAACACAGCGCCGAGTGCTCGGCCAAGCGCTTATCTCTACAATTCGCTTACATGCACTGTCTCGGCCGAGCAAAATTTTACTGTCTGTCCCTTTTACTCGGTACGTGTGATCAAGGCATAATGCGACTGCTAAGCATGATTTTTACAAGCTTTTTATTTCACAGTGACTGGGTTTTTCTGTTCAGACATTTTCAGTAGCTTTCCGCTCGTACAGCGTCTGGTTTTGTGTCCAGTTAATAGTAATTGGCCTCAGCAGCCTTATGGATTTGGTAATACACTCTTTGAGATGGCAGTTCGGGACTTAGGTCCTTAAAATTTTCGTAAGTATTTCATAGCTTTTAACCGCGGCGTCAATCGCATTAATTTACTACTGTTCTTTTCCTCGAGAACAGTCCTTTTCTTCTGGTTGGAAAGTATCCAGTGTCCTTTTGTGTATCCCTGATAATAGTTATGCTAAATTGCTTGATGACCAGTTCAGTGGTATATGGACGTTAATATACAAACTAATTTTGTATGATAATATTAAATATGAAGTTCGAATAGGCCTGCGTAGAAAACTGGTCTATGCAAGACTTCTGTACAAAGTTAAAGAAAGCTTAGCGAAATAAGTATATCACCTACGTAGGCGTTCCAACGTGGACACGGTAGCGAAGCGAAGCGGCGCGAATTGAACAAACAATTGTAATTCTATTGGTGACTAGCGAAGCGAAGCGGACGCGATCAGTTACTTTTGCAATGTTTTAAATAAAATGTGCAATCGTAGGACAAAGTCACAACTCTGCTTTCTTGGAATTTGTCGTCCTGTTTATGTTATGAATAAAAACATACATATCCTATCTTCCAGCTGTCTCTTCTCTACCCAATATACGATCACTGCCGTCGTATCGGCGGCATCAAATGGCGGTTGGTCTCCTTCACCGGCTCGCTGTCCGGTGCCTTCATCAGTCTGGTGGCCTTATGGGGCAGGCTGCCAGCCCTTGAACTATTGACGGACTACGCTGTGCCCCTGCTCGTCAGCATCGCGACTGTTCTCGAGATACTGGCCTTCGTGTTTATATACGGTAACTGATTTATTCGACCTGTCTTATGAACCATATCTCTGAACACAAGGTTACAGTTGCAGGATTATATGTAAAACCATTGTAAGACGGTATTACTTTTTTTTATTTTATTTATTTGGGAAAACAAACGGTGATACATTACAATTTTACAGTAAGTGATTTAAATCCATAAATGAGATAAATGCACAACCAACAACATTTTCCACATAGTATAAAAAAGTAAGTGTTTAAAATTAAAGTTCTGTACGTGCGACACAAAACTGGTTATTAAAATATATTAAAATTAAATTCATGTCAAACAAACCCTAAAATAAAATTAAATCCATATTAAATCATAATCAAATCCAAATTAAATTAAATTTAAATCAAATGAATAAATAATTAAAAAAAAAACAATTAGATTAATATTTAAAACCAAGGTAAAAGATAAAACATTGTACATTAGTAAAATATTACATAAACAAACAATACAGTGCAACAACAGGCAATAAATAATCGTTCAATTAGGTATAATAGTAATTATGTATTTGATATTTTCGAATAGTACATTATACTGTTTCACAATACGACGATATTACTAACATCATACCTAAACAACAACTTTTGTTCTATGACTTTTTACAAAACATTTACCAAAAAACAACCTTCAAGATATTTCGTTGTTCTATACACATTTCAACTTTGTATTTTGCTATACCTACCTACGTCCGTATGATGCTACGCAAGCGCTTCAAGGATCCCCACTCCCTTCCGCTATTATACTATCGCTTGCTTCGCAAAGCCTTCGTAATATTTAGAACGTTCAATTTTTGTATAAAAATCTGAGAAACTCAAATATGATCAATTTTTAAAAGTCGTAGAACAAAAGTTGTTGTTTATGATGTTAGTACTGTCAGCTCACGGTAGGCTTCGTGTAGGGATTTTTCTATAAAACTAGCTTTTGCCCGCGTGGCTTCGCTCCCGCTCTTCCCTACTTCAGCCTACTATACCCTACTATACCCTACTCTACCCTACCCTACTCTACCCTACCCTACTATACTCTACTCTACCCTACTCTACCCTACTCTACCCTAATCTACCCTACTCTACCCTACCCTACTCTACTCTACTCTACCCTACTCTACCCTACTCTACCCTACCCTACTCTACTCTACCCTACTCTACCCTACCCTACTCTACTCTACCCTACTCTACCCTACTCTACCCTACCCTACTCTACCCTACTCTACTCTACCCTACCCTACCCTACTCTACTCTACCCTACTCTACCCTACCCTACCCTACTCTACTCTACTCTACTCTACCCTACTCTACCCTACTCTACCCTACTCTACCCTACTCTACCCTACTCTACTCTAACAAACCTCACGGAGCCCGAGACCTTTCCAACGAATGCAAAACCGTGGAAATCGGTTCGTGCGTTCTGGAGTTATAGCGTCAGGAAGGAAAACCCGACTTATTTTTATATTGTATAGTAGATGAAAGACACGGGCCTGCACACTATTTTATTTTCTTAGTTGAATACGCACAAGCTTTTCATACAAAGATCACTTCAACACTGAAAAAACAGCACACTTCTTTTTTCTTCAAATATTCAAAAACGAATTTAGAACAGCATAATCCTACAAAGTATTATTTTACAAGCCAGTTCGTTGGCTATATACATAGAGCAACACAGGTCACCGGCGAACGCCGGTGGCCTGTGTGGCCGGAGTTAATAGTCGGCGTTGCATACAAACTACCTACAAGTCATTGGATTTGCTCAGCTGACGTTTTCTTAAAGAAATTAATTTCGTACATGTGTAAATTAATACGAGTTTTGAAAAAAAGGTACTTTATTTTTTAATTTTATCTTTACAAATCGATAGTGTTTCATGTACCGAATCGATCCTCCACGGGATTAAAACGATTAAAATTTAGCGGTGTATGTTTTGTAGAATATTATTCTCAAGTAGTACCACAAGTGTCAGACACTTTCCTGGACCGAAACTTCTGTCAGCCGCTTCAAAGCTCCACAAAAAATAAATGAACTTTACTTATTGTTACCTGTCTGATTTTTACATTATATGTTACTAGCTTTTGCCCGCGGCTTCGCCCGCGTGGCATTAGGTACTTAAGGAATCGGGATAAAAGGTAGCCTATGTTCTTTTCTATGTCAAAGGCTATATACATGCCAAATTTCATCCAAATCCGTTCAGCCGTTTTTGAGTGATTAAGTAACAAACATCCAAACATCCACACTTTCACATATATAATATTAGTTAGGATTAAAGTACTTAACCATTACAAAGTTATATTTCACTACTTAGACAAATTGTAGTGACCGAACAACCTATAAACACAAAAATGATTCAGCCGAGAGTATATTTTGAACGCGAGAGCACTGCGAGTATGCGTTTTAGAGTGAGTGAGACGATTTCATACACTGACTGAATGATGGTTTGTACCCTTGCCTGGATCAACCAAACCAAATCCCTTAAAGAAAGAAAGAAAGAAAGAAAACATGTTTATTTGGCACACAATGACAAAACAAGTATAGGAACATTAATAAAATATAAAACTTAAAACAAAATAAAAAATAAAATAAAAGCAAACAGTAACATTGTGTCTCACGGTAGTGCCAAATAGGTTCAGTTCAGCATACTGTCAAACAACCGTAGCAGTTGCCTGACGCAATGACTTAAGTATCGTGATAGATTGTTTATGGGATCATTATAATTTATTTTCCCTTATTTGCAGGTTGGAAAGTTCTCGTAGAAGACGTGGAATTCCTGACAGGACGTGAGCTTCCAAAGTTCTGGGTGCTGGGCTGGTGTGCGGCTCCAGGAATTATAGCCCCCTTCACCGTATGGTGGATGATCATGGTCTTCATCAGAGACGAGAGGTGGTGCGAGGCTCCTTGGTCAGCCATCTCCATGCTATCCACTGCTGCACTGGCATTCCTCATTTTCATTGTATTTGCCTCAGTGGCAGTAGCGAAGCAGGTTCAATATGACCTCGTTGGGGTAAGATATTATGTGAACAGGCTTTATATAATTATGTTGATGATTGTGTGTTACTTAGAATGTTATGCTGTCAGCGATTTTGTTTTGGTATGTTCTTCTGCTTACACTAATGTAGATTCACTTATGTTTTATTTAAACAATCAGTTTAATAACGTAGCGAACTTACCCATATTGCTGGCGATGAAATGCCTTACGACTGCGATGTACCCAATAATTTTTAGTTTGAGATATTTGATGGAATAGTAAAGATCCCCGCAGTTGAAGATAAAAAAATGTCATTGGGGCTGTTCAATAATAATTAATTTATGTAAGTAGATTTTTTTGCAAATATTAACCCTCCCACTCGTCAGTAAGCAAAGCTCTTCCCTACCATGCTTGCGTAAATATTGTCCGAAAAATCCAAAAAACTATAAAAATATATAGGTACTGCTGACGTAATCACCATCCTGACCCCTATCCTTCATGCCATCAAAAATAATTAATCAATGCAAAACATAGACTCCCTGCGCTACTATAGTGCTTAAGTTTTACGAGAACGGCTCCACAGCTTGACAGGTACTATAAATAGGTCATTATGTAATTAATAATTTGGGCTTCGTAAACATGACAACCAAATCTGAGAACTGATATCCCACTTTAAAAAACTCTTTTAATTTTAATAACTTATATAAGATAAATGTGATGCACAAATTCTTATGTGTAGTACAATTTGCATTATCATAGTAACCGGTCGTGTTTACATATATAGACACGCCTTCATTTTTAATGGCCTACTCATTACAATTTAGTGAATCATTAAAATTAGTTCCTTATTACTCGTAGGTAGATAAGACATTAGTATGCAGTGCGAATGTGACGCCATTTCCCTAAGCAGCATCTAATACACTTTTCCTATTGCCTTAATTTTAAGGCCACAACCTTGTCTAGTGATACATGCTAAGAATTCATCACTAGTTCCTGTCTTAGAGGAAATACTTACTCTTCCGCAGAAACTGAAGTCATCATTCAAGCCGTCACGTCACTGGGGACCGCGAGACCCTATCACGCACTACTACTGGCTGGCACGGAGGGATGAGATCGACAGAGGAAACCAACTAAGATTGAGGTATCAAAGAAGGCAGTTAGGGCAGTTGTCGGGCAGACCAAGTTTTTTAAATGTGCCCATAAGTGTACAAGAAAAAGACGAAGAGACTACTAGTACCGGGAAAGGTCGTTCAAACTCCGACGACTGGTTGTACACCGTCTGCCGTAAGCAGTTGACGCGCGTCGCTGAGAGTAAGAAGAGGCCCAAGTCTCTAGATTGGACATTCCCTAATGTTAAAGTACCCAGCGCTATTGAACTGAAGACTTTGAGCAGCAATCATTCTAGTAATAGTTTTGGATCGATTCCGTCTCTAGTAAGTAATAATAACGTGATAGTTGATAATGCAATTAGTAAGTATTGAGACAGTATTGTGTAAGTGGGACCTGGTTACAGAGTTTTACATTTAATATGAGTGTACATTTTTTGTTATTAGAATTATAAGTAAAAAGTTCTATGAAAGGCAATAATGAGTCTTGTTATGCCTTATTTTTATCCTTTTTCCCTTTCCATCATTCGATAATTGTTTTATTTAAATAATTTCTAACTCCGCATTCCATTTCTGACATGACAAAGTTCTCCATATACTCCGTACTTAGTATTCCTACCTGTATAGAGGTAAAAGAAAAAGCAGCTGCAGGTTGATAGCAAGTTGCCCAGAGAGCTCAGGAAGTGCCGCAATTCTTAATTAGACCTAAACATTATTAGTAACCACTAATACCATATCTGATATGTATGGTCCAATATTCTGGTATAGCTCCCAATGCCCTGGTCACTGTATGTGAGAAGTGTGGAACCAGATAATACTTGTAGAAGGTTATCAATGTGTAGCACTTTAGAGGTATGCGAAACAGGGTGTAGTCTCTCAACCCTCCATTGAAAAGAGAGGATCCTCCGACCAGACAGGTTTTGTGTCTGGATCTAGCAACAACTCAATATTTGATTTTGGACTGTTTTATCTATTTCGTGGCCAGTTCTTAGAAATTGATCACTTCATGATATGGCGAAGTAAAGCTGGCCAGGGCTGCTATTCTCTAAGAAAACAGCCTTGAGCGCAACCTAATGCACCTTTACATTGGATTGTTAATTCTGTGCGATAGCCCGCGCCTTAACCGGCCACTGCAAACTAAACAGGCACCAATTTCACATGAAACTGAGTGACACTGATGTTTGCCGGTACTGCAATCAGGAGAGGGAGACACCTATGCACCTTTTGTGTGAATGCGGGCCCCTTATCCACAAACGCAGTGTCCATCTGGGCCGACACATTATTCGCCCGGAGGAGATTAAAACTCTAAAAGCTAGGAGTATTCTAAATTTCTTGGAAGCCTCCGGGCTAAAAGAGTTACTCTAACAAAGTGGCGAGTCACAATAGATCTTTTAGGTCGCAGTGACTACATCCCCTACACTATGGGTGATGCATAGCCCCTTATCTTCTAAATAATAATAATAATAATAATTCAATGTACTGTGCTCTCGACTCGTCACTGCGGTCAGCGCTGCGCTCAAGGCTCTTTTCTTACAGAATAGCACCGCAGATCGTTTTAAACGTATGATGATTTGTTAATTCTCTCGTTTTCCTACCATAGAAATCAATAATGTAGCCAAACGAGGAAACGAGGATTGATATAATTATCATCAAACCTTAACAATGAATTATCTGACCCAGTTTTAGTTGGTCATATCATGAAGTGATCGATTCTTAGGTTTGGTCACGACGCCTACATGTTCTCATCGCGATGCAAGATAGTTCTGACGTGGTGACAGAGAGGTCGTTATAGCAAGAGACAGTGGACGTAATGAATGCATTTTGACACGTCATCATCACACCCTGGAAGTTACATATGAACTTCAACTAAAATCAACTTGTTTCTTTCTATTTATTACTGCCAACTAGTTCTCGTATGACCACTTATTTATTTATTAACCGACTTCGAAAAGGAGGAGGTTCTATGTTCGGCTGAATGTATGTTTTTTTTTATTATTTAAGGATCACCAACGAGTGTTACAAAATAAAAAAAAAACTTAGAAATTGAAATTGGTACACGTAACCTGGTCCTATAATGGACACTCAATTATAGGCAACCACAGCTTAAGCATAAATGAGTGAACATGGCTTTAAATAATTATGAAAATATTAGATAAAATAAAAGTAATGTCAAAATTAAATTTGATTACAATACATAGGTCAAACAAATTATAATAGAATTAGAATTGGTACATTACGAATTAATAAAATAAAATTAAATAAAGTGTCCTGAAATAAATTAAAATGTCCTGAAATAGATTACATTACATAAATTCATAATAAAAATCATAGTTTTGATTAGCTTACTTAGATTACTTAAATCATAATACGATTACTTAATAAAATAAAATTGAAAGTAAAAGATAAAAGGTATCCTATAATAAAACAAACACTTCTTAACCTTTAGCCTTTGTAACTTGATAGTAAGCCATGAGGTGTCAAAGACTCCACAATTATCCATTGATTAGATACAAAAATGACAGGTCGATCACCAAAACTTAGCGATTGCCGAGGTGCAATGCAATGGTGCTGCAATGTAGGACAGTTACTCATCTACAGAGGCCGAATCTTGGAAAGCCGTTGCCGAGTGTACTGGCTGTTATTTGTAGATCATTTTCAGTCGCTACGAGTAATCAGAAGCCAATCTAATCTAATCAGAAGACCATGGGGTATCGTTTATACGGGGTAATTCGTAAAATACTGGCAACTACTGTTGAAACAATGTTACTATCATCATAAACAACAAGTATTATTCTATGACTTTTAAAAATTTTATTATCATATTTTAGTTCATCAGATTTTCATACAAAAATAAAAATTGAAACGTTCTAAATATTACGAAGTCCATGCGAAACAAGCGATGGTACAATAGCGGAGGGGAGCGGTGATAGGGCGGCGGGGGTGCTTGATGCACTTTCGTCGTGTCATACAGACGTAGGTAGATATATTAATTGATTAGAGTTGAAACGTGTTAGATAGAACAATGAAATCTTGAAGGTTTGTTTTTAGTAATTGAATTAGTTTTTGTAAAAAGTCATAGAACAAAAGTTGTTGTTTATGGTGTTAGTAATACGGTTCTGCAAGGTTGTTGTGTGTTTTACAAATAACCCTGTATATGACTGGGTTGTGGGTATCAGATAAATAATCGCTGGTATGAAGTCAGAAATTGTAGAGGCCCAGCAGGGTTGAAGCCCGGAACCTACTGGGGCCAGTGATGCAAAAAAGATCACGAGGCCCTGGAACTATGCCAAAGAAGGAACTGTAGCCCGATTCACGTAATCGAAACCGTAACGATATCGATCGTAGCGATTTAATCATTTAGACCATTACCGTCTTCACATTCATCGAGTTTGAACGACAGCGATTAAAGTCGTTCGGTCGAAGAGTCGATTTAAAAAAATATATCTGTATTTCATTATCCTTGTAGAATACTTAGTAATGTAACTGGAAATAAGTCGTTGACAGATCGTTTAGTTTCGAGCCAGTTGAGCTGTCCAATCCCGATTAAGGAACACGTGAATACCGATTTTGGATAGGACTTCGATCGAACGACTATAAAACTTCAACGGCATTTGGCTTGTTTGATTTTATGTGAATCAGGCTACAGGAGAGGGTTTTTAGTCACCCCACCCAAGAGCGGGGTATATCAATGGATGATTTTCCCACCTGGTATGAAGCGGCTAGACGAATAGGTAAGATGGCTTGACAGATTTTTTTGCAGAGACAGGAGCGTGGTTGATCTACGTGATTCTTCATTGACCTTCGTATAAGAGCATCTCTATTATTCACACTGGGCCCCTATGTCGGCATTTGCAGCTATTATGCATGCTCCTCACGAACCCATCACGTCATGGCATGCTGCAGTCTTTATTACGATGTGGTTATTGTATGAATTGTATCGCTAATGTGGGTATATCTACTTACCTGGTAACGTTTAATGATAACTAGAATTATTTGTTCTTTATTGAACACCGTATAAACAAAAATACAGGAAAAACATTTTTTTTAATTGATATAAACTAGTGCTTGACTGCGATCACACCTGATGGTAAGCAGTGATGCAATATCTGATGGTGAGGCGTACTAGTTTATTAAGAGCCTATTCACTCTCTAGCCTTGAAGACACCCAAATTATAATCGGACGGGAAGACCGCAGCAGGCAAATTGTTCCAGTCCTTCGACGTACGCGGTATAAACGACGAGGCGAAACGCTTAGTCCGGTTATTATTAAAAATAAGTGTACAGTGTGCGGTCTTATCACACAGGGCAATCTCTAAATAAAACATAGAGTTTATAGAAAAAGTTCGAATATGTACCTACTATCGTCTTTCGTGTTAAAATTATACTACTAATTTATCTAGATATTGCTATACTTTCTAAGTATTATTGTGTCATATATAATATTATTATTGTATCGTTTGGATAATACCTAATGTCATACTACGGAGACTGTTCACGGCCGCAGAACGTAATTAAACATATATGACGGTCTCTTTCTAACTCAATGAACGCCCGGAATTGAACATATTATGTCATCTAAAACATAACTTGTAAAAAAACCAAGTCTCGCTGCTCAGTTCTTCAACCGTAAAAAGTTGTAAGATCCACGCAATACATAACAAGTCGGTTAATTCAGTCCCTTTTTAAGGGACCTTGATTACCTATTTGACTTGGCTATCGGACTAAACCATCTCACCATCATCATCATCATAATCAGCCGAAAGACGTCCACTGTTGGACATAGGCCTCCCCCAAGCGTCGCCATCCATCGCATTCTCGCGACCCTGATCAGGTCATCGGTCTACCTTGTTGGAGGCCTTCCAACGCTGCATCTTCAACCACATAATTTAATATAATACGTATTACTTGTGATATACAAGCGATTGCCAAACAAACCCAACCAATCAGTGCTGTGATGATTCTATCAACTTCTGGCGAATATGCTCACGTGCCTTCACCTTAAACGAAAATCGACTATTCTGACCATCCTGATAACGATCGGTCGGCTGTTCGAATTAGTACATATTCGCGTATCTATTGTCTTAACATTATGTCTCAAACTGACGATATCTAAAAGGTTAATAGGATAACAAGTACAAGCACTGAATTATGAGCTGCTGTAGAGCATCTCCATATCAACCCCAAGTAAAATTTGAATAAATTTTACGTAGACACTTATTAGGCAAATAAGATATTAACAACATGATTACAATAAAAATTGTTTTGACAATAAATTATAAAAATTATAGCACTGGATGTGCTAGCTATGGCTACTTATAAACATTATTTCAAATTTCGATTGTAAGCGCCTGAGAAAAATAAATAGTAAAGTGTAAATAAACTCTTTCCGTGGTAATAAATCAAACCGCTATGAGGCCAAGCACGAGAATGTTGCGGGGATGCAGATGCAACGAGTATACCGCACGGCAATCGCATGAAAATTTCTGTCATCAGCCGTGTGTACAAGAGCAACGGGAACAGAATCGCTCGCTTTTCCTACCAGCGCAGTAGTTACAATGTCGTTTACTAGCTCATCTAAGTACCTATATAAATACAGTGCCAATAAGCGCGGGTTGTGTTGGACTAAGTTCGGATACATTCATCGTCAAATAAACGTTAACGTGGATTCTGTCCAGTCACCCTGCATGTTCTTGCAAAATGGATACGTTGGTCCGAAATGCTGTCCAAGGGATACGGAGCATCCTTCTCCAACACCACATCTCAAATGCGTCGATGCGTTTGCGGTCTGCAGCCTTTAGCAACCAAGTCTCAACGCCTTACGAAAAGATCGAAAAGACTAGTGTCCGTACCAGTTTGGTTAAATTGGTCTTTACGGAGATGTTGTGATCCCTCCAGACTTTATTAAATAATCTTACTACTCTTAAAATAACTTTAATGACTCTTGCAGAACTAATTCTACAAAAGTGGGTAAGAAAACCGTGTCGAGTACAAAACCCAACAGTTAGGAATTATAATTAATGTAGACGTCAAACCTACGCAGGCTTATTATATTAGTACAGTAATATGGACAACTAATGAAGTAGGTAAGTACCATGAGATAGCGTTGAAAAAAAACATTTAAATTTATTTGATTACCTGTAACCAGGTATATATTCATCTTTCGCCTTGTAAAACTATAGTTAATTCATTAAGGCCCAAGCGCCCGAAAACTGCCATAAAACAGTGACTTTCTGAAGCCTACTCCTCGGTAACGGCCAGGTTAATAAGTTTGAAAAAAATACATGTTGATTAAAGATTCATGAACAACATTATCAACATTTGATTTTTTCGTGCTATTAATACTTTTGTCTAAAAAAAATATTTCAATTTCGCAACTTTTCGCAACTTTTCCCTACTCCTTCGAAACGACTTGGACCTTTACAAACATTTTTACACATAAAAATTGGTGGTTAAATATTCTTCAAAGTGAACATTGCATATGTAAATCAATCAATATCTCGCAACGAAAATGGATTTAAAGCGCTTTTCGGGCGCTGCTGGCCGCAAATAAATGCACAGATTTGCGTACTGTCGCCTAGGCGAGTGCGAGAGTTGCGTTCACATAATTTCGGCCAGATGGTTCAAGGAACTATACGCCTTAACTATAACGATAACCAAACCTTAACCAGCCGTGAAACGGCCGACTATTGGTCAATTCGACGATTTGACAGCTGTTAAAACGGCTTTGTTATCGTTATAGTTAAATGGTGCAACTCACCCTCTCTGTCTTTCTATTGTGTCTCTAATTACAGTATTTGAAAGGTGCTCGTAATAAAAAGAGGTTGGAGAAAATAAGATTTTTTGTATAGGTGTGCAAAAAATCTTATTTGTGCGTGCGTTCATCGTTAGTATTTGGAAGTTACAAATACCGATTTGTGATTTCCAAAGACCTCGGTCCGACCACAAGTGGCTGTCTATCTTAGATATCTATTAAAGTAATATTAAGTCAAGTAAGGTGAGTAAGGTGAACCGTGCCGATGTGAATACAGTTAATCCAATTTTTTTGTATGATTGATACAATACGCCTCTATGGCCGTCACTTTGTCAATGTCTAAAATTTTAACGGTATCTCTGACAGCTTGACTGTGATGTACCATGGTAACTGTGGGTTCTTTACTAACCACAAGGTTAATCTAATATTAGAAACAGATCGTCTGATTTTTTTTATTGTCTGAGTTGAGCATTATTGAATTTTTTTGGACTTGTTTGTTGCTAAACTTTTCGCGCAATACGTATCTACGTTTGTTGTATTCTAGTCAAGTCTTTCTTATAATTAGAATCACTTAGAGAGTCGATTGTTCAACATCCTTAATGCGTTATTTACAGGAAAACCTAACAATCATCTTAGTGAGTTCTTGTACGGTCCGCGCCTCTGACGTCTGCGTCTGAGCGCCGATCACGCGAACACGCACGAACGAAATTATTACGGAAATATCTATTAATTTATAATTACAAAATATTAACAGGTGTGAGTGATAGTCATAAATATTTGACATACCGCAAACGCCATGTCCCTGGCCCGTATTCTGGAAGAGTTACTAACCACCTAGGTAAAATAAAAGGGAGGATATCAACAGTGACATTATCATCACGTGATCTTAATCTACATGACGTGCACAGTGCACAAGAGTGCTATTTTAGTCATTTTTCTTTGAAATAATTTCATCATTATCTGGATATAGGTGGATATATATGTATGTTGTATTTTGATATTAATTTATATTAAAAGTGATGGACATAAAATGTGTTGTGGCATTAATAATGTGGAACGTCATTTAATGGGAGGCCATGGAATAATAAAACAATAGCATCACTTGTTAGTAAGTCAACAACTATTGTGCATCTACATGCGGATATCGAAGCGAACATTATACTTTAAATGTTAAGCAGTTTTGACTTGAGGCACAAAAGCGACTCGATTTGTAGAGGTATAAACGTGTCACCTTTGTCTGAAGCATTGTAATTAGTGCAAAGCATAAAAAGAAAGAAAGAAAAATATACACACATAGATACACACAGCATAGGTACGCTGTCCACCAAATACATGGCTTTAGCATAGTCGGCCTTATAATGTACCCACTGTTGGGACTCAGACCTCCTCTCTGAGAGAGGCAATGGGCCGTAATCCACCACGCGGGCCCAGTGCTGGTTGTTGGATGTCACATGTCTTCGAATTTTTGATTCTAGGATATGGCCGGTTTCCTCACGATGTTTTCCTTCACCGTTTTGAGAGCAGTGGTGATGAAATAAATTACACAAAGTAATGCGTCTGGCTGGGTTTGAACCCGCGACCTAAAACTCGGTAGTCGGGGCCGTTACCACTCGGCCAGCACTGCACTCGCAATACACAAATACACGGCTTTTCGTAGCCTAGAATTTATAAGGATATTCTAGCCAAAAAGTCTACAACCGATCATACTTTACAAATTAGAGAATTACATTAATGATCTCGTTTCTACTAGAGAGTAGAGTCTTCAACTGAAATCAAGCCAACGGTGATAAGGCAATGACTAGCAAAGAGGTTTGCCTCAAGGCGTGTTGGTTTTAGGTAGAGGATACGGCTATAAGAACAAGAGAGATCCGTACTATGATTCTTTATAACAGTCTCCTGTACCTCTACCATGAGTTTATAGCAATAGTATTTGTCGATACTCGATACCGACTACGTAAATATTTTGTAAGGCAAGTTGTATCATAATAATAATAATATATATTAGAGTATCGACAAATACTATTGCTTTAAACTCATGGTAGAGGTACAGGAGATTGTTATAAAGAATCATAGTGTTAACTACACTAAGCATATGTAGAATCTAATACACTCGAGTTTGAAGACGACATTGATGAACGAATTATTATTAAGTCTAGTATGGACAATTCTTACCTTGGAAGGTACCTACTTACATACGGTTAGCTAATTAGAAACCATGTTTAACATAAATGCATGGTGATGTTTGATTGGTAAACTAAACAACTTCGATTGCTGATTTGAATGCAAATGACCATATTATACTGTGGGCACGCCACAATTATGGCGATAAGTCCCCTCTTTGAGGCGTGGCTGGAAAGACCTCACGGCGTCCTTACCTTCCGCATGACACAGGTCCTCACCGGAAATGGCAAGTTCGGGAGGTTCCTGTTCCGAATTAAAGCGGAAGTGACGCCCGGGTGTCGCCACTGTGCGGAACGCCCGGAGGACACGGTGGAGCACACAATCGCGGTGTGCCCTGCTTGGGCGGAGCATCGCCGTGCCCTCGTGGGGGTGATCGGCGGCGGAGACCTCTCGCGCCGGGCCTTGGTCGAGGCCATGGTCCGGAGCGAGGAGGAGTGGCAGGCGGTCGCCGACTTCTGCGAAGCAGTAATGCTCGCTAAGGAGGAGGCCGACCGCATCAGGCAACGGCGCTCTCGCCGCCGCCGCCGGGATTCCGATCCCGATTTCCAGCCACCGTAGTCGCGGGCTTGCGGACAGTGAGCAATGGGTAGCTCGCTGTCCGGCCGTCCGGTAACCGTCCGGACCAAGCCCAAGTCGTCGACGGCGCGCGCTGTTCCCGCGCGTCTCAAGGAGTTGTCAGCAACAGCAGGGGCCCAGCCGGGTCGAAGCCTACTGGGGCCAGGGTAATCCGAAAGGGCGCTCGAGCCCCGGTATGAAGGCTTGAAGGAACGGGATGGGTTTTTTAGTCAGTAAGAGTCTGACACTATCTCCCGCTCCGCCCAAGAGCGGGGGTTGTCATAAGATGATTTTTCCCATCGAAAAAAAAAAAAAAAAAAAATTACAACATTTGCGCAAGATTTGATGCAAGTGTGCACGATAGTATTGATTTTCCTCCTCAGTGATTGGCACAGGGGAATTTCGTTGAAAGAATTTCTTTCCTGTTCAACTCCTAATGATTTTTCAAAGGGGTTTATGATATTACGAATATTTTGTTATGGAAAGTTTAACCTTACTTTCTGGTTAGTACAGAATCGATCCCAATATTTTGTGTGACTTAACGAAGGTGTGGATGATGATCATAAATTGAAATTTGTAAGATATATTATTACGGTACAAAGTACTGTGGTCTTTGGCAGCAGAAAGTAATTCCACTAAATCTTCATTCATTTACAAATAAGCTTTTGCTAATACCAGTTCATTTGGTTTTGATTACACTATAATCATCTGCATAAATAGTACAGTGATAAAACCCTTAGCAGCTAGTAAAGTCACGTAGCCAGCTGGTGAAAAAATGTAAATAGTTTGAAGGACGCCGAAGGGCTTGGCAGTTTATAATGATATATGTATTTTGCATGTAGGAAGTTTACCCTTGGGTTAACTTTAATCTTCGTATCATGGTCAAGCTAGGTCTCATCAATCACAGTTTCAGAATCGCGTGTATCATATAATAAGTACTATTGAGCATTACTCTAATATATGTCATCTGCTAGCCCCAGGTCGACCAGTAACTTATCAGATTGGACAGTCATTGTTGCATTTGAATTTACCTAGTTTCCTCATTATGTTGCATTACGGTGATTAGAACCACCCGTTGAGTCTAGAATGAAGTTTTAAGTTAGCGGAAGACTCATCACAAGACGATAATTAAATTTATAACTTCTCAGAAAGTTTCCATTCCATCTAAGATAAATGGGTGAATAACACATCCATTATATGACTTAAGACAGAATACCCATTTTAACGGTTACTTTTTCTGTTTCATAATTACTAATCATAATTTTCGCAGAGTGTAAAACCCCCAATCTTCGAGGGTCGAGTACTCGCCCCCCTCCTCGTGCGTTTGTTAGTAAACTCGCTCGACGGGCCGGAGTAAGGGCGTCACGAACTTGCGCTGGCGCAGGCTGCGATCAAGCTAACATTCAGCTCTCAAGTTGCGTGCGAAGCGGATCGCTGAGCGGTGACGGTCGCGCGCTAACGAATTACGAGAAGTAAACTTTACGAGTTACGACTGGTAGTTTTTACGAGTTACGACTAGTAGACGGTTCAAGTGGACAGTCTAGGGTTGAAAGACTATAGTGATGTCGAAGGATAATCCGAGGTTTAGCCGGCTTGGCGTCCTGGCGCCGGCCGCGCTCTCCGCCTGCATGGATGCCTCTGTGCTGGCGGTGCCTGCTGCCGGGGCCATCGTCTCCACAGTCCTCAAGGAACTCAGCAAAGCTTTTATGCTGAAAAAGTAAGTGATTCTCAATGTTTTCGGTCTGGTTTCTCAACATAGAGCATTTTCATAGGATTCTTTGAGTAATTTTTGCGAATGTTGTTAAATTAGGCCTGCTTTGTTTATTTATGATTATGGCTTGCGATATTTTATTTTTAAGACTCTCTCTCTCTCTTGTGATCTGTTTCACTCAATTCCATAGTGAGGTTGTGTTGCCTCATCCATAGATCTTAGGTTTTTTTTTTTGCGAATGCGATAAATACCACTAACTGCTATTGTTAAATGTACATTTCCCTTGAGAGTTCTACGTATACCTAAACATAAACGTATTGACATTAATTTGTGATATGTATATTTGATTAGTCAGAAACGTACCAGATTAAACTTTTGATTGGTTGCGTTTTTGCATTTAATTGCCTATAAATAATGAATAACATTTATTAGTCATCGAATAATTTTGTAAGTAAATATATTATTTATACATGTAGGTTGCATATTTTGTTGCTCTTTTTACATATATTTCGTTATTTTTTAAATCTTTCTGTCTAGATTTTCTTTACAAGTAATAAATACTGTTGGTTTTTGATACATAAATTATTATCTGTTTCTAAAATTGCATAGTTTTTGCGATAATTTTAATAGTAGAAAAATGGCACCGATCACACTTGTATAATATCTTGTGAAAAATAAATGGACGCCCAGTATTGTTCGTGTAAGTGATAATTTCCACCGACTACCATAACACAAACATTTCACAATACCCATTAAACACAGAAAAAATTCCAAACACACCAAACCAGTTGTAACAAAACTGGTCCAAGTCTGTTTAACTCCATGGAATTCGCGAACCGATTCTCGTTTTGATGAAAGGTGTCCAAAAAAGGAGCACGACGTCTTTTACGGCACCCTCTTAGTCACATGTATGTCCTGGAAGCCTGCCCATGTAAGGATGGCAGTGCAAGATACTGATACCAATGGCATTTCATTATTCATACGTTTTCTACCTAATCTTTATAGAACGGGAATGTGAAAATACAATATCAAATTATCGATATCGTTTGTCATATCTTATGTGGATATTTATTGCTTTAAGTGGTACAATTAAATAAAGATGTCAAGGACGTATCGATAGACGGATAATATTAGTATATGTGTTAAAGTAGCTTTTTCCCGCTGCTTCGCTCCCATCAACTGTATTACTGTATTCTACTCTACCCTACTTTATCCTACTCTACATCACTCTACCCTACTCTGCTACAGTATATTAGTTTAATATACCCTTAAACACATCAATTTTCAGCCTTACTTAACCATAGACAATATTACGTTTAGCTGTCAGTAGCGTTTGGTTATACCACGTTTTATGTCACGTTCCACGGGGACGGGATAAAAAGATACACAGAATCATGCTGTAGGTACAGTGAGGCTTTCGTGAGTGCTGTAGGTACAGTGAGTGTCGCAGGATGAATGGCGACTACCGTAGGCGAGGGCTTGCGGACGGCAAGCAATGGGTACCTTGCTGTCCGGTAAGGACGGCCTGTTTCCCCGTTAAAAATAAACTGCTCAGCTTTGTTGAGAATGAGAATACTGTGATTCGTGGAACGTATCGCGTGTTCACAAAAGCAACATAAACCATGAGTAACACAATATAAATGCTAAAAAGTGTATCTTAAAATGGTAATATTATTTCGTAGAACACAATTACGCCAGTTCGACGTATATGGAGCCAATGGCGTAGCTAGGTAACCAATGGCCCCGGGGCAAAATAAAACTGGGCCCCCTTTTTACTGTGGAAACCATCAAATAACTTGGTGCTGCTCTGGGAGGAGCGGGAGGGAGTGTCAGACTTTTACTTTTTGACTAAAACGAGTTGCCATAATTAAAACGGTGTTGCAAACTATTTTATTAAAATTTCGAAAATGGGAATTTTTTGTTAGTTCAATAAGAGTTTAGTTAATCAGTTTTGGGGGCCCCCGACTTTGGGGGCTCCAGGGCACTGCCCCGCCTAGCTCCTTGGTAGCTACGCCACTGTATGGAGCTAAAGCACAAAACCGTACAGAGGCAAAGCTTCATACAACCGCTCGAATCGGTTGCACTACTACAAGCGCGCGGGGAATGTGTGAGTGTCCACTGGCCGCTTGTTGCGTACGCGGCGATACTGGAAAAAACCGGTTAACGTAAACACAGGCAGTGGACAATCGTAGGGTCTATACGACGCACGTAGTTGGTCTTACTTGTACAAGTTTAAATTTTTAACGTAAAAATGTGGTACTTAATTTAATACTAATAATGGTCGTTTATTGTATTGTACAATTATTTAATTATACCTCCTGATAATTTTATCGCATTTGTTGAATTGCTCGAGGAATTTTCGCAAATATTTCGATCTTGAAACTAATATTGTCAATGTTGGCAATTAAATAGTAGATAACTTGAAAGATTACTTGAAAAAACTTAATGTTAGATTCAGAATTTACCACACCATCAAAAGATAAACTATTGAAAAACTAAAATTATAAAAAGAAAATTATCAGAAAAAAAAAAACTATCAGAATCAGAAAAAATAAAAAATCTGAATTTGTAAAATATTCTGTCATACTGAATAATAAAACTATTTAAAAGATGTATTATTTAATTTGTTTTGCCTATTTTAACAACCCTACCAAAATAGGTAACAATTTTAGCATTGTCTCTGTTCGGTTTATTTGTGGCTAAAGGAAGCTGACATTGTTTTACGTCGATTTTGCGTATCAGTCCTGTTGTTATCGCCCGCGCTTTCAGAGGTCGAAATACTTAGTTTTGTAGGCGAGAAACTGGTATAATAATATGTTCATTATGTTCTCGTGTTGTTTTGTAAGCAAACCCACGTGCTGCCCAACTTGCGTCGCTATTTGTGACAAAAAATAACATTACGCCAGTGGTCTCCGGAGGGTCATTAGACACCCACATGTCGTGTTACGTTATAAGTTCCATTTGATATGATAGGATCCAAGGTAACTTAAATCGGGCACAAACAAAAAGTCTACATTTAAATTTACTAGAAATCCGATGGCGCTTTTTATAGCTTGTTGATCAAGCACAGGACCATAGCAACTTCAGCATCACACAAAATAACTTGCTCATATTATAAGGCCGAAAGTTAGTAGTAGGTGTGTGTGTATTTGATAATCTTTACGCTTAAAAGGCTGAAAGGATCACACGGGAGGGCTATACCGTAGGCGCCCAACAGGGTCGAAGCCTACTGGGGCCATGGGTGATGCGAAAGAGATCCCCGTGGCCTTGGAACAATGGCAAAGATGGAACTAAAGTGGGTTTTAAGTCAGTATAAGTCTGATACTATCTCCCGCTCCGTTCAAGAGCGGGGGATGTCATTAGATGATTAGCCACCTAAAAAAAAGTAGATATAAACTTGTTTGTAGGTACCTCCGATATAAGTTCCGATTAAAATTTATCGGAATACGAGGTGTAAAATCAATCGGAAGTTCCGAACTTTCGAAATCGGAATTGAACCTCCGTAACATCTGTGATTGACAGCTAATTTCAAACAACTTTAGTTTTCAAGGTGATATTTTAACAGAATGCTATAGTTGGCCTAAAAAATCAAACAACTTGGGTAATCTAATTAAATAATCAAATTCTGATATAGTCAACACTGGTTGAACAATCAAGGTTGCAAAGAGATGATCATTGTTTACTAATAGAATCTTATATAAAGTAGTGTTATATTCATGTAATAATATGTTATGTTTATATATGTTATGTATATATTATGTTTATGTAATAAATATAACAGATTTTTTAATTCTTTTAAAAATTTCCAAGTCGTTTAACTTTTTGGACAGACTATACTATGGTATAATTCGACTGGCCTGGACAGTAGGTATATAATCATCAAGATAATTAACATAATAGAGTTGCACATACTAATAGACAAATTAAACTTTTTATAACGTAATTTTCCACTACTACGTAATTAATTTTGTCCATTTTACTTTTTGTTTACGAATAGCTGCGAACACGAGAGTATTACGCAGTGGAAAATAAGTTATACTCGTACCATAACAAGTAGAAATGTATCTACATAAAATACATTTACATAAAATTTAGATACTCTCCCATTGATTGTGATGTACCTACAGATATTTATTAATAGAATACAGAAATCGGGGCAATACAAACTTAAACTTTTGATTTTTAACTAATTCGTTCATTGAAGCTAGAACTAAGTAGGTAGGTAGTACATTTTAGACCGATGCACATG
The DNA here is from genome assembly GCA_910589285.2 of Mythimna ferrago. NCBI lineage: Eukaryota > Metazoa > Arthropoda > Insecta > Lepidoptera > Noctuidae > Mythimna > Mythimna ferrago. Next base: position 6,323,207 of record OU342673.1, on the reverse strand, counting down.
TGGACCACGCCAGTACCCCTAGCCAAGTTGCTAATCTGCAATAGTTAACGCTAGTAGAAAGCTTCAAATGTACGGGAATGACGTCATCTCAACGCTCAGTCACGTGGTCAGAACAAAAGATTCGGCGACGCGGCCAACTCGAAGCGTTCGACGCAAGCGAAACGGTTGTAACTTGGCTAGGGGGGCTGGATTTGTACGTAGAACGACGTCGCGTGGCGTGGATCTATTGTAGCTCTACAAATTGATTTTCCAATCTATACATATAAATAAAATAGGAGTGTCTGTTTGTAATATTGAAATAACTGCTTTTTACTACACTTATACTATACTTATTATATACTTGGTACATACACCAAAATATTTTTTTTTACAATTTTAGTCTGTCTGTCTGTTTGTTTGTCCGGGCTAATCTCTGAAATGGCTGGACCGATTTTGACGGGACTTTTTTTGGCAGGTAGCTGATGTAATAAGGAGTAACATAGGCTTACTTTTATTTTAGAAAAAAAAATCAAAATCCTGTAATCCACGCGAACGAAGTCGCGGGCACAGCTAGTTATAAAATGTATGGAGACCAACGCGGCCAGATCACGGGTGCGCAGTGTATAGTACGAGATCCGTAGAAGAAATCTCTTCCCTCATCTGTTATTCGATTATGATAAATATTATGTACTAGGTAATGCGTTTATTAAGATATTACGAATAGGTTGCCTAGCTAAATCTGGTGCCAATGATGTTAAACAATAGTCTGAGATCGCAAACATTTGATATTTTCGACTTTATACAAATACTTCTCAAATAGCTTCTATTAGACTAAAAAATTATGACCATTTACTTAAGTACCTCTTTATGCTAGGCAACCCTCCTATTTGCACCAAAAAAAAGGGGGCAACCTATAGTTTTTCAGTTCCTTGGGGCACATTTTTTCAGCTGATGCTCGACTTTCCTAAATAACAAATGAGGGGTAATTAATATAAAAAATGTAACAACAAATTTGATTGTTTAACATCATTGGCACCAGATTTAGCTAGGCAACCTATTCGTAATGTCTTAATGAACGTATTATCTGGCATATAATATTTATCATAACCAAATACTGTTATTTGGTTATGATAAATATTATATAAAAATATCTTCCCTCATCTGTATGAGGGAAGATATTTTTCTTCTACGTATCTTAAATCAGTAGTTTTACCTTTAATGGTCACAATGTCTATCGTTAAACCTGAGGCCCTGGTTCGATTTCCGGCTTGGGCAAAGTGTTACTGGATTTTTCCACTTGTTGCTACCCAGTAAGTCTAGAGTCTGGGCTTGATGTCAGTTGGCTTACTCCCATGGAACATACGTAAACATAATTGGTGAAATGTGGAGTACGTAAAGTCTATAGATATACTATGCATTCCAAATAGAATAGGCAAGTCAATTATGGTTTGCAAAGAAAACTTACCCTTAGTTCCGAATTACGTCAAAAGCGATTATATCGCGAATCCGACCAAAAATGGATAAAAAATATAAGGACTATTGAGTACTATTTGTGACGTTGCGCGTTGGTCGGATTCGCGATATAATCGATTTTGACGCAATTCGGATCGCGGGGTTATTTGCGTATCAATAACGGTTTATTTTGCTTTGTATTAGCGAGTCTTAGTTAAATCGAGGTGAAGTAAAAACGTTTAATCTCAATTAGCTAAATATATTGTTTAAGTCATAATTAGTTTAAATAAAGACTTACTTGAGAAACTATTTTTTCTTTTCCAATTTTCATTGATAGGAACAATTCGCTTTCTTCTTCCATTTGTATCTACTCAGACACTTCACACAGTGACACACAGATGAGCAAAATTGAAGAATTGGATTCTGATTAAACTTTTTTCGTTCATGGTTCGTAAATAAATTAAATATTAAAATTTTCATGGTTTGCTCACCCTACATAATTTTTGGATTTGATAGCTATGACGTCATAACTTTGCGTAAAAATCGATGCTATTTTTATTGGGAACGCATTTGTACATCTGCCTAATTCTTTGGTCTCCATATCGAACAGTTAGCAATGGGGTAGCTCGCCGTTCAACAAGAGCTAGTGTTCTTCGTGTGCCTGTTAACCCCTCGAGCGCCAGGGGATCACGTGACCCGGAAAATTGCACTGTTTACGTAAATAGCCAGAAAAATTTTTTTTTGTAGGAAAAACAAATAATATAATAGTCTAAGATCCGATTAAGAACGACCTTCACCGGTCTGTTTAATGGATGAAACGTATTTTATTATAAATTTATTGTATTAAATAATATAACGCGGGTGGGTTGCCTAAGAAATTCCTGGCCAGACTATTATTAATTTAAATTGAAAATTTATTTTATTTTTAGAAAATTGCACAACCGTTATCCATACCAGATTTTTTTGCAGACAACACTATAACATCGTATTCGTAATGAAACAGCGTTTATTTTGATATGGAATTTGTTGTATATAAAAAAAAACACACCTGTTTATGCATACCTGTTTATACCTGGCAACCCATAGCTATGCCAGGAAACAAATAGGCAACCCAACATTTTTATGTTCTAAAGGCTTCACTCTTTCGGTTAGTATTAAATTTATTCGTTAAACACACCGGTGCATTTTACAAAAAAAAAAAAAAAATGTTTGGCCAGGAATTTCTCAGGCAACCCACCCGCGTTATATTATTTAATATACTAAATTTATCATAAAATAGGTTTCATCCATTAAACAAACCGGTGAAGGTCGTTCTTAACCGTATCCTGTACTATAAAATACACCACTAATTTTTAATTAGTACAAATACTTAAAGCTTATTAGAAAAGCCCTTGTTATTGTGTAAGTAAAGTCTCAATAAATAATATCTATAAACAGCAAAGTTATTCGCGTTTGTGTTTATCCCAAAATGTCTCTCAATTTATGGAAATATTGTGCAGGCTATTGATTATGAATGAATAAATGACGATTAAAATGGAAAAACACTGCCCGCAGTATTTTCTACTAGCAATTGTTATGTATGATTGAATCTATGATGAATTTACCTTTTCGTGGTCAATTTTAGGATTTCGAAACGTGTTTCGGTTGGTACCTGTAACGTGTGACTGAGGCTTTTTTTTTGTTATCTGTCAGTTGGTTCCGGCTGATATTTGTAACGACTTGACCGAATTTGACGGGACACTCACCGATAGCAAATATAACAAGTAGTTACTTTTCGTTTTCCTATGGGAACGGGATTTCAAAATCTTCGACTTCTCTCAAGTCTTCGAAGCGGTTAAACAAAATTTGACGGTTTCATTGGGTCTCAATTTTACTCAGTAAAAGAGTAACACTCCTTCACGCTACAGAAGCGGAATAAGTTATTTGATTTCCAAACATCAAAAAAAAAAAAAAACCGGGAAATACAAGCGACAGTTTCGTTTCCTCTTTTTTTACCATTTATAAGAACTTGTCTCTAAACAAATTTAATAAAAGAAACCATAAAGATAGGAGCATTTATGTAATATTGATATATTTCCCGTTTGGTTTCTTGTGATTCTTGATTTTTAATTAACTTGACATTTAGGTAGATCTTGCGTTTATTTTAGAACACGTTAAGTTTAGAATTTAATTATTTTTATATATAGCTTAAAAGAATTATAGCTATCAATATAGTAAGCGTAATCAGTCTTTTAATGTTCCCACTGCTAGGACTTAGGCCTCCTCTCTAGGAGAGGGAATGGGCCATCATCCACAACGCGGGCCCAGTGCGGGTTGGTGAATGTCACGTCTTCGAATTTTTGGTTCTAGGACATGCCGGTTTCCTCACGATGTTTTCCTTAACCGTTTTGAGAGCAGTGGTGATGAAATAAATTACATTAATGCGCCTGGCTGGGTTTGAGCCCGCGACCTACGACTATTATATCGGGGCTGTTACCACTCAGCCATCGCTGCTCTCAAACTAATCAATAAACTGCCCAAATGTGGAAACACGAATTTTTGGGAAACACAATGTAAGATTTTTTTGATGACTCAAATAATCTAAGCTTTTCAATAAATATAATTTTTGGCTTAATCTATTTTGAAGAAATACGATGGGATTTCCTAGTCAAAAATGACGGACCTAGACAGGTAAAATATATATTTAATAGACATCAGAATTGTGTCGTAACTTTATCAAACATTTCTCACACGCAGACGCGATCAACGCGATGACACGCAGTCACAAAATAGATAGGTACAGAAGTCAATCTACATACTAAGCGCGCTCGAGCAACGCACACATTGACACCGCTCACGGACACGATGTCTCGGTCGCGTCTCGGATCACTCCTCGAACAGTTCCGGCTCAAACGCTCATTAGTGTGCGTACTGAGCGTAGGTATAAAAAGTGAAGTACATACATGAGATTATCTTCTTTACCTATCTATTTTGTGGCGTAGTCGAGACTCCGCGGACTGGCGATTAGCCGTAACCTAGGACTAAGACCGAATAAATAAATATAAGAAGTCAGTAAAAATGACAAAGAAAACCTAGAAAATAGACGACGGTAGAAAATAGAATAGATTGGTTGCTGCGCTGCGTGTCGCGGGTTCGATTCCCGTTCGAAACAAGAATTTATGGTTATTATAGTGTGTGATGAACTTTTTTTCTTCTTCTATTACCTTCAGTTTGATTAACTTTCAAGTTCGATTAACCCTTCTTTCAAAGGGATAAAATATTCAACATACAAAATTCGACTGATATCACAAAACACCGGGAGGGATGAAGCGCGTATTACTAAAAGAGTTCTGAGTATACATGTAGATGGATGGAGAGGGAGAGGAAGGCCGAAAAAAAGATGGATGGATTGTGTGAGAAGTGAAAAAAGAGGATGAAAGAAAAGGGAGTTAGTGATAGTGTGACGGGTGACAGGACAAAATGAAAGAAGAAAACGTGTTGCGCCGACCCCAAGTAATATGGGATAAGGGCAGGAACAAGAAGAAGAATCACATAACACCATAGAACACCTACTTTGCCTACATTCCATCTCCTATCAAAAATATGAACTTATAAATTCAAGTAAATTACAACATTTACATAATTCGGATTAAAATGTTGCGCACAAATTCTTAAAAACTAAATAAACTATTGATGTAAAACTGAAAATAGCGATATAGCACCATAAAATAGGTAATAAATTGATATGCTACTTACATAATATGTATCGAATCGACTAGAAAACATTCTTGGAATATTTTTTACTTTATCTGATTTTATTGCCTATAGTTTTAAATATGCTTTTATTACCTTAGACAAATTAGATAATTTTCGTTTTTTAATTATCTTTAAGTTTAGGTAGGTAGGTACAGAAAAAAACCCGACAGCATAATGAAAACCAGTTTGGCGATTCTCCCGACCTTTCCTGTCTAAGTTACGCAACTAGTAACTCTAAGCTCAGCTAATATACAATATAGATTATATCGTTCGTCGGTCGTTAAGTCAACGACCGGCTTTAATCACTATTTTAGGTATTTATTACGTATTTACGACAACTTTATACAAACGAAGTAATAAGAAACATTGTAAATAGTGCCACAATTCTGTTAAGTAATAATACTTAAGAGGGACAGATCTGATCACACTTACTTATAAAGGGGAAAGTTTTGTGAGTGTGTATGCAATGTTTGTGGATTTCTATGAAAATTGGCATACATGGGTAGATCATACCCTGGTGCAGCACACAGGATAACTTTATTCTTATTCTTCATTGTACGCAAAATTTTAACAATCAACAAAAATAGGACGTTTGGTGTACATAGGCGAGCTTAACCCATATCTGGGTTTTCTTACAGCAAACCATGTAAATTAAAATGTACATTAACATGTAAAAATAAAAAAATTAAACACATAAATTGAATTTAACTTAAAACTAAAAATATACTAAATAGAGTTGTGTACAGCACATTATACATAAACATATTAAACATACTCGTAATATATACAATAAATAAATATTTATATACATACATATTTATAGGTCATGTTGACAGGAAATGTTCCTTAATTTTTCTCCTGAAAACTTTCAACGATGCAGGGCTAGCTCAATGTATGCGAAAGAGAATTCCAGAGGCGCACAGCACGAACGGTAAAAGATCCACTATAGCGATGAAGAGTGGGGTGGAAAACGAAGGAGAAGAGAGAATGATGAGCGACAGGGTTTTCCTCTCGGACCAAGATACTCAAAGCGTTCCCGATAATCGGCTAGTGGCCGTAAAAAATGTAAAAAAAGTCCATCTTTTAGATTATTCAAAAATAAGGGACACGTATTTTTTTATTTGTAAATTAAACCAAAATGACAAAGATATAGCCCATTAAAGTTACGTGTAACGTCACGCCGTGCTGCATTTTTTCGCACGGGGTGACGTCACACGTAACTTTAATGGGCTATAACTTTGTTAAGTATTTTTTATTTAATCGAAATAAGAAAAAAATACGTGTCCAATATTTTTTTATAACCTAAAATACGGACTAAATAAAATGTAATTATTTTGACCCTGGAAACTACCCTATTATTACAAGGATTATTTCCTACAATCACTAGTGTTAGATAAATAAAATGATGGAAAGATGTCTCGGTAGCTCACCGTCCGGTGTGGGTCAGGCCCAAACCGAAGGCGCCATGCGTTCCACGCGCGCCCCTAAAAGATGTCAGCAAGGACGCGGTCCACTAGGGCTGCTGCCTGGAAGCCGTTAAGGCTGCGGGACTGTTCGTGGTCCTAAAACGTAGTGGGTCACTGGAGGAACACTTGTGATTTTAGTCAGTAAAAGTCTGACATTCCCTCTCGCTCCAACTAGAGCGGGTAAAGTTATTTGATGATTTCTCACATCAAAAAGGGCACCCACTATGGCGACGGCGACGGCGAGCAATGGGTAGCTCGCTGTCCAACCGTCCGGTAACTGACCGGACCGAGCCACAGTCGTCGACGGCGCGCACTGTTCCCGCGCGCCTCAAGGATTTGTCAGCAACAGTAGGGGCCTAGCTGGGTCAAAACCTACTGTGGCCAAGGGTCTGCTTCTGAAAGGAAGGCGCGGCCCCGGTATGAAAGGCAAGAAGGAACGGGGTGGGTTTTTTTATCAGTAAGTGTCTGACACTATCTCCCACTCCGCCCAACGGCGGGGGATGTCATTTGAATGATTTTAACCCACCAAAAAAATATAAATACCCGCCTTACTTATAGTCAATAGTGCATAATAGCGATATTGATTAAACCAAAAAATATAATAAAGCACTACTTCTGTTTCGTTATACAATCAAAACAAATTAATGAAACCTTTTCATTGGTATATTTTGAAACAAATCTTTCCGAATTTGGGTTCAGTGGGTGGATGTGACGAAACGCCAATGTTTGATCAATGTTGGCGGTCACGGCGACTTTGTATCGAGGTCGAGTATGTACCAAATTATTATTTGCACTGTTCATTTTGAACTTCCTGACGATTCAAGATTATGACTTTTTTATTATAGTAAAAAAAATATGCAAGTTTTTTTTTTATTGAGTGGTTTAATTCTTTTTATTGTAACGGAAGCCTTGCTCTTGATGGTTCGGTTCTGATAGAAACCGATTCAACTATAACTAAAATAATCCATAGATCTGTAACTTGATAATAAAATATATTTCTTAAATATCGATTGGATTTGAAATTATCAACTATCAAACTTTACCTAAAAACGGCTAAACTCAATGTAACAAAAGCGTGTTATAATGTAATTTTTTCCGATTATACAGCACATTTAGGTACCAATTTACTTTTATTTTAACTAGCCGCTGCCACGGCGTCACTCGCGTGAACGTGAAAATCTGCCTCAAGGGAACACACTATCCGTGATCCTACCCATGTACCAAATGTCATCCAAACGGTGCGAGCGGGAAGAAGTAAAAACATACAAGGATACACCTTGCACAGTTTCACCTTGTGATTTTCCGGAATAACGGGTTCCGAAAAAAATATTTCTCAAAAAACTTTCAAATAGACTAACTTCAATAAATATAAAATATCTACATAAAAACTTGTTCGATTGGTAATGCAGAGTGCATCGTTAGATGACTAACAACGTGACGTCATCATGTCCGACAGCTACACTTTGGGATAAAACCCACTACTCAGCTAGCTTTTACTTACGAGTGTTCTGGGGCCTCACCATGACGTGTTAAAAAGTCAAGCGTGCGAGAAAGAGATAGGAGTTATACACCCTAGACATATATTATGTAGTTCCAGCTCTATTTTTCGCGCATAGTTCAGGAAAAATCTGGCAGTCCCCAAGATCACAGATCAGAAGCCTGCCAGATTAGACAGAATAGGTACTTTGAACTTCAAAAAAAAAAAAATGGGTTGTTTATTGATTGGCCTGTTGGTCTAGTTAGTGGCCCAGACTGCTATGCCGGAGGTCGTGGGTTCAATTCCCACCCAGGACAAATGTTTGTGTGATGAGCACGATCATTTTTATTTTATTATTTATAGGTTCGCGCTTGACTGCTATCTCAAATACCTATAATATGCTATCTATAATAAGTATGTTTTTAAGAATATATGTTTATCAGTTGTTTAGTAGCTACTCATAACACAAGCTCTGCTTAGCTTAGGGCTAGACGGCGTTGTGTGATAGTTGTGGAGTATTATTATATAGCTCCTGCTTTATTTTTCGCGCATAGGTCAGGAAAAATCTGACCTATGCGCGAAAGTTTAGACCGAGGGAGTGTCAGATTAGACAGAGTACTTTGGTAACCTCAAAAAAAAAAGTTTATTTATTTATTTAAAATCTAAAATAACAAAAGAAGAAGAGCTTACGGATGTTACTTATTTCAAAATATTTTTTTTCCTGCAGACTTGCGATGGAAGAGTAGATCTCGACACCAACAATTTATACTACGGTAACTCGAATTTTAGGTATATTCGTGTTTTTATGCTAAGTTGCTTAAAATGTTGTTTTCCATATGTAAAAAAAAAATCGTGCGTAAATCTTTTTATTTATTACAATCTTTACGATGTTTTTACTACATTAAAAAACACATTTTAAACAACTTAGCATAAAAAATAAACAAATGTACCAAAAATTCGAGTTAGCGTTATAAAATTGTTTGTATCAAGATGTACCTAGATACAGTGTGTATAAACAGATTAGGAACCTGGATTATTTATTTAAAACTATGTGAATAACACCAATAGAGAGCTAAAGCCAATGTGATGCTATTACCTATACATGTGTAAGTATTAAATTTAAACAAAAAAAAAAAAACATAACTAATAAACCAAAAAACAATATAAACATACAATAAGAAATAAGAAATTAAGAGCGGGTAAATCGATTTCCTAGAGTGTAGGAGCGCCCAGATTGGTCCGCTAGCTCGCGCCGGTTGACATAATCTAATATTAAAAATATAAAAATAGGTAAAAAAACTTTTTAAGTTAAACGGTTTTATGTTAAACATACATTGCAATGTTTAAGATAAATGTACTAAAAACCAAAAAATAATAAAATAGATACAGTCGTGGGAATTATAAACATATGCATAGACTAGACTGACTACATTGTAGACAATTGACGTGCCCCACGGTTTTATTTCAGTCTAGTCTATGCATATGTTTATAATTCCCACGACTGTATCTATTTTATTATTTTTTGGTTTTTAGTACATTTATCTTAAACATTGCAATGTATGTTTAACATAAAACCGTTTAACTTAAAAAGTTTTTTTACCTATTTTTATTTTCTAGTTTTTAGTTTTTATTTCGCATTCTGTATGATAATTATTATTACGTATTATTATTATCGCCTGAGTCTTGAGGGGAAAACGCTAACGACGTATCATTTTTAGCCACCCTAACGCCACACAGTCCTCAACACGATACAAAATCTTGACTTGGGTGGTGGATTCAGGCTGGATTAATCAGATACCTAAATTACAGATTCAATTTCTAAATTTAAATCTTATTATTATACGCCATTTGGTGGCTGCGCCCATCTTAAATATTGAGGTTGTATAGTGCACTGTATTCTTCTTGTCAAGCCCTTTTATTTGAAACCCATATTGGTGGGATTGATAAAAAATTGTTATCAGCCATTTGGTAGCGGCGGCCATCTTAGATTTCAATTTTGCATAGTAAATTGTATTCTACTTGTTGAGACCTTTCATTTGATACCCATGTTGATGGGATTGATAAAACCTAAGTTATCCGCCATTTTGTAGAGGCCGCCATCTTGGATTTTAATTTTATATAGTACATTGTATTATACTGGTTGAGAACTTTCATTTGATACCCATATTGATGGGATCGATAAAACCTACGTTATCCGCCATTTTGTAGCGGCCGCCATCTTGTATTTCAATTTTTTATAGTATATTGTATTCTGCTTGTTGAGCCCTTTCATTTGATACCCATATTGATGGGATTGATAAAACCTACGTTATCCGCCATTTTGTAGCGGCCGCCATCTTGGATTTCAATTTTTTATAGTATATTGTATTCTGCTTGTTGAGCCCTTTCATTTGATACCCATATTGATGGGATTAATAAAACATAAATTATCCGCCATTTTGTAGCGGCGGCCATCTTGAATTTATAATGATAATGAATAAACATAATTGTATTGTCACCAAAATCCAAAGTGTATACAAAATTTCAGATTAATCGGTTGACAGGAAGAGGGTGAAATTTGAATTACTAAATTTGATCAAAGAATAAAACAAACGGGGTGAGCTAAATAAAACCGTTTAAAAAAGTCCCTATATCTATAGAAGCTTTGCACATTTAATTGACATTCTGAATGACGACAATTTTTCTCAAAAACTTTTAAGGGTTACAAGTTTTGTGAAATATTACGCGTTCCAAATGAGAATAGGACCGATTCCTATGTTTTGACGTCTCGTCGTACTGTCAAATCGAAGAAGTTTTGTCAAAATTGAAGAACTTATAGATGAGTAAAATTGAAGAACTGGTTTCTGATTAAATTTTTTTCGTTCACAGTTCAAAAATAAATTAATTTTTTCGTAAATTAATTAATGTTTAAAAATTTCTTTCCTCGATTTGACAGTAAATCGTGATGGCACAACATGGCGGGCGATCCTATTCTCATTTGGAACGCATTGTTTTCGAGTAAATCACGGAATTACCGCCAACTGAATGCCAACAGAGTTTTCAGGCGTTTTCTCTCTTCTTTTGCGTTGCTTTTTCATCTCATTCATGAAATTTGTCACAGCAGCACTCGGCTCCATACAGCTCGGGCGAATTCCACCTCAGTCGCAATGCCATCTTTCTCCATTGGTATCAATAATTATGTAGGTACTATTCCAATACGTAGTTCCTGAGATTAGCTCGTTTAACCAACCAAATAAATCTATCAAGTATTTAGTAAACTAATGTATTTTTTTTTGTATCGACTAACTGCATTCTACAGTTGGTAGATACAAAAAAAAAATCGACTTGATGACCTCCTCCTTTTTTTGAAGTCGGTTAAAAAGTTTTTAACGTTATTAAGTAACATTGTATTACACTGCAATGTGTATCACCTACACGTACCCTTTATCTGTAACACACCAAACGGCCGTGATGACGTGATGCTCAAAGTTGAGAAGGTCGGGGCAAATTAAAAAAAAAATGAGCTAAATTAGGATTGGCCGAGGTCAAACAGGCTCCTGCGACGACTTCATCATCGCTTACTATCAGGCGAGATAGTGGTCAAGCGTGAGCCATGTAATAAAAGAAATAGATCCCTTTAATAAGTTCTGCGATCGATTCACATCTTTTTATTTTAAATCGATATTGATTTTTAAAATAAAATCGACAGGTACAGCTTCACTCTTGAAAGCTAGTGTTATGTACCTAACTAACCTAAACCCGAGGGTTACTACCAGAAAACTCTGCTGGCACTCGGTAAATACCATCATTCACTCGAATATTTCACAAAACTTGTTCCATCTTTTTTTTTAAACTGTAAAAGGTTTTGTAGAAAATGTTCGTCAAAGATTCTATTTTTATAAATTTTTGATAAATATGCTAAATATAAACTTCATTTAAAAATAATAGGTATATGTACTAATTATAATTTTTAGTCAATCAGAAAATATCTCAGTAAAAAATGAACGACAATTTATACCAGTTATTATTTCAATAACACACAGAATATGTTCAGCAGCTCTTTAGTTGCCTCTGACCGGTTTCATAGTTCATCAATACGCCAAGTAGCTATAGCTACAAATTTTACAACTTTGTTTATCTCAAGAATATAAAAGTGAATGAGCTGACCAACAGTCATGTCGCAAGGCAAGGCAAGCGCACACCTCCGCAGAAATTTAATTTAAGGCCCTTGCTCCTATTTAGTGCCATAAAACAGTGAGTTTCTGAAGCCTACTTCTTGGTAAGGTAACGGCTAGGTTTACAGACTTGAAAAAAAAAAATATAATGTATTATAAATTTATATATTTAACACTATCAACACTGAATTTTTCGTTTTACTAATATTATTTACTTCTTTCTTCTTTCAAACGACTTGGACCTTTAGAAATATGTTTAAACCAAAAAAGAGCTGGTTACGTATTCTTTAGTATGTTTGTACTTAGTATAGGTAAATAAATCAATATTTCGCAAAGACAATGGTTTTAATGGTCAGCAGAGCTGTATGCAGTAGGTACGAGTATATGTACATTTAATTCCGGCCAGATGTTCAATTGACTATACGCCTTAAGATTCAAATGAGGCACAATTTTTGAAAAGATTAGCTTTCAATGATGTTTGGACGTGGAATTAATGAATTTATTACGCAACAGATGCAAAATATTACACATGACTTTTAATGACTTTGCATTGTGCTTCATCAGCCATATTTGGGGTAACAAGGACTTAAGTATATGTTTTGGCAGAATGTGTTCGGCTTTCAATGTTTGTTTACTTCTAATTTCGCAGGTAGGAAAGTAAAATAAAACGAGTTTTTTTCTGCTAACTTTAAAGAGGTTTATTTAGGTACAATGGTTCTGAAATAATCATTAAAATTAAATTGTCTTTTTTTAAGATTTTTTTACAACATTTAAGTAATGTGTGTTTGTCCTGTATTTTATTTATGTGGTATACAATAAGAATACAATAAATAAATAAATAATGATAGTAACTTATATTAACAATCAGATACATAGCATGGTAGTCTTGCATCTAGTACATGAATATAGAATAAAGTAAATTAAAATGCCTGTGTACAGTACACATACATCGACATAATTTCTGTAATAATTATAAATCGTTCACTGACTGTCTTGCTTCTCAGCATAAGCCTCCCCAAGAATTGTCCAGATCGATCAGTCCTTTGCTGTCCTCGTGCATTCTGTTCCGGTCACCTTTTCGCAGTCGTCTTCCCATCCACGACGCTGCCTACCTTTCCTAATCTGAATCTAATCGAATACCTTTTCTAATCTGCCTAGGACACCATTCTGTGACATCTTTTTCCCATTTATCTTTATTATTTTCTATTAAGTGACCTGCCAATTTCCACTTCAATTTTCTGATGCAATATTTAACATCTTCGACTTTAGTTTGTTGCCTTATTGACTTCAGTTTTATTTTGTCTTTTAATTTTCTATTCAATATGCTTCTTTCTATGCTCTGTTGGCAAGTTTTCAATGCTTTCATGTTCTGATTAGTTAGACTCCATATTGTCTGACTACCATAGGCCATACTCGGCATAGTAATAGCATGGTGTTTAAAATTTTTCTTTTAGATTTTATTGGTTTATCAAAGGTACTTTTCCAAGAGATGTTAATTATATTGTTGCTTTCCTTCTTTGTGAGGTTTGTTGGGGATATTATCTGTCCGAGGTATATGTACTCGTCTACATGTTCTATAGTACTGTTGTTTGGGTGGATTGGTATTTTGGTGAGGTTTGTCATTACTTTAGTTTTGCTAACGTTCATTGATAGTCCGACTTATTCGCTTTCGCAGGTGAGTTGTTCAATCGTTTTCTGTAAGCTTTTGGGTCTTGGCAGATTAATTTAGGATCATCTACGAAACATAGATGATTTAACAGGATGATTTTAACTTTTAGGTCATATATTATAAAGGTTTGCAATAATTTGTAATAGTGTATGCGTAGGATGATAATAACCAGAATATTTATACCTAAATTAAGTTTTGAACCTCAACGTAGGTAAATATTATTACAGTCGGGTTTTTTGGAAATACCAAGATGAGCATAACGCAGCTTAAGGAAAATTTGTGCCTAAGGCACGTCTGTCAATCATTTCAGTGCCCCAAGTCAGGATTGTTTTAAACTTATAATAAAAACAATGTATAAAACCAAATAGACGTAAGCTTACGAGACCAAAGTCAGAAGAAGAGAAATTAATTTGCTAGCAGTACACCTACCCCTGTATGACTTTAATTTCATAGGATTCATTGGTTGTCTGGTAGATATCGCTGTTAGTGGTAAGACCGCTATTGTACCCATAGATTTAAGTTTATGTATAAGTTGTGTTACTTTTTTACCTACTTGTACATTCGTCATTGATACGAGTACGTTGGTGTAGTTCACTTAAGCATTTACACGTTCACTTACAAACTATGAAAACAGTTTCTTATTATTTGGTTTTACTACCTATTACTCTCCTTGTATAAACTATAGGGTAGACTGATGATTTATCATAGAACCTAACTGTACTTGGGGGATCGAGAGAAAACTAAAAGTTTGCTGAAAAATTAAAACAACTTTCGACCCTTGGGGGTCGAGACTACATCTACACTATGGTCAGGGGTCCAGTGGACACATTATTTATTGGGGCTCGAGGGGCCGAGAGTGGACTAAACCGAAATTATTTAGTGGGTATGTGGATACCTACACTATAGAACATCTAGGTAATCAACATTTCAATGAAAATTATAAATTATTTACACACTTGAAAATGTAGTCTAGTTTAACTCGCAAGTTTCTATTTCTTATTTTTTGTCGTCTTTTGTTCCCATTGTTTTGGATCTCCCTCACTATTTGGCACCAGGATATTCTATCCTGGGTTGTCGTCAGCTCTGGCAATTGGGCTAACTTGAGATCTCTCTCGATTTTGAACCGCCAGGTCGGCAGGCGATTTTTGCCTTTCTTTTGTTCTGGCAGGTTTAGTGCAAAATTTTTACAACTAAGTTCTCGCTTCTGCTCCTAACATATTCTTATCATACCATATTCTGTCTGAGCCGATTTTTGGTAAATTGTTCGATAACTGGCGCGAATTAGAGAAATGATACTTATTTTATAAATAGTTGCGCTTGCATTCAGTGCGCTCCTTATCCGGTCGGGTCACATTTGTCACCCACATCAGCATTTTCATCTCGAAAAATAAATATCGGTAAGGGTTAGCTCATGTTTGATATATCTATACCCATATGTATGTAAAGGAAGCTTGACATGTCACTCTGTATACTAAGTGCTACGTCGCTTACTGCATTATTCGTGTGAGTCTAAACTCTTTATCACTTATTGTTTAAACCGCTCTTTATTTGGCTGTAAACTCATAAGGTTTCAAGGTGTCGCTGACTTCACTGCATAATTGTGCCATTAAAATAATATTCACATTAAAAACTACAAATCGGGTGTTACTTGCGTCAACTGACCGGTAAATGATGTACTCGCATTTTGTTTCAATGGTTGTTATTGTAATTGATTTGAGACCTCAATCTTCATACATAGATATACCATAGCTACTACATCCATAACTGACCGGTCAGTGCTAAGAATACTGAGTTGCCTTCCGTTGGGTGTAAACAACAATGCCGACTCTTTACTGCATCAGTAATCTAATTTCTCGTGATGTTATATGTATAATTTATAGCCTTCCTGGACAATTGGGCTAATAATAAGCTTGCCATCCGGTCGTCCGGTAACTGTCCGGACCGAGCTTGAGTCGTCGAGCAACGGCGTGGAGTATTCCACGCGTGACGCGCGCCTTATAGAGACATCAGCAAAACCCTAAGGGCCTAGCAGAGCAGAGGCCTATTGGGGTTATGGAATCGCTCTTCAATTTGAACCAGTAGTTCCTGAGAATTGTACGTTCATACGAATAAACTCTTCAGCTTTATAATTTTAGTCATCATCTTCCTGCCCTTGTACCTTTTTATTTGGGGTCGGCACAACATGTCTTTTTCTTCCTTTATAATTCTTTCAGCTTTTTTAATTTTGTTATGTTTTGTTAGCCTGTTCTGTCCCACTCCTGGGCAAAGGCCTCCCTCCACTCCCTCCATCTTTCGCGCGCCTGGGCTTCCTTTGCCAGTTCTGATGAAATCTGTCTTGTTCGTCACGCTATCTCCTTCGTGGTCTACCGCGACCCCGTCTCACTGTTTCAGTGTTTATAATTTTAGTATAGATTATATTAAAATGGGTTATTAATTTTGCTTGCAAGTGTAATACTGAAATGTCAGTTCTTCAACTACAATATTTAAGTAAATAATGTCAAATATGTAAATCGTTACTCTCGTGGTGTTGATGCAGATTCAGTAAATAATTACTAAAATTAACATACGATTCTAAATAGAAAATGCGATGTCATCATCGTTTGAACTAAACCAATAACGGACAAAATAAATATGTTAATAGGGAACCTCATATGCAATATACAAGTTTATATAAAAAGCGTTGAAAAATTCCTATCGAGCCAAAATTTATAAACCTAACCTAATTAGACCAACGGGCTAGTAAAAAGCCGTCACCCCTGTCTTACTGGCCTCACGTCCATCATATTAGAGATAAGTGGATACAGCTGGCCAGTTAGAGTAAGAATTACAAAGTGTATATATTTTTTATTGATATAAAATAGTGCTTAACTGTGTGTGATCCCACCTGATGGTAAGCAATCGTTAATTATGAGGCTTTAATAAATAATTTAAAATTAGAAACTATTGACTGAACGAGGTTATTGAACAATTAACTGCCTTATATTCATCCTGGATGAGTTTTTTAAAAATAATTATGAACTTCTTATTCGACAAAAATATTTTTCAATATTCGTTCTCTGAATCATTGATATTTGTTAGCATTTTAGGGAGCCTAAAAATGTTTATAATTGAAAGCGAATTTTTTTAACATTTGAACATAGCAACTAAGTAGGTACGTCATCTAATAGTTACATAATTATTACATTATGCTCAAATTCGCTTTTAATACGTGTTTAGAGAAAATAAAAAAAGTATATAAATTAATTCTCAAGAGTAGAAATTCACACGTTTTTAAAACTATATTCAAGAAATTTTCCCACATGTACCTACGTATTATGTACTAAGTAGTTAATAGTTCAGCATAATTACTTGTATCGCTTCAAGCAAAATAGCGAGCAATGTTGATTGTATATCATAAATAATGTTCATGCGGGTATTTTGTATAGTATGTAGCAATGGACGATACGTGGATACATTTAACTATATGTATTGTAGTAGATAGTATTACTAGCCATGAAGATACCATAACTTGGTCGTGCCATTAGCTCATTTAAGAGCTTTGAATGCCCCAGAGGCTTCTAAAATGCTTTACTTTTTTTTATAATGTATAGGCTCGCTTTTGACCACTATCTCACCTGATGGTAAGCGATGATGTGGCCGACGATGGAAATCCACTACACGGGCCCAAAGCGGTTCAGTGGATGTCACATGTCTTCGAATTTTTGATTCTAGAACACGCCGATTTCCTTACGATGTTTCTCTTCGCCGTTTTGAGAGTAGTGATGATGAAATAAATAATACAAATTAGTACATTTGCAACCTACAACTAGTAAGTTGGGGCCGTCACCACTCGGCCACCACAGCTCTTATTTACTCCTGTTTCACTTGTTATCTCAGGTCAAATGGTAATCTAGACCGGGATTAAATTTTGAACATCAATAAATGAAAATAAATGGAACGAGAAGGTGGTTCAAGGAAAGTGGACTATGTGACGGATGACAGGGCTGAGTGAAAACGAACAACGTATTGCGCCGAGCCCAAGCAGTACCTTAACCTAATAAGTGACGGTGGTCGAGAGACTGAAGTAGAAACAAATCGTATGACTTCAATGTAAACTTTTGAATCCAATTTGCTTTTGAAACAAGAGTTTGTTTTGTCAACGAGATAGTCACGTGAAAAGATGATACCACGCTATAGATGTATGGGTAATTAAAGTATATACCAAGTTTAAAATCGTATAGTTTCCGGCATGCCGGTGTCTTATCAAGCGAAGTTATGGCGTTTCTAGTGAAAATTTACGTTCCTTTGTCTTTTTTACTGCTTGGCAATGTTTACTGATGATGCGCTAGTCATTTATATCGGTTTCCTTTTCCTGACTTTTTTCTTGTTGAGTGTTAACAGAAAAAATATTCATGATAATTATTTTCTGTTAACAGAGTGGTACATTTTATCGGACCAGACCAATTATATATTCAATCAACTTTTTGTCTATGACCCTTTTATTGACAAGATATAGAGGGATATTGTCTGTAAGGAACTGTCCTTACAGACTGTATCCCTCTATAAAAAATGGCTCGATGATGATGATGAGCCAGTGCTCATCATCAGTAACCGAGCTTTTTCAATTATGTCGTATTCGGCTTATAGCTTAACTGGTTGCAACCAGTATTTTATATGGAGTGGTTCACAGACCCTGATTTTCGATAAATAGCATAACCACGAGTCCCTATCGAGGACAGTCGTACCAGGAATTCATGAGACCAGCGCCAAGTTCGGAGCACTACATTACTGATACTGTCTCCTACAGTACCTACAAGAGTTCCACTTGCAAGAACACAACAACACAAAATCGAATCTGATTCCAAACAAAGCAATAACAAACTAGTAAAACCTGAATCGGAACCAGCAATAACAATAATGATATTGCCTTCATTCAATTTGGTGGCAACGCAGCTCATTGGTCGCCTTGCGAGAGGTACGAGTACTTCCGAAGGTCTCCCCGAAAGGGAACACTTTCGTTTCTTTGCACTAGTCCAACCAGTTTCGTAGAAATAAAGATAGGTACGCATCGATGATTCGTTCGCTTTCGGTGTTTCGGGGAACTTTCGGGAACGATTAGGAGTGACGAATATTGATATTGGATGGGAGAAGAGGGTGATGAAGGCAAAACTATTTTTTTTTTTTAGGGATACATACATTTATCAGTATACAATACAATAATATCGGCACTTAGTCAACAGGTATCATACACGAGTATATCAATATATTAATGGAGGAGTTGAGGGAGGAATGTTATGAAAGAAATAAGAGCGAATGATACCGTGATGGTTGATAATAGGGATATAGTACAAAGAAGAAAGTTTCGCGTCGTAAAACGAAAAGCTAATTATTTTGTCTAGATAATGATTATCCGGGTCCTGTTAACACATTCCGGGACACTTGACTATTTGTAAATGTATGATGATATGACACTTCAAAATCTCATACATACATTTAATTTTTTTTTAATATAACAAATACCAAATGCCTCACCATCAAAGATTGCATCGCTACTTACCATCAGGTGGGATCGCAGTCGAGCACTAGTTTATCTCAATAAAAAAACAAAAAAAATATCATTTTACTGTATCACTATATAATTGTGCTTGTATGGCTCAATCAACGCCTGTCGGCGGTGTGAATGTGTTGTTTTGATGCATAAGTACTGCGATGTACCTATGTGTTGAAAAATGACTCACTCGAAATGAGTTTGCCGTTACACCCACAACCGAATGAAGTCGCGTGATGTGACAATAGATGTGCTTCTTAGGAATACTATGGACAAGCTACGGTTATCACCGGTTTGAGAGAAAGAAGAGAGAAGAAAGAATGAAGGAAAGAAAAAACTTTTATTCGTACCTCACACATATAGTAGAATTCGATTCATAAAAAAAAGATACCTTTAATATCTGTGCAAGGCCAAAAGGGCGCCTAACTCAGCATATGCTGCGATATTTAAAAAGATAAATAACTCAGCGCTGGTATTCTGTTAGGGCCCGCTTTGCCATATTACATGATATAATGTTCGCCGCCCTTAGCCGTACTGTCCCGTAACGATATATTGAGATAACGTCAAGAGGCGGTCTATCCCGGAAAGTGTTTCTGATTTACAAATCTTGCACTACACAATATGAAGTCCTTAACTTAATTATAGTTTATGTACGAGTGCTTTAAAAATTTATGTCATATTGCGATATCTGAAAAAGTAGAGAGCTGAGAACTACTCTAATACTGTTTGCCTAACACTCAAATTCGTTCAACCTTCATTTATTAAACCAATATTTTCATTACCGACGTTCGATTTCAAAAAGAATTAATTGAATTAAGATTATACTTAAAAAACGTCGGTATTCGCTTCAGTGTGTGCTCACCTCAACATCCGCAAGGTGCTTGAATAATCCAAGAGACCGGTTGAAGATAATAGTTTACCGGTGACAGAAATCTTACTATAGTTATGCAAAATACACGTATTTACTAAGTTATCGGTTATGATAATCGTTATTAAAAATAACCGGTTAGCTCCATTTTAAAAAGCGGTGTGGAAGATGCATTATGAAATGTAGTTGTACTACTATTTCGACCTCCCCCTAACTGTCCTATCTCACAAACTGGCTTATCTGCACTGATATTACCTATATGTTCATAACATTATTTCGAACAAGCTCTATCTAATCATCGTATCTGAGTCGTTTACCATTTAGAAGATAATCACGTACTTTGTTTTGCATAAGTGCAAAAGGAGGGAAAAAATATTCTTCTTTATTAAATATTAGGCTTTAGGGCCACTACTAACTTAAAGAATAAACCAAGAGCAATATAAAAACTTATTAGTTCATCGATAAAGCTACAGCTAACGCAACTACAGGAAAACTATTGTAAGGCCTGACCGAAAAACGGATGCCCTGGAAAAATATCAGTTGCTAGTTAGGACAGTTAGCACGGAGGGTGACGAATATAACACAAGATAACAATAACCACAGTCTAGGAAAATGAGTCCATAATTCTGACGGAATAGTTGGTAAGACTGATGGAGTACTGATCATTGCAGTGGGCTGTGACTGTGGCGGTAACAGCGATAGTTTTTAATGCACTTTCTGAATTCTCTGGGCTCCTAGTACCTGGCACTAGTATTGCAAGGTGGAATATCTGTAGCCCGATTCACGTAATGAAAACCGTAACGATATCGTTGCGATTTAGTCGTTTAGACCATTTCCGTATTCACATCCATCAATCGAGTTTGAACGACACCGATTTTAAAGTCGTTTGAAATTCGTCGATTTAAAAAAAAAATCTGTATTACATTATCCTGGTAGAATACTTATTAATGTAACTGGAAATAAGTCGATAGATCGTGAATACCGCTTTTGGATAGGACTTCAATCGAACGACTATAAAACTTCAACGATATTTGGCTTGTTTGATTTTACGTTAATCAGGCTACTGGACGTTGATAGTTCGGGCTGCGGAAACTATTAAGATTTTCCTATAATTATGTTAATTTACAAAAAAATCCGTGTCTCCGGTGATCTTTCCTTAATGATTTGATATTTATCATGTTAAGCAAATGATAGAGGAAAAAGAAAAAAAACAGTAATAGTCCGAATACAGGACTTATCACAAGAAGAGCAAAAGATTATTATTATGCGGGAACCGCTACCGAAAATAAGGAAAACCTTTCCGCTTGGCCGTGAACCAAAAACGTGATCAATCAAATGTATGTTTGCTGAAGTCATTTACTACAATTTGAACCTTGTAAATATAGTTCAAATAACATATTTAAAGATTTTGACCTTCTGTCGCTGAAGACGAGTAGATACGTTATTTGGATAACAATTATTTTATCGTCACTCGAATTTTTTATACTTACTTAAAAAAATATTTTTGAGCTAATATTTGTCTATAACAACCATATTATAAAAGCAATATTTTTGCCTATTGTATCAAGGTTTTACCTCAATGGAATGTGTTTTATAACTGTATTTTCAATAACAACTTTTATATTATTTAAATATAAAACTGATCAATCTTAATATTTACTGTCGTAGGTACATAAAGGTATGATTATGTATTGACAACCCGATGCTTCTACAATTACTTGTGGTTTGCCGAGGTATTTGCTTTCAATCTATGTATATAGCATAGTCGGCCTTATTATGTTCCCCCTGTTGGGACTCAGACCTCCTCTATAATAGAGGGTATGGGCCGTAATCCAGTGCCAGGCCCAGTGCGGTTGGGATGTCACATATCGCGAGTTTGAACCCGCGACCTACAACGCGTAAGTCGGGGCCGTTACCTCTTGGCCACCACTGTTCAATCAGACAGGACGACGGGACTATCTGACGGTACCATAAACTACTTGAAGAGGTTTTCGAGATGATAACGGTGGTCGTCTATGTGCTGGTGGTGATTACTATGCTCAAGAAAACGTACTGTAAGAAAAAAATCCACACTCCCATTTTTTTATTTCGGCTTCCTAAAGGATGTTACGTAAATAAATAAATATGAATCACTTATCATTTTCTTAATACTTTTTAAAGGATTTTTTTTAAGATTATGTTGTAATAGGTACCATCAAAGACATTTCCTTCTCTGTCGAATCCATCCAAAGGTTGTCTTTAAAAAATCGCTTTTAGCGATAAGACCACCCATTGTGGCACCCTATTAATTTTAAGTTTCTTATGTAACTGCTTTATTTTTGGTGTACAATAAAGAATTTATCTATCTATCATTTCCGCCTGACCACCGCTAAGTTCAGAAAATCCGCTAATCAGAAATGACCACGATGGTACGTAATATCTTTTCTCGTTATAATAATTTTATTTATTAATAGCTACAGGAGTTATACAATTAGACAAAGGAAATTGATTCGGGGTCAAATAAACTTAAAGGAGTGATGTAGTCACTGATTTCCTATAGATAAGCAGATCATGCGTCGCATTATTATTGATTGATGCTGAGTGCTTATTAGGGCGAAGTAATGTGTGTATCTGTTGTTTGAATTTAAAAATTGGTGCTTTGCATCATTGTCTTTTTTTTTCGGTTGGGAAAATCATCCAATGACAACCCCCGCTCTTGAGCGGAGTGGGAGATAGTGTCAGACTCTTACTGACTAAAAAACCCACCCTGTTCCTTCAAGCCTTCATACCGGAGCTCGAGTTCCCTTTCGGATAACCCTGGCCCCAGTAGGCTTCGACCCGGCTGGGCTCCTGCTGTTGCTGACAACTCCTTGAGGCGCTCGGGAATAGCGAGCGCCATCGACGATGCATCATTGTCTAGAACGTGCTATCACACTATTATTATAAATCTTGCATAAAGGTGCTCCCTCACCGGGAGCATTCACGTGTAATGTAACGTTACAGATTTGAGCATTACATCAGTGGAGGAGGAGAACCGAGGACTACAATGCGCACCTTTTAATGATACAATGAGTAATAATATCTTGATACAACTTGTAACATCAATTCGCCATACATCAATCCGCTTCGTTCATTCGTTCGTCTGATATTATAGAATCAACTAAAAGCTAATGCTCAAAGTCGATACTATAATGTTACATTACACGCAAATGCTCGTTAGTCAGGGAGTTAGTATTGTAAGGTAACGCTCAAAGTCGAATCTATAATGTAACATTACACGGGAATGTTCCCGGTTAGGAAGAACCTTTTAAAGTATGCATTTGTGTGTGATCTTGTTACGACGTCACGCTCAAACGGTTAAACCATAGAAATATAATCTATGGGGTAAACCTTAATTCCCTTGGAATGATTTTGAACTTTCACGCAAGAGAAGTCGCTGGCAAAAGCTAGTCCGGCCTAATGACTTATAAAAGCTGCTTGTTTGGCTTCATCAAACAGCCAAGGCTTAAAGTTTTTTAATTCTAGGGCCGTCTATAAATCTTGGAACTGCTTGTTTACTTGAGAAGCATAATATAATTATTCGAATCCATATCAGTTTTATCAAATAGTTTTAAAAATAAACCTCAATTTCTGTTCTCTCAATTCAGCTTTTAAATTTGAGTATTTTTGTCAAACACAATTGTAGAACCTGACCTCACTCGTCACTGTCACTGAAATTCCACTTGTTTCTCAATTCCACTTATTGCACTGTTCCCAGTTTTCCACTGTTGATTCTCTATTGATTCTATTCCACTGTTATATCTTTCCACTATTGGATCACTATGAATTCTGTATTGGTTCTTTCTTAATTCTCGTCACACACAACACAAAATTATTTTTCAAACACCTAACTAATTTGCGGAGAATCTTAACACCAACTTATAATAATAATGTAACGTCATTGATCAACTCCCTCTGTGGATACTTAGTAAAACAAAGATTGTTCAACCCTTGACCGCTACCACTTTTTTTTTAATTGATATAATCTAGTGCTTGACTGCGATCCAACCTAAACAATTTTTTTTTTATTGATATAAACACTGCGATCCTAAAAAAATCCTAATTATAAACGGAAAAAGACAAATTAGCGACACGGCTAATGAACAACGGTGTAGGTAACTGTTTTCCCCAACTGTATATTCGAGTCCATTGTTAAAATATAAGACATTCTCTGCACTAGTATTAATACCAAATATGTTTTATAGTCGGCCTGATACCAACCCGCTTTAGGTATGCTATTATTGTGCTTTAGAGCTAAATTTCACCGGGACACCATGGCGGCGCAACCGGTCGCCGCTACCAACAAAATGTATAGGTACAGCTCTATAGAGAGTTACTCACCTGCCCCCCTTAGCCAAGTTACAAACGTTTCGCTTGCGTCGAACGCTTCGAGTTGGCCGCGTCGCCGAATCTTTTGTTCTGACCACGTGACTTGTCGTTGATACGACGTCATTCCCGTACATTTGAAGCTTTCTACTAGTGTTAACTTATTGCAGATTAGCAACTTGGCTAGGGGTACTGGTTTTCGTTTGGTTGCGCAACCAATTTGGTGGCGCGACCAGGCTCGGACGTGTGGCGCCTTCGGTGTCTGTATGGTGAAGTATAGCCCTTATAGTAAGCACGGTCTCAAAATGTCCCTTAGTCGCCTCTTACGGGAATAAATGGGATGGTGCTTCTTTACATCCGAACACCATACACTAGTGCACTATATAATATTTAACAGGGTTTTCTAAAATAGTATCTACGTAATAGATATTTTAACTTTTGTCAACAAACATCGACCTACCTACGTAATGTGCTACGTACCATCAAAGACACTTCCGCCTGACCACCGCTAAGTTTATTTTTGCTTGCACTCGAAACGAAAACTTCCAAGGTGTGGTTTGGCGTCGCGCCTCAGTGTTCAAGCGAATTTTTTTTTAAGTGTACAGGCAGTAATGACCGCGATGGTACATACTATTGACCTTCCATGGCGCACGTTAGGCTCACATTCGTATAGCATCTCTTTCCTTGTCAACCCAATGTTACTCACGAATTAGCATACCAAGTGACTTCCATTAAAGTACATAGTTAATACGTAATTGGTTGCGTACCCATAAAACCAACACATTAGTGGTTTACGAGATACGTTGTTGTAAACATACTTAATAGACAAAGCCATGCCAATTTACGTCACCGCAGTTGGACGGCGCGCGGCGCCACAAAAACATAAAACAAGTGACTGTTTAGAAAAATAAAAAAAACTGACTTGTGAATAGAAACTAAGAGCGACTGTTTTATTTAGCCTACTTTCCCACTGCTGGGCAAACTCTTGCTCCGTGGCAAAGGCCACTCGGTACTTTATCCAACCTATTTTTTTTCGAGCCAGCTCGAACTTACCCTTCCAATAGGCATGTAGGTCATCTGGCCACCTCTCCCAGGTCGACCTCGGCGGTGGGTGAGGTAGAAAATCTTCAAATGTCTTCTCTCGTTCCAGGGTGGCGCGAGAGGTGAGACTTTTCCTTACCAAAACCCACATATGTCCTTCAGTTGCCCTTTGCATTCCAGGGCAAACGGTAGCTCTTTCCAACGTTCCCGCGACCTTATCGTATCGCCTCTACTAGGCCGCTATGGTTTTGCTGGTATCTCTTTGAGGTGCACGTGGGACACTATGCGCCGTCCACTCGGGCCCAGTGCTTACCGGATGGCCGGACGGTGAGCTACCCATTGCTCGTAGTCCGCAAGCCCGCGCTTACGATGGCCGGCAATTGCCCTGTGACTCCCGGGCGTCTTTTGTGGCGGCGGTAAGGGTGGTTGCGGTATGTCGCACGTATTACTGTTTCGCAGAAGTAGGGTTTCCATTCAGAACCTCTTTCCATTCCCTTGCGTTGCGGCCCATGCTCTGTTCCAGGGCCGGGCCCAAAAGGACACGGCGGTCCTCCACCGAAGCGGGCGCGGGGCAGACTTCCACCGTATGCTGCACTGTGAGCTCCGGTCGAACGATTCTATTTTTGAATTGGATATTATCATCACAAAAAACCTTTTTCATCTGTTCTTTGATTATCATTGCTGCCAGTCAAGGTTTTTCATTTGCATCGTTAGGGCCTGCGCTCACTTGAGACAAGACGTCTTAGACAAAACCGTTATTTCTACGACTAAAGATGGGCGGTGGTTAAAAGTCCATCGGGTATTTACCGGGTAAATACCCAATTTTCAAAAGTGCTAAAGATTCTAAAAAATCTAATACATACATAAGCCACCATAAATAAATACCCATAAAAATAAATACCCGGGTAAAAACCCTGCATTTTAGGTACTTACCGGGTAGACACGGGGCGTTAGGGCTGTTGATAAAATATAGATATATCGAAACATCGATATTTTTTTCGAATTTATTTAATCGGCTTTGACTTAAAAAACAATCGTAAGTCGGCTCAAAAATAATTTATTCAATTTATATTTCATGATATTTATTAAAAAATTATGAATGTATGAAAATGTAGCGTTCTCAGTAAAAATAAACGAAGTTGTTGGAAATATTATCATTAACGAAATAAATAAGATCGAAGCTAGCGACATCTACGCGATTTTCTCAGAACTTGAAACCTTGTATATTAGGTCGCTTTCCTTCGTTCTTTCACTAAAGGTTCAGTGTGTGGGACGAGACGCGCATGCGTGAAGTCGGTCTTTGTTCCACTACTCGGTCGTTCACTCGCTTGGCGCATGCGTGATGTCGGTGTTGGCTCCACTACTTGTTTTAGCGCGGCGTCGCGGCTGATCCGGCAGGTATCGTCCTACAGAGGCCGCGGACGGACCTCGAAAGGACTTTACCCGTTATAAACTACTGGAAATTATCTTTTATTCAAAAGTTTGCTGTTCATTTTTCACTGACACTATTTATTTATATAAGTATGTATTTAATTTCATAGAAGGCTTACATACTGGCAAAACAATTAAATAAAAAACGAAAAATTGTCAAAAAGCATATTTATAACGCAAACAAAATAAAGTAAAAAAGGAAGTATAAACATAAGTTTATTTAATTACTTGAGAGAGTATAATTGAAAAATGACTGCGCTAAGGGCCTGCACTCATTTGAGAAAAGACGTCTTATACAAAACCTTTATTTCTACGACTAGAGATAGGCGGTGGTTAAAAGTCAAGGGCAAGTAAGTCAGCTCAAAAATAATTTACTCAATTTATATTTCACGATATTTATTAAACAAATTAAATTATGAATGTTCGAAAATGTAGCGTTCTCAGTAAAAATAAACGAAGTTGTTGGAAATATTATCATTAACGAAATAAATAAGATAGAAGCTAGCGACATCTACGCGATTTTCTCAGAACTTGAAACCTTGTATATTAGGTCGCTTTCCTTCGTTCTTTCAATAAGGTTCAGTGTGTGGGACGAGACGCGCATGCGTAAAGTCGGTCTTTGTTCCACTACTCGTTCACTCGCTTGGCGCATGCGTGAAGTCGGTGGGCTCGCTCCACGACTTGTTATATCGCGGCTGATCCGGCAGTATCGTCTTTTAATGGCCGCGAACGGACCTTTAAAAGACGGTACTCATTAAAACTACTGGAAATTATCTTTTATTCTAAAGTACGCTGTTCATTTTTCACTGACACTATTTTTTGATTTAAGTATGTATTTAATTTCACACAAGGCTTACAGACTGGCAAACCAATTAAATAAAAAACGAAATATTGACAAAAAGCATATTGATAACGCAAACAAAATAAAGTAAAAAAGGAAGTATAAACATAAGTTAATTTAATTAGTTGAGAGAGTATAATTGAAAAATGACTGCGCTTCAATATATTTTTCTTTTCATTTCATAATAATTCAGCATTCCATTCTCATCATAGAAAAAATATCCGATTAACAATATTTCCGCCATTGTTTTTTTATTGCAATCCAGTAAATAAGTAATAAAATATCATTGATTGTTCATTATTTATGACACAATATTAATCTAGGTTGTAACGTGGACCTTCCTTGGATTAATATTATAACAAGTAATTTTTGCTATACATACAAATAACTGAACTAATAAACAACTTAATAGGTGCTATAAATAGGTGCCAACTGAGAACAAAAGCAATATTGCCACGTTGAGTGGCAATGCTGATTCGTTGGCTAAAGAAAAGCCTAGCCCTCTGACCACTTGAACAGTTCAGTGCCGGATTAGCCACGTAGCAAGAGTAGCAAAAGCTACGGTTCCCTTATGAAATCTAATCAATTCCAGATAATCCGTAAAGAAAAGAAATTGCAACAGCTTATGTATCTATCCCAACCTAAGAACCCGTTGAGTTTTTTGTTTTTATTATTTGATAGGCTCGCGTTTGACCACCATCTCACCTGATGGTAAGCGATGATGTGGTCGACGATGGAGCACGCTTGCCTAGAAGTAACCTATTCATTCTTGACTTAAAGTTCCCTAAGTTGTAGCTATCAGGAAACATAGACTTCGGCAGGGAATTCCACTCCTTGGCTGTACGCAAAATATTTTTCCAAAACGCTTTGTGCGTATGGGTAGGATGTCTACCATGTACCGGCGACGCAACGCCGTACGTCTTGTGGTCCGATGAAGGAAAGGACTTGGCAGAATTAGATTGTACCTACAATTCCAGTACACACTCCCCGAAATGTAAACGCTAGAAAACCGATAGGGGCAACTCGGCGGTGATGCTCAAGGCTTTGGAGCTTCGACTCTACAAGTGCATGATTGCCGATGATTCTCTTGGCTCGCCTCAAAAAAGGTATGAGTTGTTTTTAACACAGACACGCGTTAGACACTGCTTTTAGTTGTAGGTAAAATGAGTTTACAATATCGTCACTATCGATATAAACATGTACTACATCATCACTCATTTTGTTTGTCTGTCATAACCTCATAAACAACTGGCATTTTTAGAAATTGACATCATATTTAAAAGCGAAACGAAATATTAATTTCTCCGGCATTGAGTTGTTACCGGTTTAAAGATGACGTGTTTTTAAAAGAAATTCTTTTGAACATCCTGCTCAAGGGTAATTGCAGTAGAATGGACAATATGTACATTCCTCCATGTTCATAATTATGATTTCGACCTTGTGGTGTAAAGCAAGGCTGTTATTATTGATAAGACCTGCGTAGGTACATCGGAAATCCTTTGCACAAAGGCGTATTGCAACGTGTCCTTTTAGTATGAAAGTAGATATTATACTCGAAAACCCAAACCGATTTTTTTAATTGATGCTTTAAATCGTAGCTATGATCTCTGGGCGAAGGAGGCGGCCGCACGTATGAGGGACAGGCCCTCATACTCCAGCTACCGGGATCCCGACTCCGATTTCCAGCCACTGTAGGTAGGTGTGGGCTTGCGAACGGCGAGAGGTGGCTCACCGTCCGACCGTCAGGTTTGAGTTGACGACGGCATGTATTGCTCCACGAGCTCCTCAAGGAGATGTCATTAATACCGTAGGGGCCCAGCAGGTTCAAAGCCTACTGCGACCATGGGTTCGTTTCTGAAAGGAAAACCCGGGGTCAAAGACGTTTTTCTGAATTGTCTGTCAGGCACGCGTGAAACACTATGCGTTGCCGATGACTCGACAGCGAGCTACCTATTACTCGTCGTCCGTAAGACCGCGGAGATCGTCCCTATAGCAAGCTGGAGGATGAATTAGTGGCCTATGTGCTTTTTCCCATATCTTGAAATAAGGGTACTTATACCTAGTGTTACGTGAATTGTTAAGTCAGCTGATAAGCAACCATCAACAAACACAGATTACAAAATGATCGTTAATCTTCGATTCGTGATCTAAATTACTCTTTTGTTGTAAATACGGGTGGCGCATGTTCTGCAGTGGACTTATGCGGGTTTACGATATTATTACTCGTAATTGTCACAGTCAATCAAAACTCATAACCAGTCAAAAGTATTTTTAAGGGCATGCAATTCGACATACATTTTCACTGTTTTTCATACAACCGCTCTTACGCGATTTTGACGTTATTACACATTTTTCATTATATATTTTGGAAATACAGTATCCTAAGGATATTATCTAGGCTTCTATTGAAATCAATTTATAAATTTGTGTAAAACTAATCCAGTAAAGACCTTTGAAAAACTGCCATTTTGCATGAACTTTGACACTTCATCATCATCATCATTTCAGCCGATAGACGTCCACTGTTGGACAAAGCCCTCCCCCAATTGTCGCCACAATGATCGATCCTGTGCGTCCCGCATCCATCGGATTCCCGCAACCTTCACCAGGTCATCGGTCCATCTTGTAGGAGGCCTTCCGACGCTGCGTCTTCCGGTACGCGGTCATACACTTCATAATTTACTCAAAAATTAAAAAAGTCAAAAAAGTATACTTAACAATAGAAGCCTTGCAAATTTTATTAACATTTTAAATGACGATATTTTTTGTAAAAAACTTTCAAGATCTAAAATTAAATACGTATTTCCTGAAACAAGTTTTGTAATAATTCAGTATAATAAAATATTCGAGTAAATCACAGAATTAACGAATGACAACAAAGTTTTAAGGCGTTATCTCTCTTTTTTCGCTGCCTTTTCGTCAAACATGGCGTTGGATTGCGTTAGATGAAGTAACACGCTTTTAAACCATGCTCGATGTTGACCATAGGTGTGTGGAAAAGCAGCCTCTCTACATCCCTCTCAAGTCATGTTTTGTTTGTCTAACAGTCCTAAACTCATATTTACAGTTTCTGCGACATCCTTAAAAAAAAAATTAAAGTGAAATTTGACTTTGTATGCTTCTATAGGAAAAACACTTTTTTAAATTTTTGAGCCCGTGTGTTTTGTTAAGGTCATAATGTAC
Source organism: Mythimna ferrago (assembly GCA_910589285.2). NCBI lineage: Eukaryota > Metazoa > Arthropoda > Insecta > Lepidoptera > Noctuidae > Mythimna > Mythimna ferrago. Next base: position 6,292,040 of record OU342673.1, on the reverse strand, counting down.
AAGAAGGCGATTTACGCGATTAACGATTTTTTAATATACATAGTCTGTTTAAATCTATATATAATATAAAAATGAATCCATATTTCCTTGGTCACGCCATTACGCGTGACTAGACCGATTTTGCTAATTCTTCTGAAAAAATAAAAAAATAAAATTAGGGTAGTGTAGGGTAGAGTAGTAGAGTAGGGTAGAGTAGGTAGAGTAGGGTAGATTAGGGTAGAGTAGGGTAGAGTAGGGTAGAGTAGAGTAGGGTAGGGTTGATTTGCTAAAAAAAATCACAATATAACTATTAGGCGGTACAAAGTTCATCGGGTCAGCTAGTCTAAAATATATTTTGCGTATTCGGTGGGGTCAAGGGGTTTGAATGTTATGTAGAAGCTCGCAATGCCACTTAATCACTATGACTGTTATTATCAGCAATGTAGCTGCACCTAATGAAATACCTACATTTGAGTTGACGACACTTAATAAATCAAAAACATGTTCTGAGATAATAATATAATGTTTGATAAGTGCCGAGTGGCCGAGACATTTGGAATTAAAGATATCACTTAAAATAACAAAACAATCTGTGCCTATTAAAGTCTCGTCATCGCGACTTCATCCCTCTTATGTCATATTTTGCTTGTTTAGTCTTAAACTCATATTTACAGTTTCTTCGATATCCATAAAGAAAAATTTAAAGTTGAAATGTAACTATGTATGCTTCTATAGAAAAAAGTTTGAACCACTTTATTAGTTTGCCGCGCATGCGTAAACGACCCTATCGTCTACGCATGCGCGGTAGTCTCAAGGGGCGAGGGGAGGCCAGGCTGTAACCACCGTAGTTCGCTACGTCCGTCAAGCGCGTCAGTTTTGATGAAGGCGGAGTAGTGAATACTCCTCCGCCTTCGTTAAAACCCTTAAAACCTAATACTAACTCGCTTTGACTAAAATACATGCCAATTTTTTTTAGGCAAGGACATATCATATTATTTTCCTGTTAGCAGCATATTATATTATATTATATTATGTTATATTATATTATATTATATTATATTATATTATATTATATTATATTATATTATATTATATTATATTATATTATATTATATTATATTATATTATATTATATTATATTATATTATATTATATTATATTATATTATATTATATTATATTATATTATATTATATTATATTATATTATATTATATTATATTATATTATATTATATTATATTATATTATATTATATTATATTATATTATATTATATTATATTATATTATATTATATTATATTATATTATATATATTATATATATTAAATATCGTAGTGATTATTTTAATAAAATTTTAGACGATTTAGTGGGTGCCTGCCGTTTTGCTGAAAAGATTTTAACAAAATTTCATAACCCAAACCAGTTTTAGCAACTTTTTTTTATACCATTGCAATATTTCGTACCTACGCATATTTTTATTTGGTCAAATTTTTACTTGGCAAAATATTATCAAGTATAATGTCATTATGGCATTTTGTCTTTGATCAAATGATATATTACAGCAAACAATCTTCAGACAATAAACGTTTGGTGAAATTATTTGTTAAGACAAAAAATATTTAAGCAAAAATAAGATTTTTTTTAGTTTATTTATGGAAGTAGTTAGAATAAGTTAATTATTTAAAAAAATTGTTAGGTTAGGTTAGGTTAGGTTAAAACTGTGACCTCCTACGCCTCCTATGCCAGACACGACTTGCATTAATAGAAAAAAAGATGTTGTTTTTAGTAGGTTACTCGGAACTCAACTATTTAGATTAGGAAATTACTTATTAAAAAAAAAAAAATCGTAAAAACTGTTAGTCCAACTGAAATATTTGACTAAATAAAAAATGTTATAAGTACTAGTTGGTAAACAAGTTATAGTTTGAACTTTGAACGTTCATTTCCCAAACATTAGGTTTGCGTTACAATTAATTGTGAATAGATTTTTTGCTTTGAGAATTTGGCAAATGATATTATGCGAAAAATTTTATGGGAAGTGAAAATTTGTCGAATTCCTTTCGGTCAAACAAGGGAGACCCCGATTTAGAATTTGCCTTGAATCGTTTTTCTTTGATGACGTATGTTGGTGAATTTTCTTAGGATTATTTACGCATGCTTATAGTCTAAGATCCGATTAAGAACGACCTTCACCGGTCTGTTTAATGGATGAAACGTATTTTATTATAAATTTAGTGTATTAAATAATATAACGCGGGTGGGTTGCCTAAGAAATTCCTGGCCAGACTATTATTAATTAAAAATTGAAAATTTATTTTATTTTTAGAAAACTGCACAACCGTTATTCATACCAGATTTTTTTGCAGACAACACTACAACATCGTATTCGTAATGAAACAGCGTTTATTTTGATATGGAATTTGTTGTATATAAAAAAAACACACCTGTTACCTGTTTATACCTGGCAACCCATAGCTATGCCAGGAAATAAATAGGCAACCCAACATTTTTATGTTCTAAAGGCTTCACTCTTTCGGTTAGTATTAAATTTATTCGTTAAACACACCGGTGCATATTACAAAAAAAAAAAAAAATTGTTTGGCCAGGAATTTCTCAGGCAACCCACCCGCGTTATATTATTTAATATACTAAATTTATCATAAAATAGGTTTCATCCATTAAACAAACCGGTGAAGGTCGTTCTTAACCGTATCCTGTACTATTATGGTATCAAGTCAGTAGGGACAGATCGTTTAGTGGCAATGTGGTGACTGTGCAATTTTTCCCCCTTACTTAGAATCGATTATGCATGCGCCGGGAGTCGCGAGGGGGAAGGGAGGTCGGACTAGTGCCGCCTGTCTCGATACATTTACGAGTCTCGGGACTATAAAATCGATACTTGGCCCAGTTCCGGCATTCACGGGAAAAACGAGACTTTCGAGACTCGTGAAAAAGAAAAATATTGTACATTCAAATATTAGGTATTTAGGCAATCAATATAAGGTATATTAAAGAATTTTATTAAAAACAGCATTTTCCATCTTATTTTTCTTCTGCCGAGTTTTCCGTCTGCCTATTACAATCGAGTAAAATAACAATGACGAGTTATTTTTTGCTTTTTTAAAATGAGCACGTAAAAATCATGATGCATTTAATATGATTTCAGTACAGTAGGATCTGTTTTTTGTTACAAAATTAACCTGTGACAGAAAAAGCCGTATTTGCTTCCACGCTGCTACAATGCCTTAAAAGCCAGCCATACACGTTAGGGTGTACCTAACAGGTATGCCTGCACAATTATACCTCTCCGGTAAGCTTGAATGGAAACCTGCACAGTTGTGCAACATACACGCTCCTATTTATCTGTACAACTCAACTGTACAGACAAACATGTCAGATATAACCTAGCGTGTATGAGACCACTTACCTTAAGAAATTTTTCACATTCTGGAAAACGTTCAACATGGTTTGTATGTTATACATAGAATTAAACGGAGAGGTTATCTTTTCCACGCGAAGTCGCGGCATGGCGGATAGAGTCCCGGCGGAATATCATTGTGGAATGGAGATAGTGACAGTCGCAACTCAGTGCTGGGCACACCATAATTGTGGCGGTAAGTCCCCTCATTAAGGAGTGGCTGAAAAGACAACACGGCATCCTTGCCTTCCGTATGACGCAGATCCTCACCGGACATTGTTCGAGAGGTTCCAGCTTTAGTACAGGCCATTTTCCAGAGCGACGAGGAGTGGTAGGCGGTCGCCTCTTTTTGCGAAGCAGTAATGTTAGCAAAGGAGGAGGCCGCATATGCGAGGGAATGGACCTGACGCCCCAGCCACCGGGATCCCGATTCCGATTTCCAGTTATCGTAGGCGCGGGCTTGCGGATGGCGAGCAATGGATAGCTTGCCGGCCAACCGTCCGGTAACTTTCCTGACCGAGCCGACCAAGTCGTCGACGGCGAATAGTGTTCCACTCGCGCCTCAAAGAAATGTCAGCAAAACCGTTGGGTGCCCAGCAGGGTCGAAGACTACTGGAGCCATAGGTTGAACGAAGACGAAGACGAAACAAAAGTGGATTTTCGTCAGTAAAAGTTTGAAACGCCCTCTCACAAAGCCCAAGGGCGAGAAATGTCGATAAATGATTTCCCAACTAAAAAAAAAGATGTTAATCTTTTATTACTCTTATGTCATATTGAGGTTTCAGTAAAAGGTTAAACTAGGTTTTCTTTTGCAGTAAATGTCTTTTGCGTGCTGTATTGTCGACGACTACAACGCTTACCGTTTGGTGAGATAGTGGTCAAAAGCCAGATAAACAAAAAAACCGTGAGCTACGCTATTGTCCCGACACGTTTTGGAGTACTTACATGAGCTCGAAAGCTATCAGACGGCTATTCAATCAGTGATTTACTAAATCTTTGATATTATACTATTAAAGATATATGGGTCTTTTCAAGCCCTCAATAATAACGAAATTCCGTCGTTATTATTGAGGGCTTGAAAAGACCCAACTTCCTCTCAATAAAATTGAGTAGGATTGTGCAAAAATATAGCAAAATACTTGGCTTATAGAGCTTATTTTCTTTGATACTGTTAAAGAGGTTTTCTGGGAATTAAATTTTTAAGGCAAAAATTCAAAACGGCATTTCTGCTGTGAAGTGGTGCGTCGTATCATGCAAAATCTAGTTTAGGAGATTTTAAAAAATCTACACAAGTTTCGAAAGTCTCGTTGTTCCCGGGACTGGGGGTATGAGTCTCGGGTCTCGAAAAAGAGGAAAAATCGTCGAGACTCCTGATATTTTCGAGACCGAGACTCCCGGGATGAAAGCCCTAGTGCCGCCGTAGCTCACTACGTCCGGACAACGCGTCAGTTTTGACGAAGGTGGAGCAGTGAACACTTCTCCGCCTTCGTTAAAACCCTTAAAAGATAATATTTGCAGTCGTTAAAAAGCATTCGGTCTGTTTTAGAGTTCCGTACCCAAAGGGTAAAACGACTCTATTACTAAGACTCCGCTGTCCGTCCGTCCGCCTGTCTGTCTGACCGTCTGTCACCAGGCTGCATCTCATGAACTGCGATAGCTCGACAGTTGATTTCATTGCTATTGGAGGGAGGAATTAAAGATATTATTGAAAACAACAAAACTATCTGTGCCTATTAAAATGTCGTCATCGCGCACATCGCGCATCGTTTTGCTTGTTTAGTCTTAAACTCATATTTACAGTTTCTTCGAAATCCTTAAAGTAAATTTAAAGTTGAAATGTAACTATGTATGCTTCTATAGAAAAAAGTTCGAACCCCTTTTTTAGTTTGCCGCGCATGCGTAAATGACCCTATCGTCTACGCATGCGCGGTAGTCTCAAGGGGCGAGGGGAGGCCAGGCTGTAACCACCGTAGTTCACTACGTCCGTCAAGCGCGTCAGTTTTGATGAAGGCGGAGTAGTGAACACTCCTCCGCCTTCGTTAAAACCCTTAAAACCCAATACTAAATAGCTTTAACTAAAAGACGAGCCAATTTTTTTTTAGGAAAGGACATATCATATTGACTAGCCTGTTGGTCTAGTGGTTAGTGGCCCTGACTGCTATGCCGAAGGTCGTGGGTTCGATTCCCACCCAGGACAAATGTTTATGTGATGAGCATGATCATTAGTTCTGTGTCTGGGTGTAACTTATCTATAATATATACGTATTTAGAAATATATAAGTATGTTTATCATTTGTCTAGTACCCATAACACAAGCTCTGCTTAGCTTGGGACTAGATGGCGTTGTGTGATAGTTGTGGAATATTATATTATATTTAGATTATAAATTATATTATATTATATTACATTATGTTATATTATATAATATAATATTATATTACATTATATTATATACATATAGATATGTATTATATATCGTGGTGATTATTTGAATAAAATTTTGGACGATTTAGAATTACGTATGTTGGTGAATTTTCTTAGGATCATTTACTCATGCTTATGGTATCAAGTCAGTAGGGACAGATCGTTTAGTGGCACAGTGGTGACTGTGCAATTTTTCCCACTTATTTAGAGTCGGGCTAGTGCCGCCGTAGCTCACGACGTCCGGACAACGCGTCAGTTTTGATGAAGGTGGAGCAGCGAATACTTCTCCACCTTCGTTAAAACCCTTAAAAGATAATATTTGCAGTCGTTAAAAAGCATTCGGCCTGTTTTAGAGTTCCGTAACCAAAGGGTAAAACGACTCTATTACTAAGACTCCGCTGTCCGTCCGTCCGCCTGTCTGTCTGACCGTCTGTCACCAGGCTGCATCTCATGAACTGCGATAGCTCGACAGTTGAAAATTCCACAAACGATGTATTTCTGTTGCCGCTATAACAATAAATACTAAAAACAGAATAAAATAAATGTTTAAGTGGGGAACCCTTCGTGCGCGAGTCCGATTCGCACTTGACCGGTTTTTTTTTGTTTATTATTATTATTCCTTTATTCTTATTTTATGTACATGTTATTATATATATATAATATATTTTTAAATATTCCTTAAAAAAAAATTAAAAAACACAACATTTAAAAATATAAAAAACAGTATCCCACCGGTATCGGGAACAGGGTCCAAGCTACCGGCGGTCAGGGCTCCAGAGAAAGGAACCTCCTAACGATACGGGCCGTGTCCAGAAGAACTGCTTTCTGAATCAAGCCCTTGATCCAGTCGCCTAACGAGAGCCTCCTAAGGTGTTGATCGAGGCTCTTGGCTATTAAGCCATTGGCTGACACAACCATCGGTACAATGATCGCTGAGTCCACTTCCCACATGTCGACAACCTCGCGAGCCAAGTCAATATACTTGATTTATTTATCTTTCTCGGCTTTCACGAGGTTCTCGTCATGCGGAACGGATATGTCAACAATCATTGCACGCCTCTCGCTTCGGTCCACCACCACTATATCAGGCTTATTGGCTACAATAGTCCTGTCAGTGATGATGGACCGATCCCAGTACAACGTGATATCGCCATTATCGAGAACTGGGTCGGGCACATACCTGTAGTACGGCACCTCCGATTCCACAAGAGAGTACTTCAGAGCAAGTTGCTGATGGATAATCCTGGCTACAAGGTTGTGTCTATGCAAGTATTCTCCGTTAGCTAGACGAGAACAACCAGAGATAATGTGGCGGATTGATTCACCCGGTCGGTGACATGCCCGACAGATGTCAACCGTGCCGTCCTTCACAATAAATCTCCGATAGTTATTCGTCATGATAACTTCGTCCATAATTTCACATACAAAACCTTCGGTTTCCCCAAAGAGGTCACCGACGCGTAGCCAGGCTACGGACGCTAGTTTGTCTACATCGGGCCCATGAAGGGCCCGGAAAAAGCATCCGTGAAGTTCCTTACTCTGCCATACTTCCTTGCGTACGTTAGTGTCAAGCACTACAGGTTTGCGCCAGTTCTCGTTAGCCAAGGAGAGCGGGGTGAGTCCCTTGTCCACTGCTACTACATCACGATGCATACCCACGTCGGCGGCAAGGAAGTATTCCCTGAGACTGCATACCTCGCGATTGTGCAGGGTCTTAGCATTTAAAAAGCTTCGACCCCCACATTTCCGCGGGATATACAGCCTCATTACCGACGACCGAGGGTGATGCATTCGATATGCAGTCAACAGTGTACGAACCCTCCTATCCAGGGCGTCAAGTTCCGTTTGAGTCCATTTGAGTACACCGAAAGCGTACATCAATACCGGCATGACCCAACCGTTGAAGGCACGCACCTTGTTTCCACCTGACAGAAGGCTGTTAAGTACCTTCTTCAGGCGGCCAAAGAAGCGCTCCTTCAACGATTGCTTCATGACAGTGGCATTGATGCCTAACGCTTCCGACATACCCAAATACTTGTAGGTTTCGGTTGGAGAGAGGGATCTCAGATGTATGGAATCCGAGAGTTGGGTACCCACGGATTCCACAATCTCCCAATTATTATTATTATTATTACAATTATTAGTACTTTTGATGGAAAGAAATAGGCCATAGTGCTTTGGACAGTACGTATAGACCAAAATACTATTGTCCACGGTCAAAAGTACTTTTGACTATTGTGATTTAGTCACTTAAGTTAATTAAAATACTTTTGATCGGTGAAGAATTAAGATTGTAACAAATCCTTCAAATGACGTAGGTACATATAATGTACCTATGTTGATATGTTAATAGCGGTCAAGTGTCAAATAATTACTTTACGATAGGTAGATGTCTACTCTAATTGATTTAGTGATAAATGATAATACACAATAGATGTGTGCAGAAATCAATCCCGTGTATGTACCTACTTCACTTTTTATACCTACGCTCAGCAATCGCGCTAGGGTCAGCGCCTGCCGCTCTCTCCGAGCGCACTCTTGCGCGGCGTTAAATTCCTAATATAAATTTTAAAAATTTTACATGGCCACAAATTCATGTACTTATCTACCTTCCCTAACTGAAACTATCAAATTAGAAGCAAATACCTTCCTATTTACGACTTAAAATTGGTAGCTTAATTAACGATAATTCAGCAATTAATGTTGAATTTAAAAAAAGACGTGAGGCACTCGGGGACTGCCGCGGTAAAGCTATTGCATAGCATTTTTATCAACTTATGCAATTATAATTATTTATTTATTTTATTTATGCAGTATTTTTTTTCCTTTGTTTTTTTTTCTTTGATATTAATTGAAGTTACACTTTCACACATTGAATTGAATTTTGATTGATTGTTCACTCATTTTTTTTCTTATCGGTCACCACGCTCAAAAAACAAATGAGTGGGGGGTGTTAGGTTATTTTCGTTACGGAATTTCTGGATTCGGTCTCCACGCTCAAGGCCCGCGTTACAAGCTATGCAATAGCTTTAAAACTGTCCAAAAAACAGTTGTAACTTTTTTTTTTGCTTTATTTCACAAAAAGTTCACAGACGCGTGTCTCAAGATGATGGGTGCACATGCGCTTGCAATGAGCTGAATTGAGTCGAGATATCGTGTCAGTGAGCGATGTCTATGACCTAGACCATGACGTTTAAAGTAAGATTGTTTTAATCTTGTTTCAGGGTGGGTAAGAGACAGAGCTATACAGGTAGTCTAGCGCCATCTCTTACTCACACTGTAACAAGATTAAAACAATCTAATTTGAACGTCATGGTAACCCCGTATGTGTGCGTTGCTCGAGCGTGTTTTGTATGTAGATTGACTTCTGTACTTATCTATTTTGTGATCCAACACTGAATCGCTCTCCACGTTTGTATGTTTGCAAGTATTTGTAGGTATCTACGAAGTTAGGTGAATACGTCATTACTTAGAAAGTTAATGAGTTTTGTTTTGTGTATCCATATAGGTACTAAGTGAGTTTTGTTTCACAAACTTGGTCTAAGTCTCTTTTAAAGGATACAGAATTTTACATATATAACCTACATAGTCGTATGATTTAATATAGCCCAAAAAATCGCCACACTAGTGGCAGTGGCCAGGGCACATTGTTCCCAAAACAGATGGTTGATGGGGTCGAAAGGTTCTGTAGTGGCAACGGCGCACCGGAAGACGCAGAGATGGAAGGCCTCCCACAAGGTAGACCGATGACCTGGTTTTTTTTGGTGAGTAAAAATCATCCAAATGACATCCCCCGCCCTTGGGCAGAGCGGGAGATAGTGTCAGACTCTTACTGACTAAAAAACCTACGCCGGTCCTTCTTGCTTTTCATACCGGGTCGAGCTACCGATGACATGTACCTCTAGCATGAGTTTAAAGCAATATTATTTGTCGATACTCGATACCGACTACGTAAATATTTTGTATGGCAAATTCTGGTTCCGTAAGTGACCGCTAGAGGCGCTGTAAAATTTGCCGGTCATTGTACCTCATGGTAGAGGTAATGGTGATTCCTCGCGGGAATCCGATGGATGCGAGATGCACACAATCGTTCGTGTCGGTTAAAATGATGAAGAGTCGTATGATCGACCATTTGGTCTGATCCATCATCAATGGTACAATTACTGTCACGGATCTTGAGCGCTCAGCGTCAGAGTGGGGATCGTTTTGCACATTCCATACATTGGCGAGCCAATCGTCTTTGTTGTTACATACATGCAGCAAAGCAGGGAACGAATCATGAGTGATGTCTATGACGCGATGGCGCAGCGAGCCAATCACTGACACTCCCTCCCCCGCGCGTCTCACTTCGCGCCACTAAAAAGACCGAATATTTGACTACTGCGCCACTAGAAGTCAGCGCTCAAGATCCGTGCCGGCAATTGTACGAGTATATAGTAGTTAGAGTCGTACTTAAACAGAATTACGCTCGCGCCTGTAGTGTTCACTGTAAAAGCAAGTAAACCTATATTACTATGGTGCTATTAATCACCACCGTGGTCCGTGAGATAACGGACATCCTTACGCTCTAGTCAACGCGACAGGAGACGCCCCAAGCGGCTACGGTTCTCCGACTACCGTTGACACGGGCTTGCGGACGCCGAGTAATAGGTAGCTCGCCGTCCAGTCGTCCGGTGAGTACCAAGCCCGAATCGTCGACAACGCATAGTGTTTAACGCGCGCTTAAAGAGATGTCAGCAAATCCGCAGGGGCCTATCAGGGTCGATGCCGCTTGGCTCACAGGAAATTCCTGAAAAGGAAACCGTGGTCCAAGAGGGCAAGTGAAGGACAATATGTGGGTTTTTGTCAGTAAAAGTTGGACACCCACTCGTTTCACTCTAGAGCGGTGAACGAATTATTTTCAAACTCAAAAAAAAAAATGTCAATCTTTCAGTTTTGTATACGCCAGTAGCAGAAATTTTAATGACCTCTGTCCAACTAGATGCGAAAAATGAGACTTGTTCTTTGTCCAAACGTTGGCCGCTGTTGTTTGTTTAAGGCGTATAGTTCCTTGAACCATCTGGCCGAAATTATGTGAACGCAACTCTCGCACTCGCCTAGGCGGCAGTACGCAAATCTGTGCATTTATTTGCGGCCAGCAGCGCCCGGAAAGCGCTTTAAATCCATTTTCTCTGCGAGATATTGATTGATTTACATATGCAATGTTCACTTTGAAGAATATTTAACCACCAATTTTTATGTGTAAAAATGTTTCTAAAGGTCCAAGCCGTTTCGAAGGAGTAGGGAAAAGTTGCGAAAAGTTGCGAAATTGCTAAATATTTTTTTTTACAAAAGTATTAATTGCACGAAAAAATCAAATGTTGATATTATTGTTCATGAATCTATAATAAACATATATTTTTTTCAAACCAATTGACCTAGCCGTTACGGAGGAGTAGGCCTCAGAAAATCACTGTTTTATGGCACTTTTCGGGCGCTTGGCCCTTAATTTCACACAATTATTCTTTAGCCAGGCCGGTCATTGAACTCAGGCTGTTCAATGGAACTGGGAAATAGTTAATTAATCACTGACAGCAATTCAAAGTCAGATTTTTCATAATGAACTGAATGATAACAGTAAATCATAGTATAGCATAGTCGGCCCTATAATGTTCCCACTGTTGGGACTCAGGCCTCCTCTCTAGGAGAGGGAATGGACCTAATCCACCAAGCGGGCCCAGTGCGAGTTAGTAGATGTCACATGTCTTCGAATTTCTAGGACATTTTCGGTTTCCTCACGATGTTTTCCTTCACCGTTTTGAAAGCAGTGGTGATGAAATAAATTATACAAAGTAATGCGCCTGGCTGGATTTGAACTCGCGACCTACAACTCGTTAGTCGGGGTCGTTATCGTAAAATCCGTTCTTATTGGATGTCTACCCCTATAAGGAACCCACTGCCCAAATTTTAAGTTTGTAGGTGTTATACCTAGTTTCTGAGATTTCATGGTATTACACAAAGCAGCAGCAGCAGCAGTTTTGTGGTGGTATATATGTATACACCGCTAAATTTTAATCGTTTTAATCCCGTGGAGAGTCGATCCGATACATGAAACACTATCGATTTGTAAAGATAAAATTAAAAAATAAAGTACCTTTTTTTTGAAAACTCGTATTAATTTACGCATGTACGAAATTAATTTCTTTAGGAAAACGTCAGCTGAGCGAGTTCAATGACCTGTAGGTAGTTTGTACGCAACGCCGACTTTAACCGTCTGGAATTTATATGTAGTAACGACAAAAAAAAAATGCAACCCGGAAAAATCTTCGTAACTCAATCCGAGAGTTGAACAGTTTTTATAAATACGTTTGTACGAAACCCTCAATGCGTGAGTCCGACTCGCATTTGGGCGGTTTTTTTTTTCTTTTACTCAGAACTTTGATTTTTTCACAGCTTCAAGGGACCGCAGACCTGAATACGAGTATATGGTTTTAATTTCAACTCGATACCTTTACGCGTTCCCGAGATAAAGGATCTTGACAGACAGACAGAAGGACAACAAAGTGATCCTACAAGGGTTCCGGTTTTCCTTTTTAAAATTGTTTTAATCGCGACAATTAATCCATTTCCTCAACTGAACTGCTTTAGATAAATGGCTCACTTTTTCCTCAAAATACTACGGTTAGGCAGCATAGCATCTTCAACCTTCAAGGCGATTTTTTGTCGCTTTCAATTATTATAATAAACGTCTTGTGTCGCATTGTCGCATGACTGGCGCCGAGCTTCAAGGGCTGGTACTGGACCGTGACTGTGAGCGCTTCTGTTATGTATCCTAGGCCGACGTGATTCAGATCAGTCCCCTAAGTGACCCCGCATACGGGCCACAAAAAAAAGCCGCTTCTGCGTTTTTTTGTGGCTGCTTCTAGCTTTTTTTTGTGGCGGCGTTTTTTTTTGGCGCCTTTTTTTTGTGGCCTCTGTGCGGGGACCGTTACATGAAATCTTACAATCATCACAATTCCGGTTTGAGAAAGGGATAGTACTAATCTTACCTTAGATTTATATTATACCTCTAGATAGAGCTATGATACTGTAGGCACAAAATAGATAGGTACGTAGGTTAATCTCATGTAAGTAGGTACTTCACTTTTTATAGGTTACTACTTACTTACCTACGCTAGGCGTTCGCACACACGTCAGTGCATTGCTCCGAACTGTACGGCCCGTATTACAGAACATCGCTCAATACTCATGCATTACTTAAGACTAGATTCAAGCCATTTGATTGGTTGAAACTAGTTTTAAGTAACGCATTGAGTGACGTTCTGAGTGACGTTTTGTTATTCTGAAATACGGGACTACGAGTGCGACCGGGCGATTGATCCGAGATATCGTGTCCGTGAGCAGTGTCTATGTGTGCGTTGCTCGAGCGCGCTTTGTATGTAGATTGTCTTCTGTACATATATATTTTGTGCTGTAGGAAAGTGCGGAAATGAGAAACATATATACGAAATAAGTAGGACAATTGAGACAAAACATGACATGCTGTCTCATTCGCCGTGCCGGTTTTTGTTTGACTCACTTTGAAAAGTGAGCCAAACAAAGACCTGTCACTATCACTAAAAGTTCAACTCGAGTAAATTTTTAAGGTTTTAGTATAATTTCGACAATTAAAGTAATAGTTTTAGTGTACGTATGTGAAATACACATATAGGAAAAGTTTACGTTATAACCTCATTGAAGTTGAATAGTGCTGTCTCTCGCGCGGTGGCTGTATCTATCGGTATTTCATAAAAGATTGTTACTGTATAGCTCTGTTTCTTTTACACCAAAATTTCGACGTTTCTAAGGCGTCTTAATGTAAACTCAGTATCGGTAAAACACTCCAAAAAAACTAGGCAAGTGCGAGTCGGACTCGCGCACTGAGGGTTCCGTGCAAACTACAATTCCCGAATGGAGTCTCGAAGATTTTTCCGAATTGCAATTTTTTTTTGTGACGTATACATACGATTTTTTCCTATACCTGTGCTATAAGACCTTGCTTTGTGCCAAATTTCAGGATTCTGGGTCAACGGGAAGTACCCTATGAATTTCAATCTTTGAAAATATCAAAATATACGTTTTTTTGCGACATAAACGGTCGTATCTTTTTTATTCGTTAACTTAGAAGTTTGATTTTTTCACAGCATGAAGGGACCGCAGACTTGAGTATGTGGTTTTAATTTCAACTGGATACCTCCACGCGTTCTCGAGATAAAGGGTCTTGACAGACAGATAGACAGACAGACGGACGGACAATAAAGTGATCCTATAAGGGTTCCGTTTTTTTCTTTTGAGGTACAGAACCCTAAAAAGCATTAGAATGTTAGCTTTGTATTCAAATGCAAAACCTAGTACCTATTTAATTTTATAAATTCTCTGCGAAGTGATTGTAGTTATCAGGGAAACACAGCGCATACTGTGTTTCCCTGATAACTACAATCTAGGGGTCTTTATGTCAAGAGTGGAGAAGTTACTTCTAGGCAAGCGAGTTCCATCGTCGACCAAATTTTTTCTAGATTACTATCAGGTGCGATAGTAGTAGGCATAAGTGAGTATTTCTCGCGAAATTAAAATTTCAGTTCGTCTAACTGCATTGAATGGATATTTCATAAAAGTCATTGAATAAATAATAATATTCCATAACTACGACACAACGCCGTCTAGTCCCAAGCTAAGCAGGGCTTGTGTTATGGGTACTAGACAACTGACAACCATACATATATATTTCTAAATCAAAGTTCAAAAGTTTTTTATTTCTCATGTAGGCCTACATGGGCACTTATAAAACGTCAGAAGCTAGTGCAGTAAATATACACCGTTAAATTTTAATCGTTTTAATCCCGTGGAGGGTCGATCCGTTATATGAAACACTATCGATTTGTAAAGATAAAATTAAAAAATAAAGTACCTTTTTTTCAAAATTCGTATTAATTTACGCATGTACGAAATTAATATCTTTAAGAAAACGTCAGCTGAGCGAATTCAATGACCTGCAGGTAGTTTGTACGCAACGCCGACTACTGTCTACGGGTCATTGAAGTCGCTCAGCTGACGTTTTCTTAAAGATATTAATTTCGTACATGCGTAAATTAATACGAGTTTTGAAAAAAAGGTATTTTATTTTTTAATTTTATCTTTACAAATCGATAGTGTTTCATATACCGAATCGACCCTCCACGGGATTAAAACGATTAAAATTTAACGGTGTATACATATTACGGATAAATTACAATAGGATTAAACTAAAAATTTGCATATCGCTGGCTACCCTGTAGCGTTTGCCTAATTCATCATCATCATCATCATTTCAGCCGAAAGATTTCCACTGCTGGACAAGTGTTGCCATAATGACCAATCTTGTTCATGTCGCATCCATCCCACGACCCTTACCAGGTCATCAGTCACCTTGTGGGAGTCTTTCCAACGCTGCATCTTCTGTTACGTGATCACCTCTCCAGAATCATTCATCCTCATTGACCAATTGTGGCGTGCTGATTAGGAATATACGAAATGTAGACAGTAGCGATGTAGCGTTGTGTTTCTACTACGAAGCTTATACAAATTCCAGGAAATTGAATGTTTCTTACTGAAATTAGAGTATTTTTAAAGATAAAACTGGGTATGTGTGCGAAAAAAGATCTAATGAATAGAAATTAGAATCCATACCAATCCAACATACTTTTTCTCTCGACTGTCAAAGATCTTACTCCAATACTCCTTTCCAGATGGTTCCACGGAGTGATGTCAGCGAAGGAGGCGGAGCACCTGATCATGGAGAAGGGGAAGAACGGCTCGTTCCTCGTGAGGGAGTCGCAGGCCCACCCTGGGGAGTACGTGCTCTCCGTCAGGGTCCGGGGGAGAGTCAGCCATGTCATGATTAGGAAACAGGTTAGTCACTGCCACCATGGCCATTACTGTATGAACCCTGGGCTTTTTTGTAAAATTTTCCTAGAATAATGAACCCGTATTATATGAATTTTTATGTTATTTCACTTATATTTAATTTAGCTAGATTTAATTAAAGTCATCTCTCTACATTAGTGAAGGACAATTTTGAAAAAGTGGTACCACTTTTTTGAGGTATGAACTCATCGTGGCTGGAAAGACCTCACGGCGTCCTTACCTTCCGCATGACGCAGGTCCTCACCGGACATGGCAAGTTCGGGTTCCTGTTCCGCATTAAAGCGGAAGTGACGCCCTGGTGTCGCAACTGTGCGGAACGCCCGGAGGACACGGTAGAGCACGCCGTGCCCTCTTGGGGGCGATCGGCGGCGGAGACCTTCGCGTCGGGCCTTGGTCGAGGTCATGGTCCAGAGCGAGGAGGAGCGGCAGGCGGTCGCCGACTTCTGCGAAGCAGTAATGCTCGCAAAGGAGGAGGCCGACCGCATCAGGCAACGGCGCTCTCGCCGCCGCCGGGATTCCGATCCCGATTTCCAGCCACCGTAGGCGCCGGCTTGCGGACAGTGCGCGTGGAACACAAATCGGCTTCCATTCGGACTTGAATCATACCAGACGGTCGGATGGTGAGCTGTCTATTGCTCGTCGATCACAAGCCCGCACCTACGCAAAATGAGGGGCAATCCTAAAATCTTCATCTTAAGTAGAGAGTAGGACAGCCGCATCATGGTCCTATGCTTCTCGAGTCTCGCGCCTTCACCAGAGGTCTAATAGTTTGCCATTTTGAGAGAGGTCTCGGGTCTTTGATTGCACCTTGTGAAAAATCCCGTATTTTAAGCAAATAAGTAAACTAGGAATTTCGCCTAGATAATTTACATATTTATTTTCGTGACTTTTAACTGCAGGATTATGAGTTCTATGTTCTAAAAAGTACTATCTACCAACCACATCAGAAAAACCACTAACCTGATTGTGTTCAGTATCTAATCCAGTTGTTGCTACGTTTCACGCCTTTTTCATATTAGAAGCTGGCAGAACTAAATTTTATCTATCGATATTGTAGTTTGCTGATTATCACCAAAATTGGTAATTATAATCTTTACTGACTAAAAATGTAAGTGCAGCGTTTTATATTCATATGCAAAATATTCGTTAAAAATTCATCTGCAGCCAATTTTGGCTATCGGACCCATTTATCTTGACTATTAAATAACGTAGCCATTCGACCTAATAATAAAATAATAGAAGACATAATTGGCCATTCTAATAACTCGATAATATTAATTTAGGTATTATTCCTGTTCGTGAACCATATCATGGGTCATAATGTTAATTGAATAAAGTAGGTTATTGAGTACTATTGTGACCTCTGTCATTTTGCCAAGATTGACAATAATTGGAGATCAATTAGGACAATTATTTGTTAATATATTACAACGATTTGTTGGTTGACCTGCTGCCATCAGACTTTGACCAATTTTAATGCCATTTGACATTGAAAACTGTACTGGTAAAAGACTATCTTGATTTTCTATTATTTAAATATTATACTACATACTTATATTATACTATAAATAAATATAAAATTATGATATTTAGATTTGTTTAACAATCAAATCGGTCCGCCTTGTTGGAGACCTTCCAACGCTGCGTCTTCCGGTACGTGGTCGCCACTTCAGAACCTTTCGTCCCCATCGACCATCTGTTCATCTATTAAGCAACAAGGTGGACCGATGACCTGGTCAGGGTCGCGGAAATCCAATGGATGCGTGACGCACAGATCAAAACAGGATCAGTCGTTGTGGCGACGCTTGGGGGAGGCCTATGTCTACCAGTGGACGTCTCTCGGCTGATATGATGATGATGATGATGATGAACAATCAAATTAAATTATTTTCTCGCTCGCAGATAATTCATAGCACCCCCCCACGCTAGAATTTTTATTTATTTAATCTTCTTTCGTGCAACACAAAGTACATAGGCGGACTTAATGCCTTAGGCATTCTCTACCAGTCAACCTAGGGTGGTGAAGAGACAATATGGTAATTGGTAGGCGCACAAAAATAAATGTTTGTTTTTAAAACCAGAGTAAAAAGTAGATATACATATAGTCAAAATACACATACATATATACGTATTAGAATTTAATAATATTATATTATATATAATTAATAGCATTCTTGTTTGACAGTTTAGTAGTTATAAATGAAAGGTCTTGGAGGTGATTAAACTTTGCCGTTAAGAACAGTAACGTTAACACAATGAGACTGCAAATCAAGAATTTATCACTAACAATTTACCCACATATAATTTAATTAACTAAGGAATAAACACTTTTTTTGTATTAAACTTTTATCAGGATAATCTGGAATAATGTCTATGAATGTATAATTGAGATTCATTTTAAATTGGGTGTTGTTAGCTGGACCACATCATTTCAGCCGATAGACGTCCACTGTTGGACATAGGCCTCCCCCAAGTGTCGCCACAATGATCGATCCTGTGCATACCGCATCCATCGGATTCCCGCAACCTTCACCAGGTTATCGGTCTGGAGGCCTTTCGACGCTGCGTCTTCCGGTACGCGGTCGCCACTCCAGAACCTTTCGGCCCCAACGGCCATCCGTCCTGCGATGCGATGCTGGACCACAGTATTTTACTTTTATTGCTATCATCATCTTTCTATTTATTTATTTATTTAATGTTCATGCAACACAAAGTACCTACATAGGTGGACTTAATGCCTTAGGCATTCTCTACCAGTCAACCTAGGGTGGTGAAGAGACAATATGGTAGGCGCACAAAAAGAAAATTTTGGTATTAAAACAAGATTAAAAAGTATACATAATTATTAATTATAGATAAAATACACATACATATATATTTAATATAATATATATACTACATATATATATTTATATAAAGTAAGGACAGAAGTTTTGAGACGATTCTGCTATTGGTGTAGAAAATGATTCCGCAACTTCCGCTTAAATGCATACCGACTTTCGGCCGTCCTGATAAATCTTCTTAAAATCTTTCCATTTAACTTATAAACCTAAGGCTTACTCCACGTCCACTAACGCCTAGCTTCATTCTTGCGTTTTCGTCATTATACGCTTGGTGTACGCCTGCCCCCCTAGCTAAGTCACGAACGTTTAGTTTCGATTCTCTTTTGTTGAACGCTTCGAGTCGGCCACGCCTTTTTTATCGGTGGGTAAAAATCATCCATATGACATCCCCTGCCCTTGGGCGGAGCGGGGGATAATGTCAGACTCTTACTGACTAAAAAACTTACTCCGTTCCTTCTTGCCTTTCATACCGGGGCTGAGCCGATGAAACAGACCCAAGCTTCGACCCAGCTGGGCCCCTACGGTTGCTGACAACTCCTTGAGGCGCGCGAGAACAGTGCGCTCCGTAGTCGGCCACGCCAAGGAATCGGAATTCCTTTGTTCTTTCGTCATCTCAACGCTCAGTCACGTGGTCAGAACAAAGGAATCCCGACCCGACGCGAGAGAATCTTGAGATCTTGAGAAGTAACTTGGCTAGGGGGCTGTTCACAGCTTACATACCTACGAAACTATGACACTATGTTAAATGTTCCAAATAAACTTTATTTTTAAAAACAGTAATACTGATAGACAGTTGCCTTGTACTTACTTGTTAGATCAATTAATAATGCTTTAACTGATAAACTGGATGAACTGTGTGACTTGCTAGTGCTAACTAACTGCGTTATTGTACCTTATACCTTTGTCTCCTGAGCTTTGCGATTTTGATGACTAGGTATAGGCGGGTTTTTGGATTGAGTAGGTATTATGGGTTAAAAACGTATCAAAATCAAACCCTACTTATATGCCAAATGACAAGTTTTCAGGCTAAAGTACACTTCGGGAAATACTCAACTTCAAATGCCTTTTGTCAGATTAACTTTTTCGGCGATTTATCCCGTGACAACCGTTTATTTTTAAAGGATTAACCTGGCTTTTTTTCCATATGAAAGTCATTATTGACTTCTCTTGCTATGGGTGAAGTAAAAGAGAGTGCGGGACTTGCTTACTAAAACCCACATTGTTTCTTTAGTTGTTCTTATGCTAACTACGGTAACTCTCTCGAACAATCTGCAGCCCTGACATTCTACTGGCCTAGACGCAGTACTCAGCGGTGGTGTATCTTTTCATATTTATCGTTTCTATCTTGCTGTTTAGCCGGTCCAGGCAAAGATAATTTTCACCGCCCTTTTCATAGGTACACAAAAGCATATAAGTCACCTGAAGTAGGTTGAAAAGAAGCACATACAATTCTTAACCTGCCAACTTGGGTTTTGCCAACATGGCTAATGGCTAGGTTGAAAGATAGGATAGGAATAAGCCAATTCTGCCGCCCTTCATTTTTTGCCGCTCTGGGCAAATCCCTGATTTGCCTTCCCTTAGGTCGGGTTCTGCTTCCAGAGATCATCACAATGTAAACATATAAACAAACAATAAAGTTATTTTTCTAGAATTTTAGTTTTGATTAAGTTACTGATACCTAGATAAGCTTTTGTTGCAAACCCTACTGCTCGACCTTGCTTGTTACTCTTGCCGCTACAGATATGGTGGCCCGAGGAATTCCATAGCAAGCTAATAACCTGTTTAACGATTTAAAATTTTCATAGTTAGGTAATTCATTATGCAGCATTTCCCATTTATCTCGTATGCATCGTGGACAGTTAGAAAAGTCCCTAAATTCATTGTAGGTTTTTTTTATTATTTTCTAATTTATGTGTGTTTGAAATCATTAAAAATAAATGACTTCTGCCAGTCTAAGGTAGAGCGAGAGGGTTTCCGCGCCCACGAGTGGGAACCCACTTACGTTCCTTCATTTGTACTCTGTTCTAAGCTATGGTAACTTTTTTAAATGTTCCCGCAATTTGTAGGTGCAATGGGCTCTGGATATTGCTATATCAATGCAGGTGTATTAAGTTTTCTACCTTACTTTTCCGATAACCATATTGCAATTTTGACGAAACCAAGTAACGATTAAACGCTAATGCGATTGCGAAGCGATCTGGTTCGATTCACCCGAGTTCAACGCGACGCAGCGGCTCTGCCCCACGTGAACGCGAAGTGGCTTTTCCAGCCGTAATTTATTTAAAACAAGCCACAGAACAGCAAGAGTTCGCACAGAAATATCAAACCAACAAATCGCATCTGCTTTGATTCGCTCGTCGTACCACAACCACGTGCGGTTGGTCACGTAAGCCACCACAATAGAGTATCAATTTATTTGATACACTCGCGCCTCTTTGCTTCGTGATCGCATTAGCGTTGAACGTAAATGGAAGGTTGAAATATCTTGAGTAGTGGCATTAAAACAAATGAAGACAATATTCAATTAAAATTGCAAGTATAAAAACAAACGAAAATCGATCACAAAATGGCGTTACATTCATAAATGGGAGAAACCGCTTACTGAACATTCGAAGAAGGATGAAATGACATGTTGGAAGGCTGTAGGAAAAAGCTTGTTTTTTTTTGTGGTCACAGTACCCTTAGCCACTTTGACCAGGGATCAATTCGGATGAATGACTCAGGACAATTACGGAAGATTACAACGCGTGGTATAACCAGTAACTTTCGTTCGGTAAATCATTTATTTTATTTGGGTTTTCCCAAAACTTGTCATTTTGTATCACGTAACGGATTTACGTAATTACTGGGTACGTTGCGCAACAGATGGACTTCGAGTATAGTAATATGGGAAGGAAAAGAAAGTCGTTACTTCGCATAACCAATGTATGTATTGTAAACAGTTTGCGCAAACTGCTTTGTTTTTTCAGAATAATTTTACTTTTACAGATTTTTTTTTGTAAGATTTACGATGTAGTACGTAAAATGTTGCTCGCAGAACAAATGGCCGTTCAGGCCGAAAGGTTCTGTAGTGGCGACTGCGTACCGGAAGACGCAGCGTTGGAAGGCCTCTTACAAGGTGGACCGATGACCTGGTGAAGGTTGCGGAAAACCGATGGATGCGAGACGTAAAGGAACGTTCGTTGTGGCGACGCTTGTGGGAGGCCTATGTCCAACAGTGGACGTATATCGGCTGAAATGATGATGATGATGATGACGAAAAATGTTCTTGATTTGTTTTAATACAATTGTGGGACTATTGACAAGTTACTTACTTTCGCCATACAAACTTTGTACCCTCGTTTCACACTTTTAGGAGTGAATTTTGGACCCTAGGGTCTAGACCCAGTAATTTTAGTTGAGCATTGATATGTCAGTCAATGAGTTTCTCCTTTTACATATAGAAGATAACAGATAACATTTTAGACCACAAACACGATTTACCACTCCGGAACCGTAAATAATATTTAATGTTTCGAACTCCTTTGTGTTAACCTGGCCAAATGATACCTTACCAAATAAGGCGGCCACGTTTATCAATTAAATGACACGTAATCTTCAAAACAATTGACTCTAACGAACAAAAAATATTAAGAAGAACAGAGGACATTAAGATTTTTTTGCTTGTTACAAGACATGCGATCGTTATTAAAATAAAATTGAGCTTTACGCCCACACATCAACAAAAAAATATTCCGCACCACAGAGTATAGTAACTGGTAGAAACGGCATTGTCAATACTTTCTTTACTAACAAAGCGTATCACCGATATAATAGCCATACATTTTGACGACCTCTGACGGTCCAAACAAGGCCTTTGGTTGTTTAAATTTACGCTTAGCGTCAGCTTTCTTGGACACGAATAATAAGATCCAAATATTTATTTATTTATTTATTAAGAAATACATTACAAGCTTTACAGTACTGAAACCAAAACGCTTATAACTAGAACAGAACATAAAATGAAATAAAATTAATCATCGTGCAATGGTTATACAAAATTTATATATTACCTATATATATTATGTACCTTGCACTCAAATATGCATCTGGCATGCCATTGTACCTAAGGGCGCAATATACATTCTAGTATATTGTATAAAAACATGCAAGTAACTTGTATGATATAGTGATATCCACCATTCAGAATTTTTTTATGGCATAGTAACATGCAAGTTACTTGCATACTATTGTGCCAGTGTCAGGTATATCTAGCATCACCTTTACAAGTTCTGATTGGTGGATAACACTGTGGCATGCAAGCTTACTAGCTTATTATTATGGTACCGGTACTGTGATTCCATGTTCTATGTTTAATACTTATTTGGCATTATTGCTGGTATTATTTTATTAGAATTGATGTAATTGAATTGAGAATAAGGGATAATCGCCGGTTGGTACCACGTTCCGTTAGAAGCAGCTAAAAGGGCCTCTGCGAGTTGGTTTCGGCTCTTCGTATGCCTTCCAAAGGTCCAGGACCTCATGGTCCTGAGATAAATAAATGTATAAAAATAAATAATAATAATAATATAATAATAATTTATTTCGCTCCAAAAGTACAACAATCTTAATTAATATACATATATGAACATACAATTCGCTGGTTGGTTGTGCAGTAGCACACAGTAAATGATCTACTAACTCCCAAACTAAGTCAAGCTTGTATTTTGGGAGTTAGTGGTAGGTACTTTGGAAGGAGATCTTATATTTACACAACCTTGTAGGTAAAGCGTTGGACTTCAAATTTTTAACGATATAATATAAAATAAAACTTAATTTAGAGGAATGGCCATTTTCCTTTAGTAATAATAAAAAAAAGAAAAGGGTAGCAACGAAGGGTAGCAACAGAAAATAATAATAATAATAAAAAAAACAAAAACAAAAGACAATGTATACAGAAAAATGTCCCCTACAAACTTAGACAAAAAAAAAGAAATTAAAATTAAATAAAAAAATAATTAATATAATAATTTTACCTCTGTACAGTTATTAGCATCTCAGTCTGCGCATAATCTAAAGTTAACAACCAACTGCTTAATTTACGTTTAACCTCTAGTTTCGTACAAGGGTATATATTTATGGCTTTGTTGACCATGTTATACAGTCTCGAGCTTGCTGCGTCAAATTGCCTACTAGCAGAGACTGTCTTGCAAGGTACGCCAGGACAAACTACTGCACCAGAGCGTTTGTTATTTATATCATCATCCAATGACAGTAATGAATGCCTCCGAAGTACTGATTTTAAAACATATAATTGCCTTACTGTCATGACTTGACACTCGGAATATAATTTGTCAGTTGGGTAAAGCCTAGGTTTGAAATGTATCACTGTATCTTCTATAATATAAAAATGAATCGCAAAATGTGTTGGTAAGCGCATAACTCAACAACGCCTGGACCGATTTCGCTAATTTTTTTTTTGTTGTGTTCGTTTTTATGAGGAGAATGTTTTTACGGAAAAAAAAAAATAGAAATTAGGGTAGTGTAGGGTAGAGTAGGGTAGTGTAGGGTAGTGTAGGGTAGAGTAAGGTAGAGTAGGGTAGAGTAGAGTAGAGTAGAGTAGGGTAGAGTAGGGTAGAGTAGAGTAGGGTAGGGTAGAGTAGGGTAGAGTAGGGTAGAGTAGAGTAGAGTAGGGTAGGGTAGAGTAGGGTAGAGTAGGGTATAGTAAGGTAGAGTAGGGTATAGTAGGCTGAAGTAGGGAAGAGCGGGAGCGAAGCCGCGCGGGCAAAAGCTAGTCTTCTATAATATAAATATGAATCGCAAAATGTGTTGGTAAGCGCATAACTCAACAACGCCTGGACCGATTTCGCTAATTTTTTTTTTGTTGTGTTCGTTTTTATGAGGAGAATGTTTTTACGGAAAAAAAAAAATAGAAATTAGGGTAGTGTAGGGTAGAGTAGGGTAGTGTAGGGTAGTGTAGGGTAGAGTAAGGTAGAGTAGGGTAGAGTAGAGTAGGGTAGAGTAGGGTAGAGTAGGGTAGAGTAGAGTAGGGTAGGGTAGAGTAGGGTAGAGTAGGGTAGAGTAGAGTAGAGTAGGGTAGGGTAGAGTAGGGTAGAGTAGGGTATAGTAAGGTAGAGTAGGGTATAGTAGGCTGAAGTAGGGAAGAGCGGGAGCGAAGCCGCGCGGGCAAAAGCTAGTCTATAATATAAATATGAATCGCAAAATGTGTTGGTAAGCGCATAACTCAACAACGCCTGGACCGATTTCGCTAATTTTTTTTTTGTTGTGTTCGCTATTATGAGGAGAAGGTTCTTATGAAAAAAAATGAAAATTAGGGTAGTGTAGGGTAGAGTAAGGTAGAGGAGGGTAGAGTAGGGTAGGGTAGAGTAGGGTAGAGTAGGGTAGAGTAGGGTAGAGTAGGGTAGAGTAGGGTAGAGTAGGGTAGAGTAGGGTAGAGTAGGGTAGAGTAGGGTATAGTAGGCTGAAGTAGAGAAGAGCAGGAGCGAAGCCGCGCGGGCAAAACCTAGTATATAATGAATTCGAGGTATGTAAAACATCTGATGTTTTACATACCTCGAATCAATTGAATCGATCGAAACAATCGACCACCTACGACGGACCTAGGGCGAGATAGCCGTCAAGCGCGAAATTATAAACAATTAAAAAAAAACATGCTGCAACGCAGTAAACAAATCAGGAGTGACGTCTATGACGCGATGGCGCGGCCAGACAATCACTGACACTCCCCGCCCCCGCGTCGCACTTCGTACCACTAAAGAGACCGAATATTTGACTTCTGCGCAAGTGTTCAAGATCCGTGATGGCAACTGTACACGGTCACCACTCAAGAATCTTTCGACCACAAGTTCTGTAAACAATGTACCATGACCACGGTCGCTTAAGTTTGTCGATTCTTCGGGATATGGCAGTGTCGGTCCATTTACAAAAAAAAAAAAACATATTTTTTATTTATATAAACTAGTGCTTGACTGCGATCCTATCCGATGGCAAGCAGTTTCAATCGTTGACGATTAAGACACCTAAATTGCAAATTGTAATCACACGGGAAGACCGCAACAGCCAACTATCTATACATATAAATAAAATTGGAGTGTCTGTTTGTAATATTGAAATAACTGCTTTTTACTACATGCATATGAATATATATACGGTACATACACCAAAATAACATTTTTTACAATTGGTATGTCTGTCTGTTGTCCGGGCTAATCTCTGAAATGGCTGGACCGATTTTGACGGGACTTTTTTTGGCAGGTAGCTGGTGTAATAAGGAATAACATAGGCTGCTTTTATTTTAGAAAAAATAAATTCAAAATCCTGTAGTCCACGCGAACGAAGTCGCGGGCACAGCTAGTATAATATAAGATTATAATATTACTCGTATATAACAAAGGATCACGGGCAAATACTTTAACACTCATCCTGCAGACAACAAATGCTCTGTATAACAGTATCAATATCACCGTGCATAACATAATACCTTACATACGTAGGTGTCAAAGTCATAAGAGGCGAGGTTATCGAACCGTCACACGGCTCTAAAGAGAGGATTATAGAGGTCGGCCTTGATACGGAATGGAAATGATCAGAAAATAGACCAAGTTAGCACGTCGATGTTTAAATTTCATTATTATTAAATGATTATGTTTGATAATGGTGATAGTGATCGATGGTTTCCAAATCATTTTTATTATAATCTTTATTGTACACCACATAAACAAAAATTCAGGACAAACATTTAAAAGAATAAGAGTACAATGGGCGGTCTTATCGCACAGGGCGATCTCGGATGGACTGAAAGAGAGGAGAAAGATATAGGTTTTTCAGTGTTCAAACATCAGAAATAATACTAATAAGATAGGTACATTAACACAAATACATACATGACATACAATACAAAAAAAAATCTACTAATAAATGTCAAATATAAAGTTGAGAAGAAAAATATATCAAAGGGAAAGGTAATGCTCCTTTACCATTTTTTTAAATGTTGTTAGCCTTTGAGCATGCCTCACTTCTAAGGATTTACGCATTCCACAAACGCGTGCGTACAAAAAGATATATTAAAATGATGAATAAGTATTTTTAAACTAGAAAACGACTGTTTTTAACCGACTTCGAAAAGGAGGAGGTTCTATGTTCGGCTGAATGTATGTTTATTCTTGCTTGATATAAAACTAAATGAAGGAATAACGGCAAAAACTTTTTTCTTTCAAAATTTTCCTATGCACATACCTAAACCTGGAAAAGAAAAAAGTTTTCAACACATTATTAAAGAGCAGTGGTGGCCGAGTGGTTACGGCCCCGACTTACGAGTTGTAGGTCGAGGGTTTCAAACCCAGCCGGGCGCATTACTTTGTGTAATTTATTTCATCACTACAGCTCTCAAAACGGTGAAGGAAATCATCGTGAGGAAACCGGGCATGTCCTAGAACCAAAAATTAGAAGAGTGACATCCACCAACCCGCACTGGGCCCGCGTGGTGGATTACGGCCCATTCCTTCTCCTAGACAGGATGCCTGAGTCCCAACACTGGGAACACTATAAGGCCGACTCGACACAATTATTCCACGTTCTTGCGGAATATAACGTTCCTTTGCTTATCTGTTTGTATTCTGCAGCAATCTTAGTTCACAAATACCAAATATGATTGTCGTATGACGCCATTTGCAATAATTATAATATCTTCCGATAGAGTGATTAATTTTGGGCCACCGTAGATGGATGGAGAGGGAGAAGAAGGCCGAAGAAAAGATGAATGGATTGTGTGAGGAGTGATATGAAAGAAAAGGGAGTTAGTGATAGCTTGACGGGTGATAGGACAGAATGGAAAAAGCAAAAGCGTGTCGGGCCGACCCCAAGTAATATGGGATAAGGGCAGGAAGTAGAAGTACTTAATTATATTCATTTTGATAAATTGTATCCTTACAATGATAAAAAGCCTAATCTTATTCCGTACAGGGTAGATCCGCCTAGGTTTCTCTGTAACCTAACTCAGTCGCCTTGACCGTGATGACAGAACGAATACATGATACATAACCACTCATACATATGTATATATGTAAATATCACGCTTGTACTTGCCACCAGTAAGTGACCACAACAATGGTTTTATATGTATAGTTCTAGAAATTATCTATCGGTATATACCCGTGCATGTTATATACTTACAGAGTTATTTGAAAAAAACAATAACAACATTCACCAAAAAACAAACCAACAACATTTTGTTGTTCTATCTAACAACATTTCAACTCTGTATTTTTCTATATCAAGCACCCCTGCCGCTCGATCCCCGCGCCCTTCCGCTGTTGTACTATCGCTTGCTTCGCATAGACTTCGTGATATTTAGAACGTTAAATTTAAATATTTTTATTTTTGTATTGAAATCTAATGAAATAAATATGATAAATTAAAAGTCATAGAATAAAAGTTATTAATTATATATGTTAGGTAACATAGTCCTTAGAGGTGACAGGCCTGTTGGTCTAGTGGTTAGTGACCCTGACTGCTATGCCGGAGGTCGTGGGTTCGATTCCCACCAAGGACAAATGTTTGTGTGATGAGCACGATCATTTGTTCTGTGCCTGGGTGTAATTTATCTATAATATGTATGTATTTGGAAATATATAAGTATGTTTATCAGTTGTCTAGTACCCATAACACAAGCTCTGCTTAGCGTGGGACTAGACGGCGTTGTGTGATAATGTGGCACATTTTCTATTATTGTTATTAAAGAGATTGCCAGTGTTTTACAAGTAACCCTGTATATTCATTCGTGTGTGGAAATTTTATTTAATTATGTAATTAAACCTTGTATATTAGGTCGCTTTCCTTCGTTCTTTCACTAAGGTTCAGTGTGTGGGACGAGACGCGCATGCGTAAAGTCGGTCTTTGTTCCACTACTCGTTCACTCGCTTGGCGCATGCGTGAAGTCGGTGGGCTCGCTCCACTACTTGTTGTAACGCGGCTGATCCGGCAGGTATCGTCCTACAGAGGCCGCGGACGGACCTCGAAAGGACGATACTGACCGAAAAAGCAGATATATGTGTGATGAGCACGATCATTTTGTTCTGTGTCTGGGTGTAATTTATCTACAATATGTATGTATTTAGAAATATATAAGTATGTTTATCAGTTGTCTAGTACCCATAACACAAGCTCTGCTTAGCGTGGGACTAGACGGCGTTGTGTGATAATGTGGCACATTTTCTATTATTATTATTATTATTATAGAGATTGCCAGTATTTTACAAGTAACCCTGTATATTCATTCGTGTGTGGAAATTTTATTTAATTATGTACGAGTATTACTCTTACTGATATGGGAGAATTGTGTTATGTGATTAGAATAGTAATGAATGTATTAAATATGTTGTGACATACTAAATACTATTAGTCTATGTATGTGTTTAGACTATGATCTAATGCATTTTAATGTGCGTTGTTTTACTCGAAGTATAGGAAGCGAAATTTATCCTGCGTAGGGAATATTACAGCCATTACAGGCATCTAGACTAGAGTATCTAATACATAACAATGTGTCACGAGATTGTTTGTTATCGATCTCCTCCGAAACGGCTTAACCGATTTTAATGTTTTTTTTTTATTTATAGTTAATAAATCTGAGAATAAGTCGGATATCGATATATATATTTTTATTCGACTGGCCTGTTGGTCTAGTGGTTAGTTACCCTGACTGCTATGCTGGAGGTCGTGGGTTCGATTCCCACCCAGGACAAATGTTTGTATGATGAGCATAATCATTTGTTCTGTGTCTGGGTGTAATTTATCTATAATATGTATGTATTTAGAAGTATGTTTATCAGTTGTCTAGTACCCATAACACAAGCTCTGCTTAGCTTGGGACTAGACGGCGTTGTGTGATAGTTGGGGAATATATATATCGTGATAAGAGTAACTCAAAATGGGTTATTTATTATTATTATTTATTTAATACTTTATTGCACATCTTAGATTATTACGGAACAAACATTTACAAAAAGAATAAGTGTACAATAGGCGGTCGGTTAGCTAGTCCAATGTCTAGTTACCTTAATCGGTACGTTTCTTGATAGTCTGATTATATAAGTTACAACACTTGAGAGGAAAAATAAGTCACATAAGAACTAATCCTGCATCACGCAATCAAAGTTGTCCGCGCGATTAGAACATATAGAACAGCCCGAAATCATCAGCCGGGCAGTTGCCCACCAGACATAACACCCGTCTGGTCGGAGGATCCTCCCTTTTCAACGGAGGTGTGCGAGAAATTTACTCTCAGTCCCGCATACCTCTAAAAATTACACATGCCTTATAATTTGGTTTAATACTGATTTGGCTACATATGCCATTATGCCATCTACCCATCTGTACTGCGCCCGCGCGGTGGACTATAGCCTCTCATAGAGACGAGGCCAGAGTCCTGGCAGTAGGAACGTTATTAGCTGATTCTGTTCTGCTACTCTTACTATTCTTTTTTAATATTTTGGGTTTGCTTGTCGAGAATATAAACACAAGTCAACTATAGCTACGTCGAAAGACAGTAGGATATTACTGGGCATTCTAATTCCACCTACCGATCCTTCGGCTGGTTGCGCTCGCCTGCGTCACTCTCGATGAAATAGAATGCCCAATAAAATTTTTGTGAATGAAATCCTAAAACGCCGGCTCGATCGGCGCCTATTCCACTCTTAAAATCTAATTTAGTGAAGTCCCTCGATCAGTCACTAACTAAGCCACACTTCACATCGAAGGAAAGGTGGGTGGAATTAGAATGCCCAATAACATCCTATTGACGACCACTCGAGCGGGGGGATTTGGGCCCAAACACGAATTATTGTAGGTATGTTTAGGCACTGAAAGTTCTTCAATTCATTTTATGTACTAGTTTAGGTAAATCTAGGACATTACTGACACCGTGTGCTACAGAAAGCCCGTAAAACCGTTGGTCCCAGTTGTCATTCGTAGATCTTTAACAGTCGTTACAGGTAGTCAGACTTTAGAAAGTCTAAGTAGTCTTTAGGTAAGTACCGTAAAATGGGGTGAATAGAAACTTGGGGGTGGATAGAGACAAAATTTTAAAGGGTATTTTCTCGATATTTAAATATTTTTTGCAGCATTTAACTATATCAATTAATTAATTAATTGTTATTCTAAAAAATCTATGATTTGTTAGAGGCCGATATTACGGTATTAAAGTGAAAAATCAAACCACAGTTTCGTCTCTATTCACCCCATATTATCCGGTAGTCAGATTTTAAAAAGTCTGACCATCAGTCTGTTCAAGTAGTATCGTGTTCCTCAGTATTCGGGTCTTGGAGGTCAGGCGATCGCTCTATGTAAAACTTAGACTTTAGGACTGGATGCGAACGCTAGTTAGGAAAGGATGATGATGTTACTGGCAATGATGAAGTGTTAATGTGTGATAGAGTTAATTGGGCCTAAACTTTACGAACTGTAATTAGTCCCGGTTTAAAATAGCTTTTGGTAGATACTATATTTTCTTTAAATACCCATCTATATAACGCACCGTGAAGCAATCATGATAATATAGACAATTAGCGTGCTTATCTGCAAATGTCAGAAATCAACGTGCGTAACATATTCCTTATGCAATATGATAATACTTATGAGGATATATAATTATATTCAGTGTATTTATTACGGTGACACGTGCTTACATATCTATTATGTTTCTTTTTTTAATTACTACATGGTACATGTATCTAAGGATTTGTAATAAAATAGGTTTCAGTATAAAAATGCAGCTGGGTAAAGCCAAAAGACAAGTAGGTAGATACTGGGTTTATTTCAAAAGACCTTTGAAAAAAAAAACAAGAACTTTGAAGAAATTATACGACGTATAGGATGGTTGTGTGAGGAATGATGTAAAAGAAAATAGGTTTGTGTGAGGAGTGATGTAAGAGAAGATATGACGGTTTGTGAGAGGAGCGATGCAAAAGGAAATATGTCGGGTTGTGTGAGGAGTGATGTAAAAGAAAATATGTCAGGTTGTGTGAGGATCGATGTAAAAGAAAAGGGTGCTAATCAAGCCAATCATGACGTGATTGTTGATGTAAGAACGGGAGAAGAAAACGTATTGCGCAGGCTCCAGGCAACCATGAGACAAGCGAAATGTTTATGACTCCTGATGAATTTTGAAAAATCTAAGAAAGGAATAAGATCTTTAACAGATAGTATTATTTAATAAATAAAAATATAATCCTTTCTGTATCATCAACTAAGTTAGACAAGCAGGTCAATAAAACTATTAAAGACATTGTAATATTACATTATAATTTTTTGCTTATGACAGACATATTTTAGCGAAGGAAACGAACCGCGTGGGTTGTATCGATGACTGTTTTCAAGATCAAACCGAGTGACACACCGACCTCAAAGTCGGACAGCGGTTTGCGAAGATACTTATTTTTATTATATACGATAATAGGAAGCATTCTTAATGACGTTAGGTTTTGCTTCATTGATGGTCAAGGTTGAGAATTGAAGGTTGACCTTTGACAAGGCCAGATGAAACTAGCTGGCACTGATCTGATTTCGGGATTTTATTTCGGGAATTTTATTAATATTTATGTTTACATATAACTTTAGGTTTGTGTGTACTTACTCCTACACACACCTTTAAATATTAACCTTAACTGCATAGAAGTTTGAAAAGTTTAAAGCAGAAAATCTCAATCATTGCTTTATTTTATAGACTGTCAAAGTCGATAAACGAACTTCAGCTTAACACTGCTTGACTTATTCTTAATACACTGCATGATACAAGGCGTTCTCAAGTTGCTATACAATACTGCTTATCCACTGCTAAACACATGTTTCTCTTATGTCGCTCAACAACCGCCTGTTCTCAACGTTATTTCGATTCCATCTCAGCTTGTCTGTCCACTAGACTAAAGTAGTAAAATTCAAATCTAGAAAATAATATGGCTTAGTGTATGTGCATTGTCAGTATGTCCAGCATGTTCGTTACTTCGTTCGCATCCGTGTGTCCGCGTCTCCATACAGAACAAGTTAGTCTAATGTTTACATATGCTAATATAGCCAACAAAGCGAGCTCACAACGCGGCAGCCACTCTAGCGCGTCGTTTACTTCCCAGCAAACTCATGTAAGTAATTTTCTCTTTGGAAATTGTACAATTAAACGCTTCAATACTTTCAGCTTTGCACTTGAGACGGTATCGCATTTTTTTTAACATTTTGTGATAGTTTTACATATGTTTCTAAACGTTTTCCTAGTTTCCCATGTCTTGTTTCGACTTTGCTTTTCTTACCTTATATATGTACCTAGTTAGTTGAGACTTTATTTTTTTGAATTTACCTTTTGCATAATAATGCATAGAAATAATAATGCATAGAATAAATGAATCATTCGAAATATGTGGTAAACATGCATTCTGTATCTTATTGCGTTTCTATATAGAAGCACCTACTAGAACAATTCAAAGAACTATGTTTGTTATGCATTCAAAGACAGGAATCATACAGTCATTCAAATGTGGAACTATTTATAGAATCTTCTCTTACTCTAGAATCCCGTGCATATTTTGTCTTGTGAACCATTTAATGTTTTTTTTTAAACTTAACTTGCAGTTTCTTCTACCTTTTTCTCCATAGAGATCTACGTTCTGGAAAGTGTAGTTTAGACATACATTTTCACTGTTTTTCATACAACCGCTCTTACGCGATTATGACGTTATTACACATTTTTCATCAGATATTTTGGAAACACAGTATCTTGTGAATATTATTTAGGCTTCTATGGAAATCAATTTATAAATTTGTGTAAAACTAATCCAGTTAAGACATTTTTCATGAACTTTGACACTTCATAATTTACTCAAAAATTTAAAAAGTCAAAAAAGTACAACATACAAGCCCAGCAAATTTTATCAAGAATCTATATAATGATAATGTTTTTCAAAAGTGTTTAAAAAACATGTATTTCCTGGAACAAGTTTTGTAAAATATTCGAGTAAATCACGGAAGTACTGAATACCAACAGAGTTTTCAGGTATTATCATTCTTTTTTCGCGTTGCCTTTTCGTCAAACATCACGTTGGATTGCCGTAGATGAAGTAAAAAGGTTTTAAACCATGCTCGATGTTTACGATAGGCGAGTGGAAAAGCAGCCTCTTAAATAAATATAAGCTTTGAATAGGACACAAAGAACATTTAATTTTTTACTCATTGTTCTGACCTGTTTGCCCAGCGTTGGCAAAGGCCTCCAATTTTTCTAGTAGTTCCTAGTTCTTCTTGCAATTGTCTTCATCTTATCGCCTACGACATTGTCTTCCCCGTTTTCTCTTTGGATTTCTGAATCCCAGAAATTGTATATTTCATTTTTGTTTTGTTCCAATTTCTATGCGTCTTATTACGATGTGACCTGTCCATTTTCACAATCGTCTATTGCAAAGTGTTGTTACTTCTGGACAAACTAGATAACACCTTGATAGTTCAAAAATTAGTCTTTAAATGCTTTAAGTAGATGAATTTTTTTTTTCTCTAAGTTGCGTCGTGTCCTGCACTCAATTTATTGCTCTTAATATGTATGTAATTCTAATAGATGTTAGTCCAAATATCACGCGTCTTAAACCGCGAAAGGTCGGTTGTTTACTGAGGCCGCCGCCTCGCCTTCCATGCTTTTGACACACTTTTAAACAAAATGTTAATTATTTATATCACACAGTCGATAGTAATTATGTTGCGCAAATCCATTACAGTGTTGCCATTTAACAGTATTGCACAATGCACGGTATTCTTTTTATTTTTATAATTACATTATTTTTCTACGTGAATAGTTTCACGTATACCTACAGATGTTGCGTAAACTAATTCGATTTTAGATTGCTTTTAATATTATTATTTTATCTGAACATTCTAAACTCTAATAATTATTAGAGTATACAATGTATAATTTATAATTATTTTCAAGTAGTGAAAATTATAGTAAATTATATCATAATCCGATGAGTGGTTTAGGTTTTTAACGAATAAAAAAATTGACTTGTTTTATACTATATTAGCTGCTGCCAGCGGGTTTTAATACAATATTAGCCGAAGGGGACATACTCCCGGTATAAAAATAGATTTATTCCGTTTTAATACCACTCATCTAATACCACTAGTATTTGTTTGAGCCCGTGTTAATTGTCTATTTCGAATGGATACCATTGCTCCAACTAATACTAAAAGAAAAAAGAAAAATTCAGTTAAATCCAAGTATTTATTTAACAAACGTCTAGTTTAATAATAAATAGTGTACTGCAAACCTGCTCTAAATAACAACAAGCCACCATTTTTTTATGCAAGTCAAGCTTTCTGTTTTCCCTCAAGAAGTTGAGGTTTGATTATAGCTGCCTCAGAAATATCTAAAAAAAAGTGATTATTAGCTAGTGAAAGTTTTTGTATGTTGCGATCGTATAAAAATATTAGAAAACCAATATTTTATTAGGTTTGACTTGAGCTGACTGAACTGAATTCAAGTCACTGGTATGGATTCGTACATTAAATTAAATAATTTAAAGAGTGGTCTCCGTTCAGAATAGGTAATAAAATAGCGTTCAAAGAAATACCAGTGGTATTAGATGAGTATTATTAAAATGGAATAAATCTAAAAATATATGTATCCTACGTGGTCACTTACAATGGGCCTCTTAAGAAGACTAAAAGTCACCCAAAGGGCGATGGAAAGGGCTATGCTTGGAGTTTCCTTGCGTGATCACATCAGAAATGAAGATATCCGCAGGAGAACCAAGGTTACCGACATAGCTCGAAGAATCGCCAAACTTAAGTGGCAATGGGCAGGGCACCTTGCACGCAGAACAGATGGTCGATGGGGACGAAAGGTTCTGGAGTGGCGACCACGGAAGCCACAGCGTTGGAAGGCCTCCAACAAGGTGGACCGATGACCTGGTCAGGGTCGCGGGAATCCGATGAATGCGTGACGCACAGGACCGGTCGTTGTGGCGACGCTTGGGGGAGGCCTATGTCCAACAGTGGACGTCTTTCGGCTGATATGATGATGTGTCCTAATAGGCTATTTCAGGACAAGGGCTACCTCTGTACCTCCAAGATTCATTGAAACCCGTAAGCAAGCATTAAGAGAGGATTTTTCATAATTCACTCCCTAACGGGATGAAACGAAGGATCAAAGATTATATGGAAACCTCCTCCTTTTCGAAGTCGGTTAAAAACCTACTTTTACTCAGGTAGAGCCGCTGGCAGTAACTAGTTAGAAAATAATGTAGTAGCTAATCGATTCTGTTTATATTGTAATCAGTGTGACATTAGCATTTCAGACCTGTTTATAAAATATTGATATTTTTGACCGTTTTGCGCACTGTTTGTGGAAAATTTCTCGCTAAACAATATGAGTCAGAGTGCATACATAGATTTTAATCTGTAATGTGAGGTGTTCATTCTTGGAAGTCGTCATAGTATGAATCAAGTTTGAAGTCGGAGAATGAAGCCATATTTGGTAATATAGCGGGTTTAATGCAAATTACACTAGCTAGGTCTTTATGTATGTGATCATATCACGAAGAAAGGTATAGTGACACAGACTTACAATTCCAATTATGAACATTGTACTGAGAAAGTGTAAGTTGTTTACAACTAACCAGCTTCTACCACCGACTTCACCCGCGTGTAAGTAGAAAATGTATAGACAGAGAAAAGTTAAAAAAAAAAACGATTTTTTTTTTGGTGTTAGTTTTTTTTTAAACGGCCCGGTTTGTGAGTTAATTTAATTTACATTCTAAATGAACAAACCTTGCTTATTTATAATATTAGTAAGATAGATAAATAAAGATTAAAGACCTGGAACCGTGGCCCTAAACTCAGTCATAACTTTTGCAATCCATCTTAATAAAGTGATTATACTTATGTGCCTAGGTGTGTGTAACACCTACTGATGACCACTAAACTTAGAGACTGAGAGATCCCTTCGATTTGGCGTATTTGGGCTTAAATTATTGTCACAATCCAGATCTTTAATTTCAGACATTCATCGTAGGATTAAAAAACTCATGAATATGAATACGCCAAACTATTAAACTTAGCCTGGTGTTGCAAGACAAACAGCTGTCCACTATAATTATTTGAGTCATAGTGTATAAAACAGTTATTTTTTCACCGTCGACTACATCATCGCTTACCATCAGGTGAGATGGTGGTCAAACGTGAGCCTATCAATAATAAAAAAAAAAGTGTTAATCTAACTAAAAATAAAATTAATTCTTAAATCTTCAAATAGTTTTCCGATCAAAATCTACCACGGATCAGCAATATCAGAGTTTGAGCAGATGCTTTAGGCAAACATGAGCCAGTCGAGTGCCTGTTATGTGTGTGTGTATGTTATACTTACTTATTTCCTGAAAAAGATCATACTCAATAGCATATGACTAGCAAACATGCTCCATAAATAACCTTAAGCTAATTATTATGCATTAACTTTAATTAGCGTTAGTGAGTAAGACGCAAAACATTTAGTACCTTCAATGCGGCCATTACTACTTGTATATGGTAGATGCCTACATTACCTACTCTCCTAGTTCTAATAAATGAACCGTTAAGTGCAATTTTTATTATTAATAATTTATTTACTTGTCCTTATGCTTTCAAGGTGATCGCGCCGTATGTAAGACCTTGAAATAATCTTCATACTTCGTTATGCCATATTTATTTTTCTTTACACATAAATTTCCAATTACGCAGGTATTGTTTTGATAATATTTTAATAATTGATATTTTTTTTATAATCTTAAAGTTGATTTCTTGTGATCGAATTAAATAAAGGCAGAATAAATCGTATACAGGGTTCATAAAATCCTTTAATTTTATATAAATTTTAATGATGCAACTAGGTAAAATGTATCATAGTTTTTATTCATAATTTCAAAATATATATTTTTTATAATAGACAGTACCTAATGATTACGCGAATATAGTGATATTCCTTGAAATTATTGTTGTAGCGATTAGCGGTACATAGAGGACTTATGATTCAGGATAAATTAATTGTATGTTAGATAGAAGTAGTAGTACCTACTATTGGAATAAAAATCACTTTAAGTCACAAATTGGAGCTGGTGTTTGGTATTAGGTTACTTTAAAAACACGATTTTATATTTACACACTATTTTCAAACGAAATAAAGAACACAATTTATTAGTAACGCAACGTAAAAGGAAACCGTAACGCTATGAAACGTAACCGAACGTTAGTGAACGTCGCAAGGCAAGCTAATGCCTGTGTCAAGTGTTTTTTCTCTGCAAGATGCTGCAAGGGTAGCTCACGGCCCCTTGCAGCATTTTGCACTGAGCTCCGAGCCTTGGTCGCAGGCTTTTATAGTGTTTTCCTCTCCCCTCGAGTGAGTAAGGTTAGCGTTTTGTGGCTTTATTGCGCACGCTTAGACTTCACTACACCCGCGCCCCAAACACAGATACCGGGTCAACTCGACGCGCGCACCCTTTAGGCCTCTGCCTCGAATCTTGCGGGCAGCGGGGCGGCAGCGGCGGCGGCACGGGAGCGGTAGGATCTAACGCGTAAAATCAAATGGACCGGTTTTCGAAAACAGCGGCGCGGCAGCGGCGCGCGTGCAACGCGCTCCAGTCAAGCGGTGACCGCACGCGCGTCTGCATTGCAGTGTTGTGCAATTTATTTTAGTCGTAGAATTTGTCAGGACATTGTCTCTGTTTTTCATAATTTCTATACAACTCGCCTTTCTTTTGCCCTATAGTAGGCGTTCACTTCTTCTTTTGCCCACAATAAATCGAGCGTTAGGAATAAATTTGAATCTAAAAGATGTTGTCGCTGTTGTTTTGACATTTTGTTCGCGAATAAAAACAAGTATCTCGACGACACAACCACGAACACAACACTACGCCGCTCTAGTGCCGCGCGATCTGCCCGCTAGTTTTGAGAAATTCGAGAACGGGTCTACGTTGCCCGCTCCGCTCCCGCACCGCCGCCGCCGCCGCCCCGCTGCCCGCAAGATTCGAGGCAGAGGCCTTAAACTTTCCTTACCTACTCATTCCCCATGCCCCTGACACATGCGTATATTTAACCAAATTCAATGCCCGTTTTGCCAGCACTAAGCGACACCAAAATTAATGGCGAAATAAAAGTACGCTGTCGGATTTTCAAGTCTCGATGCTCAAGCCGAGAGTCGAAAGTTCAAAAGCATGGTTTTATTTAGACATTGATTTAAGAGTCTAAATAGTTAGTGAAGACGAACCTGTTAAAAGCTTCGTAGAAGGCGTCGCGAGCTGTCTACGTAATTAGTATCCTATTTTTTTCAATATTCGATGGAATTTTTAGAAATATTCAAGTAATAAGACGAAATACCTACTACTAAAAAATATTTATGTTTACTCCATTGCTCCCCAATTTTTAAACATTGTTTAGACGTAATGCAGTTATAGATTAAATAAGTCCTCTTACTTTTAAGTCAATACAACCCATATCAAGTGAAACGCAATTTAACGCGATCGTTAACGTGTCATAGCACTGACTGACAGTGCTATACTCCATCGATTTAGGTAGTTATCTAAAGGTAAACAATCTTGATACATAAGTATTTTTATATAAAATAAATCGTACCGTAAAACGGGGTGAATAGAGACAAACCTTTGGTTTGGTTTTTCACTTTGATACCATATAATCGGCCTCTAACAAAGCTTCAACTTTTAGAATAACAATCATCTATTCTATTTCTAAACTTATAATAAATCTGTAGAAGTGAAAATTCTGTACATTGAAAATATCAAAAAAATAAATGGCAGGGGGTGTTACTATAGACTGACACCGAATCCAAAATTGTGATTAAAAATATTTTTGTCTGTCTATCTGTTTTTACGATGAAACTTGATATAATTATTCTTTAATATCCTGGGCACCACACTGGGTACTTTTAATCCCGGAAAAGTATATACAATAAAAAAACAAACTTAATTTTGCGGTTCGATGCCTAGAGACCCGATTACTGTACCAACCGCAAATAATAAGTTTGTCGTAGGTTATGTCCCCGCAGTGGAGTTCACTAACCCCCCACAGAAAGGGGAACCGTGTAACCCCGAATTTAACGCGAGCGAAGCCGCGGGCAAAAGCTAGTTCATTAATAAATTGATATAGTTAAATGCTACAAAAAATATTCAAATATCGATAAAATACTCTTTGAAGTTTGGTTGCTATTCACCCCATTTTAGCCGGTATAAAAGACATACAAAGATTATTTAAATATATATAATTACTTAACAAAGTAGGTACCTAAATACCTAATTGTAAACATTTTTAGGTACATTTTTTAGACAAATTCGATAAAAGACATGTTAAGATTGTTTACATTTAGTTAATTACAAAAGAGGGAGTATAGGTAATTTATTCTGAACAAGATGTTGCAAGGGTGCTCAAGAGGCCCCAAGCGCACAGTACTGAGTTATTAGACCGTATCAAGTATTATAGGGATTGTTTCCCCTCACCGGTGTCGACAAGAGCGACCCTACTGCGCATGCGCTAACCCTGCTCATAATTCACGAGCTCCAAGTTCGTTCGCCGGACGTTATTCATGTTCGGATTGCCGCCTGCAATGGTCGCGGCGATCCGAACATGACCCGATAAGAACTTAGACAATTTTGAATAAAATATTCTTTGACGCTTGGTTCGATAGATTAAAATTTTTATTTAGACGTTTGATCAAACATATTTCCGCTCGCTTTTTATGACCAAACTTTGGTTTATATCCGGTTTTTTTTTTTATAAGAAAAAAAAGTTTTATGTGATTTTTCTTTGCCATCGAATAAATATTATTATTAAATGCGATCGAATAAATAGAAAAATAACACTGACATTAATTCATAAAGATATTGAGTTTTACGTGATTTTAATAATGTGTGTAGTCTTTTTAAGGCGACACATTTTCACTGTTTTTCATACAATCGCGTAAGAACGCGATTATGAAGTTATTATTGCATATCTTTTCATTGGATATTTTAGAAAAAACAGTATCTTGTGGCTTCCATTGAATTCAATTTATAAATTTGTGTAAAACTAATCCAGTAAAGACCTCTGAAAATCTGTTATTTTGCATGAACTTTGAAACTTCATAATTTACTCAAAAATTAAAAAAAAAAAATAATAATCGAAGCCTTGCAAATTTTATCAAGATTCTAAATGACAACCATTTTTTTCAAAACCTTTTAAGGGATTAAAAAAAAAACACGTTTTTCCTGTAGCAATTTTTTTTTAATATTTGAGTAAATCACGGAATTACCAAATGATAACAGAGTTTTCAGGCGTTATTTATCTTTTTTCACGTTGCCGTTTTTGTCAAATATTGCGTTGGATTACGTTAGATGAAGTTACAAACTTATTTAAAACCATGCTCGATGTTATTTTATTTTAAACCGAATATTATTATTGATGTAAAATATTTTAATAGCCCTTTTGGCGAAAGGCGCATCTGTCAAAAACTAACAAAACAATTAAAAAAAATCACTGCTCTGAACACAAAAAAGAATAGTTTTTTTTTTGTTAATTTTACACAGTATGAAATTATTTTTTTTAGTTTTTATTAAAATCAGCGGTTTTTTTATTAATGCTAGTGTAGGTTTTGAATGAGGATTTTAACCAAGTTGGAAACCGTTCGTTGGTCCTACTTGGTTAAAACTGACGCATTGTCGGAGGCAGGGGCCCGACCTGACCCTCACGCTTGCCATCCCGCGCATGCGCAAACGACCCTAAAAAAGTCGCCTCTACTGAACGGCACATGTGAGTGTTCATATAA
This sequence comes from Mythimna ferrago, assembly GCA_910589285.2. Lineage (NCBI taxonomy): Eukaryota > Metazoa > Arthropoda > Insecta > Lepidoptera > Noctuidae > Mythimna > Mythimna ferrago. Next base: position 6,250,645 of record OU342673.1, on the reverse strand, counting down.
AAATCGACTGTATCAATGTTACAGAAGGGTTAAATTAGCTGAGCAAGGGAATCTCAACAGACAACGTGCACGATGTTTATCAGTGAGTCTTCACTCATTTTCGGAACACCGCACCGACTGATTGCGGTTTTCAAAGAATGTAGCTGAAGCCTAAATTACTGGATTTAATTTATGTTTTATCGAACGATTTTAATTTGTTAACCGAGTTTTAGTTCATCGACCCTTTTCTAAAAAGTCAAGCCGGTTCTTCTTATAGAACGTTTTTTTTTTTACACAAATTTTATGGCGTTGTAATACTAGTAGACCAGTGTCCGATATCTTTTGTAACGAAAAAAAATATAGTAGGATGAAACCCATTGGAAAAGGAAGTTAATATAACAAAAATGAGAGGAAAAGTAATTTACGGGCGATCTGAGATCGAGAAACGGATGGGTGTGCATCTGTAAGGGTAAAAAACAGTTTATCTCGATTTCCAGCAAAACTACAACTCCTATGGAATAAAGTTTAATAGCAAAGTTGTAGGTAATAAAAAGATCTACAACTTTTGTATTTACACTTTTTCACATAACTTCAAAATGTATGTGAAAAATTCAAATAACTAAGTTTTTAGGTTTTTATTTTTATCTTTTACAAAAAATTTTTTTT